>CM062812.1:317822890-320222890 GCA_031772625.1 Pinus tabuliformis
TGAGAAGAATATTTCTTGTTTCCATATGTTCTAAACAAGTGGCTTCCTACTTCCATTAATGCATTCCACCAAAGGATCATCCACTTGCACCCAAACACAATATCCACATGCACTCACTAAGGCTAGGAAGAACATCAATGTATCAACACATAATACAATGGGTCCTTTAGTACATTTATTCACAACGTAATCTAACGACATGGATATCTTTTAATGTGAATTCAAAGCATTGAATTACCACTTTCCTTTCATATCACTTACACAGAGGAAATAATAATCAAGGGACTATTTGCAACATTCTCTCTCATGTGGTTGTTTGGTACCATCACATCAATTATGCATTTGTCATAAATACTTAAGTGTAGAACCACATACTATCTTTGCTACTTCCATGGGTTCTACTTCCATCTTGATTGGCTACCACTTGTTCCATAACTCTCCATAATCCTACAAAAGTATGAGGAAACATAATAAGGAATTCACAATACCACTACTAGGTCATTAAATGGATATCTTGACCTACTTCAGTTTCATGGTCAAAACAACAAAATGTAACTTTAGAGATCTACCACATTTTTTCTTTTATTTTTTTTCCATTTCTTCAATGTGGCCTGCATTGTAGATTATTTATGAAGACTTATAAGAATCTTACGTTTCTATATAACCATGGAGTCTTCTCCCTTTTAGTTTTATATGCATGGGCTGTCTTAATACCCAACAAGTTAGTGTAAGTATTTTAATCACTTTTGGACATTTTTGCACACACACACACACACTTAGGGATTTTCCTTCATATAATTTTATGAAAATATTTTGCGACTTTGTTAGGTTATTCCAGGAATTTTTATCGACATTCTCAGTTTATCCAGTGACATTATTACAATAAACCCCCTTTTATGGTCATTCTTGGTCCAATAAAAATCTAATTTGTGAAGTTTCTAATGAAACAACAACATTGACCTCTATACCAATACAATTTTGAGAACCTTTCATTCTTAATATTAATGTCAATCCATGATTTTCTTTCCCTTTTTAGGGTCTATTACACTTTTTCTTAAGGACTTACATGTTTTCACTTTTGATTTTCGCTTTGGTCCATTTTATGGTCATCAATTTCTGTATAAGGCTAGCATTCTTTTCATCTTTTTTCGCACAATCTTTGAGTGCCTTCATGTTTCTCTAGTTCTCTTGGGAAATTAAAATGCCACTATTATTATTATTATCATCTTGGTAATCTCCAACTTGTCTACCTACTTTATTATTTTCGTGATTTAATTTTTTTCCATCAGCTTTAATTTTTTGTGGTATTGTATCTCATCCTACATATATATCACATATTTAGCAAGTCCTTTACCTATGTGACTACCCACACTTTCCCAGTATATTTCATTCTCAACCAATTCTCCTAGTTATAATGGCTTTATATTATATTTTATGCATGTTTGAGGATCATTTGATTCTTCAACCTCCACAATAAAGAATTTATGTCCCCTTTTCAGGGCCATTGCACTTCCCTCTTAAGGATTTTCCTGTGTATATAATTTTCTTTGTTTTCCTCCTTGGATATATATATATATATATATATATATATATATATATATATATATATATATATATATATATATATATATATATATATATTCTCATTAGTCACACCTTGTACTCCATTATTGAGAATAGTCATACACTTGAACTTTAAAATGTCTAGTGCATAAAGGAATCAATTCCTGAAAATTATGTTGTTAGTATATTTTTCCTTGATAGAAATCTTTTAGTTGTGCTAATATTAATTTTAATTATGCTAAAAAAGACTCCATTTTTGAGTATTTAATATTGTGCTACATTTTATGGTTGTTCTACTGGTGTTTATATATCTTATAGTGTTTTGTATTTTTATGTATGCATTGTCCATTCCTAGTTCCTAGGGTCAAACATTTCTTATCTGATTGCATATGTGCACAACTCAGTTTGAAAATAATATGTTCATAAGAAAACTTTGTATTCTTGTTCCATAATTTAAGTTCTTGCATTCTTATTTTATTCTTCATTCGTAATGTGAGTTACTGTACCACTTTACATCATATTTCTAGCATATAATGCGTACTCTTGTGATATTGCATTTTCCCTTTCGTAATCCATATTTTAAGGTTCACCGTCAGGTAAGGAATGGAATGTTGATATTAACACTTATAGTATTATACTTAATGGGTACCTATCCTACGTAGGTTCTACATATTTTAGAATAATGTTTTTTATTAGATTTATCTCACTTGTTACTTCACTAGCCAATATTGTGCACAACTTATTACTATAACATCCTTGTATATTTTTTTTTTAAACACTTGCACATGACCTTCTTGATAAAAAATCAATGTTATAAATAGATATACATATATTTTTTTCTTTAAGAAAATGTATATTACACACATCATTTTTTTTCTTCTCATCACTCATGTGTTTCTTTTCACACCTATTCTAGCCAACCAATCTATTGTTAACATCTTTTCCTTGTATAGGTTCGGATTTGATATAAAGAGATCATTTTTCTTTGATAATTTCCATATATACGTTTATAGCTTATCAAAACCATAAATTATTTTACATATCTCCCTTTTCATCAGATAGAACACCTGCTACAATAACAATTTGCATCTAATAGTAGGCCTTAAAGAATTTCTAACTTATACTCTAATAGATATTTCAGTTTGTGACAAAATTTTTTATACCTTTCTCGTATTAACTTTGTAATAGATTCTTCTACCCCCTTATGTCAATCTTATTTGGAATGCAGGTGTAATTCATTTAGTACTCTTTTATTACTAATTTATATTTCCTTCCTTGAACTCACCGTTTTTCTTTGTAATTTAGTTACATGTAGCACCAGACTCTTCGATTATTATACTATTGGGTAGGTGCCAATGTTTTCAATTCATTTACTCTTTCCTACAATTATATTGTAGGAGGTAATATTTCGTCTTCTATTTGCACCTAAGTCTGATCTAACAATTCCAATTTTTGTCCTATAATTGTCGGTTGGCCCATAGGCCCTAATATTGAGCATATAGCTCTCACACCATATGTCACATCTCCCTTACTAGTATTTTTTTTGTATATACTCTTCTAGACCATTACCTCACATCGACTTTGTTCAATTACAAAATTCTTCTGGTTTGACATGTTCAACAATTTGGCATCCCATCACTTGAACTTTGGATACGATCAATGAATTTTTCCTTTTATATTAGGTCTCCAATTACCATGGTATTCTTTTCTTTAACTACCATGGTATTCTTTTCTAACTGTATACCTATGTGGATCTTTACCTCAATAAGTGGTTTCCCATGGTGAGAGGATAATGGGATTACCAAGTTGCACTTTTTTTAATAATATAATAATTAGTACTTAAGCCTCCCCGCAAAGTACCCATTTACTATTCATAGTGGAACAACCCTATTGCTAATATTCCCCAAATGTACCCCTTTAACTGTTGCACCCACATGTCTTGTTGCTCTCCTCCTACCTACTAACTTGTTCACGTGAGGGTTTATCTACATTATCTCACTTTGAAATTAAATATGTTTTAAGCTAAGTGGAAACTGATCTTTAATATGGTTATAGTTGTTAAGTTTCGAGATTTTGAGTGCCTTTAGATTTTTGGTGGTGCCGAATCTATTTATACCATAAAAACAATTTAAACATTCTCAGAGTCAAATTTAAAAATTAAATCTTAGCATCCAAATTTGGTCTGATAGACAAGGCCAAACCAAAGTGTTAGACTCCATGCAAGAAAGATCCAATCTGATATATTGAATAGAAACAATATATTTTTTTGTACATTCTAAGTTTAAATTTTATGACCAAATTGTGGCCTCGATAAAAAAGAGGAACCGAAGTGTTGGGCTCCATGCGAGAGAGATCTGATCTGATATACTGAATAGAGATGTATTTTTTTTTTTTTTTTTGGTCCATTCTAGGTTTAAATTTTTATGAAAGGAGTGTGTGGGTGTTAAATTAGTGACCAGATTATTCTTTTATTCTCATTACAGTTGACATAAGCTTAACTCAATTTAGTTCTTGAAAATATATATAATTAATAAAAACCTTTGTTAAAAGTGGGCAAATTAAAACAGAGCCAATTTTGTTCTGATATATATATATATATATATATATATATATATATATATATATATTTGTTTTTTGTGAAGGGTATCTAAATGGGCCTTGACCTATTAAACGAGATCTCTGGTAAGGGTATCTAAATGGGCCACGACATATTTAGTGGATGCTCTGTTAAAGGCACCTTGAGCTGTATGTTTTCTTTAGGTTTCACGTGGCCAATAGTTTGGTGGATTTGAAAGGAACCAGACAAAACGCAGCTACAGCTGCTAAATTAAATAAACAAATCTCAAACAGAGAGTGAGATAAGCAGCATCTACCAGCGCAGCTACAACTGCTAAATTAAATAAACAAATCTCAAACAGAGAGTGAGATATCCAACTCTGGCTGAGCATCTATATTTATACAAATCTGAGTCTGTTATATAAATTAAATTTGCCTCTTCAAGTATTGATAATGACTGACGTGTTGGCCCTTCAAACATCTAAGTCTATTATATGAATTAAATTTGCCTCTTCAAGTATTGATAATGACAGACGTGTTGGCCCTTCAAACATTGGTTCATTGAGGCAGTGAAGACAGAGGCGGTGTGGTGGTGACGAAGTCGGTGGTGAGATAATTACGTATCCAACAGATTAGTGGTGGACCTGCGTTTGACATCCATTGTCAATAGGGCTGGGCTCCGTCTCCGCTATCCATGGAAATTTGTGAACTTAGCGTACAGGATTCGGAAAAAGAACATTATGCAGTTATTTTAGTCTGCCAGCCGAGTTAGGAATTAGCTCTGCAATATCTTATCATTCCTCTTATGCAATGTAATGGAGGTCACAGATGTGAGCTTCATTCTCGGTGTGATAGGTCTGATTCTCACTATGGATCAGAGTTGCTTTTAATGCAGCTTGGGTTATTGCAACAGATTTCTCATCTAACTGGTAAACAAGGTTTAAGATTTCAGTTGGGTTTTGAGAAATTAAACTACAATGTGATCATTCTAATTTAAAGAAAGCTGAAGATTTCATTTGGGTTTTGAGAAATTAAACTACAATGTGATCGTTCTGATTTATTTGAAGTTAAATTTGGGCAAACTGCAGGTGTTATCGCTCTCGTTTTCTCTCGACAGTTTAAGCTTCAAATGCGTTGGAATTTTTCAAAATTCCAAAAACAAATTAACTGAACACACATCAAACTGTCTTATATTTATTCTCTTACAGTTTTATACATACATATTTTATTCATTAATAAGATCACCTTACATATATTTTATTCATTAATAAAAGTCTCTTAATATTTTTCTTGAGATTCACAAAGAACATTTCAACAAAGAAAATTACTCTTTCTTGAGATTTTACACTGATGTGTGTAAAAATCTCTTTTACATTCACTGTTGTAAAAAAGAAACTTTTACATATACAGCTGTAAAAAAAAATCATATATCAGTGCGCGTTTCACTAACTTCACATATTCTTCAAAAGAAATTCATTATATGCTTCTCAGTGTTACAAAATCTCCAGCACAAAAGACATTAAGCACTGCTTGCTTTTCCTTCGCATTAATGTGCGTTTTTACCTTTTCATTACAATGCATATACAATACATAAAAAAAAAAACTACACAAGCAATAACACACGAGCTCCCTTTTTTAGATATTACATTGCGTATATCATATAACAAAAATGACCATACCTGTCTTTAAATTCGCCATAAGTTCGTGGATAAAAGAAACATTAAAACTGAAACATCTGACCTACAATCTACGAAACAACATAGATCACATTAATTCCTTCACGTGGGCGGTCAAACAAAAAACTTCAGGCAAGTTGAAATGATCCTGGTTCGTTGATTTAATCGGACGGTTCGGAACAATATCGGACGCCCATTATTTTTGAACATTATGTCCTGATAGATAAGATGTTTTGAAAACGTACAGGGGACACGTGTAAAAAAATGATTGCATCGGGTGCGTTTGGAGGAAAACCACTTTTCATGAAAAGCGGTCCGATAAGGTCTGGTGGTTTTGTGCATTAAATGCAGCATGGCAAGTTGAAATTAATATTTCAACACTCCCCTTTAATTTCAACTGCTGGGCGTTCAGTCATACCCAAACACTTCCTCAAAAATTCGAAGTTTTTCTGGTCCAATGGCTTTGTCAAAATGTCTGCAACCTGTTCCTGAGTCTTGCAATGTTTTAAAACAATTTCTCCATTGTTCACCAATTCCCTGATGTAGTGAAACCTTGTGTCAATGTGTTTCGTTCTCTTATGAAACACGGAATTCTTAGATAATGCAATAGCTGAGCTATTGTCACAAAAAATCACAGTTCCATTTGCCTGCTCTTGGCCTAAGCTCCTTAACATTCTTCTCATCCAAACTACTTGACATGTTGCTGCGGTAGCTGCCACATATTCTGCCTCTGCTGTAGACAATGCTACAATAGGTTGTTTCTTAGAAGCCCATGAAATGGCGCCAGAACCCATGTGAAAAACATAACCGGATGTGCTTTTCTGGTCATCTACACTTCCAGTCCAATGATTATCAGTGTATCCAACTAAATCTGAACATTCTAAAACAGTATATAAAATGCCAAATCTTTTTGTACCTTTAACATACCTCAGAATTCTTTTTGTTGCCTGCCAATGTGCTTCTTTCGGCCTCTCCATGAATCTGGAAATCAAACTAACAGCAAACATTATATCCGGCCTAGTTGTAGTTAAATACATAAGGCTGCCAACTATGCTCTTGTACACGCTAGGATCAAAATCCTTACCCCTGTCCTCTTTGCTGAGTTTTAATCCCATTACCGTGGGAGTGATTGCTGCCTTGCTGTCCTGCATGTTAAATCTTTCCAACAGTTCATTAACATATTTTGCTTGTGAGATAAAAATCTCATTTTCATTTCGATCTACTTCTATTCCTAAGAAGTATCTCAGCAAACCCATGTCAGTCATCTCAAATTCCTCTTTCATGACTACTTTGAAATTTTCAATGAGATGATCATCATTACCTGTGAAAATTACATCATCAACATATAACACAACAATTAAAATTTTACCATCATTTTCTTTGATGTAGACGGTGGGTTCTCCCTCACATTTTGCAAATCCATTTTCCAGTATATAGGAATCTATCCTACTGTACCATGCTCTTGGCACCTGCTTCAACCCATAAAGAGCTTTTTCAATCTGCACACTTTGTGCTCTTGGCCTTTCTTTTCATAGCCTAGAGGTTGTTGAATGTAAATCTCTTCCATTAACACTCCATTTAAGAATGTTGACTCCACGTCCATTTGATAAACTTTTAACTTGTTTTGTGTTGCTATGGACAACACTGCTCTCACGGTTTCCATTCTTGCAACGGTGCGAAAGTCTCTTCATAGTCTCTCCCATACTGCTGCTTGTATCCTTTGACTACAAGTCTTGCCTTGTGTCTTTCTATTTTGCCTTCAGCATTACTCTTGGTCTTGTAGACCCATTTGACTCCAATGACTTCTTTTCCTTTTGGTAGTTCAACAAATCCCATGTCTTGTTTCTTTCTATGGCATTCATCTCCTCATCCATAGCTTCCATCCATTTCTTATCCTTAATTGCATCTTCAAAATGAATAAGGTCATCAATATGACAATACAAAGCAAACAAGGACTCATTCCTTCATTATAAATATCACTTAAATTTTTGAATTTATTACCTCTTTCATTCGGTGTGCAAGTGCTTGAAGATGCACTTGAATTTCCTCCTTGTGGTGTGCTTGGAGAAGCTCTTTCATTTCTCCTCAAGGGTGTCTCTCGCTGTCCTTGTGTTGGCACTGCTGTTTGGGGATGTATTTCAGCCATCTCTTCATCATCTTAATCATGAGGCAAACAGTTTTTAACATTCACTGTTTTCTCTATGCTTCCATCCCAAGCTTCCTCCTCAATGAACTGAACATCTCTGCTTACAAAAAACTTCTTGGTGGATGGGATATACAACCTGTAAGCCTTGGATTCCTTACTGTATCCAATGAAAATACATTTCTCCCCTTTGCTGTCAAACTTCTTCCTTAGCTGATCTGGAATGTGTGCATAGGGCACACATCCAAAAATTTTCATGTGGGTGACTCCTTGCTTTCTCCCACTCCTTTCTTCTTCTGGCACTCTGTTCATCACTTCTTTTGTAGGGTATCTATCTAAAATATATACTGTAAAGTGTACAGCTTCAGCCCAATAATCATTTGGCAAATGCTTTACCTTCAACATGCTCCTCGCCATATCCATGATGGTCCTATTCTTCCTTTCAGCTACTCCATTTTGCTGCGGAGTGTACCTTGCTGTAAATTGCTTGTGTATTCCATTTTCTCTACAAAACCGTAGAAATTCCTTGGAGATATACTCACCTCCTCTGTCAGTTCTTAAAACTTTGATATGCAGCCCACTTTGGTTTTCACAAGTGCTTTGAAATTTCAAAAATTTTCAAACACTTCACTTTTGTTCTTAAGAAAATAAGCCCAAGTCTTTCTGGTGAAATCATCAATGAATGTTAGAAAATATTGTCTGCCTACAAGTGATGGAGTTTGCATTGGTCCACATAAATCTGAGTGGACAATCTCTAAGGGTGCCTTTGCCCTTATGCTTTTCCCTGATGGAAAACTTTCTCTGTGTTGTTTCCCCAATATACAACCTTCACAAAGGTTGTCTGGTTTCTCTATCAATGGTAATCCTCTTACCATCCCTTTTCTACTCAACAAGTTAAGACCTCCAAAGTTGAGATGTCCAAATCTCAACTGCCACAACCAATTTTCATCCTTTGGTACACTTTGGAAGGCCTCTTGGGTAACTGCTGCAATTACTTCTTTGTTTTTCAAATCTACCTTTATTCTAAGAGGGAACATCCTGTTCCTCGTCATCTTCACTTCAGCAATGCATCGTTTGCTGGGTGCTCTATCCATGATTGTGCATACACCATTCACAAAGAAAACATTGTACCCCTTTTGAACAAGCTTTCCAATACTTAAGAGGTTACACTTCATTCCAGGAACATAATAGACATTTGCTATGGTTTTCTTTTCTCCTTTCTTTGTAAATATTTTTACTTCTCCTTTTCCCATAACAGAAATTTTACTATCAGTCCCAAGTGTGACTTGTGATTTCACATTTTGATCTAAAGCAAAAAACAGGGCTATGTTTCCTGTCATATGGTTGCTACAACCGAAGTCTAGAAACCATATCTCATCACTGTTTGTTTCAGCCATATGAGAAGCTAACAACACATTATCTTGGCTGATATTTTCTCTAGTAATATTTGCACTAGATCTATTATTCATATCATACTGCTTCTTCCTAAATTCATTTACATAATGCCCATATTTTTTACAGTAATAACATTGGACATTGGATTTTTCATACCCTTTGTCCTTGAGCATGATGTTGTCCTCTTTGTTGGCTGCTGCCTTGGCCTTGGTTCTGATTTGGATTGCTGCCCCTTCCTTGAGCATTTGCTGGACTGTTCCTTCCACCTCTGTTGTGGTTTCTGCCTCTTCCTCTTTTGTTTCCTCTGCCTTGACCTCTTCCTCTTCCAAAGGACATCTGGGTCTTGAAGTCTTGCTCTAGAGATGAGTTTTCAGTTCTACTCAACCTCTGCTCATGTGTTATCAGTGATGCATGGAGTTCATCAACTGAAAAGTTTGAGAGATTCTTTGTCTCTTCTATGGTGGTGACAATCACATCAAACTTTGAGGGTAGGACCCTCAATATTTTCTCCACAATCCTCCTTTCTTCAAAAACTTCTCCATGAGTCCTTATTTGTGTGACCAGACCAATCACGTGTGTGAAGAATGAGTCAATATTGTCTGACTCCTTCATGCACAGATTCTAAAAATCTTTCCTCAGCAACTGTAGTTTTGCTGTCTTCACTTTCTCCATGCCTTGATAGGTTGTCTTGAGAGTTTTCCATGCTTCTTTGGATGTCTTAGCTGCTGCTATCCTTGGAAACACACTCTGGTCCACTGCTTGATACAAAAATACAAGGGCTTTTGAATCCTTCTTCCTATTACTCTTCAATAGATCTTTCCCTTCCTGAGTTAATCTATTAAACTCATTTTCATTTGCTGGTTCTTCAAAACCATCCTCAACTAATTCCCATAAATCTTGTGAGGCAAACAGGGCTCTCATGGTTATTGCCCAATAGTCATAGTTTTTCCCATTAAACTGTGGGAGCTGAGTATTAAAAATACCCATGCTAGTGCTGGTGCTGGTGCCAGCCATTCTAGCTCTCTAAACTATGCTTCAAATGCTTGACTGTATTTAAAATAACTGAGTGTCTGTCTTCAACAGTAACACAGAAAACTAATCTGAGAAATACCTGGATCCTTTTGCCTGAGACTTCACTCTGCTGGAGAAGCTGCTGCAGCAAGAGAACCTTCCTTCAACTTCTTTGACACCTTCAAAGAGCCTGGATCTGCTTTGATACCACTGTTGGGAATTTTTCTGGTAAAATTTCAAAAACAAATTAACTGAACACAGAGACAATGCTCTGTTTATCTCCAGGATCTTTAACACAGGGAAGCAAAAAAAAATTCTCCAGAGAACAGAGTTTCAACAACACACATAAAACTTTCTATTCATTAATAAACTGCCTGTTACATATTTCTTCCTCTCTCACAGAGGGATTCACCAAGAACATTTCAACAAAGAAAATTACTATGTCTCCTCCTGAGATTTCACACTGCTGTGTGTAAAAATCTCTTTTACATTCACTGCTATAAAAAAAAACTTTTACATATACTTTTGTAAAAAAAATCATATATCAGCGTTGTTGTGCGTTTCACTCACTTCACATATTCTTCAAAAGAAATTCATTATACGCTCCTGCGTATTACAAAATCTCCAGCACAAAAGACATTAAGCACTGCTTGCTTTTCCTTCGCACTGCTGTGCACTTTCACCTTTTCATTACAATGCATATACAATACATAAAAAAAAAAAAAAAAAAAAAAAAAAAAAAAAAAAAAAAAACTGCACAAGTAATAACACACGAGCTCCTTTTTTTTAGATATTACATTACGTATATCATATAACAAAAATGACCATACCTGTCTTTAATTTTCCATAAATTCGTGTATAAAAAAAAATTAAAGTTGAAACATCTGACCTACAATCTACGAAACAACATAGATCACATTAATTCCTTCACGTGGGCAGTCAAACAAAAAACTTTAGGCAAGTTGAAATGATCCTGGTTCGTCGATTTAATCGGACGGTTCAGAACAATATCGGATGCCCCTTATTTGCTGAACATTATGTCCCTATAGATAAGCTGTTTTGAAAAAGTACAGGGGACACACGTAAAAAAATGATTGCATCGGGTGCGTTTGGAGGAAAACCACTTTTCGTGAAAAGCGGTCCAATAAGGTCTGGTGGTTTTGTGCACTAAATGCAACATGGCAAGTTGAAATTAATATTTCAACAAATGCGTTGGATCGATAAATATATAAAGTTTGGCAGGGACTGTTAAATTTGGGAGTATCGCTGATCATGTTTCGATTGAGTTCAGGGAAACTTTTCCGCGCGTAGCGAAAAATTAGTCCACGTAAGAGTTCAATTCTCTCCCTCATGCTTGCACGTTATTGAGCACTGCACAGTGGACATAATATGGATTAATAAAGTGAGCCGGACTGTTGATATCTACAATTAATGGGGCAAGCCTTGTATTGGAAGCGGTCTATGTGATTTTGTTCATAGTCTATGTCCCTCAAGAAAGTAAGGTATGTATTCTTTTGTTTTCATTTCATTATGATTTTCAAATCCTCCCCCTTCACCCCAAAATTCAGTTCATTCTGCAATTAGGACATCCGATGGACATGCAGTAAGTTGATCAACTTTTGACGTTCTCATGAGATAGTTTGAATTCACAATTAAGATTCACTGCCGAGGTTTAGAGAGACTATAATTGGGAAGTAAGATTTATTTTAGAGAATGGAAGTTACTCTTGAGGAATTAAACATTAAACTATTCCAAACTGGTCCAAATTCCACCAAGCTTCTTACAATGATAATAATTAATCTATCCCAAAGTAGGTCCAAATTACATCAAACTTCCCACAATCATGATAATAAAATAACACTATGTCAAAGATTAATTTAATTTACAAAAAAAAAATCTATTATTTAAAAAAAAACCTATCGAAAATGAAAAATTAAAAATATTAGAACAAATAGATCTCCTTATATAATTATTTTTATAACAAAGAAACAACATCTCCATGCCAATTCCCATCATTTCCTAGCTCAGAAATTCTGGTTGTGAGCACTCTTTCAACTTGTGTTCTAAGAATATTTGATAATAGCCACCTTGAACAAGAGAAATCTCATCTTCTTGAAGTTTTTAAGAATAATGGGTATAACAGATCTCAAAGCCTCAAGGCCTTTGGCAAAGCCTGCAAAACACATAGAGTTAAACCTGACTGTCTTGATCCTATCTCTAAGGTTCATCTTCCATATATCCAAGGAACCACGGATAGGATTGTCCATATCCTTAAGAAGATTAACATCTCTTCTTCATTCAAACCCCTCCATACCATTAAACATTCTATTAAGGACACGATTGACTCTAAGGAGTCGAAAGGAGTCTACCTTGTTCCATGCTTTTGTGGTATCCCATACATTGGAGAAACAGGTAGGTCTATTAAGCAGAGAATCAATGAACAGGTTGATGACATTAGACACAACTGCTCCAGCCCTAGCTGAACATGCAGAGAAATCGAAACACCATGTCTACATTGAAAATTCGAATGTCATTGCTATGGGAGATCACTTCCCACCACAGGAAACTTAGGGAAGCTATTGAGATGGAAAAGCATGGCAAAAATCTTAATAGGGATGATTGTTGGAAATTGAGTAAAAGTTATATAATTTATTACCTTCTAACTTTCATTTTTAGTGTTATGAATTATTCGGTCTTCCTCTAAAAAAAATTATGTCTAGCCTTAGTAGGTCTCTTAATAAATCTATAGCAACCTCTTTATTATCATTATTTATTTATTTAATAAATATAAAAATATAATCATAATTATTATGTAACAAATAAGATTTTATAACAACTAATAAATATTTAAATTTAATATAATAATAATTATTTATTCCTAACCTCTAGTTTTTAAATGAACATATACTATTTTATTATGTTTGTATTTATTTCTAATATTTTATATTTATTTTTACTAATTTGTAACTAAATATATTTTATTATTTTAATAAATAATTTTTTCTTTTTAAGAATTAATATTATTTTGTTTATGTGGTTATCTAATTTAACTAATTAATATGTTTTACTTACTTAATTAACTAATTTAACAATGGCTATTTCTCAACAGCTAATTCGGCAATGATGCATCCATACTATTTATTCCTTAAGATCCTCTCATTCTTCACCTTGTTCTAAGAATGGACCACATTAGTTGATTTATAGATCACAAAAATCTTAGATCTAACAAAGAAAAAAAAATTAAAAATTTTAAATCTAAAAAGAAAAAAAATATAAAACATGAATATAAGAAATTAATTTTACAGTTTTATTTTAATAATTAATCTTATAACAAGGAAACCGTTGAGAAATTAATTTTACAAATTTCTAAAATTTTGTTAAGAAAGACAAAGTGCCCTAAGATCCACATTAACTTTAATGTATTCATTTTATCTTCACTCTAACTGTAGAAATCAGTGAGCATGGCAGACTGACAACACACAGTTTGGATTATACAGCTACACATTGCATTTTATTGAATAAGACGGAAAATATTTTTATATTTGTTATGGTTGTATGTTACTTATTGTAAATTGTAAAATATTTGAAGCCAATTTTGTAATATTCTGAAGAAAAAAAAAAAAAATCATAGAAATAAACAAAATCATTGACTTCGATCATATATACGAAATTTATTTTATGGAAGTTACAATCAATAATGACCATTGTACATGTAATATTTATATGTTGAAATATTAATTTCAACCTGCCGTGTAGCAGCATTAAAATGACGACCATAAAACCATTCTGAAAACCACTGAACTGTAACAAACCGCTTTTCACGAAAGGTGGTATTCCGTAAATCTCACCCGATGCAATCATTTTTGGACGCGTGTACTCTGTACGTTTTCCAAAACAGCTATCCATCGGGATGTAAAGGTCAGTCAAAAAAGTCCGCCCGATATTGATTGCAACCGTCCGATTGAAAGCAATGTTGTCCACCTTCCGATTGAACCAGGGCTGTGTACAGGTCTGCGCCATGAATTACGTGAAGTAAAAGTTCTTTGTTTGACCTCCGTATCACTGTTAAAACCGTATGCAAGGCTGACTAAATTAAGTGACCTCCATGTTGAAATAATTAATGAAATTAATTGAGGTCATAGAATGTTGGTAAATGTTTTTAATTATATTGTTTTTTTTATCCACAGCAGTATTGCACAAGAAATTGTATTGTCATGTAATGGTTTTTGTTGTTCATCGAATATGCAATGCGATGCACACAACAATGCGAACATAGAACAGGGGCAGCATGAAAAAGGAGGCATGCATAACAGTGCATAAGGAAAGTGAGGGTTGTTCATTGCAAAATTGCAATATGGCAATGAAATGCACAGCAGTGCCGATCAAAAAAACTAGAACAGAGCAGTGTAATGAGTGAGGGTAAGGGCACAGCAGTGTGAAATGAAAAACTAGAACAGAGTAATGTGAGATGGCATGAGAAGCAGCAGCGTGAAGAAAAGTTTATTCATAGCAGTGCGAATGTGTAATACGTGAAGCATATGGATTGTATGATGTATGTTTTTGTGGTGTTGACCATTCTGTAATGAAACAGAACATACGCACAACAATGCGAAATTAGAGCAGCTCGCAAATGAACAGCAGTGCATAGAAGAAAACAAAACCAGTGCAAGGGTTTTTGAAATGAGCAGCAGCGTGAAGATATTTTGTTTTTGGTGAAATGTTATGAGAAGAAAATGCAGTAGCATGTGTAAGGAATTACATCTAGAGTAGTAAATGTAAGAAAATGTTTTTTTTTATTTACACCAGTAAATGTAAATGAGATTTTTACACACAGCAGTGTAAAATCTCTGGAGGAGACAGAGTAATATTTTGTTGTTGAAATGTTTTCTTGGTGAATCCCTCTATTAAAGAGGAAGGTGCTTTTCAGCACAGTCTCTTGGTGAATCCCTCTGTTAAAGAGGAAGGTGCTCTTCAGCACAGTCTCTTGGTGAATCCCCCTATCAAGAGGAAGATGATTTTCAACATAGACTGGTGAATCCCTCTGGTTAAGAGGAAGATGCTCTTCAGCATAATCTCTGGTGAATCCCTCTGTGTGAGGAAGATGTTTTTTTTGTAACAGCAGTTGGAGAATCCCTCTGTGTGAGGAAGATGTTTTTGTAAAAGCAGTGCTGGTGAAATCCCTCTGTTAAGAGGAAGACCCATTTTGTAACAGCAACTGTTTCTTTTTATGAATACAAGTTTTTATGTGTGTGGGTAAAACTCTGTGTTCTGGAAACATTTTTTTTGTTTCCTTGTGTTAAAGATCCTGTGGCAGAAACAGAGCATTGTCTCTGTGTTCAGTTTGTTTTGTTTTTGGGATTTTACCAGAAAAATCCCCAACAGTGGTATCAGAGCAGATCCAAGCTCTTTGAAGGCGTCAAAGAAGCTGAAGGAAGGTTTATTTGCTGCAGCAGCTTCTCCAGCAGCGTGAAGACTCAGCAAAAGGATCCAGGTATTTCTCAAAATTTTTTCTGTGTTACTATTGAAGACAGTCAGTTATTTTAGATACACAGTCAAATGGTGAGGTCAAAGAAGAAAGTCTCCAATCTTCCTAAAAATGTGTCTCCTTCTACTACTAAAATAGAAGGCAATCAATTTGAAAGCATTCTATTTAAGGCTCCAAGGTTCAATGGGAACTTTGATATATGGGAAATAAAAATGAGGACTTTCTTAAAGTCTCAAGGGATTGAAATTTGCGAATCAGTGATTGATGATAGCAAGATGGATAGAGAATCCAAGGAGTACAACGCAAAAGCAGCAAAGAAAATCTTGGATGGGCTGCCTGATTCTGTAAAGAAGAATCTAGGAAAATATTCATCAGCAAAGGATATATGGGATAGACTTCATGACCTTCATGCAAAGGGAGCACTGACCATGACCATCAGTGAAGAAGGAAATTTTGAACCCATCATAGAAGCTGAAAATGAGAAGGTTGACCTCATCAAGCTTCAAGTACAAGAGAGGGATGAAGAGCTCGCCAAGCTTAAGAAGGAACTTGATCAAAGAAAAAGGAAGCATCATGAAGAAGTCATATCCATGACAAATCAATTGAATAAAGCAAAGAAGCAGGAAGATGTCTTGTCAAGTCAACTTGAACAAAGGCACAAGAGAGTGAACAAACTTGTAGAAGAGATTGGACAGTACAAGGTAGAGGTCTCCTCCCTTAAGTCTGAATTACAAGAAGCCAGAAAGCAGGCACAAGGAGCTGAAAAGAAAATGGAGAGAAGTCAAGCAGAGAATGAAGAAATGAAGTCAGGTATCATCTCCCTTAAAATAGGAGCACTGAAGCTACTCGTAGCAAGGAAGAAACTGAGGAACAACTTGCAAAGAAGAATAATGAGTGTGAAAGATTGGAAGAAGAGATTGTCCTCCTCAGGAAAAAGGTTGAAGGGATGAACAAAATCATGAAGAGCTCTCAAGCCTTGGATGACATGCTCAACTATCACAGATCTCCATTTGATAAATCAGGACTCGGGGATGTAGGTGAACCCTCAAACAAGAATGAAAATTCTCTAAGCAAAAGAGATGTGAAGAAGCCAGAAAGAAATGGTGATGCTCCTAGTTCCAGCAAAGGCAAGGAGAAAGATCAAGGCTACAATAGAAGAAATCCTACTCCAAGTAGAAAACCAGCTCCAAGAAGAAATGTAGATGATGTCAAAGAGGCAAGAGGGAATGGTAATCATCAAAGGATCTCAAGGCAAAAAGGCTTCAGAAGTACATCAAAGAAACCTCCATCTCCCAGGTACCAAAGTTTATTTTTTGGTTATTGTTATTCTTGTTCAAACTTTGGTCATATGGCAAAAGACTATAGAGCATTTCATAGAGATAGATGTTATGGTCTCTGACAATCTCCTAAGAAACAATTTTACAGGAAGAAATCATGAAATATTATTCATGAACAATGTAGAATGTTTCAAGTGTCATAACATTGGGCATATGGCACATGATTGTAACTTAACATGGGCTCTTACACAAGCTAGACCCATGCAAAAGGAGAAAGTTAGACAAGTATGGAGAAGGAAAGAAATACAGTCTGAAAGTCCTTTGAGCTCCACAGCCAATCTAAGTTTCTTTTGAGAAGACTCTGCCAAAAAGGAGACGATGCATACAGTTAGGGGGAGCCTAAAATTCATGATTATTATTGCTGAACTATATTAACAATCATTATTTGATAAAGATCTTCTTATAGGGAAGAGATATGAAATTAAATCTGCCATAAAATCAGAGAAGAAAAGGTTGCAGGGTAGCTTGGAGATGCAAAGATTGGAAATCTTGCCTGAGGCAGAGAGAAAGAGGATATTACATGATTGGAGCGCCTGAGCACAGCAGTGAAAGCGATGAAAGTAAAGCTGATACAAATAGGTAGAAAAGATTTGAATTTTTATGAAGTGTTTGGTTATGACTGAACGCCCAGTAGTTGAAATTAAAGGGGAGTGTTGAAATATTAATTTCAACCTGTCGTGCAACAGCATTAAAACGGTGACCATAAAACCATTCCCGAAAACCACTGAACCTTATCGGACCGCTTTTCACGAAAGGTGGTATTCCGTAAATCTCACCCGATGCAATCATTTTTGGACACGTGTACTTTGTACATTTTCCAAAACAGCTCCCCATCGGGACGTAAAGGTTAGTCAGAAAAGTCCGCCCGATATTGATTGCAATCGTCCGATTGAAACAATGTTGTCCACCGTCCGATTGAACCAGGGCTGTGTACAGGTCTGCACCACGACTTACGTGAAGTAAAAGTTCTTTGTTTGACCTCCGTATCACTGTTAAAACCGGATGCAAGGCTGACTAAATTAAGTGACCGCCATGCTGAAATAATTAATGAAATTAATTGAAGTCATAGAATGTTGGTAAATGTTTTTAATTATATTGTTTTTTTTATCCACGGCAGTATTGCACAAGAAATTGTATTGTCATGTAATGGTTTTGTTGTTCATCGAATATGCAATGAGACGCACACAGCAGTGCAAACATAGAACAGGGGCAGCATGAAAAAGGAGGCATGCACAAAAGTGCATAAGGAAGTGAGGGGGTTGTTCATTGCATATGTATTGGAAATGGAATGCACAGCAGTGCCGATCAAAAAAACTAGAACAGAGCAGTGTAATGAGTGAGGGTAAGGGCACAACAGTGTGAAATGAAAAGCCAGAACAGAGTAATGTGAGATGGCATGAGACGCAGCAGCGTGAAGAAAAATTTATTCACAACAGTGCGAATGTGTAATATGTGAAGCATATGCATTGTATGATGTATGTTTTTGTGGTGTTGACCATTCTGTAATGAAACAGAACATATGCATAGCAGTGCGAAATTAGAGCAGCTCGCAAATGAACAACAGTGCGTAGAAGAAAACAAAACCAGTGCAGGGGTTCTTGAAATGAGTAGCAGCATGAAGATATTTTGTTTTTGTTGAAATGTTATGAGAAGAAAATGTAGCAGCATGTGTAAAGAATTACATCTACAGTAGTAAATGTAAGAAAATGTTTTTTATTTATTTACAGCAGTAAATGGAAATGAGATTTTTACACACAGCAGTGTAAAATCTCAGGAGGAGACAGAGTAATATTTTGTTGTTAAAATGTTTCCTTGGTGAATCCCTCTGTTAAAGAGGAAGGTGCTTTTCAGCACAGTCTCTTGGTGAATCCCTTTGTTAAAGAGGAAGGTGCTCTTCAGCACAGTCTCTTGGTGAATCCCTCTGTCAAGAGGAAAATGCTTTTCAGCATAGACTGGTGAATCCCTCTGGTTAAGAGGAAGATGCTCTTCAGCATAATCTCTGGTGAATCCCTCTGTGTTAGGAAGATGTTTTTTTTGTAACAGCATTGGAGAATCCCTCTGTGTGAGGAAGATGGTTTTGTAAAAGTAGTGTTGGTGAAATCTCTCTGTTAAGAGGAAGACCCATTTTGTAACAACAACTGTTTCTTTTTATGAATACAAGTTTTTATATGTGTGGGTAAAACTCTGTGTTTTGGAAACATTTTTTTTGTTTCCCTATGTTAAATATCCTGTGGCAGAAATAGAGCATTGTCTCTGTGTTCAGTTTGTTTTGTTTTTGGGATTTTACCAGAAAAATCCCCAACATTATAATGAAACGAGAAACTAAACCACACCACAAGACAAATCTATTGAATACATATGATATCAATATTGATACCTGCATCAACCTATTATTGACTAATTATAACGAATAATAATTGATTTCCTAATACTTATTAATACTATTACTAAGAAAACTAACAAAAATTATAACAAACAAGGTCTGCAAGCAGCGGCCGTCCCTACCGGGTCTAGAATCCTTGGTGGTAAGTGTGTGCCATCCTTAATCAATCATCGAGAGACTTATAAATATACAATTTTGAATCAGCTATGGACCAAGCATAACATGCTACTCGTTTTGTCATTCTAAACTGAAATCTGGTCGATACAATTAGCATAATATATAAAAATATCAATAAGATTTGAGGAGGTCTTCCATTTTGGAGTCCATTAGTTGGCCAGACTTACCATATGCGGACCATGGATTTATGTTTTATGCAACGACATCTCCTCTTCTCCCCAATCTGAAGTCAATGAGTTGGCGATATTCATAATCAGCAGTTTATTTCAAGCGACTCAAAAAGAATTGCAAGTGGAAACAATTCAAACGCTCTGGTTTACTGCTCCTTTAAGGAAACAAAGCATTCCTTGTGTCAGCATTGAACAACGTGGCTTTCTGGAATATTGATTTGTGGTGTTTAATTTTGTGTGGCACTTTGAATTTTTTATTTTATATTAGTTTAAGACAAAAATTATCATAGTGATTATCAGGCTATGCCATGCGTTCGATCTCTTTTGTTTTACTGGCTTAATCTGCGGTGTGGTTTCATTTGATCGCAACATTAATTTTAAACCAGGGATTCATGACCGGATTAAAATTATTTGGTATTCATGATTTGATCAAAATTACTTGGCTTGTTCGAAAACAGTAAATCAATTTCTACCAGTATCACTGGTTTGGTTAAAATATTTACATTTGTAATTACTTAGTTCTTTCAAATTAATTGAAGTGATTAATATTTAAATTAATATTTTTAATGAATGTAATATTTAATTTGTGATGTGGTTTCATTCGATCAATATCCATTTCCCAACATTAATTTTAAAATAAGGATTCATGATCTGATTAAAATTATTTGGTATTCATGATTTGATTAAAATTACCCCGTTTGTTTGGAAATAGTAAATAGTAAATCAATTTCTGCGAGTATTATTGGTCTGATTAAAATATTTATATTTGTAATTATCTACTTCTTCCAAATTAATTGAAGTGATTAATATTTTTAATGAATGTAACATTTAACTAATCTATTGTATTGTAATTTTGATATTTGAATTAATATTTTTAATCAAAATAATTTGACTAATTTTTGTAATTGAACTTATTTACAATACATTGATACAACCATTGTTCCAGAAAAAGACGTGAACACCATGGCTCTGGAAAAAGCCGTAAACACCATATTTAGACATACAATTACACATTCTTTTAAGATGACACATATACAATGGAGTTTTCAACAAGCACTATCACTTGCAACAAGTGGTGGGATATACGGTATACTAGAGTAAAAATGTTTCAACTTACAATCTTTTTAGTTTCACCATTACATTAACCAACAACCACTTGGGATTGGGATATCGAGTGGCATAGGAAACTGTCGAGGAGATAGAGCTCGAGAATGCTCCACGGAAAATAGAGTTTGGAAAACCAGATTTGATGCCCTCTTGCAAAAGCTTGAATTTTCCATTTCTAAATACTCCAATACTGAGTAGATTGTGCGTGGTCTCAGCTTTCTTCAAGCTCTGCCCGACTTCGACGAGAGGGCCTTTCAATCTGCCAGGGAGCAGCTGTAGAAATGGCTAGAGGAAAATCCTCACGAAATTTGTGAAATTGGCTTCTTCAAGCTCTGCTCGACTTTGATGAGAGGGCCTTTCAATCTGCCCGGGAGCAGCTGTAGAAATGGCTAGAGGAAAATCCTCACAAAGGTCGTGAAATTGGCTTATATGGTAGATCAGGGAAGTGTATGTCATAATCATTTAACTTTTTTTACTTGTAAATTGATTGTATTGATATTTTAGTTTTTTAGTTTAAAAAAATATGAAAAGGTAAAATGGACTTGAAATTTTTGTAATTACATCTCACTTTGTGTCTATGGTTTTGCTTGCAGGAAAAGAAAATGCAGAGGAACTAAAACTGATGGTGAAAAATGTTGGATCTACTACACACCTACATGCGGACTCTGAGTTAGAGCATGGGACTACATGCAAGATTCCTTCTGCATGATTTACTCCTTGATTTGCTCCTTCTTTAACTCCGCAACTGGTTAGTTCTTCTACATGATTTACTCCCTGATTCGCTCCTTCTTTAACCACGCAATTGGTTAGTTCTTCTGCATGACTTACTCCCTGATTTGTTCCTTCTTTCACTCCGCAACTGGCCAGTTCTCTCCGGAACTTATTGTAGGTGTTGAGTCTTCTAATTGATCACCACTATGGTGCATTACCTTGGGATCTTCACCGAGTAATGCTATATCATGAGCATTGTAACCTATTTTCTATGAATCATTCTTTTGTTTTTTCGATTTTCTTTTAGTGTTTTTGCTCTGCAAAGCTTTGTGTTCAACCTTTACTAGCTAGATTCATCTGTGCATGTTTTCTAACACATTTAAATGGTATTAAAGCCCATAGGTTGCTAGATAAAAGGCACACCAGTACCTTATTTTGCAGGTATTACAACTTGGAGATCGAAGATCGGCAGAAAAACGGAGTTTCCCAAAGCATCAATCCTAACACCATACAACTATCACGAATGGAAGGACCAAATGGCTTGATACTCGTCATAAAGGGTTGTACAGGATTACCTTGGCTATAGAAGTGGAACCCACTTCAGCCATATAGAAATCCAAGTACCTCAACCATTTGGATGAGGCCCACAGATCCATATGCATGTGCATCTCTCCAGAGTTGCAGTTTCATCTATCTGCCTGCAATACTCCCAATGAGAATTGGAAAAAGGATGAAGAACTCTACACGAAACAGGATGAGATGAAAGGACATCTGCTCGAAGTGGAGCTTCTGTCATTGGATCCACGAAACTATGACAGAATTCAAGACTTCTTCACCAAATATAATGATTTATTGTTGCAACTCAAGGGTTGTGGAAATGACAAATACAAGGAGGAGAGTCGCCAAATTCTCTCTATTATGTCAAAGCTCGGACCGGAATACTCCATCTTTGTGTCTACATTTCATTCACTAAGGCTCGTAATAGGTAAATCCTACACTATGCCTTCTCTCAAAGAATTTATGGAGTCCCTTATTTTTGAGCAAGATAAACTCATTGGCATGGGGAAAATCAAACCTCCAAAAGTGCATGCACTTTCTGTGCATGATGGCAGCCACAATGAAAATCACAGATCTGATTCAAATCGGAAAAATCAGCAGTAAAAAGACAAGGGAAAAGTGCATTCCCATCCAAAGAAGGAAGGGTACACCAAGCCCTTCATTGACTCCTCTGGCTCGAGAAATGAGAAAGGGAAGAAAGGAAATAGATGCACCTACTGTCAAAGAGGATTCCATCCAGAATCCTCTTGCATGAAGAAACAAATTGACCAAATGGCAGAAATCCTTCAGAAGCACAGCCTTGGGGACCACATCCTTCAGGGCACCAAAAAGAAAACTGAGGATCCGCCACACAGGAAAGGTAACAATTTTCATGCTTTAGTTGCAATTAATTCTTCTCCTGATGCATGGATTATAGATTCTGGTGCATCACAGCATATGGCTACCGCAAAGGAAGTCTATTCCTCTTTGGATGCATGCAAAGGACCTCCCATCCTCCTGGGAGATGACTCAACTATTGAGATCACCGGAAAAGGTAGAGTGGAACTTTTACACGGAATCTTTGAAGATGTGCTTCATGTTCCAAAACTTTCGGTAAACCTACTTTCAATTTATCAGATCACTCATTTCGGCACCGGAAAGAGAGTGGAATTCACTCCGGATGCAGTGAACATATATGACCTACATAGCAGCTCCAAAATTGCAACCGGTGAGGTAAACAATGGAGCCAGACTGTATACATTTTCTGAATTTATTGAATCTGAATCCTCCTTATTGCTTACACATGTTGATGATAGTAGTAGGCTTTGGCACGAGAGGTTTGGTCACTTAAACTACAGGTATATGCAGCAGCTAAGCAAGAATGAGATGGTCGAAGGCTTGCCAAATATCAGTTTCTCCAAAGGAGTTTGTGAAGGGTGTGTCCTTGGCAAACACCCTAGAGAAAAGTTTGACATCGGCAAGACTCACAGAGCATCCTCTCCTCTAGATCTGATCCATAGTGATCTCATGGGGCCTTTTCCTCATCCTTCCATCAACAAAGCAAGGTATGTGCTTACATTTATTGATGATTTCTCATGGTATACTTGATTGTATCTTCTCAGGGCCAAATATGAAGTTTTTGTGCACTTTGAAGATTTCAAAGCACTAGTTGAGACACAATCATAAAGAAAGATCAAAGCCCTCCGTACAGACAATGGGGGGGAATATATTAACACAGCACTTCAGAACCTTTTCCTTCAGTCTGACATACAGTTACAGTACACAGTTCCTTACACTCTGCAGTAGAACGGAGTTGCTGAGAGAAAGAACCGATCTCTCAAAGGGATGGCTTCTTGCATGTTGCATGCTAAGGCACTGCCTCATAAGCTATGGGCTGAAGCACTTACTTGTGCTAACTACATCCAAAAAAGATCTCCTCATAAGTCTGTCAAGGATCAGACCCCCTTTGAGGCTTGGAGTGGCACTAAACCAGAGGTCACCCACTTCCGTGTTTTCGACTCCCGAGCATGGGCCAGGATCCCCTCTGAAAAGAGGAATGCTCTTGATAGAGCATGCAAATGCCGAGGTAGAGCATGCAGATGCAGAGACAGAGTCTTCAGATACAAATCTAGTGCATGCAAATGATGATCCACATCCAAGCCCAAATCGGGCTTCCAGCAATGAATCATATTCTCCTGTCATAAATCAGAGAACAAGGACCTTACGTGAGATATATGCACAAGACCACCCAACTACTAGAAATGGTCTTGTGGAGGATAATTCTGATCTGCAAAGGACTAGCTCAGAGTTTATTGAGCCTCCTCTTGTCCTCACTGCCACTGAACCATCACCATCCTAGCATTGTCATTTGGTTTAGTCTTCTGATCCATAGTCTTATGCTGAGGCTGTTGGGCATCCATCTTGAGAGTCCGCCATGGAGAGGAGTATAACTCCCTCCTCGAGAACCAGACCTGGGATCTGGTCCTTCCTTCAGGAAGGAAACTTGTCTGATGCAAATGGGTCTATAGGACCAAGAGTGTTGCAAATGGGCAAATCACCAGACGAAAAGCAAGGCTAGTATCCAAAGGCTTCCAACAAGTGCATGGCATTGATTATGATGAGACCTTTGCTCCAGTAGCAAAGAAGGATTCCATACGCCTTACACTTGCCATTGTGGCTACCTAGGGGTGGGAAGTACATCTGATGGATGTGAAGAATGCCTTTCTTCACGGAGACCTATCTAAGGAGATCTACATGGAGCAGCCACATGGTTTCATTCAGGATTCATCTTTGGTCTACAGACTGGAGAAATGTCTCTACGGCCTTAAGCAGGCCCCAAGAGCTTTGTATGCAAGATGGATTCTTTTCTCTTATCACAAAACTTTGAAAGATGTAAGTCTGATCTGAATGTTTGCATGCTCAAGACACATGATTCTCTTCTTGTCTTAGTTTTGTATGTGTATGATCTCCTAATCACCGGCAGCTCGGCTTCAGCCATTGCTACAATCAAGAGGGCCTTTCATGATAGGTTCTTGATGACGGACATGGCTCCATTACACTTCTTTCTTGGTCTCGAGATCAGCCAGGATGCCATAGGCATCAAACTCTCTCAGGCTAAGTATGCACCGGATCTCCTCGAGAGATTTCGCATGACTGACTGCAAGCCATCACCGACTCCTTTTCTATCTGGGGTCCGCCTTGTGGATGAAGGTGACCCTCCATTAGTTGACAGCACTCTCTACCGACAGCTAGTGGGGAGCTTATTGTACCTCACCCACTCCAGACCATATCTCTCATATGTAGTAGGGGAAGTTTCCAGATACATGCAGGAGCTGCATGAGCTACACTGGAATGCTGCCAAGCGCATCCTCCAATATGTGCAGGGCACCATCACCTTCGAGATTCACTATGCAGCAGGCACTGCGTTGAATCTCCTTCGCTTTGAAGATTCTAATTGGGTGGGAGACAGCATGGATCGCAACTCCACCTCCGGATATTCACTCAATCTAGGATCTGGCCCTATCTGTTGGTCGAGCAAGAAGCAGGTTGCTATTGCTCTCTCTTCAACTGAGACCAAGTACAGAGGAGTAGTCAACATCACCATTCAGGCTCTGTAGCTACAACACTTCTTCATTGATTTAGGTGTCAAATTCCACCAGCCCATTGTCATCTGGTGTGATCCAGTATGGCGGCAGTGAACGAAGCACATAGAGATCCATATGCACTACATCAGAGACTTATTACATGATCAGGTCATTGATTTGCAGTTCTGTCCTTCAACAGAATAGACTGTAGACATCTTCACAAAGACATTCACTGAGCAGAAGTTTCTCTCTTTGCGCGATCGTCTTGGAGTGAAGGACACAATTGCTTAGCAACTATCTTTTCTTTCTCTTTTCTTTTGATTACATTGTATTTTGAGGGGGGGTTTTTCCCATGAGGTTTTCCCTCTTTCCTCAATTTTAGTACAAGTTGCATTGTATTTTGGGTGACCTTTGGCCTTAGTTGCCAGGCCCATTTTCTGTTTTTCCCCATAGTGGTGTTCATGCGGGGTGTTGGAACTACTACACACCTACATGAGGACTCTTAGTTAGAGCATGGGACTACATGCAAGATTCATTCTGCATGATTTACTCCTCGATTTGCTCTTTCTTTAACTCTGCAACTGGTTAGTTCTTCTGCATGATTTACTCCCTAATTTGCTCCTTCTTTAACTACACAATTGGTTAGTTCTTCTGCATGATTTACTCCTTGATTTGCTCCTTCTTTCACTCCACAACTGGCCAGTTCTCTCTGGAACTTGTTGTAGGTGTTGAGTTTTCTCATTGATCACCACTATGGTGCATTACCTTGGTATCTTCACCCAATAATGCTATATCATGAGCATTGCAACCTATTTTCTATGAATCATTCTTTTGTTCTTTCGATTTTCTTTTAGTGTTTTTGCTCTGCAAAGCTGTGTATTCAACCTTTACTAGCTAGATTCATCTATGCAGGTTTTCTAACACATTTACAAAAAATTCATGTGAAAGCTCCATATAGGGTTATACGTGTCGTACCCTCAAATATCCTTTTGATTGATAGCACCCTTACCCGGTTTGGTGTTTGGGGATCGACAAAACGGTTGGGTTGAGAATATATTATTCTCTGCACAAACAGTGGGGTTGGTTTGCCTCAACTGTTCTGTGACTCTATTGTTGCTGAACATCGATCGTTGGGCTCGCTACCCTCAATAAGCATCTCCACCTTGATCCTTCCTATTCTCGAGGTTGCTCTCCTCTAAGCCCAAACCCTCTTTTAATAGCTAGAGAAATTAGACTTACAGGAAAAGAACTTGTGCTACGAATAAGGGCTTTATTTCCTGTCTAGATAGATTTCCTTTTGGGATCAAGGAAGGCCAAGCATCACCTCACCATTTCCTCAAGCCCTACGAGCGACGAGCGACAACTTAGTGGTGGCTTCGATGTATTGATTAAATGGACTGGAAGGCTAATTCATCGTATGTAACCTTTCATAGACAATATAATTTACGCCATTATATTACATAATTCATGCCATTATACTGTGCAGCGTACATAATTTACGCAATTATACTACATAATAATTCACGCCATTATACTATACAGCTTACATAATTTACGCAATTATACTATATAATTCACGCCATTATACTATGCAACTTACATAATTTACGCCATTATACTACATAATTCACATCATTATACTTTGCAACTTACATAATTTATGCCATTATACGACATAATTCACACCATTATATTGTGTAGCTTACAAACGATATAGTTTATGCCATTATACTGTGCAGCTTACAGATAATATAATTTACGCCATTATACTGTTACAGACAATATAATAATATAATTTGCGCCATTTAATAATATAATCTGTGCCATTATATTGTGCAGGTTACAAGAAAAATTGGAAAATATTACCCGTCACACCTGCTTCAAAGGGTGCTGCATTATAAGTTTAATATGAAACTTAACCAAAGCATTTGACACAAACATTAAATGTTTCCTTATTAATGTTCAGTCCAAAAGAGCATTAAACTAGCATCTAATTGAAATTCAAAGCTTTTCAATGCCTTTTATCCTAAGTTTTTGTAAGAATCCGAAATTCGTACTCTTTTGCCAACAATAAGAAGTAGAAATCTAAACATTGGATAAAAAATTGTTCCATCTCATATTTATGTTCAAACATAGGTTAAAATAACTAAAACGGTAATTGGTCAAAAATTTAATGTTGAGTCAATGTCAAACGATTGCTATTGTACCTGCCTTGCCGAATAATAGTTGATTTCCATTAAAAACATAAACATTGGAAAATGCTAACACTCACAACTGTTAAATTCACTTTGAAATGTAGATTTGCTCTCTAATCAATTAATAGAGTAAATTTATGCTAATGTTTAGAATTATGTAGGACAAGAAAAAAGTTCTAATAGTCATGAGATATACTTGAACTTTCTTTACATCTGATTGTGATGCAGAAAGCTAGGACCACTATGCTAGTGTTGCTTGTGGATATAGTCTTCTTCACTGTTGTGTTTTTGGTGACTTTTTTGGCACTGGATCAACAAATGAGAATAGAATAGATGTAGTGGGAGTTCTATCCGTATGCTTAACGTTAAGCATGTAGGGCTCTCCGTCAGCAATCATGGTAAGTTTATATTTCTATATCTAAACTATGAAAAAGCTTCCAAAAGGCAAACTCTTGTTAAAATAGCCAACAATTTTTTTTTTTAATCTTTTTCAATAAAACTTTAAGATTTCATATTTTTTATATTAAAGAAAAAAAAAAAAACTTGATTAATTTGTTTTTATATTTTTAAATAAAACAAAGTATTTATTTTATATTAAATAACTTAATTAATTTGTTTATATATATATTTTTTATAGAAAAAACTTTTCGTAAAACCTTATAATAACTCTTTTTCGTAACTTTTATGAATCCTTTGAAAACAAGTGAACTCACGTTCTTAAAAATTTTGAAGTCACTTTGTAAACTCTGACGAGCTCCGCTCCTTTCACCTTAGTCAAAATAACCCACCGCACTTTTGGACGGTCTTCTCAAACGTTGCATTGTCAGAAATCGCTACAGTAAGTTTGCCTTAAACGACGCAGGTTATGACTTTAATTTTGCTTAAACAACGCAGGTTATGACTTTAAACTTACTTAAACAACGCATGCTGTGCAAAATATCTTAATTATTTCACAAATTTGCAGCATGCTAATTATTTGACAATTTTGTAAACTAAAAAAATTATTGATCTTTTTTACTTGTCTCTTTTTTTAACTAGCTATGCTCGCTCCATGGATTTTGTGATCTTCCCTCGGTTTTGATACGAATTTCATATTGTAGTAGCAACGATAGAAAAAACCAAAGATTTGACATCACTAACAATTGATGAATTGATGGGATCACTTCTATGGCACGAGGGAATGATAGACAAAAATAAGGATTCCAGTTTTGAAACCACTTTCAAAAGTCAGGTTTTTATTTCAAGAGATAAATGTCGAGGCAGAAATAGATTGAGAGACAGAGGACAAGGTGGAAGACATGGTCATTAGAGAGATGGCCGAGAAGAACACAAACATGAAAGTGGAAGCCATTGCAGAAGCTTCAACAATAATCAAATAGTTGACAAATCAAAGGTGAGATTTTGTTATTGCAATAAATTTGGTCACTATGCGTGTGATTGCAGGAAGATGATAGTTGATCAACGAAACCAGAGAGTTAATGTCACTACAGATAGTACTAACTCCACACTCCTAGATTTCCTACCATGTATGAACCTTCTGATAATGTGTGGCTATTAGATAGGAGTTGTAGTAACCACATGACAGGTAACAAGAATTTGGTTGCAAATTTAGATCAATCTGTGAAGAGAGAGGTAAAGTTGAGGACTGACAAGACTGTAGATGTAGATGGAAAATGAGTAGTGAGCATTCTGACCAAGTAGGGGAGCCGAAGAGAATTTATGGAGTATATTATGTCCCTTATCTCAAACATAATTTCATCAGTGTTGATCAATTGACACAGAAGGGATACAAAGTTATCTTTCAAGGACAAGAGTGTGTTATATATGACAAGACCCCAAGCAAGCAACTGGTAGAAAAGGTGCAAATGACGAGGAATAAACTCTTTCCTCTAATCATGAATTACAATGATCAGGTGAGTTCTTTTACAGTAGCATGTTTTAATGATTATTAGTTATGACACTTCGACTTGAACACTTGCACTTTTCTAGTTTAAGATTGTTGCAGCAGAAATAGATGGTTAAATGATTACTAATACTTGTGAGTGTTGCATCTTGGGAAAGCAACGGTGTGAAAGTTTTCCAAGCATACAAAGAAAAGAAACCTCTTGACCTAGAGCATACAAACTTGTGTGGACTTATGAAGACAGTGTCGATTGGTGGAAGTTGTTACTTCCTCACTTTTATTGATGACTACAGAAGAAAGACTTGGGTTTACTTCTTGATGTAGAAGTATGAATCTTTTACGAAGTTCAAGGAATTCAAAGCCTTTGCAGAGAACCAAAGTTATCCATAGATCAAGGTATTGAGGTTAGATCGTGGTGGTGAATATGATTCAAAGACATTCGATGATTACTACAAACAACATGAAATCAAAAGACAATTTACAACCAGGAAGACACTGTAGTAGAATGGTTTAGCAGAGAGAAATAATAAAACCAGTATGAACATGGAAAGGAACATGTTGAAAGGAAGAAACTTGTATAATGAGTATTAGGCAGAAGTAGTTGCATGTGTTGTTTATGTGATAAATAGATCTCCCACAAATATTGTGATGAATAGAGTACTAGAAGATGCATGCTACGTCATGTAGCGTATCTCATCTCAGAGTGTTTGTATGTTTAACTTATGCACAACTGCCTGAGGATCCAAGAGGCAAATTAGATGATAACAATGAAAAATGCATATTTACTAGTTATAGTGAGCAATCAAAAGATTACAAATTATATAACCTTGTCACCAAGAAGACCATAATTAGTAGAGATATTGTGTTTAAAGAACAAGAGTCGTGGAATGATAGTATAGACAAAATGGTTGGTGCACAAGTGCCAATGATGGAAGAATATGATGTAGTAGAAACGGAGCAGCAAGAATCATAGGTGAAGACACCAAACAAAGACACACCAACAAGGACTCCAAGATTTTCTAAGCAGCATGGATCTTCAAGCATATCAACAGATCAAGATTCTCTTAGCAATCAATCGGGGGATGATTCAAGCAATGGTAATAGAAAGACGAGAAGTGTGAAAGATATTTATGATGATTTGAATGTTAGTTCGAATTTTGCATTGTTCTCATTCCAACCTTCTTTGTTTGAAGAAGCAATCAGAGATGAAAATTGGGTGCAAGCCATGGTTGAAGAAATTGAAACTATTGAAAAGAATAATACATGAGATTTCATTGATTTTCTAAAAGATACAACTCTCTTTGGTGTAAAATGGGTGTACAAGACAAAGTTGAATGAGAAAGGTGAAACTGATAGATTTAAAGTAAGACTTGTAGCAAAAGGGTTCTAGCAGCAACCAAGAATAGAGTTGGGAGAAATGTTTGCTCTGTTAGCCAGATTAGATATTGTAAGAACAGTTCTAGCCACAACATCTTAGAACAAGTGTAAAGTCTATGATGGATGTGAAATCAATCTTCTTGAATGGAATTCTAGAAGAAGAAATTTATGTGCAGCATCCTCCAGGGTATAAAGTGGAAGGTAAAGAAGATAAAGTTTATAGGTTGAAGAAAATGCTCTATGGAATCAAGCAAGCGCCTAGAGCTTGGTATAGAAGAATTGATAGCTACATGATCAAGAATGGATTTTTTAGAAACAACATTAAACCTACCTTGTACATAAAGGTAAATGAGCATGGACAAATTTTGATTTGTTTGTTTATATGTTGATGACATGATTTATAAAGACGACTTTGAATTGGATGAATTTAAAACAACCATGTTGAAAGACCTTGGTCTCATGAAATATTTTTTTGGCATAGAATTTGAGGAATTTTAAAATGGAATTTTTATTTGTCAAAATAAATATGCTAGAGATTTGCTGAAAATATTAAGGATGGAGAATTGCAAACTTGTCCCTGCACCAGTTGCAACATGTACAAAGTTAAACAAGGATGATGAAGGATTAGATGTTAATCCAACTCTATTCAAAAGATTGGTTGGCAACCTCATGTATCTCACAGCTACCATATCGGATATCATGTAAGGAGTGAGTTTGATTTCCGTATTTATGGTGACTCCAAAAGAAACACATTGAAGTGCAGGAAAAATAATTCTGAAATACATAGCAAGAACTAGAAATTATGGCATAATGTATGCAAGCAAAAAGGAAAAAGATTTGATTCAGTATACAGACATTGATGTTACAAGAAGTTTGGATGATAAGAAAAGCACTTCCGATTATATATTCCATCTTGGTTCAAGTGTTATTTCATGAGCATTTAAAAAGAAACTTATTGTGACACTTTCAATAATGTTAGGGTAACTAATTCGAGCATATTGATTCAGTGATATTAGCTTGTATTCATGCAGATCCCCAGTGGAATTGGTTTCGGTCTAAGAGCTTCACAAGTCATTCTCTATTTAATTTATAGAAAGGAAAAGTCAAGCCAAGAAGAATGTCAAAAACTATTGCACACAGTTATGGATTCTTATAGGCAAAGACGAGGTTTTCTGGAAAAGTATTCAGGTTATTATTTAAAAAATTTATGATCCATTCGGTTTTGTATAGTAGATTTTATTGTAAGTAGATCAAGTTCGATGGCCCCCACATTCTTTCTATGGATTTTTTGTCTGTTTGATTTTGGTTTAGCTGTATATTTTAGCGTAAGTAGTTCAGGGTCGATTATGAACACATTCATATGGCTATGGTTATGGCTTGACTGTAGATTTTAGCGTAAGTAGTTCAGGGTCGATTATGAACACATTCATATGGCTATGGTTATGGCTTGACTGTAGATTTTAGTATCTTAATGTAAGTGGTTCATGATCAATTGTCAACACGTTCTTTATATAAAACTGATATATATTCTCCAAAACCACTTCTTGTTTACTCTAATAAGGAACGAGGTTTTGCAAGTTTTTGGTACAAACTTAAGAAACCGCTTGAGGCTTAACTCAGAGAGCAATATTAATATAATTAACATAGATGTATCTTTATGTTCCCCCACATAACTTTTTCTAAAAATGTAAACCGTTTGCATGTCATTGCAATTAACAAGTACATGTTTTGACAAAAGTGCAGCGTCAATTCCAACGCACCAGCAATCATACCGTCAAAAAAACAGAAAAGCAAAAGATGTGTTCCTGATAATGTCCACGTCAGTTGTATTGTGAGGTCCATGCAAATTTTGGCCCATGCATTATGAAAGGGTTGAAAAAGCGTTCACGGTTGAATAAAAAGATGAGGCAAGATGAGACCTGATTGTGATATATGCATATTTTCCGGATGATGTGATCGTGATCTACGGTGCGAGGTAAGAGGTAAACTAATATACGTTTTTTAGAGATTTTTCAATTTTATCATGATATATGTGAGTGGGATGTGGTATAACATGAAAAAGTCGAAACATGTTCTTTTACATATATAACTTTCAAGACGACAGTTCTTAAAAAAAGCTATATCTAAAAGAACATGGATCGTCCTTTTTTATCATATATATATATATACATGACATTTTACATTTATGTATAGTTTAGTCTCCATGTATATTATATTTATATATTTATGTATATTTTAGGTGTAAATGTGTTTATTTGTGGAGTTTGAGTTTAGTTATTTTACATTTATTTATAGTTTGGTCCATATATATGATATTTATATATTTATGTACAGTTTAGGTGTAAATGAATCTATTTACGGAGTTTAGTTTTAACTAAGTTTAAGGTTCAAATTTCATGGGAAGGGGTTAAGTATATGAGCCACTTTTAATGGAATTAAATTATCTCAATGAAAGTCTAAGCTAAAAATTAGGTTTATATATATAAACCTTTCCAAATGAAATCAAGTGGAAATTTTTGGAAATCCAAGTTACAACAGTCAATTTTAAAAAATGTTCAAGGCTTTTTAAGAGTGCCAAATCCATTTCCACCATTAAAAAAGTGAAAAATCAAGTTTCATAATTTTTAGTGTTCTAGGGAATTTTTAGAGTGCCAAATTCATTTCCACCATTTAAAAAGTGAAAATTCAAGTTTCATAATTTTGGGTGCTCGAAGGGATTTTTGAACTTGCCAAATCTATTTCCACCATTCAAAAAGTGAAAATTCAAGTTTCATAATTTTGGGTGCTCCGTGAGTTTTTGAGAGTGCCAAATCCATTTCTACTATTAAAAAATGATTCAAACACTACCCATCATAGATCTCATTCGGGAATAAAACGAATAAATGAGTTTATTATGATATTCATAACTTTAGAACATATATTGGCTCACATCTCTTTTTCTCTCATTTTGGTTGTCAAAGTTTCATATTAAAAAAACAAAAAAAAACGTTAAATGAGAAGTGACAAATCCATTTCCACCATTAAAAAACGGTTCAAACACTTCATGTTTCATATTTAACACAAGAAAAAAAAACATTAAATGAGAAAACAATTTAATATACCTACCTAGGATTTTTGGAATAGTAACATTCAATATTTTAGGAAGTAAGGAATCTTTTATGTTTTTAGGCTTACATGTCTTATTAATTAACATCCAACACAACATTACTTAGGATTTTTTGAAAAGTCTTTGGCTTAGATTTGTATAGCCATTAGAAGGTGCTCTTTTTTAGTTAGTTATTTTGTGTCTTGGTTAAATCTATGTAATTGGTGTAGTCATATAAATTAAATGGATGGTAAATATTGATGCACATCGAAAGAATTTCTCCATCATATATCTCAATTACTAAAATTTAAAAAATCATAAGAATTAACTAATATATATATATATATATATATATATATATATATATATATATATATATATATATATAACAAGATTCTTAATAGTGTAGATTTACCTCACTACATTGGGCCAATACTACGAATTATTAATATCACATGCCCAAAAAACCATAACTCATTTCATATGAAATTTTTTTAACTAATGAATATAATTAAAACCAACATAAGTCCATCTTAAGTACGGATTTAACATGAGCCAAAAAGGATCAAATTTCTTCACTTGCAAATTTTTTTAGAGTGCAAAATACAATGTGTTATTTTTCATTGTTTAAATTGTATTATTGAATTTCATTGTTTAAATTATATTTTTGAATGCTAAATAGAGTATATATAGGACCAAATAAAAATTTTAACCATAAAAACTTAATTTTTTTCTATATATATAGATATATATGAAGTTGATATCTACATAAATTAGTTAACATAGATCTTCAAATAGTTTATTTAAATCTCTTGTTGAAATATTTTTGAAAAGTATAAGATTTAAACATTTGATTCACACGTTTTTTTAGTTCTAATTACTTTACAACATATTCAATTTTCTTTTAATTATAGCCAACAATATTTTTCTAGTCAAGACATTATTTTTATTCTTTAATTTTATTTTAAATGGTCATGGATGGACAAACTTGCACATCCCCTCATACTGAGCTCTAGAATGAACATCTCGGCTCAAAAATAAAAAAGACATAACTACTTTGAAAATAAATATGAGCATTTGATTTGTGTATACTACTATGAAAATTTAAAATAATCTATGAAGATTAAATCTTTACCTCAAGCTTGAATTCTTACCATCTACCTAATAATTGTTGATAATTAAATTAAAATTATAAAAACATTATTATAAAATATAAAAATGTGAAATTTAATTAGTTAAAATACATTTCTTTTAATTTGTTATCCTTATCCATAAATAAAAATGCAAAAAATAATTAATAAATATGAAGTGTTTAATAATAAAAAGCATCAAATAGTTGAGAAGAGATCAATACTAATGCCTCTAGCTTATTTATGTTATTGATAAATAATTTTATTTTAAATTTTAAAATAATAATAATTTATTGATTTATGATTTTATATAATATATGAAGTATTTATAATATTAATGATGAAGTATTTATAATATTAATATTTTACTAGTATGTAATTATATTATTTGAAAATCATATTTCCTTCTAATTTATCCTCAAAGAAAACATAATGTTTATATTATAATATATTTTAAATTCTAATTTGTATAAACATAACAATTTCTTATCAAATTTACACATGCTATAATTTATGTATTAAAGTCATGGCCAAGATAAGTATAACCCTAGATACCTTAACAACTCCTCTTATATACGTTAACTACTTTGATAGAAGAACATGTCAAGGGGTATTTGTTTTGGGTATTTAATGAAAAAGGAAGAAAATATGCACCTAATCCATAATGTTATTAGAGGACTTTTGTGTAATACTTTTGGTGAGTTCTTTATGATCTGTTGCCACACAAACTTTTGGATGCTTTGCATATTCTCAACACTTTGAGTTGATGTTCGGATTTTGATTAAAGGCTAATAAATCAATCTAATTTGTCAAAGGTTTCACAATTTAACTTGCATATAATACTAGTTTCAAAAGCTTTGATTTGAATAAATATACGTTTCGTTTCTATATCTCACCCCAAAGTCACACTCATGTCCATTATGGACATAACTAGATGCAACATGATGTAAGGACATTACTAACTATGAAAAATCGAAAACTAGACTTATCTTGTGCATATTTATCTCTACTCACCTTAGATGCATAGTATGTTTAAATCATTAGATGTATCAAACACATTCTCACCTTCATAAGGAGCGTCAAGCCATTGTGCTCATGTGCATGCTTGTAACACCGATGCATATAATATGTCACTAGGGAAAAGGTAGCCCATTTAGATTAAGAAATGTCTCCATGGATAATTATGATTTCATCGACAATAAGGCATACAATATGTCACTAAGAAAAGAGTAGAACATTTAACTTAAGAAGTTCCTCCATGTATCATGGAGAGTTATGATTCCATCTTTTTACTAAAAGTCTAAGATGATGGTCAAACATGAGCCTTAATATGATAGGCACATTGAGATGATCGTACACACTTATAAGGTAGGGTTTATTTCAAGGTGTGTATAGATATGTTTATAGATTTGTATATGAATATAGATCCTTTTTCAAATCTAAATTAAATATCTATAATTTTAGGGAAGAAAATGCTGGAATATGGATTTGTTGACCATGTTGGACCCGCCAACATTCAGGAGATCTCCTCGGTATGAAGTCCCACTTAGACCTCACACTGTTTGGTGTAGGAGTCTCATTCGGTATGATGACTCGGTTGCCATTATCTTAGATATTTAGCTTAGCTCTTGTTCTTGAGCACATGAGAGTATTATGCTTGTAACTTCAAGAAAGTGAAGTGAGTATGTCTGGTGAGTGCATAATGTAACTTTTTTTTGGGTTCTCTCACTGTAAGGGAGAGGGTAAAATTGAGCCTCTAAATGAGAGGCAGTAGTACCACACAGGGTGAGACACACGCGAAAAGAAACAAGGGTCTGTCTAGCATCCAACAGAATAGTCCACAATGGATGTGGCAGTCGTTAAAACCAAAGTGCAAGGGAAAACACGTACACCATCCAGCGGAGTAGTCCACATGGGGGTGATGGTCATTATAACCAAGAAAACAAGAATGGTATGTCTAATGTCCAACGAAGTAGTCCACACGAGCTAGACAACAATGATAAACAATACAACACATCTTCAACAATGTAAGTACTAAAATAACCAAAGTAGTTCAACTATCTTAGTACAGGTTAAGAAAACATGCATTACAAACGTTTAAATAATAGTCTTACAAATGGATACAAAATATGCGTGAAAACGTACTGGCCTGAGGTAGGCTTGTGAATTAAGAAAAAGTTCCAAGACACATCTGTACCCATACATCACTAGCCCCACTAGAGGGACATTGGAGCCACTCCTCACTCCTTAAAGAATAGACTACAAACTCTCAAGTCTATGTGGGAGGAGCCAAGGTGAAAATTCCTTCGCTCATACAAGGAGGGGGTTATATATAACCAAGTAGGATACTTGACCTTTATGACTCTTCGACTTCCGTCATCACTATTTGACTTCCTATGACTTTTCAGCTTACATGACTCTTCAACTTCTTATGTGTGTATCTTGGAATTTCAAATTACATTACATTTTATTACAACAAGTATGGCCCATAGTAGTGATGTGGTTGAGACAACTCATGACACAACTTGACATGACACTACTGACATGTAATCGCTGACTATGATGTTCGTGTGAGATGCTATGCTGCTGAGTGATGGATGTGCTCTCAGTGTATCATGTCTTCACCTCCGCATGGCAAAGTGTGTGGGGTTTTCGATGGTCTTGGTCTTTGCTTGATGGTTTAGAAACATGTATCCATTTTTCTTACTACTCCATGTGCTTGGTACCTTCATCTAGCTGGGAGCAAGTATTCTAGCATGCACTCCTTCCTCATCTCGTTCGTCATCATGCCATGTTTCATCAATGTACATGTTCCTGTAATCAGTCATGATGAGACGACATCAAATATAGAAATCTCCTAGTCTAGCATGATGCATTGTTTTCCGTTTCGGGTGATTGTTACCATGAGGGAGGACCAGGCAATGAAACTGTGTAGAATAGAGCTCAGGCTAGGATGAAAGGTTTCGAAGCACTCTCAGGAAAAACTGTGCAGATGTTACTGGGAGGCAGATTTACGCAATCTGGGACAGCAGTGACAGCTGCAAGGTAGAACCAAGCTGGGCAGAACTGCGCAGTTCTTGGGAGGAAGACAAGGCAGGGTGTTGGTAGGAACTGTTGGGAAATTCTATGTATTTTTTAGGATGAGGACTAGGTAGGTCATCCGAGGGTCCAGCTGGGAATCTGCGCAGTTTCTCTAAGTAAAACAGAGAAGGCAGGAGGAGGCATTAGTAGATATTTTTGCGCAGTTTTCCAGAGCAAGGTTGGATCGGGTTGCGGGGAGCTTCTGGTCACAATTGTGCAGTTTTGAGGGACAGTGTCAGACAGGTAGCAGGGCCCTTCCCGACACAACTGCATAGTTTCTGCTATGAGTGAAGAGTGGGGCAACAGGGATAGTGCTAGTCAAAACTGTGCAATTTTTAGGAATAGAGTAGAGAAAGCCAGCAAGGGAGCCTGCCAGTTAGATCTCTGCAATTTCTTGGAACAGTGCAGTGCCAGGTAGCAAAGGCCTGACTCACATGACTATGCAGTTTTTGCAGGCAGTGCAGAGTAGGAAGTTGGGCATGTCTACGCAGGTTCAGAGAGAACTGCAGCTCGGGGTCACAATGTAGTTTAGGTTTCCTAATACCTCGAGGGATGCTTGCTGAGTGATCTTGCAGGAAGCGCAGATTGGATCGGACATAGGGATAACTTCTACATAATTTTGGGAAATAATCATCTTTCTCACTTCAAGGATTCCATAGTTCAGGATGCGTAAAAGGAAAGCGTCAATCTCTATGTAGCTCTGGGCAATAGATCAGGGTCACTGAGAGCTGAACTACACAGTGTCGCTTAGTCGGGGTTTGGTTGAAGGAGGGTTGTCCAGTCAAAATATTTTTAGGAAAAATGGCTAAGTGTGAGAGCAAGTGAACTTGTGCATACATGACATTGTGATCACACACTTAACATGACTCAATGACACGACACCTCAAACCAACAAGACAAACATGTGCTGAGTGAGACTATCTAAAAGGTTATGAGAGACAAGTGTGACACTTGAGATAGATCTTCGAATGACTGTGATGACACATGCACGAAAGTGCTTACATATTTGCGTGTGAGTACGACTAATGTTCATAGAGAAAAAACAACTCATGCACACAAAGACAAAACTTCAAAATTGCCAGAACAAGATCGCAAGCATGACATAGAAATCAACATGCCAAAAGATGACTGGTGGTCAATCAAGAAAAAAGGGTGTAAAGACTTGACAAGAGCTCATGGAATGAGACCGAGTGTTTGCAACCATCAGGGGAAAAACCAAGGAAGGCTCCAAAATTTGGATGACTGCCAAAATTTTGGAGGGTGTTGCAGCCACTACAATAGGACCTCATAGCTTGAAAATGTTGATTCATATTAAGGTTTGGGTTTTGGCTTATTCTGTACTCATTTTAATTGTATAAATTTCTCTTCAGTTTTCAAGCAGTGATTTCAAGCTACATAAATAATTTCCTAGTTTGATTCTATAACTATAGGATACAATACTCCACTAAGTAAAGTAAGAAGAATTTTGGGATGCAGTATCTTTCAGTCTATCTCAAATGTTAGAAAGGGACATCAATTGAGATAAGTTGCACACATTAAAATATACATAAAGAATTTTGATTAATTTGTGAGTTAATTTATTCAAAGTTATGCTTACTGAACAACCAAAAATTCGCATGAAAATGCCTTGTCCCTTATTATTGTCCATGTACAAACAATGGATAATTCCCAAATTTGGACTTTAAACAAAACAACTATCTTTTATATCCTAATAGTTGGTGAACAATCCAACATTCCTTTTATTTGTTGTTTTTTAATGTCATATGTTGAGTGTGAAGATTCCTCTTAAAAATATTCCCTAGATACAATGTTTGAAGAAGGAAGCTTAAATATTTAATTCAGACATGTGCTTACTTTTGAGGATATATGAGGTTTAAATATAAGATTTTGGGGCATTTTCCAACCCATAAAACATCCAAGACACACTATACCTTACCACTCCATCAAAGTAAAACATTTGGAAAGTAACGATCTCAATTTTGAATGTTACAAGATTTATAAGAACATTTATATAAATGTCTAATGGTGTGTTTAAGAAGACATCAACATAAACATTTTCCATAAAGTATATGATAACCTCTATAATAACTATCTATTTGTTGATGATAAAACACCTATTCTAAATGATTTTTAACATCCTAAGGGAACCAAATAAATATACAAAATAATAATATGAACACAAGTAAAAAGAGTAATTCTTTTTTCCAAAGGAAAAATCATAACTTTATTCAACCTAAAACCAAGGAACAAAATTACAGTTAGCATTTAAGTCCTAACATCTTTGTGAGGGTAAATGAGCCCTTTCCCCATTCTTCCTTCATCACCTACAAGAAGCTCCATGTTAGTGATGACATTGGACATAAACCCACAGAAGTAAACATTATCTCTTAAAATAAAAAGAGTAATGTAACCACCCTCCCACATTTTCCCAAATCCGCAAGCTCGCCAGAGTAAATATGAGATGAGAGTTACTATGAGAAAATCGATTTCCAAGATGCACTTATGGAAAATGGGGTCCACATGTCCATAAATAATTGAAAACACTCAGTGACACAACATCACATGATTATTAGCCTATTTTACCCAAAACTATTTCATTTCCTTAAATTTAACACAACTTTCTATTTTTGGTTGTTTTTCGAGTTCTAAACTTCTGGGGTAGTTTTGATGGTGTAAACGACATTTTTAAGGGAAATTGATAGATTGGGAAAATGCCAAATTTTGCTTCAACATTTTTTGGTCCACCTCCTCCTAGATGATCTTTGAAATGAGGTATTATGATAGTCAAATGAAGATCGTATGCCAAAGTTACGTCTGAGGGAAGTTAGAGGTCCGAATCCCTTATTTATACAAACTCTTTCTGTACATAGTACCTATAGGTTATAAATACATATATGTTCACTAATTCAATAAGCTCACCAAAGAATCATCAAGAAGGTCCTATGCCCTCTCCAAATAGCTGCAATAACACTTATTAGTCCATACATTCATCAACTGATCAATAGCTAAACCATTCATGACATGATCCATAGAAGATACACATCATATGCGAAACATATAATCAAAAAATAACCAACATATAAACCATGGAAACTCAACCATAATATTGCCAACATAATCGCTACAAATATACATGAATCAAAGTAGAGAAATAAATCCTATTAATACATGAAAATGACAACCAAGTCAGAGATTTCCATGTCCCACCCGACCATAGTTTGGGTTGAACCAAATCTCTCTTTTAGCAAATCACCCTTGTGTCATATTCCAAGCATGAATGTGGGATCTCATGGAATAAACCAAACAAAACCAAAACATGCCTTCTAGAGGCCAAACCACCTCAACCCTCAACCAGTGATTCCACCTCATGGTTGGACATCACTAACACCAACTAGATCGGTCTCTACCCAAGTTGTCCAGGGCTCCAAGAGCTAGTAGCTAAACCTACCAAGGGCTCTAGAGCATTTGTCCAACCTGACTCTAGGACTAGTAACTAAACCTGCCAAGGGCTCTAGAGTGTTTTTCCAACCTAGGCTCTAGGACTAGTAGCTCAACCTAAGTTGTTCAATGCCTTCCAGAGTGTTTGTTCCAACCCACAACGATAAATATTTATGAGCACCAACCAGAAAACAATCAAATGGAAAAACCCACAACACCATGGTTATCCAGGAAATGACAAGGCAAGGCTAAAACCACTGTCATCCAGGAAATCCTCCATGTCAATGATAGAACATAACTAGATAATCACATGCATATACCATGCATCCATAATTTTGGAATTGATGTGTTGCAGGTGTATTGTTAGATGGAATTGATGTCAACCTGGAAGCTTGGGTTGTAGGATATATGGTTAGCGCATGCATGTTTGGTTGTAGATGACATGTACATGGATGATGTGTTGGAATGGTTTTTGCATGTCCACTAGCATGGAGATGTGAGGATGGAGCTATGATTTGCAAGTGATGCATACAGAGTGTGAGTAGAGGATGTCATGGTCCTCATGATCATGTTGTTATGATCATGATTTTTACATGGAGTTGCATGGTGGTGTGTTGCATTGGTTTGGAGGTTTTGTCACTTTGGCTAGTTGTGTAAAGGTGTTGCATGTTTAGTAGAGTTGTTTTGGATATGTGATGATGTCCTTGATCATGTTGACTAATCATATATTTGTATACATGTGTTGGTTACTGCTACAGGAGTTAGATTTGAGGAGTTTGGTAGATTAGGTCTCCATGTCTCTGATCAGGTCCTCATGTTGATGATATGATACATAAGGCTTACAGAGGGTCTACAAGTGTTAAAGGATACTTGAGTTGGTTGTACAGGTGTTGGAGGACATATGACATGTTTTAGAGTTTCATATTGATGGAAGAGTAGTTATGGATGCTACATCTTCCTTATTACTATTTTTTTTGTATACACTATTCTAGATCATTACCTCACATCTGCTTTATTCAATTAAGGAAATTTTCTTGTTTGACATGTTCAACAATCTAGAGTCCCATCACTTGAACTTTAGATACAATCAATGATTTTTTTTTAGGTCTCCAATTACCATGCTATTCATTTTTCTAACTGTATACCTATAGGGATCTTTACCTGAATAAGTGGTTTCCCATAGTGGAAGTATAATGGGTTTACCTAATTGCACTTTTTTTATAATATAATAATTAGTACCTAAGCCTCCCCACTAAGTACCCACCCATTGACCATTCATATCATATCAACCCTATTGTTAATATATCCCAAATGTACACCTTTAACTTTCGTGCCTACATGTCATATTACTTTCCTCCTGCCCACTAGCTTTTTCATGCGAGGGTTTCTCCACATTATCTCACTTTGAACTTTAATATGTTTTACGCTAAGTGTAAACTGATCTTGTCATGGCCCTTCACTGCAAAAATGGTATTGAAGGTGAATACATTATACTACCTATCTCAAATTAAGGCAGCAACTTGGTGCTCTCCTATAGGAAGTTTTGTGCACCTTCACATTGCCAACATGCACCTTACCACATTTGTTTCCATCCACCAGTGGCATCCAAGGGTACTTGATCCAACGTCGGATAACCTTCTAGGGATTCCCATCTAACTCTACACTTGTTTCATGGCATGTTCTATCCCATTCGACCATGGTCATTCTACTGAGCACTATTGCAGTGAGTGAGGGTTTCTTTGGAGGAGTGGTCTATAGACACCCACTTTTGTCACTTGGATAAAAAATAGAATGGTTCCAGTACCTATATTCACACTACCCTTTGCATTTCTCACCCAAGTCAGTTTGATCTCCATTAGATTTTTTTTTTTTCATTATTCCCTGTACATATAGGGTAGGTGTTTAATATATCAATGCTCATCTCCTGTTGAAATTGATAGATATTCACTTTTCCACTTTCTCTTCCCACGCACACATGAACCAAGAGTGTTGTATACCGTTCCCAACGGCCAAAGAGTAAGTTATATTCTTTTCTTTTTCTGCTAATGCTTAATTGCATGTTTTTCCCCACTTTGGGGTAAATGACCTTTTACTGGTTTTAACTTAGATATATTTACGCCGTAAGGCATTTCCCTATGAAATGAACTCCCCCAAATGCCCTTCTGTCTTAATCGTAGCCGTTAGATCTTTTGTTAGACGATTGAATAAAAATCAACCGTCTAATTTAATAAAAAAATGTTTTAAAATACCGTTAAAAAAAACTCCGCTTGACATCTGTGTGCTTTTTATGGAGGAGTTACAGGTAGAGTCCATTTGAATTCTTAGTGGAGTTTATGGCTCTCCACTCCACATCCGTGCGCTTTTTATGCAGGAGTTCCAGGTAGAGTCCATTTTAATTGGGGATCAATACCCGTCTCATAACAAAGAACGCCTTAAACCTTTTGAATCCCTTCAGAGTGAATCCCAATATACATGAGAATGTTGACCTATTAGGCCCTTTTTTGTTCTGCATAGCATTTGGGCTTTGCCAGCTTCTAACAGGAAAGCTTCACTTCGGTGTAATTTTGGGCTGGATGACAGTCGCTTCCCTGTTCCTCTATTTTTGTTCAATATGTTGGCAGGGAGAAATGGTAACTTGGATCTGTACAGATTTTTGAGCTTGGTCGGCTACTGTATGCTGCCAATGGTGATTTTCTCGGCATCTGCGCTTTTTATCCCACCTCAAGGACTTGTCATGTTTGTCATGGCGGCATTGATTGTGCTTTGGTGCATAAGAGCTTGCAGCAGTTTATTGATTGTCTTGGCATCTCACGGCGATGAACAACGAGCCTTGGTGGCGTATGCTTGCAGCTTGATTTACATGTTTTTCTCTCTCCTGGTGATTTTCTGAAAGGTATTTGTTTCGGTGGCACAGATATTTTGTAGTAATTGTTTGGAGTGGGAACAGGTGGAGAAAAATTCAACTGCATTCGTGGGATTTGGAAACAAATCCATTGTCAAGCTTTTGTAATGTTGTATGGAATTATTTTTTAAAAACGAGGCAAGAATTACCTTAATTTTTTAAAATCCTAACATAATTTCTGTTGTCTTTATGGTAGTCTTTCTGATCCATCGACTTAATTTAATTTGCTTTATAGGCATTCTTTCTTTTGTTAACATATATCTGTAATTCTAGACAGAGCAGGGGAGAGTTTTCCTCAACAAACTGCTTGCTAGCATCGGATATATTTTACGTTAGAACTATATTGCTTATATTTCCTTGTCTCTTGTAATATTTCTATGTATGGTTATGCCATATGGTATGTAAGTTTCTTGATGCAGGGTGGCAAAACTAATCTGCATGGTAATATTTTGGACTTGTGTGAATGGCACACGGATCTATTGCATTATTTTGCTTTGTCGGGGTGTGTGCTGAAATGTTGAGTATGTTGTTCATCTGCAATGTTACTAATGGCACTTAGTTTTCATATGTGTTATGTCATGATTGCACATGAAAAGTGAGAAAATTGCTGCAAAAATTTAGTTGCTGGTGGAGTTTAAATGCCACACCTGTTTGTCCTTAGAAAAATAAAACTATTTATTTAGTCAACAAACAAGGATTTTATTAATATATAGAAGAAAGCACTTAGCATTTATTTTAAATCAAAAAATTATGGGGCTTTAGTTTAGATCTTGGATCCCAGTTTTGCAGTTCATAAATAAAATATTCCTGGGCCATATCCGTGTTTGCAGTGGTTCAAAAGACAGATAAGGGGAAACCAAAAAATAGGTGTGACTTTTAAATCATCAGCTTCTACCAGATTTATCTATTAAAGTTCCCTATTGGTGCGTTTATCAGCTAGGCTTCTCCAAGAAAAAAGTACTAAGATGAATTGCATTACTTAAGCTCAGATTTTCCTAAATATTGCTAACTAACAGGTATCAGAAAATAAAATTATGTAACCAGATTCAATCCTGGAGGGAGGAGTCACTGGTGTGGTGCTGGCTTTCCCAGGTTCCAGCTTTCCATCTCCATTGAATCCTCAACTTGGTGACTCATCCCCAGAGAATAGTTGATCGCCACCTTGGCCAAAATGTACTGTGTCATAATCCTTGTATCTTCTATGATGAGTTCAATGGACTGGGGCATGGTCTACATTCCCTCGTGGGCTGCTTGTTGTGAAACCCCTCCCCTGTAAGAGCAGCTTCGTTAGTCATCTGCATCAACATCGGCAATTCTGTTATCATGTCAATCAGTAGTCTTCCCTACACCCACCTCCTCACCCAATCAGCTTTCCTTTGCGTTCTCATATCTAAGAAGGAGATGTGATGTTATAATTAATGTGCCTTCACCTGTCTTGTTGTTATAGGTGATGTGGCTGCCCCTTGTGGATTGTTGTTTGCACTGCCACCTGTCCTGCCTTTGCTGTCATTAATTGCTCCATCTGGTACATCTCTTTGAGGCCTGCCTGGGGCTGCCTCGTTCTCTGCATGATTGGCTAACCTCTCTCACGAACTCTATAATTGTGTGGTAGTGTTTACATTTCTCTATCTTACACCCTGTAGTTTGCAAGTGTTATTCTCCCCAATTGGCCTTAGTATTGAGGTTATCGAATAACTGTAGAAGTTTTCTGATACTTCTAATTCTTATACTTGGGAGGTTGATGAATCTCTATTGTCCATGTTTTAAAGCAACCCTATTAGGGGAAAGTGATTTTGGAAGTTTCTTGAACAAAGAACTGTTCTGTGCAAGTCAAACTCCTTATGTTGGAACTTATAAATTGAGCAAATTGTTGGAGGAAGCCAAATTAAGGAACCTTAAGGGTTCAATATCTTTAGATATTGCATCAACAATGATTTCAATATATTTACTCCAGGGTCAGATACGCTGTGAGATTAAAATCTCCAAGTCCTAGGTTATGTGCTTGTTAAGGTTTAGCATACTGTTTTCTTTTCCCAACCTCCAAGATGTCTTCCTAGATATGTTTTCCCAACTCCGGTTATTCATGCCTTGTGCACAAGCTTTTAATTTTTTGCTGCACCAAGAGTAGCGAGGTGCATCTACAGTCCAGTATGATAGAGATGTTGTCACATTTTTCATGTGGGCAATGCTTACATGTTGGATTCAAAAAAGATATAATATTTATAACAAATAATAGTAAAGACTTAGCCAAATGTATATACAAACAGAAATAAAAATCTTTCTCTCCCTCTCTCTCTCTCTCTATATATATAAGCGATTTGTTATGTACATCTAATATTAAATGGCTATATAAAGAGATAAAATAGAGACCCAGATTTACACATAAATAGAAATACTGCAGCTATGATATTTACATAGAAATATTGCGACCCCTTTCTTCATCTGTACCTAGATCCATCTTATGATCCAAAAATTTACATCTCAAAAGATTTGATTCCTCTTGGTACTTAACAGATCCTAAGTTAAGATAGGTCTACACTAATATATGCATTTGTTGTGTTTGTTGCAACCTTATTTCATGATTTAACTTTAAAGACCAGCCAGACCATTTGCCATCATCATCCCTTGTATTTGCCTTGTGTCAACCTTTGTTGGATAGTTTCCTCATGCAACCTTTCATCATAATCCTTTGTTCTACCTTCCATCTCTTTTGAGTTCTTCAAATATCCTCTTTCTAATTGGTTTTCCATTTTTAGCACTCATTTCAATAAGTAAAAATTTCACTGTAGATTAAACCATCTCTTTGCTGATTTGTTTTCCATTTTAGTGCTCATTTCAGTAAGTCAAAAAATTCATTGTTTATTAAGCTTAAGTGCAAGTTTTTTTCTTTTTTGTGGAGCCCTTCGAACTTGCAACCATCATGATTAAAAAAGCATGATCTATTCCATATGGTCTGAAGTATTCAATTATGCAAGGGGAACTCTCCTCCAAGTTTTAGGCGTGCTTTGTTGAATTAAGGCTAATTTTGTACTACCCATTATTGCTAGATAATGCCAATTATGTTTTTCTCTGTACAGATGAAGTAAAATAAATTATAGAAATGTGGTTAAAGTAGGTTGTGACCTACATTAAAGTTTGGGGAATGTCAGTTCATTTTTAATTACGTCGTAAGGTGTTTCCCTCTGAAATGAAATTCCCTTCTTGCTAACGTGTCATCTGTATGCACCCTAAGATTATATGTTAGACGATTGAGAAAAGATAAACCGTCGATGACTAGAAAATAGTTACGAATTTGTTGGAACCTAGTATTCGACTCACATAGGTAAAAACCCTGCGAACTCCAGCAACGAGCTCTTCAATCTGTTTGTCGAAAGGGGATACTGAAGGAAGAGGGTGCAAGAAAGTATTTTCAGCAGCTGATTTGCGTGGTCGATTTCTTCCACAACTGGAGCGGGGGTGTGTGTCACCAAGATTTGAAGCCAGAGAACCTGTTATGAGATGAAAATGGCGATATCAAAGTCACCAATGGAGCCAAGGCTGACATCTGGTCATGCGGAGGCATACTGTTCGTTCTCCTGGTGGGCTACCTGCCATTCCAAGATTTGAATCTGACAGTGATGTATAAGAAGATCTACAAGGGATTTGAAATGCATGCCCTGGTTTTCCTCTGAAGTTCGGCGTCTGGTTATCCGGCTGCTAGACCCTCACCCTCTCTGAGGAGGATCACCATTCTGCAGCTCATGGAGGATTCTTGGTTCCGCTGGGGCTTCAAGCGTACGTAGGCCAACGATGATCTCTGGATTCCCCATGAAGCAAGAAACATTTGCACGCATCTTAGGGTATTGTGAATAAAATGATATCCACTCTCCAAATTTCACAGCCTTTGAATCACTCGTGTATTCTGCATGGCTCCATCTTCCTTACAAGGTTGACGAGAAAACTAGAATGGTTGTTCTAAATTTCTCCCCCTTGCATGCAGTTCTTCAGACTGAAGATCTTTCTTATTAATGAGACTCTGCAAGCAGCTTTTACTCACATATTTTTCATGTTACAATAAGTGCAGATGTTTGTAACTGAATTCATGGAGCTCGTAGAGCTCACTCCTCTGAGAGATGACCTTGTAGGGCTTCCTGGAGTGACAGGTCTTTTTACAGAGCAAAGGAAGAGACTTTCCATAGCAGTTGAACTAGTTTCGAACCCTTCTATAATCATATTGGATGAGCAAACTTCAGGACTAGATGTCGGTGCTGCAGCAATTGTTATGCGTATTGTTCGCAACACAGTCAATATAGGTCGAACTGTTGTTTGTACCATCCGTCAGCCCAGCGTTGATATCTTTGAAGCTTTTGATGAGGTGAATTCAAACACTTTCATGATCAATCTATGCAATGTGAAACAAAAGGCCTACTCTGTTTCTTTGCTTAGCTTAACAACAAATGAAGGGTGTTGCAAAGGGCTCGAACAAGTCAGGGAATAATTGCTAAATTTTCAGTTTTATTGGTTTGCTAAACTACATCTCTTTTTATAATCATAAAACTTATTTCCTTCAATTTTGTCCGATTCTTGGTTGTTTGGCCAGGCCGTTCCAGAAATACCATAGATTAGCGAAGGATACAATCCAGCGACATGGGCGCCGGAAGTGAGTTCCATAGCTATTGAGGAAAAACTTGGTGTTGATTTTGCTGAGATCTATAGAAAATTAGCACTCTATGAGTATGTCTAACATAATTGTAGGAATTGGTTTCAGAACTTTGAGCTTTTTTATTGTGCATCTCTAATTTTGTTACCCTATCTTTAGTTACATAATTTCTCCCAAGAAACTGTAATTTTTTGAAAGCCCTATTTGACAGTTATGTTGTTCTGTTTTCAGATGGAATCAAGCCCTTATTCAAGAGCTAATCACCCCTACTCTTGGCTCGTAAAATCTGAGTTTTCCAACACAATATGCACAGTCCTTCAAGGTTCAGTGCATGGCATGTCTTTGGAACCAATAATTTCTCCCAAGAAACTGTACTTTTTTTAAAGCCCTATTTGACAATTATGTTGTTCTGGTTTTAGATGGAATCAAGCCCTTATTCAAGAGCTAAGCACCCATGATTCTGGCTCGCAGGATCTGAGTTTTCCAACATAATATGCACGGTCCTTCAAGGTTCAGTGCATGGCATGCCTTTGGAAGCAACATTGGTCATATTGGAGGAATCCACACTATAATGTTGAGCAATTTCTCTTCACTACCGTCGTTGCCCTACTGTTTGGGACCATCTTTTGGGACCTTGGAAAAAAGAGGCTGGACACTCCCTTGACAGGCATAGCAGGGCAATTTTGGTTTCAAAGAAAGTAAATTTCCTGTACCGAATAGGTTGTTTAGGAGTGTTCATCAATATGTAAGGGTAAGGTATGAATGGGGAGGTTATAATACAATATGCCACATTGAGGAATTTGTCAAAGTGAAACGCAATTAGGTCGTTCCTTCAATAGACAACGAAGTGAGAAACTTGAATGAACTACACAACTTCTCTGTAACACATTCTCTCAGACAACTGAGTGAGAGACATTAGAAAACCTTTGTGTTGATCTTGAATTAGGCTCAAAAGCACTGTTTTTGGTTTTTCTTGAAAGAAAAGATGAAAAGATTGAACTATAAAGATTGCAATCTATAAAAGTATATAACCTATTCACATCCAAATCTTTGAAAGTATATGATAAAAACAGGCACTATTCTTTCATAGATTTAATAATTTTTTCAGTCATGTTTACTTGTTAGAGAGGAGAGATAATCTAACCTCTGAAGACAATTCTACAGCTGGTAGAGAATTTAGTGTCACTCATGTCTCGACACAATAGAAGAAAGGAATGATCCTTCCTTTCAGGTCATTGTCGACGGCTTTTGATAACATAAACTATTATGTTAACATGCCACCGATATGTGTATCTATAAATTGTTCAATTGAATTGGTAATCTGTGAGTAGTTTGACATACCTAGGTTCTCTTCAATGGAATATCTGGAAATAATGTTTAGTTTTGTAACAGGAGATGAAAACTGAAGGGTTGGTTCAAGACAGGCTACAACTCCTTTCCAATGTAAGTGGATCCTTCAGACCAGGGGCACTTAGAGCCTTGATGGGAGTTAGTGGTGCTGGAAAAACTACCCTAATGGATGTCTTAACACTTTCGCGGATTCAAATTCTTCCAATGATAGCCTTTTCATTTGAAGACCTTGTTTGACTCTCTTTCTCTCGAAGAGGGAACAAGTTAGCAGGGAAATGTTGGTTTCAAAGAAAGGCAATTTCCTGTATTGAACAGGTTGGTTAGGATCATTCATCAATATTGCTTCCCCATTGTGGAAGGTCACGTTAGGGTAAGGTAAGGGTGAGGTATATCACATAATGAAAATATATGTTCTTATATCCTTCCATGTCTTAGTGTCAACCCATACCTTGCCTTACCTTTAATGAGGATATTTTGGAACTTGAATCTGAAAGGAAATCAAGGACACCAGTTGAAATCACAAAGCTAAATTCAAGAACTTTGTTTAACTACATCAAGATCCCTGCAAATGTTGAAATCATCTGCAGTGATCAATTTGAAAGGGAAAGGAATGTGACCCCAAATCACAACGCACAAACATGGAGAGTAGAAACAAATATTCCTGAGCAATCAAATGAAGCTATAAACATGAAAGGTGATGTAATCAAGAGAGAAAGGGCACGCCGTAAGAGGGCTATTTCGAAGTTTGAATCACAAATACAACCAAGGAAGATTCCTGAACAATGAAATGAAGCTATAAATATGAACGGTGATGCAATTAAGAGAAAAAGGGCACGTCATAGGAGGGCTACTTCTAAGCTTGAATATCAAATACAAGTAAGCAAGTCTGCTGAAGTAGAAAACACAAGTTTGTAGATGACATCGAATAAATTAATGGCCATTCTAGACATTATTTACAAGCAGGAATTAATGACAATACAATCTGTGTTGCCAAATGCTTCTTTTGAAGCCTCTCTAGAAAATTTTGAACCTGAATTTGGAAGTCATGTGATGGTGGTAGGTAAACTGCCAAAGGCAGATTCAAGGACAATATGTAGAAGCTGTCTAGACATTCTTTATGTGGGGGGAGTTAACGGTCACATTGACAAACATTTCCACTGTAGCCTCTGCAGAAAACTTTAAGGTGGATATTTTGGAACTTAAACCTGGATGTCAAGAAAGGATGGTAGGTGAAATGGAAAAGGTGGATTTAGGGACTTCATTTAAATGCTTGAAGATGATTGCATATGAAAAAATCAATAGAAGTGGGGAATCTCCACGGGAAATGACTGACAAAAGGCCTACTCTATGTTTCTTTGCCTGGCTTAACAACAAATGAAGGGTTGCAAAGGGCTCGAACAAGTCAGGGAATAATTGCTAACTTTTCAGTTTTATTGGTTTGCTAAACTACAAGTCTTTTTATAATCATAAAACTTATTTCGTTCAATTTTGTCCGATTCTTGGTTGTTTGGCCAGGTCATTCCAGAAATACCACAGATTAGCGAAGGATACAATCCAGTGACATGGGCGCCGGAAGTGAGTTCCATAGCTGTTGAGGAAAAACTTGGTGTAGAGTTTGCTGAGATCTACAGAAAATTAGCACTCTATGAGTATGTCTAACATAATTGTAGGAATTTGTTTCAAAACTTTGAGCTTTTTTGATTGTGCATCTCTAATTTTGTTACCCTATCTTTAGTTTCATATTTTCTCCCAAGAAATTGTAATTTTTTTAAAGCCCTATTTGACAGTTATGTTGTTTTTTTTCTCAGATGGAATCAAGCCCTTATTCAAGAGCTAAGCACCCCTGCTCTTGGCTCGTAGAATCTGAGTTTTCCAACACAATATGCACGGTCCTTCAAGGTTCAGTGCGTGGCATGCCTTTGGAACCAATAATTTCTCCCAAGAAACTATAATTTTTTTAAAGCCCTATTTGACAATTATGTTGTTCTGTTTTTAGATGGAATCAAGCCCTTATTCAAAAGCTAAGCACCCTTGCTCCTGGCTCGCAGGATCTGAGTTTTCGAACACAACATGCACGGTCCTTCAAGGTTCAGTGCGTGGCATGCCTTTGGAAGAAACATTGGTCATATTGGAGGAATCCACACTATAATGTTGTGCGATTTTTCTTCACTATAGTCGTTGCCCTATTGTTTGGGACCATCTTTTGGGACCTTGGAACAAAGAGGCTGGACACTCTCTTGAGAGGCATAGCAGACTTATTTGCAAAACTGGTCCCGCCTCACTTTGACATTTTATTTTTCTATCATTGATTATCTTATTAGCTATTACATATTTAAGTCAACAGAGTGACTTAGCATATTGAGAAATCAAAGCATTATATGGGTAATATATCAAAGCATTATATGGGAGAGATAATCTAACCTCTGAAGACAATTCTACACCTGGTAGAGAATTCAGTGTCACTCATGTCTCGACACAATAGGAGAAAGGAATGATCCTTCCTTTCAGGTCATTCTCGATGGCTTTTGAGAACATAAACTATTATGTTAACATGCCACTGATATGTGTATCTATAAATCGTTCAATTGAATTGGTAATCTACGAGTAGTTTGACATAACTAGGTTCTCTTTAATGGAATATCTAGAAATAATGTTTAATTTAGTAATAGGAGATGAAAAGTGAAGGGTTCGGTCAAAACTGGCTACAACTCCTTTCCCATGTAAGTGGATCCTTTAGACCAGCCGTACTTAGAGCCTTGATGGGAGTTAGTGGTGCTGGAAAAACTACCCTAATGGATGTCTTAACACTTTCGCGGATTCAAATTCTTCCAAATGATAGCCTTTTCATTTGAAGACCTTGTTTGATTCTCTTTCTCTCGAAGAGGGAGCACGTTAGCAGTGAAATGTTGGTTTCAAATAAAGGCAATTTCCTGTACTGAACAGGTTGGTTAGGATCGTTCATCAATATTGCTTCCCCGTTGTGGAAGGTCACGTCAAGGTAAGGTAAGCGTAAGGTATAGCCCATAATGAAAATATATGTTCTTATATCATTCCATGTCTTGGTGTCAACCCATACCTTGCCTTACCTTTAATGAGGATATTTTGGAACTTGAATCTGAAAGGAAATCAAGGACACCAGTTGAAATCACAAATCTAAACTCAAGAACTTCGTTTAACTACATCAAGATGCCTGCAAGTGATGAAAACATCTGCAGTGATCAATCTGCAAGGGAGAGGAATGTGACCCCAAATTACAACGCACAAACATTGAGAGTAGAAACAAAGAATCCTGAGCAATCAGATGAAGCTATAAACATGAAAGGTGATGCAATCAAGAGAGAAAGGGCACGTCGTAATAGGGCTATTTCGAAGTTTGAATCACAAATACAACCAATGAAGATTCCTGAACAACGAAATGAAGCTATAAACATGAACGGTGATGCAATCAAGAGAAAAAGGGCACGTCATAAGAGGGCTACTTCTAAGCTTGAATCTCAAATACAAACAAGCAAGTCTGCTGAAGCAGAAAACACAAGTTTGGAGATGACATCGAATAAATTAATGGCCATTCTAGACATTATTTACAAGCAGGAATTAATGACAATACAATCTATGTTGCCAAATGCTTCTTCTGAAGCCTCTCTAGAAAATTTTGAACTTAAATTTGGAAGTCATGCGATGGTGGAAGGTAAAATGCCAAAGGCAGATTCAAGGACAATATGTAGAAGCAGTCCAGACATTCTTTATGTGGGGGAGTTAACGGTCACATTGCCAAACATTTCCACTGTAGCCTCTGCAGAAAACTTTAAGGTGGATATTTTGGAACCTAAACCTGGATGTCAAGAAAGGATGGTAGGTGAAATGGAAAAGGAGGATTTAGGGACTTAATTTAAATGCTTGAAGATGATTGCATATGAAAAAATCAATAGAAGTGGGGAATCTCCACGGGAAATGAATGACAAAAGGCCTACTCTATGTTTCTTTGCTTGGCTTAACAACAAATGAAGGGTTTCAAAGGGCTCGAACAAGTCAGGGAATAATTGCTAAATTTTCAGTTTTATTGGTTTTTTAAACTACAGCTCTTTTTATAATCATAAAACTTATTTCATTCAATTTTGTTCGATTCTTGGTTGTTTGGCCAGGCTGTTCCAGAAATACCACAAATTAGCGAAGGATACAATCCAATGACATGGGCACTGGAAGTGAGTTCCATAGTTGTTGAGGAAAAACTTGGTGTAAGAGTTTGTTGAGATCTACAGAAAATTAGCACTCTATGAGTATGTCTAAAATAATTGTAGGAATTTGTTTCAGAACTTTGAGCTTTTTTATTGTGCATCTCTAATTTTGTTACCTTATCTTTAGTTACATATTTTCTCCCAAGAAATTGTAATTCTTTTAAATCCCTATTTGACAGTTATGTTGTTCTATTTTCAGATGGAATCAAGCCCTTATTCAAGAGCTAAGCACCCCTGCTCTTGGCCCGTAGAATCTGAGTTTTCCAACACGATATGCACAGTCCTTCAAGGTTCAGTGCATGGCATGCCTTTGGAAGCAATAATTTCTCCCAAGAAACTGTAATTTTTTTAAAGCCCTAGTTGAAAATTATGTTGTTCTGTTTTCAGATGGAATCAAGCCCTTATTTAAGAGCTAAGCACCCTTGCTCCTGGCTCACAGGATCTGAGTTTTCCAACACAATATGCACGGTCCTTCAAGGTTCAATGCGTGGCATGCCTTTGGAAGCAACATTGGTCATATTGGAGGAATCCACACTATAATGTTGTGTGATTTTTCTTCACTACAGTCATTGCCCTACTGTTTGGGACCATCTTTTGGGACCTTGGAACAAAGAGGATGGACACTCTCTTGATAGGCATAGCACACTTATTTGCAAGACTCGTCCCGCCTCACTTTGACATTTTATTTTCTCTATCATTGATTAGTTTATTGTCTATTACATATTTGAGTCAACAGAGTGACTTAGCATATTGAGAAATCAAATCATTATATGGGTAATATATCAAAGCATTATATGGTATTTGCATTCACATTTTTTATTTGATTGCGTGAGCTTAGATCTGTAATACCAAAAAAACAATTTACCCATTGTCAATTTGGTCAACTGATTCAAACGTTTCGATTTCTGGCACTTCTGCAGATTCACATTCTTCCAAATGATATCCTTTTCATTTGAATACCTTGTTTGACTCTCTTTCTTTGGAAGAGCGAGCAGGTTAGCAGGTTTTACAGGGAAAAGTGTCTACACAGAGCTGCTTATCCCACTAAGGTGTGGTAGCTACCTTAGAAACAAACAAAGTAAAGCTACTTTTTTTTTTCCTTTATGAAATATATATGAGAGAAGAACAAAGGAGACCAACCTCTGTCTTGCGCTTATCTCCTAGTTCGATTCTTCTCTCTCCTAATAGTCCTTCGCTACTTGCTTCCTTGTACACCTAGCTTCATAGAGTACCTGTAGGATCAGAGTAGCATAACACTATACAAGAACATGGATCTATAATCATAAACAATCTAGGATCAGATGTAAATTTACCATACAAATGCATAAAACATAAATGACACAAGAGTATGGAGGAAAACTTGAATAGCTTTTATTGATAATCAAGAAAGAGCCAAGGGAGTTACAACCAGTTGTTCTGATCCAGCATCATCCTCTCAGCAAGTAAGCCCTTCTTCACCTCATACAAATCTTAGATCACCCAACACTATGATGTTGTCTCAAGAAACCAACATTAATTCCTTACAAGATGCAAAATTCCCGCCTCTGGATCTCTGGGATAAGGGATCCATATATAGATATCTGTAAGGGAGATGAGTCAGCTTGAAATTTGATTAGTGTCTTCCCTCTGATAGTTCTTGCTTCCACTTGGAGATTGATGATCTCTTACTCATCCTTGGTCGAATCTAGAGGGGCAAGTGTCACAGGAGAAGTTTCTGGAAGATTCCATGCCTCTCCACCTCGCGGATTGACACTGCCATTTGTCACTTCTCGCCCATCGCACCCCATAAGAGGGATTTTTGAAATGCAACGCACCCACAGAGTGTACTTAGGTGAGATGTAATGCACTTTGCCTATGGAGCAGGTGAAATGATCTTGTTTTGACCAGTTCTGAGTAGTTTTTCACGGAGAACTTCTGGGAGAAGCTGTAATCAGTTGACCTTGTTCCTTTAGGGGTTAGAACAACACTTTTAGGGACTTAGGAGCCCTTGGTTTATGGAAATTTTATGCTTGGGGTTGCAGTGCCCAAAAATGTCTATAACAGTTGCCCCCTAAAGCATGAGGTCGTTAATCTTTTTTGATGTCAGGTGAAATGCTTTATTATGAGGATCCGAAGTTCTTTCAAGCTGGGAGGAGACCTGTAATAAGATACAATACAATACATTATCTTCATAATATTTTCATGATCTAGCTGAGGCAGGCATTCCCATGCTCAACTTTATAAATTCATTTTCATGTACATAGGACAGACAATCGTCTGAGTGTAGACTGATGATTCTGGTAGAGCCATCATCCCTTTGATTGGATGATTATCTGTGCAGCAATGATGTACATTTGATGTATTTATTTCCCTGAATATATATCGCAACTCGGATGGATGAAAATAGATCCGGGGTCTTCAAATCTCGTTCGATGTTCACTCGAAGTACAAGTCTATCCATGTGAGAGATGTTCTGGAGTCGAACATGGAAAGACATCGCCTGATTACCAGCCAATGATGTAAGCTGTTAACAGGCACGAGAGGAATCAACGATAATGATATTGACCCTCAAGGTACTGCAGTACAATTCACGTGGTGTGAATAAAGGACTTGGCATCGAACACCACGCAAAATCTTTCGTTCGAAGGTCATTGATGTAAACCTGTCGCCGGAAGTGAGAAACTTGCCATTGAGGCATGCAAGCTTCAAAGTACTGAACGGGGTGTTCCTAGATCGACTTCTTGGATAATGAGCTGATGTCGACAAGAAGCGATCCATCATAGGAGGGCCTTAATGAATCCCACATCAATGACACAGAACGGAGCAAATGATTTTAATGGAGGTGAAAACGATCTGGTGATATAAGGTTCAGGGTGGTAGTAATGAAAGAATGGAGTGTAAATGTATTGTAGCGGGTGAGACATAGGTGAATTCTCTGAATGACTTCTCTTGAACATATCGGTGACACTGCCGTGATGGATTGGTAGCATTAACCCCAAATGTGGATGGTGTGATGGGACCATGGTGATGTGACCGGTGAATGAAACAACCCAACCCGACTTGGATGCGAAGTGAAAGTGTCATGTTCAATAGCGACTTGCTACCAACAAAGTTTCTTCAAGTTTTCTTCCCAATTTTTCCCCAGTCATTGCTAACCAGTACCTCTTTATTTTTGTCAAGCTTGAGGAGGATAACATATGCTTGTTCTATAATTTGCCCTTCGGGCAAACCCATCACTATTTTTTAACGAGCCTAGCGATAGTGAAACTCGTTCTTGTTTGCTATGGACAAGTTTGTCGCTATTAAGTTTTAAAGAGTTTAACGACAAAGATAACTCGGTCCTTTTCAATTTTAGAGAGTCTGAAAAGGGACGTAAAGGAAACTCCAAAATTCCTTTTTCGTCATCTAATCCCTTAAGTCCGAAAAAGTATAAAACAATACAGAAGGGATGAATTTTCGATACTTTTAACGAGCCGAACAAAACAGGCGCTCGATCTTTTTGTGTAATAATCCCTCAAGTCCAAAAAGATTAAAATCTAAAGGAGGGATAGCACTTCTGGTCCCTTTAACGAGCTGGAGAGGCCAATGGCTCGACAATCTTTTCATATTTTACGAGTCAGTTGAAAAGAGCTTAAAGGAGACTCGTTTTTTGAGGAACGAGTGATAAAATTGGGTAGCAGCCGATTCCAGGTAAGGTTTGGGATTTTCGAATCACGGCAGTGTTACAAGGATGGCTAGTGGGATCACTCTTCGCAGCTATTCCTCAAAAGGGGTAAACAATCAAATGGAGGTGAATGATCAGCCAATATAGAGTGGAGGTGATGATGAGAACACGACCAAGGCTTTAAAGGCTGAAGTACTACATTCACGATGGTTATTTACTGGGAAATAGTTCATTTTTTAATGATCTTAAACGCGGGGAGAAACATTTGCTCATGACTTATGTTTATTTTTTAACGAGCTTGAACTATGTGCTAAAACTACTCGATACAACGGTCATTTCTTGAGTTTACCATAAATAGCTTCGTTCTTTCAAATATTGTACTGCATTTTCAATTGCTTCATCAAACTAGTTAGAAATGAACAATATATGTTTGAAAAATGAGTTAGAACACTAATATTTTACTCGAATTACGTAAAAAGTAATTTAAAAGTGCTTTTACCTCTCATTTTACCATTTCATTTGAACTTTGGTTTGTTGGAGCTTTGGAGGTGCTTTTCCCCCTTGATTTTCATCAGCTGATTCTGGAAGATTTTGTGGACGATTCTTGGCGCCGTCTGGACTAGGTAGGAGCTAAACCTGAGCTCTTTCATTTCATGCTTTCCATTTTGCATTCTGAGCTTGATTCCTGGTTTTTCTGAGCCTCTGGGGTTTGAAAAACTCGCCCTGGCTTCAGCGCACCCCTTGTGTATCGAAAGGTGCGTTGGATGTTAGCCTGTCTACTGGCCAACTGACATGCAACGCACCCAGAACACTACTGTAGGTGTGATGGGCGCAAGGAAGGAAATTTATGCACAGTTTTTGATGGAAATTTTGCCTGTTTCTCACCAAAATCAGGATCTAACTCTTCTCTTGTTTGTTTTCAGAGATTTTGGAGCAAGATGACTATTACATGGCGAGAACGTGAGCATGAAGAAGAGGACATGCTTGCTTTACATGATCCGGTTACAGTAAACGCACTGCGGAACTGTGGCTTGTTGAAGTTTTTCCACATTTCTAGCATGAGACAACAAATCAACTTGCTGCAGTATTTGCTCGATGCTTGGGATCCTACCAGCCAGGTGTTCCAGATTAGGGGCAAATCCATCCCCTTGACTGTAGTGGACATCTATTTCTTGACCGGCTTGTTGAGGCGGTGTGGAGTACTAAAAAGGTATGTTTTTAATGATCATTTTAGTGGCTTTTCAGTAGGACTTATGAATCTTTTACATCATGAATGAGGAAAACAATAGAGAATTGTGGTAGAATACGTGGAATTAGTATGCAAAGACTTATCTGCTGATAATTGTCATTCTCCTGTGCAGGAAAGGGTAAAGACGAGGAGCTGTTGTTCCAAATAAGAAGATAAGAACAGGGTAACTGCTGTCCCTTTGACGAAGGACCGAGTGCAGACGAGGCAAAGCAAGCTGAAGCAAACTGGTCCAGAAAAGGAGGAAAAGGCACCAGCTCGGCGGAAGAGAAAGAAGTGATTAGGGATCAACAGTTTTGCGAATCCCTCAGGATCGATCGCTGCTTTATTTATCTTATCACTTAGACATCTCCGCTGTTACCCTTATATAAAAGGACGACACTGTAGTCTGGGGGGATGCTTTTATGTAACTTTTTGTTAAAGACTTAACTTTGATCATCGAGTCTCATTGAACTTGGCTCATTGTACTTTCTGTTTGATGCATTAATATAAACTTGGTGATTATCTCATCTTCGCGTCTGGATTAGCTTAAACCAGTGTACCCTTGAGGCTAAGGGACTAGCCTCGGAGGACACTTGCTTCTGTATCACTACGATTTGATTTCTACGTGGTTTGCTTATCGTCACTAGTTGGTAATCTGATATGCTTTATAAGTTACATCACATGCTCTGCTAAGATTCGTTCATTAATGTTCTTTCCATTGACTCTGCATTATATTATCAATACTTTCAGAGTGGATGAAATCTTATTAGATTCAACTGAACAGTGTTATCCTTGTGTTATGAAGCTTCTATGCTAAGTATGTGTGTTAAGGTAATTATCTGAAAGGTGTGTTCTTTATGATTCAGAATTCATGTTGTTCCATTTGGAAACACAGTTATAATTCCTGTTGATGATTGGGATTAAATTCAGATTACTTTCTTAGAGTGTTATGTGTGTATGACTTTCACATGTTGTTCCATAATTGAGAGTTATTGATGTTCCTTTAGTGGATTGCGTGATTTGCTTGGAGAATGAAAGATTGGATTTTTGGTTACGATAAGAGCTTTTGAGTTGATAGGATAAAGTTTGATTGTTACTCGCGAGGTTTAGTTATAGTGATTGCTGTTCCATTTCAGAATTGCTGTTCCATTTTAAGCATTGTTGTTCCTTTCTAGATTTACTGTTTAATTTCCTATTTGCTGTTCCATTTCTATTTGTCGTTTCATTTCTATTTGGTGTGAGAGACGATCTGTGGTTGTAGTGAGCCTCTGCATTTACTGCCTTGCTCCCAGACCCGTGATCCATGCTCTAGTTTCGTTTCCATCAGTTTCCAAAGGGATGGACTACTGCTGTCGGACCCTTGACTGATATTTTGAGAGTGCGTGCTTTAGTCATTTGAAGGAGCTTAGTTATAGACAAGCATCAGTTTACTCTTGTATTTTGTAGGACGCTGTACTACTTGCATTACTCTGACAAATAGCCTCGGATTGAGTCACTCTTTGAAATAACCAAACGTTCCCGGATTGACATATTAATGTGAGGTAATTAGAGGTGAAAGATACCCTTTTTATAGCTCTACATTTTGGCGTTGTTGCCGGGGAAAGAGTGTAGCCATTTGTTTTTTTCAGAGTAGTGTACAAACCTACTAGGAAAGAGTTGGATTTAAAAAAGGAAAGGTAAGAACCTACGTACAGAGCATGTAAAAGCCCTGCTCCATTGTCCACTTTCCTAACAGATTTGCTTTTGCTTTGATTGAATAGAATTTAGCAGTTTATTTGAGTGTATGACTAAACAGAAAAAACCATAAAAGAATATCAAGCTTCCATCCAAACCTGAAAAAGCTAAGGGGCCGGTGACCCTTAGCCGAACAACTTTCATAGATGAAATCTATAAGAAAACAGAATCTCAGCCATCAGTAGGTTTCAGGAAAACCATTTCTAAGCAGCCTACTAGTTCCCTTCAGGCCACAGGATCACCATCTGTAGCCTTTGCTAAGGTGCATAGTCAAACTGAAGAGCAGGACTTTCAGGAAATTGAAAATTCTACTCCAGAACTATTGCAGGAAGGGAATTTCAGTAACTTGTGTGAAGGAGAAGGAGAAACAGGGGAAACAGAAGAACCAAAATCTCCCATTGGAACAGATCAGCCATTAAACAACCCAGATAAGGGGAGTGCTGCAAAAATCATTGTTGAAGGAATTCAATCTCCTCAAACATCAGGTATTCCTCTTATCCCAGATAAAGGAAGTGCCATTAAAACTATCCCTGCTAAAATCGTTCCCTCTCAACCTAGGAATACCCTCCTAGATATCCCAGAAGGTTATTGGCACATATTTGATCCTATGGCTCAGAATCAGCCAAATACTCAAACCTCTACATTACATTATCCTATAGTGGATTCTACAGCAAATGCACCCATGAAAGTTATCCCTCTTCAACATATCCCAACCTTTCACGGTCTTACATCAGAGGATCCGGATGCATTTTTATTCGAATTCGATGTGTTGTGTAGGGGATATGATTACACCACCGATCCCTAGAAATTGAAATTATTCCCTTCAACATTAAAGGGGGCTACTCTAAGATGGTTTATGGGACTAGGTGGTGGGGTCATCAACAATTGGGATCAGATGAAAGAATCCTTCTTAAAAAAATATCAGGATTATTGTAGGTCTAGAGAATTGAAAGATGAAATATTTCAAATGACAGCCAAACCAAACGAAACATTAGAGGAATATGTGGAACGTTTTCAATATAATTTACAAAGATCTCCTTATGCATCACTACCTTTACCTGATAATGTGTTAAAAATTGCATTGATAAGAGGCATGAAGGAACAGTGGATCGAAACATTAAACATTATGGGAAAAGGGGATATTTATCAAGAGAATTTTGCTGACATTATTGATTTATGCATCAGGAGTTCAAGAGGCAGCACAAGAATAAAACCGGCAGAATATGATCAGTTTGCAAGAGACAATAAGATAGCAATAGAAGGAGTAACGCGTGTGGAGATTGGAAATTTATTAGAAAATTTTAAAACTGATATTCTAGGGACACTAACTACACAACTTGATATTATGCAGGCCAAGCAGAAGCAGATGGAGGCAGAATAGAATTTGGCAATCTTCTGCCCCTGATGCAGAAAAAACATAGCCACAAGGAGTGTCCACTGGATATAGTCCAAACATGTGCCATCTCTACAAACGATCATCTTACGGAAAGCTGCCCCTCACTTCCTAGATTAAAGGCAGTATATAAGGAAGCAGAGGAAGAACAAGAATCAGTGTACTTGATCAACCAGCGCCGCCAATGGCAGCAAAGACAATCTGGTATGTTTTCAGACCCAACCTCTTCTTTTCAGCCTCCACAATATAACGCTCAACAATATAATATGTGGCAAAATCAGCCCCCACCCCCATTCCCAAATTGGTCACCACCACCGTTTCCTTCTTCAAACCCATGGCTGAATCATCCAAATCAATCTAGTTGGCCGAATTTCCCTTATAATTCACCATATTGGCAAAATAGCCCATATCCTCTGCAATGGACTCCCCCTACTTCACAAGGTTCATCCTGGCAGACAAACTGGTAAAGACCGATGCAACAGCTAGTAGGAACTATTCCGCTCCCTCAACCTACTCTGCCAGCTCTACAACAAAATCCCCAGTCTAATTTGAGACCACAACTCCCAGCCCAACTCAACCCCAATCCAAATAACAGACTGGTCTAATCCCTTCAAATCATTGAATCACCAGAAATAGGACCTGATCTGCGGGAGTGTAATGATCTTCAATTACGATCTGGATGTATCATTCAAAATGAGGGAGATAAAACAGTTCATAATGAAGATCAATTAGTAAGAGAACATCAATTGCAACGAGAGGATGTAAATAATCAGCAGTCTCATAATCAAGCAACCACATCCTCTCCCCCATTCCCAGAACGATTAGTCATACCTCGACCTTTACAGTACCCTGACTTTGACATTCTAGGGGAATTACAAAATCTGTACATAAAAATCTCATTCCTCCAAGCCATTCAAGACATTCCTATATATGCAAAAACTATTAAAGAATTGTGCATAAAGAAACCAAGGAGGAATATAACAACTAATCCAAGAGTCCAAGTAGTCGGTACTTTATCCGATCTCTTATCTGGGAAAGAAACACCCATCAAATATGAAGACCTAGGAAATCCAATTGTAACTGTTCAAATTTACGGTCAGACCTTGTCTAATGCCTTAGTTGATCTAGGAGCTGCAATTAATATTTTAACAACCACCACCTGTCAAAAACTCGGCATTACATCTGTAGAACCTACCTCTACTTTGTTAGAATTAGCTGACCGATCTATGATTAGACCAGAAGGTACTCTACACGATGTCATGGTCTCTGTAGACTCCTGGGAATATCCAACTGATTTCCTAATAATTAATCCAAAAACCCGACTTTATGGACACCCGCTAATCCTAGGAAGGGCTTGGCTTGCCACCGCCGATGCTTACATTGGTTGCCGGCAAGGAAATATGACCATAACTAAAGGACCCGATATTAAGAATTTGGTTCTATACCCTCCAGCGCAGCCAAGTCTCACAATAATTAAAACTAACAAGTATCCTATATCATACCTTACTGACAACATTAGATCTCCATTGACGTTGCAAGAGGCACTTGATTTTAAAGATCAAACAGAAGATGATGCTATTAATAATTTCATCAGTCAAACTGAAGCTGAATCCTGCACACAATGTCACATGATAGAAGTAGCATTTGTTAATGAATTAGAGGAAGATCCTTTGAAAGACACACATGATCAAACAATACCTGTTACTTCTGTCGCAAATAGTAAAATTGTGGAAATTGAACTGGGAAAAACTTTAAATATCAATGCCAATCTCACATCTGAACAAGAAACTAAGCTCATCCATGTATTAAGAAAATATCAACAGGCATTTGCATGGGATTACCCTGATATGAAAGGAATCGACCCACATTTGTGTACACACCACATTTATATAGAAAAAGATGCTAGACCTGTCCGTCAACCGCAAAGAAGACTCAATCCTCATTTAAAAGATGTGGTTAAAGCAGAGCTTCAGAAACTGTTAGATGTTAATTTTATTTATCCTATTTCTGACAGTAAATGGGTCTCTCCACTTGTGGTCGTACCAAAAAAGAATGGGAAATGGAGAATTTGTGTGGATTACAGGGAACTCAATAAAGCAACACAAAAAGACCACTTTCCACTCCCATTCATAGACCAAGTGCTAGATACTTTGGCGGGGAAAAAATTCTTTTCCTTCCTGGATGGCTTTAGTGGATACAATCAGATTCAGATTGCCCCTGAAGACCAGGACAAAACAACTTTCACTTGTCCTTGGGGGACATTTGCCTACCGAGTCCTACCATTTGGCCTATGTAATGCTCCCGCCACATTCCAAAGGGCTATCCTTAGCATTTTTGCAGATTTAATAAATGATGGACTTGAAGTGTATATGGATGACTTTACACCCTATGGAGAAGATTTTGATCCAGCACTAAATACCCTAGAAAAAGTCCTACAACGCTGTATAGCTACCAGGCTCTGCTTAAGTCACGAAAAATGTTACATGATGATGACTGAAGGACTTATTCTAGGACACTATATTTCAGCAGCCGGCATTCAGGTAGACCCGACCAAAATCCAAATACTTTTGCTTATTCCCACTCCTACTACTCAAACAGAGGTATGCAGCTTTCTTGGATTTTCTGGATATTATAGACGATTTATAGAACATTATTCACATATTGCTGCACCTTTATATGCACTAACTGGTAACGTTGATTTTCTTTGGACAAACAAATGTGAACGTGCTTTCAAGGATTTAAAGAAGCTTGTATCTACAGCCCCAGTCCTGCGGGGACCAAACTGGGACCTGCCATTTCAAATATCACCTGATGCCTCAGATACAGCCATTGGCGTAGTCCTTGGGCAGGAAGAAGATAAAAAACCATATGCCATCTATTACATCAACAAAAATTTATCCCCTGCTGAATTAAATTACATTGTTACTGAAAAGGAATTCCTAGCTGTAATACATGCTGTCAATAAATTTAGACACTATATTACAGGCTATCCTATTATTTTGTATACGGATCATTCTGCCATAAAATACTTAGCAAATAAGCCTGTCACAAATGCCAGAATAACTAGATGGTTGATATTATTGCAAGAATTTGATATCACAATCAAGGACTGGCCTGGCAAAGAGAACCCTGTAGCCGATTTTCTCTCAAGAATGCCAAAGTAGTGGATGCAGCAGCAGTTGAAGATCAATTTCCAGACGAACATCTGTTTGCTATTGCCGTTCGAACACCCTGGTATGCCGATGTTGCCAATTACCTTGCAGTAGGTAAACTACCAAAAAACTTAACCCCTAATCAGCGAAAACAGATTGTTCAGAAGAGTACTCGATTTTCTTGGATTGGGGGCTATTTGTTTCATACAGGGGCAGACATGCATATTAGGAGATGTGTTCGAGAAGATGAAATCTTTGACATCCTAAAAGCCTGTCACGACGGACCATGTGGGGGACACTTCTCTGAGCGTAGAACGGGACACAAAGTATTACAGATAGGATATTACTGGCCCACGATTTTCAGAGATGCAAAGAAATTTGTCGAAGCCTATGACAGCTGCCAGCGAGCAGGACGTCCTGGTGAAGCTGATGAGATGCCCCTTAAACCTCAGTTATTCATCGAACCATTTGAGCGATGGGCTCTTGATTTCGTTGCCCCATCAACCCCTCATCAAATTAGAGAAAATATATCTTGGTGGCAACATAATATGTCACCAAGTGGGTTGAAGCAGAAGCATTGCCAAGAGCCACAGAGGACTTTGTTATACAGTTCCTCTTCCATCTATTTGTACATTATGGCCTTCCAAGGGAAATAATCACAGACGGAGGACCACAATTTGCTGGCCATAGATTAGCAGCAACACTTAATAATTATCATGTCCAGCACAAAATTACTACCCCATATCACCCACAGGCGAACGGACAAGTAGAAAGCAGCAATAAGATAATAGAATCGATCCTAACAAAAACCATTGCCTCACATAGGCGTGATTGGGCTGCCCAACTACCTGAAGCACTTTGGGCCTATAGAACAACATGGAGAAGCACCACTGGTTACTCACCTTATCAATTAGTGTTCAGAAAACAACCCATTTTCCCTATAGAGTTTGAAATCCAAACATTACAAACAGCACAGGAAGTCGGCTTAGATTTAACTGAGGCACAGATTAATCGACTACAACAGATCAATGAATTGGACGAAATTAGGCTCTCCGCACTACAAAATACAGCATTGATTCAACAGCAGTGAGCTAAATGGCATGATGCCCTCATTAAAAACAAAGTCTTCCATGAGGGAGACTAGGCCCTATTATATGACTCTCGGTTTCAGGATTTCCCTGGGAAACTCCAGACTCGTTGGTTAGGACCATACGAAATCCAGAAGGTACATGACAATGGGACCATCACTTTAACTACCATTGACGGGTCTGGATATACCTTCAAAGTGAATGGCCACCAGGTTCATCTCTATCGTAAACCATTCACTTGGGAATCCTTCTGCCAACAGCTATGCAGAGACGCTGATATGGAGATCTTAGGAGAGGAAGAGAAATCTTCCTCACCCGTAATTCATTAAGCAATTCATGTCTTTTCACAATTTGTACATAATCTTTTTTTTTCAAACTTGTTGTGCATGCATAGATTTCAATTTTTCTGCCGTTCCTGAAACGAATGGCATTTGCATGTTTCTGCTGTTCCTTTTCAAAAGGAACAACACATTTTGATTTTCTATTGTTCCTTTTCGAAAGGAACAACACTTTTTGATTTTCTGCTGTTCCTTATCAAAAGGAACAACACATTTTGATTTTCTAATGTTCCTTTTCAAAAGGAATAGCACATTTTGATTTTCTGCTGTTCCTTTTCAAAAGGAACAACACTTTTTGATTCTCTACCTGTTCCTTTTCAAAAGGAATAGCACATTTTGCTTTTTTGTTGTTCTTTTTCAAAAGGAACAACACATTTTGCTTTTCTGCTATTCCTTTTCAAAAGGAACATCACATTTTGCTTTCTGCTGTTCCTTTTCAAAAGGAACAACACATTTTGATTTTCTGTTGTTCCTTTTCAAAAGGAACAACACATTTTGATTTTCTACTGTTCCTTTTCAAAAGGAATAGCACATTTTGATTTTCTGCTGTGTAGGAATTTACAGGGTAAGTTCCTCAGACAGAACACCAAAAGGACACTGCTCACAACCAAATCGCAGATCAATACACCAGTATTTTGACGTGGTTAAAACCCTCAAAGAGGGAAACAGTCCACGACCTGAGCCAACGCGGCCACTTCAGGCAATTTATTAATAAAAGAATGAAAATTTACATATGTTTCTCTCATGCACGGATTACCCTACAAATGACCCTCCATGCGCTTTAAATAGAATTCATGGACCAATTGGGTGTCAAGCCACGGATCAAGTGTCGGTAATACCGAGGAGGGAATGCACCGTCGGATCACTACATATCGTGACCGTCGGATTGTAAGTTACAAAATGTACAATGGTAAAGAAACACACTTTACCTAACTCTATACCTAACTCTACACTAGACCAAGTTGTACTTAACTATTTCCTATGTGTCGGAATATCCTAACATCCCCCCTTAAGAACAACTTGGGATAGGATTGAAGGATTTACAAATATGACACAATAGGAGAAGGAAGGAGGCACTAGAGCCTATCCCCCCTTAGTGACAAATTCCTAAACTCCAACCATAAATCGAAGTTTAGTGAACTTCGCCTCTGTGAGAGCCTTTGTGAAGATGTCTGCAACTTGATCATCTGTTGAACAATATTGCACTTCAAGAACATGGTCGTGAATGAGCTTTCTGATGAAGTGCATGTGCAGTTCAATGTGTTTGCTGCGCTGATGTTGGACTGGATCTTTGCATAGCTGAATGGCACTTTGATTATCACACCAAAGTGTAGTCGGATGCTGCTGTTGAAGGCCAAATTCTGACAGGATCTGACGAAGCCACAAGGCTTCCTTACTAGCTTCTACGGCACCACGATACTCTGCTTCTGTTGATGAAAGAGAAATGGCAGCTTGTTTCTTACAAGCCCATGTAATAGGTCCTGAACCAAGAGTGAACACATAACCGGCGGTAGACTTCCGATCATCAGGGTCACCAGCCCAATCGGAATCAGTGAAAGCAACCAATAGAGGAGCTGCTTCGGCACTGTAATGAATCCCAAACTGAACTGTACCTCGAACATAACGAAGTATTATTTTAGCTGCTTTCCAATGACTTTCATGGGGGTTTTGCATGAACCGAGCAACAAGGCCAACAACAAAGGAAAGGTCAGGACGAGTATGGGTTAGATACAAAAGTTTTCCTACAAGTTGACGGTATAAGGTAGCATCAACTTCAAGAGAAGTACAAGTAACTGAAAGTTTGACTCCAGACTGAAAGGGAGAAGGGGCTGGCTTACAGTCTTCCATGTGAAAATGACGTAGAATATCACAAGCATACTTGGACTGGGAAAGGGAAATACCCTCCTTGGATTGCAAGACTTGAAGACCGAGAAAATAGTGTAAGTGTCCTAAGTCTGTCATTTCAAATTTCCTTTTCAGGCTAGACTTCACATGGTTTATAAGGTTGGGATCACTACCAGTAAGGATAAGATCATCAACATAAAGAACAAGGATGATAAGAGAGTGGCCTACTTTCTTGGTGTAGACAGTATTGTCAGAATGACACCTAGAAAAGCCAGATTCTAAAAGAAAGCTATCCGTTTTGGCATACCAAGCACAATGAGCTTGCTTGAGACCATAAAGGGATTTCTTAAGTCGACATACAAGGCTGGAGTCTGTTTGTATGAAGCCAATTGGTTGTTCCATATAGATTTCTTCATGCAAGTCTCCATGCAAGAAGGCAGATTTAACATCCATCTGATGGACTTCCCATTTGAAAGAGGCAGCAAGGGAAAGAACAAGGCAGATAGAGTTCATTTTGGCAACAGGGGAGAAGGTTTCAGTGTAGTCAATGCCTTCAACCTGTGAAAAACCCTTAGCAACAAGACGAGTTTTATATTTATCAACTTTCCCATCTGGTCCATACTTGGTTCTGTAAACCCATTTGCATCTAACAAGTTTTCGTCCCTTTGGTAGAGGAACAAGATCCCATGTATCATTTGCGAATAATGAATGATATTCTTCATTCATAGCTGCTTCCAAATTTGGATGGCCTGAAGCCTCTGTAAAGGTGTCAGGATCATAATTTACTGGAGCTTGAGCTAGTAAAGAAGAGGCTCTCTCGAACTGAGAACGTGTGCGTCACTGATCTGTAGGATCACCGGCAAGATCACCTGCTGCATCTCGAGTAGCACGAACCCATTTTGGAAGCTCAGGAGTTGAAGGAGGATCCTGAGATGGTGGGAGAGGATTGTCATCCTCACTTTCATCATCTGAAGAAGAAATGTTTTCAAAGGTAGAAGAGATAGGGAGAGGTGGCACATCCGCCGGACTAGGCTCGCAGACCGATATATTTTCATCAAATTTTACATCTCTTCTAATGATAACATTTTTGGAATTAAATGGAATAAGTCTATAGCCTTTGACATCTTCAAAGTATCCAACAAAAGTACATTTTTCACTCTTAGGTTCTAAAGCTTTATGCTTTTCATCTGGAATATGGGCCCACGCTTCACTTCCAAAAACACGAAAGTGACTTACATCTGGTTTGATTGATCTCCATGCTTCTTCTGGAGTGATATTCTTTAAAGCCTTAGTAGGAGTGCGATTTATTATGTAATTTGCACAGTTAATTGCTTCTGCCCAAAAACTAAGACCAAGTCCTTTAGATTATAGCATACAATTAGCCATTTCCTTTAAGGTGCGATTCTTCCTTTCAGCTACACCATTTTGTTGTGGAGTATATGGAACAGTATGTTGCATTTGAATTCCATTCTTAGTGCAATAGTTGATGAATGTGTTTTTAACATATTCTCCACCATTATCAGATCTTAACTTAAGAATTTGATGTCCAGATTGTTTTTCAACAAAGGCCTTGAAGCCCAAAAAAGTGTTAAACACTTCACTCTTGAGTTTTAAGAAGTATACCCAAGTGCGTCTGGAGAAATCATCAATGAAAGTTAAGAAATACTTGCAGCCACAAAATGACACAACTCGGAGTGGACCACATAAATCACTATGCACAAGCTGTAAAGGGGCTGAGGCATGCCAAGAGGCATGTTTTTCAAAACTGTCCCGATGATGTTTTCTGAGTACACATCCGGAACAAACACCATCTCTGCAAGATACCATAGGAAGACCTGTCACCATATTTTCTTTACATAGATGCTGAAGGGAGCGATAGTTTAAGTGACCAAATCGCTCATGCCAAAGTTTGCTCACTTCATCGTTATGAGAAACAAATACTGAGGGAAGATTTGATGACCCAAAGTTGTGAAACTTATACAACCTTGTGGAATCATCAGCAATGCTAGTAGCCAAAATTTGTTTAGGATCTCTTAAGTCCTTGATTACAACATCATGAGGTGAAAATTCAACGATTTTACCTTCACCTGAATGAGTTATCTGATATACAGATAGAAGGTTGCAGGATAAGGTTGGAACACATAATACATCATTAAACTGACCATTGTCTAGATGAACAGTTCCAGTCCCTACAACATTAAAAGATCTATCATCACCAACATATATATTTTTGGTGTTACAATCATTTAAAGAAGAAAACATGGCTTTGTTTTTGGCCATGTGATAAGAAGCTCCAGAATCAATGAGCCACTCATGAGAATGAGAAGAAGAAGATACATTTAATGCATAGCCAGACCGAGATGCTTGACAACCACATGCAGAAAGTGCCATTCCTAAAGATGAAGTTGAAGTTGAAGATTGCCCCAAATGGATGTTATGCTTCTTCATTGCTGCTTCCAAGGCTTCCATCTTCTTAAAGCATTTTGATTCTAAGTGGCCATCTCGATTACAAAAATTGCAATGTCTATCAGTCTTCTTCCCTTTGTTTTTATTTGTCTTATCATTTTGTTGAAATGATTTTTCATTTTGGGGCTGAAATTTCTTAGGACCCTTGTTTGGTTTAGGACCATTCTTTTTAGGATATGACTTTTTAGGATTCTTTGAATTTGGTTGCTGCTGGGCGGCTAATGCTTTCTTGGAAGAGTTTCCAAGATTAAGAAGACCAAGGTGTAAGAGTTTTTCTTGTTCTCTTATTAAAGAATCACAAAAAGAGTCAAAGGAAGGGGAATTGTAGTCTGTTCCTTGAGAAATGAAGGCTTCTCTTGTAGAATGGAAGGTGGAAACAAACATAGAGTAGGCTGGTCCCAACTTTGTAAGAATGGAATAGATAAGATTACTATCTTCTTTCTTAACTTTAACACCTTCCAAAAGATATCTAAGGGTCTTGAACTTGGACAAGAAATCTTCAATGCAAGAAAAATTATTAGGGTCCAATGTAAGCAACTCATTTTCAAGTTGATGGGCTCTAATTTCATTTTTAATCCCAAAAACTTTATTGATTTGTTTCATTGCTTCATCAGGAGAATCAATTTCTGCAATATGGAATCTAAGATCTGGAGAAATAGACATCCCTATCAATCCACGTGCTTGATCTTGCCTATTTTCCCATTTAGCAGCCTTATCTTCATCCTTCAGTTTCTTTTCTTGGCCTGAGGCTATTCTGAAGAGACCTTTACTTCTAAGTAAATCCTCAATGTAAGCCAACCATTGGAAGTAGTTGGTGCTGTCAAGGGTAACTTGGTATTGACTTTCCATTTCAATGGAAACTAAAGCTAAAGATGCTGAAAATAAGTGTTCCAATGGATAGATCTCGAAAAATTAGGCTGGTTTAAAAAAAACGGCTCTGAAAACGGCTTCCGGATGAAGAAGTTATGGCTTTTTGAAAAAAAGTTGTTGAAGTTGCCGACGAAGTGCGGGAATGTGCGGAAATGAAAAAAGTCTGCCTCCACAAAATGGAGACTTGAACCGAAGACCTCTACTCTCTTAAAATAGCTTTGAACCAATTGATCTATACAGAAAATTTGAGAAAGAGAGAGAGAGAGAGAGGGGGGGGGGGGGGGGGGGGGGGGGCTTTGGGTTGCGTGCTTGCTTTGAGAAAGCTCTTTTTCCCTACAAAACAAAAAACACAAAACCCAACATGGACATGCAAAGAAAACGAACCTTATGGCTCGAAGTTAGCTTTAGCCGAAAAATTAAATATTTTCAAAAATAAACCTTGCGGCTCAAAGTTAGCTTTGGCCGGAAACTAAATATTTTCCTCAATGTTTCTGATTTTCCGAGATCACCCTAAGGCGCAGGGAAAAGAGCATACGCATGAGAAAAATCCTTCCTTTCTGTTTCTGATTTGCCCAGATCGCACAGAGTCGCAGGGAAAAGAGCATACACAGAAATGAAAGGTATAGATCCGGTAATAAAAAGGCTAAATAAACCGAAACCGAAATAAACAGAGAGAAAATAACAGTAAACTGCAAATAAACACTGTATACCTCCAGATCTTAAAAATGACGCAGCTAGGGCTACCGGAAACCTTTTCGCGTGAAACGAAAGGGGCTCCTCACTGGAACAGATGCTCCGAACACAATAGAGCAGTCCCCTTGGCCCGAAAGCAGTTAGAAACAGCAGATCTAGGAAACGGCAGTCGGATGCAGTTCTACCGGCTTCAGATTTGGATCACCAATGGACGCGGCCCTCAAATAGCTCTGATACCATGTAGGAATTTACAGGGTAAGTTCCTCAGATAGAACACCAAAAGGACACCGCTCACAACCAGATTGCAGATCAATACACCAGTGTTTTGACGTGGTTAAAACCCTCAAAGAGGGAAACAGTCCACGGCCTGAGCCAACGCAGCCACTTCAGGCAATTTATTAATAAAAGAATGAAAATTTACATATGTTTCTCTCATGCACAGATTACCCTACAAATGACCCTCCATGCGCTTTAAATAGAATTCATGGACCAATCGGGTGTCAAGCCACGGATCAAGTGTCGGTAATACCGAGGAGAGAATGCACCGTCGGATCACTACATATCGTGACCGTCGGATTGTAAGTTACAAAATGTACAACGGTAAAGAAACACACTTTACCTAACTCTATACCTAACTCTACACTAGACCAAGTTGTACTTAACTATTTCCTATGTGTCGGAATATCCTAACATGCTGTTCCTTTTCAAAAGGAACATCACATTTTGATTTTCTATTGTTCCTTTTCAAAAGGAACAACACTTTTTGATTCTCTGCCTGTTCCTTTTCAAAACGAACAACACATTTTGCTTTTATGTTGTTCCTTTTCAAAAGGAACAACACATTTTGCTTTTCTGTTGTTCCTTTTCAAAAGGAACAACACATTTTGCTTTTCTGTTGTTCCTTTTCAAAAGGAACAACACATTTTGCTTTTCTGCTATTCCTTTTCAAAAGGAACAACACATTTTGATTTCCTGTTGTTCCTTTTCAAAAAGAACAACACATTTTGATTTTTGTTGTTCCTTTTTCAAAAGGAACGGCATTGCTGTGTTCTGTTGTTTCTTTTCCAAAAGGAACAACATTTGCACTTTTCGAACTTATGCTCCTTTATTCATCTAGTATACTTCTTCTCTCTTTGTGACACAGCTAACCTCTTGCTGGTCCAAGTAAGGATGCTTCTTGCCCCTATTCTTTCAAAGTCTTTTAGAGACAAGCGATGCACTTATGCAATGAATTCAAAATCACAACACACTGAAATCAGGCAATTATAAATCACTATCTTTATAAGGCTATGTATTGGTAGAAGACAGAAGGAAGGATGTACTTATCTTTTGTTATCATTGTCTTACTAATCTTGCCCTGATTGGTTATTTTTTTATCATGCCATTCTTTTCTTTGATTTTGTTCAGGAATAAGAGCAAAGGGTTTATATCCCCCTATTGAGATGATAAGACTTCTTCCACCATTCCTACTCTTAAGGAGTGTTGAACCACCCTTTGTGGATATATAAGGAATAGTGCTTTATCAAAAAAGAGAAAGAAAAAGAAAATGAATTATAAATTGTCAAATGCAGGATAGGGGGTCTCATCAAGAGCCAACCTACCATGATCATGAGGATGGAAGTGAAGTGGCATTCCCACTATGGCCACCACACCAAGGATATGGTCCAAAAGGTATAGTAAAAGAAACAACCTTGGAACAGGAGGTCTCATCACGAGCCGGCCTGCCCACTTTTTGCCCCCTCCTCGTGAATGGCATTATGGCTACCTAGTTACCAAGCCAGCATAATGGCCTACACTTTGACATCGCATTCCTTAATATACACATAAAGGATCATGGTTCCGTGGGTGAAATAAACAACTCTGCCAAGGTTATGGACACCTGTCGGCAGCAGAGCACTGTTAATGGTATCGAGGTCACATTAATTACACCAATAGGTAGGATACTAATACTCTTTTGTTTCTTATATCCTAGGCACTAATCATACATTATCTCTCGACTTATATACCGCATGGACATTTATTACACCAATCATGGCAAAGGAGGTGACAATGACCACTTGAGATTTGGAAAGTACGACAGACGTCCTATCCCCTGGCCTCGCATCATATCTCAGCAGCCTCTTACATAATACGCGATCTAACTTTACGCCTCGATTTTGGCAAACCATTGTTTTTCTAAACATGGCATATTTTCATACGCTGTTCCTTTATGACTTGGTTATAGATCGGGGTTCCGCTCCTTTCTTTGACGGCTGGGGCAGCCTATCGCATTGCGGAGGGGAGGTTCACCTCATGATTCCTTGGGTTATGTGTGAGCTCACTATTCGGGAAAGATAGCATACCAGGAAATGACACAGTTTAATGGCATGACATTCTATTTTTTCTATACAAGTTGTTGTTCATAACTCATTCCTGTTGCATACTCTGTGTTTTTTTCCAAATTTGATGATCACTACTCTCTCTGTGTTTCAAACAGCACAAGCAGCTGCTGTTCCATTGTGAATCCACAGTGAAACCATGGGAGGTAGGGTAGTTCAAAGCAAACCACAAAAGTTGACAGTCTCCACTGCTGCTCGAGAGATCCTGGAAAGAGCAGGGTGGCTGACTTATCTCAGTCGCCTAAGGAGTCCAATGAAACAGTAGCAATGGAATTTTTGCAGAACCTGCAGGAGGATCACTCCACGGTGCGGGGGAAGCGAATAGCAGTCACCGACAATATAATTGCCGAAGTTTCGAGACTACCAGCCACCGGACCTGTATGGACATTGAAGAAGGAATGACTCCAGAAGATCATGAAAATTTTCCAGGACGAAGGCCAGAGCTTAACAGTTAAATGGAAGGGAGTGCTGCCAGCAACGTTAGGAGAACCCTGGATAGAACTAGCGAGAACAGTGCAAAGCTACATCACCTGCGAGGGGAGAAAAGACATGGTAAGGCCACGACACCTTAAACTCTTAGCTGTTTTAAAATAGAAATGCTCTGTAAACCTTCCTGCACTTTTGAATTCTTTACTCCATGATGCCGCATGAAGCCTGAAAAAGGCATAGCATGTAGAATCAGTTGTTAGCCACCATGGATTAATCCGACTAATAGTTAGTCATAGTCTCACCCAGTAGCAAAGCAGCTGGAAAGAATTAATTGCAATAATTGAGGGGAGAACGACAACACCTTCCCCAAAACGTAAACATACTCTAAGCACACTAGAACATCTGGAAAAACGCAGAGAATTAAGAAAAAAAACCTGTTGCAAGCACATCTGAACGACCAGAAACCCGCCAGGAATTAGCAAAGCATAAACATGACACTGAGACACCGGAACAGCCAGAGAAACGCAGAAAATCAGTCCGGTTAGCCTAGATAAGAGGAAGGCTAGAAAAACTCCAGGAAAGCGCTAACCAGCCAGTGGTAATTGAGGATGAACAACCCGCATGACTAGAAATAGAAGAAGAACAAGTTGAAGGGGAAAAGGAAGGGGAGGCCGAGAAGGCTAAGCGATCCGAAGAAGAAAACGATGCAGTAGCTGAGCCTCTTGAGACAGGAGCCGAGCCCCCTGAGACAGAAGTTGAACATCCTGAGATAGAAGTCGAGAACCCTGAAATGGAAATCGAGCATCCTGAGGTAGAAGATGGACAATCCAGGTAGGAGGAGGAAATGGGATAGCAGGTAGGTAGCCCACCACAGGACCCAGTGGGAGAAGAGGAATTGGCTGGAATTTTGGCCAATATGGGTGAGTATGGCGAACCTTGCACTCCACCATACCTCCGCGACAAACCCCAGGAAGAAGATGCACCTGAAAAACCACATGCAGAAAAGGCAGAGGAAGGAAACCTGCCCGTTCATGATGAAAAAGAGATAGGAGATACTAAGAAGGAACAATCTGTTCCCACGGCACCAGAAGAAATTCCAGAAGAAGTGAGAATAGAAAGCGAAGCCACGGAATCAGCTAGGGTTCTTACCCCGGAACAGCCAACACAAAACAATGAAGAAGTACCCCAGGAGAAAGATCAAGGGACTAGTCACGGCCCAGAACGCAACAAAAAACCTGCTATTCCTTCTAAAAAAACATTGGAAATTAGAGAATTCACTACAACAAAACCAATGATTAGCATCCCTTTTTACTTCTTTTTTTGCATCTAGAGCCCATTTTTGGTGCTATTTGCATCCATTTATCAAATATGGTGCAAAACTTGACACAAAATTTGCATCAAGTTTTGCACCAAATCTTACACCAAGTTTAGCACCAGGTATTGCAATAGGTTTTGCACCATGTTTTGCACCAAATTTTATGCCAAGTTTTGTGTCATCCTTTACACCAGGTTTTGTTCCAGGTTTTGCATCAAGTTTGGCACCTAATTTTGTTTGACATACTTTTGCATCCTCATTTGCATCCACTTTTTGCACCTACACTTGCATCAACTTTTGCATTGACTTTCGCATCCTTTTTTGCATCCTTTTTTAAATCATTTTTTGCATCCATTTTTTCATCCATTTGTGCATCCCTTTTGCGCCAAGTTTTACATCGTGTTTTGTGTCTAGTTTTGCATAAAATTTTTGTTGCATCCACTTTGCCCTCTTGTTTGGCATCCATATTTACATCCTCTTTTGCATCTATTATTGTACCAACTATTGCATCTAATATTTTTGTGCCACAATTAGCGCCTAGTTTGGCACCTCCTTTTGCACCCACTTTTGATTATAATTTTGCATCCACGTTTGCATCCTCATTTGCGTCTAGGTTTTCATCAACTACTACATCTATTTTTGCATCCCTTTTTGTATCCAATTTTGGACCGGGATTTGCATCGGGTTTTGTGTCTCGTTTTGCATCTACTTTTGTATCGACTTCTATTGCATCCACTTTTGCACACAATTTTGCATCCACTGTTGCACCCATTTTAAATTTCACTTTTTGCATCCCTTTTTACATCTTCATTTGCATCATACTTTGATTCTTTTTTTGCATCTATCATTACATCCACTTTTGTTATGCCACAATTTGCACCATGTTTTGCACTCACTGTTGTATCCACGTTTGCTTCCAATTTTGCATCCATGTTCACATCCTCTTTTGCATCAAATATTGCATCTATTTTTGCATCCACTTTTATGTTAGGTTTATGCATTGGGTTTTGCATCTCGTTTTGTATCTACTTTTGCGTCTACTTACATTATATCCATTTTTTGCATCCAATTTTGTTTTGCCTGTTGCATCAATGTTTGCTTCCACTTTTACATCCATTTTTGCATCTTATTTTGCATATTTTTTGTCTATTGTTACATCCACTTTTGTTGCACCATATCTTGCGCCTACCATTGCAACCACATTTGCTTCCACGTTTGCATCCCCTATTGCATCCACTTTTGTTTCATCCATTTTTGCATATACTTTTGTTTCCGTTGTTGCATCCACATTTGTTTCACCACAATTTGTGCCAAGTTTTACACCTACCATTGGACCCATGTTTGCTTCCACTTTTGCCTTCATGTTTGCATCCAAGTTTGCATTGACAACTGCATCTACTTTTGCATCCACTTTTGTGTCAGGTTTTTCATGTTGTTGTGCATCTACTTATGTTGTATCCACTTTTCATCCAATTTTATTTCTATTGTTGCCCCCATTTCTATGTTCGCTTTTGCATCCCTTTTCCAACACTCATCATATTTTCTGCATTGATGATATTCCTTATGGCATTGACAATTATGAACAATTGATGACAATGTCAATAATATTGACAATGATGAAAATGAAGATGATGGCGATGACATGAATTGTGATTATGATGATAAAGACGATAGTGGTTACAATGACAATGATGATGATGGCAATGATTATGATGATGACGATGCTAATGACGTTGGCGAATCTTCTCAATTTTAGATGTTGTCATTGTCATAATCATAAGCATTATCTTTGGTGTCATGATCATCATTTTCATCTAGGTCATCATCAAAAACAATAATGGCATGAATGATGATGATGCATGATTACAACAATGTCGATAGAAATTACATTAATGATGATGATGGGGATGATAAAAATGACAATGACGATGATAATGGTGGTGATGATGATCATCATCGATCATCTGTCAAAAATAGAGTTGTTATTTCTCTTACGTATATCAATGTGTCCTAAACAACCCTTTTCTAGCACTGATCACATTTTTTGGGTTGATGATATTTCTTACAACATCTACAATTATGAACAATTGCAAACAATGTCCATAATGATGATGATGATGGCATGAATGGTGATTATGATGATAATGTAATGATGGCAATAACAATGACAAGGATGATGGTGATGATGATGACAATGATTATGATAATGAGAATGACCTTACAATCTTATGGATTCGTGAACAATTACTAGTTTCAATACCATCTTCTGGATACGTATTACTATCATACTTTTTAAATTTTCTGTCTCTCTTGAGGTATCTTACTATAATGGTGTTGTCAACACTAGAAAGATATCTTGTTGTAATGGTGGTTCTAATGTTAGCACTAGCAAAGTTTAGAAGGGAGGATGCTACTACAAGAGGAATTCCTTCTAAGTGACTATGGCATTCAAAATGAGGCTTTATGGGCTGCTTGTTAACACATGTTCTCATGCTCATATAAAATTAATGTGAAAAGTTGCTTTAATTGGTTCCCATGCATAATTGATATTGATAATGGGGTGGTTTAAAATTGTAATGGGCATATCCGTTAGTTAGTTATGATGGGTCAACAACATTGAAACCATCCAATTGACATTTCACCTTGGAACAATCGTCGCTCGTGCGAAAACACGAAGTTTATATAAATGAAAGTTGTGATCGTAGTGGAATTAAAACCATCGAGAAATATCAAAGAAGACGCTGCCTACCAGTTTTGAAAGACAACCAAGGCATTGAACAACTATTTGCGTTAGGATGTAGTGAGGGAATCGAAGGAAATTTGGCAGCCCTAAGTTGCCATTACTATTGCCAATCACACATTCAATAGTAACCATAAAAGGTAGCCACATATAAACAGAACCTCAAGGTGTTGACAGTCAGAATCTATTGTAATAACTTTGACATATATATAGTTTTGTGTTTAGATGAGAATGAAGTGGGCTTCATCCAGGGTTCGGCTCAATCCTCGTCCATTCCATGCAGTGGTGTTTAATTCGCCAAGCAAGAGAATATTACGTGAGTGTTCAGAGTTAAACCAACAGAAATCAAGGACGTGTGATTGTCAAATTATTGCTCCTCCCTTATGATTGAGCGCTTGATGCGATGGTCATTATCCTTGGGTGATACTTTTATTCCCCATTTTCTATTGAAAAGGTAGCGTTTTTCTGTTCGATTATGATAGGATTGGATGAACGCCGATTTGGGTGGATGTAGACCCATGTTTTTTTGTGGTGATCTTCAAATGTCTTGAGGATAAGAAAAAAATCCTTGACCAAGGTCCATGGTTTTGGGGATAAGTTGGTCTTCTAGTGAAGCCATGGTTTCCCAACTTCAATCCTCTCACTATGTTTCCGATGATTACTCTAGTATGGGTAAGATTCCCAGTTTTCCCATTCACTTTACCCATCTAGATCTCTTAGAAAAAGTGGGCAATTTTATTGGAAGATTCGTCAAAGTAGACAGGGAAAGACTTTTGAAAGGCATTTTCACCTATGTTTGCATATGTGTTTAGGTAGATCCCAATGAAGTTTTGCGAGATAAAATTGAGCTCAAGTGGATGGGAATTGTGTATTCCCAACCCCTGGACTATGAAAATACAACTTTTCGATATAGGAATTACCAACAAGATAGACACCTTCAAACTGTCTGTCCCTTTCCAATAGGGGCTTCCTCCTTACAGTCATCTAAGAACTCTAGCTGCAGTGGGAGGGATCTTAAGGAAAGAGAGGGATCCAAAATGTAACACCCCTCCCTTGTGTGTCAAACTTTGCAAACCTAAGCTGAGAAAAGTTAGGTATGATGTGTAATATAAAAAGTAAATACATTATTAATAAATTAATCACTTGGAAAAGCGAGACACCAAGAGATGAGATTCTTGCCAAATCACATTGGTGAATGGGAAAGGATAATCCTTTCATGGTAAAGCTTCTCGATTTAATTCTAGATAAGTTGGATGGATTGGAGATAAATATCCATTGAGAAAAACATAAAAGTTGTGCGGGAGAGAAAGGCAATCTTCTATGAGGAAAATCCTCATGGGAGAGAAAGGTGAGCTTTTATGAGATAAGCCTACGCAAATGGATAAAAAGATCCATAAAAGCGAGACACTGCTAATGGAAACCATATCCTTCCATATGCTAACGTCAATGGTGAAGTGGGTCTAATCTCTTGCTATGGAACTTCATGCATGGACAAGGAATCAATATCTACCTACTATGCCAAGGGGAATATTAGAAGGGTACTAAATAGGACTAAAGACTATTGGCTATTGGAATGGCTAAGTTATACTAGATCTAGATCTTTATCTCGGTAGAGAAGAGAGTAAAGAAGTGAAACGTAGAGATGCGAGTATCATATGTCTAGACGAGTATAATATGTATAGAGCTCGAAGAGAATGAAATTCTTTGAGAGCTAGCCATGGCTCAAAGAGCCTCTTTTTAGTTGTTGAATTTAATGTCGATTGCTTTCTCCTTTCCCTTATTTCCTCTCTCTTATTCTTTTTTCTTTTCTCCTTTCTCTTATTCCCCTGTCCTTTCCCCCCTCTCCCTACCCGTACCCAACCCTCGCCCGGACGGCCCTCAAGCGTGCCTTCCCCTATCCTCGCCCTATGATCGCTTACCGCTTATCTTTTTTCTTGAACTCGTACCTTTGATGGCTCCTCCGGAGAGCGTTCCGTTCTCCTGCGGTGCCGCCCCTTACCTCTTTCAGAGTAAGATAGACTTCTTTCTTCAAACAAGTAACAGTTGTTCGAAAAAAAAGAACAACCAACAACACCCAAAGTACTCATACCGACTTTCTCTCCTACCAAACCGAAGCAAAGCGTAGGTAACCGAATTTCTTTCTCTCGATACAGCAACCGAAGCGAAGCATAGGTAACCGACTTTCTTTCTCTCCTACCGAAGGTAACTACCAAAGGTAGGCATTCATCTACCGAAGGGAGGACGACAGGTAACTGACTTTCTTTCTCTCGATACGACAACACAACTACCAAAGGTAGGCATTCTTTTCGACATCTTTCCAACTCTTGCTCTTACCTCTCTTTCCAAAGGAAGGAAGGGGGTGTGGGGGGAAGGAAGGATCAGCTTCCTTCCCACCGCCAATGAAGGAAGGGGGTTGTAAGGAAAATATTATTAGTGCCAGATGAAAATTTATGTTAGGGATGCTTTCACATAGTTAGTTTTGTAATTATTATAAACATCACATACATAACAACCACAAATAAAAAAAGTATGTAATATATAAGAACAAAACTAATGAAGTTGTTAGTACTAAAATGAGGCATATACTATCACATGTAATCTTAGATATACTTAGTGTGAAACACCATGACATCAATGTCTGAGCAATTTGTAAATGTGCAACAAGGGCTCAATAGGGGGCTAATATTTATTTGATAGTCACGTTCTTGGCTTTGTTGCTTCATTTGAAGGAAGGAGGACATTATTGAATTATTTCAATTACATGGTTCACACCTTCCAAGTATTAGTTAACTTGCCTAAAAAGGTTCCTAACACAAGTGATCAATGCAAATATCACCCATAGGCTACTTTTGTTCACAAAACTTTTATTTTTGTAAAGACCCACTAATTCAAGTGTAGCCATGGTAGTTGATGCACAACCTCATGTGCACCAAAAAACATCCCATAACCAACCTCCTCGAACCAAGCTTACCCTTCCACTCCTAACACCAAAATGTGCAACACTTATCATAGGGTCCAAGGGGTATTTTCCTTGGTGGCCTCTCATCACTATTGATAACTAGGGTTGAAATGTCACACCCCATGCTTGTGAAACATCTACATCATTTGGCACATTGAATTCCATCCATGCGCACCAAGTTCTAATATGCATGCATGCTTATCCTATATCTGCTTATATTTAGGAATGTCAACCATGACATAACCATTACAATATCTTTCTTCTTATTCTTCTTCTTCTTATTACTATAGAAAAAAAGGACCCTTTTGTTATTCACGAGGAAGAGAAAAAGCACAAACATTGACAAAAAGATTGTAACTTCTGTCATTACAATGGGTTGCCAGAAGACAAGGCATCACAACCCAGAAGAAGAGAAAAAGAAGTTGTTGTAAAACCAGGGTTTTACAAATTTTTTTTCTTCTGCAAATTATAAGACTGACTAGAAATGACAATAGCATGCAACCAAAAATTGTAGAAAGTGTATTATACAACCACGAAGAGGGCCCTACTATGAGAAAAACGAAGACAGTGACTAGAAATGACATTAGCTTGTAACAAAAAATTCCCGAAAGTGTATTATACAACCATGAAGAGGCCCCTGTCACGAGAAAAATAAAGACATTGTATTTGAGGCTAATTGAAAGCTGAATGTAGACTCACTTGAAATTTATAGTAAGCTAGTTGATAACTAATTGAAAATTTGAATTAAAGTTGATCCATATTAGTATATGGGCATCAAATGAGAACTTTGAACTGGGTTGCCAACTAATTCATCATAATATATGTAACCTGTCTCCAGACAAATAATTCATTTTTTAGAGAGAATCTACAGTTGTATTTAGCTCCCTATGGATGTGATGGAAATTGATTTCCTAGAAGTGGTTCTTTAACTCCGCAATTTTGCTTTTCCAGGAGGATAAACTTATAACTTCCAACTATGCTTTACTGTCATTTTTTTTGGCTCCATTACAATATTTGTATGTCAACAACATGGCACACTACAACCAAGAAGATGAACAATTACATCATTAAGAGTTACAAAACCATCTTGCCATCGAATAACCAACATTAATTAAACAACCATTTAACAACATAATATCAATTACACTATATATATATATATATATATATATATATATATATATATATATATATATATATATCACATTACACGTATAAATACCGCATTTCAATAGAAGTTAGATGAATTGCGCTAGTCCCAAAGTTTTGCTTTGACTTGAAATTAAACTCTTCTTCACTTTGTGATTTTTGTGTTATCCACTAGCATAGACCCATCTTAAATATAGATATAATATGAGCGGAGAGGGATCCAATTTCTTCATTGGCAATTATTTTTTATGAGCAAACATTATTTAAATGTTTTGTATTTTTTTTTTTTAATTTTTTTTTTTTTTAAATTTATTTTGGCCGACACTAGCAAAATTTCAACTTTGATGATGGACAAACATCGCTGTAACCATACTAGGCTGTAGAGTGAGCTTGGCATATTCATATTATTTTCATCCTCAACATTGAGGATTGTGTAAAGCTCAGTGGAAGATGCCCCTTGGAATGATGGACAAACATGGCCGTAACCATACTAGGCTGTAGAGTGAGCTTGGCATATTCATATTATTTTCATCCTCAACATCAAGGATTGTGTAAAGCTCAGTGGAAGATGCCCCTTAGAATAGTTTTGATGCCCCCAAAATGACTTCCATTCTGAACCCCTCCCCATGACATTTGAACTTAAGACCTCGTAACAACTAAACCCCATACAAACCAACTACCCTACAACTATTCATGGATCAACCACAACAATACTTATTATAATAATTTAAAACCAATATTTCTAATTACTTTTCCATATTTATCTCATTTACAAACCCCTCAACCCCATCCCATTATTATTACAATAAACACAATAATATATCACCGAGGAAAGAGTTCAAAATTGCGAAAACAAAAAACGCACAACAACCTCTAGTCCCAACATGACAACATGAATGAAGTAGGCCTCTCATGTTGGAGATGATTTAGGGGTTATTCCATGGCCTTCTCTCCCTTTGAAACCCCCCAACCATCCCTGTAATAATTTATTATATTTCTTTAACGATGCTACTTTTACTCTCAATCTTTAACAGCTACCGCTTCGAAGCATTTTTGTACAGTTAAATCCTTTGTCCAAAATCCTCGGGGTTTCGCATTCGTGTCTGATATTGGGCGAGTTTCTGGCATATTTTGGATCCATCGATTTCATTCGAGCCCTCCCTCTGTGCACTATCTGGTATTGGGATGGCTGGAACTCAGGAGGATCCTGTTCTTACACGGGCAGTAGATGACGATTCGAGAGAGAACGAGGATGACGCCGGAAAGGAAGAGGACACTGGAGCTCAGGTTGCACCCATTGTTAAGCTTGAGGAGGTTACTGTCACCACGGGCGAAGAAGAGGAGGATGTCCTTCTTGACATGTAAATTTCTTAATCCATGGCTATTTCATGATTTTGTTTTCTCAGTTGAAAGTTGTTTTCATGGCCTCTTCGGTGGCCCTTTTCCTGTGCACATAAATGGGACCTTGACTATAAGGAAGATGCATTTGGGCAGTTATTTACTTCTAATTTTTCTCCTTTTTAGTAAGATCTGTTTTTATCGGGTTCTCGATGTTTTGTTTGCCTGTTGATGATGATCGGATTTGTCATTTCAACGGGGTGCTGAAGAAACTCTATGGTAGATGCATTTAGCGGGCTATGGTTTGTTTTATCGGGTAATTAGGGTTTTGCTTTTCTGTGTATTTTGTGAGTTTCTTGTTGTTTTGATGTCCCATTGATATTTTGATCAGCATTTTTTGATCTCATTATGGTCTGTAATAATTGTTTTCCTATGTTGATAGGCTGCCGATGAAGATTTTTTCGGGGATGCATTTGATGGTTTATTTGTTATCATTGGGGGTTTTGTATTTTGATGAGTCTTTTTATATTTTGTTGAACTATAGGCCATCCTTTTTTCAATGTCTTTGAAGAATCTATGATGGTTTCTCTGTTATTCTGGTTTAGTGGGGGGTGTGATGGTCATTTGTTATTGTTAAGCATACGGGGTTTCGTATTTTTTGGTTTTTGGATTAGCCATTGAATACTGAATTGGGCCTATTTGATAATCTGTCTTTTGGTTATTGGCATTAGGGTGATTTGTCTTTTTATGTTGTGAGGTGGTATGATTCAGGCATATGTCTGTTTTGGTCTTCTGTCAACTGTTTTCGTTGACTTTCTATGATGTTTTGAATAGGCTGTTGATCATTTCTGTACTTTATGGGGATGTATGGGATGAGCATTCTTTTGTTATTAAATAGTTGATGATTTGTATTCTTACATGTTTGATGTTATTATTGAGCTTTTTTGTGGGATCCTTTTCGGTAATGTTAAGGAATATCTCCTGTGTTTTTAATAGGTCGTTGGTAATTTATCTTTGAATGCATTTGATATGGTGGGATATTGCAGACGTTACTTCTAATGGATGCCATGGGCTCTTAAAATGATCCTAATGCAGTTTCATTGTTTATTAATATTCCCATTCTTTTTTATATGTTTGACCCTGCAGGAAGGCGAAGCTGTACAGGTTTGACAAGGATGGGAGTCAATGGAAGGAGCGTGGTGTAGGAACAGTAAAGTTTCTTAAGCACAAGGATACTACAAAGGTTCGGCTGGTCATGAGGCAATCCAAGACATTGAAAATATGTGCAAACCATTTAAGTATGTAAATTTGTTTGTTTTTTTTTTTTTTTTGGTGCAATTTCCCCCCTGAGATTGTAATAGCTTATCTTACGTCCAAGTTTTAAGAGGCTTTCTGTGCCGAGAATTTGTGTTGATCCTTATTATCTGGATTATATTGTTTTTTTTTTTTTTTTTTTGCCTTGCAGTTCATTCCCCAATGTCACTTCAGGAGCACGCAGGTAGTGATAAAACTTGGGTCTGGCATGCAACTGATTTCTCAGATGGGGAACTGAAGGAAGAACTCTTCTGCATTCGTCTTGGCTCTGTAGACAGTGAGCACTGTTCTTAGACTCTTCTAATCCTTGTTATGATCTTTTCTTTCTGTCTTGTATTTTTCTTTGATAAAATCAATGTTTGAGTACCTATATTCTTGGATCATTTCATTGAAGGGTTGATTTTGCATATGTTCTTAGGATGCTTTTGTGCAGATTATAGTGGGTTGGCAAGGGATCCCCCTCCCCAAACACCCTATCAGCATAGTTAAGACTTGAGTTTAGGGTGGCTTTAATTATCTCTGGTAATAGCAAATGATACGGAGGATTGTGCATAACCCACCCCCTTTTTGATTCCAATAAGCAGAGGTGGTCACTATGGTAATCCGATTTCAATTTGTAGTTAGAAAATGGAGTCACAACTTTCCATATTTTTTGTTTTGTTTTGTCTTTTTACATCAAACAATAGTATATTTATTAGAACCATAGTCAACTAAACAAATAGGAAACAATTTATTTGACAGGTGGAAGAAGTGATAGGCTTAGAGCAATTGAATTGTAGGCCATGCTTCTTGACAAATTGATGAACAGATGTCTCCTTACTTGAGATTTAGGTTGGCACCATGGCATCTAAGTCACAGGACACATCCAAAAGGGTCCCGTGTCCCGTATTTTACGTATTGGACACGAAAACGGCCCTAATACGTGTCGAATACGTTTTTTAACGTGTCCTGGAAATTGAATACGTATTCTATGGTTTTCTTCGTGTCCCTGAATTTCGAAAACGCGTATTTCGTTTGTTGAAAACGTAGCCCTAACGTATTTCGTCTGGTTGAATATGTATGCTGCAAAAAGTGTAATTTAAAGGCCGCGCGATGGATTTTTGCGGGTTATTTAAGGGCACTCGTTCCTTTACTGAAAATCGTGTATCTGTGGCTCTACATGCACAGGAATAGTAGTAGCAGCTAACTCATCCAGCTAGATAAGGGTTACGGGCTGCCCAGAATTGTTAGCAACCTCCAGCACTGAGATCCGTTCCACACAGCGCACAAGAAACACTAAACTTAGTCCCTTTTAAGGATACGCTCAGCCATCTGCACAACAATGGATGTGGACCCACTACAAAAGTAAACTCAACCTAATAAGCACCATACCGAAGCATATTTCCTTCTTGATCAAATGCATTCATCCCCATCCTGGATCAAGCATCTTAGGCCTGAATGTTTGAATTACAAAGGTGATGAATTTGTAATGATGATGGGTGCCTAAAAGAACCACAAAAATTGCCATGCATACAACTGCCAGTGAATTCTGCTAGCTTTACTGGGTCCTTTAGGCACCTAGAAATACTAATGTTCTGATATGTTCCCATGATAAAACCACCATATGGGTCCATCAGCATTTCCTGGTTCAAGCAAGGTCTCTCCATGTATTTGGTTTTGACTGACAACTATGTTAGAATACAAACATCATTAGGGAGACGTAGATTCCTATAATATGAGAGTTATGTCTTAACAATGATGCTTTAAAATATCTGAGAGGATCTTGATGCTGCTCGTAAACTCACAAGCCATGAATAATATGCACAATAGTGACTACATCCTGAGCAATTACATGATTTTTTCACCTTAGATTTTGTCGAAAGGTGAAAGAAACAAATGGCTTTTACAAAGAGGCATAATTTTTTATACAAATTTTCCCATGGAAACCAACATTAGAAGGCATATCTTTAACTGCTAGGATAACAATATTGAGTAACAGCAGTTCTTAAATATAGCATTAGGATGACATATCTGCATCAAAGGTCTGTCCCAAACAATGCTATCACTCTTAACATCACTAACTTCCATGTAACAAATTTGTTCTGAAGTTTTAGAACATTAAAAATTTTGTAGAGATTTAATCATAACGTGTTTATGTGCACAGAGTTTGACCCTATCAGATTCACTGCTTGTTCGATACAGAAAAGCTGGTAAGATTACTAGTGGCTTCTTACATTAGTTGGTGGAACCACCAATAGCACATTACATTTGACAATCTGTGTATTTGACTTTCAGTGTCAAAATTAGGGATTTAAACATCACATTCTAGATCCACTTGTGATTTCATTTTCAAATAGCTCCCTGAACCTGATGGACAACATAATGTTTGCCTTGAATCTGTTTAAACTACATCAACTTAAACATTTACTACATTTACATGCTTATCTAAAAAAACATAGTAGTAACTTGCATGGGTGGAACTTAGAAGTTAGAACGGTCTATTAGAGAAACTGAAATTCGTCTAAACAAATGGACCTTTCAATTAAGTATTTAAAGTACTTTAATATACCATTGAATATGGAATGTCTTTGCTCACCTGAATTGCCATTGCAAATATTGTACCTATAATCGGGATTTTTTTTATCTTTCATGGAGTAGAAAGCTATTATAGGACAAATTTAATTGTATTGTCGCAGACCAGCCTCCCCACACCCTGCAACACAACTCTATATATGTCTAGATTCAACCTCTCAATAACCAGAACCTGGCCCAGAGCAGATGATATCAGCTCTCACACCCAGGCAGAGGTATCACGGCCTGTTTGTTTTCAAGGCAGCCTCCAAATCTGTAATATGTCCCTCGCACCAAAGAGAAAACTCAAACTTGGACCCTTTAATAATATTTTAATTTGATTAGATAAGCTGCAACCTGCAATTTAATATGGATAAAAAACTATATTTCGGTATATGTATATATATATATATATATATATATATATATATATATATATATATATATCTATATATATATATATATATATATATATATATTAAATATATATAAAACGTGTCCCCCGTGTCCTGTTTCTGGGTCGCTGCGTTTCGTATTGAATACTCGTATTTACGTGTCCTCCGTGTCTCGTGTCCTCGTGTCATGTGACTTAGCATGGTACCATCCTGTCCATCATTATACACTAATCTTGTCATTATCTTCTTCACTGTGAATGACTGGCCTGTTCCCTGCAAATAGATCTGGGCATAGAGGAGCCAATCCAAGAACAGTAATCTCTAGCACAAGACAATATTAATGATCTAAATACCTAATCCTGAAGCTTGAGTTTGATTTTTCTCTACTGGTTCTGAATCTCTGATTGAGAATCTCCCACTCGTCATTATCAAACCTTCTCCTTCATCATTGGCATCAGCTGCACTGCTGAGGTACTTTGGTTGGTTGTCATTGGACTTGAGAGCTTGAAGTTTCAAATGATTATAGTAACAGACAGCCAGAAAAGCCAATCCACACCCACTCAAGTTTATGACTGTAACCTTTTCATTTATTACAGACAAAGATTATGTTATGAGCAGCCAGTCCTTGACAAGACCAGCAACATTCATAGTCAAGGCTGAAGTCTTTCCTATCAGAAGAAACACTACAAGATTAAGAGCCAAGGCACAAGCAGAAATGTCATGTAATCCAAATCAAAGGAAGAGACCCTGATTATCAGAAATGGGTATTCTACTAAGGCCCAGGGGGTGCTGAGAAAAACAAGGCAACAAGGAGCAACAAAGATGTGATGGGATTCAACTTAATCCCTTTTGATGTTCGTGGAATTTGTATGAGAACCAATTGGGTAGTCTCACATGCAACTGCACTTAACTGGAGAATCACCTCCCATGCATTCATCTTGGCCTCCCCATAAGCTGAAATAGTAACTCCAATGGATATGGCCAACATATTGGCCTTGGGCTCACCATTATAAGCTTCTTTCTTCAGGGAAACCACAATCAAATACACAGCAATGGGAATTAGAGCTATCAGCATTTGAAATAATGATACTGAGAGGAAAACATAGGCAGAATTTGAAAACCAGAGACCCAAAGAATACACTTATCAATACTATGGGTTCAACGAGCTTGAAGACTCTTACAATAGCAACAGCCAGTGTTGAGTAGAAGCCCATGTGAATCATGGTGGGATTGATCACACTAAAGTTGTCAAGCAATGGCAACTCCAATGGATATGGCTAACATATTGGCCATGGCCTCACCTTTATAAGATTCTTTCTTCAGGGGAACTGCAATCGAATGCATATCAAATGGGCACAAGAGCTTTCAACATTTGAAATATCGATACTTTGAGAGACATGCACCAAGGGCTGCATCATTTAGGATTTGTACTCAGTTTAGGTGTCATATTCAAGGGGAAGTTGTTATGCTTTCCACCACTTCATAGATTGTTAGAGTGATGAAACAAAAGAGGCTCCCTCTTGAGGCTAGATTATGTCATTCATATCAGTTGTGTTGTTGATGTCCTAGCTCAGCCAGGTCTTGCCAAAACTCTGTTGAGGTTCAAAATTTATTATAAACTGAAATGTCTTCACAAGAATTGACCTCATAAAATGCCATAATCACAAGATATGCCATACATGGCTGTGATTATGGCTCGCAAGACCCTTAGACTTTGAGCAATGAGGCTCGCAACATCACTTATGATTATGCACTCTACAATTCTGTGACCAGCTGAATGTCAAGCAATTGAACCGCGATTTAAATCCTATTTTGTCAGCAATAAGTACTATACTTTGTCTTTATTTAGTGTAGAGAACCAAGCACTTATTCTGCTCATCTATAGAAGGGACAATGGTTGTTTGCCTATGAGGTATAAGGAAATCCTATCAGATGTTTTGTATTTTCGTATGGAATTGAATCATACTCCTGCACACTGTAACATTCATATATATCAACCTGTAGAGGCTTTAATAACACCTGGTATTCTGGTTAGTGATTTTATTGGACCTCATGTGCATATCCTACATGCACAGGATGGACTATTCATATGTTACAGGGTATTATTCTTATTATTTAGGGTGCACATCTTCAGGTGCTCAAGAACGATTACTAGAACAGTCAGTTAATTCTGCAATTTAAAGGATGAAAAAGGAGGTTATAGGAGTCTAGTTTTGGTTCTCATCCACAATGTCACACTAGTCTACCTGGGCATGGTTCTCATGGTTTAATAGTGACTTGAGGAGTCATAATACCACAGATCACTAAACACGAACAGCTAAGGTAGCCCAAGGACAATAGTCATCTTTACACATTAATTAACAGGTCTTACATTAATTATCCTAGGGGGTTTTAATACTTCCAAATGCTTAAAAAACAGTTAGCAGAGCATTCACATTACACATTCCAGCAATCTTTTCTATAAACCAACCAAATGCAGTCAGGAGAGCCCTCCTTTTAAACTATACAACCTTATTGTTAGTATGATCAACCTTATTTTAATATATAGTGTGACAAACCGTATGTGACAGGCAGGTGGAAAACTTTTCTCGCAATTGACTAAGCGACGTCCTGCGAGCCAGATTTGAGACGGAAACCCTCGTCAGAAGTATATGCTTGGCTCTTTTCCAAACAAATGAAGAGTCAATGAGGTTTTGTGTAATCACTTCTGGTATCGTATTGGGTTATTGTTAGAAGCGATAATTGGATTCAGATTCTCATCGAGTGAGTTGTTCTGCTTTCTCAATTTGAGAGGGTTTGTTTGGAGGGAAAAACGAAAGAGGACATACAAGAATAGTGAGGGGAAAGATGTAGAGGAAGAGGATTGAGAACATCGCCAGCAGGCAGGCTACATTTTCCAAATGTAGGTGGATTGCTGAAGAAAGCTTACGAGCTCTCGGTGCTCTGCACTGCAGAAGTTGAACTTGTGATTTTCTCCCCAGCAGGAAAGCTCTATGAACTGTTTTTTAGTGCAAATCCTACTATTTTGATTCTAATAATCATGGCTATGCAAACCTCATGAGATTCTTACTAATAACCCGGTGGTGCAAGCCCTAGTAAGCTCGATGTTGAAAAACTTAGTGTAAAACCTCCAAATCGCTGGTTTTGTTGTAGTGCTTATTGGAGAGTATATAAAAAATTTCACACCTTTTTATGAGATATGGGAGGAAAACATGTTAAAGATTTTTAATAAATATAAAATTTCCAAAATGATGCTAGTTACGTGTGATTCTTTTTTCATTGTTTGTGATTATGAAAAATGAAACTCAATGTTTTTTCATTAGTGCACACATATTTCATTATATAATTGCATATAGAAAAATCATTCCAGAGCCGATAACAATAAAAGTGAAGAATTTATGGTCCAACGTTATATTTAAGGGAGATGTTTAAGGATGACGTTTGAATTTTGTTTTTCATTTTAAGACATTTGGAGCAAATATTAGGAAGGACTTTGAGAAAGGATTGTCCTTGATTTTCGAAAATGGAGTTGTTCCTTTCCAGCCATATGCCCCAAGTGACCATCAAAGGGAGAGCTCATATGTTTTTTGGATGTTTTCTTTATAGCCATTTTTTTACACATATCCATAGAGTCCCCATGCCATTGATGTGAATTACTTGTTCGGTTTTTTTTAACCAAAATTTTTAACCAAACAAGAAAAATTAAAAAAATGCCTCAGGATCAAAGACTGAAACAAAGACCTATTGACATTCCTTTTAAAGTATGGAAAGAACTTGTAAAATCATATGAGAAGTTGGATGCACAAAGAAAAGCCGGCAATGAGAGCATTCAGGTATTGAATTTTTCATTAAACATTATTTAGAATGTATTAATACTTATAAGTATCTTAGACATGTATTTGTGTGAAAATAAATTGAATTGGTTTATGTTTAAGGACAAGGCATCCAAGGCGAGGTTAACCAAGACAAAAGTCACTCATCGTAGTGGCCAGAAAGGTTTAAAAGCACTGATAACAACCTTTGTAAGTATATTAAACATGTGATATTTTTTTAATAAATTTTGTACTAGAAGAAAGTCATTGTTATCTAATTTCTCCCTATTTACTGATTGATAGGAACTAAAATATGGAAGACCTCCAAATCATTTGGAAAAGGAGGTGCTGCAGCAAAAGAGATGGGTTGAATTTGTTGTTTGGATGGACTCTATGGTATGTAATCTTAGTTGGATTTCCAATATACTTTTAAGCCATATTTTCATTTTATTTTTTAGTACTATTAGATATTATATCTTACCTCATTTTATGGTTAACATTGTATAACAAAAACATGCGTTGTGTTATGTAATTAATACTAACATGTAATATTGATTTTTTTTGTCAGAATGCTATAGGTAATGATTGCCAAGACGATGATCCAAATTATGTTCAACATATATCAGGAGATGATGAGGATGAGGATGAGGATGATGGTGGTGAAGGAGGAGATGATGATGATAGTTGCGGTGTTGGTGATGATGTGGATAAGAGTAATGAGGATGGTCAAGATGATCATGAGGATGATCTTGGTGGTGGTAGCTAGGCATGCACATGCATTGTTTTTTATGAAGAAATTATTGTGTAGAATGACATTGCTATGTTTAGATGGGTGTTGTGAATTTACCCTATATCAATGAGACATTTTGATTTTGTAATCATACGATGAGTTTGATTTATGTATGTTGTTAATTTATCGTAGAATAACGATATTCATGAAATATTTTGATTTGTTAATCATATTTGAATTTTACTTGTTTTGATTAAAAATAATACTGATTTTATTAGTATTATGTTGCTATTTTATACATGTTTTGAAAATTGTTAATGACACATTGTTATTTTTTTGGATGGATGTTGTCAATTTCTCTTAAATTTCTTTACAAATGATTTTGAATTGTGATATCTGCTTTAATGATATTTAGAAACTATCATATATTTCACTATGAATCTATAAAGGGGGTCATATATGTAAAGAAAAATATACTCTATATAAGAAGTCAAATGCGGATGTAACCATGGATGCAAAATTGAAAGTAAAATTGGATGTTAAACTAGGAATTAATACAAAATGCAAACAATTGACATACAAAGTGTTTTAAATTAGAAGTGAAAAATTGTGCAATAGTTGACACAAAGAAGGGAACAAAACATGGCATATAAAAGGATATCAAATTGGGCAAAAACAAGGACACATAAATGGGCACCAAATTAGATGCAAAAAAAGACAACAACTACATGTAAAATAAGATGCAAAGTTGAGCGTTAAAAAGAAGCAAAAAATGTTACAAATTAATATGCCAAATGATGATGCAAATAATGGTGTAAATTTGGGATGCAAACTTGGGTGCAAAAAAGGAAAAAAAAAAGATGTAAGAAAAGACATAAAACAAGATGCAAAATGGGGCTGAAAAAAGGTGAAACCAAGGATGTCATATTGGATGTAAAAAATGATTCCTAATCACATGCAAATTTAGGCTCGAACTCAGACACAAAATTATATGCAAATGTGGACACAAAATGAGGCAAAAAAAGATGCAAATTTGGATGGTGAAAACGATGTAAAACTAGACACCAAAAAAATGCAAAATTGGATGAAAAAGTCGGTGTAAATAATGGTGCAACATTCAACACAAGTAGACACAAAAAAATGGTGCAAAAAGGGGCATAAAATAGCTTAAAATTGGATGCAAAACTTGGAGCAAAAACAAATACAAAAGTAGACATAAAAAATGGCTCTAAATTGAATGTACCATTAGACACAAAATAAGACGCAAAGGTGGACACAACACATGACTCAACATAAGATGCAAATATAAATGCAAATTTGGATGCTCAAAATGATGTAACATTAGATGCAAGAGATGGTGTTAAAAATGATGCAAAATTGGATGAAACAAATGACGCAAAATATGGTGCAAAATGAGATGGGAAAAATGGAGACAAATCAAACGTAAATGTGGATGTAAAAAATGGTCCAAAAAAAGATGCAAAAATGGGCACAAAAATGGATGCAAAATTTGGTGCTAAATCAAATTCAACACATGGTGCAAAGATAGGCACCAATGCTGGTGCAAAACTAGAAGCAAAAACTAGTGTAAGACTAGATACAAAACCTGGCGTAAGACTAGATGCAAAAACTGACACAAAATGGATGCATAAAAAGACGTTAAATTGGATTCAAAATACAGTGTAAACTTGATGCAAATGATGGTGCAAAAATGGAAGCAAAGAATGACACAAAATAGGAAGCAAAAGAGAATGAAAAATAGATGCAAAAAATGACACAAAACTAGAAGCAAAACCTGTCATAAAATAAGATGCAAACCTTGGTTCAAAATTTGACGCAAAAAATGATGCATAGTTTGGTGTAAAAAATGATGCAAAATCTAGCGTGAAAAAGGATGCAAAATCAGGTGCAAAAAAGGACGCTTTAAAAATTGTACAATAGAGCCAGATTTAGCGCCAGGTTGCTCATCACAATTACAAAAAAAATGCACTAAAATCTGGCGCTAAATCTGGCGCAAATCGCTGGTTTTGTTGTAGTGATTACGGAAGGAATAGCGGAGGTTATTGAGTATAATAGCCCAACTCCACCAGCAGATCAGGATTCTGAAAGCAAGGCAGAAGACAAGGAAGACTGCCAGTAAGAAAAATATGACCACTGTAGTAAGAAACCGTAGGATAAAACGGCGGAGGACTAAAAATCGCTTTGTTGATCAAAATCCTGCCCAAAATCCAGCTGCTGTTCCAAATCAAGCCGAAGGCCCAGCTGACATTCCAAATCAAGCTGAAGCCCCAACTGCTGTTCCAAATGAAGCTGAGGGACAGACTGTCGTTCCATTTGAAAAGGAACAGCTGCCAGCCGGTATTCGTGTTAAAAAAGAAAAAGACAACAAGGAGATTCAAACAGAGGCACCACCCTCAGGGGTGATAAGGGTTCTGAACTTAAAGCAACCAAATAAGAAAGATCAGGTAAAACTCCTGGCCTCCACTGATGCATGGAAAAGAGATCCAAAGACAAGGACCTTGCACAAAGGATTGAAAGAGGCTCAGCAAGAAATGGAGAGGCTTAGAGAGCAGACAGTCCCTCGTGAGAAGTATGAAGAACTCCAACAGCAACTACGGAATGTAAATCAATCTGAAAGCCAGGCCTTTGAAGGGTGGCAAAAGGAATAGGAGAAAGTTGCAAAGGTAACCCGTAGGTTAGATACTATTGTCAAACAGATGGATACCTTGTGTTCTTTATACAATGACGTTTTAGCATGTAGGTCCCCTGCCAAAAACTATGCTTTGTTTTTATTGGAAAGATACTTACAATTAAAGATAAAGGCTGTTAAAGCAGGTGCCCCGATACAAATTAATACTGTCAATGACTTTATAGATTGTTGTAAACATTATGGAGTGAAGGTCCAGAGATTGCTATGTGAATTCTATTTGCATAACCTTGTGCTAGATCAGGAAACTGAGTTGAACCCTGGCCCTTTTGTTGGGGACATTCAATTGCAAGCATTCATCTCATTCGGGGTCAATCAGATTAAATGGCTCAAAGCCTATAACACTTTTCAGAGACAGGAAAATGGCCTAGACTTGTGGGTAAGGGCTGAGCCTAGGGACCCAGCACAGCTGTGGAGAGCACATAGAAACCTTATGAGAACTCCGGGTGTCATTGAAACATTAGGACCCATGCACGAGGCACTCATTCGACAAAGTTTAGAATATTTTCTTTCTATCAAAGACCTCGCCATTGATGCAGCCAAATTCCGGTACCGAACCTCTAATCCAAACATCCAGCTCAGGGAGCCATTTAAGTATGAGAATTTTCAGTTAGCCGCCAATCGTTTGAATCTCTATGGCGAAAGCATTTTGAGGGAAGGCCCATCCTGGTTAGGATATAGATTCTGCAGTCCAATTATCTGGCATCCTACACCCGTATATCAAGCCCTATATGAGATGCCTGAGGGTCAAACAGGCAGTTCTTTGACTACCTAGTCACTCACCATGGCTGTAGGCCTCCGCATGAGATTCCTTCTCCAGCCTACTCTCTCACTGCTTTGCATGTCAACTACAACGTTTTCATGAGGACATGAAACAGGGTAAGCAGGGGGGTGTGTGGAGTACTAAAAAGGTATGTTTTTAATGATCATTTTAGTGGCTTTTCAGTAGGACTTATGAATCTTTTACATCATGAATGAGGAAAACAATAGAGAATTGTGGTAGAATACATGGAATTAGTATGCAAAGACTTATCCGCTGATAATTTTCATTCTCCTGTGTAGGAAAGGGTAAAGATGAGGAGCTGCTGTTCCAAAGAAGAAGATAAGAACAGGGTAACTGCTGTCCCTTTGACGAAGGACCGAGTGCAGACAAGGCAAAGCAAGCTGAAGCAAACCGGTCTTAAAAAAGGAGGAAAAGGCACCAGCTCGGCGGAAGAGAAAGAAGTGATTAGGGATCAACAGTTTTGCGAATCCATCAGGATCGGATTGCTGCTTTATTTATCTTATCACTTAGACATCTCCGTCGTTACCCTTATATAAAGGGACGGCACTGTTAGTCTGGGGGGATGCTTTTATGTAACTTTTTGTTAAAGACTTAACTTTGATCATCGAGTCTCGTTGAACTTGGCTCATTGTACTTTATGTTTTATGCATTAATATAAACTTGGTGATTATCTCATCTTCGCATCTAGATTAGCTTAAAGCGGTGTACCCTTGAGGCTAAGGGCCTGGCCCCGGAGGACACTTGCTTCTGTATCACTACGATTTGATTTCTGCGTGGTTTGCTTATTGTCACTAGTTGGTAATCTGATATGCTTTATAAGTTACATCACATGCTCTGCTAAGATTCGTTCATTAATGTTCTTTCCATTGACTCTGCATTATATTATCAATACTTTCAGAGTGGATGAAATCTTATTAGATTCAACTGAACAGTGTTATCCTTGTGTTATGAAGCTTCTATGCTAAGTATGTGTGTTAAGGTAATTATCTGAAAGGTGTGTTCTTTATGATTCAGAATTCATGTTGTTCCATTTGGAAACACAGTTATAATTCCTGTTGATGATTGGGATTAAATTCAGATTACTTTCTTAGAGTGTTATGTGTGTATGACTTTCACATGCTATTCCATAATTGAGAGTTATTGCTGTTCCTTTAGTGGATTGCGTGATTTGCTTGGAGAATGAAAGATTGGAGTTTTGATTACGATAAGAGCTTTTGAGTTGATAGGATAAAGTTTGATTGTTACTCGCGAGGTTTAGTTATAGTGATTGCTGTTCCATTTCAGAATTGCTATTCCATTTTAAGCATTGTTGTTCCTTTCTAGATTTACTGTTTAATTTCCTATTTGCTTTTCCATTTCTATTTGTCGTTTCATTTACTCGCATTTGGTGTGAGAGACAATCTGTGGCTGTAGTGAGCCTCTGCATTTACTGCCTTGCTCCCAGACCCGTGATCCATGCTCTAGTTTCCTTTCCATCAGTTTCCAAAGGGATGGACTACTGCTGTCGGACCCTTGACTGATATTTTGATAGTGTGTGCTTTAGTCATTTGAAGGAACTTAGTTATAGACAAGCATCATTTTACTCTTGTATTTTGTAGGACGCTGTACTACTTGCATTACTCTGACAAATAGCCTCGGATTGAGTCACTCTTTGAAATAACCAAACATTCCCGGATTGACATATTAATGTGAGGTAATTAGAGGTGGAAGAGACCCTTTTTATAGCTCTACAGGCGGGGTGCCCCCATCTCTTTATCCGGTTCGGCCCGAGGACGTGAATCTGTGAGAGATTATGTTTGCCAGTATTGCAGAGAGGGATCTCAGCCGAGTAAAGACGGCAAGATCATCATTCGTGATTTCACTGATAGGTCCCTCAGGACTATTTTATTCACTTTTGGTAGGATGGCTGGTGGTGCGACTCTTCATGTAGCCAACCGATCTTATATGCAGTATGCCTTGGAATGTCTCCAACCGAAGGTGTTCAACTGGTGCGACGCAATACTCCTTGTGATGAAAGAACAGTTGACCAAGGTGAAGAGCGAGAGGTTGAAGAACTTTGGGTATGGTTCTATCTTGACCGCCTTCGCCTTGGAAAAGATACCATTGATGCAGACGCAGTATATTACACTCGATTTACCTTCACCGACTGAACCACGTATGCAGAGATGGGTCGACCATATGTCTAGGCATGCTGGTCAGTCTCAGATTTCCTTTTCTAATACCTTCTTTGGGTGGTTTGATCGTCAGGAGATGGTTTATTCCGAGTATCCATATGCTGGTATGGACTTCCGGGGTGACCCAGATTTAGTACTTCCGGCTGGCGAACAGTGGGGTGCCATTGGTAAATTCTTTGACCATATTCCTGTTTATCGTTTTTCTTTTATAATGTCCTTGTGCTTTATTCTATCAAGACTAATCAAAACTCATGTGTTCATGCAGAGGTCGGTCCCGTTCGGTCAGTAGTACGCCTGAGAGTGCCAGCTGCCTCCCTAGCAGGAGAGGCTGTTGGAAGGGCTATCCTTCGCGACCTCGATGTGGCCGAGACTCTTACAGCATTACAGGACCAGGTCGAGGGCCTCACTCTCGGTATTCCAGACGTGAGGACTGACGAGCTGCGTTTGAGGTTGCAGCGGCATACTACTGGTGTGCCAAGACGATGGACTAGGCTCTTACACATGATCACACAGGCTGTGACTTGCTATCACGAGCATCATTAGACTAGGGTGCCCCCTAGCGTTTTGAGTTTTGGGTCATTTGACCAATTTTGTCTTGGTTATAGAACATTATTTGTAAACCATAAACAGTTATATATATATTTTTGATTTTTCAGAGTTTTATTTTGGTTAAGTTACATGATCCAAACACAAATATTGATGGGATGCTTCTTTTTATAAATGTTGCAAATGTCTATCTAACACATAATTTGCCAATGAGTCAGTTAATGTGTTTAAGCTTCTGGAAATATGCTGATATTGAATAAAATCAAATTGCCTTTCCAAAATCTTAACCCTTAGGAACATGCGATAAAAAGCTGGATTTCGGACAGAGTAGATACCAGTGAGTTGTAGTATGATGCGTTGTGAGTCTAGCTTGACAATCAGTCAGCGTATACCATGAGTGATGGCATCAGAGAGAAGTTCTATCAACGTGCTATATTCAGCGATGTTATTCATTGATCGACCAATACATACCCCCCTGAAACTTACTAACTCGCCGCTTGGATCAAAAATGGCCCAGGCCGCGGAAGATAGGTTCCGTGAACTACGAATCGCTCCGTCGGCATATCCAACACATGACTCCAATAGGTTTGACATCTGCAATAAATGTAAAAAGTGGATTACTTGACCAAAACAAATACTTTAGAAAAAACAAAAACATAACAAAAGCATATAGGTTACTATACTGAATCACGCATAGTAACGCTTAAGGTACAAGCCGTTACGAGGTTGTGCCAGTGGAATCCCGTCATAATCCATTAACTCGTAGGCTCCTTTTGCTAACACTCGCTTAACAATATAGGGGCTCATCCATAAAGACTTGAATTTACCTGCCCCCAATTTATCGGATTCTTGGTCATAAAGCAAGACCAAGTCACCTTCTGAGAAGACATGGGGTTTGACATTCTTGTCGAACTACGCCTTGACCCATTTCTTATGGGGTTCGTTAGCCAAAGTGGCATCATGACAGGTTTCATCCAATTGGATTAGTTCCAAGAAACGAGCCTCCTCTTCTGAAGTCCCGCGGAGAAGGTCAATTGCGAGTTTGAGGGATGAGATTTCACACTAGATTGGTAAGACTGCTTCTAGGCCATATACCAGTTGGAAAGGTGTAAACCTGGCTGCATTTCTTACCGATGTTCGGTAAGCCCACAAGGCCGAGTACATGATTAGGTGCCAACTTCTTTTGTGAACTCCAATCATCCTTTGCAGCATGCGCTTCAGGTCCTTGTTGATTGCTTCAACTTGTCCGTTGGCTTGCGGGTAATATGGAGTAGAGCTATCATGAGACAACCCTAATTTGGCAGCTAATTCGACCATCATGTGATTGCGAAAATTCTATCCATGATCTGTGACTATAGCTCGTGGGATGCCGAATCTGGCGACTACATGATTGAAAAAGAAGAGGGCAGCTGTTTCACCAGTATTATCTAATGTAGGCATCGCCTCGGCCCATTTGGTAAAATAGTCAACTGCGACTATGATATACCCATGCCCCCCGGTCCAGGTGGGGTTACATGTCATGAAATCGATGCCCCATTTGGTGAATGGCTCGACAGCAACTATTGGTTGCAGAGGTGCGGGTGGTCTTCTGGTTTTGCTATCGAAAATTTGACAGGCATGGCAACTTCTGACTGCGGTTATGCAATCTTTGAACATTGTTGGCTAGAAGTATCTTGCTCATAAAAAATTTTGTGCTGTAGCGTAACCGGATTGATGCCCCCCACACGCGCCTGAATGACAATCATTTAGGACCTTTTCAGCTTCCTCATGAGTGAGGCACCTCCGTAGAACTATATCAACACCACGACGGTAAAGTGTATCACCGACGATCATGTAGTCTTTTGATTGGTATCGAATACATTTTTGTTCGGAGCAAGAGGTATTGGGCCTATATTTTTGGGTTTGGAGATAAATGATTATATCTCCACACCATAGATTGCTTGAAGATATCAGAAACAGATTTTCGTCCACGATCGTTTCTTCGGATGTTTCATCGTTGGACGACGATGGGAGATCGCATAATAATTCTGTGAAAACCAGAGCTTTCTTTGACTTGGATTTTACAAATTCCAGATCAAACTCTTGTAAAATTGCTATCCATTTTGAATATTTTCCCCCAGCAACTGTCGCGACAATATATAAGTCATGGGGTTACAATCTGACAGAATGGTAGTTTTTCGAAAGAGGATATAGTGTCAAAATCTCTGTACTGCTTGAACAGCTGCGAGCACTAGCTTTTCAACATAGGAATATTTGCTTTCTGTATCATTTAAGTTCTTACTTAAATAATATATAGGATGTTCAATTCTATTGTCTTCTTGAACTAAAACCATTGCGATGGTTGTATTCATTGTAGCCAGATACAGGTTAAAGTCATTTTGATAATCAGGAGCGTACATTAAAGATGCTTTCATTAGGGATTCTTTTAAAGCATCAAAGGAATCTTGCGCAACTTGATCCCAGATAAAGGGTACTTCCTTTTTCAAAAGATGCGTATAACCTTTAGCAAGTTCGGCGTAATTTGGAATGAACGTCCTCAGAAATTTTTCTTTCCTTTGGAGTTTCTGAATCTGAAGCAAATTGGAAGGTGGAGGAAAATTTATGATTGCCTGAACCTTACATGGGTCGAGACGAATCCCGTCTTTCGAGACTAAAAAACCAAGTAAACGACCAGAACTGACACAAAATACACATTTTTGTGGATTGAGTCGTATCTTGTAGTGTCGGCAACGTAGAAATATTGCTCTTAAATGCTGCGGATGATCAGTCCGCTTTCGCGAATGAGCCGGAAGGTAGTCGAGGTATGGTTGAATGATGTTTTTGATGTCGTGGAAGGCATAATTCATTGCCCTCTGAAATGTTGCCCCTGCGTTCTTTAAACCAAAGGGTAATTTTCGATATGCGAATGTGCCCCACGGACAAATAAATGCAGTCTTTGACTGGTCCTGAGGGCAGATATTTATTTGATTATACCTGGAGAATCCATCCATAAATGAAAAGATTTCACATCCGGCGCATTCATCAATAATCTGGTCGATGAAGGGTGTAGGGTAGTTGTCTTTTGGACAAGCTTGATTTACATCCCTACAATCGACGCACACTCTAATCGTTCCTTGTTTTTTCATAACAGGGACAATACTCGATACCCAATCGGTTAGAGGAATCGAGTAAATGAAACTAGCATGGAGAAGTTTTTCAACTTCTGCCTTAATGGCAGCGACTTTCTTGGGGTGCACCTGTCGTAATCGTTGTTGTACTAGTTTGACATCTGGATACATCTTGATTTCGTGTTCAACGATACTCGAGTCAATGCCTAGAATTTCATTATATGACCAAGCAAAGACATCTCTGAACTCGCGAAAAAGAGTGTTATATATTTCCAGCGATAGTCTCTTCAACGTTGGACAAGTTTCGCTCTGAATCCACCGTGTTTACAGTATTTGATAGAAAATAAAAAACTGAAGGATGATAAAGGTCATCAGGAGTATTTTCTTCACAATCCGGAAGAAGGGAATGATGGTGGTAATCTTCCCATGGTGCCTCTTCAATTACCATTGATTGAATAATTCCCTCGTTGGTGACACGCACTTGCGACCAAGGATCTGAAGGGGTGCCATATTCCTTAGACCTATCTATCCAAACGCTTGATGAGCGTTGATTTGGGTTTGCCTGCCATGCTAGGAACATTGATTGCTACAATATTTCTGTTGGGCTTGGAGGCAAAACCCCCGCATGATCCATGTCGATATCATTTTCTGAGATCTTTTTAGTTGAAGATATCATATTGCAGGTTCCTACCGACGCTACTTCTGCCAAATTGATTGGAGGTGGAAGCGAAAAAATTCCCATTAATATAGGGTCTTTTAGTAGGCCTACTCCGATATTTTGAAGTGAATGGGGGATTCCATGGATCATTAGAATGCTTCCTGTAACTTGAGAACCATTGGGGAGGAAGTTTTTATGATCGACGATTATAATCCCTCCTTGAAAGGGAAATGCAAACTTCCTAAAATAGGTCAACACAACAGCAGCCATAGCATATATCCATGGTCTTCCCAGTAGGATGTTGTAATCCAGATTTCCGTCGATTACTTCAACATCTATTTCTACTGTTTTCCCTCCTAGTTCCACTTTCAAGTTACTTAGAATACCATATGGGGTATATGTTCGTCCGTCAAATGCTTTTAATGTCGTCGAAGATCACGACAAGGTTGAAGATCCTAAAGTTTTCAAGCAACTCATCGACATAATACATGTAGATGCCCCCTCATCAATAATCGTTCGATGAACATTTTTGTTGAGGGCTTTCACTTGAATGAGGAAAGCTAGTTGAGCTGGTAACTGAGGATCGTATCCTTTATGATCAAAGGATACAAGATTGGAATCCTTTGGGTCTATCCCACCGATGGTTGATAATAAAGCCTGCTTTTGGGATGGGCAATTTTGCAGTACCTCAAGCGTCGACATAGCAGATGGTGATTGGGCCAAATCTTCCACTATATTATAATGTTGTGCTACTCTAGCACGAGGATTAAACATCGACTTGTGTACTACTCCCTTTGGCGGTTTTATTGTCAACTCAGAAATGATGGGCGGCGCAACTTCTGTCGAAGTTGTTGTCAAACTACTAGGTTGATCTTTATCCTTGTTGTTCGACAGCTGTGGATTCCCGTAATCTTTGTTCCTTGTCGATATTAAAGCATCATTTTGCTGTTTGGAAACCGACAACATCAGTACTTGAGACGGGGAAGCATTTCCACTGTCAACCAGATTTGTTCCTGGATTTGGAAACGGATCAGTTAACACTGCCGAGGTTTTTGAATTCTTGAAGAATTTTTTAAGCTCAGCCCTGTGTGGAAAATCTACAGTCCAATGATCCTCATCACATATAAAGCATGGATTTCTTGCTTTCCTATTTCCAGGAGGGTTTGCAGAAGATTTTTCAGGTGATGACTCTTCCTGTTTCTTCTTCTTCCCTTTGCTTTTCTTCTTTCCCCCTGGTTGCTTGGTTTCTTTGCCTTTATCTGTCGATACGACATTTACTTCCGAGGCAAGAAGCTCTTCTTTTGCATTTTAACTGGAAATATTACGGGCATTTTTAGATGTAGCCTTTGTCGATTTCGTGTCTGTTGCGCCAATCACGCCATTGTCGGCATGAGAGTCATTGTTTGATTTAGGAGGAGGAGGGACTGAGAATTCCGGTCTAGGAGCATCAGGTATTTTATCGTAGAGCGTGCCAGACTGAGTGTAAATCAAGTCCAAATATTGTGCACGAGCGATAACCTACTCTTCAGTTATGACTCCCCCTTTTGCCACATCTTCCGTGATGGAAGGCAATAATGACTTAATAAACCATTCAGCTAAAAGCTGATCAGGAACATACGTTTTTACCATTCTATGACGACGTCGCCACTCATGTATATGATCAAATATGTGAGTGGCCATTGTTTGTTTGAAATTGGTAAGAAGTTCCGTTCCCGTTCCGTACCTTATCGGTAACTGAAAATGGGTTAAAAAGGTTGTGGCTAGGGTACTGAAGTTGTCAAATGAAGCTTTGGGCAATTCGATATACCATTTTGCTGCCGGACCAGTTAACGTCCTCTAAAAAAGGTGAAGCCTAATCGAATCATCGTTTAGGGTGTTTGATGAACACCACAGATGGAAGGTCATCACATGATTCGACGGATCTTCACCCGGATTTCCATTAAATTTAGTAATATCTGATGGAAGTTTATGCGGAATCGCTGGCCACCAAGGGGCGTAAGTGATTGGATCGTTTGTTAACCGATTTAAATCAGGTAACTCTAAAGTCACCACGAAGGGTAACTATTGATTCAGGTTAGGTGAAGCATACCCAGGATAACATGGGATCGCCTGAGCAGTTGGTCTTTGCATACCAGCATAATGCATTTGATGCTAGTAACTTTGGTAGGGTTGGTGGGCATGACCATTGTAGAATGGTTGATTTTGACCGTTTTGAATATACGGCTACCCACTATTTGCAAATATTTGTTGCTCAGAACCTTGGTATACTTGTTGGAACTACGGTTGTTGGTATTGCACTAGCCATGGTTGTGAAGCCATGTGCTGTTGCCCAATACTAACTGTTTGACCAAGATGAGGGGTAGTTGTACCCATTTGAACTTGTGTCATTTCACCAGTCGGTGATTGTGGTTGGGTTGCAAGGTCAAGAGGCTGTCGCATTACAACCTGAGAAACCTGAGGTTGGCATACAATAGGCAGCGCTTGAACTTGTGGCACCGTCACAATAGCTGGCGTAGTTGGTATACTTGACATAGGTAAACATTGTTGCATCGAATATACAACTCTTGGTTGTTGAGGTAGTATTGGTACCCAATTGCTTGATGTAATTCTAGCATAACCCAAATTTTTTTTGTGAACTCCCGTATGGTTGTCCTCCCAGAGGGGACAATGAAAGGGTATACTGCCCCCCATACGGCGGTAATTAGGTACTTAAGGGAATGGTTTTCCCTTGAGGACCGGACTGCCCAAATTGACCTCCAAATGGATCAATTTGTTGAGACTCAACATAAGAGTTTCCGGATATTATTCAGATGAACAAACAGGAACAAACCATACCGTCGAAATAGCCCCTGAGTGGGCTCCTTCTAGCGATTGAGAGCTAGTTGGGATAGATGGTATACCAGCGAACATTGTTGGAGTGATAGCAGGAAGTTCTGTCGTCGCTGTGTCAGATGACACAGTCCTAGATGTTGACGGTTGTTCAGACATTTCTAGTCTATCCAAAAGATTACCTAGCGATTCTACAGGAGCTTCCGCTGGTGGTAGACTAATTTCTGATGAAGAAGGATACAGAGTGATCCCGACTCCAAATTGCGATGGAGTACTAGATGGAGGATCCTCCACAATCTCTTCTATAGCAATCAGACTAGGTGGAAGAGGTAGACCGTCAGGTCCGTAGAATATTTCTGGTGCCGAAGAAGGTATAGAATCTGCACCAACAGATGTTTGGGGAACAACACTCTCCGAACCAGTTGTAGATGGAACTGGTTCAGTGATACAAGTGTTTACCCTCAGACTAGGATCAGTACTACTGTCCTTCGGTGGCTGCTGAACTTCTTCTGTAAAGGCAGGGATACCAAAAATGTTTGGAGTAACCGGAGTCTCTGATGTTGTTGGAACACTTGTTCTAACTTTACTAGGAGATTTAGAACTGGCTAAACGAGTTCGCTTTGTTCGTACTAGTTTCGATTCAGGAGAAAAAGATGGTTGACTCGTAAGCCTCCGCGAATGATGGGGTTTCAATTGACTTTCTTCCACGATTGCGGATTACTCGATCAACTAAAAGATCAAGGGGAAGTATGTTTCCGAATTAGATGAATTTTAGACGCTTTGACACAACTTGTTTTTTCAATTTTTAAGAGTCGAGAAAAAACAAAAGATGACTCTAGTCGCCTTCGATTCTTAATGAGCCTGAAGTGACAAGTGATCAAATGGACCTTTTCCGTTAAGGAGTCTGAAAAGGAACGAAAGGGACTGCTCTGGAAATCTAGGTAGAGGGATTACCAAACCAATCGCAAAACTGCAAAATACTTTTTATGGTACGGCAGTCAATCTTCCCGAATGCTGTGTTCAGTGCATTGCGATTGATAGGGTGGCAGACATGGCTTCTTATGGATAAAGGATTAAGCCTATTGTGGTCTCCCAAAATATACTCGACGGTACGTGGGAGCACAAGTCCGTACTGGCACTTATCGTCTCAAAGTGGAGGAATCACCCAACCATCAGTGAGAACAACAGTTACTAGGCTTTATGACGCCGGAATACGTCTCTAGCCTAGACTTCTAGATGTTGTGCGTTAGGTTCCAAAGCGTTGTTAGATTCATTGAATTTATTTTATAGTTGATCTTGCTTAAGAAATTTGCCTTTCAGGTTCATCGCATGGTGTAGATGTACAATTCCTAAAATGCAATCTAAGATGATAAACAGTCTTTTATCTTCTGTGTGCAATGAAAATCCTAGCTACTAAGGAAAGAGAGACAGTTTTCTTTCACAAAGAGCAAAGAGCACACACTATATGCACTGTCCTAAATCAAACCAATCAAAGAGTCTAAATGCAAATGCACATGCATGTATTTTTTTTTGGCTTTCTTAGTATGTGAATGATAAAAAGAAAGCTAATGTGAAAATCTGAATTACTTTTCAAGCGACAATTACTAACAAGTTTCTTTTCAAAATAAAAAATGAAGAAAATCACAACACTTTACGATTTGGAAATAAATACTTGCTTTCAACACTAGAAAAACTACAAATCCAGATCAAATACAATAGTAACAGGGTAATCGATTATCAAGAGCAATTAGACTCTCTTCTATGACTGAAAACGACACTTGTGACACTTTCAAATCGAGAAACAACAGTACAACTACATTACTTTTTGCAAAGGAGAACTGAAAATGACTCAACAAATACACAAAAACATTTACAGTTCTTTGCACAATGGAGGCGGAATAACAGCAAGGAAAAGGGGTTTCAAACAGAGGTATACTGATTACAGGCAGTAAAACTCATGAATAGAACTGAAAAGAATGAATCACAGAAACCAAAACTGACGAACAATGCCTAGTCTGATCAGCGCACCTGTAATACAGTGAACTTGAAATGCAACGCACCTACTACACTCGGGAAGTGCGCTGAATTTCAGATTCACAGAGTAGAGCCTGCGCTGGGCCAGAGACGAGAATTTGCTTGGGTGCCGGGTCACAGTTTGCAGTTCACTTCAGGGGTTTTGGCCGAGCAAATGGTAATCAGTAAATCAAATATCAGGGGTAGATCTAAGGAGGTTACTGGAGCTACCACAGGGGAAATTAGAGAGTTTGTAAATCAGTTGTTTAATTCATAAACAAATCCCAGAGATTGACTGAAGCGGCATTTATCTACTTGCATAGCAAATGCAGTTCGAAAGCTAGCTGGCTCGACTTCAGGCTCCATCTGTAAGTTTATAAAATAAACAACAAGGAAGATAAACAAACAACCTAGTTGCTCCCCAGTGGAGTCGCCATTTTGTTACAAGGAAAAGTGTCTACACAGAACTGCTTATCCCACTAAGGTGTGCTAGCTACCTTAGAACCAAACAAAGTAAAGCTACTTTTGTTTTTCCTTTATGAAATATAGATGAGAGAAGAACAAAGGAGACCAACCTCTGTCTTGCGCTTATCTCCTAGTTTGATTCCTCTCTCTCCTGATAGTCCTTCGCTACTTGCTTCCTTGTACGCCCAGCTTCACAGAGTACCTGTAGGATCAGAGTAGCATAACACTATACAAGAACATGGATCTATAATCATAAACAATCTAGGATCAGATGTAAATTGACCATACAAATGCATAAAACATAAATGACACAAGAGTATGGAGGAAAGCTTGAATATCTTTTATTGATAATCAAGAAAGAGCCAAGGGAGTTACAACCAGTTGTTCTGACCTAGCATCATCCTCTCAGCAAGTAAGCCCTTCTTCACCTCATAAAAAGCTTAGATCACCCAACACTATGATGTTGTCTCAAGAAACCAACAGCAATTCCTTACAAGATGAAAAATTCCCACCTCTGGATCTCTGGGATGAGGGATCCATATATAGATATCTGTAAGGGAGATGAGTCAGCTTGTGATTTGATTAGTGTCTTCCCTCTGATAGTTCTTGCTTCCACTTGGAGATTGATGATCTCTTACTCATCATGTCATATTTATGTGGGTTGTATTCTTATGTTTGTCACTGATAGGATACAAGAGGATTATGGATGGGTTTTACAAATTGTTCCCTGTTGCAACGAGTTTCAGTAACAGTCTTATGTATTTCTACTTTATTTTGCAGCATATCAATTTCCCTAGGGATTCTCAAATTTCAAAGAAACAAGTTTTCAATGAAGACTTGAGTTTGATTTTCTGGTTATTTTGTGTCCTTTATTACATCCAAAATTTCAATGAAGTTTTGAGTTTGATTTTCTGGTTATTTTGCTATTTATTACGTCAGCATACTTGAGATGGCTTTTTGATCTTGAATGTTTTTTTTTTCAAATCATTCGAGTCTTCATTTGGTCTTCTGCAGCCTTTTCAAATACTATCCCTCTTTAGTCACCAAGACTACAACATTTGAGGATAAATATTTTTATTTCAAATGTCTGTTATATAGTTTTCCTACATTGTGATAAAAAGAAACATACTGATGTAACACGTGTTGGGAGGTTGTCCCTTTTTAGCTCAAAGTTACAGTAAATGGGGATCTGCTTCTAGGATTTAAATTGGTTTTATTTACAAGAAAATTTGTTTCTTAAATTTAAATTGGTTTCACTTTTACAATATTAAGTTAAATTGGTTTCATTTTCATATTATTGTGGTATTGTTGAGACTCCGATATGCACATCCATCTTATTTACCACTGTTGTCAATAATGGCCATGTTACACTGTAATTTTTTTAAAGCCCTATTTGACAATTATGTTGTTCTGTTTTCAGATGGAATCAAGCCCTTATTCAAGAGCTAAGAACCCCTGCTCATGACTCACAGGATCTGAGTTTTCCAACACAATATGCACGGTCCTTCAAGGTTCAGTGTGTGGCATTCCTTTGGAAGCAACATTGGTCATATTGGAGGAATCCACACTATAATGTTGTGCGATTTTTATTCACTACAGTCATTGCCCTACTGTTTGGGACCATCTTTTGGGACCTTGGAACAAAGAGGCTGGACACTCTCTTGACAAGCATAGCAGACTTATTTGCAAGACTGGTCCCACCTCACTTTGACATTTTATTTTCTCTATCATTGATTAGTTTATTGTTTATTATATATTTGAGTCAACAGAGTGACTTAGCATATTGAGAAATCAAAGCATTATATGGGTAATATATCAAAGCATTATATGGTATTTGCATTCACATTTTTTATTTGATCGCGTGAGCTTAGATTTGTAATACAAAAAAATTAATTTATCCATGGTCAATTTGGTCAACTGATTCAAACATTTCAATTTTTGGCTCTTCTGCAGATTCACATTCTTCCAAATGATAGCCTTTTCATTTGAAGACCTTGTTTGACTCTCTTTCTCTGGAAGAGCGAGCAGGTTAGCAGGGAAATTTTGGTTTCAAAGAAAGGCAATTTCTTGTACTGAACAGGTTGTTTAGGAGTGTTCATCAATATGTAAGGGTAAGGTATGAATGGGGAGGTTACAATACAATATGCCACATTGAGGAATTTGTCAAAGTGAAATGCAATTAGGTCGTTCCTTCAATAGACAACGAAGTGAGAAACTTGAATGAACTACATAACTTCTCTGTAACACATTCTCTCAGACGACTGAGTGAGAGACATTAGAAAACCTTTGTGCTGATCTTGAATTAGGCTCAAAAGCACTGTTTTTGGTTTTTCTTGAAAGAAAAGATGAAAAGATTGAACTATAAAGATTGCAATCTATAAAAGTATATAACCTATTCACATCCAAATCTTTGAAAGTATATGATAAAAACAGGCCCTCTTCTTTCATAGATTTAATAATTTTTTCATTCATGTTTACTTGTTAGAGAGGAGAGGTAATCTAACCTCTGAAGAAAATTTTACACCTGGTAGAGAATTCAGTGGCACTCATGTCTCGACACAATAGAAGAAAGGAATGATCGTTCATAAATTAATATGGCTAATAGTTATTAGGTTTATCTTGTTCTTCTTCTTTAACTATTTTATATGGTGGGTATTTTCCAGTGATAAAGAAACATGCAATGTTTTAGGATCATGGTTTACAGTTGGAAAGTGAGAGGGTTGGGGAGGCTATTGATCTTTGAAATTCTCCTCTGGCCGAAATGTTATTGTATTCTTGGTCTGTAACATTCTGTACAAATAGATTGAAATGAGGAAAAATGGATAATTTCTTAAGCATTTATTTTTATTCTATATTTCTAGAGTTTGGAGATTGATTTAGAAGGTTGTCGAGGTTATTATTTGGTGCTTGGTGTATCATAAACTACACTAGTAATCTACCACATGAAGCCCTCATGAAAATGATTTGCAACGTGAAAATGACCAGTGTATGGTCCTATATGTTGTGGGTCTATGAAATAGAAGAACTTCTGAGCATGAAATGTAACTCTATCCTCTACATCTCCTAGTTGTGTCTGTGCTTTAGATTATGTCTAATAAACGTCGACTCCATCCTATCTCAAAGCTACAATTTAAATTTATATTAAATCTAGCATTTCTCTGGAGCTTCAGTAATCCGAGGGTGATGGGCAATTGTTTTGATATTCTTTCCATATTTGTGTTATATTCATGTCATATTTATGTGGGTTGTATTTTTTTGTTTGTCACTGATAGGATACAAGAGGATTATGGATGGGTTTTACAAATTGTTCCCTGTTGCAATGAGTTTCAGTAAAAGTCTTATGTACTTCTACTTTATTTTGCAGCATATCAGTTTCCCTAGGGATTCTCAAATTTCAAAGAAACAAGTTTTCAATGAAGACTTGAGTTTGATTTTCTGGTTATTTTGTTGTTTATTACGTCAGCATACTTGAGATGGCTTTTTGATCTTGAATGTTTCTTTTTTTTTCAAATCATTCGAGTCTTGATTTGGTCTTCTGCAGCCTATTCAAATACTAGCCCTCTTTAGTCACCAAGACTACAATGTTTGAGGATAAAGATTTTTATTTCAAATGTCTATTATATATAGTTTGCCTACATTGTGAGAAAAAAAAACATACCGATGTAACACGTGTTGGGAGGTTGTCCCTTTTTAGCTCAAAGTTACAGTAAATGGGGATCTGCTTCTAGGATTTAAATTGGTTTTATTTACAGGAAAATTTGTTTCTTAAATTTAAATTGGTTTCACATTTACAGTATTAAGTTAAATTGGTTTTATTTTCATATTATTGTGGTATTGTTGAGACTCCGATATGCACATCCATCTTATTTACCACTATTGTCAATAGTGGCCATGTTAATAGAGCAGAATTTGACTATGAATTCCATGATTACAGTATTGGAAACATTTGTACGATTTGAGATCAATTTAATAGTTTGTTTGGAGCCTTGTTTATTAGCCATATATGCCTTTTATTTTTGGCTTAAGCTGAAATACATTTACAGTGAAAATGGGATGAACATAGTTTACTTACCTCCAGATAGGTAGTTTACCCCTCTTCATTTTTGGGTATGATGCTTGTTTATTTACCTAAGTCATTTCGCTTCTTTGAATTTCATAGTTTACTTACCTCCAGATAGGTAGTTTACCCCTCTTCATTTTTGGGTATGATGCTTGTTTATTTACCTGAGTCATTTCACTTCTTTGAAATTCATAGTTTACTTACCTCTAGATAGGTAGTTTACCCCTCTTCATTTTTGGGTATGATGCTTGTTTATTTACCTGAGTCATTTCACTAATTTGAATTTCAAAAGGACCGCAATCGTAGTTGCAATGCTGATCTGTTCAAGAAATGATTTGTCTTTGTATAGTTCCATCTTCTCCAATGTCTGTATGGCATCCCTTTTAGGTAGGAGTGGAGACTGGATTACTGGATCATTTTATCCATGGAGTAACGGGTAGTAGTGGTTGGTGGATCTTAATGTTTTATGGTCCTATCAAATAAGACCAACCTGGCATAACATGCCACCGATATGTGTATCTATAAATCGTTCAATTGAATTGGTAATCTGCGAGTAGTTTGACATACCTAGGTTCTCTTCAATGGAATATCTAGAAATAATGTTTAGTTTCATAACAGGAAATGAAAAGTGAAGGGTTGAGTCAAGATAGGCTACAACTCCTTTCCAATGTAAGTGGATCCTTTAGACCAGGGGTACTTAGAGCCTTGATGTGAGTTAGTGGTGCTGGAAAAACTACCCTAATGCATGTCTTAGCACTTTCACAGATTCAAATTCTTGCAAATGATAGCATTTTCATTTGAAGACCTTGTTTGACTCTCTTTCTCTCGAAGAGAGAGCAAGTTAGGAGGGAAACGTTGGTTTCAAAGAAAGGCAATTTCCTGTAGTGAACAGGTTGGTTAGGATCGTTCATCAATATTGCTTCCCCGTTGTGGAAGGTCACGTTAGGGTAAGGTAAGGGTAAGGTATATCCCATAATGAAAATATATGTTCTTATATGTTCTTATATCCTTCCATGTCTTGGTGTCAACCCATACCTTGCCTTACCTTTAAGGAGGATATTTTGGAACTTGAATCTGAAAGGAAATCAAGGACACCAGTTGAAATCACAAAGTAAATTCAAGAACTTCGTTTAACTACATCAAGATGCTTGCAAATGATGAAATCATCGGCAGTGATCAATTTGCAAGGGAAAGGAATGTGACCCCAAATTACAACACACAAACATGGAGAGTAGAAACAAAGATTCCTGAGCAATCATATGAAGCTATAAACATGAAAGGTGATGCAAACAAGAGAGAAAGGGCATGCCGTAAGTGGGTTATTTCGAAGTTTGAATCACAAATACAACCAAGGAAGATTCCTGAACAATGAAATGAAGCTATAAACATGAACGGTGATGCAATCAAGAGAAAAAGGGCACGTCATAAGAGGGCTACTTCTAAGCTTGAATCTCAAATACAAGTAAGAAAGTCTGCTGAAGCAGAAAACACAAGTTTGGAGATGACATCGAATAAATTAATGGCCATTCTAGGAATTATTTACGAGTAGGAATTAATGACAATACAATCTATGTTGCCAAATGCTTCTTCTGAAGCCTCTCTAGAAAATTTTGAACCTGAATTTGGAAGTCATGCGATGGTGGTAGGTAAAATGCCAAAGGTAGATTCAAGGACAATATTTAGATGCAGTTCAGACATTCTTTATGTGGGGGAGTTAACGGTCACATTGCCAAACATTTCCACTGTAGCCTCTGCAGAAAACTTTAAGGTGGATATTTTGGAACCTAAACATGGATGTCAAGAAAGGATGGTAGGTGAAATGGAAAAGGTGGATTTAGGGACTTCATTTAAATGCTTGAAGATGATTGCATATGAAAAAATCAATAGAAGTGGGGAATCTCCAAGGGAAATGAATGACATGTTCCATCCCAACAGACAAACATGGAGAGTAGAAACAAAATTTGTTGAACAATTATATGAAGCATTAAACTTAGGGGAACTTGCAATTAAACCTAGGGGAACTTGCAATTATGGTATTTGCATTCACATTTTTTATTCCATCATTTGAGCTTAGATGTGTACTACAAAAAAACAATTTACCCATTGTCAATTTGGTCAATTGATGCAAACATTTCGATTTCTGGCACTTCTACAGATTCAGATTCTTCCAAATGATAGCCTTTTAATTTGAAGACCTTGCTTGACTCTCTTTCTCTGGAAGAGGGCAGTTAGCAGGGAAATTTTGGTTTCAAAGAAAGGCAATTTCCTGTACTGAACTTGTTGGTTAGGAGTGTTCATCATTATGGTGTAAGGGTAAGGTATCAATGGGGAGGTTATGATACAATATGCTGCATTGAGGAATTTGTCAAAGTGAAATGCAATTAGGTCATTCCTTTAATATGTACTCAATGCTTTGGCCCAATTTTTTTTTGAAGCAAATCGAGTGCTCAAGGTTCAATTTATCATTCTTACATCCTTCTTCCACATACATTCTTCCACTTTTACACTCACTCCCTAAATCTCCATTCACCATATTCATAAATTACCATCTACGTTTTATCCATACCAACACTTCTAGCTATCATCCATTTCCTTCCAAGCCATATTCTTAACTGCTACAATATCCTACAGAAGGATGCATCTACAGCTCTTCCGAATGAGAATTCCGGTTAGATCTATAGAAGTGTCCACTTCCAGTATCGTACAGGAAACTTAGGGGGTTTATCTAACAAATTTTGTTCTAATTATAAATGTCTACTAGAATTTTATGAAGAGACTATATTTGATGGATTAGTTAATGTTTCTCGCAAATTTCAAGTGTGTAACCCTCGGTGATTTTTTTTGTCAAAGTGGCTTTGTTTTTATGAGACTATTCTTTTAGGAACTCTGATTGCTAGTTAAGAGGACATGTATTGGGTGAAGAATTTTGATTACAATGTTTCTTTAGTATTGATAGATTTGGTTAAGAATTTTGATAAATTTGAATAACGTTTTGATAAGATTAAATAAAGTTTTTTTTTAACAATTCTAGGATATAATATACTTAATTGGAGAAAATTTTAGGGTGATCTTATTTACTTTAATGATAGATTTTATTGAATCTACATTATAAGATTTAAGATTTCAATAAAGTTTATAATAATGATTAGTGTTTTGTTCAACGATGTTTCTACTCATTTGGAAGTTAATGACAAGTTATTGATAATGTTTACCTTCAAAGTTCAATCAAACAATGTTGTCTTATTATTTTAGTGTTTTGTTTCATATGTTGGAGCTCCACATTATGTCACAAGAGATATATTTTTAGGGCCCAAAGTTTATTCTTACCTAATGAACTATTTTATTTAAAATTGTGTTGTTTTGTTCCAATTTTTTGGGTCTCAACCTTTCTCGAGAAAGGATCTTGGATACTTGTTAGATTGGAAAGATCACTAGATGGGGTGAACAAATATCTATTTCTTGGGTCAAATGTCGAGGACCTAAGTCATGGTCACTTTGTAGATGATCCCACTTCCTCACAAGAAAAAGAAGACTTCCTCACAAGAAAAAGGACACTGAGTGTTTAAAAAATGTGATGAAATTCCTAGATATCTTTCATATATCCCTAGGGTCTGAAGATTCCATGGACCAAAACTATGTCATATAAAGAACGCTAATGAGATTCTAAATTAATTAATGTAAGTTGGTTGTAGATTCAATTTAGGTATATCTTTAACTTGCTAGGTATCCCTTTCTTTTTAGGCCCCAACGAAAGAGTTGTGGCAAGTTCTATTTCAATGAAAGGAAAAAAATGTGACAAAATAGATTATGAAGCATATGTTCTCGGTAGTTAGACATCAAATTTATATGAATGTCCTAGCTTCCACACATGTTTATTATTCCCTATGCTAGTGTTCCAAGGCCTTGATTTATAGTATATTGGAAAATATTATGAGATATTTTAAAATCTTAAGCCCAATGCATGCCTTGTCATATAACAATTACATTGCCCAAGATAATCAACCTCAGATAAATTTTGTATCTTTTGGGTGAATTATGTTAGGGCATGTAGAACTTGTCATTCATAGCTTCTCTTGAAATCTTCTACACACAACCTTAAATAAGTAAGCTCGAAATATCGTATATGTCAGTGTAATATGATCACATAATGTGCCACCATTGGCATACCACCTAACAACACTGCATTATGAAAATTGTTAGCAACACTATACTCAATGCAACCCCTATTACAAATCTTATAAATTTGTTTTGAAGCCAGCTCATAAATTACTGTGAATTGCATAGCCATTATGTTGCTTCATGTCATCTTATAAAATTTTAATATTCTATCAAAGAGGATATATTGAAATTCTAGGAAGATGCTATATTTGGTGGCATTTTGACTAGAGGTTTTAATAAATATATTCCCAAGCCATATGATGGATTACAAATTTCAAGTGTGTAACCCTCAGTAAATATTTTTTGTCAAAGTGGCTTTGGTTTTATGAGATTATTCTTTTAGGAACTCTGATTCCTAGTTAAGAGGAAATGTATTAGGTGAAGAATTTTGATTACAATGTTGCTTTAGTATTAATAGATTTTGTCAAAAATTTTGATAGATTTTGAATAACGTTTTGATAAGATTAAATAAAGTTGTTTTTTAGTAATGCTAGGATACAATATACTTAATTGGAGAAAGTTTTAGGGTGATCATATTTACTTGGATAGACTTTATTGAATCTAAAATATAAGATTTGAAGAAATTTTATAAGAATGATTAGTGTTTTGTTCAAAGATGTTTTGTTGGGTCCCTATAATACTAGTGATTACCCTATTACTATTGTAGTTATACCCCTTATTTATATTGTTGTGCCCCTATTACCTCCATATTGTTATTTATGTGCCCCATAGAATCCCTCTATTGTTATTTTTGTGGCTTTATATTATTATTTTTAGGTCGACTGGATCATATTGTGACTCCTTAGACTCCTATATATAGAAAGGAGGTTTTGTCATTTGAATCATCCAATAATTGTTCATTTATGTAATGTAAAGGAGGTTGCCCCCTCGAAGAGGCTGAATTCTAAGGCGTTGATCTATCTTTTCTATCTTTTCTTGAGCTGGTTTCATAACATTTGGTTTCAAAGCTTTGGATTCTAGGGTTTTGCTGCTCCAAAAAGGTCATCGTGGCATTTTCGCTATAACTTTTTTCTGTGACGTTTCAGAAGTTGAAAAAAAACCCATTTGAGAAGAAATCGTGTTGAACCTTGGGTCCAAGTTTTAGAGCTTTTTGCACGATATTTGCGGAGATATGATCTGAGGAAGTTGGTCTTTTTGCAGACTCCTGAATTACATTCAAAACAGGTGACCTGGGGAAAATCGTCATAACTTTCTCTCTGGGAATCAGATTGAAATTTCATAAGAAGGTACAGAAAGAGGACGGACTGTAGTTTCTTGTATATCTTTTTCAGAACCAAAGATCGAAAATTGTACATGTGGAACTTCATACAAGTTCGCTCTTCTGGAAAAGTCTATAATCAGGTCATCTTGGGAGATTGTGCATAACTCTTTCTCGGAGAATCCAATTTGGATCAGACTGGTGGCATTGAAAATAGAACACAAAGAGCTACTACAAGTCATAAATTCAAAACTAGATGATTGGAAAGTACAGAGATACATCAGAGGCAATATCGAGCTCCTACAAAGTGAAAAAACATGTGTAGATTTTTTTAAATTTTTGCTTAAGCTTGGTTTGAAAATTTATTTTGAAGGAATTCAAAGGGCATAGTAGAGAATTATTATCGGTAACTGATGCCTCGAGGGAAGAAAATGCAAACACCTAGTAAGGAACCTGAAAGCTCTAGCATGGTTCATGAAGAAGAGGAAGAAATGCTACATGATATATCAAAATTACAAGAACAAGTGCAACAAATGGCACGCTCACAAAAGTTAACAGAAGCTAATATAAATGGTGTGGAAGCTAAGATGAATGGCATGGAAGCTAAGATGGACAATTTGAAGATAGATTTGAACAAAAATTTGAAGACAGGCATGGCAGATTTGAAGACAGATTTGACAAATTTTCTACAAGAAATACCTACTAATGGTGAAAAGGTAGTAAAGGAAACTCATGATGAGAACAAAAGAAATGTTAATCATGATTCCATAGACGCTAATGTTGGATTTAAGAATCACCATATTCCAAAAATCGATATGAGGAAGTTTTATGGCAAGGATCCTGCCACATGGATATTATAGATGGAGCAATTCTTCGATCTCAATAATGTGCAAAACGCACAAATGGTACGTATGGCAACTGTATATTTGGAACCAAATCAGTTTGTATGGTATCAATGGCTTTGTTCTCGTAAACAATTTATCACTTGGGCAATTTTTACGGAAGAATTGATAGCACATTATGAGGATACAAAAAGCAACACTTTTTTTAGCCAATTGATAAGTCTCAAACAAAAGGGTTCAATAATGGAGCACATTGAGGAGTTCCAAAAATTGAACATAAGGGTAAAAGATATTCCAGAGGAACATAGGATTGATGTGTTCATAGGGTCTTTAAAGGATAATATCCAACATGATGTTCGCCTTTGGGAACCTGATTCATTAGAGAAGGCATTCAGGTTAGCAAGAAAAATGGAAAACAAAATTATGGCAACTAGGAAGCATACCACTCACAACTATAAAGACGGAAGTGTTGTTGCCCCTAGTCTTCCACAACCTACAAGGTTGACACCACAACAATTGGAAGAAAAAAGAGCAAAAGGGCTTTGTTATAGTTGTGATAGCAAATACACAAAAGGTCATAAGTGTGCTGAGAAGAAATTATTCTACATAGATTGTGAAGAGGAAGAAGAAAAGGAGCAAGAAAGGTCAAAAGAAGAGGATATACTCCAGGAACAAAGCCTAGATGAAGAACAAATAAATCCGACCATATCTTGTAATGCATTGGTGGGAATTACCACTCCTCAAACCATCAAGATATAAGGACAAATCAAGAAGAAAAAGGTAATAGTGTTGATTGATTCAGGAAACACCCACAATTTTATTCATTGTAGGGTAGCAAAAGAATTGAATTGCTTCCTATATCTAGCACCAGAGTGTTAAGTGATGATTGCAAATGGAGGAACAATAAATTGCTCTGGAAAGTGCCATAATATCAAGCTATCCATGGGAGAATATGTATTGACTAGCCCAATGCTTTCCATTCCAATGGGAGGTGCTGATGTTGTACTAGGAGTCCAATGGCTACAATCCTTGGGTACAATAGATTTTAATTTTCAAGAACTTTTCATCAAATTTTATACGGAAGGAAAGGAAGTTGAATTAAGGGGTATTGCAGGGAAACCAGGAAAGATAATCAGCTCTAATGGCATGACAAAGCTTCTAAAAAAGGAGCAAAGAGGTGTAATTGCACAATTATGTTCGCTAGATGTTTCCACATTGGAATCATCTATTTCTTCAGATCTCCAAAATGTCCTGGACAGTCATTCCAAGGTATTTGAGACTCCCAAAGGTCTCCAACCTATGTGTGATCATGATCATGCTACTCATCTGATTCCAGGAAGTGTTCCTCCAAACATCAGGCCGTACAGATATCCCTATGTCCAAAAAAGTGAAATTGAACGTATGGTTGCAGAAATGCTAGAGGCTGGTATAATTCAACCGAGTCAAAGTTCTTTCTCAGCTCCAGTAGTATTGGTGCACAAGAAGGATGGATCATGGCGCATGTGTCTGGATTATAGGGAGCTCAACAAGCTCACTATTAAAGAGAAGCTCCCCATTCCTGTGATTGATGAATTACTGGATGAATTGCATGGATCAATTTACTTCACCAAGTTGGATCTTCGTTCGGGATATCATCAAATCAGAATGAAGATTGAAGACATTCCAAAAACGACATTTAGAACTCATGAGGGTCATTATGAATTTTTGGTCATGCCTTTTGGCCTTACCAATGCACCTTCAACATTTCAAGGTTTGATGAATTCAATTTTCAAACCATTCCTTAGAAAATTTGTGTTAGTATTTTTTGATGATATACTAATCTACAGCAAGTCTTGGAAGGATCATGTTGAACATGTTGACAGGCTGCTACAACTATTGGAGGAGAAACAATTATATGCAAAAAGATCCAAATGTTTCTTTGGAGTCCAGGAGGTGGAATATTTGGGTCATATTGTATCTCATGAAGGAGTTAAGGTAGATCCTAGCAAAATTAAAGCCATTAAGGAATGTAAAATCCCCACATCCATAAAGCATCTGCGAGGATTTCTTGGGCTGACAGGGTATTATCGCAAGTTTGTTAAGAATTATGGGAGAATAGCAGCACCTCTAACAACATTATTGAAGAAAGATTCATTTTCATGGACTCCGGAAGCAACAAAGGCCTTTGAACATCTTAAAGAGGCAATGTGCCAAGCACCGGTCTTAGCTACACCGGACTTCACAAAAACCTTTATTGTGGAATGTGATGCTTCAGGAAATGGAATTGGTGATGTTCTAATGCAAGATGAAAGACCCATTGCTTTTGAAAGTCGTCCAATCAAGGGAAAGTTTTTAAGCAAAGCTATTTATGAGAAGGAAATGTTGGCAATACTCCATGCACTTAAGAAATAGTGACCCTACCTAATGGGAAGACACTCCAAGGTAAAAACGGATCATGATAGCCTTAAATACTTTTTATAACAAAGATTATTCTTTGAAGAGCAACAAAAGTGGGTCACAAAGATGTTGGGTTATGACTTTGAAATCATCTACAAAAAAGGGAAGCAAAATGTGGTGGCAGATGCACTCTCATGAAAGGATGAGGATGTGGAAGCATTGTTGTGTGCCATTTCTATTATCCAACCAGATTGGATAAACGAAGCAAGGGAGGAATGAAAGAATGACGAAGAAGTTTGGGCACTTATTTGAAAGCTACAACAAGATTCCAGTACTTCTGATACATTTAGCTGGAAAAATGATTTGTTATGGTACAAAGATCGCTTATACCTCTATAAGAATTCCCAGCTAAAACAAAAGATTCTTATGGAATTGCACACTTCTCCCTTAGGAGGGCACTCAGAATTTTTAAAAACTTACCATAGGGTTAAGAAGGAATTTTTTTGGGATGGCCTGAAATCAAATATTCAAAAGTTTGTGGCGGAATGTTTGGTTTGCCAACAAAATAAAGTTGAAACAATTAATACATCGGGTCTATTACAACCTTTATCCATTCCAAGCCAATGTTGGGAGGAGGTTTCAATGGATTTGATCATAGGTTTACCCAAGTCTGAGGGAAAGAGTGTCATCATGGTGGTAGTTGATAGACTTACCAAATATGCACACTTTTGTGCATTATCACATCCATTTAAATCCAGTATCGTTTCTACTGCATTTATGGAAACAGTTCAAAAGCTACATGGAAGCCCAAAGATTATTGTAAGTGACAGAGATCCCATTTTCACTGGAAATTTTTGGACAAAATTATTTTCTTGTCTTGGTACTCAGTTAGCTCATAGCTCATCTTATCATCCTCAATCTGATGGGCAAACTGAGATAGTAAACAAATGTTTGGAAGGATATCTTCGTTGCTTTGTATCTGATAAATAGACACAATGGGTCAAATGGTTGCCTCTGGTTGAATGGTGGTATAACACTTCCTTCCATATAGCAACAAAAATGACCCCATTTATGGCACTTTATGGGTATCAACCACCATCCATCACATCATATTTAAGATAAAATTCTAAGGTTTAGGCAGTGGAACATCACATCAAACATCAACAACAAGTCCTCCAACTCTTAAAGGATAACCTCGTGTCGGCACAAAATAGAATGAAACAACAGACAGATCAACATCGCAGTGAAAGAAGTTTCGATGTAGGTGATTGGGTATTCCTATAGCTACAACCATATAAGCAAATGTCCCTAAAGCAAGCTAAGAAGGATAATAAATTATCACCAAAGTATTATGGTCCGTACAAGGTGTTGCAAAAGATTGGAACTATGGCATACAAATTGGAGCTTCCTGCAGCTTCTCGATTGCACCCAGTTTTCCATGTTTCATGTTTAAAGAGGGTTATAGGCGACAAGCTCCCAATTCAAACAATATTGCCTAGCTTCCACACATGTTTATTATTCCCTATGCTAGTGTTCCAAGGCCTTGATTTATAGTATATTGGAAAATATTATGAGATATTTTAAAATCTTAAGCCCAATGCATGCCTTGTCATATAACAATCACATTGCCCAAGATAATCAACCTCAGATAAATTTTGTATCTTTTGGGTGAATTATGTTAGGGCATGTAAACTTGTCATTCATAGCTTCTCTTGAAATCTTCTACACACAACCTTAAATAAGTAAGCTCGAAATATCGTCTATGTCAGTGTAATATGATCACATGATGTGTCACCATTGGCATACCACCTAACAACACTGCATTATGCAAATTGTTAGCAACACTATACTCAATGCAACCCCTATTACAAATCTTATAAATTTGTTCTGAAGCCAGCTCATAAATTACTGTGAATTGCATAGCCATTATGTTGCTTCATCTCATCTTATAAAATTTTAATATTCTATCAAAGAGGATATATTGAAATTCTAGGAAGATGTTATATTTGGTGGCGTTTTGACTAGAGGTTTTAATAAATATATTCCCAAGCCATATGATGGATTACAAATTTCAAGTGTGTAACCCTTAGTAATTATTTTTTGTCAAAGTGGATTTGTTTTTATGAGATTATTCTTTTAGGAAATCTGATTCCTAGTTAAGAGGAAATGTATTAGGTGAAGAATTTTGATTACAATGTTTCTTTAGTATTAATAGATTTCGTCAAGAATTTTGATAGATTTTGAATAACGTTTTGATAAGATTAAATAAAGTTGTTTTTTAGCAATGCTGGGATACAATATACTTAATTGGAGAAAGTTTTAGGGTGATCATATTTACTTGGATAGACTTTATTGAATCTAAAATATAAGATTTGAAGAAATTTTATAAGAATGATTAGTGTTTTGTTCAAAGATGTTTCTACTCATTTGGAAAGTTAATGACAAGTTCTTGATAATGTTTATCTTCAGAGTTCGATCAAACAATGATGTCTTGTTATTTTAGTGTTTTGTTTGACGAACCAATTGTGCCACTTATCATTCACTTCTTAAATGATATTTTCATGAACAAGGATCATGATGCCAATATCATCATGGTCAAATAAAAATTAGAATGGGGATTTCACAATTGTGAGGAACTAATTGTGCCACTTATCATTGACTTCCTAAATTATATTCTCACGAAAAAAATTATGATGCAAATATCATTATGGTCAAACAACAATTAGAATGGAGAATTTAAAAAGTAGGGAGAAATTTTCAAGATTTATATGCCATCATCACATGGTAAAAGCAATACAATTTTTACCCCAACCAATGTACACTACTTTCTACAAAGTGAAATATATTGGTTTTCCACTAACATTTATTAAATCAAATTTATGAAATGCGTTTGAGTCACTATGGAAAGAGAATGATGGGCACCTAGTTGAGGCTTTGGAAATGATTGAGTTAGATAAAATAAGATGGTCCAAAGAGCCAACAAATAATACCATTCTTTTATAGTTTGGACATTTTACACGAGTGAAGTAAGGATAACAAGCAACAACTAACTAAATTAGCAACATCATATAACAAATGATGAGGGAGTTCATTAATGTTCCCCTTACTACTAAAGTCTTTCTATTAAGTTTTCCTCATAAAATTAGACCAATTTCTAATGAAAAAAAACTATTATCCATTGCATTGTGAATTAAGGTGATATGAGATTACTTTGTTATAAAATATTTGATTTAAATCATTTACTTATAAAGTTTCCAAAATCTTAATGAAGAGCATTTTCATAAATCCTTCACTTTGACCCTCAAACATAACATATGATTGAAAAGAAACACCAATAAAGAAACAAAATTGCATAAAATTTTGACTTCTTTCTTCTATGCTACTGTTTCTTATGCCATTGCCTTACGGTGTTTCCTTTGCAACATGTGGTGCAAATGCTAGTCTCATAGGGCGTTTCAAATTGGGATCATACTAGAGCATCTGCAAGCGAATGCATCGGAATTGTCATTTCTCGCCACATGGTAGGTTGATATCTTAACTTTTTTATGAAATCCTCCTTTTATATGCTTTTTTTCCTTACAATTTCGCAGTGGTAGCTAATTTTTTAGGTCGAGAGAAGTGCCACAACTCCTTTAGGTGAAAACCCCTTTTTCTAATATATATATATATATATAAAGAAAGGATAATAACTTTCACAATCAACGGTATTCCTTGAGAGAAATTTCCAGGTTCCGGTTGCCACAGGCTTTCCTATTTTTTTTTTTGGTGTTTTCTACAGGTAACTTCTTACCTTTGGAACCTAATTATTTTCAATTTAGCTCCGTGACAACAAAAATGACGCTCATGCATTACCTCTCCAAGTTGGAATTTTTGTGTTTGCTACTTCTATGCTACATAAGGTTGCACGCGATAGCTTCGCTGTCTAGATTCGGGGTTACTTTACTCATTTGTATGGGCTTCTTAAATGAGAATCCACATGTTAGTTTACTAGTGGCTCTCTTGGTTATGAGTAAATATAGACTAACAGATCTGGTCAGATTCTTTAATCATTTTCCAAAGCCCATACATATATATATTGGAACGTCATCCATGTTTTCCCTTGTATAGTTATAATTTTTATTTTTTTTTAATTACCTAGGGGTTCAGAGTCGAACCTCGGTATAACTTGTAAATCAAGGGATGGTATTTTAATGGATAACTTCATTGTGTGATATCATAAGCTTTGCATATTTTAAAAATCTATTTGTATTGTGTATATTTTTTTATTTATCTATCTTACAAGAAATTGTTTATTATGCATATGGTATTGGAATTATTAGGTATAGACAGGTGTACTTCCCTATTCTGAATGTGGTTAAATTAGGGCATATAAATTTGATCAAGACTTTTTTGGTTCCTTTCTGGGTATTGGAGTGTACTATTGTGGTCACCAACAACCCCCCTCTTTGTTTGATATTAGCATTAGCACCAAGCAAAGGGGGACCCTTAACAAAAAATCCAAAAAATATTTTTATTAAAATTTTTGTATTTTTACTCCCTAAAGCTATATCGCATCACGAAGAGAGAGTGAAGCATTTCCTATGCGCGTAAATAAGCTGCGAAGAAGCGACGCGAAATTCATCGCATCGCATATATTGAAAGCGCTCTTAAATGAAAAATCTTAAGGAATCGCCGACGACCGATATGTGACGTCGCATATCGCAACATCGCATAAGCAGCACACAGTGATTGAATGAAAAACGCAATCTGCGATCTTGCGATCTGCGATCTGCGATCTTACAATCTGTGATCTTGCGATCTGCGATGAATGAGACTATCAATTCCTGCGATGACACTTCTTGACATCGCAATCCTCGATACTGCGATGCGAATCGCAGAAACCACTCATCGCAAGATTTCCTCGACATAGTCTGTAAACCCAAAATTGAGCGCGCACCTTAAGGGAAATTAATGATTGTACGCCTGAGTATCCAAGAATGATTGTGTTGCGTTTTTCGAAGAGTCAAGTCATTATGAGTGTCATGATTATGCATTCATTAGAACTTAAAGCTTTCATGTCAATCTTTTCATCATTTTTTTTTTCCTTTGCGTAAACTATAAGGTAGCAACTAATATAAATCAATATGCAGGAAACATCTAAGGAAAGGGGAAAGTGCCAATACTCGGAGAACAGAGAGGAGATTCCTTCGCAAATGGATGCCGCATGCAGCAGGACCGCGGATTCCAGAGTATCACTCAACAGACACTGATGAAAATAGACTATCCAAGACTCAGAGTCAAAGGTGCACAAAGGCGGCATGTTTACAAAAGATCCTGAAGCTCAGACTGGGTAAAGCAAAAAGAAAAACGCTAAGGAAGGAAGACGCTTCAGAAAAGCCTGGAACAAAGAACGGAAGCAATCTGAAATACAGAAAACTGTTCAGGCAACGAAATCCCTAACTCATTGAGTCATTCGCACGGCCGGAAACTGAAATAGCAATAGCACAATCAGTTTGAAAGAAATCTAGGTTATACTAAATATATACACAGCGAATACACCCAGCCAGAGGAAGATCTTCGAAAATATCTTCTAGTTTGTCAGAAAGAGGTGCCAGCTCTTGTTATTTCTACTTTTATCGCTCCAACAAAAGGAAAAGACAACCAGCCGACTCTTTCCAGGCGAACGTTGCATTGCTTACAGCACTAAGGAGCAGATACAGAAACGGTTAGAAATTAGATTCAATTTTTAGAAATAAATTTGTTTTAGTAAAAGGGCGGTCATTTGAAGCCGTTTCCTAAATTTGTGTAATTAAGATTAATTAGTTAGTAGTATTTAACCCTTCTCATGGCATTTGGAGAAGGGTCCAGAAATTTGTCAAAAACTTGTTCTCGGAACATGCACTTATGCACCCTTAGAGGAGGTTTTGATAAATGGATGGATCGAGATTTATTTATGTTTGCATTTTAATGTCTGCTACTGATGTTGCACTTCTGTACTCTTAGTAGATGTTAGAACAAGTAGAGATAAATCGTTATTGCTTGGAGTTTGTGAGTGAAATCAGTCATAAATGGTACTTTTATCTCTTGACCAATTTCTGCTTATATTCTTAGAGCGATATGCAGTTTTAGTTGTTTATATGTTAATGTATGAATGTGTGGGTTACCATTTGTCACTTCTGTACGGTGGAGTCATTTATTTGTGCTTGACATATGAATAACGTATTATGCGATATGCTGTTCACAACTGTTTTGCCTAACTTTTTATGCAGAATGGTTTATCTTAATTGATTTATATTCTTATGATAGCTGAATGATCTTTATTACCAGTTATTGTTCAAAATATTTTTAGATCGCATAATAGAAGAAATATACCCCGGGTTAGCATAGATTAGATGTGTTGTTTTCATTAGATTACAATAGCATAGAGTCAGTTTAGAAGTTAGAATTAAATTAGCTTAAAATACTTCTAGATCAGCATCATCAAACTCTACACACACACACACCCCTTACATTGGGAAACTGGTCCCATTATCCCCAGTCGGACCCGCTATATCAAACGGACAAGGAGCTGCCAACCAAGTTCCGGACTAGGTGGGTATCCCCCTTGTTGTTGACCCGATTTCCGGGCCCTCAACATATTTGGCGCTAGAAGGAGGGCACAGACTATGAATGGCACCTAAATCAAAATCTAAATACCATTCTGAGAGTAAATCACCCTCATCAACTCCCCCGACTTCTCCAGTACGATTAAACTTGGAGTTTGAAGTCGCTCGAGTATCCACCACTGTTACATACACTAATATTTCAGGCCAACTTATCATTGAACCCCTTGAAATTCAAACTCTGATTCATAAACTCCAGGGATTCTCTATTTTTAATCAGAGGTCTGATAAATCTCAAAGCAGCGTGACTTCGCAGTACAATCCTGTTCATCCCCTGACCAGATTGAAAAGTGAAAAGTTTGGCATCCAGCCAACTGAACTTCCTCTCCCCACCAGGAAAAGAGCAAGGAAAACACCACAAGAGTCTGACAGTGAGACTCTTTCATCTACTTCGTCCATTTCAAATCCCTCACCGCGAAGTCAGCCACCCACATCTTCATTCCAAATCACTCATCCATCTTCCACAGTCCCTCCTCTTCAATCATCAAAGATCATAATACCTTCATCTTCTCAGCATCAGGGATCATCCCCTGCACTTTCATTCACTAGCAACTCAACGATGGCCCAGTCTCCATGGAACAATCCTGGGGCAGTTTTAATGCCTCCACCCCTGAGTCCAATACCAGCCCATCCTGAGAAATGGCTACCCAAATTCAATCTAGAAACAGGCATGCTAGCTAAAGAGCATATTAACAATTTCATGCTTTCTGTTAATCTCAATGGAGTTACCAACGAGGATGCTGTCGTCTGGCTTTTTCCCTATACAATGCAAGGAATAGCCGGGTCATGGTACTTTTCGTTACCTTCCGGGTCTATCACAAGTTGGGACATTTTTCAAAGTCAATTCCTTACCAAGTTCGGTGATGACAGATCAACAGCGACATTGATCAATGACCTATCCAATCTTAAAGCTGAGGCTAGAGAACCAATTAAAGATTTCAATTTACGGTTCAATAAGATCCTCAAAAAAATTCCTGCTGCTTCTCAACCCAGCGAGGAAGTAAGATGTGAATGGTATATCACGGCCTTACCATCAAACTTGGCTATCTTCGTAGATAGGGAAAACAAGACGACCTTAGTTGAAAACTTGACAGAGGCGTTAGTAGTAGAAAAGCACGTAGTAGCCCTAGAAAAGAGATCTGCAATAGAGGAACGCAAATCTAAGAAAATCTCTTTCAAAGAAGACACCAAGAAGAAACAAACGAAAGATCCTTTCGATTTGAAAGGATTACAAAAAGTGTTAAAGGCCATGTCCAATGAGATGATTGACATAAGAAAACAAGTAGTAGAAACTTCTTCAAAAAGGCCCTACAGAGCTTTTAAAAGAAATCCTCCCATGGATGTGAAACCACCCAATGCTGTCTCAAACGTCGAATCTGAAGAAGAAGAAGAAGAAGAGAATACCACTAAAGGGCAGACCGATGATGAAGAAGTTGTGGAACTACAAGGAATGTGGGATTTCATCCTCCCACGAGAAGAAGATCAAGAAGCACTTCTGGTTAGTACATGAAGCAAAAATCAACTTGATCCTCCCCAAACTACCCCTAAACAGAAGGGCGCAAGCCCTGCAACAAAAGATAAGGTCGCAACAAAGAAAACAACCGCTAGAGCGACCCAATTTAGCCTAGTATAATCAGATCAAGCACCTCCATCAAGAACACTGATAGTGTTGGATGAAATGGAGTATAACATTATCGATGACATGAAAAAGACTAGGGCTAATATCACTCTTTACGAGTTGAGAAAATTGAAACATCAACATAAAATAATGATGAAATAATTACATGCCGTGCCTACCACATCTTTACCTACAGCTGTAGCTTCCCACAACATGGGAACACTTCCAACCAACACGATCAATAAGATTGATCCAAATGACATCGCCTTAATTGGAGGAAGATCAAGATCTCATACTCCTCCTTTTCTTCTCACTTATGAAATTTTCAATAAAAACGTGCACAATTGCTTGGTTGATTCTGGTGCTTCAACGAATATTTTACCCAGATCAATATGTGCCAAGTTGAATGTTCAACCACAAAAATCCGCAGTGCGCATAGTTCAACTTGATCGATCTCAAGTCGAAGTGATTGGTGAACTTAATCAAGTGACTATAAGATTGTCGTCTAACCCGAAGGTATGCTAGGTTATCGACATTCTAGTAGCTGATATCCCTGAATTCTATGGTTTGATTCTTAGCAGGGATTGGTCCGAAAAACTCCATGGATATTTCTCAACCGACTGGTCGCACATGTGGTTACCCTACAATGGTAAATCGAATCAAATAAAGGTTGAACGAGAGTTGCACCAAAAGTACATAGTGACGGAATTGGAAGGAGAGAATGAAGCAATAGCATACAACAGCAGTATCATAGGCAATTACTCAGTAGATTCTTTCCTCGGAGCAGGATGCGTTCTGGTTAGCCTAGATGGAAATAAGACCATGCTTACGTTCAGACTTGAGTTCGATTGCACAAACAATACAGCGGAATACGAGGCCTTAGTACAAGGCCTATACAAAGCAATCGGGTTGAACGTTAAGTATCTTCAAGTTTTTGGAGATTCTGAGATTGTCATCAAACAGGTACATAACACCATACATTGCCTATCAGGTCATTTGAAGCACTATCAATCTTTAGTACAAGATCTGACTGCACATTTTATAGCATTCAATATTTCGTCAATCCCAAGACTCCAAAATGTGAGCGCAGACCTGTTAGCTAACGTAGCCTCTAGACTTATTCCCTCCGAAGATTTTAGTCCAGATAGATTCTCAATAGAATTAATCTTTAGACCATCCATCCCTGACAACATCACCAACTGGAGAGTATTCAACGACGATCCTGACATTGTAAATTTCCTCACTTCTGAAGGATCCTACTCAAACCAAATAATTGACGAAGACCATCATGATCACCAAATACAACAAAATAGCACTGATAATGCTATACCTAAATCTATGGTTAAGTTAGAAGACTTATATGATTTGAAAAGTCGGTTTAAAAGGTCTGCCAATTCTAAACTCTACAGTTCGACTCTAAACTATGAATTAGTGAACCTAGGAACCGATGAGAAGCCACAAAACATTAATCTAGGCTACGACCTAGCCCCTGAAGAAAAATCAACATACATCCGTCTTCTGAGACAATACAAAAACGTTTTTGCCTGGAATTACGATGAGCTGAAGACATATGACACTTCTATCATTCAACACACTATCCCTATGATTGACAATGAAAAACCTGTCCAGCAGAAACTCAGAAAAATCCACCCCAATTTAGAAAATCAGATAAAAACTGAGCTAAATAAGTTGTTGAGAGCTAGAATAATTTTCCCCGTCAGACATTCCAAATGGGTATCCAATATGGTGCCCGTTAGAAAGAAAAACGGAGATATTAGAATCTGTATCGATTTCCGGAATCTCAACAAAGCCTATCAAAAAGACAATTTTCCCCTCCCACCTATGGAGCAAATATTACAGGCAGTAGCAGGCTCAGAATTAATGTCTTTTCTGGATGGATTTTCAGGATACAATCAAGTGCTGGTACACCCCGATGATCAGTTAAAAACCACATTCCGAACTAAATGGGGCACATACGCATATCGGAAGATGCCATTTGGTCTGATCAATGCCGGCGCTACCTTTCAGAGAGCCATGGACATCGCGTTTAAAGGTTTAGTCAATAAATCTGTAGTGATTTACCTGGATGATATAACAGTGTACTCCAAGAAGCGAAGCGACCATCTCAAAGAATTGAAACAAATCTTTCAAATATGTTTAAGGTATGGGATTTCACTTAACCCAAAGAAATCTTTTTTCACATTAAGTGAAGGGAAATTGCTAGGATTCATAGTGTCAAAATCTGGTATTCACATTGAACCTGACAGAATCAAAGAAATTTCTGAAATATCCATGCCCCATAACAAAAAGGCCATGCAATCTTTCCTTGGTCAAATCAATTTTGTAAAAAGTTTTGTCCCGGATTTTTCACGTATTATTTCTCCTTTACAAAATATGATAAAAAAGAATTCAAATTTTAAATGGAGTGAAGACGAGCATGAAGCATTCAACTTGATCAAACAAGCTATCATCAACGCCCCATCTTTAGCAACCCCAAATTTTTCAGAATCTTTTATCTTATACACATTTGCCTCAGAGAAATCTTATGCCGCGATTTTAACTCAAGCAAATCAAGAGAAGGTGGAAGCTCCAATCGCATTTTTTAGCTTGAACTTACAAGGTGCTGAACTCAATTATTCAGACGTGGAGAAACAGGCATATGTTGTTTTCAAAGCAATCAAATATTTCAGACCTTTCTTACTTAAAGCCCATACCAAAGTCGTAGTACCGTTTCCAGCGGTAAGAAACCTTCTGATACAGAAGGATGTGGGTGAAAAGAGAGCAAATTGGATTACCGCCTTACAAGAATACGATCTTGAGATCAAGCCAGCAAACATTGTAAGAGGCCAGGGCTTCTGCAAAATGTTTGCTGGAGCATCGCAAATTCCTGAGAACTCATTTGAAGAGGTACATACGTATGAGGAACTCCACGATGGACCAGCAGGTTGACACTATGCTGGAGAAGCTACTGCACATAAAATCTTACGTGCAGGATATTATTGGCCCATGTTGTTCAAAGACTCATACAATTACGTAAGGAAATGCCAAGTCTGCCAGACTGCTGCAGGGAAATAAACGAAATCGTCCATGCCACTACAGTCGGTTAACATCGAGCAACCATTCAGCCAATGGGGCTTGGACATAATAGGTGAGATCGTTCCTCACTCTTCTAAGCAGCATAGGTATATCCTCACGGCAACTGATTATTTTACTAAATGGGTAGAAGCAGTTCCTCTCAAGACAGCTAATTCTGAAAATATTATTGAATTCATAGATCAATTTATCATCACTAGGTTTGGATTGCCAACGGCCTTAATGTTTGATAATGCCTCGTACTTTTCTGGAAATACAATGACTGAGTTTGCACTTAAAAGAGGGTTCAAACTGAAATATTCTGCCAACTACTATCCACAAGGTAATGGATTGGCTGAATCAACAAACAAGAACCTAATCAGGATTATTAAAAGAACAGTCGACCAAAACCAAAAGAATTGGTACAAAGCGCTGGTAAATGCTTTATGGGCAGATAGAATTACGAAGAAAACTTCAATCGGCACTTCTCCCTTTAATTTAGTTTATGGGAAAGAAGTGGTTCTTCCAACTCACTTAGTCATTCCCTCTTTGTCTTTAGTACAATACATCGATCAAGTATCTACTTCCTCCTTACAATTGAGACAAATGGAAATAATCAAACTAGAAGAACAACGAGAACAAGCTAAGAAAACCCATGCTCACCACCAAGCGCTAACAAAATCCTCTTTTGACTCAAGCATAATGACCAGAAAAAACTTTCAGATGGGAGATTTAGTTTTGAAATGGGATAAGGCTCATGAAGAAAAGGGCAAACATACGAAATTTCAGAAGTTGTGGCTTGGTCCTTTTCAGATTGTAGAAGTCATAGGCCCATCGACGTTTGTGTTGCAGGATTTGGCAGGTAGAAGAGATTCTTTGCCTGTGAATGTGTTATAGACACTTTTGTGCCTTACAGCTATAAGCATGAAATTTCCATAAACCAAGGGATCCTAAGTCCCTAAAAGTGTTGTTCCAGCTCCTAAAGAAACAAGGTCAACAAATTACAGCTTCTCCCAGAAGTTCTCCACCAGAAACTGCTCAAAACTAGTCAAAACAGGATCATTTCAAGTGCTCCACTAGCTGGCTGCGTTGCAAAGCACCCAAATACACTGGCTAGGTGCATTGCAACGCACTTGAATGCACTACCAGGGTGCGTTGAGTGGGAAATGACAAGTGGCAGAGTAATTCAACGAGGTGGAAGCTTCCAGAATCTTCTCCAATGACACTTGCCTCACTGAATTCGACTAGTGATGAGTAAGAGGCTCTCAGTCTCCAAGTGGAAGCAAGAACTGACAGAGAGAAGCCACTAATCAATTCATGAGCTGACTCATCCTCTTTGCATACATCTATATATGGATCCCTCACCAAGAGATCCAGAGGCTGGAATTTTGTACATTGCAGAGAATTGCTGTTGGTTTTGTGATAGATATCAGAGTATTGGGTGATTTATGCTTTGTTGGAGGTGAAGAAGGGATTCTATGCTGGGAGGTTGATGCTGGATCAGGAATCATCGGTTGTAACTCCTCCTGGATCTTCTTGTTTTATCAATAAAACTACTTGAGTTTCTCCCACATGCTTGTATATCTGATGTGTGTTATATTTGTATGTTTAGCTTAAATCTGATCCTAAGCTTTTTATGAACATAAATCTATGTCTTTGTGTAGTTTCTCTCTTCTGTGAACTTGCAGGAACTTGGTGATGCTGGGCAAGTGAGGGAGCAGATCGTTGGAAGCTAGCAAAGAGAAGAGAGATTGGATCGAACAACTAGCGCAAGACACAGGTCGGTTCATCTTAATCATCTTCGTTTATAGTTCATAAAGAAGAATACAAGAGTAGTTTTCCTTGTTTGTTTCTGAGGTCTCTGTCACAACCCAGTGGGATAGGGTCATTCTGAATAGACACTTTTCCCGAAAACAAAATGGCGACTCCGCTGGGGAACGTGTCTAGTTAGTTTATTTGTGTTTCTATTGTTGTTCATCTCATAAACTTAGGAGTAGCGAATCGAACTGCATTTGCCATTTACAAATGCAAAGTAGACATCTGCTACTCTAGTCCAATCACTGGGCCTGTTTATGATCTGAACAGTTGACTCACAAATGATCTGATTACCCTTTGTGATAGCTCTCAAACCTCTTGTAAATCAACCCTTTGATTGTGCACAATTGATTGCTTTTACCCGGCCAAAAACCATAGATTAAACTGCAAACCGTGACCCAGAACCCAGAGAAAATTCTCGTTTCTGCTTCAGCGCAGGCTCTGTGAAGAGACTCTGCATTTCAGCGCAGTTCCCGAGAGGGCTACCTGCGTTGCAATTCAGTTTCTCTGTGTAGCAGGTGCGTTGATCAGCCTAGCCCTGCCTAGCTGAGGTTCTTTGCTCACTTTTTCCAGTTTTGCCTCTGATTTTTGTAGCCTGTGATCAGTGTGTTTGTCTGTTTAAAAGTCCCTTTTCTTTGCCTTAATTCTGCCTCAGTTGTATAAAGGAAACTGTATTTGTTTTTGTGTATTTGTTACGTCATTTACAGTTTCCCATTGCAAAAGTAAACTAGTCATACTGTCGCCCTTAGATCTAGATCTGTCGTAAGTGTCGTTTTGATCTTAGGAGAAAGTTTATTTGCTGTTGACAGTTGATTACGCTTTTACTTTTGCCTTTGGCTTGAATTAGCGAATTTCTAGTGTCGAAACAAGTGTTTACTTCAAAATCATAAAGTGTCGTAATCATCTCTACCTTTTGATTTCGAAAAGAAGATTGTTTGTGTTTTTCACTTGAAATCGAATTCAAATTTGTACAACAACTTTCTTTTTAGGCATCAATATTAAGAAAGTGAAAAACAAATACATGCCAAAGTGCATTTTCATATTGACAGTTTGTATGGCTTGATTTAGGAAAAGTGCATTTACAGTGTGCTCTTTGCTCTTTGAGAAAAGATTGTGTCTTTCTTTTCCCCTTGTAGCTAGGATTTTCATTGCTGAAAAGAGATAAAAGCTTGCTTATCATCTTTATATTGCATTTTAGGAATTACATCTACATCTTGTGGTGAACCTAAAAGGCAAACTTCATAAGAAAGATCAACCTAAAATAAATTCAATGAACTTAACAATGCTTTGAAACTTAATGCACAACATCTAGAGGTCTAGGCTAGAGACGTATTCCGGCGTCGTAAAGCCTGGTAATTGTTGTCCTCACTGATGGTTGGGTGATTCCTCCACTTTGAGACGATAAGTGCCAGTACGGACTTGTGCTCCCACGTACCGTCGAGTATATATTGGGAGACCCCTATAGGCATAAAACCTTTATCCATAGGAAGCCGTGTCGACCGCCCTACTGATCGCAATGCACTGAACACAGCATTCGGGAAGATTGACTGCCGTACCCTAAAAAGTATTCTGCAGTTTTGCGATTGGTTTGGCACTCCCTCTACCTAGACCTCCAGAGCAGTCCCTTTCGTTCCTTTTCAGACTCCTTAACGGAAAAGGTCCATCTGAGCACTTGTCACTTCAGGCTCATTAAAAATCGAAGGAGACTAGAGTCATCTTTTGTTTTTTCTCGACTCTTTAAAACTGAAAAAGCAAGTTGTGTCAAAAGCGTCTAAAATTCATTTAACACGGAAACACACTTTCCATTTTATTTTAGTTGATCGAGTAATCCGCAATCGTGGAAGAAAGTCAATTGAAACCCCGTCGTTCACGGAGGCTTACGAGTCAACCGTCTTTGTCTTCGGAAGCGAAACCAGTACGGACAAAGCGGACTCGTTTAACCGGATCCAAGTCTCCAGTCAAAGTTAGAACAAGTGTTCTAACGACATTAGAGACTCCGGTTACTCCAAGCATTTCTGGAATCCCTGCCTCAACAAAAGAAGTTCAACATCCACAGAAGGACAATGATACTGATCCTAGTTTGAGAACAAGCACTTGTGTTACTGAACCAGTCCCATCCATAACCGGTTCAGAGAGTCTTAATTTTCAAACATCTGTCGCTGCCTCTTCGGCACCAGAAATATTTTACGGACCTGACGGTCTTCCCCTTCCACCTGGTCTGATTGCGATAGAGGAAATTGTAGAAGATCCGCAAGCAAGTACTCCAACACATTTTGGAGTCGGGGTCACTCTATTTCCTTCGACATCAGAAGTTAGTCTACCACCAGTGGAAGTTCCTGTAGAATCGCTAGGTAATCTTTTGGATAGACTACAAATGTCTGAACAACCGTCAACATCTAGGATTGTGTCTTCTGACACAGCGACGACTAAACTCCCTGCTGTCACTCCGACAATGTTCGCCGGCATACCATCTGTCCCGACTAGCTCACAACCGCTAGAAGGAGCCCATCCAGGGGTTATTTCGACAGTCTGGTCCGTTCATGTTTGCTCATCGGGAATTATACCCGGAAACTCTTATGTTGAGTCTCAACAAATTGATCCATTTGGAGGTCAATTTGGGCAGTCCGGTCCCCAAGGGCAAACAATTCCCTTGAGTTCTGGATTACCACCGTATGGGGGGAAGTACGCCCTTTCATTACCACCTCCGGGAGGATATCCATACCGGAGTTCACAACTGCATTCAGGTTACACTGGAATTACATCAAGTGGTTGGGTACCTATGCTACCTCAACAACCAAAGGTTGTATATTCGATGCAACAATGAGTACCTGTGTCGAACATACCCACTACACCAGCTATTGTGACTGTGTCGCAAGTTCAAGCGTTGCCTGTTGTGTGTCAACCTCAAGTTTCTTAGGTTGTAATGCAACAGCCCATTGACCCTGCGAGTCAACCACAATCGCCAACTAGTGGGGCGACACAGGCCCAGATGTTGTGGGGAAAAATGCCTATGCAGGACGATCCTATCCACCTAAGGTGTGACAGTACCTTAGCAACAAACGAACACAGCTACTTCGGTTTCTTCCTTTATGAAATATGAAAGAGAGGAGATTGGTAGACTTACCGTTATCTTTCGGTTGTCCCTCGATCTAGATCCTCTCCTCTTTGTGTGTCCACAGCTACTTGCCTCCTCGCTTTTGCTCCCATGAGATCACAAGAGAACAGCTACCTGTGACAAGAGAACAGCTACATGCAACAAGAGAAGGACACAATACAAAGGCAAATATACATATTCATAAATGATTCAGGATTAGAAGTAAATCAAATACACTAATGCAAATCATACAAAATACACCAGCATATAGGAAAGAACCAAGAAGCTTTATTGATTGATAAACAGGGTTCAGGAAGAGATACAACCCATAAGGTTCCAACCTAGCATCTCCTTCCCAGCAGAATGGAATTCCTTCTTCAGCCCCTTTCAAAGCATAAGCACCCAATGATCTAACCACAATCCAACAGCAATTCTTTGCAATTACAATATTCCAGCCTCCCATGACCTCCTGAGAGAGATCTATATATAGGAGTTTTTGAGAGAGGATGAGTCAGCTTGAGAAGTGACTAGTGTCCTCTCCCACTTCAGTTCTTGAGTCCACTTGGAGGTTCTTGCTTCCACTTGGAGATTTGGAACCTCTTACTCATCACCAGTCGAATTCCCTGACCCAAGTGTCATTTTGGAAGCTTCCTGGGCATTGACACCTTGAGAAATGAGTCTGCCACTTGTCCAGTTACGCTCAGCGCAGGTAGCCTTCTTTGCAGTTGACATTCAACGCAGGTAGACAGTGGAGTAGTTGACATTCAGCGCAGATGCTCAGTGGAGCAGTTGACATGATCCAGAATTGGCTTGTTTTGAGTGTTTTCAGGTGGAGAACTTTTGTGAATTGCTGTGGTTTGCTGGCCTTGTTCCTCTAGGGGTAGGAACAACATGTTTAGGGACTTTGGATCCCTTAATTATTGACATTTCATGCTCAGTGATGCAAGGCACAAAAATGTCTATAACAGTTGCCCCCTAAAGTATGAGGCCGTTTATCGGGTGAAATGCTTTATCCAAGGGAGTCCGAAGTTCATCCATTTGCTGGGAGGAGACCTGTAATAAGATACGATACAATACATTATGATTCATACTGCTTTCATGATCTAGCTGAGGCGGGCATTCCCATGCTCAGCTTTATAAATACATTTTGGTACATAGAAAAGACGATCGTCTGATGGTAGACTGACAATTCTGGCGAAACTATCATCCTTTGAGTAGGATGATCATCTGCTGCAATGATGTACATGTCAAATGTCTTTATTTTTTCTGAATATATATCGCAGCCCGGATGGATGAAACTAGATCCGGGGTCTTCAAACTCGTTCGATCTTCACACTAAGTACAAGTCGATCCATGTGAGAATTGCGTTGAAGTCGAACATGGAAAGACATCGCTTGATTACCAGTCAATGATGTAAACCGTTAACAAGCGCGAGAGGAATCACCAATAATGATGATGACCCTCAAGGTACTGCAGTACAATTTACGTGGTGTGAATAAAGGACTTGGCGTCGAACACCACGCAAAATCTTCTGGTCGAAGGTCATTGATGTATACCTGTCGCCGGAAGTGAGAAACTTGCCATTGAGGCATGCAAGCTTCAAAGTACTGAAGGGGTTGTTCCTAGATCAACTTCTTGGATAATGAGCTGATGTCGACAAGAAGCGATCTGTCAAAGGAGGGCCTTAATGAATCCCACATCAGTGACATGGAACGGAGCTAATGATTTTAATGGAGGTGAAAACAATTTGTGACATATGATTCAGGGTGGCGGTCATGAAATGGATGAAGGATAATGTATGGCAGTGGATGGGACCTGGTTGACTCTTTTTGAACGACTTCTCTTGAACATATGGCGACACTGATGCGATGGATTGGTAGCATTACCCCAAGTATGGATGGTGTGGTAAAGACCATGGTGATGTGACCGGTGAATGAAACAACCCAACCCGATGTGGTACGGAGGAAAAGTGTCATGTTCAAGAGCGACCTGCTACCATCAAAGACTTCTTGATTCTTCCCAAATTTTCCCCAGTCATTGCTGACTAGTACCTCTTTATTTTTGTCAAGCTTGAGGAGGATAACATATGCTTGTTCTATAACCTGCCCTTTGGGCAAGCCCATCGCTATGTTTTAACGAGCTTAGCGATAGTGAAACTCGTTCTCGTCTAAAGACAAGTTTGTCGCTATTTAGTGATTTTAACGAGTCTAACGACAAGGAAAACTCGACCCTTTTCATTTTTAGAGAGTCTGAAAAGGTACATAAAGTTAACTCCAAAATTCCTTTTTCGTCATCTAATCCCTTAAGTCCGAAAAAGTATAAAACAATACAGAAGGGATGAGTTTTCGATAGTTTTAACGAGCCGAACAAAACAAGCGCTCGATCTTTTTGTGCAATAATCCCTCAGGTCCAAAAAGATTAAAATCTAGAGGAGGGATAGCTCTTCCGGTCGTTTAACGAGCTGGAAGGCCAAAACTTGGCAATCTTTTCATATTTTACGAGTCAGTTGAAAAGAGCTTAAAGAAGACTCGTCTTCTAAGGAACGAGTGATGAACAGGGTTAGCAGCTGATTCCAGGTACAGGTTGGAATTTTCCAATCACGGCAGTGTCACAAGGATGGCTAGGTGAAATCACTCTTCGCAGCTATTCCTCAAAATGGGTAAACAATCATATGGAGGTAAACGATCGGCCAAATGAAAAGTGGAGGTGACGGTGCACAAACACGACCAAGGCTTTTATGGTTGATCAGGTTACTTTCTTAATGGTTATTTACTGGGATGGGTTCATTTTTTAACGAGCTTGAATGCGCCAAAACACTGCTCAATCTTATGTTTATTTTTTAACGAGCATGAACTATGTGCTAAAACTGCTCGGATCTTCGCTTTTCTATTTTTTAACGAGCATAAATTCCGCGGTAAAACTGCTCGATATACCAGTCATATGATACGAGTGTCTCAATGGAGATTGCTATTTTTTAAGGAGCTTCATCTCTCTTGCGCTTTACTCCTCATCCTTTCTTTATGCAAGTTCGGAAACGGCTAACCCAAAAAGCAGATAAATAACCGCTCTTAGCTTGCACTCCAAAAGGTTTGCATGCCCCCAGGTATAAAATACAATTTCAAGGTTGCCCCTCCTCCTTCTCACCTCTGCTTTTCTTTGGGTGTTCACAGCTACTTGTCGTCTTGCTAGTTTAGTTTCAATGGGTCTATACGAGGTCACAAGAGAGCAGCTACTTGTCTTCTCGTTAGTCCGACTTTTAATAGATTCTTTGCAAGATCGCAAGAGAACAGCTACTTGCGACAAGAGAGCAGCTACTTGCGACAAGAGAAGAACACTACTCAAAGACAAAACATTTGTGTTACTGAGGGAGGCTTACCTCTTTCTGGTTACCCAAGGATTGTTTCGTTCGCGGCTACGAATAAAACACTTCCCTGGCAATGTCTACCGGAATAGACAAAGGTGGGCGAAAAGCAGATTATTTCACTCACATAACTTTGACAAAAGAATCTTTTTCCAGAACAACCCTCTTTCCTCCACGGACGGGGTACGGACTAGTCATATTCTTCCGCGGAAATCCTATCTTATACCCGAAGTTCTCTGCCGAAGCAGACCAGGACGCATGCTCCCTGGGTTCCAGTCATATCCTCCCGGATTACTCGCGCTCATCAGGAGGACGGACCGTGGGTTGAGACACTTCTTGCATGAATAGACCATTTAGGGATGGTATATGACTATTTGCGATGTGTGATCTGGGAAACGAAAGTTGGTCCACGAGCTTGACCATTCTTCCTCCATGCAGAAAACACATTACTCTAAAGAGTGAGGAGACTACTGCTCCCATGCAATATATATAGTCTCGTCCAAGGAGTAGGTTATAATCCAAGGGTCCTTGAACGAATATCATGTTCATTTGAACGGTCTTCCCTTTCAATGTTATTGGCACATTGGGGAGGATCCCTAAAGGGCGACTGGTTCCCTTATCAAAGCCTGATAGATTTCTCATTTCAGGCAAAAGCGCAGGCGAACCAAGTGCTTTCCAAGCAATAGAGGAAAGGATACTCACAGATGCCCCTTCATCAATAACTGTACCAGCCATTACCATTCTGTATATTTGTACAATGATTCTGAATGGTATGCTAGCTGGCAAGTGGGGTCTGCCTAGTTGGTTCCAGTCAAAGGACACAACCAGGTTGCTTGGTGGTGGGACCGAGTAAACGGCCGGATAGTGCTCTCATGAACTTCCTTCCTGCGATAAAGGAATGGTGGCATTGCCCCCTTGATCATCAGAGTCAGTGCTGATGAAGAGAATTTGGACGGTGTCGTCTTTACTCTCCTCTGTGATGGTGTCATTCGAAGATAGAGCCTCTGAAGGCAAAACCGGGTCAATTGCCGTTTCAACCTTTAGACTTTTGTCAGGTATGGATTCAGATGGTTCATCTTCAATGACAGGTGCTTCGGCTAACCACCTGGGCAGGTCAACCGGATTCTCAACTAGCGAGGGACTTGGCAAGAGTTTTTGATATCCAGGAGGAAGATTCGCTCGTAATATCGGGCGATCTTCCAGAACTCTTTTCACCTCATCTAAGAAGGGACAACGGTGGATGGCGTGATCACCTTCACACAGTCTGCAGGGAAATTTAGCTTTCCCGTTCTGTCCTGGAGCTTCACTCCCACTAGTTGACAGTGAACAATCGACATGGCTATCAGAGGTCGATGCTACCGAATTGTGCAAACGGGGTGACCAGTCTCTTAGTATCCGAGGGATACATGGACAATCTCTATGGAAGTGGTCTCCCCTGCATATGACGCATGGCGATTTAGGCCTTACGAGTGCTGTGTGTGGATTTTTTTTAGATGACGCTTGTTTGCCCCCAGTCGCCTTAGGCTCCTTCTGCTTCTTTTCTTTCTTCTTCTTCTCCTTTTTCTCCTTAGGAACCCGGTTCTTTGAACGACCAGTTCCATCAAGCGAAGAGGAAGGAGGAGAGGAAGATGAAGTGGAAGGCTGGTGGTCAACTCTTGTCTGATCTAACTGTTGACTCGATTGTTCAGGAATGGTGGTATTCTGAACGACATTGGTTGAAAAGAGCCATACTGGTAGGCCAATTGTCAGTCCTGGAAGCGACAATGTGGCCATGTGGGGCGCACCAACATCTCCCCAAGAGGAGAAAGGACTAGGAGTTCCATCAAGGGGAACTCCTTGTTTGGTGTGCTCCATCTTTTCAACCTAACGATCAACGCGGGAATAAGGGTGATTGTTCCGTTTAAAATAAATTGTTAATGACACTTTAGACACAACTTGCTTTTTCACTATTAAAGAGTCGAGAAAAAGCTAAAGATGACTCTAGTCTCCTTCGATGTTTTAACGAGCACGAAGTGACAAATGCTCGGATGGACTTTTTCTGTTATAGAGTCTGAAAAAGGCCAAAAGAAACTGCTCTGGAGATCTAGGCAGAGGGTGTGCCAAACTTTTCGCAAAACCACAGAATACTTTTTACGGTACGGGTGGTCGATCTTCGTGAATGTTGTGTTCACTGCATTGCGATCAGTAGGGCGGCCGACACGGCTTCCTAAGGATAAAGGATATATGCCTATAGGGGTCTCCCAATATATACGCGATGGTACGTGGGAGCACAAGTCCGTATTAGTGCTATCGTCCCTCAGGAGGAATCACCCACCTTCTTAGAGATCGACAGTCACTACGTTTAACGACGCCGGAACACGTCTCTACCTAGACCTCTATGTTGTGCGTTATGTTGCAAAGCGTTGTTAGGTTCATTCAATATATTTTAAGTTGATCTTCTTAAAGTTTGTCTTTCAGGATCACCACGAGATGTATTGGTACAAATTCCTAAATGCAGTCTAAGATGATAAGTATAATCTTTCAACTTTGAAAATCCTAGCTACTAAGGGAAAAGAGAGCGACTATCTTTTCTCAAAGAGCAATTAGCACACTCTAATGCACTCTTCCTAAATCACACATGCAAACTTATCAAAATGCAAATGCACAATGTAGGTGTTTGTTTTCACTTTCTTAGTATAAATGCCTACAAAGAAAGCTTTTGTACAACTTTGAATTTGCTTTTAAATGACCGAAAAATAAACAAGTTTACTTTTTCCAAAATCAGCAAGGGTAGAAGAGATTACAAGCACTTTGCGATTTTTCGAAAGGAATACTCGTTTCGACACTTAAAAGTGACAAATTCAAACCAATAAGCAAAAGCAAATGATAATCAAACTGCAAACAGCCAATGAACTCTCTCCTAAGATCACAATCAATCAATCAATCAGATCTGAATCAAGGCTACAGGATGACTATTTCGCTCATGCAAAGGAAAATTGTAAATGACGCCACAAACACATAAAAACACTTACAGTCTTTTTGTACAAAAATGAGGCGGAATTCAAGCAAAGAAAAGGGGTATCAGAGGTGGTACCTATGCTGGTTAAAGGCTGCAAAAACAGAGATCAAAACAGGGCAAAAGACAGCAAGGAACCCCAGCTGCACAAGGCCACACTGGTTCAGCGCAGGTGTAACACTGTCAGTTTGACATTCAGCGCAGGTAGCCTTCACAGGACCTGCGTTGAAATGCAGACTGCCTTCACAGTGTCTGCGCTGAAAGGAGAAACTCTCGTTTCTCTTGGTTTCCGAGTCATAAAATGCTCAAAAATCAACTGTTTCAGGCCAAATCAGAAACACAAGCAAGGTATAAACAGAGGGATGCTTTGAGAGGGTACTAAAGACTATCACAAAGGATCATCAAGTCATTTGTGAGTCCATTGTTGAGATCATAGACAAAAACCCAGTGAAGGATCAAAGCAGCAACATTCTACTTTGCAAAGCAGTTCGATTGTTGCTGTTAAGTCTATGAGGTAAACAATGATGCAAACAAACAAAATGACTAAAACAAAGTTCTTCCCCAGTGGAGTCGCCAATTTGTTGTGGGGAAAAATGCCTATGCAGGATGATCATATCCACCTAAGGTGTGACAGTACCTTAGCAACAAACGAACACAGCTACTTCGGTTTCTTCCTTTATGAAATATGAAAGAGAGGAGATTGGTAGACTTACCGTTATCTTTCGGTTGTCCCTCGATCTAGATCCTCTCCTCTTTGTGTGTCCACAGCTACTTGCCTCCTCGCTTTTGCTCCCACGAGATCACAAGAGAATAGCTACCTGTGACAAGAGAACAGCTACATGCAACAAGAGAAGGACACAATACAAAGGCAAATATACATATTCATAAATGATTCAGGATTAGAAGTAAATCAAATACACTAATGCAAATCATACAAAATACACCAGCATATAGGAAAGAACCAAGAAGCTTTATTGATTGATAAACAGGGTTCAGGAAGAGATACAACCCATAAGGTTCCAACCCAGCATCTCCTTCCCAGCAGAATGGAATTCCTTCTTCAGCCCCTTTAAAAGCATAAGCACCCAATGATCTAACCACAATCCAACATCAATTCTTTGCAATTACAATATTCCAGCCTCCCATGACCTCCTGAGAGAGATCTATATATAGGAGTTTTGGAGAGAGGATGAGTCAGCTTGAGAAGTGACTAGTGTCCTCTCCCACTTCAGTTCTTGAGTCCACTTGGAGGTTCTTGCTTCCACTTGGAGATTTGGAACCTCTTACTCATCACCAGTCGAATTCCCTGACCCAAGTGTCATTTTGGAAGCTTCCTGGGCATTGACACCTTGAGAAATGAGTCTGCCACTTGTCCAGTTACGCTCAGCACAGGTAGCCTTCTTTGCAGTTGACATTCAACGCAGGTAGACAGTGGAGCAGTTGACATTCAGCGCAGATGCTCAGTGGAGCAGTTGACATGATCCAGAATTGGCTTGTTTTGAGTGTTTTCAGGTGGAGAACTTTTGTGAATTGCTGTGGTTTGCTGGCCTTGTTCCTCTAGGGGTAGGAACAACATGTTTAGGGACTTTGGATCCCTTAATTATTGACATTTCATGCTCAGTGATGCAAGGCACAAACATGTCTATAACACCAGACGGGTACAATTACCCCTCACCTTGGTCAAACGGTTAGTATCGGGCAACAGCACATGGCTTCACAACCGTGGCTGGTGCAATACCAACAACCACAATTACAACAAGTATACCAAAGTGCTGAGCAACAGATCTTTGCAAACAGTGGATAGCCGTATATTCAAAACGGTCAAAATCAACCATTTTATAATGGTCAAGTCCACCAACCTTACCAAACATATCAGCATCAAATGCATTATGCCGGTATGCAAAGACCAATTGCTCAGGCAATTCCATCGTACCCTGGGTATGCTTCACCTAACCTGAATCAACAGTTACCATTCGTGGCAACTTTAGATTTACCTGATTTAAACCGGCTAACAAACGATCCAATTGCTTACGCCCCTTGGTGGCCAGCGATTCCACACAAACTTCCATCAGATATTCCTAAATTTAATGGAAATCCAGGTGAAGATCCATCGAATCACGTGATGACATTTCATCTATGGTGTTCATCAAGCACTTTAAATGATGATTCGATAAGGCTTCACCTTTTTCAGAGGACATTAACAGGTCCAGCGGCAAAATGGTACATTGAATTGCCTAGAGCTTTGTTCGACAACTTCAGCACCTTAGCCACAACCTTTTTAACCCATTTTCAATTACCAATAAGGTATGAAACAGGAACAGAACTGCTTACCAACTTTAAACAGACAACAGCCACTCACATATCTGATCATATACATGAGTGGCAACGTCGTCGTAGGATGGTAAAAATGTACGTTCCCGATCAGCTATTAGCTGAATGGTTTATCAAGTCATTACTGCCTTCCATCACGGAAGATGTGGCAAAGGGGGGAGTCGTAACAGAAGAGCAAGTGATCACTCGTGCACAATATCTAGATTTGATTTACACTCAGTCCGGCACGCTCTACGACAAAATACCTGACGCCCCTAGACCGGAATCCTCGATTCCTCCTCCTCCTAAATCAAACAATGACTCTCATGCCGGCGATGGTGTGATTGGGACGACAGACACGAAATCGACAAAGGGCACATCCAAAAAGGCCCGTAAGGTTTCAGGTCAAAATGCAAAAGACGAACCTCTTGCTTCGGAAGTAAATGCCGTATTGACAGATAAAGGCAAAGAAACCAAACAACCAGGAAGCAAGAAGAAAGGAAAAGGGAAGAAGAAGAAACAAGATGAGCAATCTCCCGAAAAATCTTCTTCAAACCCTCCTGGAAATAGGAAACCCTCTACAGGGTGCATGATATGCGATGAGGATCATTGGACAAGAGAATGTTCGTACAAAGCTGAGCTTAAGAGATTCTTTAAAAGTTCGAAAACCTCAGTGGTGTTAACCGATCCATTTCCGAATCCAGGAACAAATCTGGTTGAAAGTGGAAATGCTTCCCCGTCTCAAGTGCTAATGTTGTCGATTTCGAAACAGCAAAATGATGCTTTGATTTCGACAAGGAACAAAGATTACGGGAATCTTCAGCTGTCGAACAACAAGGATAAAGATCAACCGAGTAGTTCGACAACAACTTCGACAGAAGTTGTACCACCCACCATCCCTGAATTGACAATAAAACTGCCAAAGGGAGTAGTACACAAGTCGACATTTAATCCTCGCGCTAGAGCGGCGTAGCATTATAACATAGTGGAAGATTTGGCCCAATCGCCATCCTCTATGTCGACTCTTGAAGTACTACAAAACTGCCCATCCCAAAGGCAGGCTTTGTTATCAGCCATTGGTGGGATTGATCCAAAGGATTCCAATCTTGTATCCTTTGACCACAAAGGGTACGATCCTTAGTTACCAGCTCAATTAGCTTTCCTTGTTCAAGTGAAAGCCCTCAACAAAACTGTTCACCGAACGATTATTGATGAGGGGGCGTCTACATGTATCATGTCGATGAGCTGCTGGAAAACTTTAGGATCTCCAACCTTGTCGTGGTCTGCGACAACATTAAAAGCATTCAACGGAAGGACGTATACCCCATACGGCATCCTAAATAACTTGAAAGTTGAACTAGGAGGGAAAACAGAACAAATAGATGTTGAAGTCATCGATGGGAATCTTGATTACAACATCCTACTAGGAAGACCGTGGATATATGCCATGGCAGCTGTTGTGTCGACCTATTTTAGAAAGATTGCATTTCCCTTTCAGGGAGGGATTACAATCGTCGACCAACAAAACTTCCTCCCCAATGGTTCACAAGTTACAGGAAGCATTCCCATGATCCATGGAAGCCCCCATTCGCTTCACAATATCGAAGTAGGCCTACTAAAAGATCCTATACTAATGGGAACTTTCGCTCTTCCACCTCCAATTGATTTGGCGGAAGTAGCGTCGATAGGAACCTGCAACATGATATCTTCCACAAAGATCTCAGAAAACGATATCAACATGGATCATGCAATGGTTTTGCCCCCAAGCTCGATAGAAATATTATAGCAATCAATGTTTCTGGCATGGGAGGCGAACCCAAATCAACGCTCATCAAGCGTTTGGATGGATAGGTCTAGAGAATATGGTACTCCTTCAGATCCTTGGTCGTAAGTGCATGACACCGACGAAGGAATTCTCCAAGCTATGGTAGTTGAAGGAGCACCATTTGGAATGATTCCCACCATCGTTCTCTTCTTCCAAATTACGAAGAAGATACTCGAAATGACCTCTACCATCCTTCAGTAATTGACTTTCTATCAAATACTGTAAATACGGTGGATTCCGAGCGAAACTTGTCCAACATTGAAGAGACTATAACCATAAATATCTCGAACAAAACAGATGTTGTAGAGAATATTTATGTCGGCAAATGTTGTTCTCCTTCAGAACTGGAAATATATAACGCTCTTTTTCGCGAATTCAGAGATGTCTTTGCCTGGTCATACAGTGAAATGCCAGGCATCGACTCGAGTATCGTTGAACACGAAATCAAGATGTATCCAGATGTTAAACCGGTACAGCAACGTCTGAGGCAGGTGCACCCCAAGAAAGCCGCTGCCATTAAGGCAGAAGTTGAAAAACTTCTCCATGCTGGTTTCATCTACCCGGTTCCACTAACCGATTGGGTATCGAACATTGTCCTGGTTATGAAAAAACGGGGAACAATTAGAGTGTGCGTCGATTATAGGGATGTAAATCAAGCTTGTCCAAAAGACAACTACCCTACACCCTTCATTGACCAGATAATTGATGAATGCGCCGGATGCGAAATCTTTTCATTCATGGATGGATTCTCCGGGTATAATCAAATAAATATCTGCCCACAAGACCAGTCAAAGACTACATTCATTTGTCCGTGGGGCACATTCGCATATCGAAAATTACCCTTTGGATTAAAGAACGCAGGGGCGACGTTTCAGAGGGCAATGAATTATGCCTTCCATGACATCAAAAACATCATTCAACCTTATCTCGACGACCTTCCGGCTCATTTGCGAAAGCGGACTGATCATCCACAGCATTTAAGAGCGATATTTCTACGTTGCCGACACTACAAGATACGACTCAATCCGCACAAATGTGTATTTTGCGTCAGTTCTGGTCGTTTATTTGGCTTTGTAGTCTCCAAGGATGGGATTCGTCTCGACCCTTGTAAGGTCCAGGCAATCATAAATTTGCCTCCACCTTCGAATTTGCTTCAGATTCAGAAACTCCAAGGGAAAGAAAACTTTCTGAGGAGGTTCATTCCAAATTACGCCGAACTTGCTAAAGGTTATACACGTCTTCTGAAAAAGGGGGTACCCTTTAACTGGGATCACGTCGCGCAAGCGTCCTTTGATGCTTTAAAAAGATTCCCTAATGAAAGCATCATTAACGTACACCCCTGATTATCAAAGAAACTTTAACCTGTATCTGGCTGCAGTAGATACGACCATAGCAATGGTTTTAGTTCAAGAAGTCGATGGAATAGAACATCCTATTTATTATTTAAGTAAGAACTTAAATGATACGGAAAGCAAATATTCTTATGCTGAAAAACTAGCGCTTGCAGCGGTTCAAGCGATACAAAGATTTCGGCACTATGTCCTCTTTCGGAAAACTACCATTCTGTCAGATTGCAACCCCATGACTTATATATTGTCGCAACAATTGCTGGGGGGCAAATATTCAAAATGGATAGCAATCCTTCAAGAGTTTGATCTGGAATTTGTAAAATCCAAGTCAAAGAAAGCTCTAGTTTTCGCAGAATTATTATGCGATCTCCCATCGTCGTCCAACGATGAAACGTCCGAAGAATCAATTGTGGATGAAAGTTTGTTTCTGATATCTACAAGCAATGAGTGGTATGGAGATATAATCATTTATCTCCAAACCCAAAAATTCAGGCAAAATACCTCTCACTCTGAACAAAAACGTATTCGATACCAAGAAAAAGACTACTTGATCGTCGGTGATACACTTTACCGTCGTGGTATTGATACAGTTCTGAGGAGGTGCCTCACCCATGAGGAAGCCGAAAAAGCCTTGAATGAATGTCATTCAGGCGCGTGTGGGGGGCATCAATCTGGATATGCTACAGCACAAAAAATCTTACGAGCATGATACTTCTGGCCAACCATGTTCAAAGATTGCATAACCACAGTCAGAAGTTGCCATGCTTGTCAAATAGTTGCTGTTGGGCCATTCGCCAAATGGGGCATCGATTTCATGACATGTAACCCCACCTCGACTGGGGGGCATGGGTATATTATAGTCGCAGTGGACTATTTTACCAAATGGGCCTAGGCGATGCCTACATTAGATAATACTGGTGAAACAGCTGCCCTTTTCTTTTTCAATCATGTAGTCACCAGATTCGGCGTACCATGGGCTATAGTCACAGATCATGGATTGCATTTTTGCAATCACATGATGGTTGAATTGGCTACCAAACTAGGGCTATCTCACGACAGCTCTACTCCATATTATCCGCAGGCCAACAGACAAGTTGAAGCGATCAACAAGGTCCTGAAGCGCATGCTGCAAAGGATGATCGGAGTTCACAAAAGAAGATGGCATCTAATCCTCTACTCAGCTTTGTGGGCTTACCGAACATCGGTAAGAAATGCAACTGGGTTCACACCCTTCCAACTGGTATATGGCCTGGAAGCAGTCTTACCAGTCCAGTGTGAAATCTCATCTCTCAAACTCACAATCGATCTCCTCCCCGGAACTTCAGAAGAAGAAGCTCATTTCTTGGAATTAATCCAATTGGATGAAACCCGTCGTGACGCCGCGTTGGCCAACGAATCCCATAAGAAATGAGTCAAGGCGCAGTTCGACAAAAATGTCAAACCCCGTGTCTTCTCGGAAGGTGACTTGGTCCTGCTCTACGACCAAGAATCCGATAAATTGGGAGCAGGTAAATTTAACTCTTTATGGATGGGCCCCTACATTGTTAAGCGGGTGTTAGCAAAAGGAGCCTACGAGTTGATGGATTACGACGGGATTCCACTGGCACAACCTCATAATAGGTTGTACCTCAAGCGTTACTACGCCTAGTAGTAACCAATATGCTTTTGTTATATTTTTGTTTTCGCTAAGAGTGTTTGTTTTGGTCGAGTAATCCAACTTTTTACATTTATTGCAGATGTCAAACCCATTGGAACCATGTGTTGGATATGCCGACGGAGCAAGTCGTAGTTCGCGGAACCTGTCCTCCGCAGCCTGGGCCATTTTTGATCCAAGCGGTGAGTTAGTAAGTTTCAGAGGTGTATGTATTGGTCAATCAACAAACAATATCGCTGAATATAGTGCGTTGATAGAACTTCTCTCTGATGCCATCGCTCATGGTATACGCCGACTAATCGTCAGGCTAGACTCACAGCTCATAATACTACAACTCAATGGTATATATTCCGTATGAAACCCAGCTATTTATCGCATGTTCCTAAGGGTTAAGATTTTGGAAAGACAATTTGATCTTATTCAATACCAGCATATTTCCAGAAACTTAAACACATTAACCGACTCATTAGCAAACTATGTGTTAGATAGACATTTGCAACATTTATAAAAAGAAACACACCATCAATGTTCTACATGTGGATCACATAACTCAACCGGAATAAAACTCCGAAAATCAAAAATACATATATAGCTGTTTATGGTTTACACATAATGTTCTGTAACCAAGACAAAATCGGTCAAACGACCTAAAATTCAAAATGCTAGGGGGTACCCTAGTCTAATGATGCTCGTGATAGCAAGTCACAGCCTGTGTGATCATGCGTAAGAGACGAGTCCATCATCGAGGCACACCAGTAGTATGCCGCTGTAACTGCAAAGGTAGCTCATCGATCCTCACATCTGGGATACCGAGAGTAAGGCTCTCAACCTGCTCCTGCACAGCTGTAAGAGTCTCGGCCACATCGAGGTCGCGAAGAATAACCCTTCCGGCGGCCTCTCTTGCTGGGACAACAGCTGGTACTCTCACACGAACTACTGGATGAACAGGACCGATATCTGCATGTACACATGAGTTTGATTAGAGTCTTGATAGAACAAAGCACAAGGACATTATATACAAAAATAGTGAACAACAATATGGTCAGAGATTTTACCAATAGCACCCCACTGCTCGCCATCCGGCAGTACCAAATCTGGATCACCCCGGAAGTCCATACCGGCATATGGATACTCGGAATAGACCATCTCCTGACGATCAAACCACCTGAAGAAGGTATCAGAAAATGAAATCTAAGATTGACCAGCATGCCTAGACATATGGTCAACCCATCTCTGCATGCGTGGTTCAGTAGGAGAAGGTAAGTCGAGTGCAATGTACTGCGGTTGCATCAGTGGTATCTTTTCCAAGGCAAAGGCGGTCAAAATGGAACCGAACCCAAAGTTCTTCAACTTCCCATTCTTTATCTTGGTCAACTGCTCTTTCATAACAAGAAGTACTTCGTCGCACCAGTTGAACACCTTCGGTTGAAGGCATTCCAAGGCATGCTGCATATAGGATCTGTTGGCTACATGAAGAGATGTGCTACCTGCCATCCTACCAAAAGTAAATAGGATAGTCCTAAGGGACCTATCAGTGAAATCACAGATGATGATCTTGCCGTCTTTACTCGGCTGAGATCCTTCCCTGCAATACTGACGGCGCCGAGAATCGTCCACAGAATCTCCCGAAATCAGCTGATGAAAATCGAGGGGGAAAACACCTCCAAAGCTCCAACAAACCAAGTTCAAATGAAATGGTAAAATGAGAGGTAAAAAACACTTTTTAATTACTTTCACGTAGTTCGAAGTAAAGTATTAGCGTTTTAATCTCATTTTCAAAGCAAATATTGATCATTTCTAACTAGTTTGATGAAGCAGTTGAAAGATACAGTACTATCTTTGGAAGGACAAAGCTATCTATGGTAAAAAATCAAAACAAGACCACTTATCGAGCAGTGTTTACCGCAAGATTCAAGCTCGTTAAAAAATAAACACGGACCGAGCAAATGTTTCCACCCGCGTTTAAGCTCGTTAAAAAATGAACTTTTCCCCCGGTAAATAACCACCGTGAATGAAGCATTTTCAGCCATTAAAGCCTTGGTCGTGTTTGCACCGTCACCTCCACTTTTCCATTGGCCGATCAGTCATCTCCATTTGATTGTTTACCCTTTTTGAGGAACAGCTGCGAAGAGTGATTTCACTAGCCATCCTTGTGACACTGCCGTGATTGGAGAATTCCAAACCTTACCTGGAATCAGCTGCTACCCGTTTTATCACTTGTTCCTCGAAAGACGAGTCTTCTTTAAGCTCTTTTCATCTGACTCGTAAAATATGAAAAGATTGCTGAGTTTTGGCCTTCCAGCTTGTTAAAGCGACAGGAAGTGCTATCCCTCCTCTAGATTTTAATCTTTTTGGACCTGAGGGATTATTGCATAAAAAGATCGAGCGCTTGTTTTGTTCGGCTCGTTAAAACTATCGAAAATTCATCCCTTCTGTATTGTTTTATACTTTTTCGGACTTAAGGGATTAGATGACGAAAAAGGAATTCCGGAGTTATCTTTACGTACCTTTTCAAACTCCCTAAAAAGGAAAAGGACCGAGTTATCTTTGTCGTTAGACTCGTTAAAAAGATTAATAGCGACAAACTTGTCTTTAGACGAGAACGAGTTTCACTATCGCTAGGCTCGTTAAAACATAGCGATGGGTTTGCCCGAAGGGAAAATTATAGAACAAGCATATGTTATCCTCCTCAAGCTTGACAAAAATAAAGAGGTACTGGTCAGAAATGACTGGGGAAAAATTGGGAAGAAAACTCAAAGAAACTTTATTGGTAGCAAGTCGCTCTTGAACATGACACTTCCACTCCGTGCCAGAGTCGGGTTGGGTTGTTTCATTCACTGGTCACATCACCATGGTCACGCCATACCATCCACATTTGGGGTAAATGCTACCGATCCATCACATAAGTGTCACCAACATGTTCAAGAGAAGTCATCCAGAGAAGTCACCCGTGTCCCATCCACTACCATACATTATACTTCACTCTTTCATGACCGCCACCCTGAACCGTATATCACCAGATCATTTTCACCTCCATCAAAATCATTTGCTCCGTTCCGTGTCATTGATGTGGGATTCATTAAGGCCCTCCTTTGACGGATCGCTTCTTGTCGACATCAGCTCATTATCCAAGAAGTTGATCTAGGAACACCCCTTCAGTACTTTGAAGCTTGCATGCCTCAATGGCAAGTTTCTCACTTCCGGCGACAGGTATACATCAATGACCTTCGATCGAAAGATTTTGCGTGGTGTTCGATGCCAAGTCCTTTATTCACACCACGTGAATTGTACTGCAGTACCTTGAGGGTCATTATCATTATTGGTGATTCCTCTCGCGCTTGTTAACAGTTTACATCATTGACTGGTAATCAAGCGATGTCTTTCCATGTTCGACTTCAAAACATTTCTCACATGGATCGACTTGTACTTAGAGTGAAGATTGGACGAGATTGAAGACCCCAGATCTAGTTTCATCCATCCGGGCTGCGATATATATTCAGGAAAAATAAAGACATTGAAATGTACAGCATTGCAGCACAGATAATCATCCTACCAAAAGGATGATGACTTCATCAGAATCATCAGTCTACCATCAGACAATTGTCTGTCCTATGTACATGAAAATGAATTTATAAAGCTGAGCATGGGAATGCCCGCCTTAGCTAGATCATGAAAACAGTATGAAAATAATGTATTGTACTGTATCTTATTACAGGTCTCCTCCCCATCATCAGAAGAACTTCGGATCCTCCTAATAAAGCATTTCACCCGATAAACGGCCTCATACTTTAGGGGGCAACTGTTATATACATTTTTGTACCTTACAGCTATAAGCATGAAATGTCCATAAACCAAGGGATCCTAAGTCCCTAAAAGTGTTGTTCCAGCTCCTAAAGAAATAAGGTCAACAAATTACAGCTTCTCCCAGAAGTTCTCCACCAGAAACTGCTCAAAACTAGTCAAAACAGGATCATTTCAAGTGCTCCACTAGCTGGCTGCGTTGCAAAGCACCCAAATACACTGGCTAGGTGCGTTGCAACGCACTTGAATGCACTACCAGGGTGCATTGAGCGGGAAATGACAAGTGGCAGAGTCATTCAACGAGGTGGAAGCTTCCAGAATCTTCTCCAATGACACTTGCCTCACTGAATTCGACCAGTGATGAGTAAGAGGCTCTCAGTCTCCAAGTGGAAGCAAGAACTGACAGAGAGAAGCCACTAATCAATTCATGAGCTGACTCATCCTCTTTGCATACATCTATATATGGATCCCTCACCAAGAGATCCGGAGGCTGGAATTTTGTACATTGCAGAGAATTGCTGTTGGTTTTGTGATAGATATCAGAGTATTGGGTGATTTATGCTTTGTTGGAGGTGAAGAAGGGATTCTATGCTGGGAGGTTGATGCTGGATCAGGAATCATCGGTTGTAACTCCTCCTGGATCTTCTTTTTTTATCAATAAAACTACTTGAGTTTCTCCTACATGCTTGTATATCTGACGTGTGTTATATTTGTATGTTTAGCTTAAATCTGATCCTAAGCTTTTTATGAACATAAATCTATGTCTTTGTGTAGTTTCTCTCTTCTGTGAACTTGCAGGAACTTGGTGATGCTGGGCAAGTGAGGGAGCAGATCGTTGGAAGCTAGCAAAGAGAAGAGAGATTGGATCGAACAACTAGCGCAAGACACAGGTCGGTTCATCTTAATCATCTTCGTTTATAGTTCATAAAGAAGAATACAAGAGTAGTTTTCCTTGTTTGTTTCTAAGGTCTCTGTCACAACCCAGTGGGATAGGGTCGTTCTGAATAGACACTTTTCCCGAAAACAGAATGGACAGATTCTTAAAATGTATTTTCCATAGAAGATCATTCTTCTATTTTTGTAGGATAGTTTTAGTTTTTCATTTGTTTTTCTCTTTCTTATAAATAAAACCGGTTGTAAATGATCATCAAAAAGGATTCATGAGAGAGTACACCAATTCTCTATCAGATTTTGATTTCGCTTGTACAAGTAGCAAAACTTTTCGAAAAATCTGATTTTTATTATTGACAAATAGAGTTAACTTTAGCCTGAATATGATGTTAGTTTCAACCTCAAAAAACTCTGATGAAAGCAACCTTTGGTAAAAAAAAAAAATTGTTTTATGTCAGCACAATGAAAGGTATCATCAATAATAAAATAAATATTCTCTGTAAAGCTGCTGTTTTCAAACTCTATTATTGTCGTCTAGAGCTTTCTTAAGGAAAAACAATGACTTCCTCCCTGCTAAAGGAAATCGCAGCATTCAGAGAAACAATCCGAGAAAACACTATATCTCAAAGAATAAGAGGTCTCATCACGAGCCGGCTTATCATGATCACAGATATTATAACTTGCTGACTTTGCCAATACTGTCTATCAAAACAGGGCAACGACTCAAGATTGTTGCAATCAAAAGACAAGGGGTCTCATCATGAGCCAACTTGTTCAGCAAAAGTGTAAATCAAGTGAATGACTGTGTCATAATTTGGCCACCAAACCAAGACATTGTTCTTTAGAGAATAAAAAAGGAAAAAGCGTCAAAAAGGATTTTTCTCTGAAATGTTGTAAATAACCTCAAGCAGGAAAAAGGATCATTGCTGGATAACATGGTAACCCTGTCGAGGCTATGGACGCTTGCGGGCAGCAGAGGCTCTACCTACGACAAATGAGCATATTTTAAAAAGCCAGTACACAGAGAAGACCTTATTTTATCTTTAAAAAGACTGAGTAATGTCTGGTATGAATGCAAGAACTAAGCCTGAGGAAGCAGACAATTGGAATATGAAAAGGTTGAGACGAAGTATCATTGATAGGATAAGGAGTAATGTACTCTATCTGTCCATAACAAAATTTAGACATATGAAAATTTTTCTGTTTCGGAAGTGGAAATTCAATAGAAAAGCAGAGATAACTGGTTCTTCACAGTGAATCGCCATTGTTGTGGTCACCAACAACCCCCCTCTTTGTTTGATATTAGAAATAACACCAAGCAAAGGGGGACCCTTAACAAAAAATACAAAAAATATTTTTATCAAAATTTTTGTATTTTTACTCCCTAAAGCTATATCGCATTGCGAAGAGAGAGTGAAGCATTTCCTATGTGCGTAAATAAGCTGCGAAGAAGCGACGCGAAATTCATCGCATCGCATATATTGAAAGCACTCTTAAATGAAAAATCTTAAGGAATCGCCGACGACCGATGTGCGACGTCGCATATCGCAACATCGCATAAGCAGCACACAGTGATTGAATGAAAAATGCGATCTGTGATCTTGCGATTTGCGATCTTACAATCTGCGATCTGCGATGAATGAGACTATCAATTCCTGCGATGACACTTCTTGACATCGCAATCCTTGATACTGCGATGCGAATCGTAGAAACCACTCATCGCAAGATTTCCTCGACATAGTCTGTAAACCCAAAATTGAGCGCGCACCTTAAGGGAAATTAATGATTGTACGCCTGAGTATCCAAGAATGATTGTGTTGCGTTTTTCGAAGAGTCAAGTCATTATGAGTGTCATGATTATGCATTCATTAGAACTTAAAGCTTTCATGTCAATCTTTTCGTCGTTTCTCTTTTCCTTTGCATAAACTGTAAGCCAGCAACTAATATAAATAAATATGCAGGAAACATCTAAGGAAAAGGGGAAAGCACCAATACTCAGAGAACAGAGAGGAGATGCCTTCGCAAATGGATGCCGCATGCAACAGGACTGCGGATTCCAGAGTATCACTCAACAGACACTGATGAAAATAGACTATCCAAGACTCAGAGTCAAAGGCGCACAAAAGCGGCATGTTTACAAAAGATCCTGAAGCTCAGACTGGGTAAAGCAAAAAGAAAAACGCTAAGGAAGGAAGACGCTTCAGAAAAGCCTGGAACAAAGAATGGAAGCAATCTGAAATACAGAAAATTGTTCAGGCAACGAAATCCCTAACTCATTGAGTCATTCGCACGGCCGAAAACCGAAATAGCAACAACACAATCAGTTTGAAAGAAATCTGGGTTATACTAAATATATACACAGCGAATACACCCAGCTAGAGGAAGATCTTCGAAAATATCTTCTAGTTTGTCAGAAAGAAGTGCTAGCTCTTGTTATTTCTACTTTTATCGCTCGAACAAAAGGAAAATACAACCAACCGACTCTTTCCAGGTGAACGTTGCATTGCTTACAACACTAAGGAGCAGATATAGAAACGGTTAGAAATTAGATTCAATTTTTAGAAATAAATTTGTTTTAGTAAAAGGGCAGTCATTTGAAGCCGTTTCCTAAATTTGTGTAATTAAGATTAATTAGTTAGTAGTATTTAACCCTTCTCATGGCATTTGGAGAAGGGTCCAGAAATTTGTCAAAAACTTGTCCTCGGAACATGCACTTCTGCACCCTCAGAGGAGGTTTTGATAAATGGATGGATCGAGATTTATTTATGTTTGCATTTTAATGTCTGCTAGTGATGTTGCACTTCTGTACTCTTAGTAGATGTTAGAACAAGTAGAGATAAATCGTTATTGCTTGGAGTTTGTGAGTGAAATCAGTCATAAATGGTACTTTTATCTCTTGACCAATTTTTGCTTATATTCTTAGAGCGATATGCAGTTTTAGTTGTTTATATGTTAATGTATGAATGTGTGGGTTACCATTTGGCACTTCTGTACGGTGGAGTCATTTATTTGTGCTTGACATATGAATAACTTATTATGTGATATGCTGTTCACAACTATTTTGCCTAACTTTTTATGCAAAATGGTTTATCTTAATTGATTTATATTCTTATGATAGCTGAATGATCTTTATTACCAGTTATTGTTCGAAATCTTTTTAGATCGCATAATAGAAGAAATATACCCAGGTTTGCGTAGATTAGATGTGTTGTTTTCATTAGATTACAATAGCATAGAGTTAGTTTAGAAGTTAGAATTAAATTAGCTTAAAATACTTCTAGATCAGCATCATCAAACTCTACACACACACACACCCCTTACATTGGAAAACTGGTCCCATTATCCCCAGTCGGACCCGCTATACCAAACGGACAAGGAGTTGCCAACCAAGTTCCGGACCGGGTGGGTATCCCCCTTGTTGTTGACCCGATTTCCGGGCCCTCAACATGTACATATTCATTTTATTGATGATATAGTTGGGCTTTGACACCTTGGCTCTCGTTCATGCAGAAAAATCCTATCAGTACCACGCAACCTTCTATAGTTCCCCTCTTTGATTTAAACCCAAAGATATAATTAACTATGGCCATTTACGTTTCCTCCTTTTGTTTTCCTGAGATTGTCTTATATGCCAATAGTATGCCAATATATATATACTATGCCAAAACCTTGTCATTAACATCCCTTCTTACTTCCTTTTTTCCGTGTAGAGCCCATTTTTGGTGATATTTGTGTCCATTTATCAAATATGGAGCAAAACTTGATGCAAAATTTGCATTGCTTTTTGCACTAGGTCTTACACTAAGATTAATAGTAGGTTTCGCAATAGGTTTTACACCATGTTTTGCACCATGTTTTAAGCCATGTTTTGTGCCCATCTGTTGCACAAGGTTTTGTTCCAAGTTTTGCATCAAGTTTGGCACCTAATTTTGTTTCACCTACTATTGCATCCACTTTTTGCGCTACACTTGCATCAACTTTTGCAGCATATTTTGCCTCCTCTTTTGCATCCTTTTTAAAATAATTTTTTGAATCCATTTTAGCATCATTTTTTGCATCCCCTTTGCACCAAGTTTTGCATCGAGGTTTGCGTCTAGTTTTGCATCTAATTTTGCAACTAATTTTGTTCAATCTTGTTTTACATCTTCTTTTGCATCTATTATTATGTCCACTATTGCACCTAATTTTTTTGTGCCATAATTTGTGACTAGATTGGCACCTCCCTTCGCACCCAATTTTTCTTCTAATTTTGCATCCATATTTTCATCCTCATTTATGTCTTGGTTTTCATCGAATTTTACATCCTTTTTTGTATCCACTTTTGTGTCAGTATTTGCATTGTTTTGTGTCTAGTTTTGCATCTAATCTTGCATCAACTTTTGTTGCATCCAATTTTTCATCCACTGTTGCAACCATGTTTATGTCCACCATTGCATCCTTTTTTGGATTTTTGTTTGCATTGAATTTTTCTTCTTCTTTTGCATCTATCATTACATCCACTTTTTTTTGTGCCACAATTTGCGCCATGTTTTCACTTACTATTGTACGCACCTTTGCTTCCAATTTTACATCCATGTTTACATCCTCTTTTGCATCAAATATTGCATCTAATTTTGCATCCACTTTTGCATCAAGTTTATGCATTTCATTTTGCATTGTTTTGCATCTAATTTTTGTTTCGTCTATTGCACCCATGTTTGCATCCACTTTTACATCCCTTTTCGCACTTTGTTTTGCATCAAAGTTTTCATTTTTTTGCGTCTGTTATTACATCCACTTTAGCATCCACTTTTGTTGCACCAAAATTTATGGCATATGTTGTGTCTATTGTTGCAACCCACACTTTCTTCCACTTTTGCATCCACATTTGCTTCCTTTTTGTGACCAAGTTTGCATCTAAATATTGTGCATGTTTTTGCATCCCTTGTTGAATCCACTTTTACATTTGGTTTTTCACCTCGTTTTTCATTTACTTTTGCATCTAATTTTGTGACCATTATTTCACCCATGTTTTATCCATCTGTATATCCCTTTTTTCATCTTATTTTGCATCGAAGTTTGCCTCCTTTTTACATCCAAGTTTGTCTCCTTTTCTGTCTCTGTAGTAGAATCCACATTTATTTTACCATAATTTGTGCCAAGTTTTACACCCACTGTTGCATCCATGTTTCCTTCCACCTTTATCTTTTATGTTTACATCCACTTTTGTGTTAAATTTTGCATATACTTATGTTGCATCCACTTTTAATACAATTTTATTTTTATTTTTGCCCCCATTTTTTTGTTCAATTTTGCATCCCTTTTCCAACACACATCATATTTTCTGCATTGCTGATATTTCTTATGACATTGACAATTATTAATAATTGATGAGTATGACAATAATCAAGATGATGGCAATAATCAAGATGATCACAATGACATGAATAATGATTATGATAATAATGACAATGATGATAAATATGGTGGTTACAATGACAATGATGATGATGATGATAACGATATTAATGACCTTGGCTAATCATCCCAATTTTTAAAAGTTGTCACTATCATAATCATAATCATTATCTTTGGTGTCATCATCATATGGTCATCATTATCATCATTATCATCAAGTTCATCATCAACAAGAATAATGACATGAATGATGATGACGATGATAATAATATCCATGAAGACGATGACAACAATGATGATAGAAATTACATTAATGATGATGAAAATGATAATGACGATGATAATGGTGGTGATGATAATCATGATCAATCATCTCTCAAAAATATAGTTGTTATTTCTCTTGCATATATTATATGTGTCCTAAATAACCCTTTTCTAACAATCATCACCTTTTTTGGGTTGATGATATTTCTTACGACACCTATAATTATGAACAATTGACGATAATGTCCATAATGATGATGGCATGAATCGTGATTATGATTATAATGCAATGATGAAAACTATGATGACAATGATGGTGGTGATCATGATTATAATGAATATGATGGCAATGATAATGATGATGTCAATGACCTTACAATTTTATGAATTCATGAACAAACTAGTTTCAACACCATATTCTGCATATGTATTACTATCAAAATTTTTACATAGGTCTCTCTTGGGATATCTTACTATAGTGGTGGTGTCAACACTAGAGAGACATAGCCTAGATCTACCCACAAGAATGTGCTAAGATTTGAAAAATGAGTTTTCAATCAAGCAATCAAGCTACAGGAAGACAAGTAGTGTAGGGATGTTAGTACAATGATGCCAAAGAGGTATATGAACACCAATGTTCATGAAAAGAATCAAAACCCAAGAAGAAGGATCAAACCCTAATTAGGTAACCAAGCTCACAAAATTGCATGTAAACTCAGCAAAAATGTAGTGATCAAAGCCAAAAAATTTAGAGAAAAACTCCACCCAGTAGGGTTTGCAGGGATGCACAAAACTCCTTCTAGATCTGATCTTAAACCCTCAGTTTTCAAAGAAAATTACCTTCAATGATCTATTAGAGAAGGTATAAGTGAAACATAGAAGCTATCAATGCTCCCTAGAAGTTATGCAGACCGAAACAAAGGGATATCAATGCCCTGGTCTAAAATATAGGTGCCCTGGTCTAAAATATAGGTGTGAAACAAAGGGAAATAAACTTAAATCTAGGAGGTTTCAGGATCTAGGTTTTGATACCAAGCTATGTAGATGACTAATGACCACTATTAAACATCAATAAAACCAAAAAAACCTAACAAAAATGAAGTAAAATAAGCTAATTTTTTTTTACTTACTGGGATCACCCTAGTATGGCCATGAATTATGTTTAAGATAGAATTTCACCTACAATACTAGGTCACTTTAATCCCAACAAGCTTTGCCTAGAGCTTTCCTAGATGGTGTGTGTGAATGAAGAAGTGAGACAAAAGAAACTAGACAATCCCAAAAACTTTTAGATTCACAAGAAGAAGGAAGTAGACATACCTTTTAATGCTAGATCCTTGACTTTATCTAACGAAGCCAACTCTAGGAAGATCTCCTCCAATATCTTTGCTCCTGGATCTCCTAGATCACCTACACATAGAGAAAGAAACCAATATAATCTTCCTACGAAACAACATTAGTTATAAACATAATATATCAATCACATCAAATAAAATAGACCATGAAAGATAGATAAGGGGAAAATCTTCATTACTATTGCTCTTTGGTAGAATTGGAATACATTGATGGATCCTCCAAGCCTCTACCCTTGGTCTGATCCCTAACCTCTATGCTCACTAGTGTGGCTACACAAGTTTATCGTGGTTTCAACACAAGCATCATTTGGGATACATTCCTTCTTCTTCTTGTGACTAGTGAAGAGTTTCGTTTATATAGATTCCCATCATGATTGAGTTTCATTGCACCTATACACTTTCTTAACCATATCATTAAGGTCATGATTAAGATATACCAACTCAATCATTTTTTTAATAAAAAATGACTATTTTAAACAAAGTTGTTATTTTGGACCAAATCTAAGATCATCCAGTCGAATTCTTGCACTATTTGGAGCTCTAGTGTAGAGATGCTTTGATAGCCTTCTATTTCAGTATCCAACACTAGGCATGAGCATTTTTTGGGCCTTTTAGTTTGGTCCCTACCAATTGGAAGCAGCATTGATCCCTCAAAACACCTTTTTTTTATGTTTCACTAGCCACAATTTGATCCTCTGGCTTGGAAAAGGATATGCTTATCTTCTTGACCTTAGGGGGTGGCGTTTTGAGCCATAACACTTGGAAATGTGTTTAGCTATGTGCTTTATTTGTGGTAAGGAAATATTATTGATAAGTTCATCAAAGATACATGAATTCCCGTTGAAGGAGGAGAATGATATTCATCAAGTATCAATGTGTTAGATTATATGGATGATAACATGGCCTCACATTGGATAGTCTGTTGTTCAAATATGCTTCGCTAGGGGGACGTTATAGTAGGTTTCCTATATAGTTGGGTGGCGATGATACACCATTAGTCATGGTGAGACAAGACCTTGACATTCAACACAATGGAAAATACATGGCTTCGGTTCGGTAAGGACACATCAATTAGGTGTATTCTAGGTGATACAAGAGCTCTCCAACCCAATATGGAAAATATGTTGTCATGTCATATCCTATCTTGTTAAAAAAAATTGACATGATCAAATTATGTAAAAATAAATATAAAATAGACTAAAATTAAAAATAATAATAATAATAATTATTATTGTTATACTTATAATTAATTGTATTTAATAATTAAACCAACCTAGATCCATCTTAACTCTGGATGTACTAAGTGTCGGGAGAGATCAAATCTATTGAAATGCAAACCTCTTTTAGAGTGAAAAGAGAATCAGTCCTGCTCAATGCTTGGTAAATCCAAATTTAGGATAGATCTAGGATTGTTACAAATCCAACACTAAAAGTGAAATTGATAGAAAAAATCCAAATTGAAAAACATTTAAACTCATCCTATCAAAATTCCTTCATGAAAGTTAGACATGAACCACTTCCATAACAATGGAAGTTCACATCGCCATGAAATTCCCCCTAACATGCTTTTAATTTAAAATAGAAATCAACACAACCTTAAAAGAGAACAAAAATACCTCGGTTGTTATATATTTTAATTTGAAATATTTTGTTCTCTTCCCAACTGAGTGCTAGTCATAGTGATTTGAAATAAATTTCGAGGATTTGGTACTAGACACTGTGGTCAGAAACTGGATAATTGTTCCATTGTTTTTGGTCCTGATATTTAAGGAAATATTACATGATTTCATGTCGAATCTCATGACTTCGTCGCAACTATCCCACCCTAGAATTATTAAGGAAGGGTGAGTAATAAAACCTCTCGATTCATTTTTTTTTTTAATTTTATGATTTAAATTTGAGAAAGCCAAGGGTTCTGGATTTGGTGGAGTGTAAGAAGTTGGCTATGAGAGTCAGGAATTTGAGGGTCGCAAATACTTTTATCCTCAATAGATCCTTTCATGCACATCAAACTTACTAGGACCATGAGGTATATTTGGTCAATTCTTTCTCTCAATTTATCCATTTCCCAATATTATTTTACCCATTACCCTATAAGCTTAGACCCTGAAACCTTATTTTGTAAAAACGTGACATAATTTGAACAAAATATATGTGGACTTTGAAATCCTAAAAATTATGGCAAGAAAATCATTGAGATGGAATTTGGGAATGAGTGGATAGTCCCTTGACATCAAATTAATGTGAATGCACTAATTTTTCCATTTGTAGGAGAATGGACTGCTTGAAGGGCTAGACATCACCCTAGAGAAACATATAAATAAGAGTGAGAAGGAGGCTCATTCTCACTAGCCCAAGTGAAAATCATAATTTCTAATAGCATCGGAAGTAGTTGTAGCTTAAGAGGACAAGGTCAAGGGTGAAAAGGGATTTTTTTTTGGTCTACTTGTGTTTGGCATAAGTCCAAGTAGGAGAAGAAGGCTAGTCGCAGGATTGAGGGACAATAAGGTGCATGGTTTGGGGATGATATTCTTAAGGAAATAGGGCTGAAGTCTTCTAGTCTATTATAGGAGGGATAGAGCCCTAGATTAGGGATAGTCTATGGTCAAAGAGGAGCTAGAACAACATCTTAAGGTGGCCTAAGTAGTAGCGAAGAAGGGTCGATCTGTTAGCAAGGGAAAACACTAATTTTGAGGTAGTTTTAGGGCTCATCTGGTGCCCTAACTAGGCTGAAAACCTTAGGTTTGAAATTTGCATGGGTCCATGAGCAGCAATAGAGGAACGTGTCCTTGACTAGAGGTAAGTTTTCTCCTAAGTTGGTGGTTTAGTGTCCTAGTTAAGGACAGATTGTTTCGATATCTTAAGGCTATTTGGAGGCTATAAATTTTATGTCCAAGGAAGCCTTAAGTGCATACATTGAAGGACTATAGGTTTGTTAGGAGAGGCAAATTTGGAAATGCTCATGGACTAATCTTTGACAAAAAAAGGAAGGAAGCCAAGGAAGAAGTTTTTCTAGCCCAAGTTTGTTGAAGAAGAGGACATATTACAATAAGAGAGGGTAACCCTCCATGCCCTACATTTGTCTTGATTGGCGAAGAGCAGGAAGGCAATAGGGTGAAGAAGTCCCTAAGTTTTGAGGAGTAGCAATGGCAAGTGTAAGAGTTGTTCACAAATGGAGTTGTGAACAACTCGCCAGAAGACCTTATGTGGTGATTTGTTGAAGGACTAATGACCAACAAAAGGAAAAATTATAGCCATGTTTAGTGACCTAAAGGAGTAGGATCATTAATAGAGGGAGATTGGTGTTGTTGCAGATCAAGAATAAAATTACTAGTATATGTGTTTAGGACACATGGACTGAAAGGGTTGAGCGGTGTCACATCAACCAGTAGGTCAAGCGTTTTCTTCTTCAAGGTATATTGGTTGTCAAAGGACTTACACCAAACCATAGTTTGTATTCATTATATGAGTGATTGTATGAGGGCCATGATCCTTGGTATGGTAGCCCTAGACTATTGTATTATAGATTGACAATATAACAAAGTTGGGTTATTGAAAAATTGTAAAAAGTTATATATGTGTGCGCGTGTTGATTTACTACTATATTAATTCCACTATAAAAATTAGTTTGTTGTGTAATTAGAGTTTGTAGTGTTAGAGAGTCTAAGACCCTAACCTAGATTCACTAGTGTCATGGAAAATGAACACTCTCTTTGATTCTGGGTGACATTAAGGGAATTTTGAGGTCTAAAATGGGCCTTCTAAGAAAAATGTACAACAAAAAAAAATTATAAGAACCAATAGGATTAAATATGATGATTTCAACCATGGGGGATGATTCACCATTTTTGGAGTAAAAAGGTTAAAAGATTAAAAAATAATAAAATAATAAAACTATTTTTTCAACTCATATTTTCAACTTATCTCCCTAACGTTTTACTCAAATTTCAAGCGGGAGTACTCGTTGGATGAAAAATTTAATTCCTCAGCCAAGGAGTATACATGTTGCATAGTTTTGATGGACCCTACTACATGAAAAATGAGTAATACATGAAAAAGTGTGATTGCGATCACATTTTTCATGTATTTCTCATTTTTGTGTAGCAAGGTCCATCGAAAGTATGCAACATGGGTACTCCTTGCATGAGGAATTAAATTCTGCATCCAACGAGTACTCCCACTTGAAATTTGAGTAAAACCTTAGGGATATAAGTTGAAAATACGAGTTGAAAAAATAGTTTTTTCTTTTTTCCCATTAAAATTTGATGATGTATTCTAATTTTATTTTAGTATTTCCAATATTATTTTATAATTTCCTTAGGAGGCCCATTTTAGACCTCAAAATTCCCCTGATGTGAGATAGGGATGCATGAACGTGTTCAAATGTATGAGTTTACATTGGTGGTTTGTACTCATGGTCATTATTTTAGTTGGAAGACAATATCAGAATTGATGAAAAAGGAGTGGGGGCCTCACATCAGCTCATTGAAAAATTTCAAGATAATAGTGAAAGGTTGTCTCATTATTTTTTAAGAAGTCTAAAGAGGGTCATTGGGATGTGAATACGGTTTGGAATATCGACTCCATCCCTTTAATTTCTAACCATTGGACCTCTCTTTTTTATCCCACTTGGGAGAGACTAGAAAATGCCCATATTTGGGTTTGGCTTCTTGGACTAAAAGTACAATCCTGGTTAGATCAGGCTCTTAAGGAAATTTGAGAAAATCTAGGGGAATTATTGGAGGTCAACCTCACTTTCAAAGACTTTGTGGAGATGAAGATGGTGCGGGTATCAATAAGTTCGGATATCATAGATGGCTTATGGGGTGAAATGGAACTTTGGCATCAAGGCATCACTTCTCTTCAAACTTTAGTCTACGAGGGCATCCCCTTCACATCCAACAAATGTCACCAACACAACAATAATGCTACAGTATGTCCTCTAGGGTTTAATGGAAACAAAGGCAAGTACAATCCCTCATCTCCTAGGATGAAAGAGAAAGGCTTTGTCCCAATGGCAACAAATCCTCTCGTCCTTTCTACAACTACCTCACATTCCCCTACTATGTCGAAGACTATAGCTTTGAAACTCACTGTGACTGTTCTAATGATTATTAATGGGGCTTCCACTGAGCACAGATCTGATCAACCACAACTCCACTTAGCCACTACTTCGATAACGCTACCCTTGGGTACTCCCTTTTCATCTGTTTCTTTAACTTCATTTATTGTTAGTTATATTTTGGAGTGGGAGAAAGATTGGAATAAAATAGAACATGTAATAGCTTGTATATATTCTATTGAAAGAAATTACATGTTTCAATGGTTAGGTTCATGTGGTAGATATCAACTTCTTCAATGAGTCCTAGAAGTCACATCCCTTGTGTGGTTGATTTCAAGATCAAACTGAATCTTTCCATTATGGATAATAATTGGGCATGGTTAGCTTAATAGAAAAAAACGATATTGTAGGAAATCCTTATGCTTTTTTGATTGAATGATTAGATCCTTAGATCAAATTCCATTTGTAAATGTTGTTGTATAACTTTGGTGGTGGTGATAAAAATGTCTTGAAGTCAAAAATTAAAAAGTGTATTGAGCTTCATTAACCCAATATGGAATTGCAATCATTTTTTTAATATTCATGATTCTAACAAATAAAGGGGAGCATATGAATATCCAAGATGAATTTTGAATCCATAATTTGAATATGTATATGAAGACACCAAGAATGTTTAGACCTTTGATAAATATGTGGGGAAAATTCTTTAGTCACACGTGCCATTATCTTTTGCTAATTATTGTAACCTTACAATGAAAACAAATTTGATGTAAAGGGAATTCTTGGGTGTGATTGATATGGCATGTTGTACCTGAAAAGAAAATATAAGTAGAGTTTGTATCTCTTATAGGTGTTCATTGATGAAAGGTTGTTTAATGAATGTGGTGCCATAATTCCTTAGATTAATAGTCATAGAGTGCAATACTGATTTAGATTCATTCTATATCTATGACATTTTCCTAGAGAATTAGTGGGAACATTATTTGGGTACATAAGTGTCTTGATAGATGGAATTATGTTCATAAAATTCTCTATTGTTCAATGTTTGTAGTTACATTGATGTTAGGACCTAGATTACAATAAGTCCCTGATTATTTTGTGCAGTCCCAATGTGTGGCCAAAATATATGATTGGTATTCAATTTGTATGTTGCTTGAGATGAAAATCCTATAAGTAATTCATAATGGAAGAGAATATATGAATAATTTGTCGTAGAGATGTTAGAAAGTTTCTACAATGAATAACTAATGGTTGGTTTTATAGTGGTGAAGGATGATTTGAAGCAATTTTGTTTGATGCCTACTATTAATGGTAGATATTTCTTAGTTGGAATTATGGGTTTGCAGCAAGTAGTACATAATGATATTCTAGACATAATAAATATTTTTTGGAATTTCATTCAAAATAATGGCAATGATATTCCTTGTTATAGAAATGGAGATTTGTTCGAGATGGACAAACAAGGTCCACCTTTTATTATATTAAATCAAAACTAGAACTAATATATGGAAAATGAATCACATCTTATATTTGGAGGATGTCTAACATGGTGTGTTTAGATTATATACATTGTTCATTGATGTTTATGAGCTTGATATTAGTTAGAGGTGGTACTTGGGCGGATTATTGTAATAGCCTGTGATATAATAAAAGCTTGTACTTATTTTCCCCATGACATGGAGCATGCAAATAATATGTAACCATATCATTGTATGACTATTCTAAGAAGACATACCCATTATCCATGCATTCTTGATGATCTGGATAGCCTGTTTAATATAATGTACAACCTATGATAGAGTATGGGCCATGTGTCAGTTGAATTCTATATGAGTGGATTGTGTTGGTTGTAAACTCTAGGGGGGCTGATAGACCTAAACAACTAAAATTTCCTATACATTTAGGTGGAATTCATTGAAAATATGAATGAACCATGTACTTGAAGGCAATCTTAGTGGTTCTGTAGTGGCAATAGTTAGGTACCCATTTATTTTGGTGGACTACCACTCAATTTTGTGGATGCTAACAATTTGGTAATGCCTGCATGATCGGGGAATGATATGCAAATGCCAAGTTAGATCATATATATATTTTATTGATCAAGAGTGTCTTTGATGTATTGAAACAATAGATGATGACAATTAAGACTTACCTAACAAAGATAAATACATGTGATCCAGATCTCTTCAGCTACCAAAATTAACCAAGATCTTTTGCTTCTGTGATGTTAGTAGAATTGCATTCAAAAGAGGATGAAAATCCACATGTGCATATTGTAAAGAAGACGAAACATAAATGTGATCAACAAATCAGAGGACACATAACACATTGATAATAGAGTTCACCCAATGTGGGTTACATCTCCGGGCCCTGGTGTCAAGAGTGGGGAGGTTGCTTCATTAAATGTTTCAAATGATGATGATGTACATGGTATGTTATTTTTCATTACAAGGATAAAGACCCTAAACTAGAGTGGCGTGTCTCTCAATAAGACGTTCTCAGGAACTCTCACTCATATGGGAAAATTCCCTCAACGAGAGTGGCATGTCTCTGCACGAGACGTTATCCCTATAGGAACTCTCACTCAAATGGTCATTCCCTTATCATGACAAGCTAATAAATTCTCACATTATCTGGCATACATTTATCCCTCAACATAATGGTAATAAGGGATCTTAACAACGACAACATCATCTCAACAAATCATTAGAAAAAATGACATAACTACATCATATACCTCCACTCTTGGAGATGGAAGAAAAATGCAAAGCTCAGCTATTAAAATGGACTGTACCACAAAATTTGTGGTGCGAAATCATGTCAAGTGAATATAAACTTTTCCCGTTTCTCACAACATCAAATATTGAACCCTTAGGCATCTTGAAGATTCCCCCAAGGGTTCCTTCCTAAAGATGGCCAAAAAATCTATTGCTGGGATGATTCTGAGCACAACACTGCGCTCCCTGTGAAGTTATGTAAAAAATGACTATAAAGCTAGCATCATTCTGCCTCGGTCAAAAAATCAGCCTCCAAGGGAATATTTTAGATTCCACAAGATTCTCTAAAGATTCCTTGTTGTTGGACACCTGAATTTACGTTTCTTAGATGAGGAAACAGGTTTCACGGTTGGACTCCTAGTGAGAAAACATGCAAAAATGACTATCAACTTGTCAAAATCTGACACTGGTACCTTTGCCCCTCTAAGGGAATATTTTTGGCATCTTGCATATTTCCTTGCTCATGGCTCTGCTGCTTCCAAGCGCTTAATGTTCCACTATGCAGGGTTCCACTGTCCTCCTAGTTCTGGCCTCCACCCATTCGCTTTGTTGTTCACTAAGAAAATGAAGTGGGTTTTTATATAAAAGGGTTGGAGAACTTACTAAGATGGGGTCGTTAGCCCAATGGTTAAAATCGGAGAATTGGTGTGGGTGGTCGAGGGTTCCAATCCCATCGACCCCCAGATTGGTGTGTTAGTTAATATATGTGGTTGACAAGTAGTTTTTTTTATTAGCTCCCTCTTAATATCAACTTCCTTACAATACGTAATCAATTCCTTAGAAGTGTATTTCCCAACATTGTCAAACCTTAGATTTTTTATCTTTATTTCGGTTAGCGTTTCCACTTCAGCCCTAAACTCCTTGAACTTATGAAATACTTCATCTTTGTCTTGAGGAGATACGGTCATGTATTTCTAGAATGGTCAGCAATAAAGTTACATAGTATAGATGACCTTCAAGTGATTTGTCAGACATGGGCCCACACACATCGGAATGGATGAGGTCTAATATCTCTTTAGACCTAGTTTTACTAGTTTCACGAACTCCAGTAACCCTAGCATTATCAATACTAGAGTCCTTTCACCAAACCAATACTTTTCGTTCAACAAAAACAAATTCTTTCCCTTTTATCTTCTAAACAATAAAAAGAAAATTCTTTTTCAAACCTGGAACATATAGAATGTAGCTTTGATCCATTATCTAGCTTCAACGATGTTGATCCCAAGCCTCTAACAACATATTCATCAGTAAGAGAACCTGTAAGAGAAGCCAAGAATCCTTGACTCTTGACCTTGTTGAACAAGTATTAGATGACCTTATTGATCCAGCTTCTAGTAGTGTTAAAACCCATTCTTATGTAGTTCATCATTGAGGGAGAATCCATGCCAACAAAGTGATCTTCGACTCCTCGTGACCTTAACCCTGAAACCAAGTTGGCAAATCAAAGTGATTATATTAGGGTTTGATTTTCCTTTCTTGATAATTACTTGTGAGTGTGTTGGCTTCTTTTACTTCTTTATTATATTATCTTTCATCAGGAAATTACCATATTATGTGTGTATGAAGATCACAAAACAAGAGACACAAGATATAAGCACATGTCAGGAAAAACCCCACTCAAGGGGAAAACCCAGTCAAGATAATTCTTGCTTACAATAGTGTTCTTTGAGACTCTTCTCCCTGGACCAAGATCATACTTTCCCTCCACACCAACTCATCCTTCCAGATCTTTGACCCCTTCCAGAAACTTCGATTAGGTAACAACTTCTGACTAGAAGCAGCTTCTGGCAACAGTGAAACTTAGGAGACTTTGATCTCCAAATCTTGACCACAAAACAAAGAGAGACAGACACCAAAATTTAGATTTTTCCTTTCTCCTTAGAAATCCCCAAACTTGAATTCACTTCGTATTCCTAGCAACAGAATTCACACTCTTTCCCATCTACAAGGGAACTTCGGAATTTTTCCCCCCTACAAGAGATTGCAAACTTGTGTGTGAGACTGATGCTCCAAATGAAATCAACGAGCATCCTTTTAAAGGCTTCATTTGGGGTCGAATGGGGTTCTTAGGCCAACTTGATCTTCTTCTAGGCCTACATGGTGTAGAGGTTACATAATTCATATTTGACTCAATACTTCAACTTTTTACATGATTCAAAAGCCCAAGAAGGGTCTCTTTAAATGTATAATGACTCTATAGACTCATAATAAATCCTAGAAGTCCTCAATGGGTACTTCAAACTAAAACATGGTGACCCAAGCATGGAACCCATGCTTTAATAAGTCACAATAATGATAGTAAAAATTCTTTTCTTTATTCTTTTGACAAGTACATTACATGATTACTCAAGTACATTATTAAAGACTGAACATAGTTACATTTTCCAATAGATTTTAATATAATTAAAAATAATAATATTTCTATATATGAACATGTAAAATTTATATATAATATAAATCACATTATTAAGAATTAACATAATTTCATGGATCTACCAATGACCCAAAATAATTAAATCTCTCTAGATGTAAATCTTTCTTTAAGTTTTTGTTGGGTGTGGAGGTTCATTATCTTCTTGATTCAGAGGTCTCAGCCACATTGGACCCCATTTCCTAAATAGGGTGGCAATGTCACCCATATGATAGCCACCAAGGGGGTCCATGGGGGCAACAACTACACTTAAAAGGCCACCCCCTGGCAGGGGTTTGGGGGAAACTCCCTCGAAGATAAAGATAAATGAAAATTTTCCTTCTAAAATATTGTAATTTCATAGTCAATCTAGGTCATTCTTTAGGCGGATGATATGGTGATAGAAGTTATGTTAATTTAGGGTTTTTCGCTAGAAGGCAACCATGAGTTTATATGAGGGAATTGTATTGCGGTTGTGTATGATTATTCTGATCGAGAGAGAGAGAGAGGAGGCTATGTGAGACCAAAGTTGAAATTATAGAGAATCTACTATAGGTTGTAGCTATTCATTTTGCTCGATAATATAAAATGAAGGACTAGTTGTTTCTCCATGGATGTAGTTGAAATTGGGTGAACCATTTATATATGTGTCTCTCTTGTTTTATGTGTTTCTATATTTGTGATTCCGAACTATCTTATGTGTTCCATTGCTCTGTAATATATATTTTTCTAACAACTGGTATCAAGGATGAATGTTTATTTGGTTTATAAACTCACAGGAGAGAATGGTCTTTGGTTCAAGTCGGAACAATGGAGGAAGATGGTATGTTTAGGGCCAAGAAATTTAACAGCCAAAACTACCAGTTGTGGAAGATGCAGATGGAAGATTATCTATATTAGAAAGATATGTACCTAGCATTGAATGGAAAATGAAAGAAGTTGACAAGTGTGACAGAAGAAGAATGGGAGATTCTCGATAGAAAGGAAGTAGGAACAATAAGGTTGTTGTTGGTAGTGTCAGTGACATTCAACATTTCAAAGGAAGCAACAATAGAGGGTTTAATGACAATATTGGCCAAACTATATTGAAAACCCTCAACCTCAAATAAGGTATTTTTTTTAAAGCGTCTATTTAATATAGATATGTTTGAAGGAAGATCTATTGTTGATCATTTAAATGAATTTAACATGGTTATGAGTCAGTTAAATTTTGTAGGGGTAAATTTTGATGATGAAGTTAGAACTCTATTATTTTTGTGTTCATTTTCAGGAAGTTGGAATGGATCAGTTTTGGCTATTAGTAGCTTTGTCTCTAGATCTAGTACTTTAGAGTTTTATGATGTTGTTCGTGTCACCCTTAGCAAGGAAATGTGATGGAAAATCTCTAGTGAGACATAAGGTAATCCTTTGACCGTGGAGACTAGGAGAAGAAAAGTGGAAAGAGGAAGGAGCCCATGAAATCGTAGCAAGTCAAGAAAAGGAAAATATAGATCCTAATCAGGGATAGTGTGTTGGAAATGTGGGAAGAAAGGACACCTAAAGAAAGACTGCAAATCTCGGAAAGGAAAAGAAGGAGATGGACAATAAGAGAACAATCATGAAGTGAATGTGATAGGTGATGTCTTGCAAGATGCTTGGATTCTTACATTAGAGAATATTATTAATTCCTGGGTGGTAGATTCAAGGGATTCATTCCATACCACACCTCATAGGAAAAATTTTCATCATTAAGTTCAAGGATATTTTGGACATGTTCGTTTGGGTGATGACAAACCCTATACAATTGTTCGAATGGGTTCAATTTTTATAAAGAAACAAAATTGAAACCAATGGATATTGAAGGGAGTAAGGCATGTTCCATATCTAAAGAAAAATATAATTTCAACAACGCAGTTAGGTGGTGAAGTTTGTGTAGCAACATTCACAGACAAAACCTCGAAGGTCACTAAAGGAGCCCTGGTAATAGAAAAAGGAGAAAAGGTTGGTACGTTGTATTTATGCAATGTTATTTCTAATTTTGTTAATGTTTTATCTTCCAAAGGAGAAAATATGACATTGTGGCATCATAGACTCGGTAAAATGAGTGAGAAAGGGATGCAGATTCTTCACACAAGAAATTTGTTGCTAGGTTTGAAGCATGTTGATTTCGATTTATGTGAGAATTGTGTTTATGGAAAACATAAGAGAGTCAGATTTATCAGAGTTGGGAAGGAAAACAAGAGATAAAAATCAGATCTTGTGCATAGAGATGTATGGGGATCATCTCAAGTATCATATCTTGGTGGCCCTTGCTATTATGTTACTTTTATTGACGATGCAACTAGAAAAACATTTATTTATTATATTCAGAATAAATATGATGTATTTAATACTTTCAAGAAATGGAAGGCTTTAGTTGAGAATGAGACAGGAAAGAAGTTAACCCTTCTTAGATCAGACAATGGAGGTGAATACTGCAGCAAAGAGTTTGATAACCACTTTCAGAACATGGGATTCACATAGAGAAGAAAGTTCTAGGAACGCCATAGGGAAATGGTGTGTCAAAAAAGGATTAACTGGACAATCATGGAGCGCACAAGGCACATGAGATTACATGGAGGATTAACCTTATAATTTTGGGTAGATGTTGTAGATACTTTCATTTATCTAATAAAAAAATGGCCTTCAATTTCTTTTGATGGTGGTATTCCAGAAGAGGCATGGATAGGTAAAAAGGTAAACTACTAATTTTTAAAGACTTTCGGTTGTGAAACCTTTATCTGCATTAATAAAGAAAATAGAATAAAGATTGAGGAAAAATCAAAGAAATGTACCTTTATTGGATATGGTGTTAATGATTTTGGTTATCTCTTATATGACTATGAAAAACAAAAAATCATTACGAGTAGATATGTTAGATTCAATTAAAAGGTCTTGTATAAGGATTAGATACAGAAAAACAAACAAGGAAAGGAAAACAAAGAATATGCAGTGCTTGATGAGATCACAGGAAAAGTATAGGTGTTTGAAAATCATAATGATCAACATCCACAACAACAACAACAACAACCAAAACATCAATAGGCACCTAAAACACCTGAAAGTGGTGTTAGAAGATCTACCAAGATAAGTAGACCCCTTGAATGATACTCTCCTTCATTATATTTTCTGTTGTTCACTGATTTTGGTGAACTGGAAAGATATGAAGAAGCAATGTAGATAGAAATGAGGAAGAAATAGGAGCAAGACATGGAAGAAGAGTTGGACTCCTTGATGCATAACCAAAATTGGGACTTAGTCAAGCTTCCTGCAGGTAAAAGAACATTGTAGAATAAATGGGTTTATAGGTTGAAGGAAGAAGATGGAGGAAAACATAGGTATAATGCTAGACTTGTGGTGAAGGGGTTTTCCCAAAAGAAAGGTATATAATTTGATGAATTTTTTTCCCCTGTTATTAAAATAACTTCAATTAGAATTATTTTAAGTCTAGTGGTAGCAAAATCTTGAGAAGTTAGATGTAAAGACAACTTTCTCCATGGGGATTTGGAGGAATAAATATATATGCAACAACCACAAGAGTATGACGTCAAAGGGAATGAGAAATTAATGTGCAAATTGAGGAAGAGCTTGTATGACTTAAAACAGGCTCTAAGGAAGTGGTATCTAAATTTTTCCAGGCTTATGCCTAAACAAGGTTATACTAGATGTCACTTTGACCATTGTATTGATCTTAAAAAGAAAAATGATGGAAGCTATATTATATTGCTATTTTATGTAGATGTCATGCTTGTTGCAGGGTATAACATGTAGGAAATACATGTGCTCAAAAGGAAATTGGAAAATTCATTTGAAATGAAGGATTTGGGTGTTGCAAAGAAAATACTTGGAATGAGAATAACTAGAGACACTAAAAATCATAGATTAACATTGTCTCTGAATGATTACATAGAAAATGTGTTTGAAATATTTTATATGAAGACTGCAAAGCTAGTTAGTACACCTTTGGCTAGCCATTTCAAACTAAGTAAGGAGATGTGTCCCAAGAACCAGGAAGAGATGTATTATATGTGTAAATTTCCATATGCATCAATATTTGGAAGCTTAATGTATGCAATGGTTTGCACAAGGACTGATATTGCACATGCAGTGGGAGTTGTAAGCAGATATATGAACAACCTAGGAAAAGAGCATTTTATGGTAGTGAAATGTTTTCTAAAATATTTTAGAGGTACAGCAAATCAAGCATTATTCTTTGGTGGTTCAAATATTTCACGAGGGTTTCACTCAATTGACCTCTGACCTATCATGTGCGATTGTGGGATATTAAACAATACCCTTAATTTGACGACATATTGGAAAATGCCCCTAAAATTCATATTATTTAACCCCCTACCAATATGAATCCAATACGCCATCTCAATCTTTAAAACCCCTACTTCCACTAGATATTGTAGGTATCCATTTTTTCATTAAGATCTTCATACCCCTTTATATTTTTTCATTAACTTTCGGCTCCATTTTTATACCTGCCAATATAAAAACACTTTACCCCCTATATATCCCCCAACGTATTATGCCATTTTTTCCACAATATATATCCCCCAATATGAACCCACGTGGTATGGTATTGCTTCCCTAGTGAAGCCCCCATGAAATATTTCTCTACAGGGATATGCTAATGCAGATATGACAGATGATGGAGATAACAAGAGAAGAACCACAGGGTATGTTTTTATTATAGCTGGAACAATTTTCAATTAGGTTTAGAAATTTCAAAACATTGTTTCACTTTCAACAACGAAAGCAGAGTATGTTGCTACTACAGAGGCTAGTAAAGAAATGATTTGGTTACGAAGGTTTATGGATGAGTTTGGCAAGAAGCAGGAGATGGGCATGTTATATAGTGACAACTAGAGTACCATTCATCTTGCAAAGAACTAAATGTTTCATTCCTAAAATAAACTTATATGACTCAAATACCACTTCATACAGTCAATATTGGAAGATGGACAATTGAAGCTTGAAAAGATACACACTAGCCAGAATCATGCAAATATGCTAACAAAAGTTGTAACCAGGTATAAAATGAGATCCTTCTAAGCTTCAATTGGCCTTCAAGTATGATGATGAAGATGAAAAATAGACAAGTCCAAAGGGGAAGAATTTTCCAGAAAATGAAGCAATGGTGGAATTTTTATAATCAGTCTCCAAGTGGGAGATTGTTGGGTGTGGAGCCTGATTATCTTCTTGATTCAGAGGTCTCAACCGCGTTGGGACCCATTTTCTAAATGGGGCAGAAATGTCAACCGTATGATATATACTATGGGGGGCGATGACTACTTTTAAAAAGCCCCCCCTGGTTGGGGTGGGGGCAACCCCGCCGAGGCTAAAAGTAGAAGAAAAGTTTCCTTGTGAAATATTGTAATCTTGTAGTCAATCTAGGCCATTCATTAGGTGGATGATATGATAGTAGAAGTTATGTTAATTTAGGGTTTTTTCCCCTAGAAGGAATCGCCCAGTTTATATGAGGGAATTTTATTGAGGTTGTATATGATTATTCTGAGTGAGAGAGCGAAAGAGAGAGAGGAGGATGTGTGAGAGTGAAGAGGAAATTACAATGGATCTGATATAAGTTGTATCTCTTCATTTTGTTGGATAATATAAAAGGAAGGACTAGTTGTTTCTCCGTGGACATAGCCCAAATTAGGTGAAGCACATATATTTGTGTCTCTCTTGTTTTATGAGTTTCTGTATTTGTGTTTCCGAAATATTTTATGTGTTTCATTGCTTTGTAATATATAATTTTCTAAAAGTTTTGTACCCAAAAAAATATTTGCAACTATTTGATTCCCCTTAGCATTTGATAAATGAAATTAAGATGATCTATATTAACATGTATTAATAATATGATTGTTTTTTATTAAATATTATATCAATTATATATCATCTCATCAACATTACATAATTTCTATATCTACCTTATACTAGGTTTAAATTATAAACTATAATTTATTTAATTTTTTTTCTTAAAAAAAACTTGTATGTTTATTCATAATAGAAAAGGTAATACATTTTGTATATACACACAAAGACGTGTGCATTCACTGTTGGAAATGTAATGAGTTTTGGTCTTCATAATTGTTGTTGTACTCATTTAAATATGTTTCTTATGTAACAAACAAAAGAAGGAAAGAAAACAAAGTTAAAGACAACTCTTTTTGGGCTCTATCTCTCTCACACATGTGAAGTTCTAGTGATTTTTCAGATAGAAAGAAGGTTGAAACTGCAAGTCTTAATTCCAGGAGAGTGAAGTGAAAAATCAAGGTGCGAGAAGAGAGAACACTCTATCTTGATGTCGTTGAACTTGGGAATATCTATCTTACTCAAGTCATCACTCTTAAGGAAGCTAGATTAGGGTTTCTACGGTAGCTACATGGTTGAAGTTTCCGAACGAAGTTGCTGGATAGAATTGCAGTGCACAAGCTATGATCGAAGTTGTAGTAAGAAGCTAGTTCTCTTGGAAGTGTTGGCTTTGTACTTGGAGCTAGACTTGGTCTATGGTTTAGGTCTTTGTTGTCTCATTTGAAGCAGATTCTATAAGAAGAGAAGAGTTTTTCTTGGTTTTCCCCTTGGAGGAGTTTTTCCCTAGCTTGGAGCCTAAATTTTCTGTCCACTGGTTTTATTATTTTTCTCTTGATATATGTTTGATGAACAAGATATAATAAAGAAACGCAAGAAGAATAATAAATTTCATAAAAAATTATTAAGATTAAGGAAAATTGGAATTAATAGATGCCACTTCACATTTTCCAACATGGTATCACAGCTAAGGTGAACAAGAAGGCAACTAGAAGGATCGTCTTGTGGACATAAGAATGGATTTCTAAGGGGAAAAGGAAAACCTACTAATCTAGAAGAAGGGTCTCATTAGAAAAAATCTTAAAGAAGAAAAGTACAAGAAGGTTGTTGTTCTCTCTTGAATAAAGGATCTAGTTGAAGACTCATTACAAGACATCCTTGAAGAAAGCATGAAAGGATCTTGGCATCCACACTCTTCAAAGTTGTTATTGAAGTATCCTTGAAGATCTTGAAAACCTTGAGATAGTTGGACACACAATAAGAAAAATAAATACTCTTACTTATCAAGTAAGTATCGTATTATTACTCTATGTATGAATTTATGAGTCATATTGGTTCTTTCTACAAGGTAAGTAATAAGAACATTGGCTCATCAAATTTCCTAACATGAAAGAAAAGGATTGACCTAGCATTTATAGAACATGAGGTAATGGAATATGTTACTGGTGAAATTACTGAAATGAGCAAAAATAAGACTCAAGAATTAGTGAAGTACAAGAAAGGTGAAGTAAGGGCATAAGGGAAAGACAAAGAAGGAAAAATTTGGAAATTCCAAGAAGAAATATGTGTCCAAGGTTCAATGATTTAAATAAAATTAGTATGGACACTTTAAGTGGGACAGTCCAAAACTAGCGTAACAATAAAAGGAAGGAAAGAAGGGACACTCACGTAGTTGAGGAAATGGGAGAACATGAGATGAAGCAAAAGAAGGAAGATGTGAAAGATCTTTACTATTAAAGAAGGCATCATGTTTGTCAAGTTCTTTGTGAAGTATATCTTTATTTTAGCATAGTGTGCGTTGTTGTTTACTTGATTTTGTATAGCATCATAGAGACAAGCATGTGATAGTAGCATACCTAGAGTCCACTTCGTTAAGCTGCTCTATAGAAATAATCTAGTCTTTAAAGATAGACAGATAGACCATTTTGCATATTTTTTATCTAGGAATTATATAACATTATGTTAGAGGTAGTCATCTTGCTAAGGTGGATTGTCATTATCCTATAAGAACCATATCTTTAGAATGTTTTTGGAAAAGCATTATGACAAGGTTAATATACATTCCATATAGTATGGAAACAATATTGTTAAAGGGATGAAGGAATGCAATGGGTCCAATGATGGAATAAGAAGCATAGACATGCATATTGAAAGTAACTCTTGTATACTATTCATATGTGTAGAATATTGTGACATGATTTGTATGAATATATGATGTTTAAAAGGGAGGAATTTGACTTACTCAAAAATGAATAAAGAATTAAGACTTTCTCTAGATTATGTAGAATATTGATTAACATCGACTGTAATCTTTGGAAGAAATTTCTAACTTGGTAATTAAGTTTGATCCTTGGGTACTTTGACGCATGAAGGAATATTCAAGTGGAGATGGACAATGAGGTTGTTGATGCTTAGATGATAAGGCCATCATGATGAGGTAAGTTTCTTATTAATTATTGTTGGTTATCTGGTTAACATATTGTTTTGCTACCTAGAAGGATATTGTAGGAATATATGAAGAATGTTGAGGCAAAATCAACATAGGATTCCCAAAAATTATAATATATATATATATATATATATATATATATATATTCACCTTGGTAATGAAAGAGAGGAGTGTGAGAATAAAACCTGAAGGTCATCGAGGGCGATCACTTTCATGGAAAAGCTATGATCCCTTTGAAGTTTGGAAAGACTCAATGTAATTCCTTCATCCATGTTGTCAAGACAAAAGTGATGAGAAAGAAAGATGACATGAATCTTGTGACAAGATTGGAGAGTAAAGATGGCTCCATGATATCTCGAAAGAAAGCAAGATCGATGATAAGAAGAGATGGATCCATGTATCTATGAAGAAAAAGTAGTTGATACTCTTATGAAGAAAAGCTATAAAGCTTGAGGTGTTGACTTGCCAAGTAGAAAGGAAGTCTGGAATCTCCTTTGGATTTGAGAGGGAGTAAAGGACTCTCCTTGAATAGTAGTAAAGGAACTACTCCCCAGTCGAAAGGAATAGGGATATCCTCTCTAATTGAGAGGGAGTAATGTTGGACATACCTTTTGCATCCTCATCTTCAAGTTTCACACACTTGGCTAGGACTAACAACCATAATTCTAAGTGAAGGCCTTGGAGAGAGAATGGTGGAGGATTGGATAAGCGTCTGTGGTTTCCTTGAGGATAAAGCATCCATGAAAGGAAAGGGACCAACACTCTTTGAGGATAGGATAAGTGTCCTAGATAAGAGTGGCCGAAGAGGACCGCTATTCTTTGAGAATTCGGGAATGGAAATCCAAGATAAGAATAGTCCTGAAAGGACATACCCTATGAACATCTAGATGTGGTATGTCCCTTGTAGAGGTTGTGTGGTATCACATATAAAGCCTCCCAACATAATTCTATTGAATGAATTTGACCTTGTCTAGTTAGGCCACGAAACACAATGTTGGTTATAATGATGATGCTTATAGTTTAGATTATTAATCTGACTCTTCTTATGAGAACTCTTTAGTTTGAGAATGATGTTGTACTAGTTGTACAATTATGAATACATCCCTAGTTAAGAAGGAGTATTTGAAATGTAACTAGTTCTGGTCCTCATAATTGTTGTTGTACTCATTTCAATTTGTATATTATGTAATAAACAAAAGAAGAAAATAAAAATGTATTATTGTAAAAGCATGAGTTTCATGCTCTTTAATGATGGTCTTGTAGGTTAAAGCATGTTCTTCATGATTATAGGTTTTGTTAAGTCATAAGGTTTATTTTCATGAGTCAAGAGAGTTAAAATCATGTTTATAAGATCCTTCTAGGTAAAATATATCTTGTAAAATAATTTGTTTTGAGTCTAGAAAGTCTTGGAAACCTCCAAAGTACAAGCCATCCCGAGAACCTTCAAGTCAACCTAAAGGATGGAATTTGACCCCTACGAAAGGCTATATAAAGGAGCTAATCCAAGTGGATACTGGTAGCCACCTACCTATTCCACTTGGACACCCACAATTGTTTCTTTTCAGTTTCCTTAATTGTAGCACAACTTACTATTTTTGGCATGTTTTGGGTCCGGAACTTCCGGAGCTGTTTTGAGGCACAAAAATACACTTTTAGGGAAAATGGAGAGACCAAAAAGTCCAAAACTAGCTTACTTGTTTTTTTCTCTTCCTCTTTGAGATCTTCAAAACGAGTTAATATGCTAGCCAAATAGAGATCGTATGCCAAAGTTATGACCTCGAGAAGTTGATGTACCAATTTACCTAAAGGGTCCCCACAGTTTTGGTGCTTCATCTCCTAGGGTTAGGTTTTTGGATGTTTAGGATTTTCTATTATTTCTCAATAATAAATAGGCCTTTGAGCCTCATTGTAATATAGTTCAAAGGAATGTGTCTGACACATCTCTTCTCAAAGATAAGCTACCATCACCCGAGCTAGTTGATTTCCATTTCTATATGTCAACATATTTTAGTTCTTTGACATTAATGAAATGAATTTTTATTTCTGTTGCATCTCTATGTTTATGTGTATATCTATATTTTGTTGAATTCTTGCATAAGTCTGGATTAGTGGTATTAGAGAGGTCTGCTCTTTCTCTATTTTTGTTTTCATGTCACCAACAAGGTTAGGGTATAAGGAGTTAGGGCTTGAGCTAGTTGAACCTTTGCAAGACCATCCTCGAAAACTCCAATGACCTCCCATGGCAGAAGAAAAGAAATATGAGGGGGAAGGAGATCTTTTCAAAATATTGCTCGAGGAAGCCCTCAAGTGACAAAGGAACGCGATGATGGATAAATTTTCCCAGATCCTTTGACGACTACCCACAGGCGAAGCATCTTCATCCAACAGCCACTCCGGAGGCTCCACTTCTTTTAAGGTACAAGTTAACTTTAACATTCCCTTATTTGAAGGTAAGATAGATGAAGATGTCATATATAGATGGTTAAATATGTTGGAAGGATATTTTTCAGTTCATGACTTTTCTAATTGGGAAAGGATTACTTTTTCACTCCTCAAAGTTGCCCCACATGTCAAGGACTGGTAGGAAACCTACTTTGAACAAAAGGATGAGAAGGAATCCTCAATGTTTTTAGCCACACCCACTTGGAATTCTTTCTGAGATGCCATCAAGGAATAATATTACTCTGTCGGGAGCTCTGAAGATAAATACATAAAGTGGACCACGCTGTGAAAAGGAAGGAACCAAGATGTACCAGAGTTAAGAAATGTTCTCCATACCCTTCGCACGAAGTTGGGTATTAAGGATTCTGAGTGTAATTTGGTACTCAAGTACCGCAACTATCCACACAAGTACATCCAGGATGAGATGGAGTTCCTAGACATCTCCTCACTTGGTGCTTCTTATCAATCCATTGTTAAGATCTACCAAAAATTTAAACAAAATAAGTGAGACTTTGGATCTGAGAATCCAAAGTAAGGAAAAGGCACCCCGAAACCATATAAAAAAGGACGAAGCCAAGGCAGGGCGACCTAGGACAACCCTTCAAAGCTGCAAGCAAAGAAGAACACCATGAAGACAAAGAAGGACACAGGGAAATGGTTTGAGTTCCATAAGATCCCCACTCACAACACAAGTGAGTGCCAAGCCAAGAAGTCACTGGTGGCTGAGCTGAAGGCTTCCGAATAAGATGCATGTTCCGATTCTGAGTTAGAAAATGACAAGGGTAATGACAAAGGGAAGTATATTATCGATGTGGATCGTAGTGCCACCGTTGCCACCACCAAGATCCAAAAGGATAAGCCCGAAGATCCAGAGGAGGGGGAGTGACTCTTTCACTCATAGATGTGGGTGAAGGGCTCTCCGTTGCAGTTCATTGTTGACAGTAAGAGCCAAAAGAACCTCATTTCAGTAAAGGTCATGAGGCAGTTGGGCCTACCGACCATGCTAGACCTGTAGTCGTACACCATCAGGTGGCTTCACCAAGGGTGAGATCTCCACGTCAGCCAATAGTGCCTCCTTCCCTACGACATCAAGCCCTTCACAAATGAGTTATTATGTGATGTTAATCCTATTGAATTTTGTGATGTTTTATTAGGCCAACCATACTTGTGGAAGTTGCATGTTGTGTATGATTATATGCCTCACACTATTATTATTACCTTGGGAAATAATTTGTACAGGATACCAGAGGTAGCACTGCTTATCGTTGTTTCTTTGATCATCGTGAAGCAACGGAGTAATATCATTTCCTAGACCAAGGAATTTGTTTTCCTTATGATTCACCCTCAAGGCAAGAAGAAGATTGTGGCCATAATATCCAAACACGTTTCCTCCACACGACAATAAGATATGGACAAGGTTCTAGAGGAGTATAGGGACATCTTCACCTCACCCACAAGGGTACCTCTAGATTGTCTAGTCAAGCATTCCATCGATCTAACCTTGGGCGCACCGCTACCTGATGGACTGATCTATCAACGCTCGCTTATGGAGAACAATGAAATCAAGAGGGAGATTCAATAGTTGTTGCAGAAAGGGCACATCGGGTCAATTTCATCACCCTGTGGGAGCCCGATCATGTTGGCACAGAAGAAGGATGGGATGTAGAGACTCTGTATTAACTATCAGGCGCTAAAAAAAATTACTGTCTGGAATAGGTATCCAATCCCACAAATTGAAACCTTATGGAACAGCTCAAGGTGGTCAAATATTTCAACAAGATTGACTTGAAGTCTGGTTATCACTAGGTACTAATTGAACTCTCTGATATGCGGTAGACTGCTTTTAAATCCAAGGAGGGCCTTTTCAAACGGCTGGTCATGTTTTTCGGGTTGATGAATGCCCCCATAACCTTCATGAGGCTAATGGATGACATCTTTCTACCCTTCAAAAACTCATTTGCGGTGGTGTATTTGGATGACATTTTTACCTTTAGCAAGAGTTGGGAAGAACACCTCCACCATATTCGAGAGGTCCTCAAAACCTTGTGGCAACACAAGTTGTGTGTCAATTTGGAGAAATGCAGTTTTGGTATGACCCAGGTTCAATATCTAGGGTACATCATTAATGACAGTGTGTGTATTTGGACCCAACCAAGATACAAATCATTCGGGATTGGCCAGCCCCAACCACTCTAACAGAGCTCTAGATCTTTCTCGGTCTTGCCAATTTCTACCACATGTTCATGTTAGGGTTCTCCCATATCACTTGGCCTTTGAGTCAAGTCACCAAGGGAGGAGCGAAAGCAATGTTATTTTGGTCTTAATCCCAATAGAAGGTGGTTTTCATGTTCAAGCATCACCTATGATATCCACTAGTGCTCACATTACCTAACCTGTAGCAACCATTTCAGATCGAGACAGATGCTTCCGACTACGCTATTGGTGCAGTACTTACTCAGCAGGGGCATCAAGTGGCATATCACAGTGAGACACTTTCAGACACAGTTCAAAAGTATCCCACATATGAAAAAGAGATGTATTCCATTGTGTAGGCCTGTAGACAATGGAAGCATTACATTCTGAGAAACGAAACGGCCATCCACACAGAGCACTGACCCTTTTAGTTCATACAGACACAAGGGAAGTTGTAGAACGAACACCATCAGAAATGGTCCACATGCATGCAACAATTCCATTTGAACATTAATTACAAGAAGGGTAGCATCAAAAATGTTGCATACTGGATTAACCGACCACTAATCATGGCGCTCACCACTATGCTTAACTCTTGTGAGTAGAAGATTGTGAGGTGGTTGCATCTTTACAAGAGCGATCTAAAATTCGGAAACACATCCCAAACGCTCCTCGAAGGCAAGAAAGTTCAAAATTTTTACCTCCAAGATGAATTTTTATGCCACCTAGGTCACCTCTATGTTCTTTCAAGTGGGCATGCCAAGATGATTTGGGAGGCACACTACATTTGGGTCATTGGAAATTTTGTGGTAGATAAAATGGTGGTTGTGTTGCAGAAGTACTTTTATTGGCTGAACCTTCGACAGGATATTGGGAAGTACATCAGATCCTCCAATGCCTACACCATTGCCAAATCGACCATCAACAAGCAAGACCTGTATACTCCTCTGCCTACTCCTATTCGACCTTGGGAATCCATCTCTGTGGATTACATGTTGGGCCTTCCTTCTACTAAATATGGCAATAACTGTGTTTTCGTGGTCATCAAGAAGAGTATAACGACATAATCCAATGCAAAGTTGTTCTTTGAATGAGTGTGCGTACATTTTTGGATCCCACAGTACATTATCTCAGATCCGGACAATAGGTTCCTAAGCACATTTTCGTCAAGTGTTTGGTCAATGTTGGATACGAAGCTCACTAAGTCCACAACTTTCCACCACTAAACTGATGGCGAAATAGAGGTCGTCAATAGGATGATCTTATAGATTCTACGTATGTACAACTCAAAGCATCCATGCACATGGGATGAAAGTCTCCCCTATGTCCAACATAACTACAATAGAGCTCTCCATAGCTCAACTGGCCACAACCCGTTTTAGGCAGGTTTGGGATTCCAGCCATTATGTCCCATTAATGTGGTCATACCATTTGAAGCTACTCAGGAAGATTCAGCTCATGTCCAGTCTAAAGCTGACAGGGCTAATAGTTTCATTGAGCACATTCATTATATATGCTAGTAGGTCTGTGACATATTGGACAAAGCCAATGCTAAGTACAAGCAATTTCATGATCAAAATTGGGTGCCACACAAGTTCCAGGTGGGTGAAAAAGTATGGTTATATTTGCAGAAGGAGTGCCTCACTGGACCCCATCACAAGTTTCGATTGCTCTGGTATGGGCCTTACACCATCACTAAGGTTGTAGAGGACAATGTTTTCATGCTCAACATTCCACCATTTCTTGCCCTGCACCGAGTGTTTAATGTGGGCTGCCTTCAACCATAATTTTCACCATTACTAGACACATCAGACATTACAGAACAACACACACCAACAGAGTTAAACCTAGACTACATGGAACTAGCCACAAATGATCGGATCATGGACACTCAGATCAAGGACACTCGCTAGCAGAATATCCAACTATATTAGGTTGTTAAAGCTGGCCAATTCCTACACCAAGTCAAGTGGCTAACAAGGAACTGAGTTTAGCAGAAGTTTTTGCATCTCATGGAGGCACTAAACGCAATGCGGACCATGTCTTCCTAAGGGGGGAGAAGTTATAAAAGTGGATATGGGTGGCCACTTGCCTATTCCACTTGTCTCCCCAACATTGTTTCTTTTTGGACTCCCTAATTGTAACACAACTTACTACTTTTGGTAGTTTTTTGGGTCCTAAAATTGCGGCGCCATTTCGAGAGACTAAAAGACGTTTTTTTTAGGGAAAATAGAGAGACCAAGAAAGTCCCAAACCACTTTACCATTTTATTTTCAAACTTCTCTTTGACTTCTTCGAAACAAGGTATTATGATAGCCAAACGGAGATCATATGCCAAAGTGATGACCCCGGGAAGTTGATGTACCAATTTATCCAAACGAGGCCCAGAGTCTTGGTGCTTCATCTCATAGGGTTAGGTTTCTGGATGTTTAGGGCTTTCCATTGTTTCTCAATAATAAATATGCCTTTGACCCTCATTGTAACATAGTTCAGAGGCATGTATCCACCTCATCTCTTCTCAAAGATAAGCTACCATCGCCCCAGCCAGTTGATTTCCATTTATGTATGTAAGCATATTTTAGCTCCCTAACACTAATGAAATGAAGTTTTATCTTTGTTGCATCTCTATATTTAAGTGTATATCTGTATTTGGTAGCATTCCTGCATAAGTTTGGATGAGGAGCATTTCGACCTCATTTGAGAAACACTCACTCACAAGTTTGATCTCTCTTGAAAAGGTTTGATCCAAGGCTAGAAGATATCAGGAAGGTGGATCAAAGGCCAAGAAGAAAAAAGAAGTAGAAGAAAACTTGTTTTGGGGCTCTATCTCTCTCACATGTGCGAATTTCTAGGGTTTTTGCAGCAACAAAGAAGGCCAAAACTAGAGGTCAGAATTGTAGGAGAGGGAAGTGAAAAATCAAGGTGCTAGAAGAGAGAATACTCTATCTTGACCTCGTTGACCTTGGGAAGATCTACCTTTCTCAATGAAGGACTCTTAAATAAGATGTACTAGGGTTTCTGCAGTAGCTAGAGGGTGGAACTTGTAGGACAAATTTCTAGACAAAATTGCAGTGCATAATTTGTGCTCGAAGTTCTAGTAATAATTCGGTTCTCTTGGAAGGGTTGAATTTGTAATTGGAAGAGGAATTTGTCTAGCGTTTGGGTATTTGTTATCTCCTTTGAATCAGATCCTATAAGAAGAGGATTTTTTTTGGGTTTTCCCCTCGGATGGGATTTTCCCTAGCTTGGTGCCTAACTTCTGTGTCCATTTTCTTTATTATTTTTCTCTTGATATTTGTTTTATGAAGAAGACCTAATATAGAAACACAAGAAGAATAATAAAGTTCACAAACAAGTATTAAGGTTAAGGAAAGTTGGAATTAATTGTTGCCACTTCACATTTTCCAAAATTCACAAGGATCTATCTAGATCCTTTTGTGGCAAAAATTATCATTACATATGCATAAATGCATTAAGAAAGAGTGACCAAAAGCCATGAAAAGGAACTAAAAACTAAAAGCTAGATAAAAGGAAAAATTATATACAAGAGGAGAGAATAAAGTAATGGAGACACTTGCCATTACTTTCTTTCCCTTCCTTTTTTGGACTTGGAGTCATTCCTTGGCATTGTGAACCACTAGAACCAGAGCCCTGTCATTCAAAAAAACTTTGGAAGGATGCTTTTTGTCAGAATATGAGTTATCTTATATATTGACGTGTTTTGTGCCCATCGTGCCATCATTTTTTCTTGTCACATTTATCTGATGACCTAAAGGAAGATGACAAAAATATGGTACTAAAACCTTCTAAATAAGTGAGTCATGCCCAAACTGTGTCAGTATGTCTCCATCCAATTTGGCATTTGATTGATCTTGTTGTGTTTCTTTTTTTCTTCCTCTTCATCGTTTGAAGGGGGAAACTCTGAGAAATGCCATCCTTTTGGCTTATTTATTTATCATTTTTTTCTTTTTTGGCATCTTTTTAGACAATGGAGATGTGTTCTGCAAGTGACTTGTTTGAAAACATACTTGACATTGAAATGTCATGTTCTCATAATCTAAAACTTGGGACCGTTGTAAGTCTTCGTGTTTCAACGTTATGTGATGTGGTAGCCTCTTACTAAGGTCCATCTCAACACAAATTATAGAGAATGTGAAGAGGGCATTCTTTGTTCTTTCTAGATCCATTTTTTAAAATTTTCCCAATGTATTTTCTATTTCTTCAAGAACGTTTTCATGCCACAAAGAAAGAGGGAGGTTTGGAAGCCTAGCCCATATTAGCATGGTTGTGACCACCATAATTGTGGCATCAAATTCAGGGAACCATGGAATGATAGATAAACCAGCTCTACCCAAAAACCATGGTCCTTCATTTTTAGCACAATCCATATCCATTTGTGTTTGAAACTAGACTATAAAAGATCCATTAGAGCCTAGAAAAATGACACAATTTGCTATTGAAGTGGTGAAAACCCACTAAAATAATGCATCTAGTTTTGGCTAGTAGCCATTGCATATGCAAATAATGGATTTTGAATGAAGAAGTGAAAAAATGGAAGATACCTCAATGGATGGGTTTTTGATCTCCATGGATGAAGCTTGCTCCATTTTTTCCACTATGTAGTGTCTTGAAATATTTTGTTTTAGATTTGTAGGTGCAGCAGCATTCCTGTGTATTATTGAGATTGAGGCCACTCCTTTTGTTGCATCCTTATAAAAAATCAATCCATTTTATGTCCTCGATCTGGGTGCTCCTTCATTCAATCAAAAATGCACAATAATGGATGGTAATACCATAGGCATTGATTTGTTCATAGTCCTAGAGCATATTCCCTCCATATATGAGACTTTTATGCTCTATATGGATGCCTCACTTAAATTCAATACTCTATTTTAGAGGATTAAAAAATTTGCGGCTTTAGTCCAAAATAGGGAGGATTCCCTAAGCACGTTTTTATAAAAATATGATATGAAAACAATTCTCCCCCTCCCTGTGGGTTTCATCACACCAAGAAGGTAGTGTTTGTGGCCCCAAGTTTTGGTGATAATACGTCTCTGGGTACATATCTGTCAGCCAAAACTTCCACTGCATATACAAATAACATGCAAGCAATGCCACTGTACAAACTCTCACATAAAAGATTCAACCCTAATGGACTCCATCTCCAAATCCCGCTAAAAAAGGCCTGTAAAAAACATAAAATTCTAGTTATGTTCCCTCAAAATGACAACAACACTTGACAATGGAAATATCCACGATCCCTTCTTGCAATACCACAAAATTATAGTACCTTGGATTGATAGTCAAAAATAGCACTGAAGGGATTATGGGGGTTGGATTTTTTGCATCTTGCTAGACCATGCAAGGCCCACTAAGAATATCCAGGATAGATACAGGTTCATAATAGCTGCTCTACAATGAAACCTTGACCTACAATCATTGGGGGCGACAGACTGTAGAGTGAACCTTAAAGCCACAATCCGCTCTACATAATCCATTTCCTTCCAACTCGCAATCCCCAATTTCCCATCTTCCTCTCTTTGTCATCTATTACTTGTCATATAATTTTTTTATTTAACATCACATTTCTTTAAAATTCCAAAATCTACATCAAATAAAGACATTAACATATTCATATTATAATGTCTCCTCATAGGGCAATCTAGTGGTTGGTGGAATTGGATGTTATCCATTTTCACCTTGTTTCAAATCCCTTGGGGGACATCTTGGCTTGCTTGTGGTCATTCTTAAGTAATAGACTCACCTGATCTCAAATCCCATGGGCTATGTCATAAATTCTTGGTATATGTGAGACTAGCCTACTAGATTTGATCATACAAATTACTCTAACAAGTTATCCATTCACCATACGTATATATATAGAGTAAAATAAAAAGTAAAATGGCAAAAAATCAATAACTTAAAATGCAAATTTTTTTTTTCCTTAAAAGGGAATAGTAAAATGATTTCATTTTTCAATTTTTTTCTATACTTTGAGTTTTTAATATTTAAGAAATAAATCCACAACCATATTGTTTGATGAAAATACTAAGATATTTTAACTGAAAAAATAGGTAAAAAAACATTTATATGCTATTAAAACCTAAATAGGTAATTAAGAATATTGTTCAATATTTCAAGAAGGAAATCACTGAATCCATACATTCAAATATGGATCTTAATCAAAATATTTGCTTATTAATGCAAAATTTATTTTAATATGAACAATTTACCAAAATATGAGATCATGTATTTGCAAAAAATTGTATATTATTAATAATTTCTATATATATAATAAAAGAAATATTTGCTTATTAATGCAAAATTTATTTTAATATGAACAATTTACCAAAATATGAGATCATGTATTTGCAAAAAATTGTATATTATTAATAATTTCTATATATAATAAAAGATTTTAACATTTGATAAATCGATATGTAATTCCAGGGGTGTATGAATTTTGATTCCTTAAAATATCATAAATGGTCTTGATTTATTAATCTAAGAATGTTTTTCATCTTTTCGAAACCACTTTTCAAATTCAAACCTTTGCTCATGTCTTGGGTCTACAAATATACAAATATTATGTTTACAAATGGAAAATAATGGTTAGAACTAATCGGAGCCCCTCGATTGCTTCCATTCTCTTCAGCCCGTTAGATATAAGCCATCAAATATTGCACGATGTAGCCTTTGCATTAGGTTCTAAATAAATAGACAATTTCAATTTCATTCAAAAAAATAGATGGAAAATTTTAATTTCATTAAAAAAAATAGATGCACAATCAAAATTTTAATTTTACCCAGCTTTCAATATAGTTATTTAATATTTATCTCAAAATGTTGTGAATTTACCTTTTTAATTTTTATTTTATTTTACAAATATTTATGAAAAGTTTTAATTTATGAATTATGAATCGCTTCAATTCATGAACTCATTTCCTCTCATATGTAACACCACCTTCAGTGGAATAGTTAAATACGAAATCGATAGAAGTTATAGGAGAGAAGAGAGCATCAATTATAACAACAATGATTAATTAAGCATTTGAATCAATAGACACTAGCATGCCTTTACCTATTACCTGCAAATGAAAACATCCCCGCTTAGCCACACCAATCTGAGAGTCTACATATTGATTTCTCAGGGATGCTTTAATCAAGGGTCGAAATTCATCTGCGGGCGAAGAAGAAAGGATGATTAACTAATTCATCACAAGTTATTTTCATTATTTCCAATCCTTGTTTACACTGTTCTTCTTCTAGGGTTGATGAGTTATCATTCTTAAATTACAAAGTAATGAAAGTTTTATAAGGAAAAAAAGGAAATAACAGCGAATGGAAATGATGTTTGATGCACAATTGAAAATATCAATGTGTAATTGGAAGCAAATAATAAGGAGAAAAATCACATTTCCTCTCTTGGCTCCTTGCCATATCCCTCACGAGCTTTTCTGTCAACATTTGTATCTAACAATGTGCTAGCCATAGGTAACGATCTTGAAATGAAATAATTGAATTGATAATGAAGCGAAGTTTGTGCTAGCGTCCAAACCACATCACCATCAAGTCTCCATTACCGTTGGAGAGTTTCATTAGCTCTGCTGACGTTACTCATTAAAAAGAAATTGCAGAGATGTTGAAAAACAAATATCCAATATACCGCATTGTACACACATATTTGAAACCAGAATTTCAAATTTCTGAGAATTTAAAATTTCAGTCTTAAAACTAGTGAGTCTGAAACCTAATCGGAACATCTTGATAGTCAAACATTTCAACAACAATAACCTGTCACAAACAAAATGGCTAACTTAAGCAGCGTTAATATCTCTCTATCCAAATATTATTTCTGATAAGTCGCTTATCAGTTAATCTTTTATTAAATTATATTAAATATATAATATGTTATTTTAGTATTAGATTTAGGTTATATTAATATTAAGTTTAGGATTTTCAAAATTAGAGTTTATAATATTATAATATTAAGTTTTATATATTATAATATTAGGATATATGTGTATTTTTTTATATCAACCACATCTACTAATGTGGTTGTGATAGTTTATTTAATGAATTAATTATATTCTAGTGACAAAATGTTTGAAAATACTAAATTATTCATTAAATTTTATATAAATATATATTTTTAATGAAAATATAAAAGATATTTTAAAAATATTTCGTTAATAATAATAAAAAATACGGTGGTAAGTATGGAGGTTATAATTTGTTCTCTTGGAAAAATTGAATTATCTTATGCCACTAATAAGCAAGTGGAGTGATATGCTCACCTAGAACTCCTTCTAGCTTTGTTCTTTACATTTTGAAGTTATTTATCTCTTGACTTTACTCTTAATTCCCTCCTCACTCAAATTAGAACACATTTGATGGTGATGGAGTTCACAATGTGGCATATCTTAAACAAAAATAATGAAATTGTAGATGATTTGGAAAATCAATCTATAAGTTATGAAGTAGGCAACCTAATGTGAATGGGAGGGTGAATCACCACCGCGTTCCATGAACAAGATAGATGGCAGAGTTGGATTATGGTGGGTTTCCACTGTATCGAGTTAAAATAGAGTATAAGTGACATTACAGGGGTCAAGGCATGTGGGATTCATCAAGGTCATTCAGTTAAACTATGTGTTGGGAGAGAAATAAATCTACCAACATGTTTGGAGCTCATTATTGTAATTGGGATGGATCTGTGGAGGAAGCCCCTCGTACACCCACCATCACCCTCCCCCCCCCACGCTCCCCCTCGAGCCCACACACTCTCATGGTTGTCAGATTTAATCCCGTAACTCTTAGCTAAAATTCTTTAAATTTCCCATGAAGAGTCGGTGAAGGAACTGTGTGGCAAGCTGAGGTTCCTACATCTAGTATTACTCAAAGTATCATTTCTAATGTTTCTCATATTCTTTGTCAGGAGGAGTGAGGGGCTTATGTGGTAATGAAAGTTAAATTGGAGGTCTTGGGTGAGCATTGATGTGAAGGTTCTACATCTAATTGTGTTTGGGGTATGCTGTAATGTACCACCTTACCAACCACCTGTGTTATACTAAGGCGGACTAAAAATGTGATATTATTTTATTTTTAGTTTTTAAGACATAAAATTTTAAGCAATGTCATACATCTATATTATTTTTTTTCACTGGTATCCTTTACACTACACACTAATTTCTACTAACTAACTAACCCATGGTAATTTTAATCTTCTCATCAAAGCTACAGGGTCATGGTTCATCAAGATCCAAAACTTACAACCATAATACTTGCTTCTCAAGCTTAAAATCACATTTAAATGATAGAGTCTTTAGTGGGATAAATAATATCAATCTTTACAAACCACAATTTCCAATAAGCTAATTGTTCATTCTATTGCAATTAAATGTGTTTAAGAGTGACTAATTTGATTTTGTTCTAAATAACATGCCTATGAATTCTTTGGTAAAAAAAAAGGAAAGAAAAACAAGATAATTCAACTTCTAAAGGAGTGGTATCCAATGATTATGAATTCATATGTGAGCTAACATTACAACAATTCACTTACCCAAATTTGACTTTGTTAGCATGAATTTTTAATTCAATGGAATCATCATGCTTATTCATTGAGATATTTCCAGAAACACCTTGGTTGCAAATCCTAAATTCACTTAGTCATATTTACGGACAATTCATAGATGTAATTAGCTACAACCATTGAATCATTATGACAAACAGTTTGCAAGCATGAAATGTACAGCTATTGAGGCATTTTGTCAAACACTTAAAACCATAACCCTTAAGGTGATTTCACAACAATTAGCTAACATGAATCTAAGATTATATAACTTCTTTTTCATTCCCACTAAAGCCAATAATTAAACCTAAAATATAAGTATAACTATGAGTCATCTTCCTTGTTGCATCTGCAACACTTTAGGCACATAAATGACTATAAAGATTTAGGAAATTTTACAAATAGCTCGCAACGACGTACCTACATCCCTTGGAGAATTTTGAAGAACAATTAGCAGTCACAAAACAAGCTGATAATTATTAAACTATCAAACAAACATTCACAAATTATTTAAACTATCAATGTATTATCCATTGAGACTTTAAAATAAGAATTTCAAGTTGATAGAATAGGCTAGTTTCATAAATATAGATTACCAGGTAAATCACAGCTAAAAAAACAACAAAATAAAACACTCGGAAACAACAACAAATCTGACAAATAGACCAAATTAGAGATCCAGATTTTGAAACTTTGTTTTTTTTAATTTAAGTTTGGGTGACATGGTCAATAGGTACATATACCCCCTGAATTTAAGATGAACAGAAACTGAAATTCCCAAAAAGGCAATTCTTTAAAACCAAAACCAAAAACAAATTTCTACTATCTCATTTATCACTTCTGTCAAACATATCATGCGCAAACTTATCTACAGTTGTAAAATGAGAAGGAAAACTGAAATTTTTGCTATTAATATGTTTTCATAAAACTCATGGTAGCCCAAACGTTTCAACCATTAAGACACGTTGTAAATCAACTTGCAATGAAACTGTATAGAAAAAACTTACATAAAATGAACTACAATTATTGCAAAAATTCTTCAACATTTAGTGTGCAACATTTGATATACATCTAAGTTTCATCCAACAACAAAATAAGGAAAAACCATGTAATGAACTACAAAAAAAACCCAATATAATGTTGTCAACATATAGGCAGTGAATTTATACAACTCCAAATATATGAGAGTATGCTCCAGCTCCAATGAGTGTATGCTCCAGTTCCAATATCCTTACCAACTCATTGTTAACCGCTCGGGTCTCCTCCCAACCATATCTAGGAAGAAATTCTCCCCTTAGAACCCCCAAGCTGCAAAAGCTGACAGGTAGTACCAAAAGACAACAATAGAGAGATTTGCAAGGCAAACTAAGGAAGAAAATTTTCGCTCCCTCTCAATACCACTCATGTTCAACCTCAATTGCTAGAGATCTTAGGATTTTAGTAAGAATTTTAGATTTATTTTGTAAAAATTGGCTACTCTCGATATCTCTCCCTCTCACCATCTTCCTCAAACCTCTTCCACTCTTCGCATCATAATCCACACACCCAAGTGAGAATACATGAGACTCATATATAAGAAGAGAAGCCAATCCTTGTCATAAAGGCGGAGTAATGTGCATGCCTTGTATTCCATTTATAGGAGTGTAACTTATGCCATTAAAGAGTGGTATGAATGGCTTAGTTAAGGAGAGTGTAACATATGCACTAAAGAGAGCGTAAGACGAATATTTTATGACATATCTTTAAAGAGTGAAGAGGAATATGCCATTCTTTGATGAGTGGATCAAATAGAGTGTAATGTATTCTTTAAAAGAGAGAGAGAGTTACATAGAGCCACGAGAAGAAGCTTTTTAACTGATGGATGAAAGCTAACTCAAAGAAGGCTAATCTACTTGCAGAAAGAAACTGGAAGCTGAAAGGAAATGTAAACCCTAGCAAACCCTAATTTTACTAGCTAGCCCTATTGATGCAAGAAGGAGGATGAAAGCTACTGAAAGAGATGTCATTGACTTCTCGGAAGGCAAAATGCATGTATCTAAGCTATTTCTACAGTAACATCTGAAAAAATCATCTTTTTATATTTTTGAATAAGTTGTCAGAATTATCATGCATGTGCTTTCACTGTTTTGACTATGCAGAGGTGGATTGGCCAGAGGAAATGCTTGCAAGAGGTTGGGAAGGTTAGAAGGGGGCCTAAGGGGTCCGTAGCACCCTTCCAGAGAGTTTCACCAAGTCTGGCTATCAAGAAACTGCTTCTGTGAGCTTCTACAAGAAGTCTGCAGGGGTTTTAGAGGATGTTCTGTATTTTCTACAGGATGTTCAAAAATAGGATTTTGGAGGGTGGATGGAAAGAGAAAGGTGGAGAATTGAGTATGGAGGTAGGATAAGGGTGTGAGGAAGTCCAGGACTTGGTGGATGGAGCTGAGGAGAGATGAGGATCGCTGGATTTGTTCAAGGAGGAGTGGAGCAATGTTGCACAAAAATATGGAAACTAGGTCAAGGTGTAGCAAATATGAGGCAAGAATCAGAGTTAGGGGATGAATCAGACGGGATTGATGGAGTAAGGGTAGATGGAGAGGTGTTACAGGTGCTCTGTAAGTTACTTCTCAAACTGAACCAACAATGACTTGGAAAATCGATGACCTAGCTACTTTATTCTAATCTGGCCTAAGTAATAGCAAAGGAAATGAACAGAAGTTTAATTGCAATGAAATCACGTGAAATAGTTATACAAATTGAACAATCATGAATTTGAACTCTTAACCACAACTGGTATCAACTTCTACAAATGAGAATCTAACACTAATGATTGCATGGTGAGGCAATGACAGTGTTTTTGTTGGCAGCAAGGTCACCTTTGTCCCAGCTCATGATCCCACTGACGGAGAGGTGAGATTAGAGTTCCTTGATGGCCTTTTTTTGGATATCTTCCCCGTTAATAACCTATCAACTCAATCTGAACATAAAAATCCCTTCTAATCATCAATAGTGACCTAGATAATCAGCAAGATTCTAATCTACTTAACATAAATTCTTTTGTAAAGACATAAAAAGCAAATAATAGTACATAAAGGAAGCCTTGGCACTTGGGTTGGGCCCAACCGCAAGAGCTACAGGCTCCTAAAGAAAACTCAGAACTGATGCCAAGTAAAGCTACTCTTCATTCCTAAAAAATAATCATGTCACAAGAAAGTTATACAGCAGTAGCTACGAAAATGAGCTGAGATAATGATAACACTATAGTGAAAAACCCAACAGTTCCAAAAGTAAACTACGAAGGCTGAAACCTTCCTATTTATGCCCTACGAGGGTCCTAGCAGCCCTCCTTAACTCAGGGGGCTCGGCTGTTCAAACTGCGAGTAAACAGTCACTCTTCACAAAGCTGCTCGGCTGCCTTTAGGATTCGTTTTGGTGGCCTGCTGAGCTTCGAGTTAAGGGTGGAGATTTCGAGGAAGGGCCATTTAATGGAAGAGACAACCTTCCTACAAATCCTCACCCTTGCTTCCTCATGTTTGGCTGTCACCTGGCTCATAATTGCTTGGCTTGTTCCAAAATTTGTCCAAAAAACCTGAAATAACCTCGTATTAGCCTCCTTGGTAAAGTGACCACCCTTATTCGTTCAAATAACAGAAAAATACTCAAAAAACATGCATAATCTATGAAAATTGGTGGATTGATGAAGAACAGTAGGCAAAATGAGCCCAATAAGTAATCCATTTTTGGGGCTCATCATCACCCCCTTACTAAATGGGTTGCTTATCCTCTGAGCAACTAATCTATCTCATCATCCTTTATAGCTTTGACTGCCTCCCTCATGTCCCAGGCCTCTGCAGTGATATCTTCTTCCCGGTTGTGGAATCCTGCTTTCCTTTCCACTTCCTCCCACTGTCTGTTTTCCTCCTCTTCCTTAACTCCTTCAAGCAATCCCAAAAGCAAGGGAGGACTAAATTTTAGGCCGATCCAATTGGCCTACAGATTTTGCATCAATTGTTTGTAGAGAGGTATGCTTGCCAAGGCCTCCCTCATCCTGGTGGGATAGTGGTATTCTCTTATCTTCAAGCTGTGAGGCAGTGTGTTCCACTGCCTTTTGCAGGCATGAAGGCAGTTATCCCCCAACAGTCTCTCCATGTCCTCAAAGTGGGCAATAGCTTGAGCTTGTTGCTCAATGTATTCTGGTAAATCCTGAAGGTTGTTGGCCAAGTGCTGGTGGGCACTTATCACTGCTGAGGGGTCATCTGGCTCTGCTCGGATCATTAGTGGCTCACTGAGTTCCCTCCTCATAATACTGCAGACCTCTGCTACTCTTTTTTCCCCATGATTCATCCAAGAGGCCATGGCCATAAGTTGGACATCTCCTATCATAGTGTTGGGATCTCATGAATTCATGTTTGGAAGGGCTAGGTTGTGCAAATAAAACTTTACTAATTTAGCCTTGTCCTCTGATGAGCTACTGTCACATAAAGCCACAAATTGATGATAATTTTGAAATGGAGTGATGCCCCTTTGGGCCAAGGTGTTAATCTGAAACTGCAACCACTGATCCTTAAGGTATAGGGCGTATGATTTGGCAGGCTACCTACACTACAGAGCTTCCATCGCCCAGCTGGCCATGCAAGCCAGTTTGACCTCCTTTTGTTGTACCTGTTGTTTTACAGATTGTATCTCCTGGCCTACTTGCAAGTCCTTCTCCTATAGTTGTCTAGTTAGTGTCTCAATTTCAGCCTGCAACCCATCTCTTCTCTGCTGTTCATCAGGGGTTTCTTTGTCTGTTGTGGGCTCCTCCTATTGCTGTTGTTCTCCAGAGATGTGAGGCATGTCTTCCTTATACTGTCCCTGTAGCTGTAGCTATTGTTTAAGCATCTCGTTTTCTTCCTGTAGCTTGGACCGCTGGTTGCTTTCCACATGCCGTACCATAGCCAATTCCTTTCTCACCTCTTTGAGTTGTTCCTCCAGGGGACCTATGTCTGCCACACCCTTAGACTTAGCGATCTTCATTCAAGTGTGGGTTCTCACTCTCTCTTCTTCTAGTGCAAGGAAAAGTGGCACTACGAATTTTTGGGGAATGATATTTCCGGCATCTAACATGTTATAGTAGGAGCCCAAGCTGGGCTGGGGGCTAGGTTCCACAATGTTCTCCACCTTTTCTTCCTCTTGTGATGATTTAGCTGCCTCTCCTTCCATTTCTTCGATTTCCTTTAGCCTAGCCAGTGTTTCTTGTAGAACAGTCTCAGCATCCTGTAGAGAGGTCTTTGTGTCTAGCATTTTCATCCTTTCTCTCCAGGTGGATGTTTTCGGGGTTCCCCGTTCATAGGTGATGGATGCCTTTGAACGAGACCTTTCCTTTTGTTTAGCTGGGGTGTCCACAACTGTAATTGGCTCCTTTGAATGTGGCTGGGGTCTGCCAGTTTTTATTCGCATGCTCCTTCTAGCCTTAAAATATATGGAAGGCTCCCTTTTTCGCTTCCCTTTTTGCTTTGGAGATGTTCTTAGGGCAGCCAGCACTGCTACCACCTCCCTGGAAAAAATCTCAGGCGATTTCTCCCTTTGCTGCTCCGTTTCCAGACTTCCTGTAGAAAGTCCCGTGTCGACTATTTTCATGCTTCCTGTAAAAATAGTTTTCATGCTTCCTGTAGAAACGGTTTCAACTGTTTCAGTTTGCTTAGCTAGATGTGTCTTTCCTTTTAATTTCTGTGCAGTTTCCTTGGTTGTGCCCTCCTTTATTTGGACTTTTTCAGTCCTCTCTGCTCTACTCTGCAATCGTTTCTCCCTTGGTGTTTGCGCCTTTGTTCCCCCCAGAGTTTTGGGCTCAGCAACTTGGCCTTTCCCTTGCTTCTCTTCTTGTTCTTTCTGTGGTGGTCTGTCTTGTGTTTCTTTTCCACTGTCTTTCTCTTCTGCCTCAATGTGTTCCCTTTCTTCATTGTTGGATGAAGTGAGTTCCTCAGCCAGAATTCGAATATCATCATCCTTGGACATGTTGCAGAAAATCTCCCAGGAGAGAGGGACAGTGTAGGTATGGAGGGCATCTTCCACTAGAAGCTTGATAAGCCCATGATGGGCTAGCTGATCCGGTGTCCCTTCCTTCAATTTTGTGCCACACTCAATTAATGATTGCAGGAGAAAGTAGGGGATGCTTAACTTCTGTTCTGGAGGTAAATCCATCCCATGTCTGAGTTCACTCAGCAACCGGAAGTGATAGTCGTAGACAATACTGAACCGCCCCTCACAGGTAATGTATTTCATGATCTGAAAGCTGACTTCTCTCCAAAAAGGATGCAGGCTGGCTCTCCGTACCCCATTCTTGTCTTCTGCGAACTGTTCCTCTGGTAGGAAGAATTCTTTCTTGGATTTTTGGCCTAATGCCCTCTCCTCTTTGCTCCAGGGTATCCCTAATGGCAGATCAGTAACTCGACTAATGAGTTGTGGGGTAAGCTTTAGGGTCAACCCTCTGAGATTCACAGTGGCTAGTTTCTTTGATTTAGGCTGCAGGGACATTAAGAACTCCTTTGTTATTTCATCGTCATGACCTTGAATTCTGTCACAAAAGGTCATCCAATTGGCATGGGTGAAGAGGTTCACCACCTTAGGATGTTCACGCAATTTTCTGGAATCCGAGGGTTCCTTCGTGATAAACCCCCCTCGCATGGTGAGAGTGCTTTGTTTTGTGCTCCAAGCAAAGAGAACTTGCTGTTTTATGTTTCCTCCTTCGAACTTGAAGACAGTATCTCTGAGGTGTTTATGTGTTAACCTTGCACCAATTCCCTGGTTTTAAAAACTTGACTGTCCGTGTACAAAAGGAAGACTTGGGTTTCTCCAGACAGAGTGCAGAGCTCAATTTCCACCCCATCATACATATAACCATGTAAAATTCACATTTTTCCTACACAGGTTAGCCCTGACAGTGCTTTAACTTTCATGCAGGAGGAATTTTCTTAGTTGAATTGAGGCTTCTGTGATCCATAATAGTTGAAAGAATAACTTCGGCGTAAATCACATGTAGATAGACATTTGTCGACGTGTTTCGAACCAACAAGTGTGGTTCATCGTCAGGACAAGTTGAAGAAACAGATCTAGCTTAGCATGTTAAACAGTCTGAGCAGAGACTCCAACGGCTAAATCGACCAACGACTAATTTTAACCTTAGGATCCAGGTCAAATTATTATTCATTAATTTAATACTATTGTTATTTTTAATATTAATACATAAAATATTTGTAATGGTTAGTTTTAAAAATTAATTAATTAATTTATTAGTGTATATATATATATATATATATATATATATATATATGGAGATCAATGAAAATGATGCATTGCAAAACATAAATAACATTAAAGATATTGTTACTTCTAAGTTCAAAGAAAAAATGTGGTGTCAGAAAGATTTAGCAGCTAAAAGAAAATTAAGTTATTATAAGAAGGTCATCAACCCCACCCTAGAAGATCAAAAGTATCTCTCTATTTTAACTAGCTCAAAGAAAAAAATTAATACAGCAAAGATTAGAACGAATTCTCATGATCTCCATAGTGAAACCGGTCGTTGGGTAGTTCCTAAAATGCCATGGATGGAAAGGATCTGCCATATATGTGAGAATACGAACATCGGGGATGAAAACCACTTCCTCTTAGAGTGCCCTGCGTACAACCACATTAGATCTTAGTTTCACAATCTTTGTAACAACACTGACCTTCCTAGCCTTTTACAATGTCAAAATTATAGTGAGCTCGGGAGGCTTCTCTCCAAGTTTTTTGAGCATAGGAATAAAATCTTAAATCAAAATAAATAATTTGTTTCTTTAGGTCCGATAGACCATTGTTTGGTCTCAGCGGATGTTAACCATCATCATCATCATTATATATATATATATATATATATATATATATATATATATATATATATATATATATATATTAAAGTTATAATATTAGGTTATTAAGATAAAAGTTAGGATTAAAAAATAAACAAAATACTTTAAGTGGTTAGTTTAAGAAGATAATTTACTTATTTATTTAAATTATTTAATAATTATTGTTAATATATATATATATATATATATATATATATATATATATATATATATATATATAATAATAGGTTGTTAAGGACGAGAATAATTTCAATAGTTAGCTTAAAAAGAGATTTATTTATTTATTTATTAATAATCATATATATATATATATATATATATATATAAATTAAAATCATAAAGTTAGGGTTAAAAATATAAATAAATAAAATAATTTAAATGGTTAGTTAAAAAGGTAATTTATTTAATTTAATTAAATTATTTATTATTATATATTAATAATATAGTCTTAATATAGGTAATTTTTTTGTTTAATTAAATTATTTATTAAATATAATTAATATTATATTAGTAATATAGCCTTGATATTAATATATTAATAATATTAGTAGTGAAATTATTATTTATTAATTTAATATTATTATTATTATTATTATTATTATTATTATTTATGAAAATAAGTTAAATTAGGTAAAAATATATAGATAATTGTTAGTTTTAAAAACTTTAATTTAATTTATTTATTTAAATTATATTTATATATATATATATATAGAGTAATGTTATAATATTAGGTTATTAAGATAAAAGTTAGGATTAATAAATAAAATACTTTTAGTGGTTAGTTTAAAAAGATAATTTACTTATTTATTTAAATTGTTTAATAATTATTGTTAATACTATATATATATATATATATATATATATATATATATATATATATATAATAATAGGTTGTTAGGGATGAGAATAAAAGTAATTTATTTATTAATAATCTCATATATATATCTATATCTATCTATATATATATATATATATTAATTAAAATCATAAAGTTAGGGTTAAAAATATATAAATAAATAAAATAATTTAAATGGTTAGTTAGAAAAGGTAATTTATTTACTTTAATTAAATTATTTATTACTATATATTAATAAAATAGTCTTGATATTAATATATTAATAATATTAGTAATATATTATATATATTAATAGAAATTAGTCTCATATATATATATATATATATGTAAATAATAAAATAAAAATTATATATATATGTATATGTATATCTATATATATATATAAAATAAGAGTTCAAAAATAAGGAGGAGGCAGAAAAACTGACTAAGAAGAGAGTGCTGGAATCCAACAACTATTGATTTTCCAGCCATCATCTCTATTGAGATTGCTCGGCCTCTTTTCAATCTCAATAGCTTCCCTAAATTTAAGATGATGGAACTGAACAACTTTGGCAACAACCTTGGCCTCCCCAATACACACCTGATGCTTGGTCTTTTCCACATGCTCTGCCAATGCTGAAGACTTGGATCTCCCATGTCTTAGGTCGGCCGCATGTTCACAGATCCTTTGATGGATGGAGCATCCTGTTTCCCCAATATAGGGGGTCCCACATGAACAAGGGATCAAGTAGACACCCTTCATGTCCTTAGGAATTTTCTTAACAGGAACCGTGGAGGAAAACATGGATGCAAAACCAATGAAGAAATTTCATGCAACCACAAGTAAACTGCTATTTCGACTCACAGGCAGACTTGTCTCTAACCCTCCAATTCAAGACAGCTCAATTCACCATGTTTTCAACGTATACCATGCATTGGAAGGGTGTTTTCAAGCCTACCTCTCTTCGAAACTCCAATTTTGACGAAGAAAAGTCTAGACTTCTCCGCTCCAGAAGGCTACGCTGTGTTTCCTATAGAGCTTCTTCCTGTAGAACGCTTTGTCAGCTTCTGGAGGATGTTACGGTGCTTCTGAACGAGTTTGAGACGCGGGAGAATTTTGAAACAAGCTGAAAAGCTTGGGCTAATAGACTGCGGAGGAGGAGGATGCGTACTTCGTTGAGAATGGTTGCAAGTGTAAATGAACAGCGGTTAACGTTTGTTCTTCAGCCGAGCATTTTTGAATTACGGCGCAATTCATGGCGAGGGGGTGAGGTGGCCAGGCCGATTCGTTAGCCAACATCATGGCCATCATTCCTCTGCATGTCTTTGACCGCCATTACCTTTCCTCTCCCATTAACCACCGCCACCACTACCAATCCCACCGATTCTCCCCGACTGGACACTTCCCACGTGTCGACTGCACGTCTTGTTGGTGAATTCGAGCGTAACCGAGCTTGTTCGGATCCCACAAAGCCATTTGACTAATTGTGGGTGGTCAGTTGACTAGCCACTAAATTCGTTCAATCAAAACCATTTCACAGACATGTAGTTTTCGGAATATAGTCTATGCAATTTGATGAATAAGGTTAGACACTTACCTATGTGGCCTTGGACGTGTTCTGTAGGCTTCGGGACTTGGAATGACTGCTTCGCACACTGCTGCTTCATGCACAGGTGCTGGAACTCCTTCTTTCATTGGTGGATGCTATATGCACGACTTTGGAACATGATCCTTGGTTGGCAACGCTGCATGCAAAGGTGGTGTTTGGTTTCGGCCGTCGAGGAAGTTTTCACATCCAGGAGGAGCCTTATTACATGATTCTTTTTGCTAGTTTCGACTGCCCCTGCCTCTAGAGTATGTCTTCTAGAGGGATCAGCCGCTATAGGACTCTTGTAGGATGTCCTATAGTTGCTTCTTCTCCTGGGATGCAGGCTAAACGAACAGGGTTGAATTCGTTGATGAAGAGTCTAGATGGAGCTTAAATAGGTAGAGTGTGCAGGCTTTCGCAGCTTGATTTGTCACTGGAAAATTTTCTGTCCATCTCAAGAAAACAATATTTCTGGTATGATTGCAGGAACACATAACCAAGTGGTTGCAATGGCGGTGGAAAGAGATGAAACAGGTGATGGATGGAAGAGAGGGGTGGCTTTAGGTCCAATCAATAGACTCCAAGCTTCAAATCCCCTTCCAAAATTGAATTTGGCCTACCCGAAGGCTCTACAGGATGTTTCCTGTAGAAATACAGAACTTCCTGTAGAAAGCCCAGTACTCCATGTAGGAGGTGGAATCTGGACCCGAATGTGATCAAATCTTGGGAAAAGTGAGTGGCCATGGAGAGGGTGTCTGTAAGGAGGTCCTGTAGCCTGGTATGGACCCCTGTCCTTGTTTTGCACGACCTTCTTTATCTACAATGTATTCCCTGCAACCTACAATAATTTCATAGAGATTAGGACTGTTTCTTTTTCTTTTTTCCTTTTTTCTTTTTTTTTCTTTTTTTTTTTTTTGAGAGAGAGACAGTTGGGGTGCCTCCATGAGGTTTTCACCCCCACTATCTGCCCTGGGCGCCTCAGGGAGGTTTTCTCCCAAGGATCTTTTTTACTCTTTTTCTTTATTTACTGAGAGACAGCTAGGGTGCCTCCATGAGGTTTTCACCCTCATTGTCTACCCTGGGCGCCTCAGAGAGGTTTTCACCCAAGGATCTTTTTATTCCCCTTTTTTTTATTTTTTATTTTTTAGTTTTGATGATCAAGGTGTGGGTGGAATAGAGGCAGAGCCCTGTTCTACTACCAACACTGATTTTTCCAAAGTTTCAATGAACTCCTACCTCGAAAGGGGTTTCTTGTAGATTTTCAATGGATACCCATTGATAAGCATGGGGATGGCTTCTTCATCAATGGTCCTGATAAGGACTGAACCATTGTCATTGAATTTTTCCACTGTATATGGTCCTAACCATCTTGTCCTCAGCTTCCCTTGGAAATCCTTGTATCTTGAGTCATACAGCAGCGCCCAATCTCCCGGCTAGAATTGCTTTTCACTAAGGTGCCAGTCATGCCATATCTTCCTCTGGAGTTGAACTACTTCTGAGTGGAGGAGGGCTTGCATTCTGTGTTCATCTAATCCATTCAGCTACAGTAATCTTTAACGTTGAGCATGGCTGAGATCTAGGTCTAGCTGAGCTGCCACCCTCAATGTGTTGTACTCAAACTCTATGGATAGAAAAGCTTTCTTCCCGTAGACTAGCTCATAAGTTGTGAAACCTGTTGTAGTCTTCCAAGTGGTGTTGTAGGCCCAGGTGGCCTCAACCAGGTGATCTGGCTAATGCTTTCTGCTGCTGCTCACCATCTTAGTCAAAATCCCTTCCAATGCTCTATTAATGACTTCCACCTGCTCATTTGCTTGTGGATGATATGAGGTGGAAGTCCTGTGCTTGATCTTGTGATGAGCGAGCAAGTCTTCAATCAGGTTAGAGGTGAACTACCTTCCTTGATCGATGACTAACTATCTTGGGTAGCCAAACTTGTAGAAGATATTTTCCCTTAAAAACTCAGCCACCTTTTCTTCTGTCACTGCTTTGATTGCCCTTGTTTCTGCCCACTTTGTCAGATAGTCGGTGCACACAATGATGTAAGACCTTTGCTTTGAAGGAGGGTTGATAGGACCCACAAAATCCATGCCCCACTTCTCAAATGGCTCGAAGGTCACCTGAGGTTGGAGAGGCATTTCATCCCTTGGAGTCGGTTTCCCCATCCTCTGACATCGGTCACACTGGCTGATGTATCTTTTGACATCTTGGTGAAGAGTAGGCCAATAGTAGCCTACCTGTGGGATTTTGAAGGCAATCTTTTTTGCTACAAAGTGACCTCCACAGGGCCCATCGTGACATTAGGAGGATGTCAAAGACTTCCTCCTCCCTAACACAATGCCTTAACATCTAATCTGGGCCAATTTTGAACAGGTTGCCCCCGATCCAAGTGAACAGGTCACTCTTCCTCACAATTCTGCTCTTCTCCTTTGGGGATAGATGCGGAGGGAACTATGCTGAGACCAAGTAATTTTCTATATCAACAAACCATGGAGAGAGTACTGAGATAGCAAATATATGTTCATTTGGCATCTGGTTGTCCACTGTCCCTTCTTCACCTGCAGGCAAATCCAATCTAGACAAGAAGTCAACAACAACATTTTCCTTACCTGGCTTGTCGACAATAGTCAAATCAAATTGCTGCAGCAAAAGTAACCATCTAATGATACGAGCATTGACATCAGGCTTATTCATTAAATATCTAATCGCAACATGATCAGTGTGTACAAATGTTTGATAACCAGTGATGTAGTGTCTGAACTTGTTTAGGGAATGGACTATAGCCATGAACTCTTTCTTGGTTACAGTATAGTTCATTTCTACCGTGGACAGGTTTTTGCTGATGAAGTATATGGCATATGGTAGTTTCTCCTCAACTTGTCCTAACGCTGCCCCTATGGCTTTGTTCGAGGCATCAGTGTGGATGTGGAAAGGTAGGGCCCAGTTTGGACCTCTTAAGATTGGGGTGGACACTAGCTTATCTTTCAACTCATCCAGAGCCCCTTGGTAGTCGTTAGTCCATTTGAACTCAACATCTTTTCCTAAGAGGCCAAACAATGGTGAGGCTAGCTTACTGAAATCTTTAATGAATCTTCTATAATATCCTGCTAAGCCTAGGAAACTCTGAATATCTCTCACCTTTTGAGGAGGTGGGACCTTCTGGATGATAGCAATCTTGTTAGGATCCACCTATAATCCTTGCTGGGAAATTGTATGGCCTAGCACAGTCCCTTCGGTCATCAAGAATTCACATTTTTCGGGACTAAGGGACAGGTTCATCTCAATATACTTGGTTAAGACTTTTCCCAAGTTAGTTAATGCTTCTCAGAAGTTGGACCCATAAGGAGTAAAGTCATCCATATAGATTTCTACCGAGTCATGGACCAACTCAGAAATATGCTCAATACTGCTCTTTGGAAAGTAGCCGGAGCGTTGCATAGCCCAAAGGGAATGACTCGGTAGGCAAAGGTAACCCGTGGACAAGTGAAGGTGGTTTTATCTTGGTCCTCTGGGCTGATTGGGATCTGATTATACCCGCTGAACCCATCTAGGAAAGAGAATAACTTCTTCCCTGCTAGTCCATCCAACACTTGATCTATGAAAGGAAAAGGGAAATGGTCTTTCTTGGTGGCTTTGTTAAGTTCTCGGTAATCTACACAGATTCTCCACTTCCCGTTCTTCTTGGGCACAAGCACTAGAGGTGAGACCCACTCACTGTCGGAGATGGGGTAGATGAATCCTGCATCCAACCATTTTTTCAATCTTTCTTTGACAATGTCTTTAAGGGCTGGATTCATTGTCCTTTGAGGCTGCCTGATTGGTTTACAATCTTCTTTAATGTAAATGTGATGGGTACAGACCGAAGGGTGGACTCCTTTCATCTCCTTATAGCTCCAAGTGAAAGCATCCAGATGATTGTTCAATAAGCTACACAACTCCTTCTCCTGGGAGGGAGATAGGGAGGAGCTGATCTTTAAGGTTCTTTCGGGGCCAAATTCCACATTCTCAACTCTGGGAGAGGTCAGATCAGGCACATAAAGGTCCACTAAAGTGCTGGCTTGGGTATCTTCCACCAACTCCTCTATGGACAGTGCACTGGTAGGTGGATTTTGAATCAAATTATCAATCAAATCATCCTCGGTTTGAGGGCCTCCCCTACTGGTTTCTACTATGCACAATGGTGTAGAGTAGACCTCATCCTCATCTCCCTCTTCCAACCAGAGTGGTAAGTCATGTTCTAGCAGAGGTTGGGCAGGAGGGTATAGGACTAGGTGCTTGGACATAGGCCCATTCTTGATGGTCATGCTTCCAGCTCGACAACTGATGTAAGCATCCATAGTGGTTAACCAAGGCCTTCCCAAAATGAGGGGGTACCCAGTGAGCTTTGCCTTTGGCTGAAGGACCAAGAAGTCTGCAGGGTATTCCCAAGAGTCAACAGAGACCAACACATCTTCCACAATCCTTTCGGGAGTCACAGTGGAGTGATCTACTAACTGCAGGACTGTCGAGGTCTTCCTTAAGGAACTCTGAAGGTTGAGTTTAAGCATGGTGTCACTGGTCATCACATTAATGGCAGCCCCTAGATCAATTAGGGTATGGAGGATTATGGTGCCATTGTTGTCGACATCAACTACAGGACTCCCAGGGTCCAAATACTTTGGACAGATTACTTGCCCCAACATTAGATCGGACAGTTGTCCTATGACATTGATAGTAGAGGCATCTCTCTTCCGCCTACCTGGGTGCCTGAAACACTTCTCCTTAATCAATTTTTTGTATATTGGTACATCTTTTATGGCCTGGAGAAGTGGTATTTTCACACACAACTGTTTAAGTTCTCCCAGAAGTTCAGTCTCCTCTTGGTTTGGTTGCGTGGTTACTGTTAGTCGCTTAGGAAAGGGTGGGATGGCTTTGGGTTCACTTTCTTGTTTCTCTTCCTCGTACTCCGGGGGAGGAGGTTGGCGATCTAGAAGGACCTTCCCAAATTGCTGGTTGATCTCCTGGATCTCCACAGCATAGGTAGGGCATGTTGTCTCCCCAGTGTATACCTGCTGGTCTGTTGTTGGGGTTTGGGTTTGGTTGAGCAGGCATCTAGGGTTGTCTTGGAGGAGCAGGAGGCAATGGTTGTGGTTGAGCTGGTGGTGGAGGCAGAATGGTGGGAGGAGAGTTGTACTGGGGCCTCCACCCCGGTTGAGGCACATTCCACTAAGGTTGTGGCTGGACATGTGAGTGAAACGAATGAGCCGTGGGTTGAGGATGGTATTGAGATGGATAGGACCATGGAGGAGGTGTGGACCAGGAAGGATGAGTAGGGGGACCCCAAGAAGGTATGTGAGCAGATTGGTTGGGGCTATAATAAGCTTGGGATGTCCCTTGCATCCCCTGTTGGTAAGGTCTGGGCCCATGCGGCCTCCTTTGGTTGAGGAGGTAGAGAGGTTTAGTGGTTCCCTCAGTCCCTTGGTACATGGCTTTAAATCCGGGTAAGGTTGGGCATTGGTTTGTGGGGTGGTCTTCCTCACAAACAAAACATACCTCTACTGAGTGCAATGGACACTTGTTCTTAGGGTGCTTCCTCGTATATCTGGGACAGAAAATGTCCAAAGCCCTCTCAGCTTCCTCTTTCTTTTGTTGGATTTGGAAAGTATCAAGTTGCATGGCAATGGTCTGTCTCACCTCGCTTTTGAGGTCTTCCATATGATTAGCAAACTCATGCTTGGAGAAGGCGGTACTAGCTGAAAGTGAATTCCCCCTACCTCTTTTCCGGGCTGCCCTAGAATGGTTTCTAAACATAGTCTTTATGTCTTCATAAGGTAGCTGGTAGATGTCCCCTCCAGCTAGCAAATGGAGGGTATCTAGAAGGTCTTCAGGGACTCCTCGGAGCAAAACCAACTTTAGAGATTCAGGGTCAAGTGTGCACCTGGCCCGTTTGTAGCTAAGTTGGAACCTTTCCTCATAGTCTTCTAAGGACTCATCATTTCCCATGGTCATCCAAAAGATTTCCCCCTTTGTTTTCTTGGACCTATAGTAGTCCCGTTATTTGTTGTTAAAGGCTTGCTGCATCTGAGCCCAAGTGGTGATACTGTTTCCAGGTAACCCCATGAACCAGCGTAATGTTGCATCCTTGAGGGTAGAGGGAAATAGTTTCAACTTTTGCTTGTCCTCTGCATAGTCATAAGTTCGACAAAGGACAACAAAATCAAACAGGAAGGTATCAGGGTCTAAGGTGGTCAATCCATGGAAATGAGGTAAGGCTAAGGGACTTATGTTTTTCATCTTCATGTCCTCGTTGGTCTCTTGGATGGGGAAGGTACCTTCTATTCTCTCATCATCTTCTCTATCGTTTCTATTTTCAGCCATGGTCTCAAAAGGAATTTTTTCTTGCTCTTCTTCTATTATAGGATCTTCGTATATCTTAGGAGGTTTGCCTATAGGTTCTTCTGGGTCACTGCCACCAAAGAAGAGAGAAGGGTGACTCAGTGAAGTGGAGAGGGTGTTGGGTAGGAATTTTTCGGTATTATCTCTGTTCCTACGAGGCATGAAAAGATTTTTGGTTTCTTTTGCTTTTTCTGCTTGTACCTGCAAAACTAAAACAGATGGAATTGCAACTAACTAAAATATATCTTGCAGAAATGAAAATGCGGAATTGAAATGAAAGCAGGAAAGGACTAATCTATTTTGCTGAAATCAAACTGTAGGAATGAAATGCTAGACTACGCTTGCAGAATTGAAATTCTATTCTACGCTTGCAGAATTGAAATGCTATTCTACACTTGTAGAATTGAAATTGAGGAATTGAAAGGCTAATCTACAAAAGTAGTAAATGTCTAATCTACTTCCGCAGAGATGAAATTGTAGAATGAAACTGAAATAAACTACTTAGCAGAAGGTTGGAGTAGAAAAATAGAAGAAAAGAAGCAATAAAAAATACTCTGACACTTCCCCGGCAATGGCACCAAAAAGATGGTGGGCTCCAGTATTGCAGTAATAATGCTGCAACTCCCTGGACTCCCTTATTTACTCTTATCAACCCGGTAGTTCGTAAAAAACTTGGAAGTGACAGTGCTGTATGCACAAGTACTAGCTCTTGCCGCAACTGTCACTTGGTCAGCTGGCATAAGTCCGCTAGGAGCTTAAGCCAACTTCTATGAGCTCTGGGAAGAAGCTTTTTAACTGATGGACGAAAGCTAACTCAAATAAGGCTAATCTACTTGCAGAAAGAAACTGGAAGCTGAAAGGAAACATAAACCCTAGCAAACCCTAATTTTACTAGCTAGCCCTACTGATGCAAGAAGGAGGATGCAAGCTACTGAAAGAGATGCCATTGACTTCTAGGAAGGTAAAATGCATGTATCTAAGCTATTTCTACAGTAACATCTGGAAAAAAAACATCTTTTTGTATTTTTGAATAAGTTGTCAGAATTATCATGCATGTGTTTGGACTGTTTTGACTGTGCATAGGTTGATTGGCGAGAAGAAATGCTTGCAAGAGGTTGGGAAGGTTAGAAGGGGGCCTAAGGGGTCCCTAGCAGCCTTCTAGAGAGTTTCACTGAGTCTGGATATCAAGAAACCGCTTTCGTGAGCTTCTACAGGAAGTCTGCAGGGGTTCTACAGGATGTTCTGTATTTTCCACAGGATGTTTAGAAATGGGATTTTAGAGGGTGGATGGAAAGATAAAGGTGGAGAAGTGAGTATGGAGGTAGGATAAGGGTGTGAGGAAGTCCAGGACTTGGTGGATGGAGTTGAGGAGAGATGAGGATGGTTTGATTTGTTCAAGGAGGAGTGGAGCAATGTTGCACAAAAATATGGAAACTAGTTCAAGGTGTAGCAAATATGAGGCGAGAATCAGAGTTAGGGGATGAAGCAGATGGGATTGATGGAGTACGGGTAGATGGAGATGTGTTATAGGTGCTCTACAAGTTACTTCTCAAACTGAACCAACAATGACTTGGAAAACCGATGACCTAGCTACTTTATTCTAATCTGGCCTAAGTAAGAGAAAAGGAAATGAAAAGAAGTTTAATTGCAATGAAATCACGTGAAATAGTTATGCAAACTAAGCAATCATGAATCTGAATGCTTAACCACAACTGGTATCAACTTCTGCAAATGAGAATCTAACACTAATGATTGCATGGTGAGGCAATGACAGTGTTTTTGTTGGCAGCAAGGTCACCTTTGCCCCAGCTCATGATCCCACTGAGGGAGAGGTGAGATCAGAGGTCCTTGATGGCATTCTTCTGGATATCTTCCCTGTTAATAACCTGTCAACTCAATTTGAACATAAAAATCCTTTCTAATCATCAAAGTGACCTAGATAATCAGCAAGATTTTAATCTACTTAATAGAAATTATTTTGCAAAGACACAAAAATAAAATAACAGTACATAAAGCAAGCCTTGGTGCTTGGGTTGGGCCCAACCCCAAGATCTATAGGCTCCTAAAGAAAACTTAGAACTAATGCCAAGTAAATCTGCTCTTCATTCCTAAAAAATAATCATGTCACAAGAAATTTATATAGCAGTAGCTATGAAAATGAGCTGAGATAATGATATCACTATAGTGCAAAACCCAATAGTTCCAAAAGTAAACTACGAAGGATGAAGCCTTCCAATTTATGCCATATGAGGGTCCTAGCAGCCTCCTTAACTCAAGGGGCTTGGCTGTTCCAACTGCTAGTAAACAGTCACTCTTCACAAAGCTGCTCGGTTGCCTTTAGGATTCGTTTTGGTGGCCTGCTGAGCTCCGAGTTGAGGGTGGAGATTTCGAGGAAGGGCCATTTAATGCAAGAGACAACCTTCCTACGAATCCTCACCCTTGCTTCCTCATGCTTGGCTGTCACCTGGCTCATAATTGCTTGGCTTTGTTCCAAAATTTGTCCAAAAAACCTGAAATAACCACGTATTAGCCTCCTTGGTAAAGTGACCACCCTTATTCGTTCAAATAACATAAACATACTCAAAAAACATGCATAGTCTATGAAAAATGGTGGATTGATGAAGAACAGTAGGCCAAAAGAGCCCAATAAGTTACCCATTTTTGGGGCTCATCAAGAGTCATGAAGGAGAGAGGTGTAAAGTGATTGAGGAGATGAAGTTGACTTGTAATTCCTTTTTAATACTAATATCATAGTCTCATAAAAGATAATAATAATATTAATAATATTGAGGATTTAGTCAAGATTGAACTATTCGGATTGATTAATTGTAAGTTAAGTGGTTTTCCTTCAACTACGCTTGATTACCAATTTATGCAAGGTAGTTTACTATTTTTGGAAAGTCGTGCTTAAGATGCTCGACATGAATTTCCATTTTTAGAAAGTCATTCCAGAATTGTGAGAATGAAATTTTATTTAAGGAAATTCATCCATGAGCTGCCGATTTTCAACATCCATGAGTGGTATTTTTCTTCCATACAATAGGGATTCCACCCCTATTTGACGCATGTCCATGCCTTAGTAGATTGAGGACTTTGTGCCCTCATCTACTGCAAAGATCCAAGATTCCAAAACTTGATCTTTTTAAATATTCAGGACTCTGCGCCCTAAATATACAAGACTCCATGTCTTTATATTTCTTATATTTAGGACTCCACTCCCTAATTTCCATGCCTTCTCATCTATTATGCTTTGAAAATCCGTGTTTCTCCTTATGGCACTGATTGTGAGATTTTGCCCATCTGATGGTTCGTTGGTAAGGCCTTGTTCAATGACCTTAACACATTACAATCTCATAGATTAAAGGAATGAAGTGAATTTCATAATGAAATTAACTTAACCACATTTTACCGAGAATGGTGCATGACTTCCACAGTCATTTTGGTTTTGAAGAAATGACTTCCACAGTTATTCATAATTGAACATCCATGTTGTAAAATGACCAGGTTGCCTACCACATCCTACTTAGTAAAATATTAGACATATAATCACACAAATCATGTATCAACCCTAAATAATAATTAACCATCTAGTCCACATAACCATAAGCATCCATGGGTCTATGTGTCTTAATCCTAGATCACCATCCATGTCATACACCTGCTTCGTAAATTAGATGCAAAAATAGAAACATATGTATAACATTTACTGTATAAAACATTGTTCCCCAATCCATTGATCAATATGGCGTACATGAACATAAAAGGAAATATAACTATGTATATAAAATATTATTCCTCAATCAAGTGATCAATATGCATTTATATAACCTGTCAAAAATCATCGTTGAGAGGAGTGACAAAACCATACTAGGAAAAAAAATAGGACATTACATATGCAAGCTACTAGGTTTCGTCCTTTTTGTCAAGTGGAGTCTAGGGAATTCATAGCCCAATATGGTACAACAAAGGGTCTAATAATATCCTTATTTTTGTATTCTTCCCTTTGAAACTAAGTTAATTTTCTTGGTATTTTTATCACATATTCGCACTTCTAGTGGATGCCTCTATTGCATCTCCATGTAATGTCCTAATGAATTTGGGGCTCACTTGGATGTTGTGAAATTTTCCCTTTGATATTTCAATAAGTAAGTTTGACATAAAGATCTTAATTTCCTTATGATGCATTCAATATCATTCTTGCCATATTAGCTCTTAGTCTGTTATTCAAGTTAATTGGAAAGGGGACACTCACAATAAGTCAATTAACATTTTGGGCAGCCATATCCTCATTTTATATCATAATACATTTTGAATCTTACTAAGAGAAAACTCAAGAGGAGATTTAGGAGAAAATATTCCCATTTTAGCTCAAATGTAAGCAATTAGGAGTCATAGGCTCCTCTACTTTAGACATTATAATAATAAAAGAAGTTTGGAGCTCTAATAGGCGAAAAATGATATCGACAACCTATGGCTCCAAATTGTCAAGATGAAAGTTGGTACTGTCAAAGGAAATCACTCCTTTGTTCTAGTCAATAACTCTATCAATGCAACATATTTTCCTCTACCAAAATTAAATATCATAATTACAGGTATGATGCAAACTACTCCCAGGAGGAGGCACAATCCTACCTTTTCAAGTTTTTTTTTTGGTGAAATAACTATTTGTATTTCGTTCCAAACAATATATTACATGATTGAACATTCCATATAGGTCGGTTAGTATGGAAACTTGATCATGTCCAGAAATGTATTATTTTCAAGGAGGAAAAAGACACAATATTGCATGAAGAATCAAATTTCAGAATACATATGTCGAATATCGAGCCTTCAAGGCCTTGGGGAAAAGAAAAGAAAGCCAAAACGGATAAACTAAAACCATAGTGAGAGGAATTTAACTCAGAGGAGGGTCTTAAATGTGTGGATGCATCCATAATAGGATCCATGTTACTTATGAGTGAGTAGCCGGTAGCAGGAGGGATGCCTATTTGCTTTTCAATGTGCTCTATTCAATAATTATTTTCCTCCATGTGCAGATGTAGTGGCTCTAAAGAGACACAAAGGCACTCCCAATTTTTTTTCCTACCCAATAAGAATTTTCCTAGTAGATACTTCACGTGCCAATAGAAGTCCACCATGTATATGTATTAATTGTATGGTCTACATGTGTAACTTTCATTATGAAAATAGTCACCCATATCCACCAAAACCTCCATATCTAAGAGAAGGTGTTCATAATTAGTTATTTCCCTCTCATCCTCTAAGATTTGTTCTTAGATAAGAGGTGGGGTATGTTCCTAAAATCATACTCCTAAACCTTCAGCTTTGAGTTGAGCCCATGTATGTCCCTAATTTCCAGGCTCCTGATAATGCACTACCCCTCAATGACTAGGAGCTTGATGATAAAGCATTCTAGATCCATAAGAAGAGGGGTTGTTCCAGAAGGTGAGGGGAGAAATATCAGAGATGAGTTATGGTGGGAGGAGGGTGAGGTCTCCACTAAAGCGAAGTACCAAAGAAATACCTAATACAAAGGGGAAAGATTAAGAGAGTGCTTGACGAGAGGTGAAAATGCAAGGATTGGAGGTATTTGAAAAGAAATAAGATTAATAGTTTGTGTGGTTTGAGAACTTGGAAACCCATATACGCTGCATAGAGAAATACTGAGACCACATGCTACAAATATATCCACTTCAATGTATCCCAAATGCTAGCTTAGAAATGCTAAACTTTTCTTGGCCCAGAGGTGAAGCTCGACTATTGAATTGGACTATGGCTCTATGATATGAATAGAAAACACTTGAGTGATGAAGAAGGGCTCATTAGTGAGTTGGCTTTCCCCACTAGAAATTCTACCAAGGGTGTTGAGACAAAATAGATTAGAGGTGAATAAGGATTTGTAGAATTTCCATTTATTAGAAAACGGCACTGGGCGAAATTGAGTTTGTGTCGATGTGCAAGCTCTACAACAAGAAATGTTGCCAAATTCACAGAGTTCACAATTTATCTAAGAGTTGCATATTTCCTAGTTGGTTTCTTTGCTTCCCACAATTGTTTTCAAATGTGATGTGAATGATTACCATCAACATGACAATTGAGGATCTCATCAATGGATTTTGTATATTAAGAATCTCCTGGAAAAGTGGGGTTAATCTCCAAAGTTAACAACAATGTTATACATACATACATACATACATACATACATACATACATACATACATACATACATACATACATACATACATACATACATACATACATACATACATACATACATACATACATACATACATACATACATACATACATACATACATACATACATACATACATACATACATACATACATACATACATACATACATATATATATATATATATATATATATATATATATATATATATAAGTGAATGCATGAAAATGAGTTACACTTTTCGGCCAAATGTGGTGATGAAAATTTTCCTCTTTTATCAAATTGAAGCCCTGAAAATTCATATAAGCATTGTGAATTTTGATGTAGAGTTAAAAGAAAATACATGGAGAATTATGTTGTTGTCCTAATGATAGTTTTTTCAAAAAAAAATTAGTGTCATATAATCTCTCAATTTTTCACTAAATGCAATACTTCCCATTGAATTTTCACACATCCTAACATAACTTAGTCTAAAATGTGTAATTTATATATATATATATATATATATATATATATATATATATATATATATATATATATGAGCATGATCTACAGGGAGAGAACTAGGTTTTTCATATTAAAATTGTATTTTTTATGCAAAATTATATTTTTATTTTTATTTTTCGCAAAGTAATATTTCAATTGAATTTTGCATACATTGCAAACACGTGTTCTCCTAATATTGTTTTCTACTGTTTAAATAAATTCAAAAAGCAAGAGTGCCCTTTTGAAGAGGAATCATAAACAAAGATCTTTGTTGCAAAAAAATCCAAGCATTATGTTTTGTTGTAGCTTCTACAACCACCCTCCAAAATTTTTCCCATGCTTTGATTTTAGAGCCTCCCTTCTATCCATAAGGGCTTATCATTCACTCATGTAAAGTATTCATGTTGTGCTAAAGACTTATCCTTTCATGTTGTTCTTGTGATTCCTTTATTTGATTCTGACCTCAATCTTTTCAATCACAAGCAAGCTTTTGTCCACACCTTGTAGTGTCAGTCTTACCTCTAGAAATTGCACAATATTGGAAGGCAAGTTATCCTTGTGGATCTGAATTGCATAATCTATACAGGAAGTCTATCCTTGAGCTCAGAAACTATGCAATTTTGGGAGACAGCGGGACCTTGACCTTAGAAATTGCATAAAGCTTCCATTTCTCTTAGAACTGTGCAATTGACTTAGTCAAGGAGTTTCCCAGTCCCCTATGGTTGGGAGTTGGGGTTGGGAAGTTTGCAATCCTTCTTGGAAGTGTAAATGGTAGGTTTCTGAAAAAAGAAAAAAGAAAAAATCAATCCCTAGAAAATAGGAAGTGTATAACTAGTTTCCAGAAGGATGGCACAAGTTATTATTTTTGAATTTTCCGCTAAGTGTTGTTTTTTCCCTTGACTTTAGGCATGCACATCAAAATCCCTAACCAAACTAGATCTATATAATAGATGCCCCTAAATATCATTTTCAAATTTGATCTTGGAGCTCTATCCTTCCCAAGGAGATCAAGGAGCCTTCAATGGAGTTTGCAGTGCTTTTGTAGTTGAGTTTTGATTTTGTAGTCATTTGTCTCTTTTTTTGTCAATTTTTGTCATTTCACTTTTGTGAGTGTTGTTTTTCTTGTTTATTTTCATGGTTTCTAGAGTTTTAACTTATATTAGCTTGTAAATGTGTTGCTTCAATCTGTTGTTCACCTTTTACATGTGTCACATAATCTTGCTTATTTTTTTCCATTAGTGGTTGTCGTTTCGACGACTCCCCATGCATGTTTATTTTTCCTTTTGCATGTTGATCTCCTGCACTTGATATTCACTGATATATATTTCCTTAGTTAGATATACACTCTAACTTTCACTATCACTCATATCTTCCACATTCCCATCCTCCTTCTGGGCAGATCTTCCCTTCACTTGGCTAGTAGTTGCCTTGCTCAAGTAGGCAGTGTGCAAGCCCAAGGCTCAAGCCTCATTCTTAGCCTTTGATATTTCATAATGCGTACAGTCCTTGTCTTTCTCAATTGTGCATTGCATAGTTATAAAGCTCAATCCTCATCCTTGGCCATTGAGACTGCACAATGTAAAACCTCTCGCTTAGTCTGTCCAGGCTGATACTGTGTATTGCGTAGTGTCAAGCCTCAAGTTTCACCCATGGCTACTGATACTACGCAATGCGTAGTTCTTGATGCCAGTCCCTTCTCCAAACTCAAGAAATGTGGAAAATTTTCCCCTCAGTCTTGTGGTTTCTTCCTTGAACTTGATTTGTGAGTCATTTTGTTGAAGCTAATTCATGGTTTCCATGAGTGAATTTCCTCCTACAGGTATTGTAGTTGTCTACCACTTCTCTTGATTAGTCATTGTTATCATGGCCCCTAAGAAGTCTGACTCAAAGGAAACTACAGAAATAAAGACCGGGGAGGTAGTTGAGAGTACTCTAATGAACTTGCCAATTTTTTTAGATACTCAACTACTTATAGAGAAAGAGTCAGACATCACATGGCGCAAAATGAATGAGGAATTCTCAGCAAGAAGCTTTGAAGAAGATCTTGAAGACAGACAGGTGTATATCAATGACCAAATGTCAAGGTTACACAATATTGCGTGTAGGCACCTGAATTTTCCATGTGGACATAGTGTCAGCTGAATTATATCTCATAAAGATTCCAAGACTATGACTCTTAGTATTGCTAACAGATAAAGCCTTGCCTTGTTTCTGGCATCAGATTACCATCTCATGTATCATTTGATGGAGCTGGAATTTATAATGGATTCTTACTTCTACACAGCCACCATCTACTTGAGAACAAAGGAGGTCGTCAAAGTCTAAGTGAAAGAGCCAAAAAAGTTCCATCAGATACCCACCAACATCTACAAGATGAAATATCTCAAGAAGGCTTATCAACACGTAATAGTTCAATGTTGTAGGATTTATGGTTAGCAGAGTACTAAGAACTTCCCTGAAGGGTGGGCATTCTTACTGAATCAGATTGTGAATGGAGGAAAACCATTAAACTAGTCAAACTTGTTGGCTCAAAAACTGAAGAACCATGTAGCTAATGCCCATAATCCTCTCAAAGGAAAGCAAGCAATATTCTACACGTATGCCTACTTACTAGCTACAATATGCACTCACCATTCATTCCCTGACATGAATTGGACCTGGTCACCAAGAAAGTCTGTCGTGCACATTTACTGCAAGATTCTTTCATAATGAAACCATAAATAAGTACTGGAAAAGACGACTGATCACTTCCTCATTCCATTGTACAAATTAATATTTCAGGAAGAACCACCTTGCATGTCACATGGGCCGATGGAAGCAGTGTCAGAAATAGCAGATTGGTTTGCCTCACTAGATGGCACTTTCCTCAGAGTGTTTGGCAGACAAAAGTCTTTGCATCTTCTACCGAGGTATGGGATTGATAATTAGGTCATGCAAGAATTTTCTTATCATCTTTCCATGGGGTTATTAACAAATTTTCACAAGAATAAGAAAGCACTATGGCCAACTCTTCCTTTGCAAATAAGATTGTACAAAATAAAAAATATGATGGTTGCAGACACTAAAGGTAAGGAGATAGAGAAATTCACATACGCTATTTTGGAATTAAATCCATATGATCCTGGGAATGCTTGTAGAGACCACTATGGAAGTATTCATTTTTCAATGGCTAATAAAGACATTTTGTAGGCCCGACGAGGAAGAAATGAAGAATTGTTATAATGCCTCCAAGTCTTGTGAACCAGTCATCTTCACAGGAACATCAAAGGTTACTCTATAGAAGGAAGTGACTCCAGAGGAAGTACCAGTAGAAAGGTGCAACTCAGTTCGTGAAAAGGGAAAGAGGAAATTTGCACATAGTTTGGTGGAAGAGCATAGTCGCAAGAAGAAAGAAGATCCAATCCTCTTAAAAGCAACCATAGCAGCAGAAAAGAGGGGGAAACAAAGAAAGAAGGAGGAAGAGATGAAGTAGAGGGAAGAACGAGAGTAGAGGAGAGTGGAAGAAGAAAGGCATAGATAAGAATAAGAATAAAGGAAGAGAATAGAAGAAGAATAAGCAACATAGAAATAAGTTGAGGAACAAGAGAAAAACCAGCTACTAGAAGAGGAGAGAAAAACATCGCAGGATAAAGCGGTCACTCAAGAAACTGAAGAGTTTGTTGTGATTCAAGACATGGAGGTGGAACCAGATTTGTTGAACCAACATATTGATCTCATGCCAAGCACTCAATAGGTTACCATTGAATATCCCCTCCTTCGACAGCAAAGCAAGTTCCAAGCGAGGAAGGGGAAAGTTTTCCTCTTAATGATTATTCGGTCAGGGACACGTAGAAAATGAATTACAAAGAGATTTAGAAGAAGATTGTACAAGAAATGAAGAAACTTTTTCCAGACAATCTCTCACCTCCTAAAATTTAGAGAAAGGGTGATTGTGACAGACACAAGAAGGAATCCAAATTCCATTGTCGTAGCCAACTTGGCCTTCATAGGTGCTACAAAGTCAAACATGGAGTATCTGATGGCCGAGAAAAAATAGTTGGAAAAGAACTTAAAGGCTGCAAGGCAAGAAATTGAACAACTCTGAGTAGAGGTCCAAAACATATCTCCCGCACAAGCATATTTGGAAGAACTTAAGGCAACCATACTTGGTGAAGTATCAGGATTGAGAGAAACCATGTCGAGCCTTTACGAGGAGCTTGTCACCATGCATAAAGAAGTTTCTCGCTTACACGAGATGTAGAAGTGTAAGGATAATTCTAAAGCCCTCAAGGTTGTTAATACAACCATCGGTGTCGTGCATGAGTGGTAAATTCAATACAAAGGGGCACCATCAAAATTGGAAAATAACATAAGGCAATAGGCAAAGTTGGAGAAAGCACAAGTGTGGATGATCATCTAAAGTAAAAAACATCTTGTCTCATTCATCACCAATATTTAGGCCTCATATGCAACATTATATAATAGCATGGATTTCATGGTGAAATTGCATAGGATCCCATCAGTTGGCTCACTCACAAAAGCCAAACGCAAGAATTAGGTCAGGAATGAGGTTGAAGAATACTTGGATTTTTCAGACACATCGCTACCAAGGAAGATATTGAAGTGAATAGGCATAATATACATAATTACATTGGTGGATCTGTCAATATCAATACCATGTTGCCCTTGCTAAGGAAGGAAACTCAAACCGGTTCCAAATTAGTGTACCCAGATGCCAAGGAGGCTAGAGTTCGATTACAGCCTAATCGCATCACACATTTTGGGGGAGTCATCACGCAGTACAAAGATTGGCACCTTCATGTGACTGAGAAGCTACAAGTCGAAGTTCCTGAGATGGAGTTTCCCCAAACTCAAGCTTAACTTGTTTTTCTTATTAGGTTGTTTAGTTGGATCTACCCAATTTTATCCTATATGGGTATGAGTATATTGTGGTATTCTTTTTTAATTAATTTGTAAGTGAAATTCCAAGTGTCAATTCTAGAATGTGAAGAGTCATTTTGTAATGAAGTTGAAGAGTCATGAAGGCATTCCAAGGGTCACAAAAGGGAGATTGATAGTCACCCTTTTTTTATAAATATGTCCTCATAACACATGTAAATGAATTTTGGTAGCCATGCTTTTGGCTAGGTGTATAGCTTAGGATCAAGAGCTTCAAAATTTTGTTTAGAGCCTTGGTTTCTTCGTACCATAGAGGGAGTATCTTTCTTTGGAGGAGCAGGTGTAGACTTCATGTACCACTATTGGGACTAGTGGTTCATCAATGGTATATGTATGATTGGAACTTTCACTTTAATAAAATATCAGAGATGACACATTTTCATGCATATGTTGTGAATATAGTAAGACTATTCTTTTTTATGTTTGCAATATATGTTGTTTCACTTACGATAACACTTATGAAATATTTTTTTGCATTAGTATGAATCTTGTTGAATGCATGTCGTTGTATATTTCCATCATGGTTAACTTCTGAACCATTTTTTAGGATAATTTGTGATGTATTTTATGCTCATGTGTTCCTTTCAAGATGCGTACTATTACAGCCTTCTAAGGGGCTCACTCATTTTCCCCTCATTGTATTAGAACCTCTTATCACTCCTCCGAATCTCCAAGGTTGAGGAAGAGTCCAGCTAAGGTAACCACAGACCAATCTTTTGACTTGGTAGCTAGCCTTACCAAGCCAGAGAGGGCTCTCTCCAAAGGATCATAGCCCAGAGGACTAGATGAATTAGGGTTTTAGGCTAGATATAGTAGCTCAAGGTTTTGATTTGATTTGATTGGGGTAGTCACTGAATGAGTGAAGTAGGTCAGAGAGTGATTAGGTTAGAGAGTGAACTAGGTCAGGGGAAAAGAAAATTAGAATTGCAGACATCTGATGGGGCAAGGTAGGAAAGTACTTTAACACTTTGTAGTATATTGATGAAATGGTTTAGACTGATGAGGTGCTAAAACGAGCATGGAAATCATTAATTATTTTTAAACTGAAGAAATGAAACACATTATGATGATTTTCCAAAAACAGAGCATAGAAGATGAATTCTGCTTATCACACATTGAAAATCAAACATATTTAGAAGTGAAATGGATCATGAAAGATACAAAACAATCACACACATGTAACTAAAGAAGAAACAATATCAAAATACCATGCCACAGGAATCCCACCAAAATAGTTACAACTCATCTAATATATTCCATGCCAAAGTCTAAATCACTAGTACAATGTCTAATGGAGTCCAACCTGTAGAATGACTGAGAAACTACATGATATATGCCTCAAATAAAATCCTCCTAGCCTTAGGGGTTGAATCCATGAGAGGAGGAGCAATTCCACCAAAAAGTAAACTGATAGCTAGAGTGTAGGGTGGTCAAAGTGACTCATCCCTCACCTTTTGGAAACTGATTCATTACATCACAAAAAGAGTTTTCACCTAATGTATTTACCCTAGGTAACAGTAAAACATGATTATTACATTCACATACGTTAATTACATGGATACAAATATGATTTTCAAGGTGAAACTGTCAAAACTGAGAAAGTTTACAAAATGAAGAAACTTAGAAAATTTGTGTCAAAAGCACAGCAACACTGTCCTAAGCATAGTGCCAATGTCAGCTCCAATTGTGAGGGGGTTCCCCGTGTCCAAATGGAGTGCAGGATAGCTCATTGGAAATCCTGTCCTATCTAGTTTCCAGATCTACCCTTAGTTTTTAAAATGGTCAAGTTTTGACCCTACACATGTTGATTCTCCCCAGACCAGTCAAAAGCGCAGCGCTAGCCTCCAAAACAAGGTAGAAACATGATTGTTTGGGTGTTTTTTGGCCTTTTCACTGCCCAGTTGACCCCACAAAACTTATAAAAGTGGTTTTCCTGACTGTATTTGGCCTTATGAATCCAATGGTGGTGGACATTTTGCATTTGGAGGTCCCTAGGAAAAGCACAACGCCTAGGGCACTGCACTTTTGGTAGTGTGACTAGTGCACAAATTGCCAAAAATGCACAAAACTCCAAAATTTTCTAAAATTTCTCAAAATTATTCAAAATTTAGCCTGAGGAATGCTGGTGAGGTGTGTTAGCTCGTGAGTGATGCCTCAACAAGGATTTCAAGTTTATCTTCCTCCTTTTTCTTGGTTAGGGCTTCAATTTTTTCCTTTGCAGCTTTGAGTTTTGCCCTAGCAATCCTTTCTCTGTTGGCATAGTGTTTTGCCATCTTCTTCTGAATTTCATTTTGCTAGTTAGCTTTGTTTAGGAGCTTCTCTAGATGTTTATTGACCTTATCAAGCTAATTCTTTCGGTTTTCATTGACCAAGATGGCAAATTGCTCATTCAATGTGAGCTCATTAGTAAGCTCAGCTTCCTTTTTCTTCTCTAGTTCTACAACTCTTTGCAGCCCTCTAGTTCTAGGTATTTTTCTAGTTTCTTTCTCTTCTTTAGGGTCACCATACCTGTCATAGGCCTCTTATAGCAATGTCTTGAATTTCATTTCTTTCCTCTCTGCCTTGATGAGCTTAATCTCCATGACCTCATGTTTGGCCTCAAGCTGCTTATTTTCCTACTCATAATATGAGATGATGTATTTTACCCTTTGCAGGTTGATCCGGCACTCCCTAATGAGTGCATATTTTTCTTTGGGGACAATTCTTTTCTTTCACTATCAACATGTTCACCTAGGTCAACCAAGTCAAAATCCTATTCTGTCTCATGGAGGTCCTCCTCTTGCTGCTGGATCTCTACCTCTATCATCATTTCTTTACCATTGTGTACCTGCTTTGTTGATGAAGAAGGAAAGCCCCCTCCAATAATTTATGGGGAGAACACCTTCATGTGGCCTCTCCGATAAGTATGTATGAATGTGCTCACATATGTGGTCTTAGGCTTGATGAGCTTAGCTCTACTAGGTGACCCTGCATGATCATGAAATGGTGATAATGGCGGTGATACAAGGGTGGCTGATCTGATGGAGGAATAGAAGTAGTGGGATGAGATGGAGGAGGTATCGCTTCAACATGATGAATAGTAGGATTAGATGAAGAAGGCATACCTTTAGCATGTGGAGCTTTTGGAGTAGTGAAAATGTCACTGGCAATGAAATTGTCCCATGAAATATGCATCTGGTCAAGCTGATGAAGGACAATGATCTTCATCAATGAATGATGGAAAATGATAATTATCTTGTGGTTATAATCTCTCTTTTGCACAATGGTGGGCATTTGTCTATACTTTTGAATAGATACAATGGGATATTAAGGAATTTGACCCTTGTGAAGTGCATAAGCAGTTTGATACGGTAGGTGTAGAGCCTAGAGAACCTACCTTCACAAGAGAAGTACTTCATGAATATTTTCATCATGGGGGAATACCTATTAAGAAGGTAGTTGAAAGGGAACACCCTCCTCCTCTCATTTATGTATAGTGGTTTGATGAATGGTTCATAATACTGGTCCTCCAAATCCTTTGATTTAAACCACCTCTCACCGATGTTTGGAATCCTTGTGGCAGAAACAATGATAGAAGTAGACAAAGTGAAGGTCACTCCTACTAGGGTTACTTCATTATATTTAAGGTTTGATGCAAAAGAGTCTGGTCAAAACAGGGTGATGCTGAACTCTTTCAATCATTTTTCAAAAATCAAAGCAACCCACATACTGAAAAAATGAGGCTACCATTAGTGAAGCCATGAGTTCATTTCTGCTAGTGGGCTCCAGCCTTAGGGTTTTGTTTCCTTTGTGTGGCTTCCTCTATTCTTTGTCCTCTTCTTCTTAGGTATCCTCCTCTTCTTATGTATCTTCCTCTTCCACATAGTCTTTGTCTTCCTCCATAGTGTTTCTTTAAGAGACCCTAGTGATAAGGTAGGTGGGAATGGGAAGTGGAAATAGGTCTAGGGAATAGGGATAGGGCTATAAAAATTTGGGGAGATGAGGTGGTGGATTATGGAACTATGGGAGGTGATAGGAGGTGAAAATGTGAAGGGACTTGGGAATGAAAATTAATTTACAGGTTTATGGTAGAGGCTGCCTAGGGATTTTAGAAACCTAGGTCTTAGGGTTTTATGGGAAAAGTACTTAGGAACATGAAATTATAATGTAAGGGTAGGGATCGGTTTAATAGAGATGTACAAAGGTATTGTAGGGTCTATGGGCAGTAAATTTTAGGATAGGGATGAATTTAGGGTTTTGTCCCTTGCCCAAGGGCCAATTTTGCTTAGGAATCAAAACACTAAAAAGAAATGTTGTTTGGAAGTGAAAATGGGTGGAAAAAAGGGTTACTTACTTGGTAGAGGAGGAAACAAAGCCTTGTTGAGCCTTTAAGAGGATTTGGAGGTGTTTTGGCACTTTGGAGGCTCAATGGGCAAAAGCATGGCACCTTACCTAGAAGTGTAATGCCTGTGTTAAAAAATGCAACGCCCAAAGCTCTAAGCGCAACGCCTCTCTTCTCAGCACAACGCCTTCTTCCTAAGCATAGCGCCAAGAAAATTTTCACCTTTGAACTTGCAAAATCGATTTTTTGAGCCAAGGGAGTGTGAGCTCGACCTTTGAGAGTGAAAATGGATTTGCTTTTGATGTCTTGGTGGCTTTTATACTTCATGAAATTGATGTTTTGGGCCTTGGGACCCACTTCCTTCCTTTTATCATTCACTTTACTCTTGGAACCTATACCTTTACACTTGACTTTTCTTTAACAAATTGATCACCTGATATACATTGGGAATACTTTGACCTTTAACTTTTGGTCCTTTGTTATTTTCGAACTGAGTTGACAGCTAGGGAGAAGTTACTTATTACATATAATGACATAAAATTACCTAAATATAAAAAATAAACTTACGTCTTTGTTTTTGGAATATAATTACAAACTTGAATGAAATTCTTACTTGAAATAAAATTTAGAACTTTGGCAACCATGGTCACATGGTTTCAAATCATCTTTAACTGAAAAGGGATATTATTTTGTTCACTCTCATACTTTTGCTGGCCTCATGCAGTGAAAGGGTGTTTTATTGGACCTTGGAAAAAATGAAACCTAAAGACCTAATGGGACCTTGAATGAGAAGACTCCAGGTGGACTTAACTGACACAAAACATGATGAAATGAGCCTTTATAGTTAATGTATGCTCAGTAATACACATGAAGGTGGGCCAACAAATATTAAATTTTTAGAGAGAGTGGGGATGTTGACATAAGACTACCATTAGTGAGTAAACTTTTAAATGAGGACCTAGGTGGAATGACAAAAATTTTAGAATGGGACACTAATGAGATATAAAAGAGGGGTTTTGATCACTGATGATAGTATGCAAATAATTACTCTAACAGAACCTTTCATGGAATGCAGTTGACCCTCTATATGTCACACACTTGTTCACCAAATTCATGAATATACCTCTCTATGCATTATTGCAGCCAAGGAACATCATTAAAACCCACTACTTCAGAAACCAGGTCGTATTTTGGAAGGGGCTCCTACTCCAAATGATGTGAGGTATAATTGGGGCTTCATATCATAGAGACCCCCTGAATGTTCGAAGGTCCAACATCATCAACCTTTATGGTGGTAGAAGGAGGGCCAGATGATGAGATGAGCTTGTGAAATCCATTGTGATCTTTCCTTATCTTTCAATGGTTTCATCTCATATCTTAGCCCCAACATGTTCTTCCAAAACCACAAATCCGAAAGTCTCCATGGGGATAATTAATGACTTGTCAAATCTAAAGTTTGATGGCTAGGGTGGAATAACAATTCTCGAGCAAATTGTTCGTTTTTTTAGTTTTCCACTCAATGCAATAATCATTGTGAGGATATTGCTTGCAGGTTGTTTGTTCTCACGTTTGGAGCGTGTGTTAAGGAATGATGTTACACATTTCCAACCTCTTCTATACTCTCTTTTGAATATTTTGTGAAGGAGCTCTACCATGTCTTTGACAATTATGATTGCAAATATTTTTTTAATAAAATTATGCATCTAAGAAAATAATGTTGCTATCCATGTTCCTCTTCTACCTTTCGGGTCATTATGCATGAGAACTTCTTTTACCACTGCATTAGGCATATAAGCAAGAGTATGCGAATGTAAAATGTAAACTCTGAAATCTTTCACCGCCTTTACCAAAGCCAAGGCATGTTTCTCAATTATTTTGTACTTAAGGGCTGCATCGCTGATATTGCGACTAAAAAATACGATTGGAATCTTGTTTTTATCCCTTTTTTGCATTAATACCACTGCCATGGTATGTTCATAAGCAAAAGAGAATATAATAAAATCATTGGAGTAATTGGGACTGATAAAAATAGGGGTGGTGGTGATAGCAAGATTCACTGCATGAAAGGAATTGCAGGCTTCTTCAAACCACTTTACAACATTGTCTCTTTTCAACATATTTGTCATCTCTCTAATATGTTCAGCCAAATGAGGAATAAATCCATGTAAGGAATTCATCTTATCGTTTAATTCTTGGATTTCTTTCTTGCTACGAGGGAAATCAATTTTCCTGAATAGCTTCTACCCATGAATGGTCAATCTGGATGTCGTCCTTTGAGATGACGTGGTCGAGAAGTTTGCCTTCCTCCATAGCAAACAAACTTTTCCTTGGATTGAGAGAGATCTTGAACTTTCGACATCTATGAAAAATCACTCCTAAATGATGCAAATGTTCATCATCTGAATGTGAAAATATCGTTACATCATCTAAATATACAACCAAGAAAACATCTTTTTCATTGGAAAAGGCTATGTCCATGGCATGCTGAAAAGTGGCCCCTGCATTTTTGAGACCGAATGGCATTTTTTCATATTTGAATGTGCCCCAAGGTGTGGTGAACGCTATCTTGTCTTGATCTTCCTCATGCACTAAAATCTGATTGTAACCAGAATAGCCATCCAGTAGTGACATCTGTGAAGCACCAAAAACTCTCTGAAGGATATGGTCCATTTTTGGAAGCAGATAATTATCTTTCAAAGATACTTTGTTTAAGTTTCTAAAGTCTATGCAGAGCCTAATTTCTCTGGTATTCTTTCTTGTTGGGACTAGATTTGATATCCAATCAGAAAATCTGATGGGAACAATGATGCCTGCCTTGAAAAGTCTATTAATTTCTTTCTCTATGGATGGAAGCAACCTTGGGTTAATCCTTCTTAGCTTTTGTCTAAAGTGATTTTGATTGAGCTTAATTTGGATGGTATGTTGAATTATTTTCTTTTCATACTCCTTTAATTCTACGTAATCCCACACAAAAACATCTGAAAATTCAGATAATAATTCAATATATTTTTCCTTTACCTCAGTAGATAATGTCTTGGGCAGCTTGATCATTTTTGTTTTCTCTGTTGTTCCAATGTTCATGTCTTCCACACCTTTCTCAATAGGTACTAATGTAGGCTTCCTTGATACATCATCTTGATCAAACAAGTCTTCCAAAGGTACAAGACCTTTTGGAATATTGTTGTCCTTCAACTGTAATATATCAATTTGGGTTGCCTCGATGACTTGATCATCCTTGTCGTAAACTTCATCCATGGAAAAATTCTCAAACTCTCCTTCACTCTGGAGAAAGTTATTTACCTGCTTGTCATCCCAGAATACTTGTCAATATCACAAGTTGTCAGGAACAAAGGGCCGATGCTTGACATGAATCTCAAATTTCGTTTTTGAAAAGATGGGGATTTTGAAATTGCTTGCAGTGGTAGCCAAAGAATCTTCCATAAGATTCTGACTCCTTGGTACAACCGAAAGTGTATATTCTAGAAACATTCTCAAAATATCTAAAACAATATTTCTATATTGTCTCATCCATGGATGGTGAGCTTAATATTCACCTTTAACTTTCTTGATTACAAGTTCTAAATCACCGTACACCGAAATTCTTTGTGCACCCAATCTTTTCAAGATCTTTAAACTGTGATCAGTACTTTGTACTCTGCCTCATTGTTAGTGCAATCAAAATCTAACTTGTATGAGAATAATCTAACATTCTGAGGGAGCTCACCTTGCTGATGATGTGGAATTCAAATCCAAATGCCAATGCCTTCCCCATCTTTCCCGATAGCACCATGAAAGTCCATGGTACAAACACAGTGGTCCTCTTCCAAGGGATGTAAATCTGGTCTCTATATTGGGTCAATTTTTTGAACTTTCTCTTCAGGTTGTTCTAAATTTTCCATTAACTTCTCTAATTTCTTTTTTAAGCCTTTCTCTACCTTGTCTGATGGTTGTTCAGATGAACTTGGTTGCTTTTCTTTTTCCTGATCTGAAATTGTCCTTATACAATTGGAAATCTCAGGTACATCTTTAATTTCCATAAGATGACTATCTACATAATTTTGTCTACTATCATTATATAAAATAAATGACTCTAAATATGTATGTACAACATTTATAGGATGATTATTGGGCTTATCCTTGCTAGTTGTCATGAAGTTCATTTTGGTTTCTCGGTACAGTTTCCTCAATTGCCCGAAAAATGGAATAGTGGCATAGGAGAAGTATAACTATAGTGTGCTTCTTATTTTCGCTCCCCAGGAACTTGACAATAACATACCAAACTGTGGTGGTATATCAGCTACCACCACATCCATTAAGACATTCTTTGCAGGGATTTGGTCGAGGGATACTACCAAATCTTTTATTAGACCAAGACAACGAACCTTACCAGAATCAAAAGAATACAAGTCATGGTATTCATGAGTTATGTCTAGACCCAACCTTTCCATGATGGCCTTGGACATTAAATTATGTGAGGCTTCGGAGTCAAGCATGGAGTTATGAAGAATGTATTGATGTATTCTTAAACTCAGGTAAAATGGAGGAACCTCACTATCTTCTAACTGACCATCTATGGCCGAACCAAAAATCAATTCATGATGGTCACCTTCAACATTAACCATGTTGGACATAGGGTCAAATTTAAGCATTTCAACTATATCAGACTTGTAATGGCTATTTTTGACAAGTTCAGTAAGAGGGATTGATACCTTCAACTTTGAAACTTCAGTTTCTAGATTGAATGAGGTAGATTTGTCTACCTCTTTTTGGATGATGTCTCTTTTCTTGGGCAGATCTCTTGGTGTCTGATCCTTCTTCTGACTATCAAATCCTTGTTTGGATTCCTTGTAGATCGATGATTTACTTTGCTTTGGTTAGCTGTTGCCAGGTCTTTGCCTTTATTATGATTTCCCTAAGGAATTATCTTTTGTTGAGTATCCTTCTGTTGCGATGTCCTTTTTTAAATGGGAGTGATCGGGACATCTCTATTTCTCAAGGAATATTGCTTCTACTTAGAGCTACGTCCATTCAAGTATCCTCTTTGATAATCATCTGATTGAGTTTCCAATGCATAGTCATTTGCGAGTATGTAGTCTTCATCTTTAGGCTCCTCCGTCTTCTCGACATACTTCTCATTTTCAGTAAAGAAAATGGGATCATAATCTTCCCTAAAGAAGTGGTTTTCCACAACAATTGGATCTATTTCATCCTCTGATTCTCCTTGAGCATAATTTTGCTACAAGGGTGTCTGAATTTGTTGTTGAGATGTTGATGCTTCATAAGCTTTCTACTCTCTTTGTTTTATCCTGTACTGACGTTGCTGCTGGTTTCTGATGTTCAGATTTCTAACTTGTGGCTCCTAACCTCTATCTCAATTTATCATGTAGTTGGCCATCCTCTCCATGGTTCTGATTAGTGCATCTAGTTTAAGATTCGTGGAAGAAGAAGGTTCTTCTTTGATGGTTACTTTCTTTTCTGGTTTCTCATGTTTCAACTGAGACTTTTTAATCATCAAGTTGGCTTCCATGCTTACTGCATTATTCTACATTTCTTCGAGAGTTGCAAGATCTCTTTCTCGTAGTTTATAAGGCATCTCTGGATCAAAAGCATTCGGATAATGTTGAAGCAGAAAATCAGGTGGAGGTTTCATGCTATCTAGAATGGAATTGTAAATTTGATTGAACCTTATAGTAAACTCATGAACCGTCTCATTAGGATTCCTTTTCAATGTGTTGTATTCCACCAAGATCTTCAATGGATTCTTCTTTTCTCACCACCTAGCTAATAAAAACTCATTTAACTTCTGAGGAGTATCAATGGAGCCGCAACCAACCCACGCAACCATTTTTTTACATCTCTAGAACAAATTTGGGCCATTAATCTCATTTTGGCATCATCATCATCAACCTCCTCTAGGACACTGAAATCAGCCATCTTGTCAATATGTTGATGTGTTGTGACTCCCAAGCTGCCATCAAAAAGAGGAAGTCCTTGGCCATAGGTCTGAGGTAAAGCTGCCAACTGACGAGGTAATACTAAGGGGGAAAATATCGCCATGACTACTGGGGGAGGGCATACGGGGATTATAATGGGTTGAGTTGGATGGGATGAAGATGGAGGTGTAGATACAATTGTTTTTGAAGGTGCAATAGAGGGGATGGCAGAAGATAATCTTTCAAGTTGATACTAGATATAGCCCTTTTTCACAGTAATTTGTAATTGATCGGCTAGGCTTTGAAGTTATTAAAAATTAGACCAAACTTCGTGCTCAAGTTTTGAAGACTGTGATGTGGCAGAAGGGTGATTAAACAAAAATTTTGAGGTAGGTAAGTATGAATCAAGCTTTATGGGATCAAATACTTCATCTGTAAGACAAGACTCAGACTTCGAACAAAATAGGGATAGCTCAAATTTAATGTCAAAAGGAATATCCTCAATACTAAGTATCTGATTTGGCAAGGAAGTGGTCCTTTCCAATTTTGTGCTTTCAGTCTCAGGGAAAGGGACTTTAGGCTTTCTTAACAATCTTTCAGGATCATCAACCAGAGAAGGAGGATTTGGGTCAGGGTTTGACCTGGTATATCTTTTCGGAGCCAGTATCTTAATAAGGTCAAAGTCTATGTGAAGTAAAAAACCTGAGACTTTGAGAGGAACAAAGATATCTTCAAATTTCACAGCGAAGGAAAGTATCCAATAGAGAAATTTAAATTGGTAACGATCGAAAGCTTACCAATGGAATGAAATCTGATTGAACTTGTGATTTGTAACCTTCTTCACTTTTTGAACAAGCTATGAATATCTTCGACTGAATCAGCTGGATCAGGATGCAGAATTTTGTCTTGTTTGTCTCCTTGAAGCCAACTCTACACTCTTGACACTGCAATTATGGAATCAACCTTTATGAAACTTAGTCCCATCATCCAGAGGACCAAATTCCAATGAAAACTAGTCATACACCCAGGGAAAATGAACCTTTCATTCTCCGACAACAACACCATTATGTTATCACTCCTCCGGATCTCCAAGGCTGAGCAAGAGTCCAACTGAGGTAACCATAGACCAACCATTCAACTTGGTAGCTATCCCTAACAAGCCAAAGAGGGATCCCTCCAAAGGATCATAGTGCAGAGGGCTGGATGGATTAGGGTTCTAGGCTAGATATAGTAGCTCAGGGTTTTTGATTTGATTTGATTGGGGTAGTCACTAGATGAGTGAATTAGGTCAGAGAGTGAACTAGGTCAGGGAAAAAGAAAATCAGAATTGCAGACATCTGATGGGGAAAGGTAGGCAAGTACTTTAACACTTTGTAGTATATTGATGAAATGGTTTAGACTGATGAGGTGCTAAAAAGAGCATGGAAATTTTGAATTCTTTTTAAACTTAAGAAATGAAACACATTATGATGATTTTCCCAAAACAATGCATCGAAGATGAATTCTTCTGATCACACCTTGAAAATCAAACATATTTAGAAGTGAAATGGATCATGGAAGATATAAAACATTCACACACGTGTAACTGAAGAAGAAACAATATCAAAATATGATGCCATAGGAATCCCACCAAAATAGTTGCAACTCATCCAATACATTCCATGCCAAAGTCTGAAACACTAGTACAACATCTAATGGAGTCTAACCTATAGAATGACTAAGAAAGTACATGATATAGGCATCAAAAAAACTCCTTTGAGTCTCAGGGGTTGAATCCATGAGAGGAGCAGTTCCACCAAAAACTAAACTGATAGCTAGAGTGTAGGGTGGTCAAAGTGACTCATCCCTCACTTTTTGGAAACTGATTCATTACATCACCAAAAGAGTTTTCACCTAATGTATTTACCCTAGGTAACAATAAAAACATCATTATTACATTTACATCCATCAATTACATGGGTAAAAATATGATTTGTCAAGGTGAAACTGTCAAAACTGAGAAAATTTACAAAATGAAGAAACTCAGAAAATTTGTGTCAAAAGCGCAGCGCCACTATCCTAAGCGTAGTGCCGATGTCAGCTCCACTTTTGAGGGGGTTCCTGGTGTCCAAATTGAGTGAAAGATAGCTCATTTGAAATAATATCCTGTCTAGTTTCGAGATCTACCATCATTTTTTATAATGATCAATATTTGACCCTCCACATGTTAATTCTCCCCAGACTGGTCAAAAGTGCAGTGCCAGCCTCCAAAACAGGGCAGAAACATGATTTTTTGGTTGTTTTTTGACATTTTGACTGCCCAGCTGACCCCAAAAATCTTAGCAAAATGGTTTTCCTGACTTTATTTTCCCTTCAGGATCGAATGGTCGTGGAAATTTTTCATTTGGAGGCCCCTAGGAAAAGTGCAGCACCCTTTTGGCAGTGTGGCTAGTGCACAAATTGCCAAAAATGCACAAAACTCCAAAAATTTCCAAAATTTCTCAAAGTTCTTTAAAATTTAGCCCGAGGAATGTTGATGAGGTGTGTTAGGCCATGAGGGATTCCTTAGCAAGGATTTCAAGTTTATCTTCCTCCTTTTTCTTGGTTACGGGTTCAATTTTTTCCTTTGTAGCCTTAAGTTTTTCCCTGGCAATCCTTTCTTTGTTGGCATAGTGTTTTTCCATCTTCTTCTAAATTTCATTTTGTTGGTTAGCTTTGTTTAGGAGATTCTCTAGATGCCGATTTACCTTATCAAGCAAACTATCTTGGTTTTCATTGACCAAGATGGCAAATTGCTCATTCAATGTGAGCTCATTAGCAAGCTCAACTTCCTTTTTCTTCTCTAGTTCTAGAGCTCTTTTCAGCCCTCTAGTTCTAGGTCTTTTTCTAGTTTCTTTCTCTTCTTCAGGCTCACCATACTTGTCATAGGCCTCTTCTAGCAATGCCTTGACTTTCATTGCTTCCCTCTCTGCCTTGATGAGCTTAATCTCCATGACCTCATGTTTGGCCTCAAGCTGCTTATTTTCCTACTCATAATATGAGATGATGTATTTTTCCCTCTGCAGGTTGATCTAGAGCTCCCTGATGAGTGCATATTTTTCTTTGATGACAATGCTTGTGCTCTCACTATCAACATGTTCACCTAGGTCAACCAAGTCAAAATCATGTTCTGTCTCATGGAGGTCCTCCTCCTACTGCTGGATCTCTACCTCTGTCATTTTTTCTTTACCTTTGTGTACCTTCTTTGATGATGAAGAAGGAAAGGACCCTCCCACAATTTGTGGGGCAAACTGTTGACACCTAATCCTCAAGGGATGGGTGAACTGGAACGCGATCAGTCATCAAGAAGATGAACTGATCCGTTCTATTTCTGTATATAAATGATAGTTAGCTAATGAATTATGCAATCAGTTTTCTTCTGCCTATTCTGGAGTTACCCTGGCCTGACATGGTATCAGAGCGCAGGTCCCAGATTCCTTGTAACTCCTCTACCTGAAACGTTTGCCTGGCTATAACGCCTCTGCCTGCCTGAACGTTAGTCTCTCTGCGCATTGATTGTCTGCCTGAAACGTTAGTCTCTCTGCGCATATGCCTGAACGTTTGCAGTCTCCTGAGCGCTGCCTCTGTCCATAACTGCGCCCTCTGTCCTGAGACTGTGCCCTCTGTCCTGAGACTGCGTGCCTCTGCGCTGTTGAATGTGCATTTCTTAGACTCCGACTCGGCTACACCTGAGACTGCGTGCCTCTGCGCTGTTGAATGGTTTTATTTTGCAAACCCTGGCTGGAAAATATTTTCGAAAAAAATATCAGTACCTGCTCCTGCAGGTTGTTATCCGGGCTTTAGCTTAGACTGTCGGTCCATGTATTATTCGGATTTAATACAGTCACAATTCATGGCGAAAACACACCTATACCTTCCAGGGTTCAGTTTCTTCGTGATTCTGGGACCTGTTTTGCTTGGATCCGTGCTCAAATTGAAGACAGCGATTGCCAGAATTCAAATTTACTCACTGCAATAACAAAGCTGCGAGACTTCTCCCGCAAACAGGGCTGGAGTCCGGCGAAATGCTTGTTAAATTGGCGCCTAGATTCGCATTCAAAGACTGAAACCCCGTATACGGTGGTTTCCCTTGCTGGTATCAAATTCCTTCCTCTTCGATTGATATTGTAGATGTTTGAGATGTCGACTCCAACATTGGAACTGACTCCATGTAGAAAAGAAGATCAGCAACACAGAAATGTTTTTTAGCGAGGTATTCATTCAGCTCAAATTATGTCGAAAGTAATTTTTAGTGTGCCTCGAGCTTCCCATTAGACACCTTTGTTACTGGAGTAAGTGAAATGCTTTCTGTCTCACAGCTACTTGCTATGTTATGACTGCGCAATGCTTTGGATTTTGAGGCTGATGATTTTGTATGAGTCAGTAAGATTGTAAGGGGACCATGTAATCCATCTTTGAAAGCATGCTGCGCCTATTGAGTGGGAATTAAATTCACGATGTCATTTGAAGTCGTTTAATATCCATTCTCAAGAGAACTTGAAAGTTGAAATTATACTGAACTAGAATATGTGACAAATTGTGAGATTATTCTTACTTGTACACCAATTGTAAGGGCCTAAATGTAGAGTATGGTATCTGACATTATTCCATAATGCGGGGGTTTTTGTAAAGGCTGAGAGTCAATCTGGTTATGGGCTCTGGTCTAGAGAATCAAAGGGATTTATGGTGATTTTAGTCTTTTCAGTGAATTTTGAAATTGTAATACCGTTGCTGCTCCAACTTTGTAGAGCTCGTGGTGAATGACTGATTATTTTTAAACAACCAAAGTTATTTCCCACAGAAATCTTTTGAGTACAATTTCACTGTACATCAGTGAAAGTTTTTTATCAGCAGAAATTTCTTATCAGTAGAAGTTTTTTTTTTAGCAGAAGTATTTTTTTACAGAATGCATTCAATCATCTCTATGGTCGGAATAGTTCTCACTGGCAAGGAGAACTATTTTGAATGGTTTCGGATGGTAAAACACACCCTCATCTACAATGAGTTGTGGAAAGGAGTGTGTGTCGGAGAAGAAGACAAAGACCCTGTGCAGCCTACATCAGATAAAGAACTTGTCATTTGGGAAAACAAGAACAGCAAAGCCTATGCATTGATCGCAGCATCTGTAAATGAAGAAGTAAGTCGTCATATTTCATCCTATTCCACTGCCTTTGAAGCTTTACAAAAGCTGAAAGAACTCTATGATTCACATTCTGCACTTGAAGTTGTTCAGCTCATGATTAAACTCTTCACTCTTGAACTGAAAAATAATGATCCCCTTGCTCTTGCATCTGAAATAAAGTCTATAATGCATGATATTAAATCCACTAAGGTTGAGATGGATATCTCTCTTATTGCCTTTCTCAAAGCACTCTATCCTACCTACTCCAATTATCTTGAGTCTTTACAAGCAAATGGAAATCTTAAAGACATAACCTTTGAGTCTCTTGTGAAAAAGTTTGCTGAAGGAGAGAAAGCCTTTGGAAAGAAAATAGTCCCTGAATCTTCTGAAGAGACTGTTTGCCTTGCTCATAAAGAAAAGCATCATGCTCAAGATTCTACAAGAAGAAGAGGTGGACGAAGAGGAAGAGGAAGATACTTCAGAGGCAGGGGGGACAGACATTCTCAAGGAGAAAAGGCAGATCTGCATTGCATTCGCTGCAAACGAAATGGATCACATGATGCTTCTACATGCAAGCTACCATGGGACAAAATTGAGCAGAGAAGAAATCAGCAGAAAGGTAAAACTGATGACACAGACAAAGGTAAAGCACCTGAATCCGCTCACTATATTGAGGCACAATGTAACATTGGAGTAAACGAAGATTTGTTTAATGCTTCACTTGCCTCTTCGAAAAATGACTAGTTGCTTGATTCAAGAGCAACCTGTCATATGACTCATAGGAAATATTTTTTTGAAGATTTCACTGACAATGTTGATGGAGCAGTATACTTTGCAGATCAGTAAAAAATCAAGCCATCAAGGCTTGGCACAATCAGGCTTAAACTGCCTGGTCTTCCAGACTTTCTTCTGGATCATGTTCTATATCTCCCATAGCTCAAGAGAAACTTGCTGTCCCTGGTCCACATCCGCCAGCAAGGTCACTCCATTCATACGTTTGATGGAAAGCTTGAGGTAAGAAAGGCATCTGACCACTCACTTGTCATGAGGGGTATAGAAGAAGAAAGACTTCTTAAACTGCAAGGAACCTCTGCTCATGCACAACATTTCTCATATATTTCTCATCATGAAGAAGGTACACTTCCATCAAGTTTATTATGGCATGCCAGATTTGGACATTTAAACTATGATAGTCTGCACTTGTTGAAGAAAAATGGTGTTGATGGTTTGCCTACAATTCCTAGAAAACATAAGCAATGTGATGCTTGCATTCTAGGAGAGCATAGCAAACAGTCTTTTCATGATTCACATTCAAGAGAACATAGGAAGCTTGAACTCATTCATTCAGATTTATGTGGTCCAATGCCTGTTTCTTCTGCAAATGGAAATAAATATATCATGACATTTATTGATGATTACACCAGAATGTGTTGGGTTTATTTATTGAAGAAAAAATCTGATGCTTTTCAAACATTCAAGAATTTTCATAAATGGATTGAAAATGATGCACAATCTCATATTGGGTCTATTCGCACTGATAATGGAAAAGAATATACATCAAATGAATTTGAACACTATCTTCGCCAACATGGGATTAAACATCAAACAACTGTGCCTTATAATCCTCAACAGAATGGTGTAGCTGAAAGAATGAACAGAACAATTTTGAATATGGTACGATCCATGCTTTTCTTCAAAAATGTAAAGATAATGTTTTGGGCTGATGTTGTTCTATGTGCTGCATATATAAAGAATAGATGTCCATCTAGTGCTATAAGAAACAAGACTCCTTATGAATTGTGGTATGGACATGTTCCTTCGGTAAAACATCTCAGGATCTTTGGTTCCACCTGTTATGCTTTAATACCAAAGGTACATAGAAACAAACTTGGTGCTAGAAGTCGTAAGTGTATCTTCCTGGGGTATTCAAACACATCTAAAGCATACCGTCTCTATGATGAAGTAAATAAAAAGTTTGTTGTATCTAGAGATGTCATTTTTCTTGAATCATCCAAATCTGACAGTGTTGTTGAGCGGCAACTTGATCGCTTGGATAGATTCACAAAACCGAAATCATTTCAAGAGTTTGATAATCAGATTCCACATCTTGAAGGGGGGATTCCTATACTAGATCAACATGTGGAATCTTCTTTTGAAGAACAATCTCCCCTGCATGACACTCCAACAACGGATGATGCTTTAAGTGATGTAATTGATAGAATTGGGAGACTCAATCTTGATTCAGACCCAACTCAATCAACAGAGCAGCCTGGACCATCTCAGAAAGGTCCCCCAAAATGGCTGACAAAGACACTTGAAAGTGTTCATCCTGATGAAATTGGAAAAACAGGAACCAGAAATACAAACCAACAAGATGGAGGTGATGTAGATAACTCTAATTCACCTGTTGATATGGATGTTACTTATGATTGTGAATTGAACTTGTCTACAGATTTTGAACCAACTTCCTTCAAAGAAGCTGCTTCTCATGATGAATGGAAAGAAGCGATGCAGAAGGAGTATGATGCCCTCGTAAAGAATGGCACTTGGAAGCTGGTTGATCCTCCATTTGGAACCAAACCAATTGGCTGCAAGTGGGTCTACAAGAACAAATACAAAGCTGATGGCTCACTTGACAAGCACAAAGCTAGGCTTGTGGCAAAAGGTTTTGCACAGAAAGAAGGGGTCGATTATGAGGAAACTTTTGCCCCCACAGCAAAATGGGCCACCATCCGGACACTCTTTGCACTAGCTACTCAGAACGGTTGGAAAGTCCATCAAATGGATGTAAAAACTGCATTCTTGAATGGAGATCTAAAAGAGAATGTTTTTATGTCCCAGCCTGAAGGATTTGCTGTGAAAGGACATGAACATAAAGTATGCAAACTTGTGAAGTCCTTGTATGGCCTCAAACAAGCACCACGAGCCTGGTATGAAAAACTAATTGAGCATCTTCTGAAACTCAACTTCAATCATTTTGATCTTGATGATGCAACTTTATTTGTCAAGAAAGTTGGCAAAACAACTGTATATCTTGTGGTATATGTAGATGATCTTTTAATGACAGGGAACAATGAAAGCTATATTGCATCCATAAAGAAAGAATTAGGAAAAAATTTTGAAATGACTGATTTGGGCTATGTTCATTACTATCTTGGCATTGAAGTAACCCAACATCCAAAATCCATATTTCTTTCTCAAAAGAAATACATTGGAGATTTGTTAAACAGATTTGGCATGACAGAGTGCAATCCTCTTTCTACTCCAATGGAACAAAACTTGAAGCTCACATCTATTGGAGGAAAGTAATTTGAGGATGCAACAAAGTATAGACAGCTTGTAGGAAGTCTCATCTACCTCACTACTACCAGACCAGACATTTCATTTGCTATTGGAATCCTCCCCAGGTTTATGCAAAAGCCTTGTGAGGGACATTGGTCTGCTGCAAAAAGAGTTCTAAGGTACTTGAAGGGAACTCCAGACCTTGGAATCAAGTATACACAGGTGGACGACTTCAACTTGATTGGATACTCTGATTCAGACTTCGATGGAGACAAAGAAACTGGGGTATCTACTTCAGGATATGCTATGAGTCTTGGATCAGGAGCTATCTCCTGGAGATCACGCAAACAATCAGTACCAGCAGATTCCACAACAGAAGCAGAATATGTGGCAGCAGCTGAAGCAACGAAAGAAATTGTGTGGCTCAGGAAAATTCTTGAAGATTTGCAGGTAAAACAAATACAGTCAACTCCACTCATGATTGATAACACCTCTGCAATAAAGTTGGCCAAGAACCAAAAGTTCCATGATCGTACTAATCACATCAATACTAAATATCATCTGATCCGACATCATGTTGAGGCCAAAACAATCCATCTCCGTCATTGTTCCACAAATGAGCAAATTGCAGACATCTTCACCAAAGCGCTTGGAAGAGAAAAGCTTGAAAGATTCAGAACGATGCTTGGACTCACCAACATCCCTTCAGATTAAGGGGGGGAATGTTGACACCTAATCCTCAACGGATGGGTGAACTGGAACGCGATCAGTCATCAAGAAGATGAACTGATCCGTTCTATTTCTGTATATAAATGATAGTTAGCTAATGAATTATGCAATCAGTTTTCTTCTGCCTATTCTGGAGTTGCCCTGGCCTGACACAAACACTTGCTTATGGCCTCTCCGATAAGTATGTGCCAATGTGCTCACATTTGTGCTCTTAGGCCTGATGACCTTAGCTTGGCTAGGTGACCCTGCATGATCATGAAATGGTGATGATGGCGATGATATCGAGGGTGGATAATCGTATGGAGGAATAGAAGTAGTGGGCTGAGATGGAGGAGGTGTGGCTTCAACATGATGATTAGTGGGATGAGATGTAGAAGGCATACCTTCAGCATGTGGAGCTTGTGGAGTAGCAAAAATGTCATTGGAAATGAAATTGTCCCATGAAATATGCAACTGGTCAAGGTGATGAAGGACAATGATCTTGATCAATGAGTGATGGAAAAGGCTATTTATCTGGTGGTCATAATCTCTCTTCTGCACAATGGAGGCCATTTTGTCTATACTTCTGAATAGATAGTATGGGATATTGAGGAATTTGACCCTTGTGAAGTGCATAAGCAATCTGATATGGTAGGTGTAGAGCCTAGAGAACCTACCTTCACAAGAGAAGTACTTCATGATGATTTTCATCATGGGGGCATACCTATTAAGAAGGTAGCTAAAAGGGAACACCCTCCTCCTCTCATTTCTATATAGTGGTTTGATGAATGGTTCATAATACTGATCCTCCAAATCCTTTGATTTAAACCACCTCCCACCCATGTCTAGAATCCTTGTGGCAGCAACAATGATAGAAGTAGAGAAAGTGAAGTTCACTTCTACTAGGGTTACTTGATTATCTTTAAGGTTTGATGCAAAGAGTCTAGTCAAAATAGGGTGATGTTGAACTCTTTCAATCATTTTGCAAAAATCAAAGCAACCCACATACTGAAAACATGAGACTGCCATTGGTGAAGCCATGAGTTCATTTGTGTTAGTGGGCTCCAGCCTTAGGATTCTGCCTCCTTTGTGTGGCCTCCTCTGTTCTTTGTCCTCTTCTTCTTAGGTATCCTCCTCTTCTTGTGTATCTTCCTCTTCCACATAGTCTTTTTCTTCCTCCATAGTGGTTCGCGAGACCCTAGGGATAAGGTAGGTGGGAATGGGAAGTGGAAATAGGTCTAGGGAATAGGGATAGGGCTATAAAAATTTGGGGAGATGAGGTGGTGGATTATGGAATTGTGGGAGGTGATAGGAGGTGAAAATGTGAAGGGAGTTGGGAATGAAAATTAATTTACAAGTTTATGGTAGAGGCTGCCTAGGGATTTTAGAAACCTAGGTCTTAGGGTTTTATGGGAAAAGTGTTTAGGGACTAGGAAATGATAATGTAAGGGTAGGGATGGGTTTAATAGTGATGTAGGGAGGTATTGTAGGGTCTATGGGCAGAAAATTTTAGGATAGGGATGAATTTAGGGTTTTTTCCCTTGCCCAAGGGCCAATTTTGCTTAGGAATCAAAACACTAAAAAGAAATGTTGTTTGGAAGTGAAAATGGGTGGAAAATAGGGTTACTTACTTGGTAGAGGAGGAAACAAAGCCTTGTTGAGCTTTTGAGAGGATTTGGAGGTGTTTTGGCACTTTGGAGGCTCACTGGGAAAAAGCGCAACGCACTGGGAAAAAGCACAGTGCCTTACCCAAAAGCGTAGCGCCTGTGTTAAAAAACGTAGTGCCCAAAGCTCTAAGCGCAATGCCTCTCTTCTAAGCGCAACACCTTCTTCCTAAGTGCAGCGCCAAGAAAATTTTCACCTTTGAACCTGCAAAATCACTTTTTTGAGCCAAGGGAGTGTGAGCTCGACCTTTGAGAGTGAAAATGGATTTGCTTTTGATGTCTTGGTGGCTTTTATACTTCATGAAATTGATGTTTTGGGCCTTGGGACCCACTTCCTTCCTTTTATCATTCACTTTACTCTTGGAACCTATACCTTTACACTTGACTTTTATTTAACAAATTGATCGCTTGATATACATTGGGACTACTTTGACCTTTGACTTTTGGTCCTTTGGCATTTTGGAACTAAGTTGACAGCTAGGGAAAAGTTACTTATCACATATAATGACATAAATTACATAAATATAAAAAATAAAATTACATCTCTGTTTTTGGAATAAAATTACAAACTTGAATGAAATTCTTACCTGAAATCAAATTTAGAACTTTGGCAACCATGGTCACATGCTTGCAAATCCTCTTTAACTGAAAAGGGATATTATTCTGTTCACTCTCATACTTTTGCTGGCCTCATGTAGTGAAAGGGTGTTTTATTGGACCTTGGAAAAAATGAAACCTAAAGAGCTAATGTAGTATACCTAGGGTGCATAATATGAGGTATAGAGGGAGGTACCCAAGGGAATAATATAATAATGGGATGGGCCATAGTAATAAATAAGGTGGTTAACTTGTATCATGTAAGGGCCCACAAGTAGTTAGCAATAATGTAATAAGCCCATGGTATTAGATAGATGGTGTTATCTCAAAATCAGACCTTGGAAGGCTACTGACTAGGAATATCTTAAGTAACTATTTCAAACCTACTTTAGGCTGAGGCTTAGCCTCCCCAACCCGAGAGGGCTCTCTCAAAGGATTAATGATTTTTTATTATGATTAAGATGGCTAACTCTTATGAAACAAAGATACAAATGTAAGTGGTGGAAACACAGTTAAAAAGTATCCATTGGGCTTATGGAGTCAAAATCATTTCAGTATAACAATGATATCAACCTTACATAGAAGTCAGGGCATTTCGATTTCTACCATTCAGAACACATCAGAAACATATAGGGCAACACAGTTTATAAATATGTGAAGGAAATTAGGGCACAATCAGTGATTTCTAGGTAATCACATATCTATACCACTGAAAATATTGAAGAGAAGATAACACACAACATTCTGAACAGTAAACTCCTTATGATTCCTGAGAAGTAAGGCCAAGTCTTGTATTACTAAAACAGAGTCATATACATAGCACATTAGTTCCAATTTCTCTGAGATTTTCCAACATCAAGTACATTGTTGTTCCTGCTATATATATAATTCTTTACAAGGCTGAGATTCGCCCTCCAGCATGAGGGGAACTCGAAGTCTGCTTGCTATGACACCTATTCAAACTTTAACTACTTATTAAATGCAACAAACTGCTAACTAGACGTTTTAGAAACCTAAGACAATTAGGAGTCTAACTCCAGATCATGCTCGTAATAACGTTAATTACAATCAAATCTCTTTCTCTGACAAGTGGTCTCCTTCAATTCAGCTGTGGTGGATGTTCGAAGCTCCTCACTGCTCCTTAATGTCTTATCCCTTTACTGCTGCTGAGAAGTAGGAAACTGTCCTATTTTTATGCTTTTGGTTTCCTCAAAGATATTCAGAACCAACTAACCATGTTGATCTTCTTTAATTACCCAACCATCTATTTGAATGCCACGTTCCTCATGTGTTGTAAGCCTGACCCATATACATGTGTGATGACAAAACCCTTTTTAAAGCTGATTGAAAAGTCATTTACAATACTATCATTTGTATAACAAAAGGTTTAAAATTCATATAACTTCTTTCCGCTTGTTTTCCCGTGGCTGGTTGCTTGCATATTGTAGATGATCTTTTTTGAGATTTCCTTTCAAAAATGTCCCCTTGGTCCCTCAAAATTTGGTCGACTGAGCTTTAATTATGCAGCTACAACAGTTTCGTAGTGCACTATGAAACTGTTGTGCATTATGCGTTCTTTTCAGCATTTTTGTAGCGCGCTACGAAACTGCTGTGTAATCACAAAACACAGTTTAACACCAAAATTTAATTGACTTGAGCCTCTTTTATCTTGACATATCCCTTTCAACCGTCCTGAGGCTATCAAAACTGTATCCTTCTTCAAGAAATTGTAACAATGTAAATGATCAAAATTTTGAATATAACCTTACTTATTGTGTGGTTTCCTTAAGGATATCTTTCCCGATGGCTTAGGTGCAACTTAAACTCTTCAATTTTTCTGTTCATAACCTTGTTCCCAGCTCTAAGTTTCATATTAACTCTTTTTATGAACATTGCTTCCTTTATTGCAGGGACTGACTAGGTATAATATTGTGCATTACAGTCGACTGTAGAGCTATAAAAAGGGTCTCTTTCAACTCTAATTACCTCACATTAATATGTCAATCCGGGAGCGTTTTTTTATTTCAAAGAGTGTCTCAGTCTGAGGCTATCATTTGCCAGAGTAATGCTAGTAGTACAATGTTCAGAAATACAAGAGTAAATGGATGCTTTTCTATAGCTTAACTACTTCAAAAGATTAAATCACACATTCAAAAGACTAAGCAACTTATTAGTCAAGAGTTCAGTAGCAATAACCAATCCCTTTGGAAACTGATGGAAAAGGAAATCAGAGCACAGATCATGGATCTGGGAGCTGGAAAGTAAATGCCAATGCTCACTATAGCCTAGATCGTCTCCCACACCAAAATAACAAATGCCAGGAAATGGAACGGCAGATAAGAAAATGGAACAACAATTCTGAAATAGGACAGCAGCTAAGAAAAAGAACAACAACTAAGTCTCACAAGCAGTAACAAACTTAATCTATCAAATCAAATGCATTAATCGTAATCTACAGGAATCAAACGACAATCTTCACTCTTAAGGGCGGATTGAACAACACACACCAATGGAACAACACCGATTACTGATAAACTACGAAACCGCACTTGAAAACCATATACTCACATAGCACACTCAAATAATAATCTGATCCAAGCATCAATCTAAGTTAGAAGGAATACGACTGCTTTTCAAAATGGAACAACAATGTTCATAAATCAAACAATTGTAAAGAACATAAATCCCAAGATGAATTCTGTAACGTGAATAAACAGATGCACAACACAAAAGCTCTGTAATGGAATAGTAACAGTATTCTATTAAGACTTAGCAATATTAGCTCAACTCTTAAAAGAACAGTAATATGATGTAGAGTCAATACAATAGTTCTATCTGTGGAAACCTCAATGAATTAAACATAACATAGCATGTGATGTAAACTTATAAAACACATCAGATTACCAAATAACGTTGATAAGCAAACCACACAGAAGCCAAACATAATAATACAGGAGCAAGTGTCCTCCAAGGTCGGGCCCTTAGCCTCAGGGGTACACTGCCTGAAGTTAATCCAAACTAAGAGATGAAGTAATCAGCAAGTTTGTATTAATGCATAAAGCAGAATTACAATAAACCAGTTCTTATTGAGACTCGATGATCAAAGTTTTGATATTAAAAGAAATTACATAAAAGCATAATCATGTCTAACTCTTCTCCGAGCTAACAGTGTTGTCCCTTTTATAAGGGTGACAGCGGAGATGTCTAAGTGCAAAAATAGATAAAACAATGATCCCTCAAGATCAAGGATCCTGAGGGATTCGTCGAACCGTTAATCCTCAATCATTTCTTTTCTCTCCTGCGCTGAGTTGATATCTCCACCTCCTTTTCTGGGCTGATTCGCTTTGATTTGCTTTGCCTTGTTTGCATTCGATCTCCCGTCAAAGGGACAATGGTTAACCCGTCCTTGTCCTTTCCTTTGGAATGACAACTTCTCATTTTCACTCCTTCTTGCATAAGGAAATGACAATTGTCAGTGTTTTAGTCTTGCATATTAATCTCATATGTTTTTTTATAATTCTTTATCACTTTCCTAGTTCATGATGCAAAAAGGTTTGCAAGTTCTACTGAAAAGATACTGAAATAATCATCAAAAACATACCTTTTTTAGTACTCCACATACTCCCCTGCTTACCCTATTTCATGCCCTCATGAAAACATTGTAGTTGACATGCAAGGCAGTGAGAGAATAGGTTGGAGATGGAATCTCATGTGGAGGCCTACAGCCATGATGAGTAACTAGGTAATCAAAGAAATGGCATGTCTGACCCTCGGGCATCTCATATAGGGGTTGGTATCCGGGTGCAGGGTTCCAAATAATTGGACTCTGGAACCTATATCCTAACTAGGATGGCCCTGCCCTCAAAATGATTTCACCATAGAGGTGCAAGAGGTTGGAAGCTAATTTAAAATTCTCATACTTAAATGGTTCCCTGAGCTGAATATTTGGATTAGAGATTTGATACCAAAATTTAGCTGCATCAATGGAAAGGTCTTTGATAGAAAGAAAGTATTCTAATCTCTGTCGAATGAGTGCCTCATGCATGGGTCCTAGTGTTTCAATTACACTCAGAGTCTTCATGAGGTTTCTATGTGCATTCCACAACTGTACTGGGTTCCTAGGCTCAGCCCTTACCCACAAATCTAAGCCGTTTTCTTGCCTCTAGAAAGTATTATAGGCTTTAAGCAATTTAATTTGATTAACCCCAAATGAGATGAACGCCTGCAATTGGATGTCTCCAACAAAAGGGCCAGGGTTCAGCTCGGTCTCCTGGTCTAATACAAGGTTATGTAAGTAGAACTCACACAACAATCTCTGGACTTTTACCTCGTAGTGCTTACAGTAGTCTATAAAATCATTGGAAGTGTTAATTTGTATGGGAGCACTTGCTTTAACAGCGTTTATTTTTAATTCCAAATACCGTTCCAGTAGAAACAGGGCATAATTCTTGGTAGGGGCTCTACATGCTAAGACGTCATTGTATAAAGAACACAAGGTATCCATCTGCTTGATAACGATATCTAGCCTACGAGTTACCTTTGCGACTTTCTCTTGTTCCTTTCGCCAACCTTCAAAAGCCTGGCTTTCATATTGATTGACATTTCTAAGCTGCTGCTGTAGCTCTTCATACTTTTCACGAAGGACCATTTGATCTCTAAGCTTTTCTACTTCTTGCTAAGCTTGCTTCAACCCCTTTCACAGGGTTACTGTTTTTGGATCTCTTCTCCATGCAGCAGTGGAGGCCGGGAGTTTTACCTTAACTTTCCTATTGAGTTTCTTTGAGTTTAGAACCCTTATCACTCTTGAAAGTGGTGCCTCTGTCTAAATTTCCTTATCACAGGTCATCATGTCATCCATTTCTATTTTAACGTGAATATCAGTCTGTTGCTATTCCTTTTCAATTGGAACAGCAGTCTGTTCCTCAGCATCATTTGGAACAGCAGCTTGGTTTTCGACAGGGTCTTGAACAGCAGGATGAATTCTGGTCCTCTGCCCCTTTGCCTTGCGGGGTTTTGCTGGAGTGGTCACCTTTTTCCTTCCTGAAGTCCTTTTTACCCTTTGCCTTGCTTTCAGGATCCTAATCTGCTGGTGGAGCTGGACTATTATATTCAATAATCTCTGCTATTCCTTTCGCAGTTCTTTGATTTCCAAAATTTCCTTAGAAGGAACAGTAGGCTGTTCACTATGGCCTGGACTGTGACTAGTCCCCGAATCTTCCTTCTGGGGTGTTTCTTCATTGTTCTGCTCTGGCTGTTCTGGGGCAAGAACCCTAACTGGTTCTGTCATTTCTTGGGCGACTTCTCTTTCTGCCCCTGCTTCCTCCGGAATTTCTTCCGGTGTCTTCTAGTTAGGAACAGATTGTTCCTGTTCAGTATCTCCTATCGTCTATTTATCATGAACATGTAGATTCTCTTCTTTTGCCTCCTTTGCATGTGAAAATTCAGGTGCATTTTCCTCCTGGGGTTTCTTTTCGTCATGGAGGTCTGATGGACTGGAAAGTTGGCCATATTCACCCATATTGGCCAAAACTTCAGCCAATTCATCTTCTCCCACTAGGTCCTACAATGGGCTTCCTTCCTACTGTTCCATCTACTCCTCCTGCTCGGATTGCTCGGCTTCTTCTTCAGAATGCTCGGATCCTTCTTCATTTTCTTCTTCTTCTTCGGATTGCACAGCCTCTTCTTCTTCTTCTTCTTCAGATTTCTTGGCCTCTTCTTTTCTTCTTCCTCAGATTGCTCGGCCTCCCCTTCTGGCCGTGAGGGTTGCTCATCTTCAATTTCTACCGGCTGGCTGGTGTTTTCCTGGAGCTTCTCCAGCCTCCCTCGTATCCATGCTAGCCGTACCGATTTCCTACATTTTTCTGGCCGTTCGGGTGTACCGGTGGCATGCTTATGCTTTGCCAATTCCTTGTGTTTCTCTGGATGCTCGGATGTACTGGTGGCATGTTTCTGTTTTGCTAATTCTCTGCATTTTTCTGGATGCTCTGGTGTACTGGTGGCATGCTTACATTTTGGGGATGGTGCTGTCAACGCCCCATCTTCATGGCAATTAGTTCTTCCCAGCTGCTCTGCTGCTGGGTGAGGCTATGACTGACAATTAACCGAATCAACCCATGATGACTAACAACTGACTCTACATGCTGTGCCTTTTTTATGCTTCGTGCAATGTCAAGAAGTAATGAATTCAAAAATGCAGGTAAATTTACAGTGCATTTCTGCTTTAGTACAGCTAAGAGTTTAAGATGTCGTGGTCTTACCACATCTTTTCTGCCTTCATAGGTGATGTAGCTTGGAACAGTCCTAGCCAATTCTACCCAGGGCTCTCCTAGCATTGCTGGCAGAACTCCCTTTCCTTTAATTGCCAGGATCTAGCCTTCATCCTGGAAGATTTCTATAATCTTCTTCAACCTCTCCTTTTTTAACGTCCATACAGGTCCGGTGGCTGGTAGTCCCGTGACTTCTGCGATTATGTCATAGGTGACTGCTATATGTCTCCCCCTCACTGTGGAGTAATCCTCTTGCAAATTCTGCAGGAATTCAATTGCCACTGTCTCGTTAGACTCCTGCAAGCGGTTGAGATAAGTCAGCCACCCTACTCTTGCTAGGATTTCCCAGGCAGCAGCGGAGACTGTCAACACCTGCGGTTCCCTCCGGATCGATATTCCTCCCATGGTTTCACTGTAAACTCTCAATGGAACGGCAGCTGTTCATGATGTTGAAACACATAGAGGCTAATAGACGCAAGACTTGTTCAAAAAAACAGATTATACAATAGAAATGGCTTATGAACAGTAATTCATGTAGAAAAAATAAAATAGCATGCCGTTGAGCCATGCCATACCCTAGTACAAAACTTTCCCGAATAGTGAGTTGACACGTAATCCAGGGAATAATGAGGTTAGCCTCCCCCCCACAATGTGATAGGCTGTCCCAACCATCAAATAAAGGAGCAGCGCCCGCTCTGAAACAGAGTCATAAAGGAATAGCGTATGGAAATATGCCATGTTTACAAAAATAGCGAATTACCGAAATCGAGGCGTAGAGTTAGATCGCTTATTACGTAAGAGGCTGCTGTGATATGATGTGAGGCTGGGAGGATAGGACATCTGTCGTACTTTCCAAATCTTCTGTGATCATTGTCAATTACTCTGCCATGATTGGTGATAATAAATTTACATGCGTTATATAATTTGGAGAATGATATACGATTAATTACTAAGGTATAAGAAACAGAAGGGTGTTAATAACTCACCTATTGGTGTAAATAATGTGACTTCGATACCATTAACAGTGCTCTGCTGCCGACAGGTGTCCATAACCTTGGCAGAGTTGTTTATTTCAACCATGGAACCATGATCCTTTGTGTATACTTAGGGAATGTTGTGTGATGTCAAAATGTAGGCCATTATGCTGGCTTGGTGACCAGTTAACCACAATTCCATTCACGAGGAAGGAGTGAAAAGTGGGTAGGCCGGCTCGTGATGAGACCTCCTGTCCCAAGGGTTGTTTATTTGATATACCTTTTGGACCATATCCCTGGTGTGGTGGCCATAGTTGGAATGCCACTTCGCTTTCGTCCTCATGATCATGGTAGGCTGGTTCTTCATGATACCCCCTATCCTGCATTTGACAACTTATAAGTCATGTTTACTTTTTTCTTTCTTTTTCATAAAGTACTTTCCCTTATTTATACACAAGGGGTGGTTCAACACTCCTTAAGAGTAGGAATGGTGGAAGAAGTCTTAGCATCTCAATAGGAAGATAAATAAACCCTTTGCTCTTATTCCTAAATAATAATCAAAGAGGATTAAAAAGGGGTCGTCATGATAAAGATGAACAATCATAGCAGAATTAGTAGAATAATGACAGCAAAAGATGATAAATAAGTGTGTCCTTCCTTTTGTCCTCTTACCAGTTCAGAGCCTTATAAAGATATAGATTTATGATTGGCTGATTTCAGTATGTTGTGATTTTGTATCCATTGCATAAGTGCATAGCTGTATTCTAAAAGACTTGAAAGAACAGGAGCAATAAGAATCCTTAATTTAGATCGGCAAAAGGAACAAGCTATTTCACAGGGAGAGAAAAAGCATGCAAGTGGTGTTCCTTTTGGAAAAAGGAACAAAAAAAGACCAAAAATAGCAGAAAATTCCGTTCCTTTGAAAAAGGAACAGCAGAACACACAGATGTTGTTCCTTTGGAAAAGGAATAGCAGAACATTCCAATGTCATTCCTTTGAAAAAGGAACAGCAGAAATAAAATACAGCAAATACATGAAAATGTCGTTCCTTTTGAAAAAGGAACAGCAGAAACCAAAAATGTTGTTCCTTTGAAAAAGGAACAACAAAACACGCAAAAATGTTGTTCATTTGGAAAAGGAACAACAGAAATAAAAAATGTTGTTCATTTGGAAAAGGAACAACAGAAATAAAAAATGTTGTTCCTTTGGAAAAGGAACAACAAAACATGCAAAAATGTCGTTCCTTTCGAAAAGAAACAACGGAAATCGAAAATGTTGTTCCTTTGGAAAAGGAACAACAAAAGATGCAGATATGTCGTTCCTTTGGAAAAGGAACAGCAGAAATCGAAATGTTGTTCCTTTAGAAAAGGAACAGCAGAACAAGAAAATGTTGTTCCTTTGGAAAAGGAACAGCAAAAATCAAGAATTCTATTCCTTTGGAAAAGGAACAGCAAAAACATACAAATGCCATTCCTTTGGAAAAGGAACGACAAAAATCGAAAATTCTGTTCCTTTGGAAAAGGAATAGCAAAACACACAAAAATAAAGAAAACGATCCAAATTACAACGAGATGATGACTGATCCAAAGGGATTTGCTCTTTTGAAAAAGGAATAGCCAGAAGAAAATGTTGTTCTTTTGAAAAAGGAACAGCAAAAATGACATCAAAACATTAATTCAAAAATATGTACAAAAAAATGATTCAAAAAAAGAACTTATGTACAAACTGTAAAAAGAAATGAATTCCTTAATGAATTATAGGTGAGGAAGACTTCTCTTCCTCTCCCAAAGTCTCCATATTAGAGTCTCGACGTAGCTACTGGCAGAAGGACTCCCAAGTGAGTGGTTTGCGATAAATATGAACTCGGTGGCCATTTGCCTTGGAGGCATATCCAGAATCATCAATAGTGATTACAGTAAGGGTTCCATTGTCATGTACCTTCTGGATTTCATATGGTCCCAACGAACGAGTCTGGAGTTTCCCAGGGAAGTCCTGAAACTTGGAGTCGTACAACAGAGCCCAGTCTCCCTCGTGGAAGACTTTATTTTTAATGAGAGCATCATGCCATTTAGCTCGTTGTTGTTGGATCAGGGCAGTGTTTTGAAGTGCAGAGAGCCTAATTTCATCCAACTCGTTGATCTGATGCAATCGATTAATCTGTGCCTCTATTAGATCTAAGCCAACTTCCTGTGTTGTCCGTAATGTTTGGATTTCGAATTCTATGGGAAAAATGGGTTGTTTTCGAAACACTAATTGATAAGGTGAGTAACCAGTGGTGCTTCTCCATGTTGTTTTGTAAGCCCACGGTGCTTCAGGTAGTCTGGCAGCCCAATCACGTCTATGTGACGTAATGGTTTTCCTTAGAATTTCTTCTATTACTTTATTGGTGCTTTCTACCTGTCCATTTGCCTGTGGGTGGTATGGAGTAGTGATTTTATGCTGGACATGATAGTTGTTGAGTGTTGCAGCTATTCTATTCCCAGCAAACTGTGGTCCACCGTCTGTAATTATTTCTCTTGGAAGGCCATAACGTACAAGTAGATGGAACAAGAACTGTATGACAGAGTCCTCTGTAGCTCTAGGCAATGCTTCTGATTCAACCCACTTGGTGAAATATTCTATTGCCACCAAAATATATGTTTTCTGGTTTGATGATGGGTTAATTGGTCCAACAAAATCAAGAGCCCATCGCTCGAATTGTTCAATGAATAATTGTGGTTTCAGAGGCATCTCATCAGACTGACCAGGATGTCCTGCTTGCTGGAAATTGTCACAGGCTTGGACAAATTTCTTTGCATCTTTGAAAATTGTGGGCCAATAATACCCTGTCTGCAGCACTTTATGTCCAGTTCTGTGCTCAGCGAAATTTCCACCACATGGTCCATCATGACAGGCTTTTAAAATGTCAAAGATTTCATCTTCTTGAATGCATCTCCTGATATGGATGTCTGTTCCTGTGTGAAACAAATAGCCCCCAATCCACAAGAATCGAGCACTCTTCTGAACAATCTGTTTTCGCTCATTAGGGGTTAGATGTTTCGGTAGTTTACCCACTGCTAGGTAATTGGCAACATCAGCATACCAGGGTGTTTGAACAGCAACAGCAAACAAATGTTCATCTGGAAATTGATCTTCAACTATTGCTGCATCGATTGGCTTTAGCATTCTTGAGAGAAAATTGGCTACAGTATTTTCTTTGCCCGGTCGATCCTTGATTTTAATATCAAATTCCTGTAATAAAATCAGCCATCTAGTTATTCTGCCATTTGTGATAGGCTTATTTGCTAGCTATTTTATGGCAGAATGATCTGTATACAAGATGACAGGATATCCAATAATGTAATGTCTAAACTTGTTGACAACATGTATTACAGCTAGGAATTCTTTTTCAGTAACAATGTAATTTAATTCAGCAGGAGATAAATTTTTGCTGATGTAATAAATTGCATATGGTTTTTTATCCTCCTCCTATCCAAGGACTGCTCCAATGGTTGTATCTGAGGCATCAGATGATATCTAGAATGGCAAATCCCAATTTGATCCTCGAAGGACTGGGGCTGTGGATACGAGCTTCTTCAGAAGCTTGAAAGCACGTTCACATTTTTCTGTCCAAAGAAAATCAACGTTACCAGTTAGTGCATATAGAGATGCAGCAATGTGAGAATAATGTTCTATAAATCTTCTATAATAACCAGAAAATCCAAGAAAATTGCGTACCTCTGCTTGAGTGGTAGGAGTGGGAATAAGCAAAAGTATTTGGATTTTGGCTGGGTCTACCTGAATGTCAGCTTCTGAAATATAGTGTCCTAGGACAAGTCCTTCAGTCATCATCATATAACATTTTTCGTGGCTTAAATAAAGTCTGGTAGCAATGCAGCGTTCTAGGACTTTTTCTAGGGTATCCAATGCTGGATCGAAATCATCTCCATATGGTGTAAAGTCATCCATGTATACTTCAAGTCCATCATTTATTAAATCTGCAAAAATTCTAAGGATAGCCCTTTGGAATGTGGGAGGAGCATTGCATAAGCTAAAAGGTAGAACTCGGTAGGCAAATGTTCCCCAAGGACAAGTAAAAGTATTTTTGTCTTGGTCCTCAGGGGAAATCTGAATCTGATTGTATCCACTGAAGCCATCGAGGAAAGAAAAGAATTTCTTTCCTACTAAAGTATCTAATACTTGGTCGATGAATGAGAGAGGAAAGTGGTCTTTTTGTGTTGCTTTATTTAGCTCCCTGTAGTCCACACAGATTCTCCATTTCCCATTCTTTTTTGGTACCACCACAAGCGGAGAGACCCATTTACTATTAGAGATAGGATAGATAAAATTGACATCTAAAAGTTTTTGAAGTTCAACTTTTACCACGTCTTTTAGATGAGGATTAAGTCTCCTTTGAGGTTGACGAACAGGTCTGGCATCCTTTTCTATATAAATGTGGTGTGTACATAATTGGGGGTCAATTCCTTTCATATCAGGGTAATACCATGCAAATGCTTCTTTATATTTCCTTAACAAATGGATGAGCTGCATTTCTTATTCAGGTGTGAGGTTGGCATTAATATTTAAGGTTTTTCCTGGTTCAATTTCCACAATTTTTCTATTTGCAATAGAAGTAACAGGTATTGTTTGATCATGTGTATCTTTCAGAGGATCTTCTTCTAATTCATTATCAAATGCTGCTTCTATCATGTGACACTGTGTGCAGGATCTAGATTCAATTTGACTAATGAAATTATTAATGGCATCATCTTCTATTTGGTCTTTAAAATCAAGTGCCTCTTGTACAGTTAATGGAGATCTAATGTTATCAGTAAGGTATGATATAGGGTGCTTATTAGTTTTGATTATTGTGACACTTGGCTGCATTGGAGGATATAGAACTAAATTCTTGATATTTGGTCCTTTGGTTATGGTCATATTTCCTTGCCGGCAGCCAATATAATCATCGGCAGTGGCAAGCCAAGGTCTACCTAAAATCAGTGGATGTCCATCAAGTCGGGTTTTAGGATTTATTATCAGGAAATCGGTTGGATATTTCCAGGAATCAACAGAGACCATGACATCATGTAGAGTACCCTCTGGCCTAACCACAGATCGGTCAACCAATTCTAGCAAGGTAGAGGTGGGTTCTACAGATGTAATGTCTAGCTTTTGGCAAGTAGTGGTTGTTAAGATATTAATTGCAGCTCCTAGATCAACTAAGGCATTAGACAGGGTTTGACCATAAATTTGGACAGTTACAATTGGATTTCCTGGGTCTTCATATTTAATGGGTGTTTCTTTCCCTGATAGTAAGTCAGATAAAGTGCCGACTACTTGGACTCTTGGATTATTTGTTATATTCCTCCTTGGTTTCTTTATGCACAGTTCTTTGATAGTTTTTGCGTATATCGGGATGTCTTGAATGGCTTGGAGGAATGGAATTTTTCTGTACAGATTTTGTAATTCTCCCAGAATGTCAAAATCAGGATATTGTATAGGTCGAGGTATGACTAATCGTCTTAGGAACGGAGGAGAGGATGTGGTTTCTTGATTATGAATTTGTTTTTTATTCACATCATCTTGTTGTGACAGATGTTCTCTAGGTAACTGATCTTCAATCTGAACTTTCTTATCTCCCTCAGTTTTAATAATACACCCAGATCTTAACTGAAGATCATTACACTCCCTTAGATCGGCTCCTATTTCTGGTGTTTCTATAATTTGGAGAGATTGGACCGGTCTGTTATTTGGATTGGGGTTGGGTTGGGCTGGGAGTTGTAGTCTCAAATTAGACTGGGGATTTTGTTGTAAGGCTAGCAGTGTAGGTTGAGGGAGCGGAATAGTTCCTACTGACTTATGCATCGGTCTCTGCCAGTTTGTCTACGAGGCTGAACTTTGTGAAGTAGGGGGAGTCCATTGTGGAGGATATGAGTTACCTTTCCAATATGGTGTTGTATAAGGAAAATTTGGCCAACTAGATTGGCTTTCCTGATTCAGCCATGGTTTGAAGAAGGAAACGACTGTGGTGACCAGTTTGGAAACGGGGGTTGGGATTGACTTTGCCACATACTATATTGTTGAGCATTATACTGTGGAGGCTGAAAAGAAGAAGTTGGGTCTGGAAACATACCAGATTGTCTTGGCTGCCACTGACGGTGCTGGTTGAGCAAATACACCGATTTTGGTTCTTCTTCCGCTTCCTTATATACCGCTTTCAATCCAGGAAGTGAGGGGCAGCTCTCCGTAAGGTGATCTTTTGTACAGATGGCGCATGTTTGGATTGTATCCAGTGGACACTCCTTGTGACTATGCTTTTTCCTACATCGGGGACAGAAGATCGCCAAATTCTGTTCTGCCTCCATTTGCTTCTGTTTAGCCTGCATAATATCAAGTTGTGTAGTTAGTGTCCCTAGTATATCAGTTTTAAAATTTTCCAATAAATTTCCAATTTCTACACGTGTTACTCCTTCTATCGAAATTTTATTATCTCTTATAAATGGATCATGTTTTATTGGTTTTACTCTTTTGCTGCCTCTCGAGCTCCTAATACATAAATCAATAATGTCAACAAAATTTTCTTGATAAATATCCCCTTTTCCCATAACGTTTAATGTTTCAATCCAGTGTTCCTTCATGCCCCTTATCAATGTTGTTTTTAACACATTATCAGGTAAAGGTAGTGATGCATAAGAAGATCTTTGTAGATTATACTGGAAACGTTCCACATACTCCTCTAATGTTTCATTCGGTCTAGCTATCATCTGGAATATTTTGTCCTTCAGTTCTCTAGACTTGCAATAATCTTGATATTTTTTTAGAAAAGATTCTTTCATTTGATCCCAGTTATTTATAACCCCGCCACCTAATCCCATAAACCATCTTAAAGTAGCCCCTTTTAATGTAGAGGGAAATAGTTTCAGTTTTTGGGGGTCGGTGGTGTAATCATATCCCCTGCACAACACATCAAATTCAAATAAAAATGTGTCTGGATCTTCTGATGTAAGACCGTGAAATGTAGGGATATGCTGAAGAGGGATTGCTTTCATAGGCGCATTTGCTGTAGAATCCACTATAGGGTATTGTAATGTAGAGGTTTGAGTGTTTGGCTGGTTCTGAGCCATAGGATCGAATATATGCCAATAACCTTCTGGGATATCTAGGAGGGTATTCCTAGGCTGAGAGGGGATGGCTTTGACAGGAATAGTTTTAATAGCACTTCCTCTATCTGGGATAATGAGAATGCCTGATGTCTGAGGAGGTTGAGTTTCTTCAACAATGATTTTTGCAGCACTTCCCTTGTCTTGCCTATTTAATGGCTGATTTGTTCCAATAGGAGATCTTGGTTCCTTAGTTTCCCCTGTCTCTCCTTCTCCTTCACAAAGATCACTGAAATTCCATTCCTGCAATAGAGTAGAATTTTCAATTTCTTGAAAGTCCTGCTCTTTAGTTTGACCATGAACCTCAGCAAAGGCTACAGATGGTGATCCTGTGGCCTGAAGGGAGCTAGTAGGCTATTTGGAAATGATTTTCCTGGGTCCTACTGATGGCTGAGATTCTGCTTTCTTGTAGATTTCGCCTATGAAGGTCATTCGGCCAAGGGTCACTGGCCCCTTAGCTTTTTTTGGCTCGGGTAGAGGTTTGGTATTTACTCCTGGTTTTTTCTACTTAGTTATGCACTCAAATTAACTACTAAATTCTATTCAAACAAAACAACAGCAAATCTGTTAGGAAAGCGGACAAAGGAGCAGGGCTTTTACATGTTTCGTACGTAGGTTCTTACCTTCGGTTTTTAAAATCCAACTCTTCCCTAGCAGGTTCGTACACTACTCTGAAAAAAAGAACAAATGGATACACTCCTTCCCCGGCAACGGTGCCAAAATGTAGAGCTATAAAAAGGGTCTCTTTCATCTCTAATTACCTCACATTAATATGTCAATCCGGGAGCGTTTTGTTATTTCAAAGAGTGTCTCAGTCTGAGGCTATCATTTGCCAGAGTAATGTTAGTAGTACAGTGTTCAGAAATACAAGAGTAAATGGATGCTTGTCTATAGCTTAACTACTTCAAAAGATTAAATCACACATTCAAAAGACTAAGCAACTTATCAGTCAAGGGTTCAGTAGAAATAACCCATCCCTTTGGAAACTGATGGAAAAGGAAATCAGAGCACAGATCGTGGATCTGGGAGCCCAACAGTAAATGCTAATGCTCACTACAGCCTAGATCGTCTCGCACACCAAAATAACAAATGCCAGGAAATGGAACGGTAGATAAGAAAATGGAACAGCAAATAAGAACTCGAATAGCAAGTCTGTAATGGAACAACAATTCCAAAATAGGACAACAGCTAAGAAATAGAATAGCAACTAAGTCTCACAAGCAGTAACAAACTTAATCTATCAAATCAAATGCATTAATCGTAATCTACAGGAATCAAACGGAAATCTTCACTCTTAAGGGCAGATTGAACAACACACACCAATGGAAGAACACCGATTACTGATAAACTACGAAACAGCGCTTGAAAACCATATACAAACACAGCACACTCAAATAGTAATCTGATCCAAGCATCAATCTCAGTTAGAAGGAATACTACTGCGTTTCAAAATGGAATAGCATTGTTCATAAATCAAACAATTGTAAAGACCATAAATCCCAAGATGAATTTCGTAACATGAATAAACAGGTGCACAACACAAAAGCTCTGTAATGGAATAGTAACAGTATTCCGTTAAGACTTAGCAATATTAACTCAACTCTTAAAAGAACAGTAATATGATGTAGAGTCAATACAATAGTTCTATCCATTGAAACCTCAATGAATTAAACATAACAGAGCATGTGATGTAAACTTATAAAACACATCAGATTACCAAATAACGTCGATAAGCAAACCACGCAGAAGCCAAACGTAATAATACAGGAGCAAGTGTCCTCCAGGGCCATGCCCTTAGCCTCAGGAGTACACCACTTGAAGTTAATCTAGACTCAGAGATGAAGTAATCAACAAGTTTGTATTAATGCATAAAGCAAAATTACAATAAACCAGTTCTTATCGAGACTCGATGATCAAAGTTTTGATCTTAAAAGAAATTACATAAAAGCATAATCATGTCTAACTCTTCTCCGAGCTAATAGTGTTGTCCCTTTTATAAGGGTGATGGCGGAGATATCTAAGTGCAAAAATAAATAAAACAACGATCCCTCAGGATCAAGGATCCTGAGGGATTCGCCGAACCATTAATCCTCAATCATTTCTTTTCTCTCTTGCGCCGAGCTGATATCTCCACCTCCTTTTCTGGGTTGATTCACTTTTATTTGCTTTGCCTTATTTGCATTCGGTATCCGGTCAAAGGGATAGTGGTTAACCCGTCGTTGTCCTTTCCTTTGGAACGCCAACTTCTCGTTTTCACTCCTTCCTGTATAAGGAAATGACAATTGTCAGCATTTTAGTCTTGCATATTAATCTCATATGTTTTGTTATAATTCTTTATCACTTTCTGAGTTCATGATGCAAAAAGGTTTGCAAGTTCTACTGAAAAGATACTGAAATAATCATCAAAAACATACCTTTTTTAGTACTCCACATCGACCACCTTGGGTATTTGGACTGTTTTGTCTTCCCACAAAGCTTGCATTTTGTCAAAATGGGATTCCTTGATGCTTCCTAGAGGCTTTCTTCAATCTAGCAATTTCAAGATTTGCTAATCTCAACTTATCTTTCAATTATTCAACACTATCTTCCTTTTGTGGGGTGATTGCCTTCCCTCTATCTTCTTTATGCAGTTGTGATGATGTTTCTAACGAAGTCACAGGTCTATCATAATTTTTCATGATTTCCTCTATTTCACCTTCTTCTGGCATTATCTCCTGAATCTGTTTGAAATTCCTCGTTATGGGTCTTCTTGTCTTAAAGACAAATTGAGCAACCTAATCGTCAAACTTGAGCTTTTTCGCGGCTTTGATTCTCTTAGTCTTGTCTTTACCTGATTCTATCAAATCTGCTTGGACCAGGGGAGATTCTTCAATATCAATGGCTTGCAGCAAATCATCCAAGTTTCCCTTTGAAACAGGGCTTTCCTCAATAATCACTGACTTGCCTTTTTCTTTAGCTATCTGGATTCTAGTCCTTCTTCTCTGGACTACTTCTCCTGTAGAAGATTCACTTCTACCTTCTTTGATTTGTGCTTTCTCTTTCAGGGACTGTTGAGGTGTGCCTTGGATAACCATTTATCTGGCGGATTCCCTTACTTGTTTCCTAGCTTTCAATTTTGTGAATCTCTTGGATCTTGTTTCTGTATGATGACCAGTTGTTGGTTTGATTTTTTGTTTGCCTTAGAGTCTGAGTCTTAGAAGTCTTGGTGGTATGCTTAAATAAAGGTCAACCATTCATTCTCATTCATCACTGGTCTCATAACTCACACAATTTCCATGTGTCAGCTTTGTTCAAAGGTTATTATGTGTTACAAAGCTTTGTAGGTGATTCCATAGTGAATAAATCCTTTTTAGGTGTTTTCATAGCGCAATATGCTTTAGGTGATTTTGTAGCGCATAACCTAGATTTTACACTGGGTGCGCTATGAAATCGGAGATGTGTGAAATCCGTAGCAAATCTTTCTTAACTGTCCGATCTGTCATGTTTAGTTATGGTTGCATCATCCACTGTCAGCTTATACAGTTCACATATCATGTCCAACCGCTTATCTTCATTATTACAGTCATTAGGTACCTTGGTACACTCGGATTGCAAGTTTCAAGAAGAGCCAGAAATTCACAGTCATAATTATGATTGTATCCATCACATGAGGAACAAATATGCAAGCGTTCAATTTGAATTCATTGTAAATCAAGCAAGGCAGTTATCAAGCGAGGCAGCCATCAAGCGAGGCAAGGATCGAAGATTGAGCAGTGCTAGTATTATTTCAAACCTTCATTACACTGAAGTCTCATGGAAGGATCTACAGAGAGAAAAGAGCACAGGTCAGGGAGATGTTTGAGGAATGAACCTGAAGGTTTAGACATTATCTTGAAGAATAGAGAAGTTGAGCATGCATTCAAGCAGGTTGGATGTTGGAATTTTTGTGAGAAACTCCAGGGAGGTCATGCACAAATCACCAGGGAATTTGCCTTGAATTTTACAGGACTAAATTCAAAGGTTGGGATGCTTGAATTGCAAATCTCTCTAGAGATAATATCCAAAGTTACTGAGATTCCCAAGGGACAAGAAAGTTGGTTTAAGAATTTCAAATTTGATATGACCCCCTGAAAAGAATTTCTGAAGCCGGAGTTCATTGACTTAGATTTAAACAAGTCTGTGCCTAGAAATTATGTCAAGGACTCATATGCCAATTTGCTTACCTGCACACAAAGGTACCTTACCTATGAAGGGAGATATAATAAGGTGTATTCATATCATTTCAAGCTTCTGTTGCATTTCACAAGGAAGATATCTCTTGATTTACCTTTCTACTTATTTCGTAGCCTAAGCAAAATGTGTGACAAGGTGCAGCTAAGGAAAGAAGCCTGTGAGAACTCATTGTTTCACCACGGATTAGTTAAGTTGATCGTTCTGCATGATCTCTAGAGAGTAGGAAGGGACTGGCCCACATTTATGTTTATGTCTGGCTTTAAAAATGAAACTGGTCTCAGCCCCCAAGCTGTAAAAAAAGCTACATCAATAATTGGTCATCATACAGAAACAAGATCCAAGAGATTCACAAAATTGAAAGCTAGGAAACAAGTAAGGGAGCCCGCCAGGTCGATGGTTATCCAAGACACACCCCAGGAGTCCCTGAAAGAGAAAGCACAGATCAAAGAAGGTATAAGTGAATCATCTATAGGAGAAGTAGTCCAGAGAAGAAGGACTAGAATCCAGATAGATAAAGAAAAAGGTAAGTCAGTGATTACTGAGGAAAGCCCTGTTTCAAAGGGAAACTTGGATGACTTGCTACAAGCCATTGATATTGAAGAATCTCCCCTGGTCCAAGAAAATTTGATAGAATCAGGTAAAGACAAGAATAAGAGAATCAAAGCCTCGAAAAAGTTCAAGTTTGATGATCAGGTTGCTCAATTTGTATTTAAGCCAAGAAGACCCATAACTATGAATTTCAAACAGATTCAGGAGATAATGCCAGAAGCAGGTGAAACAGAGGAAATCATGAAAACTCATGACAGACCTGTGACTTCATTAGAAAGATCATCACAACTGCATAAAGAAGATAGAGGGAAGGCAATCACCCTGCAAAAGGAAGATAGTGTTGAAGAATTGAAAGATAAGTTGAGATTAGCAAATCTTGAAATTGCTAGATTGAAGAAAGCCTCTAGGAAGCATGCAATCAAGGAAGCCCATTTTGACAAAATGCAAGCTCTGTGGGAAGAAAAAACAATCCAAATACCCAAGGTGGTCGACTGTAATGCACAATATTATACCTGGTCAGTCCCTGCAATAAAGGAAGCAATGTTCATCAGAAGAGTTAATATGAAACTTAGAGTTGGGAACAGGGTTATGAAGAGACAAATTGAAGAGTTGAAGTTGCAGCTAAGCCAGCGGGAAAGATCTCCTTAAGGAAACCACACAAAAAGTAAGGTTATATTCAAAATTTTGATAATTTACCTTGTTACAATTTCTTGAAGAAGGATACAGTTTTGATAGCCTCAGGACGGTTGAAAGGGATATGTCAAGATAAAATAGGCTCAAGTGAGTTAAATTTTGGTGTTAAACTGTGTTTTGTGATTACACAGCAGTTTCGTAGCGAATGCATAATGCACAGCATTTTCGTAGTGCACTACGAAACTGCTGTAGCTGCATAATTAAAGCTCAGTCGACCAAATTTTGAGGGACCAAGGGGACATTTTTGAAAGGAAAGCTCAGAAAAGATCATCTACAATATGCAAGCAACCAGCCACGGGAAAACAAGCGGAAAGAATTTATATGAATTTTAAACCTTTGTTATACAGATGATAGTATTGTAAATGACTTTTCAATCAGCTTTAAAAAGGGTTTTGTCATCACACATGTATATGGGTTAGGCTTACAGCACATGAGGAACGTGGCAATCAAATAGATGGTTGGGTAACTAAAGAAGATCATCATGGTTAGTTGGTTCCGAATATCTTTGAGGAAACCAAAAGCATAAAAACAGGATAGTTTCCTACTTCTCAGCAGCAATAAAGGGATAAGACATTAAGGACCAGTGAGGAGCTTCGAACATCCACCACAACTGAATTGAAGGAGACTTGTCAGAGAAAGAGATTTGATTGTAATTAATGTTATTACCAACATGATCTGGAGTTAGACTCCTAATTGTCTTAGGTTTCTAAAACGTCTAATTAGCAGTTTGTTGCATTTAATAAGTAGTTAAAGTTTGTATAGGTGTCATAGCAAGCAGACTTCAAGTTCCCCTCTTGCTGGAGGGGGAATCTCAGCCTTGTAAAGAATTCTATATATAGCAAGAACAACAATGTACTTGAGGTTGGAAAATTTTATAGAAATTGGAACTATTGTGCTATGTATATGACTCTGTTTTAGTAATACAAGACTTGGCCTTACTTCTCAGGAATCATTAGGAGTTTACTATTCAGAATGTTGTGTATTATCTTCTCTTCAATATTTGCAGTGGTATAGATATGTGATTACTTAGAAATCACTGATTGTGCTCTAATTTCCTTCACATATTTATAAACTGTGTTTCCCTATATGTTTCTGGTGTGTTCTGAATGGTATAAATCTAAATGCCCTGACTTCTATGTAAGGTTGATATCATTGTTATACTGAAACGATTTTGACTCCATAAGCCCAATGGATACTTTTTAATTGTGTTTCCACCACTTAAATTTGTATCTTTGTTTCATAAGAGTTAGCCATCTTAATCATAATAAAAAATCATTAATCCTTTGAGAGAGCCCTCTCAGGTTGGGGAGGCTAAGCCTCAGCCTAAAGTAGGTTTGAAATAGTTACTTAAGTTCTTCCTGGTAAGCAGCCTTCCAGGGTTTGATTTTGAGATAACAGATGGTATTGAGGGAACCATGGTAATGACCCATGGTATTGTATGTATGAGGCCTATATAGAGGCTAGAGATTCCCCATTAAGAGATGTCAAGGATTATTGTATGAATAAGGATATGGCTTGTGGAGTGCTCTCCTTCCTTAAGGAGTGAATGTATGGTGTTTCCCTACCTTAAGGGCTTGATCAATAAAGAGAAGTATTTATCTATATTCAAATCTTGTTATTTCTTGGGTTTATTTATATTATCATATATTTTTAGATCAGATCTATAGCAAGTGGTATCAGAGCACTTTCTTGGGCAAAGCAGAGAATTTTTTTATTTTTGCAGGAACTTTTTGGGGCAGAAAGTTTTCAAATCATATCTATACGTTATGGTGCAAAATCTATAGAATCTCATTTCAGGTCTGGGTTCTTTGAGAAAAAAATACTCAATTTAAAAAAAAATCGACCGAATAGGTGTCTTGACGAGGGAGATATCGCTGATTTAAAAATTAGCTGTGTTGCAGATATTTTTGGGGGCGGCAAGTTTGCAGATCAAATCTGTACGTTCTGGTGCAAAATTTTTAGAATCTAATTATAGATTTGGGTTCTTTGCAAAAAAATACCCAATTTCAAAAAAAAAAATCAGTTGAATCAGAGTTCACATGAGGGAGATATCGTTGATTTAGAATCAACTATTTTTCAGAAATTTTTGTGACGACGGGAGAGTTTCAACGCGAATATGAAATTCCAGTGCCTAGATTGGGATTTCTATCACACATGAAGATGCAGAATGGTTATTCCATTTCTTAAAATAGGTCATAACAGGGATTCTGAGCAATATTGACTAAATTGTGACAATTTCAAATTTTTGCCAAGTGAATTTTTTTCCCAAACCCTCTTCATGGCGGTTCTATATTTTACAGGAAAACACAATGGTCCTACTATTGAAGAATACATAAAAGAGAAAAAGTCATTATGGGAGAAACATTCCAGATTTTGGGTAGTGGCTAATTTTATAGATGAGGCGGCCACATGGTGGGAATTACTTAACAAAAAGAAGTGTTCCAACCTGCATGATGAAGAATTTAAAAATTCCCTTTAAACAGATGGTCTCATGCTAGAAAAAAAGATAATGAGAAACATGTGGGGTTATTTTCTATTGGTATCTACTTATTATAGGTTCATAGATTGATTTAGAAGGGGAAGATCATTGTGTCTATAGATCCTAGTTGCAAGCATAATTTTATCAATGTTAATTTGGCAAAAAAATTGCAAGTTCTAGCAAAAGAAATGGAGCACACACATGTTAATAATGAGGAGGTGCAAGTTTATAAAGATTTGAATATTTCTATGGATAAGCATGTGTTGCATTGTGATTTTTATATTTTAGATATGGATAACATGGATGTTGTTTTGGGATATCCTTGGATGGAATCTGTGGGTACTGTCAATATTAATGTGTAGAAGAAATTCATAAAACTCTGGTATAAAAAGAAGAAAATAACATTGTAGGATATTTCTATTAAGACCCAAGTAGAGACTATTGAGGCAGAAGCACAAGGCTCTAATTGCACTAACACATCAGATGATGAGCCTTTAATGGTCGACAACTAAACACAAACATCAAACCAGGTACCAGAGAAATAGGGAGAATCTAAGGAGGCTGAAGAAAAAAATATTACAGGTACTGATACATCTGATGAGGACTTAGTGGTTGAAGTAATATTGGAAGATAAGGAACAAAATCAGGCACCACAACATGTATAAGCTACCAATCAGGCTCCATTAGGTGGTGAATTAAAGAAAAAGACATCGTTGGTTAAAACTTCAGTATATCACCACCTACATCACCCCGCAAGAAAACAACGAACAAGATGGCAACGAATTAGCCACAAGGACAACAAGCCCTGCATGACAGATAGAGAGGGGTGACGATCCACCTACTACACATAAACATAGAAGAGCTACCAGGGTCAACTTCCATCTCAAGCGAGCGAGGCACCAGCTAGATCGAGGGTTCACCTTTCTCTAGGATGGCTAGATGCACGTGCATGGTATGAGTGGACTACTCTTTTGAGTAGATCTTATTATTTGTGTTCTTCTTATGTTTTGAGGACGAAACATGTTTAAGGGTGGTGGCATGTGGTATAACTAGGAGGGATAATATGGGGTACAGAGGGAGGTACCCAAGGGAATAATGTAATAATGGGATGGGCCATAGTAATAAATAAGGTGGTTAACCTATATTATGTAAGGGACCACAAGTAGTTAGCAATAATGTAATAAGCCCATGGTATTATATAGATGGTATTGAGGGAACCATGGTAATGACCCATGGTATTGTATGTATGAGGCCTATATAGAGGCTACAGGCTCCCCATTGAGAGAGGTCAAGGATTATTCTATGAACACGCATATGGCTTGTGGAGTTTTCTCCTTTCTTAAGGAGTGAATGTATGGTAATGCCCTACCTTAAGGGTTTGATCAATAAAGAGAAGCATTTCTATCTATTTCTATCTTCTTATTTCTGGGTATATTTGTGTTATCATATCAGATCTATAACACCTAATGGGACCTTGAATGAGCAAACTCCAGGTGGACTTGACTGACACAAAACATGATGAAATGAGCCTTTACAGTCAATGTATGCTTAGTAAGACACATGAAGGTGGGTCAGCAAATATTGATTTTTTAGAGAGAGTAGGGATTTTGACATAGGACTAGCATCAGTGAGTAAATTTTTAAATGAGGACCTAGGTGGAATAACAAAATTTTCAAAATGGGACCCTAATATTATATAAAAGAGGGGTTTTCACTGATGGCAGTATGAAAATACTGACTCTAATAGAACCTTTCATACAATGCACTTGACCCTCTACAAAGTCACACACTTGTTCACCAAATTCATGAATACACCTCTCTATGCATTATTGCAGCCAAGGAACATCATTAAAACCCACTACTTCGGCAACCATGTCATATTCTGGAAGGGTCTCCTACTCCAAATGATGTGAGGTCTAATTGGGGCTTCATATCAGGGAGACCCCCCAAATGTTCGAAGGTCCAACACCATCAACATTTATGGTGGTAAAAGGAGGGCCAGATGATGAGATGAGCCTATGAAATATGTTGTGAACTTTCCTTATCCTTCAATGGCTTCCTCACATATCTTAGCCCCAACATGGCTTCTTATTTTCAATCTTCCCCTCTCTATGATTGGTTAGATCAAGAGGATTCCTTTGTTTCCAATGTTGAACTTTTTTACCATATTTCCCATGATATTTTCTTGGACTCATTTGGTCACTACTCTGGTTTTTTTGCTATTGATCTTTCTAAGCCACCAATATTTTATGATCCACCGTCTGATTTCTTGGAGTTGTCGCAAGTTGTTGAGGAACTTCAACCCGCATTGATGGTTATCTTAGGTTCTCATAGTCTTGAGGCTAGTTCCAATTATGATTAGAATAGTAATTTATCTTTAAAGGATCCTCATAAGTTGATCAAGCAAATTCACAATCATTCCTTTCCACAATCTTTGCACCCTCCATTTGTTTTACACGATGCTATCACTCAATCATTGGAGGAATAATACCTGGCAAGCTCATTCTTGCAACATAAATTTTTCAATTTCTTTATGTTTTCCAAGTTTGGAAGTTTGAAAGAATGATTTTCCATGTAACCTTGTGGCGATGTGTACAAACACTATCATGCATCCATGCAGCCTTTTTCATATGTTTTTTTGTTGGATTTTTCTGTGTGCATTTTCACTCTTGGAATTTCATGACATGTATCAATTTATCTTTCTTGTCTTCCATTATTCTTAAATATCTTTCTTAATATAGATTCCCTCACCCATATAGGTCTTCCTATGCATCGGTGGTTGTAATGAAAGTTTCATTTTACGTAAACTTGACCTATTCTAAGTTAGTTTAGGAGTAGGAGTAGTTTGTTTATTTTCTTTGTTTTGTTTTGTTTTGATTTACCTTCCGCCCTGCTCTTTTATTTCCTTTCTATTGTAGGATATATTTTACATGAGACTTTCTTTGGTTTCCGAAGTAAGCATGGTGAAGTTTGAGAGGAAATTGTGCAACTGTCAATGCTTGGTTATTTGTATATTCTCTCTATTCACGTGAATCTTACACCTTTTAGTCGATCATAACTTGATGGAAAATACGTTCTTTTCATAGAAAAGAGAAAACCATAGTGGAATTGCGATGCTTAATCCATAACTACTACAACCTACTATAATCGGTTTTATAATTGTTTAGTTTCATCTTTTCAACTAAGTTGAGTAGAGTAAGATAGGGAGGAAAATTTCATAGGCGAACTATATTTGAGAGGTGCATAAATATAATTCTCTAAAGGGACAACCTCTTTTTCTCTCAATAAGTCAAGATTACTATTCCACCTCATTAAATAAATAAGTGTCTATGTAAACTTATTTTAAAAAAGTACAAAATTATAATGAAAGGCAAAAGAAGAGAAAGGCTTCCTACATAGGGAGGTGAATCAAGAAACTCTATTGTGGTACTATCCAAGCTTATTGGAAGTCAAGCAATGTTTGTGTCCTTGAAGTGACTCCATCAGGGTACTGTCCAGGTCTACTTGTAGCAAAGAAACACCATAGATGAAAACCAAAACTTTGGAAATCCTTTTTCACTTGTGTATTTTTATACTCCCCATCCCCAATTGAAACAACTGATTTTGACTTGTCTTTGTCAGTGTTCTGTTGCTGAAGAGAATGGTAGGGACTATATATTTAACTTAATAGATGTAAAGAAGATACGGTGATCAATGAATTGAACAATACTTCTTGAAGAGTTAGACTTGTTTTACATGAAGTAAGACCCATATAGAGACTGGATCTCTACCAGTGTGTTGCCAAGTGTTGTAGCTGCTACAAGCACCCTCCAAAATTTTTCTCATGCTTTGATTGTGGAGCCTCCTGTATGTCCACAGGAGCTTATCATTGACTAACATCAAGTATTCATGTTGTGTTAAACACTTATATTTTCATGTTGTGCTTGTGATTTCTTGTTTTGATCCCAACCTGAATCTTTTCAATCACAAGCAAGATTCTTCCCACACCTTGCAACATTATCAATCTTCCCTCCAGAAACTGTGCAATCTTGGAAGGAAAGCTAGTCTTGTGGATATGGATTATGTAATCCAAACCAGAAGGCTAGCCTTGAGCTCATAAACTACGCAATTCAGGGAGACATCCCATCCTTGAGCTCAGAAATTGCGATAAAGCTTCCCTTACTCTCATAAATTACACAATTAACTTAGTTAAGGAGTTGCCTAGCTCCCTTTGCTTGGAAACGACACAATCCTTCTTGGCAGTGTGAATGATTGGTTTCATGAAAAATAAAAAGTCAAAAAGAAATCCCTATAAAATAGGGAGTGGATAATTAGCTTCTCAAGGATGGCACAAGTTGTTATTTTTGGAATTTCCGCCAAGTGACACTTTTTCTTTGATTTTAGGCATACAATTCAGGACCACTAACCAACCTAGATCTATATAATAGATGCCCCTAGATTTCATTTGCACATTTGATGTTGGATATCTATCCTTCCAAAGGAGATCAAGGAGCCTTTCATGGAGTTTGCGGTGATTTTTTGAGTGAGTTTTTATTTTGTCGTCTTTGGTCACATTTTTTTTATAGTTTTTTGTCATTTCGCTTCTATCAGTTCTTTTTTTGTTTGTTTCTTTTCATGGTTTCTCATGTTTTAAATTATACTAGCTTATACAAGCATTGTTTCAGTTTGTAGTTCACCTTTTACAAGTGTCACATCATCTTTCTTGTTTTGGCCCTTTAGTGGTCATTGTTTTGGCGACTCCCCATGTGTGTTTATTTTTCCTTTTGCATGTTGATCCTATGCACTTGATATTCACTAATCTATCTTTCCTTAGTAATATCTTTAGTGTAACTTTTACAATCACTTACATCTTCCACTTTCCCATCCTCCTTTTGGGCATATTTGCCCTTCACTTTGCCAGCAGTTGCCTTGCTCAACTAGGCATTGTGTAAGTCCAAGGGTCAAGACTCATGCTTCACCTCTGAGACTTCACAATACATAGTCCTTGGCTTGCCCAACTGTACATTGTAAATTTCTAGGGCTTAAGCCTCATCCTTGGCCATTGAGACTACGTAATGTAGAGTCTTTTCCTCAGTCTGCCTAGGATGAGACTATGTATTGCGCGGTCTCAAGCCTCAAGCTACTCCCCCAGCTATTGAGGCTTGCAATGTGTAGTTATTGAAGCTAATCCCTTCCCTCAACTCAAGAATTACACCATTTTCACCCTCAGTCTTGTGGTTTCTACCTTGAACATGATTTTTGAGCTATTTTTCTGAAGCTAATTCATATTTTCCATGAGTGGATTTTCCTCTTAAAGGTATTGCAGTTGTTGATAACTTCTCTTGATATGTTACTATTAGCAAGGCCCCCAAGAGATTGTTGGAAATAATACTGAGAGGGGGGGTGAATCAGTATTATCAGATCAATAAAACTTTTCAAATACTCTGAAACATATACGCGACTTCAGTTAAGTGAACCAGCGTGTACACGCTACTGTGTCTAAAGAAACCAGCGTATAACCAGAAAACTTATGATTCAGTTAGTTTATCTTCAGTAAATGCATCAGGACATTATTAACCATATTAAAAGTAAACAGATGCAGTATAACAGATCATCACACAAAAGCCACACACATGAACACCATGATATAAGGTGGAAACCCAAAGTGGGTGAAAACCACCTGCTGCAAGTTGTCTCTATCTTTCTTTAATAAGAACTTCAGTTTACAATATTTTGTACTGGTGCAGCCTTATACCAGTACGCAGGCTACAACCTGCAGAGGGCTACAACCCTCTCTCGTTCTCCAAACTTCCTTGGAAGGGAGCTCCAACCCCCTTTGCTCTTGTACTAGCTAAGATACTAGTACGTAGGTGCAGGCCTACAATCTTCTTTCCTTCAGGTACCACTTTTCATATATTTTCAAACTGGATATTCCTGAAGCACAACATTACAATCTGAAGACCACAATGCATTCAACTTTCATAGCAGATTACAAAACAACCAATACTTGCATCAACAATCTCTGAATCACTGAACCACTGATACTCTATCAAACCCAGTCACCAGAACACAGAGCAGACTACAGAACACTGCAATAACAGTCAGACCCAACTGCAAACCCAAAAATCAAGCTTCAAAAGATATACGCTACTTCAATGAGAGAAACCCGCGTATACACGCTCTTTTAACGAAGACAACCTGCGTACAGATCTAAAAATAAATTCTCTCAACTTGCAGCTGTACCAGACATCAGTTAGATCCAGAACATAACATTGCGTCAGTATGCAGATCTAGAGATACGCATAATCAACCATATCATAATAGAGCATTTCAAACCATTAGATCCCGATCTGTCCTTAGATCTAGTCTTCCATCAACCGATGTGATCTCTCCTTAGCTTAGATCAAGCAACCCAGAACCTGCATACAAGATCTCTTTCTTTATCAGATATTCAAGACTTTTTCAGTGTCTATGCCTAATGATCTTCTTCTCCTTATATAGCCTTAGGCCTTGCTCAATACCAAGGGCCAAACCATAGAAATCCAATACCATCAGCTTCAAAACTAGAGATCAACACGTCTGTCGAGATACTTTGGTCCAAAGACATAGGCTCAAGTACCGAGGACTAACTACCACGGACCAAGGGGAAGCTTCTCGACATGCACGCCCTTTTCTATTCATGAATCTGCGTGTATACGCGACTTTATATATATCGAACCTGCGTATCCGTGACTTAGTCTATAGCGTACCTGCGTGTATACGCAACTTTTGCTTAATGAACCTGCGTATATGAAAATTCTCTTCATACTTGTAGTCTGGACTGAGATCTATCATCAAAGAGAGTTGCCATCAAGGACAACACCTGGATCGTAGCGCCACACCTGTGCCAAAATGCCAACAATCTCCCCCTTTGGACTTGATGGCAACCCCAAGATCCGTAGAATCATTCTCCCCCTTTGTCATCAAGGGCAAAGGGCTGTGCTCCCCCTGAGTACATGCTGATATCTCTGCTTGGCTATGCTGAAATATGCTCCCCCTGACTGTAGGCAATAACTGCAAAAGATGTTCTTCAAAAGAACCAAGACTGATACACCATAAGGGACCTTCCTATCACCAAAAAAAAAACAATGCATACATCCATACTCCCAACTAAGAGGGGATACATCAGAACCAACCAATTATATTACATCAATCATCCCAGGCATAGTGGGGAAACCAACAAAGGCCGTTATATGACCTTGACACCATAGAAGAGATATCACAGAAGAGATACATGACATAGAGACAACAAATCTAGACCAAGACTTATGAAAGTCACAAGCAGCATCTGCTATACATCTTTTAGATCAGCAAACGAGATTTCCTTCTGAGCTCCTTCTCCTGAAACCAACAACAGTTGTGTACTAGCATCTAAATGCCAACAATGCTTTATGAGACTTTAAGCTGCTCCCCCTGAACCTGTGCCTGCTGCACCCTCTGAAACTGTGCCTGAAGAATGCTGGCATACCCATCTCAGACCTTCTCCAACCGGAGTCTGCCCTTGCTGTTCAGACCTCCATATACGCGACTTCTCCTGCATAAAACGGCGTATGCACGCGGATATTCTTTCGGCAGAACGCGTACACCATACACGCGACTTTCCCAGCATAAATCGGCATATATACGCGGATATCCTTTACGTAACTTGCGTATACCAACTTTTCTGTAGAACAGACAAGCTTCAACAGCAGGATGAAGCATCAACTACTCCCAGCTTTTGTTTGAGATATTCAAAAGTTTCCCTGGGCAGTGGTTTTGTGAGAATATCAACAACTTGTTCCTTAGAAGGAACATACTCCAACTTGACCTTCTGCTCATGCACTTGTTCCCGAAGAAAATGGTACTTGATTGGTATGTGCTTGGTCTTTGAGTGCATGACTGGATTCTTTGAAATGCTGATTGCACTTGAATTATCACATAAGATAGAGACTGGTGGAGTGCACATGATTTGAAAATCCTGCAAGATCTGCATCATCCAAAGAAGTTGTGTGCAACAAGATGCCGCAGCCACATATTCTGCTTCAGCTGTAGATAAGGCAATTGAACTCTGTTTCTTGCTGAACCAAGATACTAATCTGGAACCCATGAAGAAAGCACCACCATTTGTGCTTTTCCTATCATCCACACTTCCGGCCCAATCTGCATCTGTGTAAGCATGAAGAGTGAGATCTGTATCTCTAGGATACCATAAGCCATAGTTTTGGGTCCCTTGAAGATACTTGAAGATTCTTTTGACTGCCTGAAGATGAGTTTCCTTTGGGTTGGCTTGAAATCTTCCAACAATTCCTACTGCATGCATAATATCTGGTCGGGTACCTGTCAAATAAAGCAAACTCCCAATCATGGATCTATAAGTTGGTTGGTGAACTGCTGCTGATTCATCATTTGCACTGAGGCTGCATCCTGTAACCATGGGGGTACAAACTGGCTTTGAATCTTCCATGCCATACTTCTTCAAGATCTGCTTGAGGTACTTGGTTTGAGACAAGAAAATACCTCCTTCATTTTGTTGGATTTGCAATCCAAGAAAGTATGTTAATTTTCCAAGTAATGACATTTCAAATTCTTTCTGCATAACCGAGGCAAAGTTTTGACTCATAGCCTCTTCATTGCTGCCAAAGATAATATCATCTACATACACAACAAGTATTAGCAATTTGTTATTTTCAACTTTCATATAGAGATTGCTATCTGTGGATCCTTTTGAAAAACCTTGTTGGTGAAGATATTTGTCCAAACGATAGTACCAAGCCCTTGGAGCTTGTTTGAGACCATAGAGAGCCTTTTTCAATCTGCATACAAGGTTTGGATCATTCCCAAGAATGAAACCATCTAGCTGCTCAATATATACTTCTTCTTCTAAGTCTCCATTCAGAAAGGCTGATTTCACGTCCATTTGAAATACCTTGAAGTTTTGAAAGCTTGAGAGAGCAAGGAACATTCGGATGGCCTCAAGTCTTGCAACAGGAGCAAAGGTCTCTTCAAAATCTATTCCTTCTTGCTGCACATACCCTTTACAAACAAGTCTGGCCTTGTTTCTAATTACTTCTCCATTTTCATTCAATTTATTTTTGAAGACCCATTTAGTCCCTATGACATTTTTATCTTTTGGTCTAGGAACCAATTCCCAAGTATTGTTCTTTTCGAATCTGCTCAAGTTCTTCATCCATTGTTTTGACCCAACATTCATCTTTGCATGCCTCTTTCACATTTTGTGGTTCAGTGGAAGAGAGTAATGCCAAATAGCATGAAGCTTCTGCAATTCTTCTTCTTGTTTGTATTCCTGCTTCTTTCTTCCCCACAATCTGAGATTCTCGATGATTCTTTTGAACATATCTGGATGGAGTCTTCTCTTCTATTCTTGTCTGCTCCTCTGGTTCTTCTTGAGGTTCTTCTTCTTCTTGAGGTTCTTCTTGAGGTTCTTCTTCTTCATCATTCTGCCTTTGAGGGTAGCCTTCATCTTCTTCAATGTCTTCATGATGAACTTGCCTAGGAATATATCCCTTCTCATCGACCACTACATCAATGCTGTCAACAATTCTGCCAAGTCTTTTGTTGTAGCACTTGTATGCTTTGCTATGTGGAGAATAACCAAGAAGAATGCCTTCATATGCTCTTGGTTCAAGTTTTCCAAGTTGCTCATCAGTATTCTTAATATAATATTTTCTCCCAAAGATTTTGAAATGCTTCACCGAAGGAGTCTCACCACTCCAGAGCTCATGAGGTGTTTGAGTGCTGTTTACTCGGACATTTGTTTTGTTAAGAATAATAACTGCAGCATGTGCAGCCTCACCCCAGAAAGTTGCGGGAGTACCTGATTCATCAAGCATAGCACGAGCCATTTGTTGGATTGTTCTGTTCATTCTTTCCACAACCCCATTTTGCTGAGGAGTTCTAGCTGTAGAGAATTCTCTTCTTATCCCATGTTCTTCACAGAAATCGAAGAATTCGTTTGAGGTAAATTCCCCACCTCTGTCAAATCTAAGGCACTTAATTTTGTGTCCTGATTCATTTTCAACCAAAGCTTTGAAGGATTTGAATTTTTCGAATGCTTCATCTTTGTGCTTCATAAGCCCTAACCAGACAAACCTGGAGAAATCGTCAAAGAATAATATCAAGTATTCTTCTCCTCGAGGTGTTATTTTTCTGAATGGACCACATGTATCTGTATGTACTAGCTCAAGAGGCATGCTGGCTGATCCTTCCTTCTCTGGAAAGTTAGTTCTGGTTTGCTTTCCAAACTGACAAGATTTGCATATAGTGTTGTCTGGAATTTTGATATCTGGAAGACCACGAACTACCTGATATTTGCATGCTTTCCTTATTTGTGAAAAGCTAAGATGCCCCAACCTCCGATGCCATAGCCAGTGTTCATCATCCTTGCTCAAATAGCATTGTTGTGGTCCTTCTTCAAATATGTATAGATTATTTGGAGTCCTTCTTCCTTTTATCACTGTTTTACCTGTATCAAGGTCACGAACACAACATCCATTTGATCTAAATATTACCTCTGTTCCTTGATCGCACATCTGACTGACACTCAGAAGATTATGCTTCAATCCATCAACATACAAAACATTTCCAGCTTTGACCTTCTCTTTCAATGGAGCAACACCTTTTCCTTTTATGGCTGCAGAGATGTCGTTTCCAAAAGAGACTTTCTTCCCCTTCTCTAATGCAATATATGACTCAAGTTTTTCTTTGTCCCCTGTCATATGCTTCGAACATCCGCTGTCAATGTACCATAGACTTTCTTGACCTTCTGCATAAAAGGCTATCCCACATCTTTCTGGTTGCGGTTCCTTTATTCTCCATGTTCTGACATTTGAGGTTTGTTCCTTCTGAGTTGTCTTCCGGAACCTGCTCCTGCATTCAGAGTCTTCATGACCAAAGTTATTACAAATAGAGCATTCAACTTCTTTTTCAAGAACTGAAAAGTTGTTATAAGTCCTTTTCACGGTTCCAGTCATTCTCCCTTGCTTTTGAGCTTCTCTAGTCATGATTGTCTTGTAGGCAACACATTGAGCTGCTTTGTGACCGAAGTTATGGCAAGAAAAGCATTGGCCATTAAAGAAACTTCTGCGATAATCAGATCTATCATCCAACCGATTGTAGCTTCTATTCACATTCATTCTTGGAGCAAATTGGGAAGATTTTACCTGAGGCTGATTGTAGCTTTTGTTTGTCCTTGAGGCAGTTTGTCCCTAAGTTTCTTGATGGTCTTTATTTGTTCTTGAGGTAAACTGTCCCTGATTCACCTGATGACTTTTATTTGGCCTTTGCTCGCTTCTCCTTGCTGCATCAAGATAGCTTTTAGAGGTGGATGCTTGAGATGTTTCTCCATTATATCCAAGACCTGTCTTGATCAGAGGAGATCGCTGCACATTGATAATCTCATCCAAGGTTTCAGATCCTTTAACAAATTTAAGATTAATCGCTTTTGTTTTCTCAATCTCCTTTCTAAGACAAACAATCTCACATTCCAATTTTTCAAGATGTTTTTCCTTTTCATCAATTTGAAATTGTAGAGTATCAATGATCATATTCTTTTCTTCTATACGTCTCTTGAGTCCAGTAATTTCATCATAAAGTTTATCCATATCTACAGTATCCATATAATCATCATCTTCAAATGCCATTAACAACTTATATTCATTACCTCGTTCATCTTCATCACTGTTTGATAGACCATCACTATCTTCATGAGTGTAGTAGCTTTTCTTATTTGCACTCTGTTTCTTGTTCCATCTAGCAGGTTCCTTTCCCTTGTCATTCTTATCTTTGTGAGGACATTTGGCAGCATAATGACCTACTCTTCCACAAGCAAAACATTTAAAAGGTAACTTACCTCTAAACCTTCCAGAACCCCTTTGAAGATTTCTGACGAAATTTGATTCTTCTTCTTCATCTTCTGGCATGTGACTTGTCTCATAATAATCTTCTTTGCCTGAAGCCTTGAAAGCAGCCTCTCTTCTGTCTGATGGACCTCCTTTTCTCATTTCATAAGCAATTAGAATTCTGTGAAGCTGAGACATAGTAAGAATTCGTAGATTTTCCTTTTCTTCTATTGCAGACACTTTAGATTCAAATTTGGGGGACAATGATCTTAGAACCTTTTCAACCACAATAGTCTCTCTTATTTCTTCACCCAAGTTTTTCATGCAATTAACAATCTCATCTACCCTAAGGAAATAGTTAGCCACACTTTCATCATTATACATTCTAAGAGTCTCATACTTAATCCTGAGAGTTTGAAGTTTAGCACGCTTTACCTGTTCGTCTCCTTCATAGCTCGTGACAATTTTGTCCCATATTTCTTTTGCGGATTTATAGTGCATTACCTTCATGAATTTTGATTGGGATATACATCCTAATAGAGTACTGACTGCTTTCGCATTTGTTTCATACTTCTTTTTCTCGGCTGGATCTGTAGGAGTAGCTGAAGGAAAAGTGTAGCCTGACTCTACGATGTCCCAAACTTCTGTACCAAGAGATTGAAGATAGGCAGTAACTCTTACCTTCCAATAATTGAAGTTTGTCCCATCAAAAACCGGTGGCCTGATTGATGCTTCTTTCTCGTAGTTGCTCATGATGAATGATCTACCTTCAAGCGATCAAGCTTCTCTGAAGGACCTGGCTCTGATACCAATTGTTGGAAATAATACTGAGAGGGGGGGTGAATCAGTATTATCAGATCAATAAAACGTTTCAAATACTCTGAAACATATACGCGACTTTAGTTAAGTGAACCAGCGTGTACACGCTACTGTGTCTAAAGAAACTAGCGTATAACCAGAAAACTTATGATTCAGTTAGTTTATCTTCAGTAAATGCATCAGGACATTATTAACCATATTAAAAGTAAACAGATGCAGTATAACAGATCATCACACAAAATCCACACACATGAACACCATGATATAAGGTGGAAACCCAAAGTGGGTGAAAACCAGCTGCTGCAAGTTGTCTCTATCTTTCTTTAATAAGAACTTCAGTTTACAATATTTTGTACTGGTGCAGCCTTATACCAGTACGCAGGCTACAACCTGCAGAGGGCTACAACCCTCTCTCGTTCTCCAAACTTCCTTGGAAGGGAGCTCCAACCCCCTTTGCTCTTGTACTAGCTAAGATACTAGTACGTAGGTGCAGGCCTACAATCTTCTTTCCTTCAGGTACCACTTTTCATATATTTTCAGACTGGATATTCCTGAAGCACAACATTACAATCTGAAGACCACAATTCATTCAACTTTCATAGCAGATTACAAAACAACCAATACTTGCATCAACAATCTCTGAATCACTGAACCACTGATACTCTGTCAAACCTAGTCACCAGAACACAGAGCAGACTACAGAACACTGCAATAACAGTCAGACCCAACTGCAAACCCAAAAATCAAGCTTCAAAAGATATACGCTACTTCAATGAGAGAAACCCGCGTATACACGCTCTTTTAACGAAGACAACCTGCGTACAGATCTAAAAATAAATTCTCTCAACTTGCAGCTGTACCAGACATCAGTTAGATCCAGAACATAACATTGCGTCAGTATGCAGATCTAGAGATACGCATAATCAACCATATCATAATAGAGCATTTCAAACCATTAGATCCCGATCTGTCCTTAGATCTAGTCTTCCATCAACCGATGTGATCTCTCCTTAGCTTAGATCAAGCAACCCAGAACCTGCATACAAGATCTCTTTCTTTATCAGATATTCAAGACTTTTTCAGTGTCTATGCCTAATGATCTTCTTCTCCTTATATAGCCTTAGGCCTTGCTCAATACCAAGGGCCACATCATAGAAATCCAATACCATCAGCTTCAAAACTAGAGATCAACACGTCTGTCGAGATACTTTGGTCCAAAGACATAGGCTCAAGTACCGAGGACTAACTACCATGGACCAAAGGGAAGCTTCTCGACATGCACGCCCTTTTCTGTTCATGAATCTGCGTGTATACGCGACTTTATATATATCGAACCTGCGTATCCGCGACTTAGTCTATAGCATACCTACGTGTATACGCAACTTTTGCTTAATGAACCTGCGTATATGAAAATTCTCTTCATACTTGTAGTCTGGACTGAGATCTATCATCAAAGAGAGTTGCCATCAAGGACAACACCTGGATCGTAGCGCCACACCTGTGCCAAAATGCCAACAGAGATCTGCCTCAAAGGACACTACAGAAAGAAGCATGAGAGAGGTAGTTGAGGGTACTCCAATGAACTTGAAAGTTTTCTCAGATACTCAGCTATTTATACAGAAAGAGTCAGAAATCACATGTAATAATGTGAATGAGGCATTCATAGGAAAAATCTTTAAAGTAATTCTTGAAGACTCACACGTGTATATAAATGTCCAAAGATCAAGGTTACACAAGATTGCATGTAGGTACCTGACTTTCCCATGTGCAGACATTATCCACTAGATAATATCTCATATAGATTCCAAGGCTATGACTCTTAGTAGTGCGAGGGGACAAAGGATTGCCTGTTTTTTGACACCAGATTACCATCTAATGTATCATTTGCCTGAGCCGAAATCACTCACAGATTCTTACTTCTAGGAAGCCACCAGCTACTTGAGCACAAAGGAGGTTGTTAAAGGTTGGTTGAAAGAGCCAAAAAAGTTCCATTAGACACTCACCAACACCTACAAGAAAAAATATCTCAGGAATTATTATCAGTACTTGATAGTTCTATGTCGTAAAATATATGGTCAGCAAAGTATTAAGATCTTCCTCGAGGGGTGGGAATCCTTGATGAATCAAATTATGAATGAAGGAAAACCATTCAACTGGTATGAATTATTGGCTCAACAGTTGAAGATCCATGTAGCTAATTCCCAGAATTCTCCTAGGGGAAACCAAGCCATATTATACATGTCTATCTACCTACTCGATGCAATATGTGCTCACAATTCATTCCTGGCATGAATTGGATCTAGTCACCAAGGCAGCCTGTCATGCACATTTACTGCAAGTTTCTTTTAGGGTTTAGGCATAAAGGAGTAATGGAAAATCTAATGGATCACTTCCCCATTCCAATGTACAAATTAGTCATTGAGGAATAACTGCCTTGCATGTCACATAAGGTGTTTGAAGCATTGCGAGAAATAGTAGATTTGTTTGGATGGCTGAATGACACTTTACTCAAAGTGTTTGGCGAACATAAGTCCTTGCATCTTCTACTGAGGTATGCCACTGATAATTTGGTCATGCAAGAAGTTTCTTACCATATTTCCACATGGTTATCTGTAGTTTCGACAGGAAGAATAACACATCTTGGCCCACTCTTTGTTTGTAAATCAGATTTTATGAAATCCAGAATATGAAAGTTGTTGACATTAAAGGCAAGGAGATTGATAAATTCACATTTGGTCATTTTGAATTGAATCCATATGATCCTAGGAATGATTGTAAATATAATTATGCAAGGATTCATTTTCAATGGCCAAGAGGGACATGTCCCAGGCCAAAGGAGGAGGAAATGAATAAATTTTTTAATGCCTCTAATTCTAGTGAACTAATCATATTCGTAGGAACATCACATGTTACTCCAAATAAGGAATTCACTCTAGAGGTAGTACTAGAAAAAAGGCACAACCCAATGCGTGAAAAGGTTAAGAGGAAAGTTACACATAGTTTGGTGGAAGAGCAGAGCTGCAAGATGAAAGTAGATCCAATCATCTTGAAAGCAGCCACATAAAAAGAAATAAGGAGGAAGTAGAGGGAGGAGGAGGAAGAGAAGAAGTATAAGGAAGAACAAGAGAAGAGGAGAGTGGAAGAAGAAAGGAAGAGACAATAAGAATAAGAAAGGCAGAGAATAGAAGAAGAATAAGCAACGTAGAAACAAGATGAGGAAGAAGAGAAAAAGTGACTACTAGAAGAGGAGAGCAAACATTTGCAGGACAAATAACTTGCTCAAGAAATTGAGGAGTTCGTTGTGATTCAAGACATTGAGGTGGAACCAAAGTCACTGAACCAATATGTTGATCTGATCTTGAGTAGTTAGTAGTTCACTATTCAGCCTCCATCTCCTCTGACAGCAGAGAAAGCTCCTAGCGAGGAAGAGGAAATTGTTCCTCTTGATGATGGTCCAGTCATGGACATATACAGTCTAACTTACGATGATCTTACAAAGAATATTGTACAAGTAAGGAAGAAACATTTTCGGGATGGTCTCGCATCTCCTACATTGATAAGAGAAATGGTGATTGTGAGAGACACTAGAAGGAATCCAAATGACATTGTCGTAGCCAACTTGGCCTTCTCAAGTGCTACCAAGTCAAACATGGAGTATTTGATGGCTGAAAACAAATAGTTGGCAAAAGAATTACAGGCTTCGAGGCAAAAAGTTGAATAACTCTGATCAGAGGTCTAAAACGCAACTCCCGCACAAGTATATCTGGAAGAACCTAAGGCAACCATACTTGGTGAAGTATCGACATTGAGAGAAATGATACAAAGCATTTATGAGGAGCTTGTAACCATGCATAAAGAATTTATCTGCTTGCATAACATCGTTGTTGTGTATGAGTGGTCAATGTAATATAAAGGGGAATTGTCTGAATTGGAAAAGAAACAAGGCAACAAATAGAGTTGGAGAAAGGACAAGTGCAGATGATCATTTAGAGTAAAAAACAACTTGCCTCATTCATCACCAATATTTAGGCTTTATATGCAAGATTGCAAGAAAACGTGGATTTCATGGTGAAATTGCACATGATCCCATAAGTTGGCTCACTCACTGAAGCCAAACGAAGGAATCAAGTCGAGCAGGAGGTTGAAAAATACTTGGATCGGTTTAGACCGATCGCTACCAAGAAAGATCTTGGAGTGAATAGGTAGAATATGAAAAGGTAAATTGGTGGCCCTGTCAAGATCAATACCATGTTGGTCCTACTAAAGAAGGAAACTTGGACCATTCCAAATAAATGTGCTCAAATTTCATGGAGGCTAGAGTCTACTTCCAGCTTGATCCCATCACATAGTTTAGGGAAGTTATCGCGCAGTACAAAGCTTTGCACCATCTTATGACCAAGAACCTACAAGTCGAAGTTGCTAACATGGAGTTTCCCAAAACTCAAGATTAACTTGTTTGTCTTATTAGGCTATCTAATTGGCTATACCCAATTTTATCCTATATGGTTACAAGTATAGTGTAATATTCTTTTGTAATTAATTTGTAAGTGAAATTCCAAGTGTTAATTGAGGAACGTGAAGAGTAATTTTGTAATGAAGTTTAAGAGTCACAAGGGAAGTCCAAGTGTCACAAAAGGGAGATGAAAAGTTGCCCCTTTTTTTATAAATATGTCCTCATGACTCATGTAAAGGGCTTTTGGGAGCCAAGCTTTTGGCCAGGCTTTTAGCTTAGGATCAGGAGCTTACGAGCTTTATTGAGAGCCTTGGCTTCTCCATGTCATAAAGGGAGTATATTTATCTGAAGGAGTAGGTGTAGACTTCATGTTCCACTATTGGGACTAGTGGCTCGTCAATTGTATATGTATGCTTGGAAATTTCACTTTAATAAAAGCTCAGAGCTGACACATTTTCATGCATATGTTGTGAATATTGTAGGACTATTCTTGTTATGTTTGCAATATATGTTGTTTCACTTACACTAACGCTTATGAACTATTTCGTTTTCATTAGTATGAATCTTGTTCAATGCATGTTGTTGTATATCTTTGTCATCGTTAACTAATGAACTATTTTGCAGGCTAACTTGTGATTTATTTTATGCTTGTGTGTTCCTTTCAAGTTGCGTACTATTACATGCTTCTAAAGGGATCACTCATTTTCCCCTTGTTGTGTTAGAACCTTTCCTGCAATGCACTTGACCCTCTGCAGAGCCACACACTTGTTCATCAAATTCACGAATACACCTCTCTATGTATTACTGCAGCTAAGGCATGATCTGATAATGAGATCTTAAACAACTATTAAGGTATTACAGACTCATGTGCATGGATATTCCTATGTTATTTTATGCAATGGATCGATAAGATTGCGAAATACACATACAATGAAGCACTAAAGAAGCATAATAGACAACACACATAAACACAATAAAATTAATAAGGAGTTCACCCAATACTCCTGAGCTACATCTCCTGGTCCACCCTTCAGTGGTGACCTCTCTATTATGTCTTAAAACAGAGTTTTACAATAGTATGAGCTCAATTTGACACTCAACACATAACAGATACCACAGCAAGAGTTTTCTTGAACCTCTCAAGCCTATCAAAGTACACAGACTCTCTCAATCACTCTTTGCATTCTGTCTTTGCTTTGTCTCGGCACTACCTCCAATACTGCTTGTCTTTGTCTTCTGTTTTCTATGGCTTTAAATCCAACCTACGCTGCCTGTTCATTTCCACTTCTTGGCTTTCGGTCTCCTAGACTCTATCTGCTCGAATCCCTCTTCTAGCGTTAGACAATCATTGCATAATGCATTCATGGGAGGTGGCCACCTAATTTGCAACGGATGAGTGCATCGACCCTTTGAAATCCTTGAAACGACCACTTTATGTCAACATAGAGAAATGTATTCAACAATTGTAACAATCTGCCACAACATAGTCTTTCGGACTTCAAAAGTCCTTAAATCTAATCTATTCTCCTATCGAGTCCGTCCTCAATCGCTATCGCAAGTCGCTTCAGCCTTGTTCCAAGGTTTCCCTTTGTAATTTTGAAATAAGTAAAAACACTAGAAATAACGTAAAAATGTCTTCTTCTGGATTTGAAACAATATACATTTTTATTCCCAAACCCCTTCAGGTCCGGGTTTCATCACATCGGCACTTCCCCTTTGTATTTCGTTTAATAAATGAAATACACTAAATCCTTCGTTTGACAGATCTCAAATCATATCCAATAGCATTTATATTTGTTATCGGGTTCGGTTATCGCATATATATATACATATATGTTTGCCCTTCTGTATGGCTCCGATGCGACTTTACGATGTGACTTGTCGCAATTGCGTGTCGCATGGGCCCCAGGTCATGGTAAGTGTTTCTATTGAAATCCGCCAATGCGATATGGCGGTGCAACGTGGGCCATTGATCTACACGCTTGATCAATGGTCCTCATTGACCCCATCGATCACTATCGCAACATACATATGGTCTCTACCGATAAGCTATGATAGCCTTTTCCAATTGCGATTTGCCGATCAAATCTAGACCTTTGATCGACCAGATCTGAGGGCTAATGTGCATTCACTGTTGAAGCCTCCGATAAGCCTGTTTTCCTCGTTTTCTTTGTGTTTTTGGCTCTCGATAGCATTTTCCGTTGTTTTGTGAAGGTTTGATTATGCGAAAATTTTGATATTTTGAACGATTTTAAGAATATTTTGAAGACTTAGAGAGTGTTCTAGGATCCATTTGGATCACACCTTCCCACTTAAAAGGCTTTTAGACCACCAAAATTTGGTTTTTAAGCATCAACCAAGTGAGGATACAGCTTCCTCACTTGTCCAATCTCTATCCATTTTGCACAGCTGGGTTTTGAACCTTTGAGCCCAATTCTTAGGCATTCAACATCCCCTCTGCATGTGTTTCTCACCTTCCTATCCAGAACTGTATCTTCCTACAACTCATTGAGATATTCAGTCAACAGATCATCAATAGAAGGAAATTGACTTTGCTCTTCAGGATCTTCAATTAATGAAGGTTCAAATAGTCTTGAATTTTTTGCATTTACCATTGAATAGATGTGCATGTACGCTGGAAAATCAAGGTGGAAAGCGTTCTCACCAATTTTCTCAAGTATCTTGAAAGGCCCATACCTTATTGGGTTCAACTTCTTTCCTTCACCTCGCATTCTGTCTTTGCTGGTATATAGCCAGACTTGATCACCAAGTTGGAGGCTATGCTCCATCAGATGCTTATCATGCCTTGCCTTGTACTTGGCTTGGCCCTTTTTGAGTTGTTCCTACACTGCCTGGTGAATTTCTTGGATATGTTCAACGAACCTAGTTTCTTTGTCCACATCATTGTGTCCATCAACTGTTGTGTATTTTTCAAAGACAAAATCCAAGGGAGACCTTGGTATAAAACCAAAACAAGTCTCAAAAGGAGATATTTGTATAGAAGAATGCTTGGCACAGTTGTAAGCATGTTGCACATAACATAAATGCTCATCCCAAAGTTTGGGATGCTTGCTACAATAACCTCTAAGCAATTGGATCACTGTCCGGTTGACCACCTCTGTTTGGCCATCTGTTTGTGGATGAAAGGTTGTGCTCTTCTCTAGTCTGGTGTCCATTAGTTCCCACAGACTTGACCAAAACTTCCCAACAAATCGGGAATCTCGATCAGATACAATAGAAGTGAGCAACCCAAAATGCACCCAGACATGCTGGAAGAACAAATTCGATGTTTGTTTAGCTGTAATCTGTTTGTTACAAGGTATTAAAATACACATTTTGTTGGACCTATCCACCATAACATATAAATAGTCATGACATTTTCTAGATTTTGGCAATCCCCCAACAAAGTCCATGGACACACTTTCCTAAGGACAAGAGGGAACTGGAAGTGGAGTGTACAAGCCTAGATTTCTATTGTTGGGCTTTCTTTTAGCACACATGGTACACCCTTTTACATATCTAGAAATTGTTTCATGCATTTTTGGCCAATAGCAGAATCTTTGCAGCTGTGCAACTATTTTACTTACACCAAAATGACCTGATATAAGAGAAGTATGTGCTTCCCTAATTATGTTAACTCTTTCAATTTGTGGAATGCATAGATTTCCCAAATGATAGAAGAGTTGGTCCTTGACATAGTAATCCAATTCTTCTACTTGTTTTCCATGACTGAAAGTTGCATACACATCTTTAAAGTCTATATCTTGAGCATATTGTTCAATGTAGCTTTCATGCATTACTGAGTTACGCTTAAGTATAGTAGATGCATTTATGATTGGTCTGGATAACATATCTGCAACTTTATTGTGTATTCCCTTTCTATATCTGATGACTAGATGAAACTGTTGTAGGAAACCCATCCACGCATAGTGTCTTGATTGATGCAATTTAGTTTTTGAGTGAAAATACTGAAGTGGCTGATGATCAGTGTGTATAACTGTTTCTTTGCCCATTAAGTAATGTTTCCACTTTTTCACACTCTGGACTAATGCATACAATTCTTTATCATATGTGGGATAATTAACTACTGCAGAATTAAATGTCTCAGAATGGTAGCATATGGGTTTACCATGTTGCATCAACACTGCTCCCATCGCATAGTCACTGGCATCTATTTCAATCTCAAATGATCTTTGAAGATATGGCAATGCTAGTACTGGTGTTGTACTAATTTTTTCTTTCAAGGTGTCAAAGACTTTCTGTTGTTTTCCTACCCACTGAAACACCTTGTTCAATCTTGTCAAAGCATGTAAGGGAGCTACAATTAAGGAAATGTTAGCAATAAACTTTCTCCAATATTGTGCTGCTCCTAGGAAGCTTCTAACTTCTGTAGCAGACTTGGGTTTAGTCCAGTTTACAATGACTTCAACCTTATAGGGATCTATCTTCAATTCACCACCTCCTACAATATGACCCAAATAATTCAAAGATGTTTTGCCGAATTCACGCTTTGAAAATTTAACATAGAGATTTTCTTTTTTCAAAACATCTAGAGTCTGCTTTACATGCTTCAAATCTTCTTCCCATTTTTTACTGAAAGCAAGAATGTCGTCTAAATATACAATTACAAAATCATCAATAAAAGGCCTGAATACATCATTCATAACTCTCATGAAAGTGGCAGGATCGTTAGTTAAGCCAAAAGGCATAATGAGCCATTCATACAACCCTTGCTTTGTTTTGAAAGTAGTCTTCCATGCATCTTGCTCTACTACTCTGACCTGATGGTAACCACTACGTAAGTCCAACTTGGAAAAGTAAACAACTTCTTTTAGCTGATCCAATAGATCATCAATGCGAGGAAGGGGATAATGATTTTTTATTGTTATTTTATTCAATGATCTATAATCAATGCACATCCTTCACGAACCATCTTCCTTTCTCACCAACATGATTGGATATCAGCATGGTGATGTGCTTGGTCTTATGAACCCTTTCTTGAGCAGCTCCTGTACCTGCTTCTTGATCTCCTCATTCTCTAAAGTAGATAACCTGTACATTCCAATGTTAGGAAATAGAAGATCTTGCTGCAAATGAATATCATGTGCAATTTCCCTTTTGGGTGGTAGACCTTTAGGTTCTTGGAATAAGATATCATATTCTGAAACAACTTTTCCTAAATCAGCTTTCTGTTTAGCACCACAGCCCTCAAATGTTGGAAATAATACAGAGAGGGGGGGGGGGGTGAATCAGTATTATCAGGAAAACTTTTTCATTTTATGCTCAGAAACATATACGCTACTTCAGTTAAGTGAAACAGCATGTACACACTACTGTGTCTAAAGAAACCAGCGTATAATAAGAAAAATTATGATTCAGTAGCTTATCTTCAGTAAATGCATCAGGACATTATTAACCATGATAGTAAAACAGGTGCAGTATAACAGAACAGATCATCACACAAAAACCACACACATGAAAACCATGATATAAGGTGGAAACCCAATGTGGGTGAAAACCACCTGCTGCAAGTCGTCTCTATCTTTCTTTAATAAAAACTTCAGTTTACAATCTTTTGTACTGGTGCAGCCTTATACCAGTATGCAGGCTACAACCTGCAGAAGGCTTCAACCTTCTCTCGTTCTCCAAACATCCTTGGAAGGGAGCTCCAACCCCCTTTGCTCTTGTACTAGCTAAGATACTAGTACGTAGGTGCTGGCCTACAATCTTCTTTCCTTCAGGTACCACTTTTCATACATTTTCAGACTGGATATTCCTGAAGCACAGCATTACAATCTGAAGACCACAATTCATTCAATTTTCACAACAGATCATTGAAGCACAAAATAACCAATACTAGCATCATCAATCTTTGAATCACTGAACCACTGAAACCCTGTCAACACCAGTCACCAGAACACAGAGCAGACTACAGAACTCTGCAATAGCAGTCAGACCCAACTGCAACCCAAAAAATCAAACTTCAAAGATATACGCTACTTCAATGAGAGAAACCCGCGTGTACACGCGCTTTTACCAAAGACAACCTGCGTACAGATCTAAAAATAAATTCTCTTAACTTGCAGCTGTACCAGACATCAGTTAGACCCAGAACATAACATTGCGTCAGTATGCAGATCTAGAAATACGCATAATCAACCATATCATAATAGTGCATTTCAAACCATTAGATCCCGATCTGTCCTTAGATCTAGTCTTCCATCAACCGGTGTGATCTCTCCTTAGCTTAGATCAAGCAACCCAGAACCTGCATACCAGATCTCTTACTTTTTCAGATATTCAAGACTTTCAATTGTACTTGCCTAATGATCTTCTTCTCCTTATATAGCCTTAGGCCTTGCTCAATACCAAGGGCCAAAACCATAGAAATCCAATACCATCAACTTCAAAACTAGGGATCAACACGTCTGTCAAGATACTTTGGTCCAAAGACATAGGCTCAAGTACCGAGGACTAACTACCACAGACCAAAGGGAAGCTTCTCGACATGTACGCCCTTTTCTGTTCATGAATCTGCGTGTATACACTACTTCGTATATAGCGAACTTGCGTATCCGCGACTTAGTATATAGCGTACCTGCGTGTATACGCAACTTTGGCTTAATGAACCTGCGTATATGAAATTTCTCTTCATACTTGTAGTCTGGACTGAGATCTGTCATCAAAGAGAGTTGCCATCAAGGACAACACCTGTATCGTAACGCCACACCTGTGCCAAAATGCCAACAATCTCCCCCTTTGGACTTGATGGCAACCCCAAGATCCTTAGGATCATTCTCGCCCTTTGTCATCAAGGGCAAAGGGCTGTGCTCCCCTGAGTACATGCTGATATCTCTGCTTGGCTGTGCTGAAACCTGCTCCCCCTGACTGTAGGAAATATCTGCAAAAGATGTTCTTCAAAAGAACCAAGACTTATACACCATAAGGGACCTTCCTATCACCAAAAGACTCAATCCATACTCCCAACCAAGAGGGGATACATCAGAAAGTTACATATAACAACCAATTATATTACATCATTCATCCCAGGCATAGTGGGGAAACCAACATAGGCCGTTACATGACTTTGACACATGATAAAAGATATAAAAGATATACATGACATAGAGACAACAAATCTAGACCAAGACTTATGAAAGTCACCAGCAGCATCTGATAAACATCTTTTAGATATGCAACCAAGATTTCCTCCTGTGCTCCTTCTCCTGAAACCAACAACAGTTGTGAACTAGAACCAAAAGTATCTAAATGCCAACAATGCTTTATTAGACTTTAAGCTGCTCCCCCTGAAACTGTGCCTGCTGCACCCCCTGAAACTGTGCCTGAAGGACTCTGGCATACCCATCTCAGACCTTCTTCAACCAGAATCTGCCCTTGCTGTTCAGAACTCCATATACGCGGCTTCACCTGCATAAATCAGCGTATATACGCGAATATCCCTTATGAAACACGCGTACACCATATACGTGACTTTCCCCGCATAAATCTGTGTATATACACGGATACCCCTTACGAAAATCGCGTATACCAACTTTTCTGTAGAATAGACAAGCTTCAACAGCAGGATGAAGCATCAACTACTCCCAGCTTTTGTCTGAGATATTCAAAAGTTTCCCTGGGCAGTGGTTTTGTGAGAATATCAGCAACTTGTTCCTTAGAAGGAACATACTCCAACTTGACCTTCTGCTCAAGCACTTGTTCCCGGAGGAAGTGATACTTGATTGGTATGTGCTTGGTCTTTGAGTGCATGACTGGATTCTTTGAAATGCTGATTGCACTTGTATTATCACATAAGATAGAGACTGGTGGAGTGTAAGTGATTTGAAAATCCTGCAAGGTCTGCATCATCCAAAGGAGTTGTGTGCAACAAGATGTCGCAGCCACATATTCTGCTTCAGCTATAGATAAGGAAATCGAACTCTGTTTCTTGCTGAACCAAGATACTAATCTGGAGCCCATAAAGAATGCACCACCACTTGTGCTCTTCCTGTCATCCACGCTTCCGGCCCAATCTGCATCTGTATAAGCATGAAGTGTGAGATATGTATCTCTAGGATACCATAAGCCATAATTTTGTGTCCCTTGAAGATATTTGAAAATTCTCTTCACTGCCTGAAGATGAGTCTCCTTTGGATTTGCCTGAAATCTTCCAACTATTTCGACTGCATGCATGATGTCAGGTCGGGTACCTGTCAAATAAAGCAAACTCCAAATCATGGATCTATAAGTTGGTTGATGAACTGCTGCTGATTCATCATTTGCACTAAGGCTGCATCCTGTAACCATGGGTGTACATACTGGCTTTGAATCTTCCATGCCATACTTCTTCAAGATCTGCTTGAGGTACTTGGTTTGAGACAAGAAGATACCTCCTTCATTTTGTTGGATTTGCAATCCAAGAAAGTATGGCAATTCCCCAAGTAGTGACATTTCGAATTCTTTCTGCATAACCAAGGCAAAGTTTTGACTCATAGTCTCTTCATTGCTGCCAAAGATAATATCATCTACATAAACAACAAGTATTAGCAATTTGTTATTTTCAACTTTTATATAGAGATTTCTATCTGCTGATCCTTTTGAAAAGCCTTGTTGGTGAAGATATTTGTCCAACCGATAGTACCAAGCCCTTGGAGCTTGTTTGAGACCATAGAGAGCCTTTTTCAATCTGCATACAAGGTTTGGATCATTCCCAAGAATGAAACCATCTGGCTGTTCAATATATACTTCTTCTTCTAAGTCTCCATTCAGAAAGGCTGATTTCACGTCCATTTGAAATACCTTGAAGTTTTGAAAGCTTGAGAGAGCAAGGAACATTCGGATGGCCTCAAGTCTTGCAACAGGAGCAAAGGTCTCTTCAAAATCTATTCCTTCTTGCTGCGCATACCCTTTACAAACAAGTCTGGCCTTGTTTCTAATTACTTCTCCATTTTCATTCAATTTATTTTTGAAGACCCATTTTTTCCCTATGACATTTTTATCTTTTGGTCTAGGAACCAATTCCCAAGTGTTGTTCTTTTCGATCTATTCAAGTTCTTCATCCATTGCTTTGACCCAGCATTCATCTTTGCATGCCTCTTTCACATTTTGTGGTTCAGTGGAAGAGAGTAATGCTAAATAGCTTGAAGTTTCTGCAATTCTTCTTCTTGTTTGTACTCCTACTTCTTTCTGCCCCACAATCTGAGATTCTGGATGATTCTTTTGAACATATCTGGATGGAGTCTTCTCTTCTATTCTTGTCTGCTCCTCTGGTTCTTCTTGAGGTTCTTCTTCTTCTTGAGGTTCTTCTTCTTCATCATTCTGCCTTTGAGGGTAGCCTTCCTCTTCTTCAATGTCTTCATGATGAACTTGCCTAGGAATATATCCCTTCTCATCAACCACTACATCAATGTTGTCAACAATTCTGCCAAGTCTTTTATTGTAGCACTTGTATGCTTTGCTATGTGGAGAATAACCAAGAAGGATGCCTTCATCTGCTCTTGGTTCAAGTTTTCCAAGTTGCTCATCAGTATTCTTAATATAACATTTGCTCCCAAAGATTTTGAAGTGCTTCACCGAAGGAGTCTCACCACTCCAGAGCTCATGAGGTGTTTGAGTGCTGTTTACTCGGACATTTGTTTTGTTAAGAATAATAACCGCAGCATGTGCAGCTTCACCCCAGAAAGTTGCGGGAGTACCTGATTCATCAAGCATAGCACGGGCCATTTGTTGGATTGTTCTGTTCATTCTTTCCACAACCCCATTTTGCTGAGGAGTTCTAGCTGTAGAGAATTCTCTTCTTATCCCATGTTCTTCACAGAAATCGAAAAATTCGTTTGAGGTAAACTCCCCACCTCTGTCAGATCTGAGGCACTTAATTTTGTGTCCTGATTCATTTTCAACCAAGGCTTTGAAGGATTTGAATTTTTTGAATGCTTCATCTTTGTGCTTCATAAGCCCTAACCAGACAAACCTGGAGAAATCGTCAATGAATAATATCAAATATTCTTCTCCTCGAGGTGTCCTTTTCCTAAATGGACCACATACATCTGTATGGACTAGCTCAAGAGGTATGCTGGCTGATCCTTCCTTCTCTGGAAAGTTAGTTCTGGTTTGCTTTCCAAACTGACAAGATTTGCATATAGTGTTGTCTGGAATTTTGATATCTGGAAGACCACAAACAGCCTGATATTTGCATGCTTTCCTTATTTGTGAAAAGCTTAGATGCCCCAACCTCCGATGCCATAGCCAGTGTTCATCATCCTTGCTCAAATAGCATTGTTGTGGTCCTTCTTCAAATATGTATAGATTATTTGGAGTCCTTCTTCCTTTGATCACTATTTTACCTGTATCAAGATCACGAACACAACATCCATTTGATCTAAATATTACCTCTGTTCCTTGATCGCACATCTGACTGACACTCAGAAGATTATGCTTCAATCCATCAACATACAAAACATTTCCAGCTTTGACCTTCTCTTTCAATGGAGCAACACCTTTTCCTTTTATGGCTGCAGAGATATCGTTTCCAAAAGAAACTTTCTTCCCTTTTTCTAATGCGGTATATGACTCAAGCTTTTCTTTGTCCCCTGTCATATGCTTCGAACATCCGCTGTCAATGTACCATAGACTTTCTTGACCTTCTGCATAAAAGGCTATCCCACATCTTTCTGGTTGTGGTTCCTTTATTCTCCATGTTCTGACATTTGAGGTTTGTTCCTTCTGAGTTGTCTTCCGGAACCTGCTCCTGCATTCAGAGTCTTCATGACCAAAGTTATTACAAATAGAGCATTCAACTTCATTTTCAAGAACCGAAAAGTTGTTATAAGTCCTTTTCATGGTTCCAGTCATTCTCCCTTGCTTTTGAGCTTCTCTAGTCATGATTATCTTGTAGGCAACACATTGAGCTGCTTTGTGACCGAAGTTATGGCAAGAAAAGCATTGGCCATTAAAGAAACTTCTGCGATAATCAGATCTATCATCCAACCGATTGTAGCTTCTATTCACATTCATTCTTGGAGCAAATTGGGAAGATTTTACCTGTGGCTGATTGTAGCTTCTGTTTGTCCTTAAGGCAGTTTGTCCCCGAATTTCTTGATGGTCTTTATTTGTTCTTGAGGTAAACTGTCCCTGATTCACCTGATGACTTTTATTTGGCCTTTACTCGCTTCTCCTTGCTGCATCAAGATAACTTTTAGAGGTAGAGGCTTGAGATGTTTCTCCATTATATCCAAGACCTGTCTTGATCAGAGGAGATCGCTGCACATTGATAATCTCATCAAAGGTTTCAGATCCTTTAACAAATTTAAGATTAATCTCTTTTGTTTTCTCAATCTCCTTTCTAAGACAAACAATCTCACATTCCAATTTTTCAAGATGTTTTTCCTTTTCAGCTAGTTGACATTGTAGAGAATCAATAATAGCACTCTTATCTTCTAAGCAAACTTTGAGATCTTTCATTTCTTCACAAAAGCCTTCTACATCTATAGCATCCATATAGTCATCATCTTCAAAAGCCATTAAAAGTTTATATCTATTACCTTGTTCATCTTCATCACTATTTGAAAGACCATCACTATCTTCATGAGTGTAATAGCTTTTCTTCTTTTCATTTTGTTTCTTGTTCCATTTAACAGGTTCCTTTCCCTTGTCATTCTTATCTTTGTGAGGACATCTGGCAGCATAATGACCTACTCTTCCACAAGCAAAGCATTTAAAAGGTAACTTACCTCTGAACCTTCCAGAACCCCTTTGAAGATTTCTGACAAAATTTGATTCTTCTTCTTCATCTTCTAGCATGTGACATGCTTCATAATAATCTTCTTTGCCTGAAGCTTTGAAAGCAGCTTCTCTTCTGTCTGATGGACCTCCCTTTCTCATTTCATAAGCAGATAGAATTCCATGAAGCTGAGACATAGTAAGAATTCGTAGATTTTCCTTTTCTTCTATTGCAGACACTTTAGATTCAAATTTGGGGGACAATGATCTTAGAACCTTTTCAACCACAATAGCCTCTTTTATTTCTTCACCCATGTTTTTCATGCAATTAACAATCTCATCAACTCTAAGGAAATAGTTAGCCACACTTTCATCATTATACATTCTGAGAGTCTCATACTTAATCCTGAGAGTTTGAAGTTTAGCACGCTTTACCTGTTCGTCTCCTTCATAGCTCGTGACAATCTTGTCCCATATTTCTTTTGCAGATTTATAGTGCATTACCTTCATGAATTTCGATTGGGATATACATCCCAATAGAGTACTGACTTCTTTCGCATTTGTTTCATATTTCTTTTTCTCGTCTGCATCTGTAGGAGTAGCTGAAGGAAAAGTGTAGCCTGTCTCTACGATGTCCCAAACTTCTGTACCAAGAGATTGAAGATAGGCAGTAACTCTTACCTTCCAATAATTGAAGTTTGTCCCATAAAAAACCGGTGGCCTGATTGATGCTTCTCTCTCATAGTTGCTCATGATGAACGATCTACCTTCAAGCGATCAAGCTTCTCTGAAGGACCTGCTCTGATACCAATTGTTGGAAATAATACTGAGAGGGGGGGGGTGAATCAGTATTATCAGGAAAACTTTTTCATTTTATGCTCAGAAACATATATGCTACTTCAGTTAAGTGAAACAGCATGTACATGCTACTGTGTCTAAAGAAACCAGCATATAACAAGAAAACTTATGATTCAGTAGCTTATCTTCAGTAAATGCATCAGGACATTATTAACCATGACAGTAAAACAGGTGCAGTATAACAGAACAGATCATCACACAAAAACCACACACATGAACACCATGATATAAGGTGGAAACCCAATGTGGGTGAAAACCACCTGCGGCAAGTCGTCTCTATCTTTCTTTAATAAAAACTTCAGTTTACAATCTTTTGTACTAGTGCAGCCTTATACCAGTACGCAGGCTTCAACCTTCTCTCGTTCTCCAAACTTCCTTGGAAGGGAGCTCCAACCCCCTTTGCTCTTGTACTAGCTAAGATACTAGTACGTAGGTGCTGGCCTACAATCTTCTTTCCTTCAGGTACCACTTTTCATACATTTTTAGACTGGATATTCCTGAAGCACAACATTACAATCTGAAGACCACAATTCATTCAACTTTCATAACAGATCATTGAAGCACAAAATAACCAATACTAGCATCATCAATCTTTGAATCACTGAACCACTGAAACCCTGTCAACACCAGTCACCAGAACACAGAGCAGACTACAGAACTCTGCAATAGCAGTCAAACCCAACTGCAACCCAAAAAATCAAACTTCAAAGATATACGCTACTTCAATGAGAGAAACCCGCGTGTACACGCGCTTTTACCAAAGACAACCTGCGTACAGATCTAAAAATAAATTCTCTTAACTTGCAGTTGTACTAGACATCAGTTAGACCCAGAACATAACATTGCATCAATATGCAGATCTAGAAATACGCATAATCAACCATATCATAATAGTGCATTTCAAACCGTTAGATCCCGATCTGTCCTTAGACCTAGTCTTCCATCAACCGGTGTGATCTCTCCTTAGCTTAGATCAGGCAACCCAGAACCTGCATACCAGATCTCTTACTTTTTCAGATATTCAAGACTTTCAATTGTACTTGCCTAATGATCTTCTTCTCCTTATATAGCCTTAGGCCTTGCTCAATACCAAGGGCCAAAACCATAGAAATCCAATACCATCAACTTCAAAACTAGGGATCAACACGTCTGTCGAGATACTTTGGTCCAAAGACATAGGCTCAAGTACCGAGGACTAACTACCATGGACCAAAGGGAAGCTTCTCGACATGTACGCTCTTTTCTGTTCATGAAGCTGCGTGTATACGCGACTTCGTATATAGCGAACCTGCGTATCCGTGACTTAGTATATAGCGTACCTGCGTGTATACGCAACTTTGGCTTAATGAACCTGCGTATATGAAATTTCTCTTCATACTTGTAGTCTGGACTGAGATTTGTCATCAAAGAGAGTTGCCATCAAGGACAACACCTGTATCGTAACGCCACACCTGTGCCAAAATGCCAACATCAAATACATTGGTTTTATCAAGTTTCTTTTCCTTTAGAATCATCAGTAAAAATTGCTTGCATGAATTTACAATTCTTTTCATCTGCCCTGAGTTTATGAGAGTATAATTATTCTTGAGTTTATGAGCTCTTACAATATATTCTATTCCATTTTTAACGAGTTGATACTTATTTTCAGCTCTATAGAAAATGGCTTTTCTATCATACAAGTAAGGATTTCCTAAAACAATTCCACATATATCCAAAGGAACGATATCTAACTGAACATCATCTACAAATGCTAACCCAAAAGAAAACTTAAGTTTACATTGTCTAGTCACTTGTAGTTTTGCTTCATCACATACCCAACCTAATGGATATGGCTTCTTGTGAGGTGTGGTTAGTAATCCCAGCTTCTTTACAATTGCTTCAGAAATCAAGTTTACTTGTGAGCCACTATCAAATAAAGTATCAATCTTTTGATGATTGGAAATAACTCTAATATGAAAAAGCTCATGTATTTTCCTCTCATTTTCTTCAATATCAATAGTTTGTGCAGAATTACTAGTAGATGCCTAAGAATTTTTACCTTTTATACCTATAGCTGCGATTGTTGCTTCATCACCTGAGTCTGACCCCAAATCCTTTTGTATAGTAGCTGCAGTCTTCTTCTTCTTGCCATCAAACTTCTTGGGTTTTAGCTCCAGATGTAAAGACCAACAATGTTCATCATCATGCCCATCCTTCTTGCAGTGAGTGCATGAAGGTTTGGCTTTTTGTACAACATTTTCCTTCCTCTCTTTCCATTTCTGCTTCCTCTTTTCCTTGTTTTTGCTTGTAGTGGGTTTTGATGATCCCCCAATCTTTGGGTTCACATTCTTGCCTCTAGCCTCTAGGTGTGTAGCTTGAACGGATACCTCATCTATGCTAGTAGGGTTAAACATGAGAATGGTGTGCCTTAAATAAATATGCAGACCACCTACATACTTCAGCAAAGTTTCAGGTGAGTCTAAAGAAATGCCTAGAATTAAAGCTCTTTTTTTGAATTCTTGGGTATAGATTTCTACACTTTTCCCCTTTAATTGGTGAAGAGTTTGCCAACTCATCATAGCTTGCTGCATATAAGCTAGTGGATAGAATTGTTTTTTAATGGCAAAAACATTTCACTCCAGGCAGAAAGAATTTTACCATGCTTCGTCAAATCAGCTTGTGTCCTACCTTCCCACCAAACTAAGGCAATTCCTCTAAGGCATAGGCTAGCCAGCTGAATATTTCTCCTGTCTGAATCAATATTCTGCACCCTGCAATACACATCAATCTGTCTAATCCAGATATCTAGCTTTTCTGCATTTAATTCTCCATCATATATTGGCAAATCAAATTTTACATCTAACTTAATCAAAGATGTTTTCTTATTTTTATTTTTAGGGCTAGAAGGAGGTGTAGATAGAGGAGGCTCTTTTCCTTTCCCTTTTCCTTCAGAATGGCCATCTAGAAGAGGTTCCTCGGTTCCTTTGTCTTGTTTGGAGGTTGAAGTATCTTCACCTCGCCCTTTCTTAAATTCTCGGTACATCTCTTCTACCATGGCTCTCATGGTCATGAAATTGTCCATGAACTAAGAGTCTGATTCCAAGGGAATTTCTTCTGTCATTTTCCTCCTAGGATAGACTCTACCAATTTCTGGGTTAGCCTCAACCAGTTCTCCTTCTCCTAATTTGAGCTTTGACCTAGTTAGCATTCAAAAATCCAGCACAAGCTTGTCTAACCTTAGCAACCTAAAGCTATGATACCACCTGATCTGATAATGAGATCTTAAACAACTATTAAGGTATTACAAAATCATGTGCATGGATTTGCCTATGTTATTTTATGCAATGGATCGATAAGATTGCTAAATATACAGATAATGAAGTAGTAAAGAAGCATAATAGACAACACACATAAACACAACAAAATTAATAAGGAGTTCACCCAATACTCCTAGGCTACATCTCCTGGTCCAGCCTTCATTGGTGACCTCTCTATTATGTCTTCAAACATAGTTTTACAATAGTATGAGCTCAATTTGAGACTCAACACACAACAGATACCACAACAAGAGTTTTCTTGAACCTCTCAAGCCTCTCTGAGTACACAGACTCTCTCAATCACTATCTGCATTCTGTCTTTGCTCTGTCTTGGCACTGCCTCCAACTGCTTGTCTTTGTCTTCTGTTTTCTATGGCTTTAAAGCCAACCTGTTATGCCTATTCATTTCCGCTTCTCGGCTTTTTGTCTCTCGGCCTCTATCCACTAGAATCCATCTTCTAGCGTTAGACAACCATTGCATAATGAATTCAGGGGAGGTGGCCACCTAATCTATAACAGATGAGTGCATCGACCCTTTGAAATCCCTGAAACGGTCGCTTTCTTTCAACAGAGAGAAATGTATTCAACAACTGTGACAATCCGCCACAACACAATCTTTTGGACTTCAAAAGTACTTAAATCTGATCTATTCTCCTATCAGTTCCGTCCTCAATTGCTATCGCAAGTCGCTTCGGCCTTGTTCTAAGGTTTCCCTTTGTAATTTGGACATACGTAAAAACACTAGAAATAACGTAAAAATGGCATCCTCCGGATTTGAAACAATATACATTTTTATTCACAATCCCCTTCGGGTCTGGGTTTCATCGCATCGGCGCTTCCCATTTGTATTTCATTTAATAAATGAAATATACTAAATACACAGAAATCTGTCGTTTGACGGATCTCAAATCATATCCAATAGCGTTTATATTTTTTATCGGGTCTGGCTGATGCGTATATATATATATACATATATGTTCGCCCTTCTGTATGGCTCCGATGTGACTTGTCACAATCGGATGTCGAATGGGCCCCGGGTTGTGGTAAGTGTTTCTATTGAAATCCGCCGATGCGATATGGTGGTGCAACGTGGGGCGTCGATCTACGCACTTGATCGATGGTCCTCGTTGACTCCGTCGAACGCTATCGCAACATACATATGGTCTCTGTCGATAACCTTCGATAGCCTTTGTTGATTTCGATTCGTTGATCAGATCTAGACCGTTGATCGGTGAGATCTGATGGCTACTATGCATTCACCATTGAAGCCTCCAATAAGCATGTTTTCCTCGTTTTCTTTGTGTGTTTAGCTCCCGATACCGTTTTCCGTTATTTTGAGAAGGTTTGCTTATGCGAAAATTTTTATATTTTAAACAATTTTAAGAATATTTTGAAGACTTAGAGAGTGTTCTAGGATCCATTTGTATCAAGGCACATCATTAAAACCGATTGCTTCAGCAACCAGGTCATATTTTGGATGGGGCTCCTACTCCAAATGGTGTGAGGTCTAATTAGGACTTCATATCGGGGAGACCCCCTGAATGTTGGTGTGTCCAATACCATTAGCGTGTTTAAAAGAAATTAGATGAAATATATCATCTGAATTTGAAATTCTCAAACTCATATACTATTGAATAGGGGATTCCATCAAGAATCCAACATGATCAACTCCACCACATAAGGACAAATTATGCTTGAAGTCCGCTAGGGTACAAAACAGTGTTGTAGAGAAATCTATAAAAGGGGAGCTAAAATTCCATTTTTTATGTCTTCAACAACTCGGTGAAGCACTTAAAAAATTGTATTGATCGCTTAAGGTAAAATTTGAAATAGCTCGCTCAAGGGTTTAAGAAACCTTCGATCGAGCTCTTGACATGGTTAACAAAGGGCTCGACAAAGCTATAGCTTGATCGATCCCTTTAAACCATAAACTCCCCATTGTGTTTTGGGCGGGAAGTTAACAAAAAAATAAAAGATCCTACACAATTGTGGGTTACGTAGGAGCTCGATCAAGGGTTTATTTTTAAGCACTCAAATAACTCAATTGAGTGTTAAAATATACATCGATCCAACTATTTTTTTCTGCATCCCAACTCATGCACCTTCCAAAAATGTAACCCAAATCCACACACTCACCCATTTATATGTATATATAGTTAACTCATATCTTAATTCATTTTATAATTAATAAAAAAAAATTGAAATAAAATTTTAACTTTAATTAATTTTTATATTTTTTTTAAATATTAATAACATAAAATATTTTATAATTTTGATGTTTATTAATAATTAACCACCATTTAATTTACTAATTTTTTATATCCTATATCAAACTTGAACCTATAAATCTATTTAATAATGAAATAGTTTAATACTTAGAAATTTTAATTTTAATTAATTTGTAAACCCTTTGCAATTATCAAAAAGTTTTTAAAAAGGGCCCTAAACCCGAGGGAGACTACCTTTTGTTTTCCCATTAGTCACATACTTTTACCCTATATGTAATATGTAATCCAATAGATAATCAAAAATCATATTGACAACTATATATATAAAATAATAATAATAATAACAATAACAAACTGACACATAAAGTAATTTCAGAGAAGGAAAACATTGCGCGGTCAGAACTGTAAAATGACTATTCGCATCCTCCCTTTAGCGATGGACAATATACAGAGCTTTCCTCATGGCAGAAGTTGCAGTAAAAGGCCTATTCAACTGGATAAAGAGACTTCATAAAAGTTCAAAGCCTCGTAAGAGAATCTATAAATATTAGAGTTCAGAGCCTCATAAGGAATTATTTTTTATGGGAATCTTAACCATCTGAATCCTAAATTATACTTAATCATAATAATTTAGTATCGGGTGATAGGAAAGTGGAGTGAGAAAAAAAATATTATTATTTTCAATAATTTAATTTATAACTAATTATTTTAAAATATATGGACGGTTTGAATTTATTAATCTGATTTTTTTAAATTTTTTACATAACTTAATAGATGAAATTAAAAGTTTTTATTAATTCATGTAGTGTGTTTGCCATTATTATTAAATATAAATTCTTAATATTACATAAATTAAATAACATATAAATATTTTAATAATTATAAATCTACATATATAAATCACTTAATTTATGTGATTATTAAAATTATTTAAAATAATTATTTAAAATTTTGCTGGTGAACAAAATGATATTAAAAAATAAAATATTCATTATATTTATAATTGCAATATAAACACGCTAGAGATATAACTTTCGATTAACTTCTAAATAAAATGATAATTTTATTATTATTATAAAACGTTACAAACATTACTGAGCAACGCAAGACAAAATACTATTAAAAAAGAATCACTTGAAATGTCTGTATTTTGTCAACGTCTCATTAATATTAACGTGACAGCAATACTCTCGATATGCGGGCAAAGTCAAGTTTTACATATTATTTTAATATAATAAAACTTAACTCTAATTTAAAATATTTGTAAGATTTAAAATCTGTATAATGAAAATGGGGTAGTAGAATAGGTAGGGATGACATTGTTAAGGTATATTATATTTAGTGATTTTTATTTTTATTTTGTAATTTTAATAATTTAAATATTTTTATTTTTAAATGAATAGGTTAAAATTTTTTCATGTGATTTTTATCAAAACATTTTTTTTAATTTATTGATGATGATGATGATGGTGGTTAACGTCAGCTGAGACCAAATAATGGTCTATCGGACCTAGAGAAACAAATTATCTATTTTGATTATAGATGATAAAAGTTTAAATATTTTTAGGGTATTAATGCTGAACCACATTTATTAATTAAAAATACCAAAATATTGCAGTTGTCTTAAGTGAGACTTTTTGGAAGCTTTTCTGGTGGGTTTTTCCGGTCAAATTTCTCTAAAATCCGGCAGCAATTTATTGAAATCCCTTGATAGGTAATTTCTGCACAATCAAAGAGTCCTAGGGGTTTTTCAGGGTGCTGAATCCAAATATGCATTAAAAAACCATTTTAAATAATACAAATCAAGATTTTACCTCAATTTTTTCCACCTGATTCCATCACCGGAATCTCCAAAAAAATCGCACTAAAATCAACTCCTAATAATTTCTACTTCAAAACTTTTCTTAACTTAAATATCATTTTTCAAACCAAAAAAACTAATATTTTAACCACTTAAATATCATTAAATAAGGATTTCTCTAACCAAAAAATCAATACTCACGCTACTTTTGAAAAAAAAAAATAAGCATCAGCCAAAATACATTTTCCATTATTTTATAACTTTCGTGCAACCTAATCCATGCATATCCGGGAAACCGTGTCTCTTCTTTAAAAAGGAAAAAGAAAAAGCGAACGTATCTGCTTATTAAATTGGTTATTGCTCCAATATTATTGGTACAACGCAGAACTTATCTGCCTATTAAATTGGTTCTTGCTCCAATATTATTGATACAACGCAGAGTAAGTGGAAGGTGTTTTTTAATAGATACAACGTGGAGGGGATGCAAGGTTTTCAAAAATGCTGCCAGAGATGGGCTGGAGTGTTCGTCCTGATGTGACAGAGAGAGATCTGACCTACTCATTCCTGAGCAATTATGAATAGGTATTATGTCATGTAGGGTTACAGTCAGGGTTTTAGTTAGCAACTCTGTTCAACGCTGCACGTGGCCAATTCTTGCGTGGACTATTAGTTGTGGACTTCCGCCTCAATATGAGTGGCCTCCGGCTCCACAGATCGTGGACATGACCTGCACAATTCCACAGGTTGACATTGGGCTTGCGCCCTCATTTTAATTGTGCCATGCCATTTAGCATGATCTGCAATATATTGTCAATCCATTATTGCGATGAACATGGTAGACGTGAGCTTCATTCTTGGTGTCATAGGTGAGCTTCTCAGAATAGATTAAAGTTGCATTTACTACAGCCTTCATATTTTGAATCGATCTCTTGTTTGATGTAAATAATGTTCAAGATGTCATGTGGTTTTTATGAAATTAAACTGCGATGGGGTCCTTCTGATTTATTTGAAGTTAAATTGTGTAAATTGTTGCAGGAAATGTGATATCGCTCCTCGTTTTCATCGCCCCAGTGTAAGCTCTCTAATGTTTTGAATCGCTAAATACATAAAGTTTCTTAGGGACTCTCTGAGTTTTTTGGTGTGTTGATCATTTTTGTTTTATTGTGTACAGGCACACTTTTTGGCGCATCGTGAAGAATGAATCGACAGAAGATTTCACTTCCCTTCCTTATGTCTGCACTTTATTGAGCACTGCGCAGTGGACATATTATGGATTAATCAAGCCCGGGGGACTGTTGATCTCTACCGTTAATGGGGCAGGGGCGGTATTGGAAACATCATATGTCATTCTGTTCATAATCTACGCCCCCGCAGCAGCTAAGGTATGTATTTTCGTTTTCATTATTGAGGGAGGAATGTGATTTTCATAGAGCCTCTTACAAGATGGTAAATGATGTCATTCTAATCTATAGATTAAAAAATTCACACAACAATTACGCTGAAAAACTTAGATATATTTCACACCAAAATATTTGCAATATAATATGGGTCATATTCCACACTTCTCTCCACACACATTTTATCATTATACATTTCATGACTAATATATACCAAGATTATATTCAATAAACCTAATAAATTAACTAAAATTTTATAACACATTCCATATTTGCAAAACTAATCATATTCTAACTACCACATTTTTCTAAAACTTACAATTTAGAAATTTTAAAAAAATTTCTACCTTTTATAAATTCTAAACTTTTCTATAAAAGTTTAAGAAAATTCCTTTTTGAAAGTACCCCTCGATACTCCTACATCAATCAATTTCAAAATTGATAAATAACAAAATAAGTTTAAAAATCCTAAGACCAACATACAAACAGCTGTCCAAAGAATCAAACAGCAAGTATATATTTATTTCTTAGGTTAGAAAAACGAGATGCCTTACAATCCTGTTGGGAAGATCCACATTACTGTAATATGATTCTTACCTAAGTTAAAAAAAAAATACAATCAAACATTGTATTATATTTTGCCATGGTGTTGTCTGATTATTTCAAGTTTTTTTTGGCATGACAACTCAATTATTTGTCCATTATAAGTTTTTCAAAACTAATTTACATTTTTAAATAAATGATTTCAACATAAAAAACCCAGAACCCCAAAACTAAGATTGTATACCATACCTAACTCAAACATATAAATTAAAAAATCCCGAGCAAAGAAAGCCCAATGCCAAAACCTACCGGTTTTAGAATATTTAGAAAATCAAATGCCAATTCAAAGTTAAACCATTGACTTTTCTCATACTGGTTTGATTTCCAAAATATTTTGAGAACTACGATAGATATAAGCTCAATATATATTACTTTGTTATGCTTTAAAAACTATAATCCTGACAATCGTCGTGGGAAGATCCACATCACTGTGATTTGATTTCTTCACGTTTAATAAGTTCAAAGCTATCATAAATTTATATTTAATATTTTTTTATAGTGTAAGAAAAACTTATGCAATTTATATAACTTGAACTTTCTTTCTATACTGTTGTGATGTAGATCAGAACTGTTATCCTGGTGCTGGTTGTGGATATAGCATTCTTCACTGTTGTGTTTTTGGTGACATTTCTGGCCCTAGATCAAGAGATGAGAATAAATGTAATAGGAGTTCTATGCGTCTGCTTATCATTAACCATGTATGGCTCTCCGTTAGCAGTCATGGTAAGCTTATATTTCTGCTTTTAGGGTCATACAAAACATCTAAACGAAGAATAACTTTGGCAAGTCCTTCAATTAATGCATGAAAAATTAGTGCATGAGTTTTGAATTTTATTGCTCTACTCTATAAATTTCCTGCATGTGTATGGTGACAGAGAACAGTCATATCAACTAAGAGCGTGGAATTCATGCCCTTTTTCCTGTCATTCTTCCTGTTTCTCAACGGAGGAGTCTGGGCAGTCTGGGCAGTGCTTGAACAAGACGTGTTTGTTGGGGTTAGTGATCAAGCTTTTCAATGACTGAGACTCCATTCAAATATAATAGAATATATAGTGATGTAATTAAGATCAGGTTATGTAAGTAGATAGTAAGCCTGACCATGGTTTAATTATTCCTTTGTACTCATGCAACATGCAGATCCCAAATGGAATCGGTTTCGGCCTGGGAGCTTCACAACTCATTCTGTACTTAATTCATAGAAAGGGCAAGTCCAGCGAAGAAGTAACTGAAAAGCTTTTAGACATAGATGTGGATCCTTAATTAAAGACCGAGTCTTCTGCCAGGTATGTGAATCGTTAATCAAAGATTGGGTTTTTTTTAGGGCAACATATACATGTTATATGACACTCTCTCTTTCTCTTTCTCCTGGTGATGTAGAGTGCAGATTATTGCTTTCAATGTAACTTAAATAGATTCAAGCCAATTGCAATACGACCTTCTCTACCCCAGACTGAAGGCCACAAGTTCACAGGCTCCTTGAAAACACTGAATGGCCAATTTTGAAGGTTCAGACCCATGGTTTGCAACGGCAGATGATATAAGGCAGGTTGTAATTCTAGAACAGTAGCATGAGACTGTATCGCATATTTGTGTTCATTCTTTGAATTTCGTGAAGTTTAATAGGTATTGCTTGGATCACAACTATATTCTAGTTTACCATACTCATACTTATGGTAGGTGTGATTACCAATTATCACTGGGTTATACTAAATGAACCTATGACATATTAATTAATACTTGTAATTTGATTATATATTGGAAAATATTTGTAAAAATCACATTATTTAACTCTTTATTAATACAAATTTTATACACTTTTTCAATTTAAACAACTCCTAATTTTATTACTTTTTTCCATTAACATTTTTTATACTTTTTATGTGGTTTCATTAATTTTGAGCTCCATTTTTTATATTTATCAATATAGAAATCTTTTACACTTTATATATCACTTAATATATTATGTCATTTTTACCTCAATATATATCGCAATGAAACAACATATTCAATGACATCTCCGTAAAACTTTATACAATACTTTTCACCACCATTAAAATACATATTTATTTTTTAAGAAAATTCGTTTTTAAGTATGATTTCATTTATTTTCAAATACATATTTATTTTTAAGAAAATTCGTTTTTAAGTATGATTTCATTTATTTTCAGAAGTGACAAATTTTATATTCAAAACTTTGCACATATATAAAAAAAATTCTTCAGTTTCTTAAATATAAAAAAAATTCTTCAGTTTCTTAAATAAAATTTCTGATGGGTACATAATCCTCCCCTCATTATGTAGGGCGTCAGAATGATTTTTCTTATTTCTAATCTTGTGATTAGATATAGAGATGTTGATATAAAAAAAATGTCCCTTCATCAATTAGTAATAATAAAAATCTCAATTTTGTGATAAGATATTGATATATTCTTTTGGTATCTTTCACCATTTTGATATCAACTTCCTCTTATTGCAAAATCCATTATATCATTGATAAACTTATTCACTTTTCACATTTTATTGTCTCAAACAGTATAATGTTTTATAAAATATATCATCAATATATAAACTTAATTTGGAGAGAAAAGTATATAATTTTTATTATTTTTCATTTTAGTAAAATTATATGTTCGAGAATATTTTGAAATTTGATAAATAATAAAATATAGTTTAAACTTTTTATATCGTTCTCATTTCAAAATATTCCAGAAATTTATAATAAATTCAGTCGTCTTCTCAGATACACTGCACTGTGAATAAAATTCCATAATATTCCAAAAGGAATTCAGCTATTCTGACATAAACACTGAGGTACGTCAACCACTTATTAAGTGGCTGTGCTAATTGAATATTCCTATCAAAATTTCCAGAAACTGCATAATTTTTGTATGCCATTCCATCAATTTCTTTACTGGTTTCGGCGGTCTACTTGATGAGAGCAACAAGGACCTTTCCAATAAAACAAGAAATGCAAATGGCATTTTTCGAGAGAATGGGAAAGTCATTTGGATTGTAATGGCAGACTGATTTTCGACGTGTGTGAAATGAAAATAATAATAAGAGATTAAATTAAAAAAAATGCGTGATATGAAAATTAAGAATAAGAAATCCATTAATGGAAAGGGTCGGAAAAAAGCCCTCGGAGATTGAAAGCGTAAGCGGGAGAAAACGATAGATAAATTAAAAAAAGGCAAGGCAGATCAGATATGCTAATGAGATATCTTGCCATAAACGTTTGCTCAGTTTCGTGCAAATTGAAATGTCTACCGAAATGCATATTATAAGGGAACAATGGGATTTCCATGCATGGTGCAAGATATAAAGTCAACGGGATCCATTTTTACAGTTCATTTTTAATATCAGATTCAGATAAAAGGTCAATTAAATGCGCTGTTATGTTATTTTTTTATAGAGTTCTCTGGTTGGAATGGCAAAATTTACCCGATTATATTATAAGGGGTAGGAGGTGGTATATTTAAAATTATAAATATTTAATTTATTAGGTATTAAGCCACATGAAATCATTAAATATATTTTCAGGTTAAAAATAAAGGAATTACATTTTTTCCATTTAAGTTATATATATTAACTTATATATATGAGATTATTTAAATATATTAGTAAACTTGATATTCAAATATTTTATTTCATATTTTTATTGATAGGTAAAAAATCAAAATCTCTATAAAATTAATATAAATCTTAATATACATATTGAATATTTTATTTATGGTTGAAATTGAAATATATATTTTAAAATTATATTTTATTTATAACAGAAATTGAAATATATATTTTTAACTTATATTTTATTTATAATTGAAATTGAAATATATATTTTTAAATCATTACATATTAATTATATGTTAAACATGAAAAGAATTACTAGAAGGACAAACTGATATAAATATTAATTTTTTGATTATTATTATATAGTGTGAATATTTTTTATTTTATTTTAAAAAGAGTAAGGTTTGCACATCTTCATCACATAGGAGGTGCCTATGGGTGCAATAAAACATTACAACACTTACACATAATATGTCTCACCTAATATTTGGGATTAGGAATCTTATGTAAATATTGTAAATAGCTAAATAAGAGAAGTTGGAAGAGGAAGAGACATTGGGAGATGAAACCCAATAGTCTCCCTCTCCTTGTATATAGTCATATTCTACCTTGCAAAAGTAAAAAATTCATTTGGAGTAGATTTTTAGCATTTTCTATAGAGTAACTCCTAGATTTTCTGCCATATTCTTTATTCCTTTGTCCTCTACCTCTGCGTTTGTTTTGTTGAATGCATTATTGTTATCTGTTGGTCGTTTTTGCAACTTCTGTAAAGTATGGGTGAGTGCAAAAACCTTACATCCTACATCGAATGAAATATTCATCTTTGCATCAAAATGTATTGAAATCTGGTATGAACATTGCGTTGAAAGGCTTGTTCATTGTTCTCTGCATTGATGACTATTGATGGTTGGTATGTTAAGCATATCAAGTTAGGTCATGATGTGTTGAAGTGTGGTATATGTCCACCATTGAACTAAATGTGGTTGAACTGTGTGTTGTCTTTGCATTGAACGATTGAAACTCATGGAAGACTATTGAAAAATGTGACCATGACCATCTCTACATTTAAAACTTAAAGCTCTTTGTTACTGGGCTGAGTTCTATAGTCTCTACATATCCTTGTTCGGGAACTCGACTTCTACAAATCAAAGTCTTGATGGTCGTGGGTCTAATTGTTGCAAGAGTATGTTCGTTCTATCTCCTCCCTCTGCGGGTCTAATTGTTGCAAGGTTATGTTTGTTATATCTCCTCCCTGTGTATTGATGTCATTGTTCTTACATACTTCATTTTTTGAGTTGAAATGATTGTATGTTGAATAATTTTAAAGAGTCACATATGTTAAGTTTGACCATCTGTTTGGGGATGTTATTTTGTACTTAGATGGAGTTACATTCCCTAGACCTTGAAAATTTCCTGCCAGAATTTGTTGGTGAAAGTGGGGTCTCAACCAGAAACAATGGAAGTCGACCTGCCATGCAGTTTGAAGATTTGATCCATGAAAACTTGGGACGCCAATGTTGGGGTAAATGGTTGTGCTAGAGCACAAAAATGAGCATATTTGGAAAGCCTGTCAACAACCACCATGATGACTGATTTGTTGCCTAACTTTGAGAGATTTGTGATCAAATCCATGGAAACATCTATCCAGATGAAAGTAGGGAGTGGCAATGGTTGTAAGGTTCCTAGTAGCTTGATCATTTCCCCTTTGTTACACTAGCATAAATCGAATTCAGCTACAAAGGTAAGAATGATGTTCTTCATGCCTATCCAAAAGAAAGATCGTCATGCTCGTGCATAAGTCTTTTGAAAGCCTGAATGTCCTGCAATCGGGGAGGAGTGCAATTCTTCCAAGATACGGGGTTTGAGGGTGAAGGTCAAGGATAGCACTACCCGATCCTTGTAACAAAGTATATCATCCTTCCAAGAGTAGTCTTCTGAGGAATTAGGATATGTTCGTAAGTTATTAATGATTTGGGATGGAGAGGGGTGGGAAAACCATTCATGGCGGGCCTCTTCAATCCAATCTGGTATGGGAAGAGAGAGTGATAGAAAGGTTCCCTCATCCTGAAATTGGCGCAATAAGGCATTTTCCACTACAATGTACGCCCCTTCTTGTAAATTATCTCATAATCATATCCCAACATTTTTACAGGCCATTTATTTTGTTGTGGATATGATAGATGCTCCTCTAGAAAATATTTTAGGTTATGATGGTGAGTGCAGAATTGGAAATGTCGTCCCAATAAGTATGGTCACCAAGTGTCTACTGCATGTAATATGGCCATCATTTCTTTCTCATATGTAGATTGACCCAAATGTTTTCCATTAAGTTGTTGACTGGTGAAAGCCAATGGTCTACCATCATGTATTAATATTGCTCCAATGCCCGAACCTGAAGCATCATATTCAATCACAAAAGATTTGGTGAAGTCTGGTAAGGCCGATACTGGGGTGGAGCACATGGTCTATTTGAGAGCTAAGAAGGCTTGCTAAGTTACGTCAGTCCAGAGAAATGAATTTTTCTAGAGAATATTGTTGAGGGGTTTAGCAATGCATCCATAATTGTGGAGAAATTTGTGATAGTAGCCCGTGAGATCTAAGAATCTCAACAAACTCTTGAATATTTTTGGTTGGGGCAAATCTTACATTTCTTGAATCCTTTTCAGATCAACCCTCACTCCATCATGACCCATATTGTGTCCTAAGTACTCTACTTCTTCCATGCCAAAGGAGCACTTGAATAATTTGACAAATAATTTGTGTTCTTGGAGAAATTACAATATATGGTCGACATGCTAAAGTTGTTTGTCCCATGTTATGTTATAGATGGGAATGTCATCGAAAAATACTAGGACAAATTTTTTGAGATATGGTTTCAGAACGTGGTTCACGAGGCTTTGAAAAGTGGATGGAGCATTATAGAGACCAAATGGCATGACCAGGAATTCATAATGGCCTTCATGAATTTGGAAGGCTATCTTGGGAGTGTGAACTTCCTTCATGTTTATTTGGTGATAGCCTGAGCAGAGGTGTAGCTTGGTAAAACATTTAGCACAATGTAGTTCGTCAAGTAGATCATTAACTACTGGAATAGGAAATTTATCGTTGATAGTGGGATTGTTAAAGGCCCTCAAGTCAGGAGACATGCATCATTATCCATCTTTCTTTAGAACCATGACCACTAGAGATGAATAAGGGTTGGCGGTGGGATGAATATTAACGATGTTAAGGAGTTCCTTGAAGATATTTTCAATTTCATTCTTTTCTGCAAAAGGATATTGATATGGTCAACATTTGGCGGTTGGGCCCTTGGGACCAAAGGGATGTTGTAACTATGTTCACCCCTAGAGGGTGGGAGCTATTTAGGTTTGTCAAACACCCGCTGGTGGCGATTCAATACCTATTGCATATTAGGATGAACATGAGGAGGAGTGGATTCAATGACCTGGATGACCTTAAATTGAGCTACTACCCCATTATGGACCATTTTTAAAATATTCTCTATTTGATGTGAGTTGGTGATAGTAGGAGCACCTGCCTCGAGTGCCCTGAATGTATGAGTGTGACTGTTCTGCTTAAATCACATATATAATTCCTGGAAATCCATTGTGATAGGTCCTAGTGTGCAGATCCATTCACCATTAAGGGCAATGTCGCAACAACCCATTTCAATGGCAAACATGTGTGTTTTGAGGTGATAATCCCCCATTTGAAGCTTAATGTTTTCACAACGTCCTTCACATTTCATAATACCCTCATCAATGATGAGGACTTGGAAATTAGATACCGCCCATACAAAACAATGAATCACTTCTGCTACTTTCTTATGGACAAAGTTATGAGTGATGAAACTATCAATCAACACCACTACTAGTCGATGTTTAATAAAACCTTCGATTTTGAGAGCGTGGGGTGAATAATTTCTAGCCAAGCCATGTAGTGATATAACCGACTCATATGCTCTAGCTGGGAGATCATCTTCTGGGTCGGTTTGAGGTTCACTCACTTCTTCCTCAAGAACTTCAGTGGAGGGAGCTTCATCGATTGAGCTATTTTCAGTAGAATCAATTTGAAAGAATTTGGGTCCCTTGCATTTATGTCCTCAGGAGTACTTGTCATCATAGTAGTAGTAGAGTCCTTGTTTCCTTCTTTCGGACATTTATGCTGGTGAGATATTTTGAACTGTAAGTGTTTGGGTGGAGCCTATAACCTACGTGGGACGTGCTTCGGTGATGAAATTAGGATGATTGGACTCAGAATTTAAGGCGACTTCCACATCTAAGGCTTTGCGGAATGCGTCCAACCAAGAAGTTGGGTGATGTAGTCGTACATGAGCTTGGATGGCTTCTTTTAGGCCATTGATGAAACATTCCAAGTAAAGGTCATCTCCTATTCCTTTAGTTATGATGGCTAATTTTCCAAAAGCTGCAATGTAGTCCCTTACTATACCTATTTTCCTGAGCTTAGTGAGATGAACCAAAAGAATAGATTCCCGATCAAAGCATTCACAGATGGATTTTGAGAACATGTTCCAAGTTAGCCTCCCTAGATAACATTTCTTATGCCACTACCAAAACTGCCATCTCTCCTTCTCTAAGTAAAGGCCTCCCACATGTAGTCTAGTTCCATCCTCCTGGATATTATTAAGGAAGAAATACTTTTCCATTTGTGCCACCCATATGGTTGGGTTAGAGCCATCCAATTTGTACATTTCCATCTTGGTTGTTCGGTGGCTAGAAGATTCAAGATCCCCATGGAAATGAATGTGATCACTAGATTCTCCTTCTATGTGTGCATCCATAGTAAGCTCCTCCCTCATGGGTTCACAAAGCATCTTCATAGTGGTCAAAGCTATGTGAGCTGGGAGGTAATGGACTCCTGGAACTCATTGAATATTTTTTCAAGGTTGTCAACCTTCTCAACAACCCTTTTTGTAACCATGAATTAAGACCTGGTACCGAGAATACACCATCCTCGATCAAAATTTGAGCGTACTTAAGAGTAGTATGCTTGTAAAGAGGGCAAGCTAAGGAGTCTAGCGACGTGGGTCACTCAAAGCCAAATCAGGAAAAAGTTGGCACTTCCTGAAAATTGGGGGCTTACAAGTGAATGGTACCACTGCGACCAAATCGTCGTCTTGAATATTATGGGATCATCATCCTCGCTGATCGATACTGTAGTGGCTGAATTCCAGAAATATTGATACTGCCAAATATGTAGAAAATGGGCTTGGATTTTAGTAATAGAAACCACCAAGTTATGGGTACTACAGAATGTGTTGCAACAATATGATCTGGACTATGGCTGTCAAAACCATCACTTCCCAAAGAGTTTGATATGCACTATGAAAACCCCAACTTTTGAATCGAATATGTATGATGGCGAATGAATCCAAAATGTTGAATATGATATGTACGACGGTGGAAGAATCCCAACTGTTTGATCTGATCTAGACAGTGGCAGTTGAACCCCAACAACTAGATCTGATTTGGAAGAAAAGGTAGGGGGTGATGTTTAGATATTTGAGGGAATCTCAAAGGAGTTTCAGGTGCTACAAATCACAATATACGCAAGGGTCCAACAATAGTACTTTGCCCAATCTTTCAAGACGCTAACCAAGTAGTAACGGTTGTACCCTTAGTTGTACTACTCAACTACCCTATTGTACGTGTGAGTAATCTCCTTAAGTGTTGTTCTTAGTGTACTGTAGCAAGAAGACAACCGATGAATTATCTATGGTTAGGTTTCAAGTTACCCTACGGGGCTTCCAATATACCTAAGGGTACATGGAAGTGCAGTCTGTGCACAGTTTTGTCTAATGTGCTACTACTCAAAGGGGTACCCACAAGGGTTACAAGGGAGTCCAACAAGCATAAGAACCTCTTATAGTTCCTGTGTTGATGCCTCTGCAAATCCACAAGAATATGTGCTCAATGATAGATCATGTGATTTAAAGACGTCATAGCATGTTTCTAGCCTAAAAACATTTATGTGAAAATTGGAGAAACAACTGGCCTTGGAAAGTGTTATGATACCAATTTTTTATGCTCTTGACCTTTAAGAAACCGAAAATACTAGAAAAATGAAGCAATATAGCACAAAACATAGAAATATCAAAAGAAATGAGATAAGATGCAAAGATATTTTATTATTCAAAAGAAAAAAACAATGTTCACTTGCCTCTTCAAGGGGCAAACCTACAACAGGTCAGACCTCAATTATAGAAAGAATCAATGATCCTTACCCTACTATTTAAGAATATTTATATATTTATGACATCCAAAACCCTAACTACTAGTGGTCCCTTGGATAACATATGTTAACCACTTTATTTATTAACTATGGTCTTCTTATAACTAATTGTGGTCCCTTTTATGTAATGTTGGTCAACCACTTACAATCATTATTAATACCGATAACTTCCTACAAGATTTATTGACTCAACTAACTAAATATGAATCTCGCTAGGCCCCTTGGGATTATTAGATAAATAAAGGGGTTAGGGTTGTACCCTAACACCCTATGAAATGTGGTATGGGCATATTCCTTCGGTGAGGAATCTCAGGGTTTTTGGTTCCACCTATTATGCCTTAATACCTAAGGAGCAAAGAAACAAACTCGGTGCAACGAGTCGCAAATGCATATTCTTGGGGTACTCAAATACCCCCAAAGTATACCATATCTATGATGAAGTGAATAAGAAGTTTATAATAACTATAGATGTGATATTTCTTGAATCATCCAAGAATAACAATGTTGTTGAGTGGAAACTTGATCACTTGGATTGATTCATACATGCAAAGTCTTTTCAAGAGTTTGATAATGAGATTCCACATCTTCAAGGGGGGATTCCTATACTGCATCAATTTGTGGAATCTTATTCTAAATAAATCTCTCCCCCACATGAAGCTACAACCATTGATGACACTTTGAGTGATGTGATTGCCAGAAATGGCAGATAAAACCTTGATTCAGCCCCATCTCAGTCAACTAAGCAGCCTGGGGCATCTCAAGAAAGTCCTCCAAAATAGTTGAAAAAGACACTTGAAAGTGTTTGTCTTGATGAGGTTGAAAAGATAGGAACAAATTTCTCAACCAGACATACTAGAGGTGATGTACACAATTTTGATTCACCTATTGATATGTATGTTTCTTATGATTGTGAAATGGATTTGTCTATAGATTTCAGACCAACTTTCTTCAAAGAAGTTGCTTCTCATGATGAATAGAAAGAAGCAATGTAGAAATAATATGATACTTTGATAAAGAATGACACCTGGAATCTGGTTGATCATCCATTAGGAATGATACCAATTGGCTACAAGCGGGTCTTCAAAAACAAGTATAAAGAAGATGGCTCACTTGACAAGCACAAAGTCAGGCTTGTGGAAAAATGTTTTTTTACAAAAGGAAGGGGTCGACTATGAGGATACTTTTGTCCCCACAAAAAAATGGGCTACCACTTAGACATATAATGGTTTGGAAAGTCCATCAAATGGATGTAAAAACTGCTTTCTTGAATGGAGATATGAAAGAGAATGTTTTTATGTTCTAACCAAAAGGATTTGTTGTGAAGGGTCATGAACATGAAGTATGTAAGCTTTTAAAATCCTTATATGGCCACAAGGAAGCACTGCGAGCCCAGTACGACAAGTTAACTGAGCATCTTCTGAAACTTAATTTCCAACATTATGATATTCATGATGCAACTTTGTTTATCAAGAAAGTTGGCAAAATGTTTCTATATCTTTTGGTATATGTAGATGATCTTCTAATGACAGGGAACAATGAAAGCTACATTGCATCCATAAAGAAGTAACCGAGGAAAGGTTTTGAAAAGATATATTTTGGCTATGTTCACTAGTATCTTGGTATTGAATTAATCCAACATCTGAAGTTTATATTCCTCTCTCAAAAGAAGTAAATTGGAGATTTGTTGAACAAGTTTGGCATGGTTAAGTGTAATCTGTCAACTACTCCAAAACTCAAATCTCACATCCACTGAAGGAAAATAATTTGAGGATGCAACGATGTATAGATAGCTCGTAGGACATCTCAACTACTTCACTACTACCACACCATGCATTTCATTTATTTTTTGAATCCTCTCCAGGTTTATGCAAAATCCTTGTGAGTGTCATTGGTCTGCAGCAAAAAGAGCTCTAAATTACTTGAAGGGAATGCAAGACTTTGGACTCAAGTATACACGGGTGGGTGACTTCAAATTGATTGGATACTTTGATTTAGACTTCGATGGAGATAAAGAAACTAGGGTATCTACTTTAGGTTATGTTATGATTCTTGGATAAGGAGATGTCTCCTGGAGGTCACACAAATAATCGCTTCCAACAGATTCCAAAATTGAGGAAAAATATATTGCGACATCTGAACCAACAAAGGAAATTGTGTGGATTAGGAAAATTCTTGAGGATTTGCAGGAGAAACAAGTTCATTAAACTCGTCTTTTGATTGATGACACTTCTGCAATAAATTTGGACAAGAACCCACAACTCAATATCAAACGAAGCATATCAATACAAAATATCATCTAATTAGACATCATGTTAAGGCAAAAAAATTCACCTATGACATTGTTCCACAAATGAGCAGATTGTAGAGATGTTCACCAAAGCACTTGGAAGGGAAAATTTTGATATATTCAGAATGATGCTTGGACTCACCAACATCCCTTCAGATTAAGGGGGCAATGTTGAACACCTAATCCTTGGGATTAGGAATCCTATGTAAATATTGTAAATAGCTAAATAAGAGAAGCTGGAAGACGAAGAGATATTAGGAGATGAAACCCAATAGTCTCCCTCTCCTTGTATATAGTCATATTATATCTTAATGCAAGAGAAACAAATTCATTCGGAGTTACCCTCCTGGCCTTACATTTATAACTGAAATTGAAATATATATTTTTAAATTATTACATATTAATTGTGTTAAACATGAAAAGAATTACACAAAGAATAGACCCACATGTTAAGGAAATATGCTTTTTTATTTTTTATTTAATATTATGAATATTTTATTTTAATTTTAAAAAGGAAATTTGTCATTCTCTATTAGCAGGCAAGGAATTGCACATATTCATTTTTATTTTTAAAATGACACATGGAAATCTCTATAACCAAACAAGGAATTTAACATTGGGAGGTGTCTTTGGGTGCAATAAAGCATCACAATAATATGTCTCACATTTTTATACTAAAAAATATATAGAAATTTACTAAATTTTAACATTATTATTACCATTATGTTATTATTATTTATAAAAAGAATTAATATATCAGTTAAACAATATTCCAACATACTTCATGGAAGTTAAGTCTCTCCCATTCATCTTAAATCTCAATCTACCAAGAGCCAAGTGGGATGAAGCCTTAAGTTAACATGGATCGAACCTAGTACTCTTGCATTCCATAATGCATTTCCTCGAGCCTTTAAACATGTTTAATCCTTTAAACATGTTGCAACATAACAAATTCCATGGATTTGTAAGACGACGGGCTTATGAACCACCATCGATAAACCCATCAAACGTCTAAATCTTATCTTAATTAGTCTATAACCTAAACATTTAATTTTAATTGTAAATAAATTTTATTACAGTACCACGGGCCAATACCACTACTTATCAATACCACATGCACAATATGGAATGTGTTGATATGATATTTTCTAATTAATTAATTTGAGATAAATTAGTTAAAGGAGATAAAGTAACTTGGAGAAAAATATTAACCCTTGATTTCATAATACAATATGAATATTCTACCATATTCCATGAAGGTTAAATCTCTACCATCTACCTAATAGTTATTGACAATCAAATTAAAATTATAGAAAACCTACTATAAAATCCACAACCTTATTAGAAAAAAATGTGTTATTTTTTTATTATAGTGAAAGCTCTTACCTACTATAAAATCCACAGCCTAATTAGAAAAAAATGTGTTATTTTTTTATTATAGTGAAAGCTCTTACCTACTATAAAATCCACAGCCTAATTAGAAAAAAATTTGTTATTTTTTTATTATAGTGAAAGTTCTTTTTTATTTAGTGAATATTTATTTTTATTTTAAAAAGCATACATGTCAATTCAATTATGGTGACAATGAAAGGTATTACACATCAACATGCTAAGGTATCTCTCAATGCAATAACACATCAATCACATTTTTATCCATTGAGAAAAATCAAGTTAAACTTACGAATATTTTGGATTATATTTTACACACATAATAAGGTTCATTTATTAACTAGTTACTCTTGCATCTCTATTTTGGAATCCACTTTCCAAGATTTATTATGCCAATTTTGGAATTAGGGTTTTAGAGTTTTAATTTAATTATCAATAACTATTAGCAGGATAGTACAAATTTATCCTTGATTGGATATTCAGAATTGTTTTTAGTAATAGTCACATATCAAAGGTTGAGATTTATCTCAAAATTAATTATGTCATTTTTCCCTTTTTATTGAATTTGATTAATTACCAAAAATATCATATGAACAAGTGTCATATGAAATGAGTTATGGATTTCGGGGCATGCATGCTATTTGTTCACCCTATTGTAACAAAGCCTATTTACAAGATAACAATATTTACGGTAAATTTAAGGTAAATGGATGACTAAGAATTATGTTACATTTTTTCCTTTTATAATTCATAATAATAATTGAAAATAAATTTAGAATTTAGTTAACTTTTTGATGTAAGTGTTAGGAGATGTATTTTGAAGTGTTTTGAGGCTTATCATGGATTGATGCCTATAGATATTTACAAGCCATTAAATTTATATAATTATGTTAGTTATTTTACTTTAAAAAAAAAATCATAAATTGAAATATAAGTCACATACAAAATTAAAAGACTTAATTGTTTAATTATTATAATTCAAAAGTAAAAATATAAATATCATTTGAATAGAGATAAGGGAAACAGATCATAACTAAAATTAAAAACAATATTAAAATAAAAATTATAATTATTAAAATTATTATTATACTTAAAAATATAATATATATTTTAAATATTATAAACATATTTTTAAATATTATACACATTAGGGTGATAAATAATAATATTAGATATATTTTTTGAATAACCTATATAATCTTTACTCTATATTATGCTCGATAATAAAGAGAAATGTTAATACCATAACATGTTTTAATTCTAACTTGTGCAAAAATGAAAACTACTTAACAAATTTATAAATGGTTCTCGGTCTCTTTTTAAGGTAAGATAGGCATAAGTCGAGGAACTTTGACTTCTCTCATACGGCCCAAAGAAAAAGGTAGGGATAAGTTCTACCCTATTAGAGTGAACTCTTATGGCATGGTTGATGACTTCTGAAAGAACCCTTCTAACATGACCATAATGGATGTTTTTCATATCATTCAACATTTTGAATTGTCTTTCAAAGTTAGCTTAAGGATCAATCTGATTTCTTATGTTATACGTTCTGACTTCTAATCTAATTCTGACTTCAAATTGTCTTCTTAACCTTCCCCCTTCAGCAAGGACTATAGTAACTGTTTTTGAGTTTCGATTAGTTCGGAAAGAAGAGCAATGAAACCCTTTTTGCGTTTACCTATTATATATATATATATTTTATTATTCGTTTGCAAAGTATTATTCTCTTATTCTATTGATTACTTTTTTTTCTCATATCACATATGTATAATAAATTCTTTTAACTATTAGGAAATTTGGAGGTCTTATTTTGCCTCTTTCCGAGACATATCTTACATCCTATTAACTCATATCTCGGTTAAAATTGGTTAAAAGATATGTTTCTTGAATAATTTCCACTCATTGAAGTAATGCTAGCATTATTTCATCACATTAAATGTTTGTCTATAACATGTGTTTCCTTCATCAATATCATGGTGGAAAGTATAATATGAACATGTTGCACTGTCAACAAATGGACAAGTAGGACAAGTGGTTACATGCATGTTGCTTCTCCTGAAGCTTGTTGGGCATGGAATCCCCCCAAGGCATGTTTTGGGGCTCAAAGCCCAAGTTTTGACTGAATCTTCTTGTAAAGCTCCATGAATTGCGAGCGTGGGGGGCGAAAGTATGATAGAGTCACGGGGTTGTCCACCCTAGTTTTGTAATGTAATGTTGACTGGATAGACCTACCCATGTGTTTCCTTCATCAATATCATGGTGGAAAGTATAATATGAACATGTTGCACTATCAACAAATAGACAAGTAGGACAAGTGGTTACATGCATGCTGCTTCTCCTGAAGCTTGTTGGGCATGGAATCCCCCCAAGGCATGTTTTGGGGCTCAAAGCCCAAGTTTTGACTAAATCTTCTTGTAAAGCTCCGCGAATTGCAGGCATGGGGGACGAAAGTATGATAGAGTCACGAGGTTGTCCGCCCTAGTTTTGTAATACAATGTCAGCTGGATAGACCATGGTCCACGGACCATGGGATTGTATAAATATAGAAAGGCTCTAAGTGTAATAGAGAAAATAGGAAATAAAGGATGGGCATGAGAAGTTTGAGTGATTGAGTCGTAGTGTGAAATGTGTCTTTGGGTCATAGGGTAGGAGAAGGCTCTACAGCTGACTACGCAGAGGCCCAATAGTTCGCAGTTGAGTGTGCAAACCCCTATAGCTGAGTTTACAGGGAAAGTTGAGTCTGTAACCATGGAAAAAAAAAAAAAATTGTGATCTTGGAGATTTTTGGTTGGGGAAAACATTAGATTTCCTGAATCCTTTCAGATCAACCCTCACTCCGTCACGACCCATAATGTGTCCCAAGTACTATACTTCTTCCATGCCAAAGGAGCATTTTGATAATTTGACAAATAATTTGTGATCTTGGAGAAATTATAATATATGGTCGACATGCTAAAGTTGTTTGTCCCATGTTATCCTATTGATAAGAATGTCATCGAAAAATACCAGGACAAATTTTCTAAGATATGGTTTCAAAACATGGTTCATGAGGCCCTGAAAAGTGGATGGAGCATTACAGAGACCAAATGGCATGACCAGGAATTCATAATGGCCTTCATGAGTTTGGAAGGCTATCTTGGGAATGTGAACTTCCTTCATGTGTATTTGGTGATAGCCTGAGCAGAGGTGTAGCTTGGTAAAAAATTTAGCACCATGCAGTTCATCAAGTAGATCATTAACTACTGGAATAGGAAATTTGTCCTTGATAGTGGGATTGTTAAAAGCCCTAAAGTCAGTACACATGCATTGTTATCCATATTTCTTTAGAACCATGACAACTAGAGATGAATAAGGGTTGGTGTTGGGATGAATATTAATGACTTCAAGGAGTTCCTTGAAGATATTTTCAGTTTCATTCTTTTCTACAAAAGGATATTGATATGGGCGAACATTTGGCGGTTGGGCCCTTGGGACCAAAGGGATGTTGTGATTATGTTCACCCCCAGAGGGTGGGAGCTATTTAGGTTCGTCAAAAACTTGTTGGTGGTGATCCAATACCTATTGCATATCAGGATGAACATGAGGAGTGTGTTCAATGACCTGGATGACATTAAATTGAGCTACTACCCCGTTATGGATAATTTTTAAAAGATTCTCTATTTGATGTGAACTGGTGATAGTAGGAGCACCCGCCTCGAGTGCCTTCAATGTATGAGTGTGACCATTCTGCTTAAATCTCATATATAACTCCTGGAGATCCATTGTGATAGGGCCTAGTGTGTAGAGCTATTAACCACTAAGGACAGTGTCGCAAAAACCCATTCAATGGCAAACATGCATGTTTTGAGGTGATAATCCCCTATTTGAAGCTTAATATTTTCACAACGTCCTTCATTTCATAATACCCTCATCAATGACAAGGACTTGGAAATTATATACCACCCATACAAAACAATGAATCGCTTCTACTACTTTCTTATGGACAAAGTTATGAGTGATGACACTATCAATCAACACCACTACTAGTCGATGTTTAATAAAACCTTGGATTTTGAGAGTGTGGGGTGAATAATTTCTAGCCAAGCCATGTAGTGATATAACCGACTCATATGGCATAGCTGGGAGATCATTTTCTGGGTCAGTTTGAGGTTCACTCGCTTCTTCCTCAAGAATTTTAGTGGAGGGAGCTTCATTGATTGAGCTATTTTTAGTAGAATCAATTTCAAAGAATTTGGGTTCCTTGCATTTATGTCCTCATGAGTACTTGTCGTCACAATAGTAGTACAGTCTTTGTTTCCTTCTTTCGGCCATTTATGCTGGTGAGATATTTTGAACTGTAAGTGTTTAGGTGGGACCTATAACCTAGGTGGGACGTGCCTCGTTGATGAAATTAGGATGATTGGACTCAGAATTTAAGGCGACTTCCACATATAAGGCTTTGTGGAATGCATACAACCAAGTAGTTTGGTGATGCAGTCGTACATGGGCTTGGATGGATTCTTTTAGGCCATTGATGAAACATTCCAAGTCATCTCCTAGTCCTTTAGTTATGATGGCTAATTTTTCAAAAGCTACAATGTAGTCCCTTACTGTACCTATTTTCCTGATCTTAGTGAGATGAACCAAAAAATTAGATTCTCGATCAAAGCATTCAAAGATGGATTTTGAGAACATGTTCCAAGTTGGCATCCATGGATAACATTTCTGATGCCACTGCCAAAACTACCATCTCTCTTTCTCTAAGTAAAGGGCTCCCACATGTAGTCTAGTTCCATCCTCCTAGATATTATTAAGGAAGAAATAATTTTCCATTTGTGCCACCCATATGGTCGGGTTAGAGCCATCCAATTTGTACATTTATAGCTTGGTTGATCAGTGGCTAGAATATTTAGGATCCCCATGGAAATGAATGTGATCGTTGGATTCTCCTTCTCTGTGTGCATCCATAGTAGGCTCCTCCCTCGTGCATTCACAAAGCATCTTGATAGCGGTCGTTAGCTATGTGAGCTCGGAGGTAATGGACTCCTGGAACACATTGAATATTTTTTCAAGGTTCTCAACCTTCTCATCAACCATTTTCGTTGTCATGAATTGAGACCTGGTACCAAGCATACACTATCCCTGGTCAAAATTTGAGCTTACTTAAGAGTAGTACACTTGTAAAGAGTGCAAGATAAGGAGTCTAATGGCGTGGGTCACTTGAAGCCAGATCAAGAAAATGTTGGCATCACTTGAAAATTGGGGGTTTACAAGTGAATGGTACCACTACGACCAAATCGTCGTCTTGAATCTTATTGGCTCATCATCCTTGCTGATCAATACTATAGTGGTTGAATTCCAAAAATCCTGATACTTCCAAATATACATAAAATGGGCTTGGACTGTAGTAATAGAAACCCCCAATGTATGGGTACTATAGAATGTGTTGCGACAATATCATGTGGACTATGTTTGTCAAAACCCTAACTTCCCAAAGAGTCTGATCTATGCTGTGAAAACCCCAACTTTTGAATCAAATATGTATGACGGCGGAAGAATCCCAACTGTTGAATATGATATGTACGATGGTGGAAGAATCCCAGCTGTTGGATCTGATCTAGATAGTGACAGTTGAACCCCAACAACTAGATCTGATCTGGAAGAAAGGGTAGGTTGTGATCTTTAGATAGTTGAGGGAACTATGGTCTCAAAGGAGTTTCAAGTGCTACAAATCACAATATACGTAGGGGTCCAACAATACTACTCGGCCCAATATTTCAAGACGCTAACTAAGTAGTAACAGTTGTACCCTTAGGCGTACTACTCGACTACCCTATTGTACATGTGAGTAATCTCCCTAAGTTTTGTTCTTAGTGTGCTGTAGTAGAAATATGACCGATGAGTTATCTATGGTTAGGTTTCAAGTTACCCTAGTGGGCTTCTAATATACCTAAGGGTACATGGAAGTGTAGTCTGTGCACGGTTCTCTCTAATGTGCTACTACTCGAAGGGGTACCCACAAGGGTTACAAGGGAGTCCAACAAGTGTAAGAACCTCTTGTAGTTCCTATGTTCATGCCTCCCCAAATCCACAGGTTTATGTGCTCAATGACAGATCATGTGATTTAAAGACGTCAGAACATGTTTCTAGCCTAAAAACATTTATGTGAAAATTGGAGAAACAACTTGCCTTGGAAAGTGTTATGATACCACTTGTTATGCTGTTGACCTATGAGAAACCAAAAATAATAGAAAAAAGAAGCAATATAACACAAAACATAGAAATATCAAAATAAATGAGACAAGATGCAAAGATATTTTATTATTCAAAAAAAAAATACAATGTTCATTTGCCTCTTCAAGGGGGAAACCTCCAACAGATCACACATCAATTATACAAAGAATCGATGATCCTTACCCTACTATTAAAGAATATTTATAGATTAATGACATCCAAAACCCTAACTACTAGTGGTCCCTTGGATAACATAGGTTAACCACTTTATTATTAACTATGGTCTGCGTATAACTAATTGTGGTCCCTTTTCTATAATGTTGGTCAACCACTTACAATCATTATAAATACGGATAACTTCCTACAATATTTATTGACTCAACTAACTAAATATGAATCTCACTAGGCCCCTTGGGATTATTACATAAATAAAGGGGTTAGGTTTGGACCCTAACACCCTATGAAATGTGGTATGGGCACATTCCTTCGATCAGACATCTCAGGGTTTTTGGTTCCACCTATTATGCCTTAATACTAAGGAACAAAGAAACAAACTCGATGCAAGGAGTTGCAAATGCATATTCTTGGGGTACTCAAATGCCTCCAAAATATACGTATCTATGACGAAGTGAATAAGAAGTTTATAATATCTATAGATATGATCTTTCTTGAATCATCCAAGAATAACAATGTTGTTGAGTGGAAACTTAATCATTTGGATAGATTTATACATGCAAAGTCTATTCAAGAGTTTGATAATGAGATTCCACATCTTGAAGGAACAATGTAAACTTTGAAACGGGAACTATAAACTCAAAACGGGAACTCTGGCCCAAAAACCCCAAAAAAACCACAAAAACAGTGCTCAAAACGAAAAGTGTGTATACTGGAACGATGTTTTTTTTTTTTAGGTGTCAATTTTGCGGCTGTTTTAAAAATGGCAGTGACTACGAAATTTTCCTGCAAAATATAGCTTCAGAACGAAAGTGTTGATACTGGAATAATGATTTTTTTTTTTAGGGTCAATTTTCATACTTTTTAAACAATGCTAATAAAACCAATTTTTTATGTCTCAAACAAAGTTAAATTTTAAGGAAAAACACATTAATGTTTCTGGTAGAATATCATTTTTCTTTCGTAAGTATAAATTTAACATGTTTTCAACCACAAAACTAAAAAACCATGACATTATGAACAAATTGTATCACTGAATGAATTCAAAAGTCTTTATTTGTACACTGAATAAAATAGACATTATATCTCTAATTTGATATTGCATTGTAGATATTTAAACAATAAAATTTATCATACTTAAGACATAATCCAACAACATAAAAATGCTTCATAACTTCTCATTTCACAAAATATGGAAAACATTAATTTTATTTGAAGATACGATGCATACATCAGTTATATAAATTGTCTTAAACAATTATTCAAAATCACTCATATTTTCTTGCACACCATCAGAATTCACATCTTCAGATGAGTGACTGGATGCTGACAAAGATGTTCCATATTCTTCTCTGTCATCAACTAGTGCCCCATCTGAGTCCACATGCATGCCCAAGATTCCAGGTTTCAAAAGTCTTCTAGATCTACGACTGGTTTCAGTAGAGTCCCATGTCAACATTGTTCCTTATGGTAACAACGTTTTCAGAATCTCTGTCGTCTTGAAGCGAAGAGTTCCTCTCTTTGTTAAATTGAAGTCATAAACAAGTATGTCAACATCCTTCAATTGTAATATGTCTGTGCGGCGGCGATTTATATTTGTACCCTTTCTTTTTCTTTTTCCACCATTTTTTTTGTCAACTACCATCTCTGGCTTATACACACCATTGAATGGGTGTGTATTTGTGGCATACCAATGTACTTCAACACCTGTAACATCCTCATTTTCTGTAAAGACCTTTATAACTTTAGCAACCCAAAATGGATAGCCATTGGGATCTCCATCTGCTAGCACCGCAATCATGCAACCCTCCTTAATATCCTATACTGAACCCCTATAAAGGTCTTCCATGGCTTCACGTTGTGCACGAGATCTTCTGGAACCTATATACATCTCTCTTTCCTCTGTCTGTGAAGAATTAATAATACCTTGAGATTGTTGTTGTTCAACAATGTTTACTTCCTCATGTTCATTCGACACATTTTGTGGTCAAATAAATGGATTTTTCAAAGGTATATCTTCATTTATTGTTGTCGAAATGAGATCACTTTGATTATTGAAAAACGACTCCCACCAAACTGAATCAGCAATGTCAAAGTACTCATATGTATATCTAATACATTTTTTAATTTCTTCCAGGCAATCAGAATAATTTATAGCCCTGTTCTGTCTATGTGCATTCTGAACTTCACCAACTGATTGTAATAACAATATTTTTGATGCAAATATTGGATGATCTGGAATGAACTTCAAAAATTGCAATCCTGATGACGGTGCCCACTCTGTAGTAGTTGAATACTTCTTGCCCCATATTAGTGTTTTCCCATCAACTTTTTTGATACGAAATTGATGTTGGAAGCTAATGTCATTAAGTTGTTCAATGCATTTCCCCTCACCATATGATCCCAGAATAAACCTTCGCATGTCAACAGTTTCTTCCAACACTTCAAAAGCAGGCTCTGGCATGTATGATTTCTTAATACATTCAATTAGTGCTGGCAAGCTCCCAACTTCCTTCCTCCTCAATGTGACTGAAAAACGACTGAACATCTGATCAATATGGTCATGAGTGTGCCCAACAAGAAGGAAACCAACCTTTACCTTTTGAAAATTTCTCAATTCAACAAGCATGTTCATATACCCAAAAACAACCTGATTTTTGTTTTCACGGCAAGTGTTGTCCAATTGTAGATACAAAACTTCAGGAAGATTACCAGACCAATGAGAAATCACATCATGAATTATGGTTATGGTAAGATTTGCATCATTATGAATATTTGGAGCTGTGAAGTACACCCTTGGCAACATTTTCCCATTGAAGACCATACAACCGACCAAGTGAAACTGAATAAAATTTTCCTCTTGTAGATTTTTGGGTGTGCGAACAAAATGTGGTAAAAGTGTTTTCTTCTGGTCCATACCATCAATTATCAAACCCAAATATTTATTTGGATTATCATAACACTTCTTTCGATGCTTGTACAACTTCTTCCTTTCATTTGTTTGTTGTTCGCGATGCTCCTGAAGTTCTTTGACAATTAAATCTACACAACATAAAAGAAATTCATTAAGAAATATGTTTTCATAGTTGATGACTATACAATTTTAAAAGTAAAAGTTATGAACACTTACCTCTTTCTGAGCCTTCACATTTGTCCCTTTTTGATTTAAGAGAAGCACATGTACTGCAAATCCCCATCCTTGTCTTCTTAGGAATACGAACATTATTGAATTCTTTCTTCCATATCTTCACAAAATATTGATATGTAATAAAGTGGCCCTGTCCCTCAGCACTTTCTGCATATTCTTTGTATAAGTTGTAGATTTCTCGTCTTGAAAAATTATTTGGAATATGTATTGTCTCTCTATTTGGCATACACTCTCCATGCTTTGAAAAGAAGTCTTTCATCCATGACATTGCAGTATTTGATAATGGCCCAAACTGTATTTTATAACGTACTTCTGAATAAAATGTGGGATCCTTTTCCAAATTTTCTTGAATTCTCGAGAGACGACAATTCCCAATTGAATGGAACATTTTGAAAGCTTTTCTACAAAATAAAAAATTCCTAATATGATAATCATAACCTGACAATGTAGATTGCATGCAGCCAACTAAATATGAGTTTTGCATGCTTTTATTCATTGACAAATATCTCTTCCTGCTTTCTAATGCAAATGTGAAATCCATACGTTTCAAGCAATTTTTTTGGAAACATTCACTTGAAATGAGAGCGCTGATAGAACTTCTTCTCGTCAGATATTCTGCTCTACCCCTTGTATAACTAGAATAGATTGCATTGATACGAAAAGGTCTGCTCCTACTCCTCGATACAATATTTCTTGGCAACATCTTCATCATTGGATCATCATTTTTATAAGGATTTTCATCATCATTAAGAGGAATGTTATCCACACTATGATCAGCTCTGATTTTCAAATTTTCACTGAGAGGATACCCTTCATCTTCCCCTTCTTCAGTGCTACTATCATAGTCCTTAGAATTCAGACTAAATGGAAAATCTGACTCGATGTTTAATGGATATTCTTCCTCATGTACATTGTCAGTGCTACTCTCATAGTCCATAGAATTAGGACTATGTTGAAAATGTGGTTGTTTACTTATTGAAGATGCTACATCCTGTCCTTTGTCACTGCTACCTTTATACTGATTAGAATTATGACTAACTGCATCATCCTGTTCTTCATCACTGCTGCTCTCATAGTCCTTAGAATCAGGACTAAGAGGACATTGTGATACTCCAATGTTTTGAAAATCATCATCCCGCGCTTCATCACCGCTGCTCTCATAGTCCTTAGAATCAGGACTAAGAGGACATTGTGATACTCCAATGTTTTGAAAATCATCATCCCGCGCTTCATCACCGCTGCTCTCATAGTCCTTAGAATCAGGACTAAGAGGACATTGTGATACTCCAATCTTTTGAAAATCATCATCTCGCGCTTCATCACCACTGCTCTCATAGTCCTTAGAATCAGGACTAAGAGGACATTGTGATACTCCAATCTTTTGAAAATCATCATCCCGCGCTTCATCACCGCTGCTCTCATAGTCCTTAGAATCAGGACTAACTGGACACTGTGACACTCCATACTTTTGAAATTCATCATCATGCTCTTCATCACTGCTGCTCTCATAGTCCTTAGAATTAGGACTAAGTGGACACTTTGACACTCCATTTTTTTGAAATTCATTATCACATTCATCATCACTACTGCTCTCATAGTCCTTAGAATTAGGACTAAGTGGACACTTTGACACTCCATTATTTTGAAATTTGCCATCATGCATGTCAAAACTGCTGCTCTCATAGTCTTCAGAATTAGGACTAAGTGGACATCGTGACCCTCCATTCTTTTGAACTTCACCATCACACTCTTCAAAACTACTACTCTCATAGTCCTTAGAATTAGGACTAAGTGGACATTGTGACACCCCATTCTTTTGAACTTCACCATCATGCTCCTCATCACCACTACTTTCATAGTCCTTAGAATTTGGACTAAGTGGAATCTGTGACTCTTTATTAATTTGAAATTCTCCATCCCCTCTTTCATCAGTGCTGCTCTCGTAGTCTTTAGAATCGGGACTAAGTGGAAGAATTGACTTTCTATTCATAGTGGAAGAATTCCCGCTATATTCATCAATATGAATAGAGTTGTTACGCGATGAAGATGTTGATGGTGTATAAACCGAAACTTCACCATCAGAGCAATCCATGACTTTCAAATAGAAAATGTTGAATGATACAAATGGAGTCTCCTAAGAATATTATATAGCTTAAAGAATGAAATATTCCCTCCAAAAATTTTCGCGAAAATATTTCCCTCCAAAAATTTTCGCGAAAATATTTCCCTCCAAAAGTTTGTTAGATTTATTTACCTTTATTATTTTATTCTACAATTGATTGAAAAACGTAAACTAATTTTTTTTTATGAAATAAATCACTAAAATTCAAATTGTAAATCACAACTTGTACATTAATTATTCTAATAGTTAAAGTATATAATATTTACTTAACAATTTTTTTTTTTAAATTTTTATAATATATTCTCAAACAAATTAATCCCACATTCAATCCGTTGTAAAAAAACTCTACAATATTCGCTCTATAATAATGTAAAACAAACTATCCCACATTAATCGTATGGAAAAACATCTTCGTAATTTCACTTATATAATAAATTTCGCTATCACTATTACTCGCCTCACATCTAGGTTTTCTGAAGTCCCTTGAAAGACTCATGAATTTGTGGAGTAGCGATATTGCTATCAACAATATATACAACGAAGAATTGTCGCAATTGAAAAGTAAGTTCAATTATTTTTTTGAAATTTTCATATTAAATTACTTTAATGAAGAATATTTTTTTTTTTAAATTAAAAAATTTTCCAAGCCAAATTTTAATATTGCTATCTACCCCACCCCGCCCGCCACACCTCCCCCCTTCTCCAACCCCTGCCCCCCTAACTCCCTCCCCCCCCCCCCATATTTTTTTTTTTAAATTAAAAAATTTTCCAAGCCCACCCCACCCCGGGCCCACCCGGCACCCGCCCCCACCCCGGCCCCCCTGCCCATCCCACCCGCCCCTCCCCGGCACCCCCGCCCACCCCGGCCCCACCCGGCGCACGACCCAACGCCGCCCACCCCTCCCCCTCCCCGGCACCCCCGCCCACCCCTCCCCCACCCGGCGCACGGCCCACCCGGCGCACTGCCCCACCCCGCCCGCCCCTCCCCCCCCCCTCCCCCGCCCCCTCCCCGGCACCCCCGCCCTCCCCTCCTCCACCTGGCGCACAGCCAACCCGGCGCCCGCCCCCGCCCCGGCCCACCGGGCCGCCCCACCCTCCGCCCCCTCCCCCCCCCCCCCCCGGCCGGGCCGCCCCACCCCCGTCCCCCTCCCTCCCCCGGCCGGGCCCGCCCTTCCCACTCGGGCCGCCCCCTCCCCCCCCCCGGCCCCCCGCCCAGGCCGCCCCACCCATTTCCCCCTCCCCCTCCCTCCCCCGGCCGCCCCCCCCCGCCCGGGCCGCCCCCTCCCCCCCCCGGCCCCCCGCCCGGGCCGCCCCACCACCCTCCCCCGCCCGGGCCGCCCCACCCCTCCCACCCCTCCCCCTCCCGCGCCCCCTCCCCGGCCCCGCCGCCCACCCGCCCGCCCCTACCCCTCCCCCACCCCCGCCGCCCACCCCGCCTGCCCCCTCCGCCCGCACAGGGCCACCCCGGGCCGCCCCACCCCGCTTGAGGGACGGAGCGTTGATTCCCGGAATCGACGCTCCGCCCCTCGGGCGGGGTGGGGCGGCCCGGGGGTGGCCCTGTGCGGGCGGAGGGGGCGGCCGGCCGGGCCGGGGAGGGGGCGGGGGAGGGGTAGGGGCGGGCGGGGTGGGCGGCGGGGCTGTGGAGGGGGTGCGGGAGGGGGGGGGCGGGAGGGGTGGGGCGGGGCCGGGGGGGGCGCGGGAGGGGGAGGGGCGGGAGGGGTGGGGCGGCCTGGGCAGGGGAGGGGGGTGGGGCGGCTTGGGCGGGGGCTTGGGGGGGAGGGGGCGGGAGCAGGGGTGGGGCGCGGGAGGGAGGGGGAGGGGGAGGGGGTGGGGCGGGGGGGCGGGGGAGGGGGGGGAGGGGGTGGGGCGGGGGCGGGGGAGGGGCCGGGGGGTGGGGCGGCGGGCGGGGGAGGGGCGGGGGGTGGAGGGGGCGGCCCGTGCCGGGGTGGGGGGTGGCGCGGCTCGGCTGGGGGGGAAGGGAAGGGGGAGGGGGGTGGGGCGGCCCCGGGGGAGGGAGGGGTGGGGGGGGGGGGTGGGGCGGCCGGGGGGGGAGGGGGAGGGGGTGGGGCGGCCCGGGCGGGGGAGGGGCCGGGGGGTGGGGCGGCCCGGGCGGGGGAGGGGCCGGGGGGTGGAGGGGGCGGCCCGTGCCGGGGTGGCCGGGTGGCGCGGCTCGGCTGGGGAAGGGAAGGGAAGGGGGAGGGGGGTGGGGCGGCCCGGCCGGGGGAGGGAGGGGGAGGGGGAGGGGGGTGGGGCGGCCCGGGCGGGGGAGGGGCGGGGCCGACCCCGGCCGGGGGGGGGAGGGGGAGGGAGAGGGGGGTGGGGCGGCCCGGGCGGGGAGGGGCCGGGGGGTGGAGGTGGCGGCCCGGGTGGGGGGGGCCGGCCCGGCGGGGGGAGGGAGGGGGAGGGGGAGGGGGGTGGGGCGGCCCGGGGGGGGGGAGGGGGCGGGGGTTGGGGGGGCCCAGCTGGGGGAGGGAGGGGAAGGGGGAGGGGGGTGGGGCGGCCCGGGCGGGAGGGGGGGCCGGGGCGGCTCGGGGGGCCGGAGGGGGAGGGGGTGGGGCCGCCCAGGCGGGGGGCCCGGGGGTGGGCTGGGGAGCGGGTCGAGGGAGGGGGAGGGAAATTTTGATTATACAAATAAAAATTTTATGGTATATTTTTGTTGTTAATTTAAGTTAATATGTTTTTTTATTTACTAATTTATGTGTTTTTTTTTAGGAAAATGGCATCAAGGAAAATTTCTGTGAATCTTTCTGGACCAAGGAGTCTTAAAGGTGTATCTTCAAAAAACATTGGTGAACGAACTCCACCTGAGCTCATACGTACACATATTTCAAGTGCTTTAAGTGATAAGAAGCTAATGTTAGATTGGAAAAGTTCAAAAGAGGTGAAATTTCCATCAAGAGCCTGGTATGTGAAAGAAAGAGAGAGCACAACTGTGAATATATATCTATACATTGATACACACAATAATAATGAAAATTTGGAGGTGATGGGAAAAGTCATAGATATGTGTTCGGTACCAAACACTGAAGTTGTTTACGTACTTACAAAAGCTGCCAAGTCACATGAAAGGATTAAATACCGACTATCATATTCATTATATGACAGGAGAGAGGTATCTACAAAGTTGTGTAAACAAATCGTAAATGATATGACACAAAACATGGTAAGTAATGTTATTTGTATTTTTATTTTGCGTTTTGAAAATGTCTCGCTATATTTTTTAACTTTGTTTATATTAACATATGATATTTTGTTTGGCAGAATTTTGTTGAAAGTTGTTCAATTATGTTGGGAGGCATTCATTTCATAGAGAATGATATCAAGAAAGTTGTCAGCCATTTTTACTCAGTGTCAGAAGAAGATATGCAAAACATGGAAAATGTAGTAATTGATGATGCTACAAAACTACATCCAAAGAATCAGAAAAAAGGCCTCTGGTGGATAAATCTAGCAAGGGTAAACAAGTTACTTTTGAGGACGATGAAGTTTAAATTGACAATGAAGCATATGTTGCCATTACTGAAGATGACATTGAAATTGCAGAAGGTCGTAAAAGACCAAAAGTAACAATGCCCAAGAATAGATCTCTTGAGAATGTTAAGATGAAAAAAAGTAGAGTTGAAGATCTTGAAGTAGTCATTACGAGCAGTCAAGAACCTAGTGAAACTTCAAAAGAAAGCAGAGAAATCATTACACCAGGAGCTGATTTAGGTGATGGCATTATCAAAACAAAACAAAATGCCATTCGACAGAATTTGACAAAGAGAAACTTAATTGATGGTGGTCGTACATTTCAGTTAAATGTCAGACAAACCTATAAGGCAAGTGAAGGACAATGCCAATATCAAGTCAGAAAGCCACATCATCTGCATGTTCACAACTTGAAGACATTGATGAGGTACAATCCATATGCTCATGTGGTTAGTTATGTGCTTCTTGTTGATCCACTTCAAGTTCCCAACAAAGAAGCATTTGATAAGTCAAAATGTTTTGAATACAATTATTATGTGCTTGGGGGGAACCATTCTGTTGAAGCTCAAAGACAATTGATGGAGGAATATCCTAATAACCCACGTTTTGAAACAATGAAATGTATCATTTATGCTGGTTTAAATGAAACAGAAGCAAAGTTAGTGGCATGGGATCATAATTCAGATAATGAATATAGGATGTCTATGACTTTGATCCAAAAGGTTAGATTTATTCATAGTGAATTCCTAGAAAAATGTGGTGGGGATAAGATCAATATTACTGCAGATTTCCGAAAGGAATGTTGTCTGGAAATAGGCTATCAAATTGAAGATAAAGGCAATTCAAAAAGTGGAAAAGACAACAGATCTAGCGATTTATTCAGAGGTGTTGATAACATTTTCCAATTGGCATTTAGAACTGGAGATATTTGGAATTTGATTGATGACATTTTTAGCATGTGGGAAGACATTCGCATTAAAAACCAGAGGGTCAGAATGTCTAAGCCATTGATATGTAGCAACAATAAATCAGCGCCTGAACTGAAGCAACTTCCAGACGATATGACCATCACGCCTTGGAGGGCGATGCAAGGAGTGAAAGATGAAAAAATTGTCAAAACAATATTATCTCGTGTGAAGTCGGGGGAATTATCGTTGGAAGAAATGTCTGAAGAATTTCAAAAGTAAGTTTGCTGAATTATTTTTACTTCTTTCCAGGATTATAGTTATCTTTTAAATAAAACATGTTGTTATTTGTAGTATTTGTTATACATATCATTATATTAACTTTTTCTTACTTTATCTATGTAGTCACAAAGTTTACATGAAAATTCAGGAACAAATGGTTAAATTGTTGAATGAAGATAGTTGGGATGATGTTGTACGCAACTATCCAGATTCAAGTTCTACATCAACATTGAAAGCTTTTTATCTTGCATTTAAAAAGGTAACTTGATTTATACATTCAGTTTTAATCATCTGTGTACTATTTTTAATTTAAAACTTACACATACATTTGTTTGTTTGGTAAAAGATGAAGAAAGAAGATAATGGAGCACCAAACAGTTTCAAGACTTTTATTGAAAAAATAAAGATTCAAAGACTGAGAAAGCAACGTATTAAGAATGTTGAACTTGATCCAACTCTTAATCATTTCATTTGGAATGGGCTAGACACTATTCAATATCAAGTAATACAAGGCGACTGTGAAGACATTGCGAAACTCGTACCAAAAAGGGATTATGCCCTGGTTATTGCAGATATTCCCCATGGTTTCAATATTCCAAACATTTGCTATGATATTGACCCTTATACTTATCAAGCTTTTAATAAAGTGGTGACGGGATTTAAGGAAGTGACGTCATCACCATTATGGAGATTTGTGACATTTCATTCAGACACACAATTGGCAATGTTATTGTCAAGCTTCAAGGGGAAAACAAATTCAAGGATGCAGCGTACATGGTAAGATGTTTAAAGGTATATTTGATTAATGTTGAAAAATTAATTTATGTACAAGTTAATTGAACTTTTACTATTTTATGTTACAGGCAAAAGTCAAATCTTCTTGACAATGAAGATCAACAATTTATAAATGACTGTGAGTTCATTCATATTGATAGTTGGGCAAAAGATGATAGCCATATGTCTATGATTTTTAATCGGGTGGACAAAAAGAGTCATAGCCAAATACTAACTTATGATGCTGTTGTGAGAAAACTAACATATGAAGACAAAGAAATGAAAGGAGAGATAGTTAACATTTATCAGAAACCACAATTATTGATTAACTATCTTATAGACATATGTTCAAATGAAGGAGATTGGGTTCTGGATTTATTTTCTGGCTCAGGTACGTTTTGCCACATGGAATTGAATTTCAATATGTTCTTTTTTTTAATTAATATGTCATTGTACTAATTTACTTCATTATTTTTTTTTGCTTGATAATTAGGTACAAAACTAGCATGCTGCCTTCAAAAAGGAAGAAATTGCATTGCAATTGAGAAAGATCCATTATAATGCAATTTCATTCAGCAAAGAATTAATGCTCTTCAATTTCTTCCAGATGCAATGCAAGAAATTGGGTTGAAGAAAGGGGACTTTAGTGAATCACGTGTGGCAAAAAGGCAAAGGAACCCCAACCACCATTACATGGAATGTATGGAAAGACATATATTGGGGGATTTGCAGACATGAAAGACCCATTAGAAGTGGAAAATGAGCAAAATGAGAAAAATGAAACAGAAAATATTGTGGAAGAGGACAATGATGAAACTCTAGAGGACGAAGAGTTTGGATTACGTGACATTGTTGATTAAATTTAAGTTATGCTTGTAACTCAAGCTTTGCAATGTTTTGACTTTGACATTTTATGAGAAGAATAAACACTCAATTAGGGTTGTTATACGTTCAATATTGGTAATATGTGATTTTTGCATTGATTTTTAAGTTAATCATTATTTTTTGAAAAAAAAGTAGTTATTATTATCTTTTTGACATGAAATTCATAAAAGAAACTATTATTTGACCATTTTTAGTTAATAATTTTGTAAAAAAATTGTGATTTTGACATGTTAATTCTAGCAAAAAATTATCAAAACGTTTAGTTTTTTTGTTATATTTATGTTGAAAATGGTTATTTTTTATGTCCATTGTTAAAAAATGTTGTTTTTTAGAAACAATTATTTCATGTGGATTGAAAAATTAATTAAGGATGTCTAAATATGTAGATTATCTAAAATTCAAACTATCGACTTTCTAATTTAAAAACGCAAAACAATAAAAACCCCACTAAAAAAATAAAAAAAATTAAGATAGAGAACAAGAAAATATGAATACAATGACGACTTCAAAAACTATCAAATTTAGAAAATAATTTTTTACATTTCAAACACTAGAAAATTTAAAGTAAAAAAATAGGTCTTTTAAAAAAAGGGTGTGATGCAGAATACTCACTTTTTAAAATCAGGATGAAAATCACTACCATTCACTACCATTCTAAAACTTAATGCACATGAAAAAAATTAAAGTTCCAAAAACCATGTTCTTGAAAAAACATGTGTATTCTGCATCAACACTTTTGAAAATCGGGTCATTTTTTTGCCACCTCTACAAAACGGGTAACAGTATCAGTTCCCGTTTCAAAGTTTACATTGTTAAGGGGGGATTCCTATACTAGATCAATTTGTGGAATCTTCTTCTAAATAAATCTCTCACCGACATGAGGCTCCAACCATTGATGACACTTTGATTGATGTGATTGCCAAAATTAGGAGACAAAATTTTAATTCAGCCCCATCTCAGTCAACTGAGTAGCTTGGGCCATCTCAAGAAAGTCCTCCAAAATGGCTGACAAAGACACTTGAAAGTGTTTTTCTTGATGAGGTTGGAAATATAGGAACAAATTTCTCAACCATACATACTGGAGGTGATGTACATGATTCTGATTCACCTATTGATATGTATGTTTCTTATGATTGTGAAATGGATTTGTCTATAGATTTCAAACCAACATCATTCAATGAAGTTGCTTCTCATGATGAATAGAAAGAAGCAATGTAGAAATAATATGATACTTTGATAAAGAATGACACCTGGAATCTGGTTGATCCTCCATTACGAATGATACCAATTGGCTACAAGCGGGTCTTCAAAAACAAGTATAAAGAAGATGGCTCACTTGACAAGCACAAAGTTAGGCTTGCGGAAAAAGGTTTTGTATAGAAGGAAGGGGTCGACTATGAGGATACTTTTGTCCCCACAACAAAATGGGTTGTCATTCAGAGACTCTTTCCCTTGGCAGCACATAATGGTTTGGAAAGTCCATCAAATGGATGTAAAAACCGCTTTCTTGAATGGAGATATGAAAGAGAATGTTTTTATGTCCTAACCAAAAGGATTTGTTGTGAAGGGTCATGAACAAGAAGTATGTAAGCTTTTAAAATCCTTATATGGCTGCAAGCAAGCACCGCGAGCCCAGTACGAGAAGTTAACTGAGCATCTTCTGAAACTCAATTTAAAACATTATGATATTCATGATGCAACTTTGTTGATCAAGAAAGTTGGAAAAACGTTTCTATATCTTGTGGTATATGTAGATGATCTTTTGATGACAAGGTACAATGGAAGCTACATTGCGTACATAAAGAAGTAACCGAGGAAAGGTTTTGAGAAGATATATTTGGGTTGTGTTCACTAGTATCTTGGTATTGAAGTAATCCAACATCTGAAGTTTATATTCCTCTCTCAAAAGAAGTACATTGGAGATTTGTTGAATAACTTTGGCATGGCTAAGTGCAATCCGTCAACTACTCCAATGGAATAGAACTCAAATCTCACATCCACTGAAGGAAAAGAATTTGAAGGAATAGGCTTGTGAGTGTCATTGGTTTACTACAAAAAGAGTTCTAAATTACTTGAAGGGAACGCAAGACTTTGGAGTCAAGTATACATGGGTGGGTGAATGCAAATTGATTGGATACTTGGATTTAGACTTCGATGGACATAAAGAAACTGGGGTATCTACTTTAGGTTATTTTATGATTCTTAGATAAGGAGATGTCTCCTGGAGGTCACGCAAACAATCACTTCCAACAGATTCCACAATTCAGGAAAAATATGTGGTGGCATCTGAAGTAACAAAGGAAATTGTGTGGATCAGGAAAATTATCGAGGATTTGTAGGAGAAACAAGTTCATTAAACTCGTCTTTTGATTGATGACACTTCTGCAATAAAGTTTGACAATAACCCACAACTCAATGATCGAACGAAACATATCAATACAAAATACCATCTAATTTGACATCATGTTAAGGAAAAAACAATTCACCTACAACATTGTTCCACAAATGAGCAGATTGCAGACATGTTCACTAAATCACTTGGAAGGGAAAATTTTGAAATATTCAGAATGCTTGGACTTACCAACATCCCTTCAGATTAAGTGGGGGAATGTTGAACACCTAATCATTGGGGTTAGGAATCCTATGTAAATATTGTAAATAGCTAAATAAGAGAAGCTGGAAGACGAAGAGACATTAGGAGATGAAACCCAATAGTATCCCTTTCCTTTTATATAGTCGTATTCTATCTTAATGCAAAAGAAACAAATTCATTTGGAGTTACCCTCCTGGCCTTACATTTATAATTGAAATTGAACTATATATTTTTAAATTATTACATATTAACTATGTGTTAAACATGAAAAGAATTACACAAAGAATAGACCCACATGTTAAGGAAATATTCTTTTTTATATTTTATTTAATATTATGAATATTTTATTTTAATTTTAAAAAGGACATGTGTCATTCTCTATTAGGAGACAAGGAATTGCACATATTCATTTTTATTTTTAAAATGGCAAATGGCAATCCCTATAACCAGACAAGGAATTTAACATAGATTTGGGAGGTGTCTTTGGGTGCAATAAGCATCACAATAATATGTCTCACATTTTCATATTAAAAAATATATAAAAATTTACTAAATTTTAACATTATTATTATCATTATTGTTATTATTATTTATAAAAAGAATTAATATATCAGTTAAACAATATTCCAACATACTCCATGGAAGTTAAGTCTCTCCCATTCATCTTAAATCTCGATCTACCAAGAGCCTAGTTGGATCAAGTCTTAAGTTAGCATGGATCGAACCTAGTACTCTTGCATTCCATAATGCATTTCCTCGAGCCTTTAAATATGTTTCATCATAACAAATACCATGGATATGTAAGACCACGAGCTTGTGAACCACCATTGGTAAACCCCTCAAACGTCTAAATCTTATCTTAATTAGTCTATGACCTAAACATTTAATTTTAATTGTAAATAACTTTTATTATAGTACCATGGACCAATACCACATGCTCAATATGGAATGTGTTGATATGATATTTTCTAATTAATTAATTTGAGATAAATTAGTTAAAGTAGATAAAGTAACTTGGAGAAAAATATTAACACTTGATTTCATAATATTATATAAATATTCTACCATATTCCATGAAGGTTAATCTCTACCATCCACCTAATAGTTATTGACAATCAAATTAAAATTATAGAAGACCTACGATAAAATTAACAACCTAATTAGAAAAAATTGTGTCATTTTTTATTATAGTGAAAGTTATTTTTTATTTAGTGAATATTTATTTTTATTTTAAAAAGGATACATGTCAATTCAATTATGGTGAGCATGAAAGGAATTACACATCAACATGCTAAGGTATATCTCAATGCAATAACACATCAATCACATTTTTATCCATTGAGAAAAATCAAGTTAAACTTAGGAATATTTTGGATTATATTTTTACACACATAATAAGGTTCATTTATTGACTAGTTACTCTTGCATCTCTATTTTGGAATCCGGGTTCCAAGATTTTATTATGCCAATTTTGGAATTAGGGCTTTAGAGTTTTAATTTAATTGTCATTAATTATTAGGAGGATGGTACATATTTATCCTTGATTGGATATTCAGAATTGTTTTTAGTAATAGTCACATATCAAAGGTTGACATTTATCTCAAAATTAATTATGTCATTTTTCCCTTTTAATTGAATTTGATTAATTACCAAAAATATCATATGAACAAGTGTCATATGAAATGAGTTATGGATTTGGGGGCATGCATGTTATTTGTTCATCCTATTGTAACAAAGCCTATTTACAAGATAACAATATTCACGGTAAATTTGAGGTGAATCTGGATGGCTAAGAATTATGTTACACTTTTTCCTTTTATAATTCATAATAATAATTGAAAATAAATTTAGAATTTAGTTAAATTTTTGATGTAAGTGTTAGGAGATGTATTTTGAAGTGTTCTGGGGCTTATCATGGATTGATGCCTCTAGATGTTTACAAGCCATTGAATTTATATAATTATGCTAGTTATTTTACTTAAAAAAAAAAAGATCATGAATTGAAATATAAGTCACATACAATGTTGAAAATGCAACAAGATGATGGAGCTTAGTTAAAAGAAGTTGCCTTCACTAAGTGGGCTCGCAGGCTATTTTTGGCGCAAAGTCTTTTTTTAGACTATGTCTATTTTTAGACATATGGATCATGGTCTATGAGTTGCAGGATGCTATTTGTGGATGATTGGTCATGTTGGTAAAAATAGATGGACTTCTATTTTTAGACATATGGGCGGAGTCTATTTTTAGACTGCCAGGCTAAAAATAGAACAGTTGAATATTATTAGCTCTTAATAATATTTGGACTATAAACATTATCTTATCCTCTTGGAGCACCTCAGTTCGAGCTACGAATGTGGCACATGTAGCTGCCAGAATGAAATACGCTTTTCTTATGGGTGAGTTGAGCTATTGCATGATGGACTTTAGTTAGAACTCAAGTGATTGAGTTTGGTGGAGTTGCTTGAGGAGTTGGTGGAGTTGTGTTCAGTTTGACTTAGTTGAACTAGTTGTATTTAGTCTAACTACAGAATACACTAGTGATGAGTGATGTGAATTAATTATTAATTAATTCACTAATTATTAACTCATAAAGAAACTAAAGAATACATCAGTTAACTCAATGCATGGATAGTTCAGTGGAGACAGGTGTTAGAGGTGGAGACTACTATCAATTGTGACTATAGATGTGCATGAGATTTGCATAATCAGTGATGGAGATTGCCAATGAGGATTGCGTAGTACAAGCCAAGGAAAACGAGCTTGGATCATTCCTATTCTTACATTGGATTGCGCAGTAGAGGCAGGCAGACAGCAGAGGAGATTTGAACCTGTGACTTGATTAAGATATGAACTAGTTTGTGTGTAACAGGTGGAGACAGTACTGAGTACTTGTGAGGAGTATTGTACTATGTATTGTTACATGTTCTCTATCATTATAATATACAGATAGTTGGGGGTTTTCAACTGTATGCGTTCCCTGGTTACATACTGTGTTGATATGTGTGATTGATGTTTCAATGTGCGCATGCGATTGTTTTGATTCCGCAAATTGATGATCAACGTAGAGGAGGTTATGTATTATGCATGCATTCCGCAAATAGTGTATAATCGGGATAATCTCTGTGAATAGGTGTCATATTATTCAAAATTCTACATGGTATCAGAGCAGAGTTGATCTTCAGATCTATTATTCAGAAAGTGATTACATTTTATTTCTTCAGGCAGAGTCTGTAATCGGGCAAGGTAGCCTCTAGATTCATCCTTATTTTGGAAGGTGAGATATCCGGTAAAAGCCCATATAGTCAATCTCTGTATGAGAAATACTTTGTTCTCACGAATTTTAGATCAGAAGCAGTTGAGTTTTGAGCTGGTGGAATTCGAATTTGCTGCAGTGTTTTCTTGGTGTCAAAGTTGAAATGTCTTTCAACAGATTGCGATTGGAGTATGCCCTTGAAGGCAGCTTGAATTATATTGCATGGAAAGACAGGATGGAGGCGGTGTTAGATGACAATGGGTTGAAGGAGGCTGATGTCCCAAAGCCTACTGATGCTTCTCACGTTGAGGCTTGGCAAAAGAAGACAACAAAGTGTCGAAGGATTCTGTTGGAGGGCGTGAAGTATCACATTGTATCCAGCATGCATGGAAAGGCTTCTCCATACTTGATGTGGAAAGTGTTGACAGATTTATTCCAAAGTAGGAGCGACTAGAGGAAGTTGGTGCTCAAGGATAAACTCAAAAACATTAAGTGTGAGAAAGGAGACAGTATGCCCAAGTATCTCACGAAGTTCACCCAGTGCCGGGATGAGCTGGGAAGTGTGGGGGTGATTGTCGATGATGAGGACTTGGTGAGCTTGGCTCTTCTTGGTCTTCCGAAGAGTTGGCATTCCTATCAGGACTCTGTCAATGGTCGGGAGAAATTGCCAGGATGGAAGAGACTTTGGTCAGATCTTGTGCAAGAGGAGATCAAGTGGAATACCAGGGATGGATCTTCATGAAAGGCATCTGATGAAGAAAATTGCGCTTTGGCTGCCAAAGAAAAGAAGGGGAAGAACAAGAAATCTTCTCATTCTAGTGCGAAAGGCAAGAAGTAGGACATGTCCAAGGTGAAGTGCTTTCATTGTCACCAACACGGACATTATGCCACAAATTGTCCACAGAAGAAGAAAAATAAGCAAGCTGCTAGATCTGTAGCGGGAGAGGCCTTAGCCTCGCAGTTTGAGCTGCATTTTTTGTTGATCGCATGCTTAGTATCAAGTGTGATGGGATTGATATGGATCTTGGACATTGGTGCATCTTTTCACATGACAGGAGATCGAGATTTGTTTTCTGATCTGGATGAGAAAGATCTTGGAGTGCACATCAATATGGGCGATGATGGTAGATACAGTGCGACTGATATCGGTACCATTTTCTTTGAGAGGGAGTCTGGTAAACCCTTCTTATTAAAGGAAGTGATGCATGTTCCAGGATTGAAGAAGAATCTTATCTCTGTGGCGATGTTAGAAGAGAAGGGATATGATGTTGTTTTCAGTGAGGGAAAGGCTTTCCTGCGTAGTAAGACAACTGGAGAAACCCGGAAGATAGGGGTTCGAGTCAGGAACCTTTATCAATTGCATGTAGATGGTTGCGCAGCAATGGCATGCAAGGCAGAAGGATTGGTGAGCCAGGATGATGGCGAGCTGTGGTACAGGAGATTGGGCCACCTTCACCATGGAGCCTTGAAGATACTACAGCAGATTACTACTAGGCTTCCTAAAGGCACTCTTGCGCAGTCAGATCAGTGCAAGGGGTGTACTTTGGGAAAATTTGTGAAAGCCACCTTTCACGAGAAGCATAGTCGTGCCACAACGATCCTTGAGAGAATTCACACAGACGTGTGTGGATCTTTCTCAGTAACTTCGACATCAAAGCACAGGTACTATGTGATCTTTGTTGATGATTTCTCTCAAAAGTGTTGGATCTTCTTCATGCAGAAGAAGAGCGAGACATACTCAAAGTTCTGTGAGTTAAAAGCACTGGTCGAGAAGGAATCGGGGAAGAAGGTGAAGGCTCTTAGGAGCGACAATGGTGGTGAATTCATCTCTGGTGAGTTCAAGGACTTCTGTAGCGCAGAAGGGATTTGAAGAGAGCTCATAGCTCCCCATAACCCACAACAGAACGAGGTTACTAAGCGGAAGAACAGAACGATCGTGGGTGCTGTACAGACAATGTTGCATGATCAGGGCCTACCCCTATGTGCAGAACCGTTGTCCTCATAGGATACTTGGCATGAGAACGGCCGAGGAGGCTTATATTGGTAAGAGGCCTGATATTTCCCATTTGAGGATTTTTGGTTCTAACGTTTACATGCATGTGACGAAGGATGCCAGGAAGAAGCTAGAGCCGACCGCAGAGGTTGGGATATTTTTGGGGTACACTGATACACCCCACAACTATCGTGTGTATTTGCCAGACAGTCGCAAGACTGTTGTGTGACAGGATATCAAATTTCAGGAGGATAAAGGCATGAAGTGTTCGCTTGAGAGGGAGCCACACTTGCATGCAGATGAGGAGCTATTAGTTCCTAAGGATGAGCTTCAGGACATGGATCAACCACAAGATGAAGTTCATGGAGTGGAAGAGACCACTCATGCAGTGCCAACCATCAGAGGGCGAAAGCGCACTACAGAAGCTGAGTGACTGGCTCAAGATGTAGAGAAGGTTGTAGGACCACCTACAGGACAGCGCAGACAGAGACAGTCACCTGATCGGTACACTGGATACATGGCTCTTGTGAGAAAATGTGTCATGACTGAGCCATCCTCTTTCGAGGAAGCTGTGGAGGATCCTGCATGGGTAGATGCGATGGTGGAAGAGTATGATTCGATTGTCAGAAATAGTGCATTGGAGATTGTCCCAAGACTGGAGTGGAAATCAGTGGTGGGTTCGAGATGGATCTACAAAGTGAAGCAGGCAGCTGACAGGAGTGTGGAGAAGTACAAGGCAAGATTTGTTGCCCAAGGCTTCTCACATATAGAGGGGATCGATTATGAGGAGACCTTTGCACCTGTTGCAAGGTATTCTTCCATATGGACGATTCTTGCTCTCTCAACGTAGATGGGGTAGCACATTCATCAGATGGATGTGAAGACTATGTTCCTCAATGGAGTCATTGAGGAGGAGGTGTACATAGAGCAGCCTGAAGGTTTCGAGATCTTCAACAGCGAGTCGCATGTGTGTAGGCTCAAGAGCGCGCTGTATGAGTTGAAACAAGCACCTCGTGCTTGGTACACATGGATAGACAGTTATTTCATCGGACTTGGATTCTCCAAGAGTGAGGTGGATCCTAACCTATACCAGATTTTAGTGGAGGGTAAGTTGCTTATCATTGTACTTTATGTAGATGATTTGGTTTTGACGGGAGATGAGCTGTTGATACTTTCATGCAAGGATGATCTTGGTAGAGAGTTCGAGATGAAGGACTTGGGCCTCCTTCATTATTTCCTGGGATTGGAAATTTGGCAGCGCAGTGATGGACTATTTCTTTCTTAGAGTAAGTATGCTCGGGAGATACTGGAGAAGTTCAACATGAATGGCTGCAAGCCTGTTGATACTCCTCTTCCTAGAGGTTAAAAGAAGGAGGATGCTACTTCAGCGGAGGTAGTGGATGCCACTGTTTATCGACAGTTGGTGGGGTCGCTTATGTATCTGGTCAATACACGACCCGATATATGCTATGCTTTTAACCAGCTTTCACAAGCTATGGTTAAGCCAACCAAGCTCTTCTGGAAGGCAGGCAAGCATGTATTGTATTATCTCAGAGGCACATTGGGATATGGATTGTGGTACAGATAGGAGGATGAGGTGAAGCTATGTGGCTTCACGGATGCAGATTGGGTAGGGAGACCAACGGAAAAAAAGAGCATATCTGGAGGGATCTTCAGTATCAGGTCGACAACAGTTTCATGGTACAGTAGGAAGCAGAGATCCGTGGCACTCAATTCAACAGAGGCCGAGTATATGCCAACAAGTTTGGCTGCATGAGAGGCTATATGGATGACGAAGATCCTGGTCGGGTTGGTCGGGTCACAATTGGAGCCTACAGTGATTTATTGTGATAACCATAGTTGCATTAAACTCTCGGCTAATCCAGTATTTCATGATAGATCCAAGCACATTGACATCAGGTACCATCATATCAGAGATTGTGTGTAGCGAAGAATCATGTTACTTTCATACATTCCAACAGAGGATCAGGATGCTAATATCTTGACGAAGGCACTCACCAGGAGCAAATTCAAATACCATCGAGGTAGGATAGGGGTTGCAGATAATCCATATATTTTTGAGAGGGAGTGTTGAAAATGAAACAAGATGATGGAGCTTAGTGAAAAGAAGTCGCCTTCACTAAGTGGGCCTGTAGGCTATTTTTGGCGCAAAGTCTATTTTTAGACTATGTCTATTTTTAGACATATGGATCATGGTCTACGAGTTGCAGGATGCTATTTGTGGATGATTGGTCATGTTGGTAAAAATAGTTGGACTTCTATTTTTAGACATATGGGCGGAGTCCATTTTTAGACTGCCAGGCTAAAAATAGAACAGTCGAATATTATTAGCTCTTAATAATATTTGGACTATAAACATTATCTTATCCTCCTGGAGCACTTCAGTTCGAGCTACGGATGTGGCGCATGTAGTTGCCAGAAGGAAATATGCTTTTCTTATGGGTCAGTTGAGCTATTGCATGATGGACTTCAGTTAGAACTCAAGTGATTGAGTTTGGTGGAGTTGATTGAGGAGTTGATGGAGTTGTGTTCAGTTTGACTTAGTTGAACTAGTTGTATTTAATCTAACTGCAGAATACACTAGTTATGAGTGATGTGAATTAATTATTAATTAATTCACTAATTATTAACTCATAAAGCAACTAAATAATACATTAGTTAACTCAGTGTATGGACAGTTTAGTGGAGACAGGTGTTAGAGGTGGAGACTACTATCAGTTGTGACTATAGTTGTGCATGAGATTTGCACAATCAGTGATGGAGATTTCCAATGAGAATTGTGCAGTACAAGCCAATGAAAATGAGCTTGGATCATTCCTATCCTTACTTTGGATTGTGCAGTAGAGGCAGGCAGACAACGGAGGAGATTTGAACCTATGACTTGATTCAAATCTGAGCTAGTTTGTGTGTAACAGGTGGAGATAGTACTGAGTACTTGTGAGGAGTATTGTACTATGTATTGTTACATGTTCTCTATCATTATAATATACAGATAGTTGGCGGTTTTCAGCTGTATGCTTTCCCCGGTTACATACTGTGTTGATATGTGTGATTGATGTTTCAATGTGTGCATGCGATTGTTTTTGATTCCGCAAATTGATGATCAACGTAGAGGAGGTTATGTATTATGCATGCATTCCGCAAATAGTGTATAATCGGGATAATATTTGTGAATAAGTGTCATATTATTCAAAATTTCTACATACAAAAAAATAAAAAAACTTAATTGTTCAATTATTATAATTCATGAGTAAAAATGTAAATATCGTTTGAATAGAGATAAGGAACAAAGATCATAACTAAAATTAAAAAGAATATTAAAATAAAAGAAAAAATTATTAAAATTATTATTATACTTAAAAATATAATATATATTTTAAATATTATACACATTAGGGTGATAAATAATAATATTAGATATATTTTTTAAATAACCTATATAATCTTTACTCCATATTATGCTCGATAATAAAGAGAAACGTTAACACCATAACATGTTTTAATTCTAACTTCTGCAAAAATGAAAACTCCTTAACAAATTTATAAATGGTTCTCCGTCTCTTCCTTTTTAAGGTAATATAGTCATAAGTCGAGGAACCTTGACTTCTTTCATACGGCCCAAAAAAAAGTATGGATAAGTTCTTCCCTATTAGAGTGAACTCTTATGGCATGGCTGATGACTTCTGAAAGAACCCTTCTAACATGACCATCATGGATGTTTTTCATATCATTGAACATTTTGAATTGTCTTTCAAAGTTATCTTAAGGACCAATCTGATTTCCTATGTTATAGGTTCTAACTTCTAATCTAATTCTAGCTTCAAATTGTCTTCTTAACCTTGCCCCTTTAGCAAAGACTATAGTAACTGTTTTTGAGTTTTGATTACTTCGGCACGAAGAGCAATGTAATCCTTTTTGTGTTTATATATATATATATATATATATATATATATATATAATTATTATTCATTTGCAAAGTATTATTCTCTTATTCTATTGATTACTTTTTTCTCTCATATCACATACATATAATAAATTCTTTTAACCTTTAGGAAATTTTGAGGTCTTATTTGGCCTCTTTCCGAGGCATCTCCTACATCATAATTACTCATATCTTGGTTAAAATTGGTTAAAAGTTATGTTTCTTGAATAATTTCCACCCATTGAAGTAATGCTAGCATTACTTCATCACATTAAATGTTTGTCTATAACATGTGTTTCCTTCATCAATATCATGGTGGAAGGTATAATATGAACATGTTGCATGTCAACAAATGGACAAGTAGGATAAGTGGCTACATGCATGTTGCCTCTCGTAAAGCTTTTGGGCATGGAACCCCCCCAAGGCATATTTTGGGGCTCAAAGCCCAAGTTTTGACCAAATCTTGTTGTAAATCTCTGCAAATTGCGGGCGCGGGAAGCAAAAGTATGATAGAGTCACGGGGTTGTCCGCCCTAGTTTTGTAATGTAATGTCAGCTGGATAGACCTACCCATGGTCTACAGACTATCAGATTGTATAAATAGAGCGAGGCTCTAAGTGTAATAGAGAAAATTGAAAATAAAGAATGGGCATGAGAAGTTTGAGTGATTGAGTCACAGTGTGAAGTGTGTCTTTGGGTCGTAGTGTAGGAGAAGGCTCTGCAACTGAGTGCACAGAGGCCTAGTAGTCTGCCGCTGAGTGCGCGGACCCCTGCAGCTCAGTGCACAAGGCGAGTCGAGTTTGTAACCATGGAAAGAATCAATAATTTGTGATCTTGGAGATTTTTGGCTGGGGAAAATCTTATATTTCCTGAATCCTTTTCAGATCAACCCTCACTCTGTCATGACCCATAATATGTCCCAAGTATTGTACGTCTTCCATGCCAAAGGAGCAGTTGTATAATTTGACAAATAATTTGTGATCTTGGAGAAATTACAATATATGGTTGACATGTTGAAGTTGTTTGTCCCACGTTATCCTATAGATGAGAATGTCATCGAAAAATACCAGGACAAATTTTCTAAGATATGGTTTCACAACATGGTTCAGGAGGCTCTGAAAAGTGGATGGAGCATTACATAGACCAAATAGCATGACCAAGAATTCATAATGGCCTTCATGATTTTGGAAGGCTATCTTGGGAATGTGAACTTCCTTCATCTGTATTTGGTGATAGCCTGAGCAGAGGTGTAGCTTGGTAAAATTTTTATCACCATGCAGTTCATAAAGTAGATCATTAACTACTGGAATAGGAACTTTGTCCTTGATAGTGGGATTGTTAAAGGCCCTAAAGTCAAGACACATGCGTCGTTATCCATCATTCTTTAGAACCATGACAACTAGAGATGAATAAGGGTTGGCGTTGGGACAAATATTAACAATTTCAAGGAGTTCCTTGAAGATATTTTCAATTTCATTCTGTTGTGCAAAAGGATATTGATATGGGTGAACATTTGGCGGTTTGGCCCTTGGGACAAAAGGGATGTTGTGATTATGTTCACGCCTAGAGGGTGGGAGCTATTTAGGTTTGTCAAATACTTGCAGGTGGTGATCCATTACCTATTGCATATCAGGATGAACATGAGGAGGAGTGGATTCAATGACCTGGATGACACTAAATTGAGCTACTACCCCATTATGGACCATTTTTAAAATATTCTCTATTCGATGTGAGTGGGTGATAGTAGGAGTACTCGCCTCGAGTTCCCTCAATGTATGAGTGTGACCGTTATGCTTAAATCTCATATATAATTCCCGGAAATCCATTGTGATAGGGCCTAGTGTGCAGAGCCATTCACCACTAAGGACAATGTCGCAACAACCCATTTCAATGGCAAACATGTGTGTTTTGAGCTAATAATCCCCCATTTGAAGATTAATATTTTCACAACGTTGTTCACATTTCATAATACCCTCATTAATGACAAGGACTTGGAAATTAGATACCGCCCATAAAAAACAACGAATCAGTTCTGCTACTTTCTTATGGTCAAAGTTATGACGGATGACACTACCAGTCAACACCACTACTAGTCGATGTTTAATAAAACCTTGGATTTTGAGAGTGTGGGGTGAATGATTTCTATCCAAGGCATGTAGCGATATAACCGACTCATACAACATAGCTGAGAGATCATTTTCTGGGTTGGTTTGAGGTTCACTCACTTCTTCCTCAAGAAGTTTAGTGGAGGAAGCTTCATCGATTGAGGTATTATCAATAGAATCAATTTGAAAGAATTTGGGTTACCTGCATTTATGTATTCAGGAGGACTTTTCATTACAGTAGTACTACAGTCCTTGTTTCCTTCTTTCAACCATTTATGATGGTGAGATATTTTGAACTATAAGTGTTTGGGTGGGGCCTATAACCTAGGTGGGACATGCCTCAGTGATGAAATTAGGATGATTAGACTCGGAATTTAAGGCGACTTCCACATCTAAGGCTTTGCAAAATGTGTCCAACCAAGTAGTTGGGTGATGCAATCGTACATGGGCTTGGATGGCTTCTTTTAGGCCATTGATGAAACATTCCAAGTAAAAGTCATCTCCTAGTCCTTTAGCTATGATGGCTAAGTTTTCAAAAGCTGCAATGTAGTCCCTTGTTGTACCTATTTTCCTAAGCTTAGTGAGACGAACCAAAAATTTAGATTCCAAATCAAAGCTTTCATAGATGTATTTTGAGAACATGTTCCAAGTTGGCCTCCCTGGATAACATTTCTTATGCCACTGCCAAAACTGCCATCTCTCTTTCTCTAAGTAAAGGGCTCCCACGTGTAGTCTAGTTCCATCCTCCTAGATATTATTAAGGAATAAATACTTTTCCGTTTGTGCCATCCATACGGTCGGGTTAGGGCCATCCAATTTGTACATTTCCAGCTTGGTTGTTGTGTGGCTAGACGATTCGGGATCCGCATGGAAATGAATGTGATCATTGGATTCTCCTTCTATGTGTGCATCCATAGTAGGCTCCTCCCCCATGGGTTCACTAAGTGTCTTGATAACGATCATTAGCTATGTGAGCTGGGAGGTAATAGACTCTTGGAACTCACTGAATACTTTTTCAAGGTTTTCAACCTTCTCAACAACCCTTTTCGTAGCGATGAATTGAGACTTGGTACCAAGCATACACTATCACTGGTCAAAATTTGAACTTACTTAAGAGTAGTACTCTTATAAAGAAGGAAAGCTAAGGAGTCTAGTAGCATGGGTCACTTGAAGCCAGATCAAGAAAAAGTTGGCACCACCTGAAAATTGGGGGCTTACAAGTGAATGGTACCACTGCGACCAAATCGTCGTCTTGAATATTATGGGATTATCATCCTGGCTGATCAATAATGTAGTGGTTGAATTCCAGAAATCCTGATACTAACAAATATGCAGAAAATGGGCCTGGACTGTAGTAACAGAAACCCCCAAGGTATGGGTACTACAGAATGTGTTGTGACAATATGATGTGGACTATGGCTGTCAAAACCCTCACTTCCCAAAGAGACTGATATGTGCTATGAAAACCCCAACTTTTGAATAGAATATGTATGATGACGAAAGAATCCCAACTATTGAGTATGATATGTACAATGGTGGAAGAATCCCAACTGTTGGATCTGATCTAGACAGTGACAGTTGAACCCCAACAACTAGATCTGATCTGGAAGAAAAGGTAGGGGATGATGTTTAGATAGTTGAGGGAACTATGGTCACAAAGGAGTTTCAGGTGCTACAAATCACAATATACGTAGGGGTTTATTGTGCTATACAACAAACCTCCCCATTTTAAAATTTTTCATAAAAAACTTTAATAAGAAATGTGTACCCTTTAGAATATAAATAAAATCAATGAAAAGTTGAAAATAAATTTTATAATAGGTCATAGAAGATTTGCTTTTAGAATAGGTTAAATCATAATCGTAATTGGCAATCTATCAAACCCATGAAAGTCCTCTTGACAAGGTCCGATCCGATTTCAATTACAATAAAACCTTATCATAAATCTTTATCAAATGAAAGCAATTATAAAAAGAATATATCGCATCGTGCACATCCTTTATTTCAAAAATGGACTTAAAGTGTTCCATTGAAATCCGTTGATGTGATAACTCTATCGGGAAATTGCATATCGCTTCTTATCAACAAATCACTTCAAGTCTTCCATTGAAAACATCCGATGTTATACGCCGATCGCAATTGCACATCGCTAAAATCATAAGACACATCCCAAAAAGTTCCTTTGAAATCTTCCGATGTGATTTTATTATCTGTAAGTGCACTTTTGATAAAAGGAAAAACACAAAATATCACGAACATGTGCAACTTAAAGTTATAAATAAATTATAAATAAAATTAAAAAAGATTTATTAAGTTTAAAGCATGCTTCCTCCCCATGCTAGCTCACCATTGATCGCAATCGCAACCATGCAATGGAATTATTTAAGCACAACACTTGGAATTCCCGATCTGTGATATTCGATTATCGCTAATCACTGATCGGGAAGTCACGATACCACTCTAAAAAGGACTGTTATAAATTCACGATGCGACATATCATCATGGCATTAAAGTTTCACGTTGGAAGTTACAGGGAAATCATTAAGAAGCAGTTATGGTTGAATCTTTCAAGGATTTCATCCATGGTGGCTTAATATATCATAGATCTTTAACATCTATTGCACCTAATTGATGTTAGTCTTGTGCGCTGCGTATTAACTTTGAACAAAGTTTTTATACTATTACGTCCTTCTTTTTCATTTTGTAGAGCAAGTTCGAAATCATCAGTCCAACAAAAATGTCTAACAGAGCTCGGAAAGCAAAGGTCCCTGTCGTAGTGAAAGATGAACCAACAAAGTTGGAACTAATAGATGATACTACCTATGTAGGCCTCCGCAAGACTTCATGGGAGGGTATATATAATTTACTCGAAGCCGAGGATCCAAGTGAATTTGAAGAAGAAGGAGCAACGACTGGTTCAACTGATAAATCTGAAAATACTCTTTATGATTTAGCTAGATCCTTCCTCCAAAGAATAGTAGCCTGAGCAAAAGTGTTACCATACAATGAAATGGTGAGATGGATTATAAAAAGTATCAACATAACTGACAGGGCCTTCTATACAGCCAATGGAAGGATGTTCAGGATGTTTAGGGCAGAAGATATCGAGAAGATGTATCAATTGGTAGACCCCCAAAAACATTAAAATAAAGAATTTTTAGAAGCTTTTGCCAAGGAGAATGATATAGAATCGTACCCTATTAGGAAATGGAGACATTTCTCAAATAGGCATAAGTATGAATCTTCTGGTATGTACTCCATAGACTCCTTAGCATCTCCTTATTGCTATGCTGGCGCTATGTTATGTAGACTCTTTGGAGTCTCTGATTCAGCTAGGTTAAATATAGAAATGGCGCCTTTAATGGAAGCAACAATCCACTCTTATATCATGAATTGGGCAACCATTTTATTAGATAAAATGGCCAACCAAATCCTTGATTATAGAAGAAATAGGTTTGTAACTACCCGTACAATACCTCCATTCTATATGAGTGCCTACATCATGGATACCATCTGTTTCAATTCTGACTACCCCATCCTAGGTTGGAAATGGACTCCTCAAGACCCAACTCCTATTCACATTTATCATAGGTATTTGTGGAAGGCCCATTACAAAGATCATATATATAGAATTTATCATGGTTTTATTTTACCCATCCATCAGGCCATATTTAACAAACCTGCACCTCGGTTATCCGATGTGGCCAGCATTGACCTAACATCAATCAGAAGTTGATTTGATGAAGAAATGTTCACCTATGTTAGACTTTTTGGTAGCACCACAAATCTACATGTTCTCCCCTTATACATTCCTGATAAGCTGTTGGCCAGAGAAATAGCTTACCAAATAACAGAAACATGAATGTCAAGGAATATCAAAGAGTCCAAGAAACAAATGTGGCCTCGATTTCCCCTCCTCTGTGGTACCTACACATTGCATGATTTCAAACATGCAAAGAAAGAAATGAAGAATATAATAATTCTGAAGCTAGCAGTCATTCCTAAGAGACAGTATGATCCAGGAGCAGTGGCTTACAACTTCACTAGTCTGGTGAAATTTGCCAAATTCGAACATGAGATAGATGAATATGATGACTTGTTCACTTCGGATGAGTTATTTTCATGGGTAAAACATTTATCAAAGATCAAATATGGAGCAGGGGGGAGAAATAAATTTATGCAGTTCGGGGCACAGAGGTTACAAACATTGCCTCTATATTTATTGGCCACTACCCCTATGGTGCAGCAAGAAGGCCACAGTGAAGAACAAACTACTGAGAAGAGTCCTGAAAAGGAGAAGACTCATGAAAAGGAGAAGAGTCCCAAAAAGGAGAAAAGTCCCGAAAAGGAGCAGACAAATGAAAAGACCAGCGAGCTCCTTGATACTAATGTAAATATTGATTCTAGCTCACTCAAGGAATGGGAGCGGTTTGATAAAATGATCAAAAACCAGAATGACTCCCAAAACATCATTACACCAAAATCAACCGCAACACAGGAGCCTATTGTTATGACTACTACAATTGAAGGGGCAGTCGACACAGTGAACACTCAGCAGGATATTGAAATAATTCCAGAAAATCCTTCTGAAGAAATTTTATTGAAGGTAGAGGAAATACCACCCCTTGATGTATTTTACACTCCAAAGCATAGGGCTGTGGTCAAAAGAAAAATGAAAAGGAGGAAAATTGACCAAGGAACACTCTCAACTCCTCAAGTTTAACTAATGACTGTGGTATGGAAAACTCAGAAGTCACCCCTTCTGAGGATTTAACAAAGTTGTCTCAGTATGCGGGTGCCTATATAGCCACTACAATGGACAAGGCTTCTGAAGTTAGCCAACTAATCAAGGAAAAGGATCTAAGGATCACTCAACTTGAAGAGCAAACAGCAGAAGAACAACAGAAGATTAGTCAGCTTGAGCAACAGCTAGCAGAACAAAAACAACAGAATGAACAACTAAAAGAACAACTAGCTCTGGAGAAACAAAAGATCAATCAATAGGCTCTCCAGAAACAACAAAAGTTGTCTCAAGAACTCAACAAGCTTCAAGCGATAGTTCAACAGGAAAAGAGGGCTAAAGAAGAACAAATTGCACAGTTGCAATTATAGGTAGAAAGATTCAAGGGTTATCCAAAGGTTGATGAATTCAAGAAAGAAGCCCTAGAAGTGACTAAAGCCTTATCTCGGCAATTAAATATCCTTTGCCATAAGATATCATTGGTTGACCCATTGTGCACTATCACTGCATCACTCATTGAAAAGGGACTTGACACTAGGCTAGAATTTGAAAACGCAGATGATAAGGTGACAAAATTTCTTTCTTGGCAAATTTCAGCAGATGGTATGGCTGCTAATCTACCGAAAATCCAATAATCACACAAAGAGATCTTGTTTTCAGAGTGGGAATCATGGTTAATTAAGGCCGAAATAGCTACTTCTAGAGCTAGAGCTACAATGAACAGAGTGATTGAGTTGGTAAATGACAACCTATATCTAACTAAATTGATCTCCAATTTCTCTCCAGGAAAGCTCCTAAAAGAAAAAGTGCTAGAAGATCAATGGAGATAGGATATGGCTAGCAGAGAAGAAAAAATTTGCAAAATACAAGACTTGACTTGGGATGCATTTTGGTTTTTCCTAGTAAAGCCACACAATCAACAAATGGCCACCAAATGTCTTGCCATGCTGTCAAACTCATGGTTCCTGAACTTTCAGATGCTACGTTCGCAACTCAACTACATTCTAGGTTGAGTCACCCTCTAAAAATTCATCAAATGCTCTCAGTTTGTTAGCTACAAGCACAAGAGATGAAGTAGATACAATGAATCAGTTAAAAGGCTATCGCATTGTTATTTTTATAAATCAAATCCCAGATTTTCATATTAGCAATTTCAACAAATCAAAGCAATTTTTATTGACAGTTAGTTTTATTTTATTATTTAAAACCTTTCATGTCTTTGAAGAAAGGCCCTCAACTTGTATAAGATTTGACTTGAGAAATTTCACTTTTGTACTTCTGAATATTTTTTTCAGTAGTGGATCAAGGTTCTACCTTTTTGTGATGAAACTCTCTCAAGACCTGCACTTTTGTATCTCTTAGAAGGTTTTCTCAAATAACAAAGTGGAATCAGAGTGTTATTTACATCGAAAAGACTCAAATGCATGTGGTATTTTTGTCACTGCTATTTTTCCTTGCTTCCTTATGTAATGAATCATTCCTTTTAAAAGTTGCTATTGTTGAGATATGTATGTTGTTCAAACAATTCTTTATGATGTCATTTCTGAATATTTAGAATTGTTATACTTTAAAGATATATGTCAGCGATATATATTGTTATGAATGAAATATGTTTTTATTAATAATTAATTTGTTTTATTTCTTAAACAAAGTAATCATTATCTATGAATGCATCTTTATATCAATTAACAAGTCATCTATATGATTAGTTATCTATTAGAAATAATCAGAAATCACATTTGTTAATACATTACCCGGGTTAGATAAGCATATTTGTATATTTTGGAGTCATAGGTTAAAATAGTTATCCTCCTTATTATACATTATAAACCAATCATCAATCAAACCATCAATTATATGGGAAACTAGTCCCATAATATCTAGTTGGAGCCACCACACCAAACGGAAAAGGAGTTGTACTAAGGTCTGGACCGGGTGGTTATCCCCAATGTTGGTGCTAGGATTTTAGAGGCATCAACATTTTTGGTGCTAGAAGGAGGGCTTGAACTGTGAATGGCGAGTAAATCCAAATCCATAGGCCATTCTAAGAGTAAAAACCCCTCACCATCTCCTCCAACTTCTCCTTTGCATTCTAAATCTCCTATTTCTAAGCGAGAAGTTGAAAAGGAAAACACAACACCCACTGCTGAAAACTTAAACACACTTGACAATTCTTCTCTTGAACCCCCTGAAGTTCAGACCTTAATTCATAAACTCCAAGGGTTTTCAATATCCCAAGAAGAGTCTGAGTTATCCAAAGGCAGTGTGACTTCACAATATATTCCATCCCATCCTCTTACAATATCCAAGAGTGAAAATCTTGGTATTCCACCAACCGAATTTCCTCCACCAAGTAGAAAAAGAGCTAGGAAGAAACCTTTAGAGTACGAGAGTGAGACTCTTTCTTCATCATCATCCATTCCATCTAAACCATTGCAAAGTCATCCATCCACTCCCCAACTCAAGATCATAGTCCATAAGGGTACAGGTACTCCAATATCCTCTACCCAATCACCTTCAACTGCCTCTTCACCATCCTCTACTATTAGTTTGACAATGGCACATAATCAACCTCAATCACGGCCATGGAAAAATCTAGGAGTTGTAACTATGCCTACACCCTTGAGTCAATTTCCATCTCATCCTTAAAAATGCTTACCAAAATTTAATCCAGACATTGGCATATTAGCAGAAGAACATATAAACAATTTTATGTTGTCCATAAACCTAAATGGGGTAACAGAAGAAGATGTTGTTGTTAGGATTTTTCCATATACTCTACAAGGTGCAACTAGATCGATATTTTTCATTACCACCGGGATCCATCAATAGCTGGGATGCTTTTAAGGAAAAAATTGTAACGAAGTTTAGAGATGATAGGTCTACAGCGACTTTGATTAATGACCTCTCCAATCTGAAATCTGAATCAAAGGAACCCATCAAAGAATTCAACTCCCAATTTAGTAAACTGCTGAATAAAATTCCTGCAACATCCAAGCCTATTGAAGAAATTTGAAGTGAATGGTAGATCTCTGCTTTACCTTCAAACATAGCCATTTTCGTTGATAGAGATGCCAAACCCACATTAGCATAAAATATGAAGGAAGATCGCTATTGAAAAACGCATCATTTCTTTGGAAAATAAAAACACTCTTGAAGAAAGAAAATAAAAAAAGGTTAATTTCAAATATGATTCAAAAGAAAAAGTAGTTAAAGGCCCATATGACATGGAAGGTTTACAAAAGGTTCTAAAAACCATGTCTAATGAAATGGTGGAAATAAAAAAGTAGGTGGCTGAAACTTCTACTAAAAAACCATTTAGAAACTTTAGAAGAAATCATTCAACTGAACCAAAACCACCTAATGCTATATCTAATGTAGAATCAGATCAAGATGATGATGAAGATGAAGACACAGTTTTATCATCGAAGGAAATGGAAGAAGAGGAAACAGTTGAATGTCATGGGATGTAGGACTTTATCTTGCCCAACTCTGACAAAGAAAGTGAACAGGAAGCTCCCCCAGTAAATACCAGAAGTAGAAATGCAACAGAGCCTATTCAAACGAATCCAAAGAAGAAAAATTCAAGCTATGTTCCTAAAGACAAAGCTCCCATGAAGAAAACTCCAATGGTGCCTACCCAAAATAAACCATCATCATCCAATGCACCCTCATCATCTAAAACCTTAGTAGTCTTGACTCTATGGATTACAACATTATGGAGGACATGAAGAAGACTCGAGCAAATGTTTCTTTACGCGAACTTAGCAAGCTAAAGAACCAAAGGAAATTGTTACTTAAAGAGTTAAATGCAATACCTTCTTCTCCTCTTCCAACCAGTGTATTATCCAAAGTGGCCAAAGGATCAGGTAAACCACCATTGGATAAAGTAGATGCTACTGATGTTGTTTTGATAGGAGATAGGTCTAATTATCACACTCCTCATTTTCTCTTGACTTATGAGATCTATAACATAAATATGCATAACTACCTAATAGATTCAGGGGCTTCATCAAATATAATGCCAGCCTCAATTTTCTCTAAATTAAATAATGATCCCCAAAAATTTGCAGTTCATATTGTTCAGTTAGATCGAACTAAAGTGCAAGTTTTAGGAGAGATTAATTCAGTTACCATTAGGCTATCTGCTAATCCTTGAGTAGTTTAAATAATTGATATATTGATTGCTGACATCCCTGAGTTTTGTGGTTTAATTCTAAGCAGGGATTGGTCTGAGAAACACCATGGTTATATTTCCATTGATTGGCCTCACATGTGGCTTCCTTATAAAGAAAAACCAAATCAAATCAAAATAGATCGGCAAAAACACATGACTCATACAATAACAGAGTTTGAACAAGAAAACCAACCTGTAGCTTTCAATAACAACATTCTTGGAAATTACTCAGCTAAGTCATTCTTTGGAAATTTTAATGCTCAACAATCGCCTTTTCTTGTTAATAGTATCACATCACAAATTGAAAACTTCTCTCATACTGATACCTCAAGATGTGTTAGTATTGTTGATGAACTTGTAAATAAATCTGTAGATAAGCCTTTATTTTGGTCTTTATATTTTGATGGATCAAAATCCAATGACAGTGTAGGAGCAGGGTGTATTTTAGTTAGTTCAGAAGGGGAAAAAACAATGCTATCATGCAGGCTAGAATTTGAGTGTACCAAATAACAGTGCAGAATATGAGGCATTGATTCAAGGGCTCTATAAAGAAATAGGCTTGAATATTCAGTATCTGAAATTATTTGCTGATTCCAAAATTGTCATCAAACAAGTAACAAACATTATTCATTGTCTCTCAGGTCATCTCAAACATTATCAATCCCTTGTTCAGGATATCATAACTCATTTTCTAGCATTTAATATTTCTCATATTCCTAGAACTCAGAATGCAGCAACTGATTTATTGTCTAATGTTGCTTCTAAGCTCCTCCCATCCAAGTATTATAGTCCAGATAGGTTTTCAGTTGAATTAATTTTTCGGACATCTGTCCCACACAATGTCACCAATTGGCGGGTATTTAATCATGATGAAGACATTTTAAATTTTTTGACTGCTGAAAAATCTTATGATGATCAGATTATTGATGAAAGTGATCATGATCTTCAGCTAAAACAAATACCAAATGAGAATTCTATTCCTAAATCTATGGTCAAGCTAGAAGATCTCTATGACATCAAAGATAGATTCAAAAAGGTCACTAATGAAAAACTTCAAAGTTCTACTTTAAAGTTTGAATTAGTAAACCTTGGCACTGAGGCCAAACCACATAATTTCAATCTAGGACTTGAACTCACATCAGAAGAAGGATTTTCTTTCATCATATTATTAAACAAATACAAAAATGTTTTTTCTTGGAATTACGAAGATTTGAGAACTTACGATACTTCTATCATTCAACACACAATTCCAATGATCTCTGATGAGAAACCTGTACAATACAAGTTAAGGAAAATTCACCCAAATTTGGAAAGTCAAATCAAAGCATAGTTGAATAAACTTCTGAATGCTAAAATAATTTTCCTAGTCAGACATTCTAAATGGGTTTCAAACTTGGTACTTGTAAGGAAAAAGAATTGTGATATTAGGATTTGCATTGATTTTAGAAATATCAATAAGGCATGTCAAAAAGATAATTTCCCATTACCAACAATGGAACAAATACTTCAATCAGTCATTGGTTCAGAGTTAATGTCCTTTCTTGATGGTTTTTTAGGATACAATCAAATACTGGTGCATCTAGATGACAGACTAAAAACTACATTTAGGACTAAATGGGGAACATATGCTTATCAGAAACAGTTTTTTGGTTTAATAAATGTTGGAGCTACTTCCCAACGAGCCATGGATATAGCCTTCAAAGGTTTGATCAATAGGTCAGTTTTTTTCTACTTAGATGACATTACTATTTTTTCCAAGAAAAGGGCCAATCATATCCATGATTTAAAATGGATCTTTGAATGATGTAAAAGGTACAGGATTTCTCTAAATCCCAAGAAATCATTCTTTGCTCTAAATCAAAGGAAAACTCTTAGGGTTTATTGTGTCCAAATATGGCATATATATTGATCCTGATAGGATAAAAGAGATTTATGACATTCCTTTGCCACATAACAAGAAATCAACGCAATCATTTTTGGGACAGATAAATTTTGTAAAAAGATTTGTTCTTGATTTTTCTCATATAGTCTTACCTTTACAAAATATGATTAAGAAAAATTCAGTTTTCCAATGGGGACATAACGAAAAAGAAGCCTTTGACTCAATCAAGCAGGAAATTATTAATGCTCCTGCATTGAATACTCCCAATTTTTCTAATCATTTTATTTTTTATACTTTGGCCACTGAAACATCTTATGTTGTTGTTTTAACACAAATCAATGATCAGCAAGCAGAAGCACCTATATCTTTCTTTAGTTCCAACTTACAGGGTGTTGAACTCAACTATTCGGAAGTAGAAAAACAAGCTTTTGTTGTGTTTAAAGCTATCAAACACTTTAGACCATTTCTCCTAAAAACACACACAAAAGTAATAGTCTCATTCTCTGCAGTGAGATAATTTCTAGTGCAAAGGGAAGTAGGAGAAAAGAGAGATAACTAGGTAACAACTTTACAGGAGTATGATATTGATATTAAACCAACGAAAATTGTGAGAGGGAAAGGTTTTTGTAGGTTATTAGCAGGAGCTTCTAATATTCCAGAACATGAAGATTCAGATAAGACTCTTCAAGTGAATGAGATAAGTATCATAAATTCTGAATCTTAGTATGCTGATCTAATCTTTTACTTAAAAAATGGATATGCTTCCCTAATTTTAGTTACAAGAACAAACCTGCCTTAAGATTAAAATCAAAACACTTCGAAATCATTGATGATGTGTTATTCAGAAGAAATTATGATTCAATTTTATTAAGATGCCTAGAAAAAATTGAAGCACAAAAGGTTTTGCAGGAATTACATGATGGTCCAGCAGGTGGACATTTTGGAGGAGATACTACAGCTCACAAAATCATACATGTTGGATATTATTGGCCCACTTTATTTAAAGATGCCCATGATTATGTCAGGAAATGCAAGATATGCCAAACTGCTAGTGGGAGACAAAGGAAACCAGCCTTTCCTTTACAACCAGTAAACATTGAGAAACCATTTGAATAGTGGGGGCTTGATATCATAGGAGAGATTGTTCCACATTCTTCCAAGTAACATAGATACATCCTTACAGCCACGAATTACTTCACAAAGTGGGTAGAAGAAATTCCATTAAAGGTAGCTAACTATGATGCAATCATTAAATTCATTGATCAATTCATCATCACCAGGTTTGATGTACCTAATGCCCTTATTTTTGATAATGCATCTTATTTTTCTAGGAGTAGTATAGTTGAATTTGCTCTTAAGAGAGGTTTTAAATTAAAATATTATGCAAATTACTATCCTCAAGGTAATGGTTTGGCAGAATCAACTAATAAGAATCTTATCAAGATTATTAAAAGAACTGTTGATCAAAATCAAAAGAATTGGCATAAATATTTAATATTTGCATTATGGGCAGATTCCATAACTCTGAAGGCCTCAATAGGTAGTTCTCCTTTTAACCTAGTGTATGGGAAAGAAGTTGTAATACCTTCAAACTTAGCACTTCCATCTTTATCCCTAGTATAATTTATTGAAGAAAATCCTTCTTCCTCTATTCAATTAAGATTTGATCAAATCCTCAAATTGGAGGAGGAGAGAGAGAAGGCCAAAATCACTCATGCTAAACATCAACACGTTATTAAATCTTCTTTTGATGCAAGTTCTATCGGTTCAAAAACATTGCAAATTGGTGATATTGTGTTAAAATGGGACAAAGCACATGAAGACAAAAGTAAATATACCAAATTTCAAAAGATGTGGCTTGGACCATTTCAAGTCATTGAAAAGATAGGCTCATCAACGTTCATACTGCAAGATTTATCAGGAAAGAGAAATTCTCTTCCTGTGAATAGGCTCATCTTAAAGAAATTCTTTTCTTGAGAAGGTAACCCCTTCTTACCTGTAAATATTCTTTATGCAAGTTTGTTTATTTTTTAGAAGATAATGTTGTAAATAGTCTTCCATTTGCCTTTTACTATTGAAAATCTCTTTGAGTGAATATTGTAAATACTTTCTTTCAAATGCTATAACTTTTAAGGAAATGAGTACATTTTTGGAAAGTTGAATAAAATATTAAACTCTGAAGACCTCTTTAAAGTTTGCAAAATCTTCTAAAAACCTTGAAAATATTGTAAATCATTCTAAGTTTTATTAAAGTTAAGAGAGGTTATTCATAAAAAGTAAAGACTTTTCCAAGCTTAGCATCCATAAACTCTTAAGGAGAAAGTCATTCACCCCATCCACTAAGTTTATGATTTTTCAGAGTGTAATTCTAAAATATGTCTGATATAAAAGATAAGAGGTCTCATCATGAGCCTACTTACCATGATCATAGGGAACTAATTAAACTAGCATTACCAATACTGGATCTCAAAACAGGGTAACGACTTATAATCATAAGACAAGGGGTCTCATCACGAGCCATCTCTTTCAGTTCAATTACAACCAGTGAATGGCATTGTTATAAGGTGGCTACCAAACTAGGACAATGGCTTTTTATCTTAAAAAAATAATAAAAGAATATAAAATCAAAAAAAATATGTAAACATATCTTTTTGAATTTATCTTTCAAAAGTTATGCTCTTAGATGGATGGGACAATGAATGATTTATGGTTAAAAGGTAACCCTGCTGATACTATAGATGTTTGCTGGCAACAGAAGCACTACTTGTGACAAAAGAGTAAATTTAAAAGCTAAGTTGGAAGAGCCCCCTACTTTATCTTTATCAACCAATCAAAACTTGAAAAAACCTGAAATATTTTTATTTTTAAGAGATTGTAAAAGAAATTGCAAAATATTGTCATTTCATTCAGAGTTAATTTTTATTTAGCTATTCTTAGATGGTTTTCATTATCCTCAATTGTTTCCAAACTCAGAAAGTTTTAGATATTGCATTATTTTTCAGAGATAACTATTTCTCCTAGTGAATCGCCAATTGTTGTGCTATAAAAAAACCCTCCCCATTTTAAAAATTTTCATAAAAAACTTTAATAAGAAATGGGTACCCTTTAGAATATAAATAAAATCAATAAAACGTTTGAAAATAAATTTTATAATAGGTCATATAAAATTTTCTTTTAGAATAGGTTAAATCGCAATCACAATTGGCAATCTATCAAACCCATGAAAGTCCTCTTGATAAGGTCCGATCCGATTTCAATTATAATAAAACCTTATCATAAAGCTTTATCGAACAAAAGAAATTATAAAAAGAATATATTGCATCGTGGACATCCTTTATTTCAAAAATGGACTTAAAGTGTTCCATTGAAATTCGTCGATGCGATAACTCTATTGGGAAATTGCATATCGCTTCTCATCAACAAATCACTTCAAGTCTTCCATTGAAAACATCTGATGCGATATGCCGATCGCAATCGTGCATCGCTAAAATCATAAGACACATCCCAAAAAGTTCCTTTGAAATCTTCCAATGTGATTTTATTATCTTGAAGCGCGCTTTTGATAAAAGGAAAAACACGAAATATCATGAACATGTGCGGCTTAAAGTTATAAATCAATTATAAAGAAAATTTAAAAAGATTTATTAAGTTTAAAGCATGTCGCCTCCCCATGCCAGCTCACCACTAATCGCAATCGCAACCATGCAATGGAACCATTTAAGCACGACACTTGTAATTCCTGATCTGCGATATGTGATTATCGCTAATCGTTGATCGGGAAGTCATGATACCATTCTAAAAAGGACTGTTATAAATTGGCGATGTGACATATCATCATGGCATTAAAGTTTCATGTTGGAAGTTATGGGGAAATCATTAAGAATAGGTTATAGTTGAATCTTTCAAGGATTTCATCCATGGTGGCTTAATATATCATAGATCAGTAGCATCTATTGTGCCTAATTGTTGTTAGTCTTGTGCACCGCGTATTAACTTTGAACAAATTTTTTCCACTATTATGTCCTTATTTTTCATTTTGCAGAGCGAGTCCGAAATCATCAGTCCAACAAAATGTCTAAGAGAGCTTGGAAAGAAAAGGTCCTTGTCGTAGCGAAATATGAACCAACAAAGTTGCTACTGATAGCTGATACTACTTGTGTAGGCATCGGCAAGACTTCATGGGAGGGTATATATAATTTACTCAAAGTCGAGGATCCAAGTGAAATTGAAGAAGGAGCAATGGCTGGTTCAACTGATAAATCAAAACATACTCTTTATGATCTAGCCAGCTCCTTCCTCCATAGAATCGCAGCCTGAGCGAAAGTGTTACCATACAATGTCATGGTGAGATGGGTTATAGAAAGTATCAACATAAACAACAGGGCCTTTTATACAGCTGATGGAAGGATGTTCAGGACATTTAGGGAAAAATATATCAAGAAGATGTATCAATTTCCAGACCCCCAGAAACATTACAATAAAGCATTTTTGAATCTTTTGCTAAGGAGAACGATATAGAATTGGGTGCTATCACGCAATAGAGACATTTCCCAAACAAGCATAAGCATGAATCTTCTGGTATGTACTTCGTAGACTCCTTAGCATCTCCTTATTGTTATGCTGGCACTATGTTATGTAGACTCTTTGGAGTCTTTGATTCAGCTAGGTTTACTATAGAAATGGTGCCTTCAATGGAGGCAGCAATCCACTCTTATATCATGGATTAGGAAACCATTTTATTAGATAAAATGGCCAACAAAATCCCTGATTATAGAAGAAATAGATTTGTAACTACCCGTACAATACCCCCATTCTATATCAGTGCCTACATCATGGATACCATATGTTTCAATTCTGACTATCCCATCCTAGGTTGGAAATGGACACCTCAAGACCCAACTCCTATTCACATTTATCATAAGTATTTGTGGAAGGCCCATTATAAACATCATATATATAGAATTTTTCATGGTTTTATTTTACCCGTCCATCACGCCATATTCAAAAAACCTGCTGCTTAGTTATTTGATGAGGCCAGCATTGACCTAACATCAATCAGCAGTTGGTTCGGTGAAGAAATGTTAACCTATGTCAGATTTTTTGGCAGCACCACAAATCCACATGTTCTCCCCTTATACATTCCTGATAAGTTGTTGGCCAGAGAAATAGCTTACCAGATAACAGAAATAGGAATGTCAAGGAATCTCAAGGAGTCCAAGAAACAAATGTGGCCTCGATTTCCCCTCTGCTGTGGTACCTACACACTGCATGATTTCAAACATGCAGAGAAAGAAATGGAGAAGATAAAAATTCTGAAGCTAGTAGTCATTCCTAAGAGACAGTATGATCCAAGAGCAGTGGCTTACAACTTCACCAGTCAGGTGAAACTTGCCAAATTTGAACATGAGACAGATGAATATGATGATTTGTTCACTTCAGATGAGTTATTTTCACAGGTAAAACATCTAGCAAAGATCAAATTAGGAGCAATGGGGAGAGATAAATTTATGTAGTTCAGGGCAGGGAGGTTACAAACACTGCCTCTAGATTTATTGGCCACTACCTCTATGGTGCAATAAGAAAGCCACAGTGAAGAAAAAACTACTGAGAAGACTCCTGAAAAGGAGAAGACTCCTGAAAATTAGAAGAGTCCTGAAAAGGATAAAAGTCTTGAAAAGGAGTAGACAAATGAAAAGACCAGTGAGGTCCTTGATATGGACGTAAATATTGATTCTAGCTTACTCAAGGAATGAGAGTAGTTCGATCAAATGATCAAGAACCAAAATGACTCCCAAAACATCGTCACACCAGAATCGACCACAACACAGGAGTCTATTGTTACGACTACTACAGTTGAAGGGATAGTCGGCACAGTGAACACTTAGCAGGATATTGAAATAATTCCAGAAAATCCTTCTGAAGAAATTTTATTGAAGGTAGAGGAAATACCACCCTTTGATGTATTTTACAATCCAAAGCATAGGGTTGTGGTCAAAAGACAAAGGAAACGGAGGAAAATTGACCAGGGAACACTCTCAACTCCTCAAGCTAATCTAATGAGTGTGGTATGGAAAGACTCAGAAGTCAACCCTTCTGAGGATTTAACAAAGTTGTCTCAGTATGCAAGTGCCTATACAACTGCTACAATGGACAAGGCTTCTGAAGTTAGCCAACTAATCAAGGAAAAGGATCTAAGGATCACTCAACTTGAAGAGTAAATGACAGAAGAACAACAGAAGATTAGTCAGCTTGAGGAACAACTAGCAGAACAAAAATAGCAGAATGAACAACTAAAGGAACATCTAGCTCTGGAGAAACAAAAGATCGATCAACGGGCTCTCCAGAAACAACAAAAATTGTCTCAAGAACTCAGTAATCTTCAAGCGACATTTCAACAGGAAAATGGGGCTAAAGAAGAACAAATGGCATAGATGCAATTATTGGTAGAAAGATTCAAGGGTTATCCAAAGGTTGATGAATTCAAGAAAGAAGCCCTGGAAGTGACTAAAGCCTTATCTCAGAAATTAAATATCCTTTGCCATAAGATATCATTGGTTGACCCATTGTGCACTATCACTGCATCACTCATTGAAAAGGCAGTTGACACCAGGCTAGAATTTGAAAACGCAGATGATAATGTGACAAAAGTTATTTCTTAGCAAAGTTCAACAAAAGGTATGGTTGCTAATCTACCGAAAATCCAAGAATCACACAAAGAGATCTTGTTTTTGGAGTGGGAATCACAGTTAATTAAGGTCGAAAGAGCTACTTCCAGAGCTAGGGATACAATGAATAGTGTGACTGAGGTGGCAAATGATAGCCTATATCTAACTAACTTGATCTTTGATTGCTCTCCAGGAAAGCTCTCGAAAGAAAAAGTGCTAGAAGATCAATGGAGACAGGATATGGCCAACAGAGAAGAACAAATTGGCAAAGTACAAGACTTGACTTGGGATGCATTTTGGTTTTTCCTAGTAAAGCCGCACAATCAATAGATGGCCACCAAATTCCTTTCTAATGTTGTCAATCTCATGGTTCCTGACCTTTCAGATGCTACGTACATAGTGCAACTACACTCTAGGCTGAGTCACCCTCCGTAAATTCATCAAATGCTCTCAGTTTGTCAGCTACAAGCGCAAGAGAAGAAGTAGATATAGTGAATCAGTTAAAAGGCTATGGCATTGTTATTTTTATAAATCAAATCCAAAATTTTCATGTTAGCAGTTTCAATAGCTCAGAGCGATTTTTATTGACAGTTAGTTTTATTTTATTATTTAAACCATTTCATGTCTTTGAAGAAAGGGTCCGCAACTTGTATAATATTTGACTTCAGAAATTTCACTTTTGTACTTCTGAATATTTTTTATCAGTAGTGGATCAAGGTTCTACCTTTTTGTGAAGAAACTCTCTCAAGACCTGCACTTTTGTATCTCCTGGAAGGTTTTCTCAAATAAGAAAGTGGAATTGGAGTGTTATTTACATCAGAAAGACTCAAATGCATGTGGTATTTTTATCACTGCTACTTTGCCTTGTTTCCTTATGTAATGAAGCATTCATTTTAAAAGTTTCTATGGTTGATATATGTAAGCTGTTAAAACAATTCTTTATCATGTCATTTCTGAAGATTTAGAATTGTTATACTTTAAAGATATATGTCAGCGATATATATTGTTATGAATGCGATATGTTTTATTAATAATTACTTTTTTTAATTTCTTAAACAAAGTAATCATTATCTATGAATGCATCTTTCTATCGATTAGTGATTCATCTATACGATTAGTTATCTGTTAGAAATAATCAGAAATCTCATTTGTTAATACATTATCCGGGTTAGACAAGCATATTTGTATATTTTTGAGTCATAGGTTAAAATACTCATCCTCCTTATTATACATTATAAACCAATCATCCATCAAACCATCCATTATATGGGAAACTAGTCCCATAATATCTAGTCAGAGCCACCACACCAAATGGAAAAGGAGTTATACTATGGCCCAGACTAGGTGGTTATCCCCAATGTTGGTGCTAGGATTTTAGAGGCATCAACAGGGTCCAACAATAGTACTCGATCCAATCTTTCAAGACTTTAACTAAGTAGTAATGGTTGTACCCTTAGTCGTAATACTTGACTACCCTATTGTACGTGTGAGTAATCTACCTGAGTGTTGTTTTTAGTGTACTGTAGCAAAAATACGACTGATGACTTACCTATGGTTACGTTCCAAGTTATGCTAGGGGGCCTTCGATATACCTAAGGGTACGTGGAAGTGCAGTCTGTGCACGGTTCTGTCTGATGTGCTACTACTTGAAGGGTTACCCACAAGTGTTACAAGGGAGTCTAACAAGCGTAAGAATCTCTTGTAGTTCCTGTGTTCATGCCTCCCCAAATCCACAGGCTTATGTGCTCAATGACAGATCATGTGATTTAAAGACGCCATAACATGTTTCTAGCGTAAAAACATTTATGCGAAAACTGGAGAAACAACTGGCCTTGGAAAGTGTTATGATACCAATTGTTATGCTCTTGACTTGCGAGAAACCAAAAATACTAGAAAAATGAAGCAATATAGCACAAAACATAGAAATATGAAAATAATGAGATAAGATGCAAAGATATTTTATTATTCAAAAGAAAAATACAAAGTTCACTTGCCTCTTTTAGGGGGAAACCTCCAACAGATCATACCTCAATTATAGAAAGAATTGATGATCCTTACCCTACTATTTAAGAATATTTATAGATTAATGACATCCAAAACCCTAACTACTAGTGGTCCCTTAGATAACATAGGTTAACCACTTTATTTATTAACTATGGTCTACTTATAACTAATTGTGGTCCCTTTTATATAATGTTGGTCAACCACTTACAATCATTATTAATACGGATAACTTCCTACAAGATTTATTGACTCAACTAACTAAATATGAATCTCACTAGGTCCCTTGGGATTATTACATAAATAAAGGGGTTAGGGTTGGGCCCCAACACCCTATGAAATGTGGTATGGGAATATTCCTTCAGTGAGGCAACTCAGGGTTTTTGGTTCCACCTGTTATGCCTTAATACCTAAGGAACAAAGAAACAAACTCGATGAAGGAGTCGCAAATACATATCCTTAGGGTACTCAAATACCTCCAAAGTATACCATATCTATGATGAAGTGAATAAGAAGTTTAGAATATCTATAGATGTGATATTTCTTGAATCATCCAAGAATAACAATGTTGTTGAATGGAAACTTGATCACTTGGATAGATTCATACATGCAAATTATTTTCAAGAGTTTGATAATGAGATTCCACATCTTGAAGGGGGGATTCCTACACTGGATCAATCTGTGAAATCTTCTTCTAAATAAATCTCTCCCCCACATGAAGCTCCAACCATTGATGACACTTTGAGTGATGTGATTTCCAGAAATGGGAGACAAAATCTTGATTCAACCCTATCTAAGTCATCTAAGCAGCTTGGGCCATCTCAAGAAAGTCCTTTAAAATGGTTGACAATGACACTTGAAAGTGTCTGTCTTGATGAGGTTGGAAAGATAGGAACAAATTTCTCAACCAAGCATACTGGAGGTGATGTCCACGATTCTAATTCACCTATTGATATGTATGTTTCTTATGATTGTGAAATGAATTTGTCTATAGATTTAAAACCAACTTCCTTCAAAGAAGTTGCTTCTCATGATGAATAGAAAGAAGAAATGTAGAAATAATATGATACTTTGATAAAGAATGACAACTGGAATTTGGTTGATTCTCCATTAGGAATGATACTAACTGGCTACAAGCAGGTCTTCAAAAACAAGTATAAAGAAGATGGCTCACTTGACAAGAACAAAGACAAGCTTGCGGAAAATGGTTTTGTACAGAAGGAAGGGGTTGATGATGAGGATACTTTTTTCCCCACAACAAAATGGGTTTCCATTCAGACACTCTTTCCCTTCGTAGCACATAATGGTTTGGAAAGTCCATCAAATGGATGCAAAACCTACTTTCTTGAATGGAGATATGAAAGATAATGTTTTTATGTCCTAACCAAAAGGATTTGTTGTGAAGGGTCACGAATATAAAGTATGTAAGCTTTCAAAATCCTTATATGGCCACAAGCAAGCACCATGAGCCTAGTACGAGAAGTTAATTGAGCATCTTCTGAAACTCAATTTCAAACATTATGATATTCATGATGCAACTTTGTTTATCAAGAAATTTGGAAAAACGTTTCTATATCTTGTGGTATATGTAGATGATCTTTTGATGATAGGGAACAATGAAAGCTACATTTCATCCATAAAGAGGTAACTGAGAAAAGGTTTTGAAAAGATATATTTGGGCTACGTTCACTAGTATCTTGTTATTGAAGTAATCCAACATCCGAAGTTTATATTCCTCTCTCAAAAGAAATGCACTGGATATTTTTTGAACAAGTTTGGCATGGCTAAGTGCAATCCGTCAACTACTCCAATGGAATAGAACTCAAATCTCACATCCACTGAAGGAAAAGAATTTGAGGATGCAATGATGTATAGACAGCTCGTAGGATGTCTAAACTACCTCACTACTACCACACCATACATTTCATTTGTTTTTGGAATCCTCTCCATGTTTATGCAAAATCCTTGTGAGTGTCATTGGTCCACTACAAAAAGAGTTCTAAATTACTTGAAGGGAACGCAAGACTTTGGACTCAAGTATACACGGGTGGGTGACTTCAAATTGATTGGATATTTTGATTTAGACTTCGATGGAGATAAATAAACTGGGGTATCTACTTTAGGTTATGTTATTATTCTTGGATAAGGAGATGTATCCTCGAGGTCATGCAAATTATCACTTCTAGCAGATTCCACAATTGAGGCAAAATATGTGGCGACATCTGAAGCAACAAAGGAAACTGTGTGGATCAGGAAAATTCTCGAGGATTTGTAGGAGAAACAAGTTCATTAAACTCGTCTTTTGATTGTTGACACTTCTGCAATAAATTTGGACAAGAAACCACAACTCAATGATCGAACGAAGCATATCAATACAAAATACCATTTAATTCGACATCATGTTAAGTCAAAAACAATTCACCTACGACATTGTTCCATAAATGAGCAGATTGCAAACATTTTCACCAAAGCGCTTGTAAGGGAAAATTTTGAAATATTCAGAATGATTCTTGGACTCACCAACATCCCTTCAGATTAAGGGCTGGAATGTTGAACACCTAATCCTTGGGATTAGGAATCCTGTGTAAATATTGTAAATAGCCAAATAAGAGAAGCTGGAAGATGAAGAGACATTACGAGATGAAACCCAATAGTCTCCCTCTCCTTGTATATAGTCATATTCTATCTTAATGCAAAAGAAACAAATTCATTCGGAGTTACCCTCCTCGCCTTACATTTATAACTGAAATTGAAATATATATTTTTAAATTATTACATATTAACTATGCGTTAAACATGAAAAGAATTACACAAAGAATAGACCCACATGTTAAGGAAATATTCTTTTTTATTTTTTTATTTAATATTATGAATATTTTATTTTAATTTTAAAAAGGACATGTGTCATTCTCTATTAGCAGGCAAGGAATTGCATATATTCATTTTTATTTTTAAAATTACATATGACAATCCCTAATATATCTGTTAAACAATATTCCAACATACTCCATGGAAGTTAAGTCTCTCCCATTCATCTTAAACCTCGATCTACCAAGAGAAGTGGGATAAGTCTTAAGTTAACATGGATTGAAACTAGTACTCTTGCATTCCATAATGCATTTCCTCGAGCCTTTGAACATGTTTAATCCTTTAAACATGTTTCATCATAAAAAATACCATGGATATGTAAGACCACAGGCTTATGAACCACCATCGGTAAACCCATCAAATGTCTAAATCTTATCTTAATTAGTCTATGATCTAAATATTTAATTTTAATTGTAAATAACTTTTGTTACAGTGCCATGGAACAATACCACTACTTATCAATACCACATGCCCAATATGGAATGTGTTGATATGATATTTTCTAATTGATTAATTTGAGATAAATTAATTAAAGGAGATAAAGTAACTTGGAGAAAAATATTAACCCTTGATTTCATAATACTATATAAATATTCTACCATATTCCATGAAGGTTAAATATCTACCATCCACCTAATAGTTATTGACAATCAAATTAAAATTATAGAAGACCTATGATAAAATCAACAACCTAATTAGAAGAAATTGTGTTATTTTTTTATTATAGTGAAAGTTATTTTTTATTTAGTGAATATTTATTTTTATTTTAAAAAGGATACATGTCAATTCAATTATGGTGAACATGAAAGGAATTACACATCAACATGCTAAGGTATCTCTCAATGCAATAACACATCAATCACATTTTTATCCATTGAGAAAAATCAAGTTAAACTTAAGGAATATTTTCGATTATATTTTTACACACATAATAAGGTGCATTTATCAACTAGTTACTCTTGCATGTCATTTTCCCTTTTAATTGTATTTGATTAATTACCAAAAATATCATATGAACAAGTGTCATATGAAATGAGTTATGGATTTGGGGGCATGCATGCTATTTGTTCATCCTATTGTAACAAAGCCTATGTACAAGATAACAATATTCACGGAAAATTTGAGGTGAATCTCGATGGCTAAGAATTATATTACATTTTTTCCTTTTATAATTCATAATAATTGAAAATAAATTTATAATTTAGTTAACTTTTTGATGTAAGTGTGAGTGGATGTATTTTGAAGTGTTTTGAGGCTTATCATGGATTAATTCCTATAGGTGTTTACAAGCCATTGAATTTATATAATTATGCTAGTTATTTTACTTTTAAAAAAAATCATGAATTGAAATATAAGTCACATACAAAAAATAAAAAACTTAATTGTTTAATTATTATACTTCATGAGTAAAAATGTAAATATCATTTGAATAGAGATAAAGAAAACAGATCATAACTAAAATTAAAAAAAAAAAAAAAAAATATTAAAATACAAATTATAATGATTAAAATTATTATTATACTTAAAAATATAATATATATTTTAAATATTATACACATTAGGGTGATAAATAATAACATTAGATATATTTTTTAAATAACCTATATAATCTTTACTCTATATTATGCTCAATAATAAAGAGAAATGTTAACACCATAACATGTTTTAATTCTAACTTGTGCAAAAATGAAAACTACTTAACAAATTTATACATGGTTCTCCGTCTCTTCCTTTTTAAGGTAGGATAGGCATAATTCGAGGAACATTGACTTCTTTCACACGGCCCAAAAGAAAAAGTATGGATATGTTCTACCCTATTAGAGTGAACACTTATGGCATGGTTTATGACTTCTGAAAGAACCCTTCTAACATGACCATCATGGATGTTTTTCATATCATTCAACATTTTGAATTGTCTTTCAAAGTTAGCTTAAAGACCAATCTGATTCCTTGAAGATATTTTTAATTTCATTCTTTAATGCAAAAGGATATTGATATGGGCGAACATTTGGCGGTTGGGCCCTTGGGACAAAAGGGATGTTGTGATTATGTTCACCCTTAGAGGATGGGAGCTATTTAGGTTTGGCAAACACCTACTACTGGCGATCCAATACGTATTGCATATCAGGATGAATATGAGGAGGAGTGGATTCAATGGCCTAGACGACATTAAATTGAGCTACTTCCCCATTATGGACCATTTTTAAAAGATTCTCTATTCGATGTGAGCTGGTGATAGTAGGAGCACCCGCCTCGAGTGCCCTCAATGTATGAGTGTGACCGTTCTACTTAAATCTCATATATAATTCATGGAAATCCATTGTGATAGGGCCTAGTGTGCAGAGCCATTCACCACTAAGGACAATGTCGCAACAACCCATTTCAATGGCAAATATGTGTGTTTTGAGGTGATAATCCCCATTTGAAGCTTAATATTTTCACAACGTCCTTCACATTTCATAATACCCTCTTCAATGACAAGGACTTGGAAATTAGATACTACCAATACAAAACAATGAATCGCTTCTACTACTTTCTTATGGACAAAGGTATGAGTGATGACACTATCAGTGAACACCACTACTAGTCAATGTTTAATAAAACCTTGGATTTTGAGAGTGTGGGGTGAATAATTTCTAGCCAAGCCATTTAGTGATATAACCGACTCATATGGCGTAGCTGGGAGATCATTTTCTAGGTCGGTTTGAGGTTCACTCACTTCTTCCTCAAGAACTTCAGTGGAGGGAGCTTCATCAATTGAGCTATTTTCAGTAGAATCAATTTGGAAGAATTTGGGTTCCTTGCATTTATTTCCTCAGGAGTACTTGTCATCACAGTAGTAGTACAGTCCTTGTTTCCTTCTTTCGGTCATTTATGTCAGTGAGATATTTTGAACTGTAAGTGTTTAGGTGGGGACTATAACCTAGGTTGGACCTGCCCCAGTGATGAAATTAGGATGATTGGACTTAGAATTTAAGGTGACTTCCACATCTAGAGCTTTGCGGAATGCGTCCAACCAAGTAGTTGTGTGATGCAATCATACATGGGCTTGGATGGCTTCTTTTAGGCCATTGATGAAACATTCCAAGTAAAAGTCATCTCCTAGTCCTTTAGTTATGATGGATAATTTTTCAAAAGCTGAAATGTAGTCCCTTACTATACCTATTTTCCTAAGCTTAGTGAGATGAACCAAAAAATTAGATTCCCGATCAAATCATTCACAGAAGGATTTTGAGAACATGTTCCAAGTTGGCCTCCCTAGATAACATTTATGATGCCACTGCCAAAATTGCCATCTCTCTTTCTCTAAGTAAAGGGCTCCCACATGTAGTCTAGTTCCATCCTCCTACATATTATTAAGGAAGAAATACTCTTCCATTTGTGCCACCCATACGGTCGGGTTAGAGCCATCCATTTTTTACGTTTCCAGCTTGGTTTTTTGGTGGCTAAAAGATATAGGATCCCCATGGAAATGAATGTGATCGTTGGATTCTCCTTCTATGTGTGCATCCATAGTAGGCTCCTCCCTCATGGGTTCACGAAGCATCCTGATACAGGTCGTTAGCTATGTGAGCTGGGAGGTAATGGACTCCTGGAACTCATTGAATATTTTTTCAAGGTTGTCAACCTTCTTGACAACCCTTTTTGTAGCCATGAATTGAGACCTGGAACTGAGCATACACTATTCTCGGTAAAAATTTGAGCTTACTTAAGAGTAGTACGCTTGTAAATAGGACAAGCCAAGGAGTCTAGTGGCGTGGGTCACCTGAAGCTAGATCAAGAAAAAGTTGGCACCGCCTGAAAATTGGGGGCTTACAAGTGAATGGTACCACTGCAACCAAATTGTCATCTTGAATCTTATGGGCTCATCATCCTAGCTAATCAATACTGTAGTGGCTGAATTCTAGAAATCCTGATACTACCAAATATGCAGAAAATGGGCCTGGACTGTAGTAACAAAAACCCCCAAGGTATGGGTACTACAGAATGTATTGCGACAATATGATCTGGACTATGGCTGTCAAAACCCTCACTTTGCAAAGAGTCTGATCTACACTGTGAAAACCCCAAATTTTGAATCAAATATGTATGATGGCGGAAGAATCCCAACCATTGAATATGATATGCACGATAGTGGAAGAATCCCAGTTGTTGGATCTAATCTAGAAAGTGACAATTGAACCCCAGCAACTAGATCTGATCTGGAAGAAAGGGTAGGGGGTGATGTTTAGATAGTTGAGGGAGCTATGGTCTCAAAGGAGTTTCAGGTGGTACAAATCACAATATACGTAGGGGTCCAACAATAGTACTCGGTCCAATCTTTCAAGACGTTAACTAATTAGTAACAACTATACCCTTAGTCGTACTACTCGACTACCCTATTGTGCGTGTGAGTAATGTCCCTGAGTGTTGTTCTTAGTGTACTGGAGAAAAAAGATGATTGATGACTTATCTATGGTTAGGTTTCAAGTTACCCTAGTGGGCTTCCAATATACTTAAGGGTACGTGGAAGTCTATGCATGGTTCTTTCTAATGTGTTACTATTCGAAGGGGTACCCACAAGGGTTACAAGGGAGTCCAACAAGTGTAAGAACCTCTTGTAGTTCCTGTGTTCATGCCTCCCCAAATCCATAGTTTTATGTGCTCAATGAAAGATCATTTGATTTAAAGACATCAGAACATGTTTCTAGCCTAAAAACATTTATGCGAAAATTGGAGAAACAACTAGCCTTGGAAAGTGTTATGATACCACTTGTTATGCTCTTGACCTGCGAGAAACCGAAAATACTAGAAAACAAAGAAATATAGCACAAAACATAGAAATATCAAAAGAAATGAGATAAGATGCAAAGATATTTTATTATTCAAAATAAAAATACAATGTTCGCTTGCGTCTTCAAGGGGGAAACCTCCAATAGATCAGACCTCAATTATAGAAATAATCGATGATCCTTACCCTACTATTTAAGAATATTTATATATTAATGACATCCAAAACCCTAACTACTAGTGGTCCCTTGGATAACATAGGATAACCACTTTATTTATTAACTATGGTCTGCTTATAACTAATTGTGGTCCCTTTTCTATAATTTTGGTCAACCACTTACAATCATTATTAATACGGATAACTTCCTAAAATATTTATTGACTCAACTAGCTAAATATGAATCTCACTAGGAACTTTGGGATTATTACATAAATAAAGGGGTTAGTTTTGGACCCTAACACCCTATGAAATGTGGTATGAGCACATTCCTTCGGTGAGGCATCTCAGGGTTTTTTGTTCCACCTGTTATGCCTTAATACCTAAGGAACAAAGGAACAAACTTGGTGCAAGGAATCGCAAATGCATATTCTTGGGGTACTCAAATACCTCCAAAGTATACCATATCTATGATGAAGTGAATAAGAAGTTTATAATATCTATAGATGTGATCTTTCTTGAATCATCCAAGAATAATAATGTTGTTGAGTGGAAACTTCATCGCTTGGATAGATTCATACATGAAAAGTCTTTTCAAGAGTTTGATAATGAGATTCCACATCTTGAAGGGGGGATTCCTATATTGAATCAATATGTGGAATCTTCTTCTAAATAAATCTCTCCCCCACATGAAGCTTAAACCATTGATGACACTTTGAGTGATGTGATTGCGAGAAATGGGAGACAAAATCTTGACTCAGCCCCATCTCAGTCAATTAAGTAGCTTGGGCCATCTCAAGAAAGTCCTCCAAAATGGATGACAAAGGCACTTGAAAGTGTTTGTCTTCATGAGGTTGGAAAGATAGGAACAGATTTCTCAACTAGGAATACTAGAGGTGATGTACACGATTCCGATTCACCTATTGATATGTATATTTCTTATGATTGTGAAATGAATTTTTCGATAGATTTCAAACCAACTTCCTTCAAAGAAGTTGCCTCTCATGATGAATAGAAAGAAGCAATGTAGAAATAATATGATACTAGGATAAATAATGACACTTGCAATCTGGTTGATCCTCCATTAGGAATGATACCAATTGGCTACAAGCGGGTCTTCAAAAACAAGTATAAAGAAGATGGCTTACTTGACAAGCACAAAGTCACGCTTGCAGAAAAAGGTTTTGTATAGAAGGAAGGGGTTGACTATGAGGATACTTTTGTCCCCACAACAATATGGGCTGCCATTCAGACACTCTTTCTCTTGGAAGCACATAATGGTTTGGAAAGTCCATCAAATGGATGTAAAAACTACTTTCCTGAATGGAGATATGAAAGAGAATGTTTTTATGTCATAACCAAAACGATTTGTTGTGACGAGTCACGAACATGAAGTATGTAAGCTTTTAAAATCCTTATATGGCTGCAAGCAAGCACCCCGAGCCCAGTACGAGAAGTTAACTCAACATCTTCTGAAACTCAATTTCAAACATTATGATGGGCTTATATATTTGGAATATAGTTGAGTTTCATGTTTGTTCTACTTCACTTGAGATGTAATAAGGAATTTGTGTTGTAAGGGGTAATCGATTGGTTGTACCCACACCCCAAAGTTGATTTATCTATGTGTGTTGTATCTTAAATAAACTTTACCCGATAGTGGAGTCAAAGTTGTGTCAACAATTATGGTTAACAATTATGGTTTTGGCCATGTGGGATTTGTTATTCATTGTATTGAGCTCATGGTATTACATGTAGTTGAAGCTATTAAAAGGCTTAGGTATTCTCCATTGTATTGACCTAGTGTTGAGCGGTGAAATCTCAGGTTGTCAGCCGACTTGACCATGTTTTAGCCAAGGATAATAGTAGATCTATTATTTGTTGTTTTTTCCCCGAGCGGAGTTTTCCAAGGTAAATCATGGTGTATATGGTTTATGTATTATTTATTGATTATTACATTTATCTCTCATAATGTTATGAATCTTAACAAGTGGTATCAAATAAATTTTGTGAGCGTCTTGAGACATAACTATCACCGGGCACGATGGTGTTGCAGAGTCCACTAGATTAGGTTCAAAGCATCAAAAAGGTAAGGAAATGGGCCTCTTGAAAAACTCTTATCTGCTTTTAGAGCATCTAGTGAAAGACAAATATCTTCCTTCCCTAGGAAACAAGGAGAGATGTAAGCATTGTTGATTTCCAAGGATATATGGCTTAATTTTGATAAGTTCTTTGAGTTTATCCGGTGGATATGTTTGATGTTAATGTTAATGTGAGAATGGCATCTATTTTAAGTTATGGATTTTTCTTTATAGTGTGAAACTTTCAAATAGAGGTGGACAAGATCCCTCCAATATGGATTTTGTAGGGGGGTTTTAGTGTTTGGATGCATAGAAACTGTTATGCGACCAACTCACAAAATAGAAGAAAAGATAGATCAACGACTTCAAAATTAGCCTCTTTGAGGGGGCAACCTCCTTTACATTACTCAAATGAACAATTCTTGTATGATACAAATGACAAGAGCTCCTTTCTATATATAGGAGTCTAAGGGGTCACAATATAGTCAAGAGGAAATAACAATAATAATGTAAGGGTACAACAATAACAATAATGGGATTCTATGGGGCACAATAATAACAATATGGGGACAACATGGGCACAACAATAACAATAAGGGCCATAGTGATAATAATAATAAGGGAATACACTAGTATTATAGGGGCCTAACATGCCCCTCTCCTTCAGAAAAGTGTTGTCCTCAACACTTGAGTAGTTCTGGATGCTTCTATATAAAATTATCATCCTCCCACATGAAATCTTCAACGGGTAAGTTCTTCCACTTGATGAGATACTCTAAAATTGATTGATTTTGACATAGTTGTCGATTTCTTGTTTCTGTGACTGCTTCATGTTCCAATATGATTTTTCCTTCCTCATCAAGTTTTGGCAATATTGTTTGAACTGGGAGCTTGTCACCTATAACCTTCTTTAAGCATGAAACATGGAAAAACTGGTGCACTCAGGAAGCTGTAAGAAGCTCCAATTTGTATGCCATAGTACCAATATTTTGCAACACCTTGCACGAACCATAATACTTTGGTGATAATTTATTATCCTTCTTAGCTTGCTTGAGGGACATTTGTTATATTGTTGTAGCCGTAGAAATACCGAGTCACCTACATCAGAACTTATTTTGCTGCGATGTTGATGTGCCTATTGTTTCATTATATTCTATTCCAAAGTAAGGTTATCCTTTAAGAGTTGGAGAACGTGTTGTTAATGCTCGATGTTATCTTCCACTCTTTGAACATTAGAAATTTCTCTTAAATATGATGTGATGGACGGTGGATGATATCCATAAATTGTGATAAATGGGGCCATTTTTGCTGCAGTATGGAAGGAAGTGTTATACCACCGTTCAGCTAGAGGAAACCATTTGACCCATTGTGTCTGTTTATCATATACAAAGTAATGAAGGTATCCTTCCAAAAATTTGTTCACTATCTCACATTTCCCATCAGATTGAGGATGATACAATGAGCTATGAGCTAACTGAGTACCCAGATAAGGAAATAATTTTCTCCAAAAATTTCTAGTGAAAATGGGATCTCTGTTGCTTATAATAATCTTTGGGTTTCCATGTAGCTTTTAAATTGTTTTCATAAATGTAGTAGCAACTGTAATAGCTTTAAAGGGATGCGATAATGCAAAAAAGTGTGCATACTTGGTAAGTCTATCAACTACCACCATGATGACACTCTTTCCTTCGGACTTGGGTAAACCTGTGATAAAATCCATTGAAACCTCCTCCCAACGTTGACTTGGAATGGATAAAAGTTGTAATAGACCTGGGGTCTTAATTGTTTCAACTATATTTTGTTGGGAAACCAAACATTATGCCACAAATGTTTGAATATAAGATTTAAGGCTGGTGAGCACCAGTGTTGCAATGATAATGTTGCAACTCCTGGGCTACCTTCTTTACTCTTATCAACCCAGTAGTTCGTAACAAACTTGGAAGCGACGGTGATGTATGCACAAGTACTAGTTCTTACTGCAGGTTGTCACTTGGTCAGCCGGCGCAAGATCACTAGGAGATCAAGCCAACTTATATGGATTCTAGAAGAATCTCTATATGTGATGAAAGGAGAGAAAGACTACTCTACACATACTACTCTAACTGTGGAAAGGAGAAAGACTGAAATGTAAAGCAAACCAAGTAAATCCTACTTAACCAACTAATCCTGCTTTTGCAGAAAGCACTATGAAAACCATGAAAAGAATTCCATCTATCTATTCAAAGAAGTAAACAACATCTAACTAAGCTATTTCTGGAAGTAAATGAGAAAAAAACATCTTTTTGGATTTTTATGTAATTTTATGGGATTTTGACATGTATGTGATTTATTGTTTTTGAATGTGGCAGTGAATAGGCGGTGTTGTAAGGCATTTTTTTGGCTTGAGAGGATGTAGGATGGTGTGGTTGGGTCCTAGGAGGTCTCAGGTGGCCTTTTGGAGGCTTTTCCCAAACTCAGCCTTCAAAAGAAAGCCTACAAGAAAATCTACAGGGGGACACAGGAAATCTACAGGAGGAAAAACAACGTTCTACAGGAGGCCTATGGGAGGAGGCTGAGAGCAGTTTTGGTTGTTTTGAAGGTGTTAGACTGGGTGGAAAAGGTGGATGAAGGTTGGAATGAAGTGTTAGGGCACCTAGGGTCTACCAAGAATCATTAGTAGAGAGAAAGATGATTGGATTTTCTCAAGGAGAGAGGAAAGAATTCTATGGAAAATATAGGAAACTAAGGCAGAATTGAGGGGAGACTTGGGCGACTTGTAGGGAATGGATCAGATGGAGGATGGGATGGATGATAGGCTGGCCTGCTGCTAGAAGATATTTGCTACATAATCAATTAATAGTCAACCAATGAGATTACGCAAGCAATGAAATAAGTGCATCTAGAAAAACATAGTTTTGCATCAAACTAATCTAAACTATGATCTATGAAAGGAAATGCTGAGAAATGCTGCAACAAAGGAAAGAATGAAAGAAGACCATTATAAATGAATAAATGAGCATGATGAAGAAGTTCTGAAGCAAAGAAAACTAGGCTATTAGCCAACTGAAAAGCTGTAAACACTAGAAGTCGTATAAATGAGTAAAATTTGTGTTTTTGGGGCAGCAAGAGGGTCTTTGCCTTAGATCATGGTCCCAAAGGGAGGAAGAGAGGCCAAGGCATTGCTGCTAGCATTTTGAATCTTTTCTTTACCATTGCTTATCCTGCTATCGAAAGCACAAATGGAAGCAAACTACTAAATCATCAAAAGCAACCTATTCTTAACCATAAAAGAAATACATCTAACAACGATCTGATCTACAACTGAAATAAAACATACAAATACAAGTAAGAGGAGCTTGCTTTCTTGGATTGGGCCTTAACCCAAGAGCTTCAGCCGTTTGAGGTAACTTAGTGCTAACTCAAAATGGATTCCATCTTTATTTCCAAAATAATAACAAGATTACATGAAACTATCAAAACCAATAAGCTCGAAGTTGAGCAGAGTTTACATAAGCAAAATTACAACAAAAATCCAACAAAAATCTGATAAAAATCTGACCTTTGTGAGGCCCTAGGCCTCTCTACTTATACAAATGAAGCTACCAATAGCTTCCTTGAAATCAGGGAGGCTTGGCTCCCAAAACTCAGGATAATCATCAATCATCCTCCACTTGCTCGGCTCCCTTCTAGTGCCTGACTTGGCTACTTGTACTCCAAGCTAAATAAAGGGGAATTCGAAGTGAGGAGTAATAAATTAGGGGGATTCCCTCCTATGATTCCTCTCCTTTGTCCACTTCGAGTTATTGTCGCCATTTGTTCACTCGATCCTTGACTTTGACCACAAAATTCATTAATACTATGCATTAAACACATATTATACCACATGGCATCATAACTAACTCAACTCACTCTATAAGCATAAATATAATTATAAAATCATACAATAAGCTAAGAGAATGGTTGATTTGACTAGTTTAGGAGGTAAAATGAGCCCATATAATTACCCATTTATGAGGCTCATCATCACCCCCTATTGAAAGTGTTGCTCATCCTCTGAGCAACTTAGTCCATCTCCTCATGTTTTATGGCCCCGATGGCCTCCCTAGCATCCCATGCTTCTGATGTGGTATCCTCTTCCTTGTCATAGAATCTGGCCTTCCTGTATATTTCTTCCCACTGCTCCTGCTCCTCTTCTTCTCTTTTGCCTTCTAGCATGCCTAGCAACAGTGGGGGACTCAATTTGAGGCCAATCCAATTAACCTTCAACCTCTGCATGGAGTTCTTATACATTGGCACTCTCCTTAATGCCTCCCTCATCCTCATTGGGGAATGATATTCCCTGATCTGCAGACTGTGTGGTAAGGTATTCCATCTCCTCATACATTCATGTACACAGTGATCCCCAAGTAACCTTTCCATATCCTCAAAATGTGCAATGGATTGTGCTTGATCACTTATATATCTAGGGGCAATCTGAGGATTATGGGCAAGCAGGCTATGTGTGCTGATGAGTGCCATGGGGTCTAAAGGCTCAGATCTGATCGTTAATGGCTCATTCTGCTCCTTTATCATCAACCTTCTTATTTCTGTTGCCCTTAACTCTTCATGGTTCATCCATGAGGCCATGGCCATTACTTGCAAGTCACCTATCCTACCATTGGGGTCCCACACATTCATGTCTATGAGGACCATGTTATGCAGGTAGAATTCTACCATCTTTGCCTTATCTTCTGATGTGCTTTGGTCACACAGGTCCATAAACTGCCTGTAATCTTGGAAAGGCATTGTGCCTCTTTGTGCCAAAGTCTTTATCTAAAATTGGAACCATTGGTCCTTGAGATATAGGTCAAAGGATTTTGTTGGTGTCCTACATTGCAATGCCTCCATGGATCAGCTGGCCATGCATGCTAGTTGGGTCTCTTTCTCTTGCAGTTGTCTTCTTAGCAATTTATTTTCAGTTTCAAGGTGGATTCTTGTGATTTCTTCTCTGTGTCTGGAAGCACTTAACTCTCTGCCCATTTCTCTAGTTTATTCTCCATATGGCCAATATCCTCAACCCCCTTGGATTTGGCTATTTGCATCCACCTATGGGTCCTTATCCTTTATTTTATAATTCAAAGAATAGTGGAATTGCAAATTTTGGTGGAACTGTTCTTCCCCCCTCAAGAAGACTGTAGTAGGAGCCAAGACTGGGCTAGGGATTAGGTTCTTGTAGCTTTGTTTATTCCTCTTTTCCCTGTGGCTGTCCTACCCTTTTCTCAAGATTTTGCGTCTCCTGTAGTTTTGACAGGGTCTCCTGTAGAACTGTCTATGCCTCTTGTAGGACTATTTTTGGGTCCTGTAGTTCTACCTTTTCTCTCCATGTGGGGGATATAGGAGTCCCCCTTTCATATGTGATAGGCGCTTTGGAAGGGGATTCTTTCCCTTGGGCAGAGGGTGAATCTTCAATAATAATTGGCACTTTTGAAGAAGGCTAGGGTTTCCCTGATTTGATTCTTGTGCTCTTCCTAGCCTTTAAATACATTGAGGTCTACCTCTTCCTCTTCTGTTTTGGCTTAATTGGTGTGTTGAGGGTAGTGAGGGTAGTTGCTACCTCTCTTTCTAGAGTCTCAAGGGACACTTCTATCTTTTCTGCCTCTTTTTCTGTCTTTATTTGCTATGTTTCCTCCTGCTCTATTTCTTCAATTTTATCCTCCTCTATCTTGGTTTCTTCCTTCTTCCCTTCTTGTTCTTCTATATCACCAGTTGCTTCACCTTCTCCCCCTTGCTGCTCTTCCTCCTCACTGCCAATAGGACTAATATCATATGTTAGGGTCTTTATGTCATCTTTAGCTGCCATGTTCCAGAAGATTTCCCATGCTATAGGGAGTGTGAATGTATGGAGGGTTTCTTCCACTAAAATTTTGATTAACCCATGGTGAGCTAGCTTCTTTGGATTTCCTACTTTTACTTTAGTACTGGAGTCAATGGGGGACTACAGGAGGAAGTAGGGGATGCTGAGCTTCTGAGGGGCTGGAGTGTCCATGCCATACCTTAATTCATGAAGGATTATAAAGTGGTAACCATAGACAACACTGTATCTCCCCTCACAGGAAATATACTTGATTACTTGGTAGCTAACCTCATCCAAAGGATATGGTATGCTAGCCCTTCTTATACCATTTTTATCTTCTACAGGGGTTTCATTATTTTGGAAGAAGTTTTTCTTAGCAACTTGGCCAATTGGTTTCTCATCCTTACTCCAAGGCAATCCAAGAGGAAGGGTAGTGACCCAACTGATAAATTCAGGGGTTATCTCCATGGAAAGGCCTCTAAAGGTGACAATGGCATGTGTTTTGGTGTGAGGGACCAAAGAGTGGGAAAATTCTTGAGCAATTTCCTCATCAAACCCTCAAAATTTCTCAAAAAAGTTCATCCAGTTTGCTCTTGTGAATATGTCCACTACTTGGGGATGTGCATGGAGCCTGGAGGATTTTGTGGTCTCCTTCCTCATAAAACCTCCTGTCATTTCTTTTATGCTTCTTTGGGAAACCAAATGAGCAGAAGGAGACAACAATTTTTGAAGAAAAACAGAGAAAAAGAGAGACTATGTTTTTTCAAGAAATAAGAAAAAATTCTGTTATGTATTTTCTCCACCTAAAGTCTTTATTTCCTCCTAAAAATTTAACCACTGCTTACATATTTTGATATTCAATGGGGGTATGCATAGAACCTACATCCTCAGCCCGAGAATTGTGCTAAAGCCCATGTTTTCTCCCTTCAAAACAACTCACTAGCCCTCCTGTAGAAGACTGTTGTCCCTCCTGTAGAATTCCTGTAGGTTCTCCTATAGAACCTGTAAGTGCTCCCGTAGACAACGCCAAGAGCAGGACTATGGGAGAGATCAACGAAGAATGATGGCTACGAGGCTATGGGGGCATGAGGATATTGCAGGAGTGGAGTTTCGAGGAGAGAATGAAGGAAAAGGTGGTGAGAGTGCTCGGGGAGGAGTACTTATTTCTTTTTATGGATATTTTCGGTGATGGAGCATGAGATGGCGAAGTGTACGTTGGCCATATTTGGACCATTGGTCCCCACCTGCCTTGTAATCATGGCCTTTTCCTCATAATCATCCCTCATGATTGCATCGAAGTTCACACTTCCTCTACTACTTGTCCTTGACATCTTTTCTGAGTTGACTGTGCGCACGTGTGGGTGACACCTTCGGATTAGTGGATTCAACTAGCTGAAGGTCGCCAAGTTAATCGGCCACCTTTACCTCATTCAACCTCAACCATCTCGTTGTTGTTGCATGCCTTCTAGTTATGTAGATGAAAACAGAGGAGCAGGTTAGTTACTTACCTGAGATCCGAACGTATTTGTTGTGAAGGCTGTGGCTCTTTCTCTCTGCTGCATGCCTTTGTTTATTTTGATTCATGCTATCTACTTGTTGATGTGTGGCTGTGCTTTGTGTAGGTTCCTCTCTAGCTGGATTTGATCTACAAGTGTCTTATTCAACCTTCATATTTGCACCCTCTTGCTGCTGATGCTGAATTTTAATGGGATCAGCTGCTACAAGTATTCCTATAGGAGCTCCTGTAGCTGCTTCTCCCTTTGAAACTTTAGCTTCTTTCTATGCTTGGAGCTGTGAGGATGATGCTAGAGATGTAGATAGAGATGGAGAGGTAATAGGTAGGCTTCAGGTGAGGTGGATGGTGTTGTTTCCTTTCTTATTTTTTTTTTTTCTTTTTCCTAAAAAACTATTTTTTCTGTGTTTTTCTTGGGTAGGAAGAAGAATGATGCTTGGGATGTGATGCAGGCTTGGAAATGATGGCAAGGAGGTTTGAAGACTATAGGAGGATTTATAGATCTTTTATGAAGCTTCCCTGTCCCTCAAACTGCCTTTTATATCCATTTCTGGCTCTCTGTAATTCCTACAGGAGCCTCCTATAGAAAACACAGAGCCTCCTATAGAAAACACAGTTTTTGAAAAAGAAGCACAGTGAGGTGAAAAGAATGCCAAGAATGATGGAGAAAGGTGTGGGAAGGTGAGATGGGTGCTGGTATGAATGTCAGGGTCCCCTTGGCACCTTCTTCTACTCCCTGTAGTCCTCCTACAAACCTACAATGCAACAAAAAATTCTCCTTTTTTCTCCTTTTTTTTTTTTGGAAACAACTAGGGCGCCTTAGAGAGGTTTTCACCCTAATTTCTTGCCCTGGGTGCCTCCAAGGGAGGTTTTCACCCAGGGATCTTATTTTTCTCTTTTTTTTTGTCATCATTGGGCCACCTTAGAAGAGTTTTTCAACCCAATGATGGGATTCAAGCACCTCAAGGAGCTTTTCACTTGAGTGCTTATTATTTTTCGCTTATTTTTCATTTTTTTTTTCTCCTACCCTACCCTACTTGAAAAACAAAATCACTTTAAAGTATAAGAATACTTCCAATGGAGCCATGTGCACATGAAGATGATAGAAAAAATGATGTGGAGGTTTGAAATGTATGCTTTGACATGTACTTGGATTTCAGAGACCAACTTATTTGAATTTGAAAGGATCAAGCATAGTTGAGGAGGAGAGTGATGCTGCAGCTTAGTGATTGTCTGGAACCATATTTTAATATAATTGTCCTTGGTCCTTTTGCTGATCTAGATCCTTCTTCATGACTTCTTCTACCATGACCTTCACATCTTCCTCTTTTTGTTGATTTTTCTCTTGAATACATGGAGGATTTGATGGTAACCATGAGGGAGCTCTCTTGATCTTTGATGTTGATGTCTTCTCTTCGTCAAGTGCAGCCCATGGTTCTTTGATCTTCTCTTTTGAATCTTATTCTTCTAGATGTGGTCCTTCAATGATATCAATCTAATCTCTTTTTTGCAATACTCTTCCTAAGATATGGTGAATACCATTGAGCTCAAGAGGAGTTGTTTAGAAGCGTTGTACCTTAGCATTGTAAATGGGTTGAGCTACTTCAATGTGTGGGTTTGGAAATGGTGGTACAAGTAGTCAAATGGGAGTGTATATTTGAGATGGATGTGGATGGGGTTGTGGCTGGATAGGTGGTGGAGGCAGAAGAGCGGGAAGAGGGATGTAATGGGGCCTCCACCCTCGATGAGATGCATTCCACTGAGGTTGCGGCTGAGCATAGGGTTGAAATGAATGGGTGGCTAGTGGGGCATGATATGGAGATGTGAAGGACCAAGGAGGAGGTGTGGACCAGGAAGGATGAGCAAGGGGGCCCCAAGAAGGTATGGATGTGACTTGGTTGGGGTTTTAGTATGCTTGATATGTCCCTTGCATCGCCCGCTGATATGGTCTAGGTCTATGCAGCCTCCTTTGGTTTATGTAATAGATCTATTCAGTGGCTCCTTTGGCCCCTTGGTATACAGCTTTAAGTCCGGGCAAGGAAGGGCACTTATCTGTAGAATGATTTTCTTCACGGATTGAACAAACTTCTATAGAGTTCAATGGGCATTCATTATTAGGATGCCTCATGGTGCATCTAGGGAAAAAAATGGCCAAAGCCCTCTTTGCTTCCTGTTGTTTTCTTTTGATATGTAAGGTATTCATTTGCATGGCAAGAATCTGTGGCATCTCACTCTTGAAGTCTTCCAACATGTTTCCAATTTCACCTTTAATGGATGAGTTGGAAGAAAAGGCACTGCCCCCAGCATTTCTGTTTTCAGCCATTGGCTCCAGAGGAATAATTTCTTCTTCTTCTTCCCCTATAGGTTCTTCAAATATATCTGGATGTTCACCTAACGGTTTTTCTTTATTGCAGCCACCAAAGAGGAGAGAGTTGGCTATGTGAAGTAGTGGGGGTGTTGGGCAAACATTTTCCTGAGTTATCTCTATTCGTATGAGGCATGAAAATAAATCTTTTTGGTTGGTTTTTGTTTCTTTTTCCCCCACACTGATAGTACTTGCAAAACTAAAATTGATTGAGCAAAAAAAATTGCAACTAACGGAAATGAACTTGTTGAAATGAAATTTGTAGAATTGAAAGGAAAGAAAGGAAATGCAGAATTGAAAGAAAAGAAATGACTAGTTTACTTTTGCTGAAATGAAATTTGCAGAATTGAAAAGGAAAGCAAGGAAATGTATAACTTGAAAGAAGAGAAATGACTAGTCTACTTTTGCTGAAATAAACTATTAGCAAAATGTTGGAAGAAGAAAATAGAAGAAAGCAGTAATCACAAAATACTCTGACGCTTCCCTAGAAATGGAACCAAAAAGAATGGTGAGTGCCAGTATTGCAGCAATAATGCTGCAACTCCTGGGTTGCCTTCTTTACTCTTATCAACCCGGTAGTTCGTAACAAACTTGGAATCGACGGTGCTGTATGCACAAGTATTAGTTTTTACTGCAGGTTATCACTTGGTTAGCCGATGCAAGATCATTAGGAGCTCAAGCCAACTTCTATGGATTCCAGAAGAAGCTCTATATGCGATGAAAGGAGAGAAAGACTACTCTATAGATACTACTCTAACTACAGAATGGAGAAAGACTGAAATGTAAAGCAAACCAAGTAAACCCTACTTAACCAACTAATCCCACTTTTGCAGAAAGCACTATGAAAACCATGAAAAGAATGCCATCTATCTATTCAAAGAATTAAACAACATCTAACTAAGCTATTTCTGGAAGTAAATGAGAACAACAAGACATATTTTTTGGATTTTTATGTATTTTTATGGGAGTTTGACATGTATTTGATTTATTGTTTGCGAATGTGGTAGTGAATAGGCAGTGTTTAAAGGTGGTTTTGGTGCTTGAGAGGATGTAGGATGGTGTGGTTGGGTCGTAGGAGGTCTCAGGTGGCCTTCTGGAGGCTTTTCCCAAACTCAATATTCAAAAGAAAGCCTACAGGAAAATATACAAGAGGACACATGAAATCTACATGAGGAAAAACAATGTTCTACAGGAGGCCTACAAGAGGAGGCCGAGAGAAGTTTTGGTTATTTTGTAGGTGTGAGAGTCAGTGGAAAAGGTGGATGAAGGTTGGAATGAAGTGTTAGGGCACCTAGGTTCTACCAAGAATCATTAGGAGAGAGAAAGATGATTGGATTTGCTCAAGGAGAGGAAAGAATTCTATGGAAAATGCAGGAAACTAAGGCAAAATTGAGGGGAGACTTGGGCGAATTGTAGGGCATGGATCAAATAGAGGATGGGATGGCTGATAGGCTGGCCTGCTACTAGAATATATCTACTACATAAACAACTGACAGTCAACCAATGAGGTTAAGCAAGCAATGAAATAAGTGCATCTAGAAAAATAGAGTTTTGCATCAAACTAATCTAAACTATGATCTATGAAAGGAAATTCTCAAAAATGCTACAAGAAAGGAAAGCATGAAAGAAGACAGTTGTTAATGAAAAAATGAGCATGATGAAGAAGTTCTGAAGCAAAGCAAATTGGACTATTAACCAACTGAAAAGTTGTAAACACTAGAAGTCGTATGAATGAGGAAATTTTGTGTTTTTGGGGTAGCAAGAGGGTCTTTGCCTCAGATCATGGTCCCAAAGGGAGGAAGAGAGGCCAAGGCACTACTGCTAGCTTTTTGAATCTTTTCTTTACCACTGCTTATCCTGCTATCGAAAGCACAAATGGAAGCAAACTATTGAATCATCAAAAGAAACCTATTCTTAACCATAAAAGAAATACATCTAACAATGATCTGATCTACAACTGAAATAAAACATACAAATACAAGTAAGAGGAGCTTGGCTACTGGGATTGGGCACTAATCCAAGAGCTTTAGCCCTCTGATATAACTCAGTGCTAACTCAAAACGGATTCCATCTTTATTTCCAAAATAATAACAAGATTACATGAAACTGCCAAAACCAATAAGCTCGAAGTTGAGCAGATTTTACATAAGCAAAAGTACAACAAAAATCCAAGAAAAAATTGACAAAAATCTGACCGTCATGAGGCCCTATGCCTCTCTACTTATAAAAATGAAGCTACTAACAGCTTCCTTAAAAACAGGGAGGCTTGGTTCCAAAAACTGGAGATAATCATAAGTCATCCTCCACTTGCTCGGCTGCTTTCTAGTGCATGACTTGGCTGCTTGTACTCCGAGATGAATGAAGGGGAATTTGAAGTGAGGAATAATAAATGAGGGGTATTCCCTCCTATAAGTCATCTCCTTTGTCCACTTCAAGTTATTGTTGCCATTTGTCCACTCGATCCTTGACTTTGACCACAAAATTCATCAATAATCTGCATTAAACACATATTAGACCACATGGCATCATAACTAACTCAACTCACTTTAAAAGCATAAATATAATTAGAAAATCATACAATAAGCTAAAAGAATGGTTGATTTGACTAGTTTAGGAGGTAAAATGAGCCCATATAATTACCCATTTACGAGGTTCATCAAAGGCCATCCCAAAAAATTTCCTTCTTAACCCTCTGGTAGTTTTTAAAAATCTTGAGTGCCCTCCTAAGGGAGAGGTGAGCAATTCCATAAGAATATTTTGTTTGAGTTGGGAATTCTTACAGAGGTATAAGCGATCTTTGTACTATAACTAATCCTTTTTCCAGCTAAATGTATCATATGTACTGGGGTCTTGTTGTATCTACTGAATGAGTGGCCACACTTCTTCGTCATTCTTCCATTCATCCCTTGCTTTGTTTATCCAATCTGGTTGGATAATAGAAATGGCACAAACAAATGCTTCCACATCCTCATCATGTCTTGTGAGTGCATCTGCAACAACATTTTGCTTCCCTTTTTTGTAGATGATTTCAAAGTCATAACCCAACATCTTTGTGACCCATTTTTGCTGCTCTTCTAAAGATAATCTTTGTTCTAAAAAGTATTTAAGGCTATCATGATATTTTTTTACGTTGAAGTGTCTTCCCATTAGGTAAGGTCACCATTTGTTAAGTGCATGTAGTATTGCCAACATTTCCTTCTCATAAATAGGTTTGTGTAAATACTTTCCTTTGATTGGATGACTTTCGGAAGCAATGGGTCTTTCTTCTTGCATTAAAACAACACCAATTCCATTTTTTGAGGCATCACATTCCACAATAAAGGTTTTCGTGAAGTGTGGCATAGCTAAGACTAGTGCTTGGCACATTTCCTCTTTAATATGTTCAGAGGATTTTGTTGCTTCTAGAGTCCAAGAAAATGCATCTTTCTTCAATAATGTTGTTAGAGGTGGTGCTATTCTCCCATAATTCTTAAAAAACTTGTGATAAAATCCTGTCAGCTCGAGAAACCCTTGCAAATTCTTTATGGATGTGGGGTTCTTCTAGTCCTTAATGGCTTTAATTTTGCTAGGATCTACCTTAACACCTTCATGAGATACAATATGACCCAAATATTCCACCTCTTGTATTCCAAAGAAACATTTGGAGTTTTTTCATACAATTATTTCTCCTCCAATAGTTTGAGCACTCTATCAACATGTTGAACATGATCCTTCCAAGACTTTCTGTGGATTAGTATATCATCAAAAAATACTAACACAAATTTTTTAAGGAAAGGGTTTGAAAATAGAATTCATCAAACCTTCAAATGTAGAAGGTGCATTGCTAATGCCAAAAGGCATGACCAAAAATTCATAATGACCCTCATGAGTTCTAAATGTTGTTTTCGGAATGTCTTCAGTCTTCATTTTGATTTGATGATATCTTGAATGAAGGTCCAACTTGGTGAAGTAAATTTCTCCATGCAATTCATCCAATAATTCATCAATGACATGAATGGGAAATTTCTTTAATAGTGAGCTTCTTGAGCTCCCTATAATCTAGACACATGCACCATGATCCACCCTTCTTGTGCACCGATACTACTCGAGTAAAGAAAGAACTTTGACTGGGTTGAATTATACCAACCTCTAGCATTTCTACAACCATACGGTCAATTTCACTTTTTTGGGAATAGGGATATTTGTAAGGCCTGATGTTTGGAGGAACACTTCGTGGAATCAAATGAATAGCATGATCATGATCACGAATAGGTGGGAGGCCTTTGGGAGTCTCAAATACCTTGGAATGATTGTCCAAGACTTTTTGGAGATCTGGAGAAATAGAATATTTCGATGTGGGAACCTCTAGTGAACATAATTGTTCAATTACACCACATTGTTATTTATTTAGAAGCTTTGTCACTTCGTTAGAGCTGATTATGTTTCCTAGTGTCCCTGCGATACCCTTTAATTCAATTTCCTTTCCTTCTGAAAAAAATTCAAGAAAAGTTCTTTAAAATTAAAACTTATCATACCAAAATATTGTAGCCATTGGACTCCTAGTACAACATCAGCACCACCCATTGGAATAGAAAGCATTGGACTATTCAACACATATTCTCCCATGGATAGCTTGATATTATGGAACTTTCCATAGCAATTTATGGTTCTTCCATTTGCAACCATCACTTGACACTCTGGTGATGGATATAGGAAGCAATTCAATTCCTTCGCTATCTTACAATGAATAAAATTATGGGTATGACTCGAATGAATCAACAATATTACCTTTTTACTCTTGATATGTCCTTCTATCTTGATAGTTTCAGGAGTGGTTATTCCGTCCAAGGCATTACAAGATATGGTTGGATTCATTTCTTATTTTTCTAGGCTTTTTTCTTGGTGTGTATCCTCTTCTTTTTATGTTTCTTGTTCCTTTTCTTCTTCCTCTTCACAATCTATATAAAATAATTTCTTCTCAGCACGCTTATGACCTTTAGTGTATTTGTTATCACAGCTGTAACAAAGCCCTTTTTCTCTTTTTTCTTTCAATTGTTGTGGTGTAAACCTTGTAGGTTGTGGAAGGCTGGGGGAACAACACTTCCATCTTTATAGTTGTGATTTCTAGGCTTCCTTGTTGTCATAATTTTTCCTTCAATTTTTCATGCCAACCTGAATGCCTTCTCCAATGAATCAGGTTCCCAAATCTTAACCTCATGTTGGATATTATCCTTTTAATGTCCCTATGGATACATCAATCCTATGCTCCTTTGGAATATCTTTTACCCTTATATTCAATTTTTGGAAGTCCTCAATGTGCTCCACCATTGAACCTTTTTGTTTGAGATTTATCGATTGGCTAAAAAATGTGTTTCTTTTTGTATCCTAATAATGTGCTACCATTTCTTCTGTAAAAATTTCCATGTGACAATTTATTTGCCAGAGCAAAGCCATCGATATGATACAAACCGATTGGATTCCAAATCTAAAGTTTCAATGCATACCTTTTGTGTGTTTTTCACATTATGGAGATCGAAATATTGCTCCATCTATAGTATCCATGTTACGGGATCCTTGCCATCAAACTTCCTCATGTCGATCTTTGGAACATGGTGGGTATTTAATCCAACGCTAGAGCTTATGAAATCATGATTAACATTTATTTTGTTCTCATCATTAGTTTATTTGAATACCCTTTCGCCAGTAGTAAGCATTTCTTGTAGAAAATTTATCAAATCTATCTTCAAATCTTCCATGTTGCCTTTAAGTTTTTCTTCTATATCATCCATCTTAGCTTCCAATCCATCCATTTTAGATTCCATGCCAGTCATCTTATTTCCATGCCATTCTTTAAACCATCCATATTAGATTCTACGCCGTTTATCTTAGCTTCCATGCCTTTATTTAAACCATCCATCTTAGCTTCACTTACTTTTTGTGAGAGTGAAATTTGTTGCACTTGGTCTTGTAATTTTGATATATCATGTTGCATTTCTTCCTCTTCTTCATTAGTCATGTTAGAGATTCCAGGTTGCTTACTAGGTGTTTCCATTTTATTCTTTGGGGCATAAATTAATGATAATTATGCTTCACTATGTCATTTGAAATCCTTCAAACTAATTTTTCAAACCAAACTTAATAATGCAAAATTTAAAAAGACTACACACCTGTGTTTGCTTTGTAGGAGCTTAATATTGAATCGGTTGTACCTATGTAATTGTAGGTCTCCAAGGTCTGAAATTTCATCTTGTGGTAGCCCTATGCATCCTCGTTCCAGGCCCACAAGTCTGAGAAAGATTAGATCCTTCAAAAAAGAGTTATTCCAAATCTCCCACGATGACCTAATTATGGACTCATTCACTAAAGCGAAGTTGTATGAAGTGCCACATCTCACTGTTTTGACCTTTGTACCTAAAACCGATATAAATAAATTTATAGTCTGTCCTCTTTCTGTACCTTTTTACAAATTTTCAATCTAATTCCCAGAGAGAAAGTTATGATATCAAAGCTACAGGGGCCTAGGGAAGGCGCATGAACAATCTTTTGCAGGTTTGAAGATCAAAGAATTGGAAATTATTCACAGATTTGATTTGCAGATCAAAATATTAGTGAGTAGTTTCAATTATTCAACTGCAAAATGAAAGAATGGAGTTCCCATCTTCATCTATTCTCACTCCATATAACTACTTCCAATGGAAGCTGAAGATTTTGCTTCACCTCAGAGGAAAAGGATTATATCATATAGTTATGAATACGAAAGATGAACTAAATTCCGCCATTGAAAAATGAAAATACTTCAACATGATGGAAGAGGCATTTGGTCTTCTATTTTTGTCCATGTCTCCAGAATTGTGTTTCCATGTGGACACATGCAGCACTACAAATGAGGTTTGGACAGCCTTGGAGAATTTATTTGGAAATCAAGTTGAGATGCTGGCTCATATTCTCGAAAATGAGATAAATTCATTAGATCCAAACAACTTTGAGAGGAATCAAAATTTCTTTATGAAATTCAAATCATTGCTTCTACAATTACATGATTGCAGGATCTATAAATCCAAACAAGAAGGTCAATTGATCCTTTATATTTTGTCTAAACTAGGTCCTGAATATGTTGTTTCTGTTTCTACATTTCATACAGTTAGACTTGCAACTAGAGATAAATGGAAATTGCCCAAATTTGATGCATTTGTTGAGTCTTTTATTCATTAGTAGGATAAGCTCATCAAGATGGGTTAATTAAAGTCTTCAAATGCACATACACACCATCCATGAAAAAGGAAACTCCAACTCGAAACCAAAAAGGAAAAGAAGGGAAAGAAGGGAAAGAAAGGAAACTCCAATTGTCCTTATTGCAACAGAGGCTATCATCGTGAATCCTCTTGTATGCAAGAGACTATTGATCTGATGGCAAGGACTCTTCAAAGAAATAATATTGGTCATCACATTTGAGAAAGTGGCAAGAAGAAGACGGAGGAAAAACCTTCAGAAACAAGGGGTAACTATTGTGCTTTAATTTCCCTTCATTCTACAATGCAAGAATGGATTATTGATTCATGATATTTACATAATATCGCTTCTTCAAGGAATCATTTTCTTCTCTAGATGCATACTCATGACCTACTATTCTCATGGGGGACAATATTGGAGTTGAAACAACTAGACAATGAAAAATGCAATTCAAATATTGAAGTTTTAAGAATGTCTTGCATATTCCAAGGCATTTTGTGAATACTCTTTCAGCGTGTCAGGTGACACACACAGGCACTAGAAGGAAAGTGGAATTTACCCCAGATTTCATGATAATTTATGATATGCAAACCAAAATGAAAATTTCATTTGGCAAAGTAAACGATCAATCTCATTTATATACATTTTATGATTTTTCTCCTTAATTAGATTCTATTTTGCTACTTACACATGCAAATGAAGAAAGTAGGAATTGGGAACTTGAATTTCATATACATGCAGTTACTTAGCAAGTAGGGGACGGTTAAAGGATTGTCAGAAATTGAATTTTGAAATGGTGTTTGTAATGGATGTGCTCTTGGAAAGCATCCATAAGACAAGTTCGAGAAGGGACATGCATGGAGAGCCTCTTCACCTTCAGAGTTTGTACACCGTGATCTCACGGTCTATTTATAGTACCTTCAATGAGAAAAGAAAGATATGTGTTGTCATTTATATATGATTACATAAGATTCACTTCGGTTTATTTCCTGAAACTCATGTTTGAAGTTTTTTAGCATCTGGAGATTTTCAAAGCACATGTGAAAAATCAGTTTGGAAAATGCATCAAAATCCTCTTCACAGATAATGGGAAGAAATATGTCAACACAAATATCCAAAATATTTATAATGAAGAAGAAAAATAGTTGCAATGTATAGTTCCTTACATTTCATAGCAAACTGGTGTGGTCGAGAGGAATACTAGATATTGGAAAGAGATGGCCAGTTGCGTGCAATATCTCTTCCATCAAAATTGTGGGTTGAAGCTAACAATTGTTCCTCATACATCTAGAATAGGTCTCCTCATAATCTGTTATTGGAATAATATTTTTTGAGGCTTGAACTACCAATGCAACTTGAATTCATTCATTTCTACATTGTCAAATCTCGAGCATGGACCTGCATTCCTATAGAGAAGAGAAAGGATTTGGAGCCTCAGAGCAAGGCATGCATGTTTGTTGGATATTTTGATGAAGTCAAAGGGTACATATTGCTTGATATCAACACTAAAGAGCTCTTTATCAAAAGGAGTGTAAAGTTTGACAAAGATGCTTTGCATGCACCACTAGATTAACCTATTACAAAGTTTCCATCGCAATTGATTGATCATTATGTAGATGATACTTTAGATCATAATTCTGATCTAGATGAGTCTTTTCCTCTAACACCTATTGGACCACTAGTTGTTGAACATTGAGATAATGTTTCCTCTTGCAATTCGTAAGATTCTCGATCACCTTTAGCACAAAAATGGCACAACATGAGAGATCTCTTAGATGATCCTGCCACTCTACCTCAAGTTGAGGAAGATCCACAAGCACTCTTAGATATGGAGCCATGCATGCCCATGCATGCTTATATGATGCATGTGTTTGATCCACAAACTTATGAAGAAGAAGTTGCATATCCTGAACGGGAAGAAACTATATGGATGAACAATATAACTCTCTCATTGAAAACCAGACTAGGGACTTGGTTATGCTACCTTCCAATCATAAACTTGTGAGGTGCAAGTGGGTTTACTGAACCAAGAAAGTAGCAGATGGCCAAGCTAGTCGATATAAAGCATGGGTGGTGGCAAAAGGTTTTTAGTTGGTACACGGTGTTGATTATGATGAAACTTTTGCTCCATTAGAAAAAATGGATTCCATTCGGCTAGCTCTCTCCATTGTAGCAACAAGAGGATGGGAGGTGCATCATATGTATGTGAAGAATTCCTTTCCTCATGGTGATCTCGAGGAGGAAATATACATGGAGCATCCATAGGAATACATGCAAATTTCATCTCTGGTTAGCAAACTAAATAAGTCTCTCTATGGCTTCAAGCAGGAACCTAGAGTATGGTATCAAAAGATGGATTCCAATTTGTTATCTCATAATTTTGTACACTACAAATCTGATTCCAATTTTTATTTTTGGAAGAAAATTGACTCCTTGTTGATCATAGTACTCTACGTAGATGATCTTTTGATAAGAGGTAGTTCAACTTCTTCCATTGTAGATATTAAAATTGCATTTCTTAAACGACTTTCTATGACAAATATGGGCTTGCTAAATTTCTTCCTTGGACTAGAGATCAATCATAATGGTTCTAGGATTACCATTCTCATCCAAAGTATGATGGAGATCTTTTGTCACGATTTCACATGAGTGACTGCAAGCCAACAACCACGCCATTCTTATCAGGGATAAAGATTGAGAATGGAAAAAGACACATCATTGGTTGATTTCACATTGTACCATAAGTTTGTGGGGGGACTTCTTTATCTCGCTCACTCTGGTCCTGATCTCTCATATGTCATAGGAGCAGTTTCTAGATACATGTAGGAGCAACATGAGCTACACTGGAAAGCTGCAAAGCACATCCTTCGATATCTCTAGGAGAAAATCACCTATGGGATTCATTATGCAACAAATTTTTCTTTGGATCTCATTGGGTTCGCAGATTCAGATTGGGTTGGAGAAAACCTTGATCGCAAGTCCACCTCCGATTATGTACTTAGTTTGGGATCCAACCCAATTTGGTGGTAAAGAAAGAAGCAGGCTGCCATTGCTCTATCATCAGCAAAGGCTGAGTATAGAGGAGTAGTCAATGCCACTATTTAGGCCATTTGGCTACAACATTTCTTTTCTCAGCTTGGTATCAATGTCCATCGTCCAACTATCATATGGTGTGAAATCATAGTACACTAAAGTTTTGCATATATCTAGTGCAACGACAACAGAGAAAACATATCGTGATCCACATGCCCTTCATTAGAGAACTGATTAATGATGGGATCATCAATCTGCAATACTGTTAGAGTCCTGAACGAATTGTTGACATCTTCACTAATACATGCATTAAGTAGAAGTTTCAATTTTCGCGAGAGCATTTCGAGGTGAAGGACACGACTTCCTAGTAGTTGTCTTTTCTTTAGTTTTTGCATTATATTTTGAGGGGGGGTTTTCTTCCCACTAGGTTTTCCCTCTTTCTTCTTTTTCATGCATTATACATAGGTAGCTAAAATGGTCTTGCTGTGAGGACTCATTCATTTTGCACCACACTCACCTAAGGTATGCTTAAGGGGGAGAGGGGTGGTATTGTTGTACATGCACCTAGTTAGCCTTAATTAGCTTCAATTCATCTCTAGTTCTTGTATGTGATGTGCATTTAATTAGCGTTAGTTAAATCTAGTGCTTACATTTGGTGTGCACTTGGCTTTAGTTAATTAACTCGAATGCTTACATGTGGTGTGCACTTGGCTTTAATTAGTTAACTCTAGTGCTTGCATGTGGTGCATGTGCACATTAATAGAACATAAAGAACACTTAGCTTTAGTTAGGTTTAACTAGCATTAATTATTGCATGTACAACTAATCTTAACTTATTTGCTTTATGTAATGATTCACAAATCAATATTGGGTAATCAAATTCATTCTCATTTCCAATTTTCTTTTTCAATTCTTGTGAGTTTGTGTAATTGATCCATATCTATGCTCTAATAATTTCAAACTGAAGTTGTGAAGCTATCCTAGAGTGCTTAAGCAGTTCGTTGCAAAACGTTAAAGTATCACACTCGTGCAACTGTAATATAATGACAAGTTTGCCAGGAATTTGGTGAATTATGAATTGCAAGTAAGCAGTTCACAAGAGAGTGTAGGTTGATCATCATATTTGATAAGATTAACATTACGCACCCATTGGACGTTAAGCCCTCACAAAATTAGGCTTAGCATCCAATGGCTATATCTATATCTATGAAGGGTTATCACTTTTATGCACGTTGTTCAAACGCTCACATCTCAATTTCGGAATGTATCTAGACACCCCTTTCAAGAGCTTTAACAAGAGCAGCGGGCTATGAGATATGCTTTGGATGAGCTTTCTTGACACCATATTTGTTTAAGAGGCTAGAAAGATATTTTTTTTTGTTAAGGAAAAGGTGTGAGAATTTCATTATTCTTCAATTAAAAAGAAAAGCGTAGCGAAAATTGTTGGGTAGTCCAGCAGCAACGTTGAGCAGCTGTTGGTTTGAGTTAGAAGCAAGGAAAAGCCAATGTCGGTGATGCCTCTGAGTGATAGTGGCCTTCAATGTAGTTGTAAGTTTTTAATTCAATATGAACTTTTTTCATATGTTTTCCTTTAAATATAGAGCGATGGAGGGGAATGAAATTTGCGAGGCATGAAAAATTTCAAGGGTTTGAGAATAAGGTGTAGACCTCTATATGAATAAGCACAAAATGCTGCAAACATTTGGAGAAGGGAGAGCAAGCTGCCTGGATGCAAGTTACGTGTGTGGCGAAATGTGCGGCGAAATGAGAGAATGGTGTCTTAACGTCTGTGGTGAAATGAGATAATGGTGGATTAAGGCTATGACGACGACCAAAAAAATAGTAATGGAGTAGGGTAAGGCATGCGTACCCAGGTAAATAATCAGTCGCAAAGTTTGAGTTTAGACTTAGGTGATATAGGGGAGCATTTATTTACTTAAATAATTATTTGTAAAATTTGGGTTTAAATTTAGGTGATATAGGGGAGCATGTGGAAGTTTACTGAGCTAAACAACATGTGAGATTCTCAAATATTCTTAAGTTGACTGGGTATGGCATCGAGGTGAGTGGTGGATGGCTCACTTGGTGGGTTCGACTAAAATTTGGCCAACGAAAACCCAAAGAAAAGTTTAAAGAGGGGATTATTAGATAAACTTAACTCGATAGTGGAGTTGAAATTGTGTCAATATTTATGGTTAACAATTGTGGTTTTGGGCACATGGGATTGGTGACTCATGGTATTACATGTAGTTGAAGTCAAAAAAAAGCTTGACCCTTCTCCATTTTATTGAGCGAGAGTTGAACAATGCAACTTGACAATGTTTTAGCCAAAGACAATAATAAATCTATTGTTGGTTGGTTTTTTTCTTGAATGAGGTTTTCTAGGGTAAATCATGGTGTATATGGTTTGTGTATTTTTCTTTTATTATTGCATTTATTTCTCTTGTAATATTATGAATCCTAACATTCTAAGCCTTGTTGAGTAAAAAAGGTAGTGTTTATCACTCTTAGGTAGAGAGAATGTGACATCAAGTTGCGGAATCAGCCCATAGGTAGATACGAGGTTGCTAGGTGTATTCATATGTAAGCTTGATGTGTAATTGTTGGGTCATGCATGTAGTATTTATCCCTCTTAGGTAGAGAGAGGATATGCCATCAAGTTGTGGAAATAACCACTAGGTAGGTATGAGGGTGGTAGCTGTACTCATACCTAAACTTGATGTATAACCAAAGGCGTTCAAATGTGAGATGGAGTCATAATATAAGGGACCAAGTTAGGAAGGGTTTAACATGATTGATGAACCATGTAGGTGGAAAGGATCTTTAGAGAACTAGCAAGTATAACTGATAGTACCCATCTATCTCTATAGATGGATTTCTTTTACACCGACATGAATAATCAATTGTATGCAAATATACGACAAAAAAGAAGAAAAATGTCATTGCGAAGAAAGCCCAAACGAATGATAATAAAGACCAATTTGTAAACATATTTACAAAACAATTAGCTCCATTTTGATCCCTCAAGTTCAATGCCTCAGCTTGTTCAGATTCAAAGGGACAGCATTGCCTGGGTTCATTGAAAAGGAAAATGAGCTTGTTCAGATTCAAAGAGACAGCATTGCCTGGGTTCATTGAAAAGGAAAATGGACTTAAACTTTTGTATAGATATGGATGTTATACCTAATTTCTGAACATGTCTCTCATATTTTGGTAGCAGTCGTAGCTGTGTTCTCTAGTCATGGAAAAGAAAGTCTTTGGTGTTCATTGCATAACAACTCTAATGGAGTATTTATAACTCCCCTTGTCCTTTTTTCCTAAACAATTAGGAGCTAAACAATACTAATCGCCATCACATAATCGAATAACTTCACACGTCATTGGATCTTCCAAGTGGACACGCAATTATTATGCTTTTCCTTATTGTAACATCAAGCAATCTGCACATGCCAATGATATTTTTATATTTTTTCAGTTAGAGTTATTTCCTGCAGTTTGTGTGGACGAGGAAACAACCACATGGGCCGCAACAATCTTCCATACAAACCTACAGCAAACCCATTAAACGCTAAACTACGGCAACTTATATTATATTCAGTGATTTGGTTGGTCTTTATGGCTAAGTTTTGCTTTGCCAATCATTTTGAAGATCCATCAAACATATAGTATTTTATCATCCGATTCCGATTAATTGCTCATAAACTATGAGCTATTCATGTTTTCATTGACAATTCTCCTCTCTTTTGTTTTTTTTAAGAGAATTATCCATGAAAGCTAGAAGAGGAACACGACAGCAACGGGGCGTAGCATCACATTTATTATACCGGGCACATGGTGCCACAATCTCGGTGCCATGACTTCTGTAATAATCCATTATGTTTCACATATTCACTGTATCATATATTTGACCCTAAATTAGGGGCAGCTAAAACCATAGCAGTAAGTGAGTTGCAAACTCACTTTTACTCACTTTTCTCTATTTAGAGATGTATATTTTTTCCAAATATTATTTTAAAATGATAATTGTGAAAGGTTGAATTTATTAAATTTGTAGATTTTGAGAATATTCTAAAATTTAGAGAATAGCAATAAAAAATCAATACAGAGATCAATTGATTTTGAGAATATCTTAAATTCTATAAGAAACTACTATTAATACAATTCTAAAATACATAATATTTTTAAAATCTGCAATCAAAATAAAAATGTTCAATTTAAATTTATATAAATAATAATTATCAAAAAAACTATCTTGGGATTCCAAGATACACAATAGTTACGATCCCAAGATACATGATATTCCAAAAATAATTTGGGATAGATGTAAAGATAGTGAATTTAAATTTATGTGAAAGGTTGATTTAAATATAAGCAAAAGTAAAGAGTTGATTTCACTCCATGCCGACTCCATATTTATTGAATACTTAAAATTTACTGTCCACATAAAATACACTCTGATATAAAACTCTAAAGAAGTTAGTAATCGAGATCAGTAGAGTTTTTTCTCCTTGAACCTTTATTGCACTCACACAACCAGTTTCTGTAGTCAGTTGATCTCATACCTCATAGAATTTCTAATTCAACATCGAAAATTGGCATAGATTCTCAACAATCTTGTTAGAAATAATGGAGATTAGGTGAATATTGTTACAGAGTTATGATTGTGCTTTTCTTGGACATTCAGTTCCTATCATTCAGGGATTTGATTTACTATCTCTAACTAAGTTTATCTATTTATTATTGAAGTTTAATGTGAAGCCTAAGGCTTATATTTGCTTGTAGGAGCTCCTGGTGATCCGCACCTGTGAGCTCTTCTTGTGTTGTTTGCCAATTCATGTCTTCCATGTGCAACTGTTGACATGGTATCAGAGCTGCAAGAAAGAGAGGCCTATACGCTGAGTTGAGGAAGGCCACATCGTCACGTGGAGCTAAAGAGTAATCGCGCCGATTTTCTTGGAGATTACACTCATTTTTATTTTTCAGCATCCTCACTGTATTTTCGTGTACATCAGCGACTAGTCATGGATCCGAGGTCAATAGTTATGACGATTGTGCTCACTGCGTTTTTTTTCCTGGCTGCCTGTGGTTGGAAGCTATGTTTTTTTTTGTCTCGCTGCATGTGCGTGGAAGTTGCATGGGAAACGGTGGCTGCATTTTCTTTTGAGGAGGTTGCCTATAGAAGGGGGAGATCGCCCCAGTCTTGCCACGTGAAGGAGCTAGCCGAGGAGCCCAACCTTGCTGCGTGAAGGAGTCGGTGGGCGTGGTGGACGGCTTGTGGTTGATCGCTGAAGAGGAGTGTGATTAAACGAAAAAATTGAATGTTGTGTAGTCTGCCAGGGTGAAAGGAGCTCGCACTAGCCTGTAGGAGGCCTGCGTTGAGAAGGAGGAAAGAGTCTACATGTTTTTTTGGCTGCGTAGCTGTGTGGAGGCTGAATCTCCAAGTTGTTGCATGAGAGGACTATGTGGTGGATGCATGCCTCCAGGCGTGCCTCTGGACCTGTGTGGTGGTGATTCCAAGGAGGCTCTATCATTAGGCTATGTGGAGGTCAATACAATGGCAGTAGAGCTGCAAGGAGTAGGATGCAGCAACATTCAGAAGGCTGCGAGGCAGAGAGAAGTTCGCCCAGAGTTGCTCTGTGGGTTGCATGGGCTGGCTTGGAAGATGATTGCCAAAGTTGGCAGCTGGACCTATCGTTCAGATAATTTTTTTTTTTAATTGAAGTTTTTCCAAAGCTTTAATTTAAAAAAAAAATAAAAAAAACTGTGGATTATTTGTTTTAATTAGAGGGCTCCTTAATTTTTAATAAAAAGAAAGGGGGTGCGTATTTTTTCTTTTAAGAGAATTTGGAGTGACCTTTAAAAAAAAAAAAAATCTAAAGTTCCTTTGAATTTGAGGAATTATTATCATTTAGGGAAAAAAAAATTGTGAAGGAAATTCTCATGATCACGGCATTCTTTTTTTAACATTCAAGGGATGTTAAATTGTTGAAGATTTTATTCATTCAAGATGAATAATCAAATTGCTAAAGCTTATCTCAACGAGAGTAATAAGCTTGATGGTTCCAATTACACAAATTGGAAATTTAAGCTCCAGAATCTGCTTGAGGGACAAAATGCCTATGGCATTGCCACCAGTGATGAACTCAAGCTGATTGCTGCAACTGGTGGATCGAATACAACAATTCAAGACTGGGAGAAAAGGGAGATGAAGGCGAAGGTGCTACTCAAGTTATCAGTTGAAGATTACATCATCCCTCACATTTAGGATTGCAAGACAGCGAATGACATCTGGACGATTCTCAAAGAGATGTATGAGATCAAGAACACCAGTCAAACCTTGTACCTCAGGAATAAGATTCTCTCAATTAAGATGGAGGAGAATGAGTCTATTTCTTCCTTCATATCCCGGATAAAGGAAGTTAAAGATAAACTAACTGATATCAGTCAGACTGTGGCAAATGATGATCTGGTGACAATTACCATGAATGACATTATGAATGATTATCAAATGTTTATAATGGTATTGAATGCAATAGAAAAGCCTCCAGGCTTTGAAGAGCTCATTGGGATTTTGCTACAAGAAGAGGAAAGGAGGTTGTCTCTCAAACCTCAAAATCTAGATCTTGCATTGATGACAAAGTTCAAGCCAAAGGGGAAAGCAGTGGCTGATCACAGGAGAGGCAACACATCAAGAAAAAGGACACCACAAGGTATGACCTCACATAAACATGACTCTACTCCTAAACGCTTTTACTATGGTAATATATACCATATTGCTAAATGTTGCCATAAGAAAAAGGCATATGGGGACAGGTATAAGCAGAGAAGACATGCAGGTCATTTGGCTGATGCAGATGTAGATCATAATCAGGATGTCAGATTGTTTATGGCTGAGGCTGAGACTGCTTTAGCTACTCAGGAGGATGAATCGGATATTTTGTTCATAGATTCTGGAGCCTCCTCACATATGACAGGTAAAAAACAATGGTTCAAAATTTTTAGAGAAACCAACACTGGAGTAAAAGTATACCTTGGATATAATAGAGGGTATGAGATGAAGGGACATGGAGATGTTCTTGTTACTCCACCCGATGGAAAGATCAGGAATATATCTGATGTGTGGTATGTTCTTGGTATTAAGAAGAATCTGATTTATGTATCAAAGATTACAGATCAGGATCTCAAGGTAGAATTATTTAAATCTCATTGTATTATTAAAGACTTGTTGGACCAGATGAAGCCTATTGCTACAGGTATTCGTATAGGAGGACTCTACAAACTAGATGTGAAGAGTACACCACAGCAAGCATTGATGTCATGAGATAAGTCTGCTGGAAATTTGTGGCATCAACGACTTAGGCACATCAATTTTAGTGATCTTCTTCTATTGCAGAAAAAAGGTATGGTAGTGGTCTTCCTGTTTTGAAAAGGTTCCATGTTAATTGTGAAGCATGTGCATTCGGTAAACAACATAGAGATGAATTTCCTTCTATTAAAGATAGGAAACAGAGGGATATACTCGAACTTGTACACACTGATTTATGTGGCCCGATGTGGAAAAGATCGTTAGGTGGGGCCTACTACTTTTTAATCTTTGTTGATGATTGTACAAGGTTCACATGGTTATATTTTCTTAAATAGAAGAGTCATCCTTTTGAGTATTTCAAGCAATTCAAAAACATGATTGAGAAGCAGACATGAAATTTCATCAGGATTCTTTGATCAAATCAAGGTGGACAATTTAAGAAAGGGGTTTTCATCAAATAATTCAAAGAGCATGGGATACAACAGCAGTTTACAACACCTTACACTCCTCAACAAAATGGAGTAGCTGAGAGGAAAAACAGAACATTGGTGGAGTGTGCTCGCAGTATGTTGAAAGGTAAGAATCTAACTAATGGTTTTTGGGTAGAAGCTACTAATACTATGATGCAGGAGCATTGGCATTAGCCAGAAATGTGGAGGATTGTCCACATGTTGTGGCTAATCACAGTAAAACTCATTGACTGTTAGTCAAATTTGAAGATTACGGAGAAGGATAAACTTTTCAAATAATTTGTTATTGTAATAAGTGTGTAATTGCCTTATTTAGATTAGTGATAAGATTGGTTAAAATAGATGTGCACAAGAGCAAATAGATAGGCGGTTGTTGTTAAGATTTTTCGAAGAAATAGGAGGTTCTGTGTGGAGCGAGGGATTTTTTTTAGTAATAGCGTGAGTTTTTAAGGAGAGTGGAAGCTCATTTTGGGGCAGGGGGGTACAGAGTTCATTCTTATGTAATAGGGGCAATGTAAGACTCGGTTTTTTGTGTATTGTGCATAATATAAATACCAGGTGTCTTTTTGTATGGTGCGCCATGGAATGTAAATACTGTTTTTGTGTGAAATGGTGATTAGTTTTCATTGTATAAGTGAGATAAAAGCTAAACTCTGTTAGTTCTTGAAGCATTATGAAACGCCATCATATTCTGTGTAAATCGAATGACAACGGTGAAGATTTGAGTGGGTTTGACTGGACAAGGACAAGACTCTGTGTTTTATTATATTATGATCAATTTATTGTCATAGTCGTCGATATATGTTGAGTCATCAGGTTGATGCATTTGTGTCTTGATAGTCGCTTGAAATGAGCCGAATTGATATACATACTAGTTGTAAAATTCGTTGGCTACTTGAATCGGAATGGAAAGCTGTCAACAGGTCGACAATAACACTAATTATAGTGAATGTAATCCCCGCTTGAAATCATGGGTGCATTGGTTTAGTAACTTTCAAATTAGAGTGAGTTGTGCGATTGCCAGTGTATGGGTAAGCTGAAGAGTTTTCGCATGAATTGTTGAAATTAACAAACATCGAAGTTAAATTGTCGAAGAATTGGAAGTGGATGTTTTAAATGCATGATTGTTGGGAATCCTGGGTATGTGCAGGGTTGGTCCTGCATCATACTACAATGCATTTGAAGAATAGGAGTCCCACTAAAAGTCTTGATTATAAAAATCCCTTTGAAGCATTGTTTGGCTTCAAGCCTATAGTAAGTCACCTTAGAGTATTTGGTTGTAAATCTTTTGCGCATGTTCCCAAAGAGAACAGGAAGAAGTTAGATTCAAAGGCCATTAAATGTACCTTCATTGGATACTGCAGTGAGTATAAGGCTGATAAAATGTTTGATCCTTCTACTCACAAGGTGTTTGTTAGTAGAGACGTAGTATTCCATGAATGGGTTGACGATGGAAATCCTGTTCAAAACAATGAAGAATGGCATGTACCCTTACTTTCAAATGAGGATAGTGAAACAACGATCAATCAAAAACAACAACAACAACAACAACAGTAGCAGCAGGATAAAGAGGAAGAAATCGAGTTCATTCCACAAAGAGAAGAACACAACAGAATAGTTGAACCCCCACCACTCAGGAGATCTAGTAGGCCAAAACAGTTACTGGCTTGATATAGGGATTGTGAGTTGATGAATGGTATGTTAAACATTGAAGAACCTTCTAATTTTTATGAAGCTAGTAAGACTTCTGAATGGAAGGAAGCAATGAAGGAGGAATATGAATCTATTATTAAGAACAATACTTGGGATCTAGTAAAGCTTCCTCATGGTAAACAACCCATAGGTTGTAGATGGTTATTTAAGTTGAAATTTAAAGTAGATGGGTCTATTGATAAGCATAAAGCAAGGTTGGTTGCAAATGGTTATTCCCAGAAAGAAGGTATTGATTTTGAGGAAACATTTGCCCCTGTTGCAAAACTAAATACCATTAGATTGATTATTTCTTTAGCCACTAAGCTTCATTGGAAAATACATCAATTAAATGTTAAATCTGCTTTATTAAATGGTGATTTAAAAGAAGAAGTATACTTAGTGCAGCCTGATGGGTTTGTTAAGAAGGGAGAAGAGCACTTAGTATGTAGATTAAAGAAAGCTTTATATTGTTTAAAGCAGGCTCCTAGATCCTGGTATGAAAAAATTGACTCATTTTCCCTCATGCATGGTTATAAACGGAGCAAAAATGATCCCAATTTGTATACTGTGTTTAATGATGAGGGACATATAGTGTTGATTTCTTTATATCTATATGATCTGATCATGACAGGGAGTGGAAACAATCTCATTGAAGAAATCAAGTAGTAGTTATCACATAAATTTGAGATGAAGGACCTTGGAGAAATGCATTACTGTTTGGGTCTAGAAGTTTGGAGAGATTCAAACCAAACTTTCTTGTCCCAGGGTAAGAATGCTAAGAGTTTGTTGTCTAAATTTAAAATGGATGAGTGCAAGGCTACATTTGTACCTTTACAGCAGAACAACAAACTTCAAGTGGATGATGGTTCAAAATATGCAGATGCAAAATTGTACAAACAGTTGGTTGGTAGTCTTATCTATTTGACTACAACGAGACTAGATCTAGCCTATGCAGTGAGTGTTTTGAGTCAGTTCATGACTCGACCTCATGAGAACCATTGGATTGTAGCGAAAGGAGTATTGAGGTATCTGCAAGGAACTTCAAACTTTGGTATTTTGTATTCTAACTCATTTGATGTGAGTTTGACAGGTTATACAGACTCTGATTGGGCAGTAAATTTATATGATATAAGATCAATTATAGGTTATGCCTTCAACATTGGGTCTGGGGTCATCTCTTGGTGTAGTAAGAAGCAGCATATTGTAGCCTTATCCTCAGCAGAAGCAGAAAATCAAGCTATGTGAGCAGCATCATGTGAGGCAGTTTGGCTGCGCATACTTCTCCAAGATGCAAGAGAAGAATAGACAGAAGCTACGGTTATCAATTGCGATAATCAAAGTTCCATCAAACTAGCCTACAATCCTATGTTTCGTAAAAACACTAAGCACATAGACACTCAATTTCATTTTGTTAGGGAAAAGGTGCAACCCAAAGAGATTTGTGTTGAATATTGTAATTCTTGTGATAATATGGTCGATATATTTACTAAGCCTTAGGGAAGACTGAAGTTTGACTTGTTTAGGGACATATTACGTGTGTTTAAGAACCCATTCTCCATTAAGGGGGAGTGTTAGAATTAATGGGGATTAGGTGAATATTGTTACATAGTTATGATTATGCTTTTCTTGGACATTTAGTTCCTATCATTTAGGGATTTGATTTACTATCTCTAACTAAGTGTATCTATTTATTATTGAAGTTTAATGTGAAGCTTAAGTGGCGTATTTGCTTGTATGAGCTCCTAGTGATTCGCACTTGTGAGCTCCTCTTCTATTGTTTGCCAATTCATGTCTTCCATGTGCAACTGTTAACACATCTATTCTTCGTACAACAACAAATTACACATACAAAAGGGCAACCTATGCACAAGGTCAAATGTCTCCAAACTGATCTAATAATATTTCTCATCTCCATGATCAGTGTTCATCACACATGGGTTTTCTCAGCTTTTTCATGTCATGTCATATTTTCTTTTCCCCTTAATATACACAGATTTATTTTCGAAGAGGATAAAGAATACAACATATTAATTTATTTAGAAATGAATAATTTAGTTACCAAGAAGTTACCTTTTAAGAAAATAGCACAGATCTTCATGCTTTGAAACCAGATACACAATCTGAAAATGACTTTGACACCATGGCTATAATTCTATATGTTGTATTTATGATTTAGTAACGAATATACTGAAATAAAAGGTTTACACCTTACAAATTTCGAATAGAAAACTTTATTTAATTTATATATATATATATATCTAATGTAGAGTCGTAGAGTTATGGAAATCCTAAAGCCTTTCGACATCATTTTATTGGGGATTTTTGCTTCAAATTTTTTCCATTCTCTAGAGCTCTCTCATTAAGTTGACATTGTTGTACATTTCATAAACCTTGGAGAATTTTTTTTATACCAAGGTTTTTCTCTCCTCCAAGGTGATGCCATTAGTCTAGATCACTCTAGCTTTTGGGTTTTTGTGAGGCTAGTCTTAAAGGGTACCCTCTCTGTATAGGTCAGATTTGTTGACTTTGTGTATAGACTCACAGCTATAATCCAAAATCGAACAGGAATCCCTTTTGTCTCAATGTGGCTCATACATCGGAGTAGACAACTTTAGGAAGGGATTTTTCTCAAAGTTTATAGTATAACCAAGGACGTCCTAATCTTTGTAATACCCCCACCAATTGTTGATGTAAATATGTGTACATTGATATTATGTTGGTGAGTCAGAAACATTTTTGTGGGCTTGCGTGCCTATGTATTTATGCTTTGTATATTTCGGGAGTTGGTATGCCCAGGCTTATTTGCTGGTTTTCATTATGTGGCTAAAGGGTCAGGATTGTAAATATGATGAAACTGATGTACACATTTTTATAATAAAATACTATAGGCTCACTACGGAGCCCACTCCACCATAAGAGTATGGGGCGAATGCAAATCCATGGTGACATGGGGCAACAATGTTAGATGATGGGGGTTGGTGATGTGGAAACTTGGGGCACATGTGGCTTTAGATTGTGCCTCATGGCTAAAAAAGGCCACGTAGTATGGGCAATGTATACACATACTTGTGTGCAGGCCTCATTATTATTCTTTATCATAATGACTACTATGGTCATGATGACTGTGTAGAGAATATTTTGGACTTTGGTCGTGAGAAACTAGATGGTGAGCCCTGAGCTTAGGTTCTGGTACCAGTTGGGAACTATTTTGGTTTTTTGCTAGAGGATGCTTGAATACAACATGACGGTTGGGTTGGCATCTTGGAAATTGATGTGGCCTAGAGGGTGCTTGAATAGCCATGGGGCAGCATGACTATTCACTTGTCACCTTGGGAGTTAGCTTGGAGGGTGCCTGGGGCATTGAAGTAGCATGCCTGTTAGGTTGGCACCTTGGTCGTGGAAGTACAATTGTTTTAGTTTACCATTTCTTGTGGAGTTATAGCCCTGGCTTGGGGTTGACCCATGGTTCAAATCTATGAACCACATGGTCTAAGGCAAGGTGTAATATGGAGAGCATATAAATAGTTGGATTTCCTTTCAAAAATAAGTATTTAATGATTTGTTCCATGATTGTTTACTATGACATGTTTTTTTCCCTCTTTCGTGTATTTCTGAATTTATAGTTTAAAACCCCATATTCAATATTTTGTACAGATGTTTTTAATTCCTCTATATTCCATTGTATTCGTGCCACTAGATAATGTGGTGTTAATTTATCATTAAGTGGCATTTCCATTGTGCAAATTAAAAGTATGAGTTAAATATGTAAATTTGTCCTTATCAGAGTTTAGGGTTTTCACTCCCACGAAAAATTGTGTGATTTGAGTGTCGTGGTTGTGGTAGCATTTCCCAGTAATAGGTTTGGGATATTACAAAGTGGTATCAGAACTGAGTTTACAACACTGGGCCTGATTGGGCAAAAATTAGAAGAAAAATGTGAAATTGTAAGTTGTTCAATAATTGTTTGACGAAAGTCACAATGGTGGTTTTCCACCAATTATGTGACAAAAGTTGAAGTAGAGAAAATAGTTGAAGATTACTGAGGAAAGAGCATTGTTGCTCCGATATGATTTGGAAGGTGACATTATCACAAATAGAGTGAAAATTCGAGGCAAAATTTTTTCGAGTTATGGGTAGGAAAAATTTTAGTGCGTTGGGAGGAAAGACAATTGTTTATATATATAGGAAGGTCGAAATTTGGAGCGTTGTGTGACGTATCAAATTGTACGTACATTGTCACTCTATATAAACATCATTTTTCTTTTCTAATAGAATGTATTATGAATTAAAATGCACAAGTATATTATATATAATAGATGAGAGATAATTTTTATACAAAATATTTACTTGTTTTATACATAAATATATGGAAGGTCAAACGTCATTAAATATATGTATGAAATTAAAAAATATGTGTGTATATATATATCAAATATCTCATATATATATATATATATATATAAAGGAATAAAGTCTATGCCTCTTAAGCTTTTGAGAGTCTTGGCCCTCCTTGGCCTGTACCACTTTGTGATTTGATTTCAATAAAATAAAGTGGTACATGAATTTACGGCTTCCCTTCTCAGTGTTGAGGTTCTAAAAGTAGGACTATGTGCTAGATTATCTACAACTTTCTTTTATCATAGATATTCTTTCCTTTCATTCACGGACATTTAGGCTCTTTGTATGCTCAAAAGGAACTCATGAATAATGCATTCCTTAAAAAAAGAATCATGAGACCAACCTCTCATTTTCATACCAGAAAGAGGCATTCCACATAGTAATATGAGACCATTAAACATTGAATTCACTTCCAAATAGTAATAGTCCATTCTAGGACTAGAACTCATAGATTCAAAATAAGATTTCATAACAAGAACCATTGGAAGTTGACAAACATGTCAATGTACCAACATTCTATAGTAATGCAATAACATGTATAGCCATGCAACATTTTTCAAAAGAACCCTTCTAGATTCCACAACTCTCAACACAAACAATTTTATTGACTATTCCATAAAGAAAGGAAATTGAATGTGGGACTTTGATTCTCCACCCAACAATATACCTATTGTAGCTAGAATTACTTACAATAGTCACTGCCAAGGAAAATCCATGATCTAAAGGGAATTCATTTTCAGTAACCTTAGCAGGAAGCCTTCTTCAAGTCACAGAGGATAGGAAATACATATGAAACTGGGTGGTTTATCAGTTGTGTTAAGAACTCCATGAGTGGTTTATCATCCCACAACAAACACTCATTCCCATTTCCTCTTTCTCTTTTGGTCACAATTATTTCTTTCTTTCAGGGGAATCTGATTCCCTGAACTCATATCTATCTCCATCTTTACCCATGAGCTCCATCACGAAGAGGTCCAACCCCCATATTGTTGTGCATTTCCCTTTTTATTATTTCCTTAGGGTCTACTCATGTTCCTCTTGGACTCTTCCACTTTCTTTTTTCTTTATTTTCATAATAAAATTAATTTAAGGTGCCAACTAATCCTTCCTGTGTTCATCTTTCCTCGTCCTTCTTAGATCGTGGATCTATGGTCCCACCCTTCAAAACATTACTGTATTATAACATTACAAAAATAAGGGGAATATGCACCATGGGTGTCACAGAAGTAAGGAAAAATCCCTTGAGCTTGCAAGGTATGCCCATCAAAGGACTTTAACATAGACTTAGGTGGTGTCAAAGTCAGTGATGGAAGAGAATTCTAGCACTCCAATGACATAATATAGGTAGATGCCCCCTTTTCCAAGATTTTCCAATGAACGTGTCATATGAAAATAGGGGCCATTATCTAGAAGGCTAGATAATGTGGAAGATAGGGTTCCCATGATGAGGGATTGAAGGTGATGAGATTCAAATATGAGGGATCTACTCCACCACTGGTAGTCAATAGTGTTTTGCATTGCATGAGGAAAATTTAAAAAACTTATGGTGTAGGAATAATAGTAGGTGATTTGGAGAAATCCTTGAGAATGTTATAGTTGTCAATGGCCCTTGCATTGGGGTTATCCATATTATTACAAAGTGCACCTTTAGGAGGATGAGACATAGTGCTCAATGATGGTTTTTAAAAATGAGTAGGACCATAAGGTTAATTAGGAATCGTGGGTTTTAATGTGAATGGCACACTCTCAATATTCTCATAATTATGCACTTTAGTAGTGATGTGGATCTTTTTTTCCACAATAAAGATATCTTGTGTCAATGATGTAACATCCTCCTCCAGCATCTACTGAAGAAACTAACGAGCTGGGGTAAACATGTGACGATAGGTCACTATGATATGATTCAACCTCCTAAGTCATGTTAAGGAAGTGGAACCAATGAGGTCTCACTGAGATTTTGGACAATTTAACGCTTAGCTGCTCCCATGCTATAGGCATGAGGACACCCAAAAGCCCAAAGTCGCTCCCACAGACTTGTCTGCCAGTGACTAGAGACCAAAATTGCGAGTGCTACGCTAGCGAATCTAGGGTTTGAGCCACTTTTTTCAATCCCAAAGCCTAGGTTACTGCCCAGAATAGAACCATATCCTCAAATCAGTAAAATAACATGGAAATGATAGTACTAAAGAAAATACTTGTTCAAGACCTTGACTAGACCCCTACTAGCCATGCCAATCATTTCGTCAAACATATTCCAAATGTGTAATCTATAGGTGTAATTAACAGTTCTAAGCATAGAGGTCTTATACCTAGTTGTGAATCGCTAAGAACCGTTGATGCCTCAACACATTTGTTATCACTCAGGTTGTCCCGAAGCTCCTTAAGGGATACGGCCGAGGTAACCACAAACCAATCTTTGGACTGCAGGTTCTAGCACACCTGTAATCAGAGAGGGCTCTCTCTTAATGATTTAGCTTTGTTGATGATGATTTTAGGCTAGTTGTTGAGTTCAAGGGGTTTTGTTTGAGTTTTGGTGGGATGGATGAGGCTTTCAAGTAGAGAGGTAATGCATAGTATGATAAGTTCAAACCATTGGGCATGGAGTCATGGAGTAGGACTACTGGTGCGTTTTCTTGGTCACAAGAAGAATATGGAGCAAGCTAGCTGCACATGAAACAATGATTTAGGTTAAAAGGATGGAATGAGGGCTAAGGAATGAGAAGCAATTAAGAATTTCTCATTCAGCTTAATAGAGGGAAGGTGAATGAGCTCTATCTAGGAGCAGTCAAGAATCCCTAGATAATTGTCAAACAAGAGTGAATTAGGGGGAATATGAGCCAAAGGGAATTCATATTCATTACCAATTCGGATGAAAACATAAAGAAACAGCAGGAATTGAGCATAGAGTGTAGCCAAGAAAGTTCTAAGCTAATATTTATTTCTGCTATTTAGATGGTGATATATGTATGATATAAACATATATGAATTTGAAACAGAGATAAGAAACACTTATTGAGTCATGTTGCAGCACAAGGATTCCATATTCATTCTTCAAAACATTAATAACATAGTATACAGTCCATCCTCCAAGCTTTTCAACAGTCTTTGATTAATGAGAACATCAAGTATACAGAGCGAGTCTCTCCTGGAGCAAATCAACCAACCAACCCTTTAAACAATGAATTAGGGTGGTTTATATAGGGAAAATATCTAAAAATATCCATTACAACATATCTTAAATGGATCTTAGGGAAATGAGTTCTTTAATCTAATCTTGTCGTGGAATAAATGGAAGAAGATATCTAAGTGCTGCGCTGGGGCAGCTGCCTCAAAAATGAGTGGAAATTTGTCCTTATAGCTCTATGCGGTTCATTCAGCCATAATTGTGCTTTGGGCTTTGATCCCCTGCTATTGAGTGGCTTTGATGTGTATTAATTGTGATCTGAGAGCCTTTAAATGGCTGTACCACTTTCTTTAACTTTGCTTGGGAGCTTTTAATGTTCGCCCACCTCGATCTGATACTCTTTGCCACTTCACTGAAATTCTTTAATTTAATCAAGGTTTCATCTTTCCTCTGATACTCTTTGACACTTGAATCGGGCCATTTTCTCTCCCTCGACGTATTTGAAACTGTCAAATCGCCCGTTTTCTGCCCTTTCAAGGCAAGAATGGTTGCTGCAAATGATTTCTGTGGCTTCTGAAATGCTACGGGCATTGGCCAATTTGAATACAAACATAAATGAAGGAATCCTGTCAAAACTGTGAATTTTCGGGCCTCTTGGTAGCCGAACGATATGAGGCTTTCCATTTTGGTCATTTTTTCTTAGCGATGCGCTGCCTCAGTTTTTCATTTTAGGCTCTCTTTGCTACGATTTGCGCCCTTCGGGCCTTCCTTTAGTGATGACGACAACATTGGGTCCTAGTACGGTAGTGACGTGGCAGGGTGATGTGGCAGTATGGTGGGGATTAACTCGGAGATCGGCAATCGGCCGGGACAGGGGGCAATGGCTTTATATATGTGATGCGATGGGAGCGATCGCCGATTTCGGAAAGGTGACATGGCATGCGACTGTGCGATAATGGGAAATATTGTGAAAATGAATGCATTGTGATGCGATATGCTTTCAGATGTGATAGTAATATCGCATTGGTGGATGAGAGGGGGGGGCAACTGTATGTAGCTACAAAAACTTGCGACTGCCGATTGCGAAATCGCATCGGCGAAGTGATATCGGGAAGGTATAAAGGGGCGGGCCGTTGAATGAATGTTGTGACCTCTGACAGCGATATCACGTCGGAGGAGAGGAAAACTCATCGGAGGAGGGTTAATGCGATCGGAAGAGGCTCTTTAAAGCTTTGGAAGGGTTCTTGATGCATTGGAAGGAGTCCGGATAGCATTTGAAGGGGGCTTTTGTGTTTTGGAAGGAGTCCAGACACCTTAGGAAGATGTTTTTTTGAGCGAAATGAGGGTTCTTACTAAGTTTCAAGTAAACTTAGTAATTCCCAAGCGATACTTATGGTTATATTTCAACCAGAGGAAGGGATCAGTATATAGGGGAGCTATTAACACAGTTTTAGTAGGGGGAGGGGAGATATATAGGGAGTTACATAATAAAGTTAGCAGTTAATATGAAGTGTGATGAGAGAGCGCTAAGTATGCAAATCTTAGGCTATTAAGGGGAAAATGAGTCGTATAAGAAATATAAGCATCCTTAAGCAAAGCATATCTTTACTTAGGCAGTGATATGGCAAATGATGAAACTTAAGAGATATCAAGCAGATCTTGACCTCTTTGGGGAGGTTAGTGAATGATTTGGGGAATAAGAAGAAGGGGGAGTTAGTCATGCCTCACTTGAAGTCCTCCAAGGGAAAATTGCATTGCATTTGTGATCTGAATAGATATGACGCTGGCAAAGATAAAATGGGTCTCATGCCACGATTTTGCAAACACCAAACTACTTACCCAGCCTACTTACCTAGCATTTTTTCTTCCTTTTGCATGGGTGCACTTGGACTTGCAGACCCTGATTATCCTTTTTTCCTTTTGCTGTCCTCCTATCTAAATCTACACTTATTTCGTCCAGGGTCTCAGATTAAGTGGTTGAGCACCCTTTTTTCATTACCTATCTAGAAATCTGCTAAGATTAAGCTGTTTGGACAGATACTGATTCTCTATATTCTACAACAGGAAATTTAAACCTAGGGAGGCCAAGATTAAGCTGTTTGGACCTCCCTTAACTGAAAACTCATAAAAAATGGATCAACTCATCAAAATGGAACATAGCAGTGGCACTTAGACTAGCACATTCTCATGGACAACTTTTAGCCTCTGTTAGCAAATATGGAACATTGCAGCATGCGAAGTATGACATATTTGGCATGTAAAAATGTCGATCATGAAAGATGAATACTTGCTGTAGCAGGAGGCTAACAGTGGCTCCACTTGGGGATGGATTTTCCTTGGGAAAAGCCAAGAATAGCAGATCAGATTGCCTTGATCTTCTATTGTTGCTGTGGAACTAAAAACAATTTTTCGTTGGTTGCTAAAAGACTGGAGTTTTGAGATCTGAACAACATTCTTCTCAACTAAATTACTGTGAACTATATAGCGTCGCCTGCTTTCTTCTGCGTGCTTAAAGTTATGTACAATGTTGCCTGAGTGGTGCCCTTTGAAGTAGTCTCAAAACATGGATCAAAACTGATGTATTTCCTTTGTTTTTGCTTTGACCAAGGGTGCTGATATGAAATCTAAAACGGTCATCTGTTTTGATACTATTGACTGAGTGGGAAGCTTGATTGTAGCACTTATAACTGAATTTGATTTGATATAACGGCGCTGCTTCATTCCAAGCGATCGGATTGCTTATACAAACATAAAAAAGAAAGCACTGACATGTATACAAATACTAATATACAAATATATACACAGGGGCATTTTATCCCTTAAAAGGGGTCTCAATAATGTTTCAACATTCGGCCATTTACAGGGCCGTCTTCCACTGTGCTGTTATCTATAGTTTTGAGAAAATACGTGTTATTTCCTTGCACAGCACTGATAACAAATGGGCCTTTCCATAGAAAATCAAATTTTGCATGCTTTCCCTTGTCTTCTCTTCGTGAGTCCCACCTTAACACTTTATCGCCAATAAAGAAATCCTCAGCTTTAGTCCTTTTGTCAAATGCTTTCTTTAGCCTTTCTTACACAATTTGAGCTCTGTCATACACATGCTCTCTAGTTTGCTGGAGATGAATGGTCTGATTTATTCTTCTTTGAATATTATTTGGTTCTGCTTGGATCTCTTGTAATAGCTTGATGATAGGAACGCCCAAGGAAGATGGAAATTTGGCCTCCATGCCATATACCAGCTCATAAGGACTCATCCCAATGGATTTCTTTGTTGAAAGTCTGTCTACCCACAGGGCATTTGTGAGCCTCGTATGCCAGTTCTTCTTGTTTTCTTCTAGCACTTTCTTTATGATGTTGATGAGGCTTTTGTTGGATGATTCGGCCAAGCCATTACCTTGAGGGTAATAGGCTGTGGAGTGGCCCAAGGTGATGTGAAATTTATGGCAAAAATTGATCATCTTTTTGGATTTGAAGGCAGCAGCATTGTCAGTGATGATCTTCTCAGGGCAGCCAAATCTAGAAAGGATATTGCACTCAAGGAATTGGATAATGGTGGTATCATTGGCTTGCGTACATGGGATTGCCTCAATCCACTTGGTGAAATAGTCTGTGGCTGTTAGAATCCATTTGTGTTGGCCAGAGGAAGAGGGATGGATTTCTCCAATGAAGTCGAGACCCCATTGTTGAAAAGGCTTTTCGGTTGAAATGGGCTTAAGAGGCAAAGGCAACAGCTTTCTTTTTCCCTCAAAGATTTGGCATTTATGGCACGAGGTAGTAAACTTCTTTACATCTGCAAACAAGGAGGGCCAATGGAAACCAGCCCTTAGAATTTTATGAGCAGTGGACTTCCAATATAGATGTCCTCCATAGTCCCCTACATGGAATTCTTTCATGACATTGTTAGTTTCATTCATAGTTAAACAATTAAGCAATATGCCTTCATGATTTTTCCAAAATAATGCAGCATCTATGACACAAAACTTTGAGGCCTTAATCTTTAAAAATATTTTCTTGGTTCTGGACAATCTGGGGGAGCAAACAGGTTTAACAATACAAAGCATATATCAGCATAACATGGGGATTGCAAAAATGTTTCATTGATCTGTGGAGTCGCCAGCTCCTGTTCGTTGTACAGTTGGTTAATGTCTAGGGCTTGGAAATTTGTTTCGGACATCAGTTTGGCTAAAGCTTGTCCCTTTATCAGCTTGGTTGGTTTTATTTCAATGTCATACTCAAGGATGCTAGCAATCCACTTGCCTCTTTTGCCTTCTAATCCCTCTTGGGTTAATATGTCTTTTACAACAACATTTGGGACGTAGGCAATCACATGTGAATATAAAATGTAAACTCGGAAATCTTTGATTGCTTTAACAAGAGCGTAGGCCTGCTTCTCCATGATTTGGTACTTCAAGGGAGCATCTCTTAAGGCTCAGCTGAAAAATGCAATTGGCTTTTCAGCTCCTTGATCATCCTTTTGCAAAAGGACAACAGTTATGGTGTGCTCAGATGCAAAAGAAAAAATGATAAAATCTTTGTCAAATTGAGGACTGGTGAGGACAGGGGCTTGGGTTAAGGCAGCTTTGATACTCTCAAATGCTTGCTTGGTTTGAAGAGACCATTTTACCTTAGCATCCTTTCTTAACATGTTGCTCAACAGTCTTATCAGTTCAGCTAGGTTTGGGATAAATCTCCTTAGGAAATTGATCTTTCCAAGGAATGCCTATAATTCTTTTATGTTTATTGGATATGGGATTTGTAAAATGGCTTGGATCCTTTCCGGATCTATTCTAATACCATCTTTTGAGATGATATGGCCAAGTAGCTTGCCTTCTTCAAGGCCAAAGAGAGACTTCTTGGGGTTCAAGGAAATGCCATATTTTCTACATGTCATGAATATTTGCCTCAAATGTTTTAGGTGCTGTTGATCAGATTTGGAGAAAGGGGTTAAGTCATCGAGGTAGATAACTAGGAAATCATGTATTTCCTTGGAAAATGCAATATCCATTTCCCTTTGAAAGGTAGCACCAGCATTTTTAAGTCCAAAAGGCATCTTCACATATTTAAATGTTCCCCACGGTGTGGTAAAGGCTGTCTTGTCCTGGTCATCCAGGTGAACTAGTATTTGATTAAAACCTGAAAATCCATCTAGCAAAGAGATTCTTGATGACCCCACTACTCTTTGTAGGATGTGGTCCATTTTTGGCAATGGGTAGTGGTCTTTTAGGGAGACTTGGTTTAAATTTATTAGATCTACACATAGCCTAATCTCACCTATCTTCTTTCTTGTGGGAACAAGATTGGATACCCATTCAGAAAATCTGATGGGTGCTATGATGCCTGCTTCAAACATTTTTTTCACTTCCTTTTCAATCAAAGGGAGAAGCACAGGATTGATTCTCCTTAGTTTCTGTTTGAAGGGCTTTTGATTTGGTTTTAAGTGAATGGTGTGTTGGATCACTGAGGTGTCATAAGACTTCAAATCCTCATAACTCCAAGCAAATACATCTTGGAATTCTTTGAACAAATAAACATATTTGGGCTTTTGATCAGGTGGCAGATTTTTGGACAATTTAATCATTTTGGGCTTCTCTGCTGTCCCAATGTTATGTTCTTCTATAGTGGCGTTTAAGGGTTGCATTTTTGGCTTTTTGGGAACATCATTAGCATCAAACATATCTTCTAATGGAGTAAGGCCAGCAGGGAGAAAGTTATCCTTTAGATCAATGATCTCGGCCTCTGTTTTGGCTATTTCCTCCAAATGCATCTGTTTCAGCTCTTCTATGTTTGCACCATCAAAAATAGTTGGGTTTAGGATTTGTTTGGCTGTTACTGTTGTTACAGCCTGCTGATTTTCATTTGTTTGCTGTTGTTCATCCATCATAGCATCCATGTCAATGTTAGTATTTGAAAACTCGTCCTCAAGAGTGAGGAAATTGTTAATTTGTTCATCGCTTTCAAACACTTGCCAATCTTTAACATTATTTGGGATAGCAGGCCTATGTTTTATCTCGGCAGTGAAATGGTGACATGCCTCAAAGGGAAGCTTGCACGTACTAGCAAAAGTGGCTAAGTTGTGTGCGTGAATGTTATGATCTCTTGAGATCTTGGCAAGCTTGGATTCAGTGAATGTATTGAGTATATTAGTGGCAGCAGTCCTATAGGCCCTCATTCTATTGTCATTAGTAACAAAGTTGCCTTTCATTTGTTGGATTACTAGGTTGGAGTCACCTAGAATAGACACTTTGGCAGCTCCTAAAGCTCTGAGCAGCTTAAGGCCTAAGAGGAGTGCCTCATACGTAGCCATGTTGTTGGTGCATTTGAAATTTAGTCTATATGCATGACCTTGTGCATGATTGTTATGTGTGTTGTGAATCCATATTCCAGCCCCTGCTCTTGACTTGTTTACTGAACCATCAAATTCTAAATATCATGTGATTTCTTGCTTGTGGTTAGTATTGAGAGTTTCAGTCATTTTAGGGTTGGGCGGACCTGAGTCTCGTGTTTGGCGAGGTTCTTCTTGTGTGCTAGTTGCATTGACTGTTGTGATAGTCTCATGGGTATGTGCAACCGATTCTTCATTGATGTGTGCTTGTTGTTCTAAAGCCAAAGGCTTGACATCAGTTAAAGGGTGGCTATCATTGTTAAACAAAATAAATGAATCCATATCAGTATGGATTGAGTAGATGGGGAAGTTTTGTGGCTCATCCTCGCTACTCACCATATATTTCATGAGTGTTTCTCTATATAGTATTTTTGGTTGCCCAAAGACTGATATAGTGGCGTAAGAGAGGTCTAGCTGGAGGGATCCTTGAATTTTTGCTCCCCAAGATCTTGATAGGAGCATGCCGTACTTTGGTGGAATGTTAGCAACGACCACATCCATGAGGATTGTCTTGTTAGGATATTGGACTAAGGAGACACACAAGTCTTTGATTAGGCCTAAACACTTGACTTGACTTGAGTCAAAGGAGAATAAATCTTTGTATGGCCTGGTTATGTCAAGGTTTAGTTTTTCCATTACCGCTTTGGGCATAAGATTGTGCGATGCACCTAAGTCAAACATTGTGTTATGTAAAATTTTATCATGGATATGCAAACTGATATAAAATGGCAAAACTGCTCCATTGACTATTTTTCCGTTGACTTCTGGGCCAAAGAGCAGCTCTGGGGTATCATCTAAAACATTTACAACATCCTTAACCTCTGGCATTTGTAACGATCTTTGTATTTGCTGCCTATAAACATCATGCTTGGCAAGCTCTGAGAGGGGGATGGATATCTTAAGTTTTCCAATCTCTGCCTCTAAATTAAATGGCTTTTCCAATGGAGTCTTGGTGTTGATGATGGAAGATTTCTCTTTTTTATTGGAATTATCAGCGATTTGCTCTCGTTTGCTAGCACCATGGAGAGTGATCGCTTGTGTTTTCTCAGTTATGGGAAGGCTTTTTGGAACGTTGTGCACGTCTTCCTTTGAGGAAAAAGGCACGACAGGCTATTTTTTACAAGGCTGTTCGATAGTTATATCACCTATGGTTACGTGCTGTGGGTTTGGGACAGATTGTTCAACGTGTTCTATTATAACGGCCTTGCCTTTGATTTTATCGGGATGTTGTTTTTCCTTTGGTTTGATGGGCTTGGGCACATCAATCATTCTGGTTCTTAGCTTATATTGCTTGTTTAGCTCGTAAACAGCTGGGTCATAGGCTTGTTCAATGTCGAAAGATTCTTGGGTTTGAGTTTGGAATTGATGCATGTTATCGTTATTTTGGTCTTCTTTAGTTAAGAAGACATGTTGCTCATTCTTCAAACCCATTAGGTTTATGTGAGTGTCCTCCATGGGCTCATTAGTTGTTGATGTCTCAGCGTAATTTTCTTAGAAAGGAGGCCTTATTTCACGGTCTGGGCTTGCCCTTCCAGCATTTGGGTTTTGATTCCTTCTGAAGTTCGGGTTCCTAACAGCGTTGGTTTGCTACCTGTCCCATGATGATTTTTTCTCAACGTTGTCCACTCTGTCTACCAGCCTATGCATGCCACTAATAAGGGCATCCAGCTTCTAGTCTATGGCTCAGGGTTCTTCCTTAAAGGTTGTTCTTCTCTTTGTTCTAGCTCTATTTCTTTTGGCAATTAAATTTGCCTCCACAGTGACAGCCACATTTTTCATTTCGGCAAGGTTGTTAGGGGCTCTTTCTTTTAACTGGTAGGCCATATCTAGGTTGAAACCATCAGGGAATTTATACAAGGCAAGGTCAGGTGGAGGTCTTAAGTTTTGTGGTATTGCATTGTAGACATTATTGAATCTTGCACAATAGTCCAAAACAGTCTCTTTAGGGCCTCTTTTAATTGTATCGTATTCGGCTAGTATGTGCAAGGAGTCTTTCCTTTTCTCCCGTCTGTTGATAAATGATTAGTACAAGGCTTCTGGGTCTGCTATGGAATTAGCTGCGAGTGCTCTAACCCAAGTCCTGACATCGCCTGTCAAACTTTGGACAAAAATCTTCATTCTCACCCCATCATCTTCAATCTCATAGCTTTCAAAGTAATCCTGCATTTTCTTTGTATGCTAAAGGGTTGTGCAGGCACTTGTGCCATCAAAATAAGTTATTTTAGTCTGGTAATCCTGAGGCATAGCCCCGAGGTTAGCAGGCAGTTGTAGGGGTGCATATCTATTAGCCATATTAACAGGTATAAGTGGAATAGCTGGAACAACTAGGATAACAGGAGTAGTAGTGGTAGTGTGCGCAGTGAACGAAGGTGTGGAAAGAGTGCTTTGAGAGGTGGATAAAGAACAAGGGGAACTAGGAGTTGAATGAAATAAAACTTTGACAGGGGTGGGAACACCGCTTGGCCGAACTATCTCAGGACTAGAATCAACAAAATCTTCTTTTCGCTCTAATTTCTTGAGGTTTCTTGGGATTAAATTCAGATTTTCAAAAACAGCTGGTGGATTTGGGTCTGGGTTTGACCTGGTATTATGTATTTTCTTCTTAGGAGCCAGGTTCTAGCTTTTTTTTTGGAGATTTTTCTAAGAAAAGCGGGTTAGAAAGAAACTTTTGGAGCTCAGATTCTTGGAGCTTTCCAACTTGATTTATAAAATTATCTAAAGAAGTTCCCCAGTGGAGTCGCCATTATGTTATCACTCAGGTTGTCCCGAAGCTCCTTAAGGGATACGGCCGAGGTAACCACAAACCAATCTTTGGACTACAGGTTCTAGCCCACCTGCAATCAGAGAGGGCTCTCTCTTAATGATTTAGCTTTGTTGATGATGATTTTAGGCTAGTTGTTGAGTTCAAGGGGTTTTGTTTGAGTTTTGGTGGGATGGATGAGGCTTTCAAGTAGAGAGGTAATGCATAGTATGATAAGTTCAAACCATTGGGCATGGAGTCATGGAGTAGGACTGCTGGTGCGTTTTCTTGGTCACAAGAAGAATATGGAGCAAGCTAGTTGCACATGAAACAATGATTTAGGCTAAAAGGATGGAATGAGGGCTAAGGAATGAGAAGCAATTAAGAATTTCTCATTCAGCTTAACAGAGGGAAGGTGAATGAGCTCTATCTAGGAGTAGTCAAGAATCCCTAGATAACTGTCAAACATGAGTGAATTAGGGGGAATACGAGCCAAAGGGAATTCATATTTATTACCAATTCAGATGAAAACATAAAGAAACAACAGGAATTGAGCATAGAGTGCAGGCAAGCAAGTTCTAAGCTAATATTTCTTTCTGCTATTTAGATGGTGATATATGTATGATATAAACATATATGAATTTGAAACAGAGATAAGAAACACTTATTGAGTCATGTTGCAACACAAGGATTCCATATTCATGCTTCAAAACATTAATAACACAGTAGACAATCCATCCTCCAAGCTTTTCAGCAGTCTTTGATTAATGAGAACATCAAGTATACAGAGCAATACTCTCCTGGAGCAAATCAACCAACCAACCGTTTAAACAATGAATTAGGGTGGTTTGTATGGGGTAAATATCTAAAAATATCCATTACAGCAGATCTTAAATGGATCTGAGGGAAATGAGTTCTTTAATCTAATCTTGTCGTGGAATAAATGCAAGAAGATATCTAAGTGCTGCGCTGGGGCAGCTACCTCAAAAATGAGTGGAAATCTGTCCTTATGGCTCCGTGCAGTTCATTTAGCCATAATTGTGCTTTGGGCTTTGATCGCATCCTATTGAGTGGCTTTGATGTGTATTAACTGTGATTTGAGAGCCTATAAATGGATGTACCACTTTCTTTGACTTTGCTTGGGGACTTTTAATGTTCGCCCACTTCGATCTGATACTCTTTGCTGCTTCACTGATATTCTTTAATTTAATCAAGGTTTCATCTTTCCTCTGATACTCCTTGACACTTGAATCGGGCCATTTTCTCTCCCTCGACGTATTTGAAACTGTCAAATCGCCCGTTTTCTGCCCTTTCAAGGCAAGAATGGTTGCTGCAAATGATTTCCGTGGCTTCTGAAATGCTACGGGCACTGGCCGATTTGAATACGAACATAAATGAAGGAATCCTATCAAAACTGCGAATTTTCGGGCCTCTTGGTAGTCGAACGATATGCGGCTTTCCGTTTTGGTCATTTTTTCTTACCGATGCGCTGCCTCAATTTTTCATTCCGGGCTCTCTTTGTTGCGATTTGCGCCCTTCGCACCTTCCTTTAGTGATGACGTCAGCATGACGTTAGCATTGGGTCCTAGTACGGTAGTGACGTGGCAGGGTGATGTGGTAGTATGGCGGGGATTAACTCGGAGATCGGCAATCGGCCGGGACAGGGGGCAATGGCTTTATATATGTGATGCGATGGGAGCGATCACCGATTTCGGAAAGGCGACATGGCACGCAGCTGTGCGATAATGGGAAATATTGCGAAAATGAATTTATTGTGATGCGATATGCTTTCGGATGCGATAGTAATATCACATCGGCGGATGAGAGGGGGGGGCAACTGTATGTAGCTACAAAAACTTGCGACTGCCGATTGCGAAATCGCATCGGCGAAGTGATATCGAAAAGGTATAAAGGGGCGGGCCGATGAATGAATCTTGCGACCTCCGACAACGATATCACGTCGGAGGAGAGGAAAACTCATCGGAAGAGGGTTAATGTGATCAGTAGAGGCTCTTTAAAGCTTTGGAAGGGTTCTTGATGCATCGGAAGGAGTCCAGATAGCATTTGAAGGGGGCTTTTGTGTTTTGGAAGGAGTCCAGACACCTTAGGAAGATGGTTTTTTGAGCAAAATGAGGGTTCTTACTAAGTTTCAAGTAAACTTAGTAATTCCCAAGCGATACTTTTGGTTATATTTCAACTAGAGGAAGGGATCAGTATATAGGGGAGCTATTAACACAGTTTTAGTAGGGGGAGGGGAGATAGATAGGGAGTTACATAATAAAGTTAGCAGTTAATATGAAGTGTGATGAGAGAGCGCTAAGTATGCAAATCTTAGGCTATTAAGGGGAAAATGACTTGTATAAGAAATATAAGAATCCTTAAGCAAAGCAAATCTTTACGTAGGCAGTGATATGGCAAATGATGAATCTTAAGAGATATCAAGCAGATCTTGACCTCTTTGGGGAGGTTAGTGAATGATTTGGGGAATAAGAAGAAGGGGGAGTTAGTCATGCCTCGCTTGAAGTCCTCCAAGGGAAAATTGCATTGCATTTGTGATCTGAGTAGATATGACACTGGCAAAGATAAAATGGGTCTCATGCCATGATTCTGCAACCACCAAACTACTTACCTAGCCTACTTACCTACCATTTTTTCTTCCTTTTGCATGGGTGCACTTGGACTTGCAGACCCTGATTATCCTTTTTTCTTTTTGTTGTCCTCCTATCTAAATCTACACTTATTTCTCCAGGGGCTCAGATTAAGCAGTTGAGCACCCTTGTTTCATTACCTATTTAGAAATCTTCCAAGATTAAGCTATCTGGACAGATACTGATTCTCTATATTCTACAACAGGAAATTTAAACCTAGAGAGGCCAAGATTAAGCTGTTTGGACCTCCCTTAACTGAAAACTCATAAAAAATGGATCGACTCATCAAAATGGAACATAGTAGTGGCACTTAGACTAGCACATTCTCATGGACACCTTTTGGCCTCTGTTAGCAAATATGGAACGTTGCAGCATGCAAAGTATGACATATTTGGCATGTAAAAATGTCGATAATGAAAGATGAATACCTGCTGCAGCAGGAGGCTAACAACATCAACTACCATTCCATCAACTTTTTATTGATGCTCGATGTGATCTTCCACTACTTGAACCTTTGAATTTTCTCTTAAATATGATGTGACGGACGATGGATGATATCCATAAAGTGCCATAAATGGGTCATTTTTGTTGCAGTATGGAAGGAAGTGTTATACCACCATTTAGCGAGAGGCAACCATTTGACCCATTGTGTATGTTTATCAGATACAAAGCATCGAAGATATTGTTCCAAAAATTTGTTCACTATCTTAGTTTTCCCATGAGATTGAGGATGATAATATGAGCTACAAGTTAACAAAGTACCCAGACAAGAAAATAATTGTTTCCAAAATTTTCTAGTGAAAATAGTTTCTTTATAATTTACAATAATCTTTGGGTTTCCATATAGCTTTTTAATTGTTTCCATAAATGCAGTAGCAACTGTATTGGCTTTAAATGGATGAGACAATGCACAAAAGTGTGCACACTTCATAAGTCTATCAATTACCACCATGATGACACTCTTTCCTTTGGACTTGGGTCAACCTATGATAAATTCCATTGAAACCTCCTCCCTATGCTGACTTGGAATGGATAAAGGTTGTAATAGACCTGTGGTCTTAATTGTCTCAACTTTATTTTGTTGGAAAACCAAACATTCCACGACAAACTTTTGAATATCAGATTTAAGGCCATGCCAAAAAAAATCATTCTTAACCTTGCGGTAAGTTTTTAAAAATCGTGAATGCCCTCCTAAGGGAGATGTGTGCAATTCCCTAAGAATATTTTGTTTGAGTTGGGAATTCTTATAGTGGTATAAATGATCTTTGTACCATAACGAATCATTCTTCCAACCAAATGTATCAGATGTACTCATATCTTGTTGCAAATTTTGAATGAGTGCCCACACTTCTTCGTTATTCTTCCATTCATCCCTTGCTTCATTTATCCAATCTGGTTGATAATAGAAATGGCAAAAAGCAATGCTTCCTCATCCTCACCCTTTCTTGAGAGTGCATCTGGAACAACAATTTTCTTCCATTTTTTGTAGAGATTTCAAAGTCATAACCCAACATCTTTGTCACCCATTTTTGTTGCTCCTCTGAAGATAATCTTTGTTCTAAAAAGTATTTAATACTATCATGATCTATTTTTACCTTGAAGTGTATTCCCATTAGGTATGGTCACCATTTCTTAAGTGCATATAGTACTGCCAACATTTCCTTCTCATAAATAGCTTTGTTTAAATATTTTCCTTTGATTGGATGACTTTCAAAAGAAATGGGTCTTTCTTCTTGCATTAAATCAACACCAATTCTATTTCTTGAGCCATCACATTCCACAATAATGGTTTTTGTGAAGTTTGGCATAGCTAAGACTAGTGCTTGGCACATTGCCTCTTTAATATGTTCAAAGGCCTTTGTTGCTTCTCAAGTCCAAGAAAATGCATCTTTCTTTGGTAATGTTGTTAGAGGTGATGCTATTCTCCCATAATTATTAACAAACTTCTGATAATACCCAGTCAACTCGAGAAATCCACACAAATTCTTTATGGATGTGGGGATTTTCCATTCCTTAATGGCTTTAATTTTGCTAGGGTCTACCTTAACACCTTCATGAGATACATTATGACCCAATATTCCACCTCTTATACTACAAAGAAAGATTTAGAGGTTTTTGCGTATAATTGTTTCTCCTCCAATAGTTTGAGCACTCTATCAACATGTTCAACATGATCCTTCCAAGATCATGTAGAAGGTGAATTGGTAAGGCAAAAAGGCATGACCAAAAATTCATAATGACCCTCATGAGTTCTAAATTTTGTTTTCATAATGTCTTCAACCTTCATTCTAATTTGATGATATCCTGAATGAAGGTCTAACTTGGTGAGTAAATTGCTTCATGCAATTCATCCAATAATTCATCAATGACAAGAATGAGGAATTTACCTTTAATAGTGACCTTGTTGAGCTCCATATAATCAGGACACATGTGCCATGATCCATCCTTTTTGTGCACCAATACTACTGGAGCAGAGGAAGAAATTTGACTAGGTTGAATTATACCAGCCTCTAGCATTTCTGCAACCATATGTTCAATTTCACTCTTTTGGGAATAGGGATATGTGTAAGGCTTGATTTTTGGAGGAACAACTTCCTGAAATCAAATGAATAGCATGATCATGATCATGAATAGGTGGGAGGCCTTAAGGAGTCTCAAATACCCTGTAATGATTGTCCAAGACTTTTTGGAGATTTGGAGAAATAGATGATTCCAATGTGGGAACCTCTAGCGAACATAATTATGAAATTACTCCTCGTTGTTCTTTATTTAGAAGCTCTATCATGCCGTTAGAGTTGATTATCTTTCCCAGTTTCCCCGTGAGACCCCTTAATTCAACTTGTTTTCCTTCCAAAACAAATTTCAAGAAAAGTTCTTGAAAATTAAAATTTATTGTACCCAAAGGTTGTAGCCATTGAACTCCTAGTACAACATCAGCACCACCCATTGGAATGGAAAGCATTGGATTATTCAACACATATTCTCCCATGGATAGGTTGATATTATGGACTTTCCAAAGAAATTTATGGTTCCTCCATTTGCAGCCATCACTTGACACTCTGGTGCTAGATGTAGGAAGAAATTCAATTCCTTGGCTATCTTACAATGAATAAAATTATGGGTACTGACTGAATCAATCAACACAATTACCCTTTTCTTCTTGATATGTCCTTATATATTGCTAGTTTGAGGAGTGGTAATTCCAGCCAATGCATTACAAGATATGGTTAGATTCATTTCTTCTTTCTTTAGGGTTTTTTCCTAGTGTGTATCCTCTTCTTTTGATGTTTCTTGTTCCTTTTATTCCTCCTCTTCACAATCTATGTAAAATAATTTCTTCTTAGCACACTTAAAGATGGAAGTGTTGTAACAAAGCCCCTTTTCTCTTTTTTCTTCCAGTTGTTGTGGTGTCAAACTTGTAGGTTGTGGAAGGCAAGGGGCAACAACACTTCCATCTTTATAGTTGTGAGTGGTAGGGTTCCTTTTTCCCATAATTTTTCTTTCAATTTTTCTTGCCAACTTGAATGCCTTCTCCAATGAATCAGGTTCCCCAAGGTGAATCTCATGTTGGATGTTATCCTTTAAATTCCCTATGAACACATCAATCATATGCTCCTCTGGAATATATTTTACCCTTATATTCAATGTTTGGAAGTCCTCAATGTGCTCCACCATTGAACCCTTTTGTTTGAGGTTTATCAATTAGCTAAAAAGGTGTTATTTTGTATCCTCTGTTATCACTCAGGTTGTTCCCTTTGACTCCTAAGGGAATACAGCCGAGGTAACCACTAACCAATCTTTTGGCCACAGGTCCTAGCCTACCTGTAACCAGAGAGGGCTCTCTCTTTATGATTTAACTTTGTTTTGATGAGGTTTTAGGCTAGTTATGGTGCACAGGGTTTTGTTTTGAATTTGTTGGGATGATGATTTCAGTCAGAACAGATATGTTTTTGCAGGATAATCTAGGCCATTGGGCATGGAGTCCATGATGTTTAATTGCTGGGAGCGTCCTTTGAGGGAAAGAGTTATGCTACAGAGCCAGATAAGTGTCTATGGAACAATTTTTAAAACTGTAGTTTGATGGGATGAAATCAGGGCGTGAAAGGCAATCAAGGATCTTTCAGTTAGCTGATATGGGAATAGTGGGAACATTACTTAGGAGCATTCAAGAATTCCTGAATAACATTCATATTGATAGAACAAATACAAACATGAGCAGTTAAGAATTCATGTTTATGATTAATTCTGAAGAAAACATGTTAAACAACAGAGACTGAGCATAGGGTGCAGACAAACAATTCCTGTGCTATTCTTTTTCTCTATTGCTAAGCTAGTGAAACACATATATGAGCTAACCAAACATGAAAAGACAAAACATAGTTCAGGATGACTTATTGTTCCATTAGACACCACAGGAATTCTGTAACAGCACGCAGAGCATCATTGAGACATCAGACAGTCAAGAGACAGTGAACTTTGCCAGCCTTTGTATTAGATCATCTGAAAATATACAATATATTGTCTCAGAGAGAAAATCACCAACCCCAAATACGTTGTAAGGGGAGGTATATATACAAAATTTAGATACAAAAATATCTAGCTGCTGAATTAATGGCTCATAAATATTGTGCCAACTCCTGAAGAATTACAGCTGAGAGAGTAAATGCTGAAATAACTGCTTAGTGCATTAGCTGTCCAAAATTTGTCAGAAAGTTTGACTTTGTGACCCCTTGAGTCGGCTGGAGCCGTGTTGCCCACATTTGCGCGTTTCCTTTGCCTTGGCTTGCTGTCGCAATGTCATGCTGAGTCACTTCTTTTAGCCGCTTTGCCTGCTGTCCTGATTCTGCTTTTTGACTTTGGTTGACCGGAAGCTGACTAGGATAGACCAAATTGAGATTATTGAGGCAAAATTTGCAGCATTGCCTGCCACCAATCTTCCTTGGGCAGTTGGTGTCTTCGTATTTTTATCAAAGTTTCATCTGCCTCTGTATACCTGTAAAAATTTGGTGGGACCTCAAATAAGTGATTAATCTCATGCTCAATGTAGAATAGATTTTCAAGCTTGTCATATAGGCTCTGCCCTGATGGAGGTCCTGTTTCCTCAGAGGTGCTGGTGGATGCTGTGATCTGATTTTCAATAAAATTTGTCATCCTAGTAGCATATTGCTCACGGGTGAGCAGTCTTCCTGTGCCGGTCAATAGGCTGGGAAATCCTTTATTTTGCAATGCTCCCATTCTAAGCTTGTAGTCATCCACCTCAGCCTACATTTCCTGACATTTTCTTTCCACAGTCTGCACAAAATTCCTGAGGGTCAACACTTTTTTAACTGTTAGAACAACATCTGTTCTGTTGCTGATGTTCAGGGCTGCCAACTCCTCCCTGGTGTGATTATTGAGGAAATGTATCATCCTGTTGGCTTGCTCAGGCTTATTCCCTAGTGCTGCTCTGGCCTTCTGGCTTTCAGCTTGTGCTTGGCCTATTAATTCCATCTGCTCATGCACTGTTTTGATTGACTTCCACTGTCTGGTAATGGAGTGGTCAATCCGGGCCCACAAAATCTTTTTTATTTCTGCCAGAGTATTTTCTAATTTTAGTTCCTTCTCTAAGGCCTTTATTTTGTCCTTTAGGGCCTTGATCTCTCTGGTCTGCTCTGCTACTGTCATTTTAGATTTATCATACTTAGTTTCCAGCTCTGCCAATTTCTCTTTGGCTTGTTTGATTTCTGTAGCCTGCAGTTCCAGTTCTTTGACAGCTTTGGTCAAATCATCTAGGCTTATATTAGCCTCAGGAGCTGTTGTTGTTGCTGCTGCCGCATCTGTTGTTGTTGTAGTCGTTGCAGGGGTCGCTGCTGCCTCTGTAGTTGCTGCAGTAGTTGGGGCAGTTTGAGGAGGCTGGGAGGTTGATTCTCCTTGTTTGTCTTGGAGTGCTTTTTCTAGCTCCCCTTCCAGATCAATCACTCTTTGGTTCAGCTGCATCATCAGATCCAATTGATCCTCAGCTTCCTTTTCTTTCTGCAATTCTCCTGTTTGAGGGTGCTCAGTAGGAAGCAATTTTAGTCTCTTCTTTAATGCAGCGATGTCATCATCCTTCTTCTTCATAAGGGCCCTCACACCCTTAGGATCCTTAGGATCATGTCCTAAGTCCACAATAATGTCCTCCAGTGTTTTGATTCTGTTGTCTTTGGCCGTGGAGGACATTCTCTCTAAGTCTAGCTGAGTATTGGTGTTCTTTAGAGATTCTTTTAATTCATGGGCCATTGTGGCCCTGTCTACCAATGTGGCATAGACCATTTCCCCTGTTTGCTTATGCAGTTCTATCTGATCCATGGGGTGGATGTCTTTTGCCATGACTTCTAACTTTGTTTTAACAAAATCTGCAGCTGAGTGAGGCTGCGGTATTTTGGGCTTAAAATGGCTGAGGATTATCTTTTCCTCTTGAATATCATATGCTGCCATTAGCCTTTCTTGTTTAGCCGGTGTTTCCTTGAGAAATTGTTTATATAACTGCACTCTTAGCAGCTCATTCTGTGCCTTAATTTCTTTGAAGGTGGCCTTGGTACTGGATGGCTTCTTGCTCTGCTATGTGGAGGAGGATACCTCCATGCCATGTTGTCTTTCCTGCTCTTGTTGAAAAGAGCTTGTGGCTGTCTATTGGCTATCCTCTCTTTCTTTCCTTGGGCTCTCAAGGATCTCTTCACTGATTTCTTCTATGACCGGAGAATCAACCCTTTGCCTTTTGGCTTCGGGTTGCTGAGTGGATCCACTAGCAGGTGTGGACTCCTCTCGGTCCCGTTTCTTGCCTCTTTCCTCATGTGCAGGGGTCTGTAAGGCAGGCACTACTGGTGCCTCTGTTTGTGGTGGAGGAGTTTGTTCTTGCTGCTGCCCAATTGAGGAGGCAGGCTTTTCTGTGACTACTTCTTTTTCTACACCCATTATCCCCTTGCCCTTTTCTGTAGCTGTTGCTGATGTAGATGGCCCCTGGGTGGCTGGTTTGGTTGCAACAGTGGATGTACTTTCTCCAATTGGATGTGGGTGTTTGAAAGTTACCTACTGCACAGAATCTAAGTCAAGAGTTTTTTTCTAAATCCTTGACATTTCTTTCCATTATTTCTTCTTGATTTAGTTCCTCAATTAATGTGCCTTGCAACCATTCATATTGGTTGGCATACTGCTCAATTTGTGGATATTTATAGTGATCATACCCTAGCAGCCTGTATTTAACTCTTCTAGCACTGATGAAGCCTTCGGGGTCATAAGGGACCCACCAGAAGCTTCTCTTTAGTTTGTATTTATCTCTGAGAATTTGATCAGCCTCTTGCCAACCCTCTTTCTTATTCATGATAAAGGGGCCCATATGGTCTTTGAATTTGAGGTGGGCTTTCTTCTTGGCACTATGAAAGTGGGTGAGGTCAGAGCTAATGAGTTGCCTATAGTATTCCAAGGCGAACAATCTCATCGGTACATATCTTGGGAGCCTATATGGACAGAGCTCACAGCCATAGATTCTGATGACTGTGTGGTTTTGATATAGGTACCAGTCACCTATTTTATAGTTCTTGGACAGCTGCAAAGTTTTCTGGATCTCAAATGATAGTCTGGGAGGAGGGGATCTCATCAAAAGGCAAGAGACTGGGTAAACAAATTGGTCAATAAACTCACAGTAAGAATATGGTGAATCTTGAACTTGGTGGAAAACTGATGACCAGAAGATAACAGACCTCCTCTCTCCCCTGGAATCCAATTTCTTAATGGGGCATTGAAAGACTTCTGACTGATAATACATGAATAAGTGGTAGATATATGATGAATATTTGAACACACCCTCCCTATCAACTTTCAAGAGCTGGTCATGTATTTTGTTGGCTATAAACTTGGCAAAGTTATATTTGTAAGCAGGAGGCTAGCCTGGGCTATAAGCAGCTAATAATACTAGCACTGTCTCATCAATGTGTTCACTGGTTTTGTAACCCAGCACATAGGAGATCATATCAACTAGGAGCTTGCCTACATCAGTGAAATAGACATACAAGAAAGGGGGTGGCCTTGTAGGCTGGCGGTCTGCCCTCATGAATGTCTTGGTGACCTTCTCAATGTCAGCGGTGGAAAGTTTGGCACCTGCATCCAGCAAATAGTTCATGGAGAAGGGAAACAGCAGCTGAGTCTGCTTGAAATTAAGCATTTGGTTGATGGAGTCAGGATTGATGTGGAAAAGTATGCTCCCAGATGGAGACTTGACAGTTCTCTGAGTTGGATCATAATTCTCAGCACATAAGCGGATGATTTCTGGAAAAATATTAACAGATGGGAGGAAATAGTAAGGCAGATTGGAATCCCATATCCCATATGTGTCATTGTTGCTCAAATAGCTGTCTCTTAATTGGCGGAAGGTCTGTAAATGGTTCCTGTCACCCACAAGGTCTTGGATGAGGTAATCTCTGTCAGCAAGAGGCATGGCTTCAAGCTCCTTGTTTGGTGGATTCATAGGAGTGACACTGAGAGCTGATGGTGTAGCCATTTGTAAAACTTTCAGGTCTTGACTATAGAGTGTAGCTTCTTAGTGTAACAATCTGGATATGATAGCTTGTGAGGATTAGAAGTGAGGTGGCAGAATGAATGCAGTTGGGGCCACAGTTGCCTTTTGGAAGGAGCAACTTGAAAGAGTTGACTGAAGTTTGGTTTCTTCTGTGAATTGTCAGGATTTATAGTCAGTGAGGGCAATTGCAGAGGAGAGAAGGATTACCAGTTGGTATAGTGAGGTCTTTAAATCAAAAACTTAGCAAAAGGGAACAATGCCGGGCAGTTGGGAGAGTGAGTTGAATTTTAAGCCTGAAAGAGACTGTGCACCGGTGAAATTATGTATGGTGCCTGGTTATTTTGAACAGGGGGTGCTTTAGAATCTTTTAGGCTAACATTAACTGGTCAACACCATTAATTTAGGAGTTCTTAGGCAATTTAGTGGAGAAATTTGCAGAGAAATGGTAAGAACACGGGCAAACGGGTTGGTTTTGGCAAATACCTGGTTTAGCCAATGCCGAAGGTCGTCGAATTGATGAGAAGACGGAGGAGACTGTTGAATTGATGGGAGGCAGCGTCCGCAGCAGGCGAAATTCGAAATCCGGAGGTGGTTGGCGGTTATCAGCAGAACAGCGCGGCCAAGTTTGTATCCATGAAAATGACAAGAAACGGTCATTTTTGGCCTTTTTAACCATAAATTTGGCGCATTAGCGCTTTTGGCGCTTTCCCGCGATGACGTCAGCATGACGTCATCAGCGGGCCCCGGGTACGGATGGTGATGTGGATGCTGACTGGGATGACAGCTTGGCGGGACACGATGGCGGAATGCAGGGGTGGCAGGACAGAATGGCGGTGACGTGGAATAGTGGCGGGGACCCGGGCGTGACGTCACGCTGACGAAGTGCCGACGTAACGGGCACGGCGGTTTGCGGGAGGCGGTTTCTGGTTTCCCCGCACCGCCTTTGGGGAAAGGTGGTTTCGGGGGGGAGGGCTCCGAACACCGCGGGCTGCCGCCACGTGGCGGGGTACGGCGGCAATACCGCCCATCCCCCGGACGTTAAATGGCGGCATATCTATGGCCCATATCGCCCGCCCACCATTAGATCAAGCCCGGCGGGAGATCAACGGCTGGCGGGGACCCGGTGTGTGGCGCGCAAGTTTGGGAAGCGGGACCCGCCCTACGTTTAATTAATATTTTACGGCGCGGGCCCAAACTTTGGATCGGGTGGGTTATGGTTTGACTTTTATGTATGCGAGGGTGCCGCAATACATAATGAAACTGCCCTTTAACCATTTTACCAAAACATTTGGGTTTTAACTTTGAGGGGGGTATTATTTTGCAAGGGTTTAAGGTGAACTGTGGTTTAGGAATAGGCTATTAATTTAACCAGAGGTTAGATTAATTCCAGGGTAAGGACTCGGAAGGGTTGACTATAGTCCCAGATGGACTAATGTCTCCCATGACATGTTATTTAGCTATAATGCTAAAGGGGGGGATATTTAATATATTTTTTGGAAATTTTCTATAGTTTTTTGTAAGAAATAGGGGTGGGGAGTACTTAGGGAGCTATATAATAGGGTTAGAAGTTAATATGGGTATGTGTGGTGAAGGTGGGAAAGCAGAGAGGACTGTTTAGGCAGATCCTAAAGTCCTCAAGGGGATGTTAGTAAGAAATCCTTTGAAGGGGAATGAGGGAAGTTAGACATGCTTTGATAGTTTGCCATATAGACCATTGTTCTTGCTTTTGTCTTATTGGTGAGATCAGATATGATCTTCCATATATCATGTGGCTAGACCTTATTTCTGCAACCTCCAACTGCCTACCCTGGCTAATAGACCTAACATTTTTTCTTCTTTTTGATGGGTGCACTTAGCCTTGCAAACCTTGATAATCCTCTTTTATTTTTTCTACCCTCCTATCTAAGTCTACCCTTATGTCTTCCAAGGGCCCAGATTAAGCAATTGGGCTCCTCCCTTTCTCTATCCAGCTAATCATCTGCCAAGCTTGAGCTGTTTGAATAGGTATTCATTCTCTAGTCTAGAACAGGAAATTTAATAACATGGCATGGCCCAGCTTGCACTATTGGGTCACCCATCAAGATAGCAGTGGCATTTTAGTTGGCCACTTTCCTGGTCTTCTTTGGGGTTCATTTCAATTATTTTTTCTAACCAATTCATTTTCTTGCCTTTTGATTATTCTTTTAAGGCATACCCTCTTTACATTTTTTAACTATCTGTTTCTCTCTCAAAAGATGGAACCTTTGTATCACCAAAGATGAACATTTTTGGCACTTCCACTGTCAATCATGAAAAATGAAATCCTATTGGTATAGGAGACTAACATCCTCATAATATGCTATCATTTCTTCCATAAAAATTTCCCAAGTGACAATTTGTTTATGAGAGAAAAGCCATCAATACCATACAAACTGATTGGGTTCCAAATATAAAGTTGCAATGTGCACCTTTTGTGTGCTTTGCACATTATGGAGATTGAAATATTGCCTCATCTGTAGTATCCATGTTACGGGATCCTTGCCATCAAACTTCCTCATATCAATATTTGGAACATTGTGGGTCTTCAACTCAAAGCTAGAGTCTATGAAATCATGACTAACATTTCTTTTTTTCTCATCATGAGTTTCCTTTACTACCCTTTGACCATTAGTAAACATTTCTTGTAGCAACTTTGTCAAATTTATCTTCAAATCTTCCATGTTGCCTTTAAGTTTTATTTCTATAACGTCCATATTAGCTTCCATTCCATTCTTTAAACCATCCATCTTAGCTTCAGTTACCTTTTGTGAGAGTGAAATTTGTTGCACTTGGTCTCATAATTTTGATATATCATGTTGCATTTCTTCCTATTCTTCATGTGTCATAGTAGAGATTTCAGGTTGCTTACTAGGTGTTTCCATTTCATTTCTTCGGGTCATCAATGAATAATAATTATTCTTCACAATTCCCTTTAAATCACTCCAAACTACTTTCTCAAACAAGGCTTATGCAAATAAAATAAAAAAAACTACACACCTTTTTTTCTCTTTATATGAGTTCAATCTTGAAATGCTTGTAACTCTGTAATTTTGGATCGTCAAGTTATGAAATTTTGGTCTGTGATAGCCCTTTGAGTCTTATTTCAAACCCTACAAGTCTTATCACAATTGGATTCCCGAAGAAAGGGTTGTGCCAAATCTCCCTCAATGACCTAATTATAGACTAGTTCAGTAGAGAGAACTTGTATGATGTGAAATGTGTCACTATTTCGACCTTTGGTTATAAAAACCATACCCAACAAACTATAGTCCATCTGTGTTTTGTCACATTTTACAAAATTTGAATCAGATGCTCAAAGAGAAATTTATGACCATTTTCCCAAGGTGACCTATTTGAGATCCAATTCAGGAGCCTCCATAAACCCTATCTTCCTCAGTTCATATCTCCAACAATATAGTGAGACAAGATCTGAAATTTGGTCACACTGTTGCTCACGATTTCATCTCAAATGGGTTTTAATTTTAGCTTTTGATGCTTCGTAGAAAAAACTTTATAGCAAAATGTCCACGATGACATGTTTGAAGTAGCGAAACCCTAGAATCCAAACCTCTGATACCAATTGTTATGCCACCAGCTCACAAAATAGAAGAAAAAGATAGATCAATGACTTAAAACATAGCCTCTTTGAGGGGGAAAACTCCTTTACGTTACACAAATGAACAATTCTTGGATGATACAAATGACAAGACCTCCTTTCTATATATAGGAGTCTAAGAGATCACAATATAATCTCAGATTTTATGCTTCTGAGATTCATATTCATGATATATTGTTCAAATTTTCCGGAAAAATCACATTGAGAACAAAGGGTTGACACGTTTCGAACCCAAATCTAGGTTCATCATCAGGACCAGGATGAGGGGAAAGATTAACTAACAAAAATATATAAATCTCATATATGAAATGGTAAATTCCCAACGATTAAAGAAAACATGTGAACTTTACAGGATCAAAGTCAAATCATTTAATGATTTGACTTTGATCCTGTAACATTCACATCTTTTTTTTTAATTGTTGGGAATTTACTGTTTCATCTCTGAGATTTTTATATTTCTTTTATTTAATATTTCCCCTCATCATGGTCCTGATGATGAACCTAGATTTGGGTTCAAAACACATCGACCCTTTGTTCTCAATGGGATTTTTCTAGAAAATCTAAACAATAGGTCACAATATAATCAGAGCCGACATAGCAATAATAATGTAAAGGACTAGTGTTAAAATTGGCAACCAGGGAAAAACTTCATGTGGGTCATCTTATTCATGGCTGATAATATTTTTATTAGATTCCTCTCGTTGAGAGGTGTAGGATTGATATAAAGATCATCTGATTCCGATAAGTATTCATGGAGATATGAATTTATTTTGATTATGGAATTATTATCAATCTGACCTACAACTCATGTAGGCTCAGAAGCCCAACAGTCGCATCTATTCACCCACCAACGTTGTGTGTAAATATAAGAGGACTTTTCCTCATTTGGACTCACTCATCTCATCACATCTCTCTCTCTCTCTCTCTACTACACATAAATGAGTCTCTTCTCTACTGCACTGAAATGGGTCTCTCTCTCACACATGTGAAGATGGAAGCTGTTGAAATTGAAGCTGCAACTGCAGAAGTAAATATTGACTTGTGTGGCCTAGAAGATCTCCTCTTTGGAACTATGCTGTAGGTTCATCTGAACCTCCTCTGAAAGCCGCAACTTTTTTTGGTGGAATGAAGTCAATTTGACGAACGGTTTGCAAGATATCGACTACCCTAGTTTGAAGCCGGAAACTGCTAAAACTGAAGCTGCAACTGCAGAAGTAAAGATTGACCTACGTGGCCTAAAAGATCTCCTCATCTGAACTACGTTGTAGGTTCATATGAACCTCCTCTGGAAGTCGAAACTTTTATTGGTGGAATGAAGTCAATCCGACGAACGGTTTGTAAGATGTCGACTGCCCTAGTTTGAAGCCGGAAACTGTTGAAATTGAAGCTGCAACTGCATAAGTAAAGATTGACCTACGTGGCCTAGAAGATATCCTCATCTGAACTACATTGTAGGTTCATTTGAACCTCCTCTGGAAGCCGAAACTTGTGGCGGTGGAATGAAGTCAATCTGACAGTCGGTTTGTGAGATATCGTCTACCCTAGTTTGATAATGAAGCTGCTAATGCTGATGTTGCTGATCTAGGGTTTGCTACTGCTGATATGAATCAGATTTATTGTACTATTTCTCTCTACTGAATTATTGAAGATAAAAGAAGATTTGATCAAAGGGTTTCCCCACACATTGTGGGGTTTGTCCCTAGCTAGCCGCCACATCCTGTGTCTCTTGTCTTGGCTTGTTTTCTATCGATCGTGTAATGTTCTATCTTCACTTTACTTTATGTATATGTGATTTCTAATCTGTGGAATATAATATGAAAAAGAATTAAACTGTTATAAGCATAGAACATACCATAACTTAACAACTAGCAATAACAATAAGGGGTAAAATGACAATGATAATAAGGGAATACACTAGTATTATAGGGACCTAACAGGTTTGATGTGCAAGTACACATGTTCCCCATCCTGGTGTTGACAAATGGCAATAAGAAATTCCAGTTTAATTTGTCCTTGAATTAAACTTAGAATTAAATTAAAATTCTATTCTCATAGAAACTTGTAAATAGTTAATTAATTTTAATTAACTTAATTAGCCTAGGAATTTTGATTTGGAAGAATTTATGAAGTCATGTATATGTTCTCCCTATATTTTAGAGGTCCAGTATGAGTTTAATTGTGAGTTGTAATTAGATAAATCAGTTTACTGAGTTAAGATCAGTTAAATTAGTTCCAAACTATTTGTGGAACTAATAGAGAGTTAACAGTGAGTTGGTGCACTAATGCATCCACTAGTGCGACTCTAGTTAACTGAAGATTCCCTCATCAGAAACTCATGCATGTCAATTTTGAGAAACACCCAGTTGAGACTAGAGTGCAGGGACATTGTACTATCAGTTATCTGATTTACTAAGTTGTATAGATCATGCATGCAATTAGGAAATAAACTTAGAAGGGATTACGCAGTTTTTGATGTAGTGGATTCCCATTAATATGGGCTATTCAACCATAGGAAATGCACAAGGAAATAGGGGCTTGGAAAGTAGTAGAAGAGGATAAGGTTTGGCTTGAGCTTTCTTGCGAGCTGTGAGATTGATTATACTGAGTGTTGGGATTGTTCTTGTGAGAACAAGAATTGTATTATCATCTTGGATTTCTGATATATGCAATACAGATAGTGGGGGTTTTGAGTTGAGGATTTTCCCAGATACTTATTGTGTTATGTGTTCCTGATTATCTTCCTCTTTTCGATTATTATCATCATCGATATATTGGATTCCGCTAGTTGAAAGTTGAAGTAGATTCTTGTCATGTTCCTTAATAAATTGCATGATCTTGTGAATCTACAAGATTTTCTACATGGTATCGGAGCTGAGAACAATATACTAGAGGAGATTTTTAAGTTTTGAGTTTTGGGTTACATGTGAAATTCAAATTTGCAATACATACTTCAAGATCGTCAGATGGCATTCTGCGGTTTGTGGCTCGAGTATGCCTTGGAAGGTAGCTCAAGCTTTATATCTTGGAGGGATAGAATGGAGATTGTGATAGAGGATAATGGCTTCAATGAATTCGTTGATCAAGATATTCCTAAGGCAACAACATCAGATGCATAGAATTTGGTTGAATGGAAGAATTGTGTGGCGAAGGCAAGGCAGATAATCCTTGAGGGAGTTTGAGAGCACATTGTCTGAAGTCTCCATGGTAAGGAAACTTCGTATGCTATGTGGAAAGCATTGATGAACTTATATTAGAATAATAGTGACCAAAGGAAATTGGCATTGAAGGACAAAATTCAAAAAATCAAAATGGAGAAAGGTGAGACTATTTCAAAATACTTGACCAAGTTCACTCAATGTCGTGATGAACATGGAAGTATTGGAATCACGGCTGCCAAATAATATATGGTGAGTCTTGCTCTTCTAGGACTCCAAAAGAGTTGGCATAGTTATCAGGACTCTGTCAATGGTCGAGAGAAGCTGTCAGATTGGGAATGGCTATGGTCAGATATGATGCAGGAGGAGATCAGGAGGAACACAAGGGATGGCTCTTCATCAAATATTGACAATGAAGAGAATTGTGCCTTAGTGTTTAAGGCAGAGAAGGGGAAAGGGAAAGATTCCTATTCTAAATTGGATTCTTATCATGGAAGTAAGGAGAAAGACACGATGAAAGTTAAGTGCTTTCATTGTCATGAGCTAGGCCATTTTAATACAAATTTTCCATTCAAGAAGTCCTCAAGAGGAGTGGTGAGTGAGGCTTTGACCTCTCAATTCAAATTGGAATTTTCCCTCATTACATGCATGGTGTCATCAATGATGGGAAATTTATGGTACTCAGACAATGGAGCTTCATTCCATTGGCATTATGGCACAGGTTTGACACTATGGCATAGGTCTTATCCTTGATGGCAACTCACTCAAAGGGCAGATCATAGTTCAAGCTCTCAGAATGAAAGAAAATGAGGTATACGCAGGTTCATCTTAACAAAATCGCGTATACACACGGTTGTACTAATCAAAAGGCGTGTATACGTATGCACACACTTTCATGCAAAGAAAAGCGCATACATGTGGGAAAACTTATGGTTGGTCCATGGTATTTAGTCTGACATATTTGAACCTATGGTTTTGGTCCTTGGTATTGCATTTAAAGTGTTGAACCCAAGTATTGGGTCCCTAGTATTAGTTCTCAATGGTTTTGGACCATGGTTTGAGTAAGGCCTAAGACTATAAAAAGGGAAGGAGATCATTTGGCAAGGGTATCGACTTATAAGTTGAATATCTTAAGAGAAGAAAGATCTGGAATACTGGTGATTGGTTGGTGAGTTACAGCTGGATCTGAATCAAGGAGGAACTTGAGCATTACACGATGGTTAAGATCTATTGATGGGTCAAGATCTCAATGCTTGAATAGTAGTATCATTATGTGATTTTGATCTATTATATTTGGAGCATGATTAGATCTATAAATCTGATAATCTAGGTATAACTGATGTCTGATTAAGTAAAAGGATAAATTATCTTTTATAGATCTATACACAAGTTCGACACAGCATAGGGGCATATACACACAGGTTAAGAATGTGAAGACTGCGTATACGCTGGTTGGTTTTGGAATAGCTGCGTATGTACGCAGGTTTATATTGGTGAAGTAGCGTACGTCTCTTGAAATATGTTTTAGCTACTTCTGTTTATTGTTGTAGTGTTCTGGGTTCAAAATTGGTGTCTGGTTACTGGTACTATTTTCTGGTTACAACATTTTGAGAATTTATTGGTTGATTCAGTATCTGTTTGCACAAAAGAGTTTGGTTAATGTAGATATACTTGATTTTTGATTGATATACATGGATCTAGTCTGAAAATTTATGAAACGTGGTCCCCGGAAGAAAAGAGAAGGTTGAAGCCTTCTGTAGGTCAGCACCTATGTACTAGTAACTCAGCTAGTATAAGAGCTAAAGGGGTTGTAGCTCCCTTCCAGGAGAAGCTGGAGAACAAGAGAAGGTTGTAGCCTTCTGTAGGTTGAAGCCTGTGTGCTGGTATAAGACTGCACCAGTATAGAATCATTGTAAAAAGAAGTTTCTAATTGAAAGAAGATAGAGACATATTGCAATAGGCCGTTTTCACCCACATTGGGTTTCTACCTTATATCTTGTGCTCTTTTCTGTGACTGTCTGCTCTACTATTCTATTCCTGCTTATTATATGGTTCTGACATAGATTAATGATCAACATTTGAAGAATAAATTAAATTATAAGTCTGGTAGTTATACACGAGTTTCATTAGTCAGAGTTGCATAGACACGCTGTTTTCATTCACTAAAGTAGCGTATACAAATCTTTGTATAAATTGAAAAAGAATTTGACTTAATAATACTGCTTCACCCCCCCCCCCCTCTCAGTATTATTTCCAACAATTGGTATCAGAGCAGGTCCTTTTGAAGAAGCTTGATCGCTTGAAGGAAGATCTATCATCATGAGCAACTACGAAAAAGAAGCATCAATCAGGCCACCAATTTTTGATGGAAGCAACTTCATCTATTGGAAGGTAAGAATCACTGCCTATCTTCAATCTCTTGGTATAGAAGTTTGGGATATTGTGGAAACAGGATACACTTTTCCATCAGCAACTCCTACAGATACGGCTGGTAAGAAGCAGTATGAAACAAATGCAAAGGCGGTCAATACTCTATTAGGGAGCCTATCTCAATCAGAATTCATCAAGGTTATGTAGCTAAAAACAACAAAGAAATATGGGATAAGATCGTTCTGAGCTATGAAGGAGATGAACAGGTAAAACGAGAAAAACTACAAACTCTCAGAATTCAATATGAAAATCTCAGAATGTACAATGATGAAAGTGTGGCTAACTATTTCCTACGTATAGATGAGATTGTTAATTGTATGAAAAATTTGGGTGAAGAAATAAAAGAAGTTGTTCTAGTTGAAAAGGTTGTAAGATCTTTGTCTTCCAAGTTTGAATCAAAAGTTTCCGCCATAGAAGAAAAACAGAATCTACAGAGCCTTACCATGTCACAGCTACACAAAATCCTAACCGCTTACGAAATGAGAAAAGGGGGACCATCATACAAGAGAGAAGCTGCATTCAAAGCCTCAAGAAAAGGACATTACAATGACTCAGGACATATGTCGGAAGAAGAGGAAGAGTCAAATTTTGTCAAAAACCTTCAATGGGGTTCTGGAAGATTCAGAGGTAAGCTCCCTTTCAAATGTTTTTCTTGTGGAAGAGTCGGTCACTATGCTGCCAAGTGTCCTCATAAAGATAAGCTTGACAAAGATAAGGAACCAGTTAGATGGAATAGAAAAGAGAATGTAAGTAAGAAGAGCTATTACACACATGAAGACAGTGATGGACTTTCAAATAGTGATGAAGATGAACAAGGTAATGATTATAGACTTTTGATGGTTTTTGAAGATGATGATTTCTTGGATGCTATAGATGAAGAAAGTCTTTATGAAGAAATTTCTAAACTCAAAATTTGCTTAGAGGAGAAAAACATGATTATAGATACTCTAACATCCCAACTTGCTGAAATGGAGAAACACAATGAAAAGTTGGAATGTGAAATTGTGGGACTTAGAAAGGACATTGACAAAATGAAAGCTCTTAATCTTAGATTTGCTAAAGGATCTGAAACTTTAGATGAAATTATCAAAGTACATCGTTCTCCTCTAATCAAGACAGGTCTTGGGTATACCAAAGAAACATCTCAAGCACAGAAGCCATCTACCTCCAAAAGTTATCTTGAAGCTGTAAGGAGAAGTGAGTAGGTTGATAATCAACAACAAAGTCCCCATGGAGATCACCAGGTAAATCAGGGACAATTTACCTCAAGAATGAACAAAGACTACCAGGTAAATCGGGGGCAATCTGCTTCAAGGATGAACGGAAGCTACAACCAACCACAGGCAAATCATTCTCAATTTACCTCAAGAATGGACATCAATAGAAACTACAATCATTTGGTTGGTAGATTTGATAATTGCAGGAGTTTCTTCAATGGCCATGCTTCTCTTGTCAGAAATTTGGTCACAAAGCAACTCAATGTGTTGCCTACAAGACAATCATGACTAGAGAAGCTCAAAAACAAAGGAGTATGACTGGGATCATGAAAAGGACCTACAATAAATTTTCTGCTCTTGAAAATGAAATAGAATGTTCTATTTGTAACAACTTCGGTCATGAAGATTTTGAATGCAGGAGTAGGTTTCGACAAATAACTCAGAAGGAGCAATCTTCATTAAGTCCCAAAACATGGAAAAAGAAACAACTGGTACCAGAAAGATGTGGGATAGCCTTATATGCAGAAGGATAGGAAAATCAATAGTACATTGACAGTGGATGCTCAAAACATATGATAGGTGATAAAGATAAACTTTAGTCATATAGTGCCTTAGAAAAGGAAAAGAAGGTCTCATTTTGAAATGACACCCCTACACTCATAAAAGGTAAAGGTTCTGTTCTTTTGAAAGAAAAGGTCAAGGCTGGAAATGTTATGTATGTTGATGGCTTAAAGCATAATTTGTTAAGTATCAGTCAAATGTGTGATCAAGGAAATGAAGTAATATTTTGATCAAATGGATGCATTGTTCATGGGCTTGATATAGGAGAAACAATGATCAAAGCCATAAGAACTCCAAATAATTTATATATACTCAAGGGAGGAAAACAACAATGCTATCTAAGCAAGAATGATGAACACTGGCTATGGCACAGAAGATTGGGGAATCTAAGCTTCTCACAGATAAGGAAAGCATGCAAATATTAGGCGGTTCGTGATCTACCTGACACCAGAATTCCAGACAATACAATATGCAATTCATGTCAATTTGGTAAGCAAACCAAGACTAATTTCCCTGAGAAGGAAGGATCAGCTAACAAGCCACTTGAACTTGTCCATACGGATGTATGTGGTCCATCTAGGAAAAGGTCACCTCAAGGAGAAGAATACTTTATATTTTTCATTGACAACTTTTCCAAGATGTGTTGGATAGGACTTATGAAGCATAAAGATGAAGCTTTTGAAAAGTTCAAATCATTCAAAGCCTTGGTGGAAAATGAATCAGATCGCAGAATCAAATGCCTCAGGTTAGATCGAGGAGGGGAATTTACCTCAAATGAGTTTTTAGATTTTTGTGAAGAACATGGAATAAGAAGGGAATTCTCTACTGCAAGGACTCCTGAGCAAAATGGAGTAGTGCAAAGGATGAACAGAATGGTTCAACAAATGGCTCTTGCTATGCTTGATGAGTCTGGAACTCCCGCAACCTTCTGGGGTGAAGTCGCATTTGCTGCAGTTACTATTCTCAACAAGACAAACGTCTGGGTAAACAACACTCAGACTCCTCACAAACTATGGCTTATGGTATCCTAGAAGTACAGATCTCACACTTCATGCATATACAGATGCAGATTGGGCAGGAAGTGTGGATGAAAGAAAAATCACTAGTGGTGGTGCATTCTTTATGGGTCCTAGGTTAGTATCTTGGTTCAGCAAGAAACAGAGTTCAATTGCATTATCTACAGCTGAAGCAGAATATGTAGCTACTGCATCTTCCTGCACACAACTCCTCTGGATGAGGCAGACATTACAAGACATGCAAATCACTTGTACTCCACCTATCCCCATTCTATGTGATAATACAAGTGCAATCAGCATTTCAAAAAATCTAGTCATGCATTCAAAGACCAAGCACATACCTATCAAATATCATTTTCTCCGAGAACAAGTGCTTGAACAAAAGGTCAAGTTGGAGTATGTTCCCTGTAAGGAACAAGTTGCTGATATCCTCACCAAACCACTACCTAGGGAGACATCTGAATACCTCAGACAAAAGCTAGGAGTAGTTGATGCATCATCTTTCTGTTGAATCTTGTCTGTTTCAGAGAAAAGTGGTTGTACGTGAGTTGAATGAGGAGGATCTGCATACATACGCCGGTTTATGAAGGCACAGTCACGTATATGTTGGTTTGAAGAAAAGAAGTGGGGCCAGGCTCAGGATGAAAAGAGTTTGATATGGGTCCGACAAAGACCATCTAGCACAGGTTTAGGGGGAGCATATATTCTTCTAATAATGCATTGTTGGCATTATCTTAGAAGATCTTGGTTCAAATTCACAGTTGGTTTGATTTCAGGTGGAACAAGTGCAGAAGGAGAACATGGGTGCTGGTCTGAATAATGATTGACAAATGCTGCTGATGTTAGTTGTTGATAACTGTCAGAGTCTTGTTGTAGATATTTTGTCTCTATGTCTTATATTTCTTTTATCAAGGTCATGTAACAGCCTATTTTGGTTTCCCCACTATGCCTGGGATGAATGATGTAATGTACCTATTTGTCATGTGTAAACTTTTGTTGTAACCCCACTTGGTTGGGAGATGGATGTATGTATGAGTCTTTTGTGATAGGAAGGTCTTTTAAAGTCATGTTTCTTGTATAGATCATCTTCTTGCAGACCTTGCCTACAATCAGGGGGAGCTTGGACAGCACAGTAGAGCAGAGGATTCAACATGCATTCAGGGGGAGCATAACCCTTTGCCCTTGATGTCAAAGGGGGAGAATGTTTTTGAGTGACTTGGGGTTGCCATCAAGTCCAAAGGGGGAGATTGCTGGCATTATGACACAGGTTTGGCACTATGGCATAGGTCTTGTCCTTAATGGCAACTCACTCAAAGGGCAGATCATAGTTCAGGCTCTTAGAATGAAAGAAAATGAGGTATATGCAGGTTCATCTTAACAAAATCCATATACACCCGTTTGTATCAATCAAAAGGCGCGTATACGTATGCACGCACTTTCATGCGAAGAAAAGCGCGTACATGTGGGAAAGCTTATGGTTGGTCCATGGTATTTAGTCCGACATATTTGAACCTATGGTTTCGGTCCTTGGTATTACATTTAAAGTTTTGAACCCAAGTATCGGGTCCCTAGTACTAGTTCTCAATGGTTTTGGACCATGGTTTGAGTAAGGCCTAAGACTATAAAAAGGGAAGGAGATCATTTGGCAAGGCTATCAACTTATAAGTTGAATATCTTGAGAGAAGCAAGATCTGGAATACTAGTGATTGGTTGGTGAGCTACAACTGGATCTGTATCAAGGAGGAACCTGAGCGTTACACGATGGTTAAGATCAATTGATGGGTTAAGATCTCAAGGCTTGAATAGTAGTATCATTGTGTGATTTTGATATATTATATTTGGCACATGATTAGATCTATAAATCTTATAGTCTGGGTATAATTGATGTCTGATTAAGTAAAAGGATAAATTATCTTTTATAGATCTGTATGCAGGTTCGACACAGCAGAGGGGCATATACACATAGGTTAAGCAAGTGAAGACTGCGCATACGCTGGTTGGTTTTGGAATAGCTATGTATGTACGCAGTTTTATATTGGTGAAGTAGCGTACGTCTCTTGAAATATGTTTTAGCTGCTTCTGTTTATTGCTGTAGTGTTCTAGGTTCAGAATTGGTGTCTGGTTACTGGTACTATTTTCTGGTTACAACATTCTGATAATTTATTGGTTGATTCAATATTTGTTTGCATAAAGGAGTTTGGTTAATGCAGATATACTTGATGTTTGATTGATATACATGGATCCAGTCTGAAAATTTATGAAATGTGGTCCCTGGAAGAAAAGAGAAGGTTGAAGCCTTCTGTAGGTTAGCACCTACGTACTAGTACCTCAGCTAGTACAAGAGCTAAGGGGGTTGTAGCTCCCTTCCAGGAGAAGCTGGAGAATGAGAGAAGGTTGTAGCCTTCTGTAGGTTGAAGCCTACGTGCTGGTATAAGTCTGCACCAGTACAGAATCATTGTAAAAAGAAGTTTCTAATTGAAAGAAGATAGAGACATATTGTAGTAGGTGGTTTTCACCCACATTGGGTTTCCATCTTATATCTAGTGTTCTTTTGTGTGACTGTCTGCTCTACTTTTTTATTCCTACTTACTATTATATGGTTCTGACACACAGATTAATAATCAACATCTGAAGAATAAATTAAATTATAAGTCTGGAAGTTATACGCGAGTTTCATTAGTTAGAGTTGCGTATACATGCTGTTTTCATTCACTGAAGTAGCGTATACAAATCTTTGTATAAATTGAAAAATAATTTGACTTAATAATACTGATTCACCCCCCCCCCCCCCTCAGTATTATTTCCGACACATTCCACATGACTGGTGACAAAGAGTTATTCAGTGACCTGGAGGAGAAAGATCTCCATATTCATATCAAGACGGGTGATCATGGGAAGTATAATGTTACTAAATTGGGTACAATTGCTTTTTAGAGGGAGCATGGGGTTCCACTCACCATGAAGAATGTTATGTACATTCCTAGGCTGAAGAATAACTTGGTATCTGTTGCCATTCTTGAGGATAGAGGCTATGATGTGATCTTCTTGAAAGGAAAGGTGTTCCTTCGACACATAGCCAAGGATCAAGTAAAGAAGATAAGGATTCAGGTGAAGAATCTCTAAAAGTTTGAGGTAGAGGAGTGTGCTACTTTGAGTACAAAAGAAGAAAGGGTGCAGAGCTGAGACTTTGGTAAGTTGTGGCATAGGCGATTGGGCCACTTGCATCATGGAGCTTTGAAGATATGACAACAAATCTTTACCGGTCTTCCCAAAGGTACACTTGAGAAAGTTGATACATGCAAGGGGTGTACTTTGGGAAAATACACCAAGTCTTCCTTTCACAAAAGAGACAGTCGAGCAGAAGCTATTCTAGAGAGAGTCCATTCAAATGTGTGTGGACCATTATCGACGACATGCACATCCAAACATAAGTATTATTTTATATTTTTGTGATGACTATTCTCGTAAATGATGGATATGTCTCATGTAGAAAAGGGGTCAAACTTTCACAAAGTTTTTTGAGTTTAAAGAATTGGTGGAGAAAGAGTCGGGAAAGAAGGTTAAATCTCTATGGAGTGATAACAGTGGTGAGTATGTCTCAAACTAGTTTAAGAACTTTTGTGCAGCGGAAGGGATTAAAAGGGAGTTGATGACACCCCATAGCCCTTAGTAGAATGGGGTGTCTGAGAGGAAGAACAGAAGCATAGTAGGGGCAGTGAGGGCAATGTTGCATGATCAAAGCCTACTACTACACTTGTGAGTTGAGGCATGAAACACAATGGTTTATGTTCAGAACTGTAGCTCACATCGGATACTTGAGATGAGCATACCCTAGGAGGCTTATTCTGGTAAGAGGCCAGATGTTGGTCACTTCAAGATTTTTGGGTCATCGGTATATTTCCATGTGACCAAAGATGCACGGAAGAAGCTTGAGCCGACATCAGAGTTGGGGATATTTGTGGGGTACATTGATACACCTCACAACTATCGGGTGTACTTTCTAACCAGCAGGATGACAGTGGTTTGTAGGGATGTCAGATTTGATGAGGAGAAGGCCATATGAGTTTCCCTTGAGAGGGAGCTTGAGCTACATGTGGATGAGAAACTTTTAGCTCCTAAGGTTGAGGAGCCTCACATTGATGTCGAACAACCACATGCAAAGGATCCAAGAGAGGAGACATCGACTCAGGTAGAGTCTTCCAGAGAGGGAAGAAAGCACACCAGAGAAGTAGACAGATTGTTGGATGATGCACAGGAGAATATGGGAGCACCACTTCTTAGCACAGGCATAGGAGGTCACCTGAGAGGTATAATGGATACATGGCTCTTATGAGTGAATGTGTTGTGATAGAGCCATATTCCTTTAAGAAAGCAGTGTAGTGTTGTGGCCACAACTACCACCCTATTAAAACATGCTCTGATAGCAAATTTTAAATGGGTCCCCTTGAAGCTGGATTTTTCACTTCCCCGAATGATATGCTTTCATCTCATAAACTCTAACTCTATGCTGGGTTAACCCTTCAATTCTTAATGGTCAAGACCTTCCCTTGAAAATATCTCTGCAGCTTGATTTATTTATAACCTGCACTCTCGTTCCCTCATCAAACCTTTCTCAATCCTCATAAGTGTCTCTGGCAAAACAAGCCCGCATATATAATCGCCCCTACCCTTACTATGGCTGTTTGTGCACTTAACACACAAAACCCTCTATCGCACCTCATTTTCTTTCATAACTCTTTATGGCCGAAGTGCTTCACAAAGCATACATGAATCATCCCTTTTCGCTCATTGCACTTTGCCTTGATCAAAGGGCGAAGGCTAGTTTATCATGAATGAATAAGAGCGATGCGAGTAAGTCCTCAACTGCATCGCAAATCGCTAAATGGCCAATCGCCAAAGCTATATATAAAGGGTGCATAAATATTCCGTACCCGACGGCCATATTAACAGAGGTATATTATGTTTCGGGTCCGGGACCCATCACTCATTGCTATTGGCGAGGTCTGAAATCCATGTATATGGCGCACCATAACCACCCAGACCCACCAATGATTATAAAACTGGGTGCATTAATTTTCAAGTCTGGCCTTATGGCTGGATACACAGGTTTTTTGATTATATCCTTAAGTTTATGAAAAAACGTTGAATTCGGGGTCTTCCAAAGGGAAGGGTAACATTGCAGACCCGAATGGATTTATGAACCTTAATATATATATATATATATATATATATATATATATATATATATATATATATATATATATATAGATATATATCGGGTCTAGAAGCCCCATCACATATCGCATATTGGTAGAGCCCAGGGGTCATGCATTTTGCAGAGAGGTGAGAGCCAGACCTGATGATGATTATATATGCCCAATTATATAAAGTGTGAGGTTCGGCCTAAGTGATCGGGGCAGAATTTTTTGTGTTTTCCCATGTTTTTCAAAATTCACGATATAATAAAGGAATGGGGTCTTAGTGCAAAAGACAGGCCTATGGAATCCCGATAGTGTAATTGCACATCGAGGTGATGGAAGGCATGGGTCCTGTGACCCACGGAGGAGCCGATACCTGATTGGGATTAAAGGAAGCCCTCAAAAATCATGCCCAACCTATGGATTGAGTGGGATATTATATGTTGCCTATGTTTTATGTGTTCATCCTTTTCACACTTATTTCCATGGTTTATAAAATTTAATGAAGGAAACGTTATGTTATGTGTGAATATTTAGTTCTATTGTTCGCAATCATGAAGCTAATGATAGCTATCCTTGCAAGTGAGAAGTAAAGGACGCAGAAGTTGATTTGAAAAGCCATATATACAAAAGCATTGTGTTTGAAGGTCCGGCCTCAAGTGTTCTGGGTCAGGATCCCACGCGTGGCCTGTACATTATGAAAGCAAGGCTATCCTAGTCTTCATTATGGGAGCGCAACATACAGTCACCCTTGTTACCAACATCTGTTCATTTCCTTAGGAAATGAATCGATTCGGCCATTATGCTTCCTACGTGTCAGCAGTCACGCTGACGATCATATCTCTATGTACTCGATTTTCATATCGGATACAGTGGGAAGATGAAGAGGTAGGGTAGACCTAGAGTCAGGGGCATGTGTATAAATATTACCTCCGAAGAGGAGAAAGGGCTTTTGATTTTTGAGAAGAACAGTTTTGCTTTATTGTGAATAAGGAGGACTATTTTGGGGGAAGAAGGAGCCTTTAGTTTCAGACTTATTTGATTGTTCTTTTATATATTTTGGATTAGAGTGTTGTTGCTGGCACGAATGTAAATGTGATTTGTATTTATGCATATTGATGACTTATGGTTCACTATTATTCTTGTTAAATTGAATGTGATTCAGTTTCATGGTTAACTTGTGAATGGTCTCTGATTTGAAACTAAGTTAAAGATTAGTTGCAAGTTTTAATTCCATAAAAGAATGTGGATTCCTGTATGAGTGATTGGATTGCAATTTAGCTTTAATACAGTCTTGTATAGCTATGAATTTAGTGATTGATTCATCTGGACTTGAATCTATGCACGGTGTTTAATCTTCTTTATCACACTCCTGCCAAACATATATGTGATGTTTAAACCTTTGTATTATGCTCTTGCAGGATAGATTAGGATAGTTAGGACTAGATTAAAGTAGTTAGAAGTAGTATAGATAGGATTCAACACATAAAGGTTAGATGTTTTATTTTGTTGATATAATCGATTTCTTTCACCCGGAAGCAATCTTTTGACATGTTCAAACAGTTTATGGGGTCCCTTAAAACCTATCAGAGCTAGCCATTCCAAATGAAAGCAGGTCCAATTGGGGCTTGCGATCGGGTTAGTTCCCCTTTTTGGTATAGCGAACATTAGCCACGTGAACATGTAGAAGTCAGATTTAGTTGATGCCATGGTGGAGGAGCATGACTCCATAGTTCGTAACAATGTTTGGAATGTCATCCTAAGACCATTGGACAAGTTAGTGGTGTGATCCCATTGGCTTTACAAGGTAAAGCAAGCTGTAGATGGTAGTGTGGAGAAGCATAATGCTAGATTTGATGCTCGTGGCTTTTCATAGGTAGAGGGGATTGACAATGATGAGACCTTTTCTCTTGTTGCAAGGTACTCATCAATTAGATCTATATTGGCAATATCATCACATATGGGTTGGAAGATACATCAGATGGATGTGAAGACTACCTTCCTCAACGGCATGATTGAGGAAGAGGTGTACATATAGAAACATGAAGGTTTTTAAACCTTTGACCATGAGTCGCATGTGTGTCGGCTCAAGAGAGCATTGTATGGGCTAAAGCAAGTAGCTCATGCTTGCTACACCAGGATAGATAACTACTTCGCTCAGTTGGACTTCATGAAGAGTGAAGCGGATGCGAACCGGTACCACAGAGTGGTGGAAGGTAAGTTGTTGATCATTGTACTTTATGTTGATGATCTCATACTAACAGGTGATGATCAACTAATCAAATCTTACAAGGAGGACCTTGCAAGAGAGTTTGAGATGAAGTACATGGGGTTCATGCATTGCTTTCTTGCATGGAGGTATGGCAAGGAGATGGGGCATTGTTTCTGTCTCAGTGCAAGTATGCCAACAATATATTGAGGAGATTCCACATGGAGAGAAGCAAACCCATGTAGACTCCTCTAGCAGGTAACTCGACGAAGGAGGATGCTACTTCAGGGGAAGTAGTGGTAGCTATTGCTTACAGGTAGCTTGTGGGTTCACTCATGTACTTGGTGAACACATGACCAGATATGTGTTATGAAGTTAACCGACTTATTTTAGCGATGGTTAGGCCTACCAAATTGTATTGGAAAGTGAAGAGACATGTGTTGAGATACCTCAGGGGCACTTCTCAGTATGGATTATAGTACAGATGGATAGAGGGAGTGAAGCTTCAAGACTTCACCGATGCAGATTGGGCAGGGAGTCCATCTGACAGGAAGAGCATATCAAGAGGGATCTTCAGTATTGGGTCAGTGACAGTTTCTTGGTACAATAGGAAACAAATATCGGTTTCACTCAGTTTGGCAGAGGCAAATTACATGGTTGTGATTCAGGTAGCATGTGAGGCCATCTGGATGTGGAAGATCCTAGTTGGTTTGTTTGGTTAGCAGATGGATCCAACTGTGATTTACTACGATAATCAGAGTTGTATCAAACTCTCTGAAAATACAGTTTTTCATGATCGGTCCAAGCATATTGATATTTGATATCATCATCTCAGAGATTGTGTATTGAGGTGGATTATGTTGTTAGAATACATTCCCATGGAGGAGCAAGATTCTAACATTTTGACAAAGGCATTTTCAAGATGTAAATTCGAGTTTCACAAAGACATGATCAGGGTAGTCAATAATCACTTTCTTTTTCAGAGGGAGTGTTGAGAAATGGAAACAAGAAATTCCAGTTTAGTTTGTTCTTGAATTAAATAGAGAATTAAAATTGAATTCTATTCTCATAGAAACTTGTAAATAGTTAATTAAATTTAATTAAATTAATTATCTTAGGAATTTCGATTTGCAAGTCTTTCTAAAGTCATGTATATGTTCTCCCTATATTTTAGGGGTCGAGCATTCGCTTAATTGTGAGTTGTAATTAGATAAATTAGTTTACTGAGTTAAGTTCAGTCAAGTTAGTTCCAAATTGTTTGTGGAACTAATATAGAGTTAACAATGAGTTGGTGCACTAATGCATCTACTAGTGCTACTCCAGTTAACTGAAGATTCCCTCATTATAAACCCATGCATGTCGATTTTGATAAAGACCCAATTGAGACTACAGTGTAGGGAGAGTGTACTATTAGTTGTATAGATCATGCATGAAATCATGAACTGAACCAAGAAGGGATTGCATAGTTTTGGATGGATTCAATTCCCATTAATATGGGTTATTCAGCTATAGTAATTTCCCAAGGAAATAGGGGCTTGGAGAGCAGTAGAAGAGGCTAAGGTTTGGCTTCAGATTTTTTGTGAGCTGGGAGATTGATTATTTTGAGTGTTGCGATTGTTCTTGTGAGAGAAAGCATTGTATTATCATCTTGCATTTCTGATTTATACAATACAGATAATGGGGGTTTTGAGATGAGGCTTTCCCCTGATACTTATTGTGTTATGTGTTCTTGATTATCTTCCTCTTGTCAATTATTGTTTTCATCGATCTATTGGATTTTGCTGGTTGAAAGTAGAAGTGGATTCTTGTCTTGTGCTTTAGTAAATTGCATGAGCTTGTGAATCTACAAGATTTTCTATACCTGGAACTCCTTGAATAACTTGTTCAAATATGCATAACTCTTCTTCCTATCTTGTGTTTCCTTTAGATTCATTTTGATCACTACATTTCCTCTTCCATGTCTTCCAACATATCTGGTCCAGTCAACACCCTACTAACCGGATCACTCCAACTGATGGGAGTGTTGCAACTCCGCCCATATAATGCCTCAAAAGCACTCATCCTCAATGATTACTGATACCTATTGTTGTATGAGAAGATACTCTTCCCACTTTCATTGCTGATGCATCACGTACATCCTCAACATGTCCTCCAATATCCTATTGACCCTCTCTATATGTCCATCTATCTACGAATGATAAGCCGTGCTAAAGGCCAAAACTATGCCCAAACCTACAAACAAATCCAAAAACTTGGAAGTGAACTTCACATCCTTGTCTGACATAATAATCTTCAAAACACCGTGCAATATGATCACATCTCGAATAAATACCTTTGCTACCTTGCTAGCGGTTAATGTAGACCTCACTGGTATGAAATGTGAAACCTTCGTCAACTTTTCCACAGTAACCATAATGAAATCACATTGCGTCACTATCTTTGGAAATCCTATGATGAATTCCATGGAAATGACTTCCCATTCCCACTCTGGAATTGCAATCGGCTATAACAGTCCACCTAGATGTTTACATTCTGCTTTCACTCGCTGAAAATCGAAACATCTAGCCACAAACTCTACTACATCCCTCTTCAAATTCAGCCAGTAGTAGAATATCTTCACCGTTTTCAGTGTCTTATGATAACCTAGGTGACCTGAATATGGTTTCGCATGAAACTCCCTCAAGATCACTGATGAACCTCAGCATTGTAGCAAGAATGTTGAACTCCCAAGGCTACCAACTTTAATTATCAACCTGGGGTTCGTACAAACTTAAGAGGTATCGACACTATGTGTGCAACATACATTATGTCCTTCCTTCGATGTCATGAGGTAATGGAGTGAATGTAATGAAATAAAATCCTAAAATAATTCTAGAAAATGAAATGCTCGAAATGGAAACCTTAACCTATTGCAAGAAAGAAAATACAAAGAAGGAAAAACTATTCTAATTGCATAAAGTAAAGTTTATTAACTAAAAAGAAAAGTTATAAGTGTTGTTTATTCCTCCTCAACCATTGCTTTAGATCCTAGGGGTCATGATTCAACCCTAAGGGACAAAAGCCAATCTTTTTAAGTAAATTTGGGCAAGTATATACATGCTAGAAGAGTGCTATAGGAAACTACAAAATGCTACACGATGCTATAGGATGTTATAATTCACTGAATGACCAAGAAAATCAAATCCAAATTCAATGGGATAATTTTTTTTATTGACTAGGATGTAATAGGTCTCCATTCCAAGTGGAATCACTCAAAAATACCCCTGTTAACCCATGCTCAAGAATGGAAGAAAATTACTAGTCTAAAATCTAGAAATTCGAGAATTAGTGAGCTAGTAAATATATCAAACACCTAACCTAATCAAGTGTCAATGAAATGGGGTAATTTTTTTTATTAACTAGAATTATTTTTTGATCTAATGCAAGTGGAATCTGCTCAATTGAAGCTCTCTAGCATGTTCCATAAAGTAGTAGAAATTTACTGTTATTTGCCACACGGGACTTCTAGAAATTTAGATTTGGGAATAAGAAAACTGATCTAAGTAGCTCAATGATTACTATGACCTTCCAAATCTTTTCCAAGGATGAAATGTTGCTTGTGATCCTGCAAAAGAACTTACTTCAACTATTTAACCCAATCCTACAACAAGAAATCATCAATACTAAATGCATAAATAGAAAACAACAAGAACAAGAGATGCATGTGAATAAGAAGTGAAAAGAAGAAAAGTAAATGATAGAAAAGGGCTCTAAGGCTTTTGTGATGGCCAAGCCCAAGGAAACTCAGAGTCCTATTAAGGATACCAATATTTAGAAGTTGAACATGGCACCAATCTTTATTATTTCCATCAATACAATTACACCCCTGCAACAAATGACAGTGGAGCTACAAAAATACAAGTTCTCTCGACAAGAAGACTAAGAAAAATCAACCCTTAGAGGAAAAATTGACTTGGTACTTATAGAAAATGATTAGGAAGCATTCCCCATGAAAGGAGGAATCTTCCCCCTACAAAATCCTTCTAATAGTGGATTTGGTTCCCAACACTAGGAATTTGCATTAAATGATAGGGAACACATTCCTAGATTTTCTCAGTCGTTGGAGCTCTAGAATTTGTGCAATAATTTTTTGAATATATTTTTGAATAAATCCCTAAATTATATCCTCCTCCAAATTTCCATAATTTGCCCAATATTCTCGCAATATTCTACAAAAACAAATAATATTAGGCACAAATATCCAATTATCCATAAACCTTCCTAATGGACATGTTAAAGTTAAAAATACATTATCTAATGCAAAAAGAGAGGTTTAATGTGTTGAACGATGGTCAGATGGTCCTTAATTTATGTCTAATTTGGAGTCCCATCAATCACCTTCTTGAGATCGCTGCTATCTGGTACATATATCCTATCTCAGAAATTGACCAATCCATATGCCATAAGATATTAATCCATATCTTGTGCATCTACACCTATACGTGTACTTGTACCTATACAATCACTTATACCTGTACCTATACCACTACCTGTACAATCACCAGTACCTAACCTATGCACAATATCCATATATCTAACATCTTGCTAACTTGCCCACAAGATCCTATCCTATAAGTTAGTCCCGTAGGAGCTTACAGCTGCCAAGTGATTTACCTGTACCCGCCTGCTAAGAGCATCTGCCACTTTGTTCTCTTTCCCTTTGACATACCTGATCTTGAAATTGAACTCGCTAATCGTGGCCAACCATCTAGCTTGTCTGGCCTTCAGATCCAGTTGATCAAACAAATAACTCAATCTAATATGATCACTCATATGTATGAATCTCCTACCAAGAAGATAGTTTCTCCACATATTCAATGCATGTATCATCACTACTAACTACAATTCATGTGTGGGATAGTTCTACTCATGCTCATTTAGTTTCTAGGACTCATAACATACCACTTGTCCATCCTGCATAAGGACTCCACCAAGCCCACTCTTGCAAGCATATGTGCACACTAAAAACTCTTTGTCTGGATTTGGAATCTGTAGCACTGGTGCATGTTTCAACAACTACTTAATCTGCTCAAGACTAGCCTCACACTCCTCTGTCCATTCAAACTTCTTACCTTTCATTTGCAATGATGTGATAGGATAAGTAATATGTGAGAAGTTCCTGAAGAACCTCCTATAATAACCTACTAAACCCATGTAAGATCTCACCTCATCCACACACTTAGGAGCTACCCACTCCATGATGGCCCTTATCTTCTCTGGATCAATTAGAATTCCCTCCTTGGAGACAACATGCCCCTAGTAGCATACCTCAGTCTGAAAGAAACTGCACTTGCTGAGATTAGCATACAACTGATGCTCTCTCAACAACCTCAACACTGCTACGAAGTGCTCGACATTCTCTTCCTCATTTTTAGAATATAGCAGTATATAATCAATGAACACAATAACAAACTTATCCAAATATGGACACAACACACTATTCATCAAGCTCATAAATGTAGCTAGAGTATTAGTTAAGTCAAATGGAACAACAAAAAACTCATAATGCCCATACTTGGTCCTAAACGCAGTCCTTTACGTGTCCTCCTCTTTGATACATACCTAATGGTATCTGTATCTCAAGTCAATCTCCAAGAACACTATTGCTCCCTTCACCTGATCAAACAAGTCATCAATCCTCAGCAAAGGGTACATGTTCTTGATAGTCACTTTATTCAACTACCTGTAGTTAATGCATAATCTGAGAGTACCATCTTTATTCTTCACAAACAAGACTAGTGCGCCCCATGTGATACACTTGGCTTAATGTATCCGTTGTCAAACATTCCCTTCAATTGTATCTTTAACTCAACCAAATCAGGTGTGCTCATCCTATAAGGTCTTTTTTATGTTGGAGTTACCCCTGACACTAGCTCAATAGAAACGTCTACCTCCCTGGGAGGTGGAAACTCTTTAATGTCATCTAGAAATACATCCATGAATTTCTATAAAACTGGGTACCTCCTCAACACATCTATATCATCAACTTCCTTACCATTATCACTAGAAATGTGCACTGAAAATGGCTTACACCTTTTCTTACAACTACACTTTTATTTCATAGTTGTCACCATCCTAACTGATGTGGCTTTCTTCTTACCCTGCAAGACTCTTAGTTCCCCATTGTCATCAACGCACTCAATAGATTTATCATAGCAGTCTACCTTAGTTCTATGAAGATACAACCAATTCATGCCAAACAATATAGTGTATGATCTAAATGGTAATACATTTAGATGTGATGCAGTATACATACCATTCAAGTCAAATGCACAAGCTCTTACCCAATGATGAACTTGTTTCTTTGTACCTGTAGCCAACTTCACTATCCAAGAATCTACATGAAATTCCTTACTCAAACCACATTTTTCCACCAAGTCAGGACTAACATAGTTATAATTAGATCCAGGGTCAATCAAAATAGAAATAATTTGATCAAAAATCTTACTGTACATCTCAATGATAGATTCCTGATGCTCTGCATGTTTGTTATCCAATGCTCCATAGATACATGGAATAATCTAACCAACATCTCTAACATTTTGTGCCTCATGTGCACTATATATCTTAGGCGTACCACACTTGGACTGTGGATAATCCCTCCTGCAATGATCTCTTCCACAAGTCCAACATTTAATCGAATCCGTATTCTGCTCCTCAAATCTATGTCCTTGTCCTTTATCTGATGCATTGAACTTCTTACGTGGTGCAACATTTTCCTTGTTACTTGAATCCTATGGTCTTACTTGCTTATTGTCCTATTTTCCTTTGTTCTTTACATTAACTCTCCAATCTGGCTTCGTCTAGTTCGACAGTTCCATTGTTCACATAAATGCCTTAGCTTTTAGATGGCCTCTTCTAATGATCTAGGCTCATTGAACTCAATCCTATCTTTAAATTCCACCAGTAACCCACTCGTAAATATTTAAATCTTGGCCTTCTCCTCCTCAAGGTAAGGCACATACCTCAACAACTCCAAGAATTTTCTACTGTAATCATCTATCATGGATCCCATATTTAGCTCATAAAATTCTTCCACTCTGTCATCAAAGTATCTCTCTGACAAGTACTTCTTCCTCAATATCCGCTCAAACTCATTCCAAGTCAATTATTCCTCATGTATACCTCTGACAATATTCACATATTCTGACCAAATGTCGGCTTTACCTTTGAGACTGAATGTAGCCAATCTAGCCTTGATGTTCTCTGAGTAGTCATGCAAGTGAAGAACTTCTTCATGGCTAACAACCATGGTTCTGCATCTTGCAATTTCTTTACCTCTCCATCAAAAGTAGGTGGCTTTTCTTTCTTAAACTCATATGGAAAATACCCCTTATTACTCCTCCTCTAAGGGTGATAACAATATCGATCACCATGCTTATCAAAACTAGAACTAGAATAGTACCTATGGCTATCCCTTCTCATATCCGAAGTGTCCAACAATCTTCCATCTTTGACTATGTCATCTATATATTATCTGTGACCACCATGCGACTGACTACCATATGCCCCATTAGTTATATCCTACTACTCATGGTTGATCTGGAGCAGTCTTTGTCACTATAAATCTTACAATCTCTGAAGTATGATTGCGTTTACCTCTACTAGCTTTTCATGTGCCTATATGATTATGCCATTATCTGCCTTAGAACTCCTTATTTCTTACTTCAAGCTTCTCAATGTAACTTCCAAATCAAAAGGGTTCGCAACACCATACTGCTCTTTAGATTTATAGGGAGAGTCTTTGTAGTCAACTATCATGCTAGCCATTTGAAATTTCTTCCTACAAGGTAAATCATGTCAGCTAAACGAAATCACAATGAACCAACATACCTTAGTATATCTTGGGGAGGATACATTGTGTGCAAGATCAACAAATCAGCATGACACATGTATAATATAATCATGACAGCATATCGAAATATAAAACATAAGTATATGACCATGAAATACCATCATTCTAGCTAGGGTCCAGTCATCAATGCATGACCTCAACAAAAATGCACACCACGACCTCATGCATGACAATGACCATCATTATGTATCTATACACATGACCACATGCAACCATGAACATACATAAGCGATGCATAACCATCCACACATATACATAACATGCATGATCAATCTTGTATGAATGATACTTGAAATCAAACCTACCATAATGATACATGTAACCAAGCATACAAAAATATAACCAACAAGCAATATTGCAGTCAAAATACTACAATGATACATGTAAGTAATATAAATCAACATGTAACCAGTCATGCACTCACATAGTGGAATTACACCAAAAAAACCTCAAGTTTCACATGACAGCATCACTATAACCATGAACAACATCATGCAAATGAAACCAGCACATGGAATGCAAGTGCGAGAGACTGTTATATAGGAAAATTACCTCCTCATCAACTTAGAGGAGAAATACATGATGACTGAAGGACTAACCAAGTTCACAGGTTCAGTTGTCAAGCTAACGCTATCTAAACACTAGCAACCTACTTTCTAGATCTTCCTAGCAAGGCTAAGGGTGTGTTAGTGCCTAGGGTAACTCTATCTGTTACCTTGGGAAGAGCGTTAGTGAACCCTAATGAGTTTCTATGGGTAAGGAGAACATGTTGACTGAGAAATGTCCCAATATTTTCTCCTATGTTAGCTCACAAAAGTAGGGAAACATTAGAACTCGACTTGTTTGGGGGAATTACTAATTCCTAATGGAGTATGCAAATGGGAAAGAGCACAAAGGCATGGAAACATCACCGCTTTTGCCTAATGGAAATCATGAAGGACTTGGAAATCCTATCCTCACATGCTATATATGCAAGGCTAGGGCCATCATGAAAGAGGTCGAACCATTTGAAAGGATTGCCTATTTGACTGTCGAGGAAAGTCTCAGACGAAGGCATCAAAAGAGGTTAAGAAGGGAGAGAGAGAGAGGAGCTAGAGGGGTAAGGGAAGGTTGATACAACTCCTGGTTTTAATCACTCTTTCTACATCAATATAGAACTACAATTTTGTTGTCCACTCCGAGATGTTAGTACTATAAATTGTTTATATGTTTATGCAACATTGTTAGCATGAGTGCCTTAGATATATGCAACTAGATATCTTTATATGTTCATGCATTATTTATCAAGGTTCTGTGCTGTGATATTACACTTGTCTTTGCTATGTGCAGGTTTTGATCTGGAGCTAGCTCAAGGGTCTTCCGCCTAGCTACATTGCGCTCTCCAACAACACCACACTAAGACTTGAGGTAATAAGTGCTTCTTGCTTTGATATTCATTTGTTAAACATAGATATGCATGCATATTTGTGATAGTTGTAGCTAATATGACTATCTGCCAAGGGTCCCGGGAAGATCCTTGAGAGTTCTACATCACCAAACACCCATGCATTAATCCCTATAGAAGAATTGGTGACTCTGTTGGGGACTACACTTAGTTCCCTATTTTTCCTAGAATGTTCCTAGATCTGTCTTTCCTCCAGGCCTTCCTGTACTTCTTCATTCCCTTTCCAACCACTCAAGACTATACAACACCCTCATGTTAGTACTCAGCCCTAGATTTGATCCCCATAGCCTATGTTTTGAGCCTTTTTCCTCACTAATGTTGTCTGCTAGTGTAAACAGTTCTTTATAAAGAATTTTGTCCTCACAAACAATGCGTTAGTTATGAAACTAACTCTCTGTAGCCTCTAGTACAAAGTGTTAGCCAGCCATTTCATGATAAACATCTTGCTCTGTGACGTCATGGGCTAGGAAATCTGCATGTAGATTATTAAGGGATCTGTAGCTATGCTTGTTTGACTAATCTATGTCCTGAACAATATTTTTTTTTTTAAGAAAATAACTTTACTTCTTAAAGTTTTTGTTTTCATTAAAGAAAAAATACAAATTTTTTTACTATTTTCTGCTTAGCTGGTTAGATCTGCGTTATTTGGTTTTAAAATTTGTTAGTGAGAATTGAAGTTCTGTTGGTTATTCTAGTGTTTTACTGAATATGATGCATGGTATGTATATTGATGTATGAATGACTCTCCCGTTGTAGACACAACTTATTCATCGAAAGTGAAAATTTAAAAGCATTTTTTTTGCATGATTTGAGTTAGAGTCACATATAACTTCATACATCAACACCCCTACTGAAGACTCTAACCAAGTACATTTAAAATCTACCTAATAAAATCAATCAGCAACTATTTTTAGAGTAAACACACATTAGTTTAGGCTAGGATCTTGGGATATGCAAAGTTAACTGCCCAAGATCATACACTGAAACTAGTGTCATTAAAGAGAGAAATCCCTCTACACTCATACTATATGGGACCACTGTAGTAAAAGAGGAGCTAAATACAAGACAACATCGGATTCTAAGTGAAGGTAGCCTGCCTTTGCTTACATATCCTTGTAGTATTCTGTGTATTGGGGATCCCTTCAGGGATATTGAAGTTGAGTTAGGGACTCATGTATCCTGCCCTCACAGCATACTATCTGTGACTATGTCCCCCCCAGTAGTGTATGTGATTTGAGGTATCCTTAGTGGCCATACTTTTAGGGACGAACACAAGGTGATTGGGTCGGGCTACCTTGGTACCTAACATAGTTGAACCTACTTTGTCTTCGGTTTTTGGGAGGGTGCTCGTCTTCATGAGAATCTTGGCCCCTTAATTTGAGGTTTGGACGAAGCTCAAGAGTAATAGTAACTGTACATTTGGCTAGCTCTCTCTGTTATTGATTGTGATATTTGGTTCCATCTCCAGTGATCAGTGCTTATCATACATGGTCATTTCCCTTTGCTTGTTGATTGATTTCTTTAGTGTATTTTTTATTTTTTAAGTGCCAGATTGTTATCACCAAGACTTTAATAAATATAACTATAAAATTTACAAATAAAATTTATCAGTCACCGTGGCTACATCCAGCCCTCATCGTCGATCTAGACGGTTGCTAGGTCTTCCCCACCTCATTGTGGAGGATCCGTCGAGCTCCAATGAACCAGATTCCCTGACTTCGGGCAATCAGTCTTCGAGATCTAACACAGATTCAGTTTCGACATCCCACAATTCATGCTTACCAGAAGATTTCTTTACTAAAGGATTCCTTCCTCTATACAATCCTCCGATCACAAATTCGTTGGGACCACTATTGATTCCCATTACATTTGTACCTCCTTTGTCTTCTGTTGGAACATTTCCACCCATCCCATCAAATACTAATGGGTTGTGGGCTTTTGGGGACACTTTTGGTCCACCACCACCTCTGCAGTCAACATTCATTACCGCACCTCCAATGGAAAATCTTGCTATCCCATCTATCCTAGGTTCAAATCCTATCGTGACACCCACCATGAGTGGAACCCAGTACATTCCAGGTTCTACCCCGTTTGCTTCAGCTTCTGGACCTTCGACAAGTGCTACATATAGTGCTCCTTATAATGCTCAATATAGCATGGTTAGCATGTGTCCCGTCAACCACCCCTTTGGGGTGCATTCATTGTTTAGTTCAAACCCCCAGGTTTAGATACCTAGGGGTACAGTTCCCAATATGCATATATCATCTAGGAACGTAACATTTCCCCCTCCATTTATAGGTCTACAGGGATAGTCATTGATTAACATGAACCCTCCTTATGTTAGTCAAGGAGCTATTGTTAGTTACGTGGCGAACGAGAACCCTCAGCGAGGTCCCAATCAATCCATATGGGCACCCTACTCACAACCTCAAATGAGTCAAGGGGGCACTCCTTATCCTAGGGGCACTTCCAACCCCTAGTCTAATAACCCCTATGGAAGCCCATAGTACACGACTATACCCCAAGGAACTTTCTATACCACGCAACCTGTGTATAATATTGGAAGAAACACGAGGGGAGGATCGCAAGGATCTTGAATTCATATGTCATCGCCTTGGTCTGATTTGGGGGCATCAAACACCTTTCCTTTCTTGGCAACGCTTGATATCCCCAATTTGTACAAACTCACAAATGACCCCATCTATAACAACTTACTTTGGCCCCCAATCCTGTATAGAATCCCGAGAGACATCTCGAAGTTCAAAGGGAAACAAGGGGAGGATCCGAGTACACACATCACCACCTATCATTTATGGTGTGTTTCCAACTCCATCGTGGATGATAGTATTCAGCTATGGTTCTTTCCCCGCACCCTTACTGGCAATGTAGCCAAGTGGTACATTGAGTTACCATGCGCATCAGTTAATACCTTTAGCGCTTTAGCGATGGAATTCTTAAAGCACTTCGAGCTACCCATTTTCTATGAAACTGGGACCGAACTCTTCACTTCATTACGTCATGACACCACCACCCACATCTCTGATCATATCCATGAATGGAGACGTAGGCAGATGCTAGTAAAATCCCCCCTCGCAAACTATCTATTAGCAGATTGGTTCTGCAAGTCTCTACTCCCCCAAATCGGTAAGGATGTCACCTTAGATGGTGCAGTCACAGAAGACCAATCCATTCGTCATGTCCAGCACTTATATTTGATATATTTTCAGTCTGGCACCTTATACGACGTCAGTCCCAATGCCCCTCTCAAATCCAATGCTCTCGCTACTTAGCAACCCAGAGCGCACGTCGATGGGATTATCGGCGTGACCTCTGGGGCTGCTATAATACAACTCAGCGGCCACATTTCCCAGTTTTCAGTTGCCGCTCTACCAAATCGATTGCGCTTCCTATGATCACGATAAACTCTAGCAGTCTACACAAAATCCTAGTGGTAAGAACAAGAAGAATAAGAAAAAGACCGCTCCTTCTGAAGAGCAGTCAACAATGTAGTACAACCCAAAGTAGAACGCTGTTGCACCTTCTAATGATGGAGAGGACAAACTCACCCGGTTACCTTGCAAAATCTGTGTGGAAGACCACATGACATATCATTGTCTGCATCTTTAGGAATTCACATATTTCATCGCTAAAAAGGACACCAACAGGACCCTTGCGGTCCTAAATAATCCTTTCCTTGCTCAACAGGAGAAACACCTTGTTGCAAACCAACCCCAACCCTCGCAAGGGGGCAATGGTGGTTCACATAATCCTTCAGCTAGTGAAGGACCATCTACCATTTACACCTTTGAAATGGTAGATCTACAAACCAAAGCCAAATCTTATGGAGCTCTAGTTGCTCATGTAGAAGAAGCCTCCTCAAGTCAAAACCCATCGCCACCTAATGATCTTCATAATGAAAGGTCGGTTGTTAATCTTGTGATTCGCCCCCCAAAAGGGGCACTTCTTCTCACAAAGCATAACACATTTTCACATTCTGCCCATAACTACAGTATTGTAGAAGATTTGGCACAAGAACCGTCATCTATGTCAACACTCACAGTATTACAAACCTATCTAGCACAAAGGAAAGATCTACTTTAGGAAATTCATGGTATCGACCCTCAGGATTCCATGCTTGCAGTTTTTGACATGGAAAAATGTAAACCACCCCTTTCACACCATCTTGATTTCAGGTGCAAATATCTTAGAAAGGGTGAGGAGTACATAGAACTATCACTGATGAAGGTGCTTCAACCTGTGTCATGTCGGCTTCATGTTGGCTCACTTTGGGTTCTCCAACCTTATCTCTAATGTCGAATTCCCTTGAGGCATTCAATGGCCACAAATCCATCCCAAAAGGTTACCTAGCTAGCTACCCCATCAGTTTGAGTGGGAAAATGATAACGGTGGACATTGAAGTCGTAGAGCATAAACTCGACTATAATCTACTTTTGGGCCATAGTTGGACATATGCCATGAAAGCCATTGTGTATTCAGTCTTCCAACTCATCCTCTTTCCATTGGATGGGAGAATTGTCACAGTGGACCAGCTGTTCTTCTACACCCCAGATTACTCCCCATTGCCTAGAAACATTGTACCTTTAGTGGATGGCATACCTGACTCTTCTGTCAGTATCAGTATCGGTCTATTGAAGGGCTCCTCCCTGATGGGTTGTTTCCCTCTTCTGCCACCTGTGGTTCCACAGACGTTCTCTATGGTTTCATCCATTCCTCACAAATCTACCGATCCTTGGATCCTCCCAGCCCCTTCAGACATTGACACTTACAGAGAGCAAATGTTGTTGTCACCAGTTGAATTAGCCTACCAAGCCATTCAATCTACATTCGAATCTCTGGTCACTTTGGTCACGGCCAACAGTACCACCTCCCCTCCCATACCTGCTCCTTCTTTCAATATCCTCAATCAAGTCCTACCTTCGGATGAATCTATTAGAGAGATCATGTGTTTAGAAGAGCGACCTTAGGAGGACTCTCACCATCGTGTTTCGATATCTTATTCGAACATGATGCATCTTAAAATCCTATCATTTGATGCACCTAAAATCATTTTCTCACCTTATATGACTATCCAAACATTGGAATTAGAGGGAAACATAGGCAATATTTCAAAGACATTGCTCATCGATATTTCTATCAAGACAGGCATCGTAGAAAACATCCAGGTTGGAGCGGATTGCATTCCTAAGGAAACTACAAGCTTCACCTACCCTTTTAAGGACTTTCATGATGTTTTCCCTTGGTCTTATGAGGAAATGTGTGGCATAGACCCTTCTATTTCCAAGCATGAGATCAAGAAAGATCGAGCATTCTTTTCATTGTATTTTTCTTGCTCGTTAATCTGAAAAACCTCGAGTCTCCTTATTTGGGCTCGTTAAGCTACTACAAATAAGATATGAGTGCTTTCTTTTATAGGATATTTTCTCGCTCATTAAACTAAAAAATCCTTGAGTTTTTCATCATCAAGCTCATTAAACACTTACGATGACGGTCCAAGCAACTCTTTTCCCTCTTTTCCTAGCTCACTAAACTAAAAAAGATCAACTAAGCATTCTTTTTTGGGACTCTTTTCTCGCTCATAAAATTGAAGAAACCCCGAGTTCCTTCTTCAGGCTCATTAAAAACTTATGAAGAAGCTCCTCGCATTCTTTTAGGAAATTTTCTCACTTGTTAAATCGAAAAAAACCCAATTTTTCGTCATTGGGCTCCTTAAACACTTATGACGACTATATGAGTGCTTTATTTTTTGGGACTGATCTAGGTGGATCTCCAGACACCAGTGGCATGGAAAAGGCTCAAAATTCAAAGTGGAGGAAAGATGATTAACTTGACATCAGATCGAAGTGATCGTCACCCCGATTCCAATAGTGCGAACAACACTCCAATCTGAGTCTGGATGAAGGAGATAGAGACAGTCAAAGTTTGGTTGACTTTTGCTGACTGGGAAGGATTAATGGAGACACAATTTGGACTCTTCCGACAGATGGAATCCTGCCAACTCTGGCTAGATTCTGGGAGAAATTGTCGCCTTGCTAAAATGTCTCCTTCGGCATAAAATAGGGATTTCCAAAAATGGTCATATTGTTTTTACAACAAAAAAATTATTAACAAAAGGGTGGTGGGCCACCAACCTCGCCACCCCAAACCTTGTCAAAAAAATGTATTATTGGAGGGGCGGGCCACTACCCCTAGCCCCTCCCCCCATACCTTGCAACCACTGTGGTTTGGCGGGTTGTTACCATCATACGCAATAAAGGTGGGTCGAGCCTTGGGGCGCGGACCCAACCTCAAAACTCCACCCATTTAATAAGAATATGACCCATTGTAGCCCTTAGTAGGTGGAGTGGGTGGGTCACCCGAGTCAAGCCTAGCCCGATCCCCTTCTAAAAATAAATTTTCGTTATGTTAAAAAGGGAGGGGGCGGGGTTTGACCACCCGACCTCTTCTGTAATAAACAGATTAGTAACCACTCTGCCCAACGGAGTCCTTGAGAAGTCCGCTAGCCCATTTTTTATATAAAATCCTTTTTTCAGTGCACCCAGGGGATGGAGGAGTAGGAGTGGGCACAGAAATTGAGGTGAATTTTTAATTAATTTATTTGCAAGTGGAACCATGACTGAGAAAAATTCTCAGGAGGGTGAAATTTTTGCAGTGTCCAAATTGGACAAATTTTATGTTGATCTTAAACCTCTCAGTGACACGAACCCAATGGCGCAGTTAGTTTCCTGATCTAAGAAGCCAATTTTCTGAGGACTTGGAGGAGGGAATCTTTAAGGAATCTAGGGGGAATCTAAAAGATTCCTTAAGCCCCAGATTTCCAATTTCTCATAATTCAAAATTTTGATAGTCGCTTGTTTCACTATTCGACGCCAGAAATCTGATCATGCGTTTATATTTTCCATTTGCTCATTTCATTTTCTAGCCACTTTTCAAAGTGTATTGCAGGTGTCAGTGTTCAACGTGCGAGCAATCATTTCCATGCGATTCGACACCGTGAGATTGATGGTACGAACAACTTCAGCAACTTGACATCCTTTTCTTCAGATGGCCCCTAGATGTGAGGTATATGCAGTGTATTCATGTACTTCTTTTGCTATGCATTGTTGCACAGATCCCTGTTTGATGTTTGATGTGGGATGTACTTGTTGTCATGATTTGTCATGTTTTATTTGAGATCCCTTTGTTGTATGTTGATGGGATACTCATGTGTCATCATGTATGTTTTCATTGAGATCCATTTTATGCTATGTTGGCAGGATTCTCATCATGCATGAGTTTATGTCATACTAATAGGAGTCCCTTTTGACTAAGAGTTCTTGTAGTGACACATTTCTTGGAGCCACTCCTGTGTCAGGGAATTTTCCTTGTATTATTGCGACATCACCTCTTATGTGCATCATCACTATTTGCATCACTTAATGCAGCGGCCTACACCATCTTGACATCGGGGCCCAGAGACGTAGTCCCTCTTGGATGAACTCCATTGTCAATAGCTTATGTTTTCTTGTGTTGATGATTGTCATCTTCCTCTTCTTTACAACATGCAGATGTTTTCATTTATGTTCTTTTAAAAATAAAATTTAACACATCATGAAAGTAAAAGGTCTTGGAAGGGTCCTTTGTCACACTCACACCCAGATCAAGTGGTATTAGAGTGGTCTTTGCGTGGATGTGAATTGCAGCGTGAAAAATGGAATGTGCATCAACAAAGGATGAAAAAGAGATGTACGAGACCATGCTCGAAATTTCCAAAAGGCTGGAAATAATGTATGAAACTCTACAAAGAGAGACAAAGGAAAAGAAGTGATTGCAACTTCAGTTGCAAGCTGTGGAAGAGGCCCTGGAAGAACTGAAGCACAACAAACATAACCTTCAAACAAAGAATGTTGAATTGAAGATGCGTCTACATGAAGAGAAAGAGGAGAAACAAAGTTTTCTACAACCGCTGCAAGCTAAGGACGAGGCCTTGGAAAAGTTGCAGCGTGACCCATGTGAGGTAAAAAGTATTTTTTTGAATTCATGTATGTGTCTTGATGATGATTTCACTGTTTTTGAAAATCATACCACAAGAATTAGCTCCAAACCATTGAAGAGAATGGGGTATGAAGGAAAATGCTTGGGAAATAATGACCAAGTCATTATCAACTCCATCAAAGAAGAAGAATTACCCCGTTAGGTAGGACTTGGGTATGTCAGAAATAAAGTTGGGGAATGCGTCGAGACAGCTAGCAAACCACCAACAACAGATGATGAGAAGCCCTCATCATTTCTTTCCAAATTGATAGAGGAGGTAAAGGATGTTGATTCCCTTTCAATTTCATCTTCACATAGTATGATTTCCATTGGAGATGTGGAGATACCAATTATAGGGACAAACACGAGGCTCCTTACAAGGACGAGGCACGAGGAGGAAAAAGATATTAGTGTTAATAACCAAGGCATAACTCAACCATTGGAGGTTGTGCATAAACATCAATTTGCAGGCTTGGGATACATTGAAGGAGAATGCTCGAAGGTGTCAGAAGCTTCCGAGACATTACTGAAATTGTCAAAGAAAGATAATGATGGGAACCCATCCCCATCATCCCATGGTAGTGCCCATTGCAGTAAAAAAGCTGAGGCAAGCTCTCACCACCATAATGACACCAGGGATGGCAAGGAAAGGTATAACTAGTTTCTATATTCGAATGTTCATTTCAATTATAATCATGTTGTTAACGATGAGCGTAAAACATGGCATCGAAAAACATGCACCTTTTGTGGATTACATAACCATACATTTCTAAGTGTTGGAAAATAATGGTAGCACACAAAAGGATGAGGCATGAAAGACCCTCTCAACAACAGGTAAAGAAATAGGTTAAGTAGATCTAGAGGAAGAAGATGTATTGCAGTCATTGCGATAGAAGTGGCCATCAAAGAGCCACATGTTGGAGGATCAATCTAGAGTAGAGCCTTAAAGACAAAGCGTCGGTGCATGAACCAGGTGAAACAATTGTTCGACAAGCAAAACCACAACAGGGGGATGACCCATTCACATTGATAAGCTAAAAATGGTTTCTAAATATGTTGTCTTGTCATGGTTGTGCTTTTGTAAATCATTTGTTGCATTTTAAAATGTAAAGGTGTTGATTTGTTTTCCATCACTTGTCAAACCAAATAATTTTTGGCCTTATCTTTGTAAATCATGTGTTGCAGTGATGATGTGTTTTCCATCACTTGTTGAAGCAACAATGATATTTCGGCCTTATTGTTGTAGTTGGGGTATTGTTTCCATTTCGATGTAAACTTGACCATCGGGTATGTGTTATAAACTCGTGGCAAGTATGTGATGCTTGGGTCATTAGTTGGTCATAAAATTCAAGCATGTAATTTTCAAAACAATGTACTATAGGTTGTAGAGGTTGTAGGTTTCGGCTCATCGCTTAAGGCTTCGAAGAACAAAGGTGAAGGAGATGGAAGCGAGACCTTTTCAAGAAACTTGAGATGCAGACAAGGTACAGGGACGTTGTAGATTATTTTTCATGCTTTTGGAGGACCAAAAGTTCCTCACTGGGGAGGATTGATCTAGATGGATCTCTAGACACCAGTGGCATGGAAAAGTCTCAAAATTCAAAGTGGCAGAAAGAATATTAACTTGACATAAGATCGAAGTCCTCATTGCCCTAATTCCAATGCTGCAAATGACACTCCAATCTGAGTTTGGATGAAGGAGATAGAGGCAGTCAAAGTTTGGTCGACTTTTGCTGACTAGGCAAGGTTAATGTAGAAACAATTTGGACTTTTCCAATGAACGAAATTGGGCCAACTCCAGCTAGATTCCAGGAAAATTTTTTGCCTTGATAAAATGTCTCCTTCAGCTTAAAATCGGGATTTTAAAAAATGGTCATATTGTTTTTATAACAAAAAAAAAATATTAAAAAAAGGGTGGGAGGCCACCAACCCTGCCACCCCAAACCTTATAAAAAAATGTATTAATGGAGGGGCGGGTGTTAGGGGAATAAGTACGCTAGGGCTTTGGGTCATAACCCCAACAAAGCAAGAGTAATCTACAACATGAAACACACATAAAACTCAAGAAACATGCTTAAATAAACAAACTATGTATGGATGAACATACTCGGATGTCCTTCGTTTGGGTAGTTCCAGCAAGGTTCAGACCCTCTGCAACTATTGATGATCTTCGAATCTGATAATCAACCAATCTGAACATACATAGTAGCGTATAGATAAAGAATTTTAATGAAATCAACTTTATATCATATAAGTAAGATGATTAGTTATACATCCAAATGACATTCATACATGAGTTACAACAACATCTCATGCATAAACAAGGTCAATCTCAGGAACAAGACAACATTTCTTTTTATTGTAGAAAACTATGATAAAAATGGAAAGATTTCACTTGAGTCTTCTTCTTCCGGCTCCAAGCAGAACCGTCCTCCAGGCCCGTCTAGTCCCAGTATTCAACAGCCTCCTTCCATAACCAATACCATGATATCTCAAGCAAGTGGGAGAATATCAACACTCAAGGAAACAAGGGTTTCCTGAACTTGGGGAAGTGCTTGAAGCACAAGGATACTTCAGATTTGGTTAGGGGATAATCTAAATATAGTAATTCTATCTCTTCTCTCCTCCTTAAGGCCTTCCCATAGAAGTCTTATTTATACTTCTCCCAATTAGTTTTTTAGTTGGGAAACAGTTGGAAATAGTTCGGCCATGGGCACTAGGAGGTAATCAATAGGTAAAACCCGTGAACTCCAACCATAGATAAGGAAATTTAATTTGTTTAAGTGTTTTAACACATATACATGTGTTGGGTATTGACTAACCCGCACGTACACGCTTTTATCACAGGGAAAAGTAGTGTACAGGGAGTAAAACACTTTTTAGAATATTTGGACCGTCTGGAAGGAGGTGTTTCCCTAGGCCATAAACCAAGCATCACAAAGACCAAGGGTGATATTTGGAGCTATAACAGATGCCCCCTAATATATGAGGTCAGAAGGGGTACATGATGGCAGAAATGTATTAAGTATATGCAAAGGAAACCTGTCAAATACTGAGAAGGACTTCACCAGATTTTAGCTTGCCAAGCCATCAAAAAGAGATCAGAAAGAAACAACTGTCTGAGGCGGGCATACCCATGCTCAGAGAAAGTAAAGCATGTCTGCATATCAAGTACAAGCGAATCCACTATGTATACAAGTATAAAATACTGAAAGTACATAATGGATCATCTGATCGTGATCGAACAAGTACATGTCTGTACATCACGTATATAAGAAGATGATCAATGCAACTAAAGGATGAAGCTGATCACTGATGTCAAAAACTAATCCCAATAGTACCAAATGAACATGATGGAATAAGATGATACTACATCACAACTCAGATGCTTGCATATAAGAAGTCACTGTGAAGGACTACAACATATAATGTGGATGGTGTCAACTAGCAACAATAAGAGCAACTGAAAAGTGAACCGAAGAATGTTGATGCAACTGAGGGTCTTCACCGATTACTGTGGTACATTTCTACATAATGGGAATGAATGATTTGAATTCGACCATGCGATAAATTGTTTGATTACCAATCATTGATGTATATCGTTAACAAATGTGAGACTACTTGCCGATAATGATAATGAGACTCAAGGTACCCAGTACAATCTAACAAGTGTGAATGAATGAGCTGAGGTCAAACACCTGGAATAATCTATCAATCAGGGGATAATGATGGTTTCCCACTATCGATAGTGAAGGATCTGCCACTGATGACTGCAAACCCCAGGTACTGCCAAATGGACTCTAGATCTTTGCCCTAGAGCAATGAGTCATAGTTGGAAAAGATCCACTAGAAGGAAAGAATTAAGTCATCCTTCATCAATCTAGCACGAGTGTAACCTGTAGGCCAATAATGTGGTAGGAATCAGACGAAAAAGGACGTAGTAACCCAACCAAAGCATGTTTCTAGCATACCTAAGATGTAGCCAGCGCATGATAGAAACCCTCTGAGCCAACCAATAATCAAAGCTGACACAGGGGCGAGGAATCCACCAATAGGGTCAAATGGAAACCAAGGCACTGCACGAATCCCAATGTGTGATAATGAAAGTTGATTTTGAACACAAGGGAAACCACTCAGTCAAAGACCCATGATACTCATCTATGCTGAGCACAAGGTGACCTATCAATAATGAAAATAGGGCTAGGGTGCGGCTCTAGGCCTGCCCTGAGAGCAATATTTCGTCATCGATAAGGACAAGACTTTCCAGAAAGAAGTCAATGGAGACCTTCTCAAACCGGCATGAGCAAAGGACCAATATAACTGATGTGATGACAAACAAGAAACTGACAACCATGGCCAACTAAAAAATAGGTCAAGGGACACCACAGAGAGGCCGACTCATGCTTACTTCCCCTGAACAAAACCATGACTCAATGATGACTATGTGGTAGCATATGATAACTTTGTATAAGTTTGTCATGCAAGAGGCACAAACGAACTCTCCATATGATTGGAAAAGATAATCAACCGGAGGAGAACTGACTCAATGACAAGGTTAAGGCATACCTAAGTCAGCATAAATCCTGCTCAAAATGGAGGAGAGAATTTCTTTTGAGTGCTTTATTCAAGTGCTACACAACTAACTCTAGATGACAACAATATATGGAAATGTTGTCCTATTCACGCTCTTTTTTGGAATATATAATTTTTTTGTATTTTTCTTTAAGTTGGAAAAAGAATAAAAGAATGCTATAGTACAGTGGAAAGAACAAGCATCAGTGAAACAGATGATCTAGTTCCTCGGATGTTAAAGACATATTTGGGTACATCAACCCCAAACTTATATGTCGATGTATTAGGGCTCATTCAACCCCTAAAAGAGTTGTTTCCTACCCTAAAGGAACATAGTCATCTGAATACATCATTCCCCAAAAGTTCCATCTGAGAAACCATCCAGAGATTGCCTAAATTGAACCATACTAACTACTCCACTGGAAAAGTGCGATGCATACTGAGTGGTACACTGCCAAGGTGCAATTCATACTGTTTAGGCCTTCTATAGGGTGTGATGGGTGAAGATGGATAAATTTTCGGGATAGTTTTCTAAGTGGATGCTCATGGAATCTTCTAGAAACTTCTCCTGTGCCACTTGCCTCTCTAAATTTGCCCAAGGATGAATAAGGGATCTAAAACCATCTATTATCCCTTCTCTTATGGAACCAATTGTAACAAGTGGAATGACACTAATCGAACCCCATGGATGACTCACACCCTTGCCCACATCTATATATGGATCCCTCATCCAAGAGATCTAGAGGTTGAAATGTTGTGAATTGCAAGGAAGTGATGATAGTTTATCATTGAGGAGAGAGAATTGTATTCTTGTTGGAGTGATCTTACTATTTCATGAGGTGAAGAAGGATTGAAGCTAGGATGATGATGCTAGATCAGACAATTGGGTTGTAATTCTCCCTTCTATCAATAAAGCTCTTCAAGTTTTCTTCCATATGATTGTGCAATTGTGAATGTTATTATTTGTGAATTCCATCATTTGTAAATTATATATCTGATTCTGTAATGTTTATGTTGTAATAGATCACGATGCTTTGATGGTTCTTTGTTGTTGTATATGTGTAGGTACTCTCCAAGCGTGTTAAGTACAGGGAGGAGTTTCCGGTTCTGTCAAAGGAGAGAGAGATCAAGCAAGGGATCAAGCAAACATTCCAGGTTGGTTCCATTACCTTTCTCTTATCTATTACACATAGAAGAAATCATTGAATTACTTTAAACTGTTGTTTCTAGGGTAGCTTCCAAACCTAGAGGGCTCGCATTCTTTAGTAATACTAGTTTTCCCAGAAACAAATTGGCGACTCCGCTGGAGAGCAGATAGATGTTTGTTTGTTGTTATTTTTTGTTTGATGTTCAATTTGATAAACTATAGACAGAGCCTAAAGTCAGCCAGGTAGCTTTCAAATTGCTCTTTCTTTGCAATTGCATAGTAGATGAATGCTGCTTCAGTCAATCTCTGGTTTAGTTTATGAATTAAACATTTGACTTACAAGCACATCTAGATGCACTTTTGGTAGCTTAGTAACCTCTCAAGACATTCCATCATACTTTGCTCATCATTGTTCATCAAAAGCCACCTTAACTCATTGAAAGCAGCTCCACATTTGAGCCAAAACCCATTTCAGTTGCGCTCCCTGGACCATCGCACCATCTTCCACTGTGACGCAATATGCATAGCACCTCTCAAGTGCAGTAAGTGTGATGCATCTCATATTCTGTGAAGCCTATTTGTGATGATTGACTGAACTCTTTTTCCATCTAGAAATTGAGGGTTTTGACCTTGTTTTCAGTTTTGTTTGGTTGTTTTGTTGTATATGAACAGTGCCTCTTTACTGAAGATTACTTGTATCACTTAAATTAGCCTCAATTACATTAGGATTAGTGAATGTTTTGGTGTATTTATTCCTCATTTACAATCCTTTGTCGAAAAGTTGTTTAAATTGATTTGTCGCTTTGGTACAAAAAGTGTCGTAATTGTTGTTTTGTGTCGAAAAGAGAAGTGTCGTAAATTGTTCCTTCCCTTGATAATCGATTGAATTTTTATTGATGCATTTCATTTGATTTTATTTTATTCGAAGTGTCGAAATCATTTTTATTAAAAATTGAAATTGTCATTTAGATTCTTCCTTTCTCTTTTGAAGAAGAAATTGTCGAAAATGTCATTTTGAGTGAAATATTTCGGATCTTTGCTACATTTAGTTTTCCTTTTGGCATTTTTCACATTAAGGAGAACAAAAAAAAATACATGCATTTACATTTAGCATTTTTTAATTTGTGTGTGAAAAGATGATTTAGGGAAATGCACTAGTGTGTGCTCTATGCTTAAAAGCACTGTTATCTTCTTTCCCTAGTAGCTAGGATTTTCATTGCACAAACAAACAAAGATTGTTTATCATTGTAGATTGCATCTTAGAAATTTCAGATCGTCATCATGCAGTGAACCATTGAAAGGCAAGATCTAAACAAGATCAACTTTAAAATGAGTTTCAATGAACCTAACAACGCTTTGGAAGTTAATGCAACATATCTAGAGGTCTAGGCTAGTGACGTGTTCCGACGTCATTAAAACTAGTGGCTATCGTTTTCATTGAAGGTTGAGTGATTCCTCCTCCTTGATACGACAAGTGCTAGCATGGACTTGTGCTCCCCATACCATTGCATATATATTGGGATGCCACAATAGGCTTAAATCCTTTATCCATAGGAAACCGAGTCTGCCGCCTTATTGAATGCAATGCACTGAACACAGCATTCGGGAAGATTGACTGCTGTACATAAGTCCTTGGTAATTTCTCTTTGATTTATCACCAAGGTGTATATTGTAGTTTTATAATTGGTTTGGTAATCCCTCTCTCTAGATATTCCAGAGAAGTCACTTTCATTCTCTTTCGACACTTTGAAAGAAAAGATCCATCTAAGCACTTGTCCTTTTAGGCTCATTAAAAATCGAAGGAGACTAGAGTCATCTTTAGTTTTTTGTCGACTCTTAAAAACTAAAAAAGTAAAGTTATGTCCAAGTGTCATTAAAATTAATTGAATTTAGAATAACATCATTTTCCCATTAATTTTGAGTTGATCAAATAATCCACAATCGTGGAAGAAAGTCAATTAAAACCCCGTCATTCACGGAGACTAGAGAGTCAACCGTCTTTGCCCCAGGAAGCGAAGCCAATTCGGACAAATTGGTCTCATTTAACTGAGTCAAATTCATCTGGTTTATTTGAAACTTTTGTTTCAACATTGTTAGAGACTCTAGTTACTCCGATTATTTTGGTACATCTTCCTTCATAGAAGAAGCTTCGCGGTTACAAGAGGACATTAGAACTGATCCTAGTGTAATGGTAGACACTTATGTACCTGAAACAACTCCATCTAGAGTTGATCCAGAACCCATCTTAGTTCAAACCGAGGCTACATTTGAACCAGTAGTTGTTCAAGAACCCCCCTTCGAGACTGAAGTTCATTTACCTAAACATCTAGACATTGAGTTTCTGTATTCAGAAGGTGTCACCCCTCTAGTACCTGTCACTATAGAAGCTATACCCTCTTTGGCTCCAGAAATCTTTTACGGACCTGACGGTCTACCTCTTCCACCTGGTCTGATTGCTATAGAGGAGATAGCAGAGGATTCCCCATCTAGTACCCCGTTTCATTTTGGAACTATGATTCATTTGTATCCTTCTACTCCTGAGTTTGGTTCTTTTAATCCTCCTTCATCACAAATTCTTGTTGAATCACTTGGAGAACTTTTGGATATACGAAACTTGTTTGAGAAACCATCAACATATAGGAATGTTTCAACTGATGCAGCTATGGTGGAACCTCCTTCTTCTATTCCTACAATGTTTTCTGGTACACCATCTGTTCTAGCTGGAGTCCACTCAGGGGCTGCTTCAGCACCATCGTCTACTCCTATTTGTTCATCTGGAGTCCCATCTGGTCTTTCTTATGTTGAAACTCAACAATTCGATCCTGCATACCAGTATCAATTTGGGCAAACCAATTTTCAAAGACCAATGTATCCTTTAAATACTGGACTGCCGACATATGGAGAATAGTATGCTTTTTCACTGTTTCCTCCTAGGGAACAACCATATGAGAGTTTCCAACAATATTCAGGTCAAGCTAGAGTTACATCTAGTGGTTGGATACCAATACTGCCAGAACAACCAAGGGTTGTATATCCAATGCAACCGATCCTAACTATGTCGAATATTCCCACTACACCTGCTATTATGACTGTGTCGCAACCACAAGCACAACCTATTGTGTCTCAACCCCAAGTCTCTTAGGTTGTGATACAACAACACTTGTCTCAATGGCGCAACTTCAACCTCAAGTTAGTTCTCCTTTATATGGAACGACTTAGGCACCGACGGGTATTGTCAATCCGCAACTTGGCCAATCTTGTGGTATTGGGCAGTAGCAAATGGTCCAACAACCATGGCTACCACAATACCAACAACCGCAATTCTAGCAAACCCAACCTGAGTTTAGGCTTGGTTTACAAGCTTAGACTGAATTTGGTCAACATCAAGCCTACCAAGGACCTGGGCAAAAAGTCTTTGTAGGTTATGGACAACCACATTTTCAAACCAGTTATCAATAACCACACTATACTGGTTATGTCCAACAACCTTATCAAAGTTACCAGCAACAGATGCATTATGATGGTATCCAAAGACCTACTGCTCAGGCGATCCCGTCTTATCTTGGGTATGCTCCACCCAACCTGAATCAGCAGTTGCCTTTTGTAGCAACTCTAGAATTACCAGAGTTGAACCGGCTAACGAATGATCCAATTGTATACACCCCTTGGTGGCTGGTGATTCCTCATAAACTCCCCTATGATATTCCTAAGTTTAATGGAAATATAGGTGAAGACCATTGAATCACGTAATGACTTTTCATTTGTGGTGCTCATCTAACACTCTAAATGATGATTTGATTAGACTTCGTCTTTTTCAGAGAATGCTCACTGGTCCAGCAGTGAAATGGTATATTGAATTGCCTAGAGCATTGTTTGATAACTTCACCACCCTTGCCACTACTTTTCTAACCCACTTTCAGCTACCCATTAGGTACGAAACTGGAACAGAACTCCTTACCAATTTTAAACAGACCACGTCCACTCACATATCTGATCATATTCATGAGTGGTGGTGTCATCGTCGAATGGTAAAAATGTATGTTCCTGATCAACTTTTAGCTGAGTGGTTTATTAAGTCCCTATTGCCATCTATCATTGAGGATGTGGCGAAAGGTGGAGTTGTCATTGAAGAGCAAGTCATTTCTTGTGCCCAATATTTAGATTTGATCTATACTCAGTTTGGCACACTCTACGACAAAATTCCTGATGCTCCTAGACTAGATTTTTCTATTCCACCTCCTCCTAAATCGAGTAGGGACTCTCATGCCGATGACGGTGTGATCGGTGCCTCAAGCACGAAAACCACAAGAGGTACATCTGGTGAAGCTCTTGCTATTTCTAGTCAAAATACAAATGACAATTCTCTTGCCTCGGAGATTAATGCCGTGTCATCTGACAAAGGCAAAAATCCAAAGCAACCAGGGGGCAAGAAGAAAGGGAAAAATAATAAAAAGAAACATGAGAATTCCACTCCTGAAAAATCATCTGAAAACCCTACTACGGCAAGGAAACCTCCTTGTTATCCATGTTTGATATGTAATGAGGAGCATTTTACGAGAGACTGTCCACATCGATCTGAGGTTTCAAAACTTTTGAAGGCTTCGAATACCTCAACAGTGTTAACAGATCTATTTCCAAACCCAGAAAGTAATATGGTTGCTACTGATAATGCTTCCACATCCCAAGTGCTAATGCTATCCATCGCAAAAAAGCAAAATGATGCTTTGGTATCAACAAGAAGTAAAGATTATGGGAATCCATCATCGTTGAACAATGAGGTTACTAATCAACCTAATGCTTTGACAACAACTTTTCCAGAATTTGTTCCACCCATTATTCATGAATTAACCATTAAGCCACCAAAGGGAGTTGTACATAAATCGACATTTAATCCTCGTGCTTGAGCTGCTCAGAATTATAATATAGTGGAGGATCTGGCTCAATCGCCATCCGCTATGTCGACACTTGAGGTATTGCAAAATTGTCCCTCCCAAAAGCAGGCTTTGTTATCAGTAATAGGTGGGATCAATCCAATGGATTCCAATCTTGTGGCCTTTAATCATAAAGGATATACACCACAGTTACCAGCCCAACTCACTTTCCTTATACAGGTAAAAGCCCTCAATAAAAATGTTCATCGAAAAATCATTGATGAGGGGGCATCTACCTATATTATGTGAACGAGATGTTGGAAAACTCTTGGTTCGCCACCCTTGTCACAATCACCAACAACATTAAATGCGTTCAATGGAAGAATGTGCACTCCATATGGGATTTTAAGTAGCTTGCAAGTTGAATTGGGGGGCAAGACAGTAGATATTGAAGTCGAGGTCATTGATGGACTCCTTGACTACAATATTTTACTAGGAAGGCCCTAGGTTTATGCTATGGCTATCGTTGTGTCTACATATTTCAGAAAGATTTCATTTCCCTTCCAAGGTGGAATCACAATCATTGACCAACTGGCCTTTTTTGCTAACAGTTCACAAGCTACTGGAAGCATTCCATTGATCCATGGAAGTTCACAATCACTTCAAAATGTTGGAATAGGTTTCCTAAAAGACCCTTCCTTAATGGGTACTTTTTCCCTCCCGTCTCCATCTAGTTTTGCGGAAGTGGCCACAGTGGAAACCTGTCATATGATCTCTTCTACATCACTTGAAATTAAGAAGAGTTCTGACTAATTTGATAGTGAGGATCATTGCAAGGAGTTGCCGCCAAGCCCCATCAAAGATTTGTAGCAGTCGATTTTTTGGGCTTGTATGGCAAATCCGAGTCCACACTCAACAAGTGTTTGGGTAGATAGGTCTTTAGAATATGGTACCTCTTTTGATCCTTGTTCTCATATACATTCTACAGACGAAGGAATCATCCAATAAATGATGATAGGAGAGACGCTGTGGGAAGAATATCATCATCATTCCCACCATCGAGATGACAATGAAGATTATTCAAATGACGTCAATCACCCTTCAATTGTTGATTTTTTATTAAATTCTATAAATGCAGTAGATTCCAAGCGAAATCTGTCCAACATTGAAGAAACTATCGCGATTAATATTTCGACCAAACCTAATATTGTAGAGAATATTCACATCAGTAAATCTTGTTCTCCATCAGAACTAGATAACTATTGTGCTCTTTTTTGCCAATTTAGAGATGTCTTTCCATGGTCATATGAAGAAATGCTAGGCATTGACTCGAGAATTGTTGAACATGAAATCAAGATGTATCTTGATGTCAAACCAGTATGACAAAAACTTCGACCTATTCATCCAAAGAAAGCCGTTGCCATTAATGCAGAGGTTAAAAAACTTTTGCATGTTAGCTTCATTTACCCTGTACCTCTCACTGATTGGGTATCGAATATTTTTCCTGTGATGAAAAAACAAGGAACGGTAAGAGTGTGCGTCGATTATAGGGATGTGAATCAAGCATGTCTAAAGGACAACTATCCTACACCCTTTATCAACTAGATTATTGATGAATGTGCCGGATGCAAAATATTTTCTTTCATGGATGGATTTTCTAGTTACAATCAAATCAATATCTGCCCACAAGACCAATCAAAAACTGCGTTTATATGTCCATGGGGCACATTCACATATCATAAATTACCTTTCGGTTTGAAGAACGCAGGCGCAACGTTTTAGAGGGCAATGAATTACGCCTTCCATGACATCAAACACATCATTCAACTGTATCTTGATGATCTGTTGGCTCATTCGCGAAAACAAACTGATCATCTGCAACATTTGAGAGCCATATTTCTACATTGCCGACATTACAAGATATGACTCAATCCGCACAAATGTGTGTTTTGTGTTGGTTCTAGTCGACTACTTGGTTTTGTAGTTTCTAAGGATGGAATTTGACTCGACCCATTTAAGGTTCAAGCAATTCTTGACATGCCTTCACCTTCAAATTTGCTTCAGATTCAGAGACTCCAAGGGAAAGCTAACTTTCAGAGGAGGTTCATTCCAAATTATGCTGAGCTCGATAAAGATTATACACATATTTTAAAGAAAGGAGTACCCTTCCAATGGGATCAGGTTGTGTAAGCTTGCTTTGATGCTCTTAAAGATTCCATAATAAAAGCATCATTAATGTATGCTCCTGACTATCAAAAATACTTCAACCTGTATCTCACCGTTGCAGATACAACCATCACTATGGTTTTAGTGCATGAAGATGATAGAATTGAACATCCTATATATTATTTAAGTCATAACCTTAATGATACAGAAAGCAAGTACTCTTATGTTGAAAAGTTGGCTTTAGCAATCGTTCAAGAAGTACAGAGATTTCGACACTATTTACTCCTTCGCAAAACTACCATTATGTCATATTGTAACCCTATGACATACATTTTGTCATGTCAATTGCTGGGGACCAAATATTCCAAATGGATAGTCATTTTTCAGGAGTTTGATCTGGAATTCACCAAATCTAAATCAAAGAAGTCTCTCATCTTTGCAGAGTTACTTTGTCACCTTCCCTCATCCTCCAATGATTTAACATCAAAAGCATCAATTGTGGATGAGACTCTGTTTCTGATATCGTCTAGTGATCCATGGTACGAAGATATACTAGTCTATTTCCAAACCAAAAATTTTAGGCCTAACACCTCTCACTCTGAACAGCGACATACTCGATACCAAGCCAAAGATTATCTGATCATTGGCAATACAATTTACCATAGAGGTGTCGATACGGTTTTAAGAAGGTGCCTCATGCATGAGGAGGCCGAAAAAGTTTTGAATGATTGTCATTCAGGTGCTTGTGGGGGCATATATCTAGTTACGCTACTGCACAAAAAATCTTACGAGCTAGTTACTTATGGCCCACCATATTCAAAGATTGCATAATTGTAGCCAGAAGTTGCTATGCTTGTCAGATTTTTTTATCGCAAAACCAAATTACCACCTACACCACTGCACCTAGTCATTGTTGTTAGCCCATTCGTTAAATGGGGCATTGATTTCATGACATGTAACCCCACCTCGTCCAGGCGGAATGCGTATATTATAGTCGTTGTCAACTATTTTACCAAATGGGCTGAGGCGATGCCTACATTGAACAACAGTGGCAAAAGGACTGCACTCTCTTTTTTCAATCATGTAGTTTCTAGATTCGGTGTTCCATAGGCTATAGTTATAGATCATGGGTTGCATTTTCACAATCACATGATGATTGAATTAACTACAAAATTAGGAATGTCCCGTGATAATTCTACTCCATACTATCTGCAGTCTAACGGACAAGTTGAGGCAATCAACGAAGTTCTTAAGCGCATGCTGCAGAGAATGATTGGAGTCCACAAATAGAATTGGCATTTAATCATGTACTCAGCTCTGTGGGCATATAGGACTTCGGTGAGAAATGCAACTGGATTTACGCCCTTTTAGTTGGTGTATGGTCTGGAAGCAGTCTTACCCATTCAGTGCGAAATCTCATCCCTCAAGCTCGCAATCGATCTACTTCCTGAAACTTTTGAAGAAGAGGCTTGTTTCTTGGAATTAATCCATCTGGATGAAACCTGTCGTGATGCTGCGTTGGCTAATGAAGCACATAAGAAACATGTCAAGGTATAATATGACCAAAATGTTAAGCCTCGTGTCTTCTCAGAAGGTGACCTGGTCTTGCATTATGATCAAGATTCTGACAAATTAGGAGCAGGTAAATTTGAACCATTATGGATGGGCCCTTACATTGCTAAACATGTATTGACAAAAGGAGCCTACGAGCTAGTCGATTATGATTGGATTCCACTATCACAGCCTCAAAACGGGTTGTATCTTAAACGTTACTATGCTTGATTAAGTGTAGTAAACTCATTGTACATATGTTTGTATTGAATTTTTTAGTGTTTTCTTTTAGAGTTGTCATTTTGGTTAGGTAATCTGCTTCGCATTTGTTGCAAATGTTAGACTTTTTGGAACTATTTATTGGGTATGCCGACAGAGCTAGGTGTAGTACATAGAACCTATCTTTTGCAGCCTAGGCCATTTTCGCTCCAAGGAGAAAGTTAATGAGTTCCAGGGGGATGTGTATTAGTCAATCAATGAACAACATCGTTGAGTATAGCACGTTGATTGAACTTCTCTCTAATGCCATTTCACATGGCATACGCCGACTCATTGTCAGGCTAGATTCACAACTCGTCATTCTACATCTTATTGGCATTTATTCCATTTGGAACCCAGCTATTTATTGCATGTTCCTAAGAGTTAGGATTTTGGAAAGACATTTTGATTCCATTCAATATCAACACATTTCCAAAAACTTAAACACATTGAATGATTCATTAGCAAATTATGTGTTAAATAGACATTTGCAGCATTTGTAAAGAAAGCATTTCACATCAACATTTGCATTAGGATTTCATCACTTAGCCAAAATAAAACTCCAAAAATAAAAAATAGGTAACTGTTTATAGCTTTCACAAAATTTTTGTGTCCAAGACAAAATCGGTCATCTGACCAAGAAACTTAAAGTAAATGCAGAAAAACATCCTAGACTAGTGATGCTGGTGATAACATGTCATTGCCTGTGCTATCATGCACAGGAGCCTAGTCCAATGACTCGGTACACCAGTAGTATGGCGCTGTAACCTCAAAGGTAACTCATTGGTCCTGACATCCTAAATGCCGAGAGTGAGGCCCTCGATCTGATCCAGCAGCACTGTCAGGGTCTCTGATACATCTAGATCTTGAAGGACGACCCTCCCTACAGCCTCTCCCGCTGGAGCATCATCTGCTCCTCGTGGACGTGCCACTGGTCGCACTGGTCCAATATCTACACACACATATGAGTTTGTTTAGTCTTGGTAACATCAAAAACACGAAAACATTATAAAACAAAAAAAAACAAAGATGTGGTCGAATCATTTTACCTATAGCACTCCACTATTCACCAACTGGTAAAGCCAAATCTGGATTGCCTCAGAAATCCATCTCGGTATATGGATACTCCACGAACACCATCTCCTCACAGTTGAACCACTTGAAAAAGGCATCTAAGAACGAGATCTGTGACTGGCCAGCATGTCTAACCATGAAGTCCACCCATCTCTGCATCCATGGTTCCCTCGGTGCTGGCAATCCCTGTGAAATGTTTTGAGGTTACATCACTGGAATTATTTCCAAAGAAAAAGCAGTCAATATGGATCCATAACCAAAGTTCTTGGTTCTTCCAGTCTTTAATTTGGATAGTTTTTCTTTTATGACAGGAAGTATCGCCTCACACCAATTGAACACCTTCAGTTCCAGGCATTCCAGGGCATAGTGCATGTAAGATCTATTCGTTAAATGTAAGGCTACGCTGCCAGCCAATCTAGAAAAACGTAAATAGAATGGTCCTCAAAGGTCAAATAGTAACATCCCAGATATTAATCTTACCATCTCTAATAGGTTGAGATCCATCCCTACAGAATTGACGAATGTAATCTTTCATAGATTCGCCCCCACAAGCAAATCCTGATAGTGAAAGAGGGGCACCACGCCTCGACAAACCCGTCAGAAAATAAATATCCTCGACCATGAAAGGAATAGATTTACCTTTGATCTGGAATACCTGGTCAATAGGATCCCAAGCATTGAGAAGATACTACAACAAACTGATCTGTTGTCTCATGCTAGATATGCGGAAAAACTTCAGTAAACCACAGTTTCTTAATGCATCCACTGTGCCCTGGTCATGTAAAGCAATCATATCCTCCTCTTCATGTTCTCATTCATGCCATGTGACAACCATCTTGATCCAACAAATATCTGAAATGCAAACAATAGATGAGTTAGGATCCAATTTTGAGCAAAAACAGGTAAAAATTTGATGAAAAAACATTGTATAAAGTTGCCTTTCTGCACCCATCGCACCCTGCCTTTGAGAAAGGTGAGATGCATACTAACTGGCCTATTGGTAGCTCAGTATGCATCACACCTTTTGATATAAGCTAGGTGTGATGATTGGGGAACGAAATCTTTAAACCCCAGGGGCCCAGAAAAGTGAAAAAACTTGCCCAGAATTGAGAAAAGAGGAAATGAAAATGAAGAGCTTGAGGGTAGCTCCTACCTAGTCCTGACGGCATGGAGAATGGTCCACAGGATCTCCTAAAATAAACTGGTGAAATTTGAGGGGGGAAACTGCTTCAGAGCTCCAAATACCAAATTTGAAATGAAATGTTGAAACTACTTTTTATGTTTACTATTCATATACTTCAAAGTGAAATGTTAGTTTTGGTTCATTTTTTTTCCATATATATGTATTTATAATCAATTTGATGGAGTTTTGAGCAAGTTGAATGACTGGTGAAAGAATTTGATGTGCTAAACAATGAATTGAACATCTTTGACCACCAAGAAATCTTTTTGTCTTCTTTTCGAGCTTTGATTCAAAAATGAAAATAAAACTATAGAGTCCTCTTTAAACCCTTTTCAGACTTATTAAATATGAAAAGATTGTGTGATTTCCATTCTGTCAGTTGAGCCTTGGTTGTTTTCATCTCATCACCACCATCTCTTTAGTCGATCATACGCTTTCACTTGGTTGTTTTTCCCTTTTGAGGAACAATTGCAATGAGTGGTCTTATTAGCCAGCCTCTTCACATAAATCAACATGTTTTGAGAAGTTCCAACATCACCGGAACTAGTTGCTACCCTAGACACCACTCGTTCCTCAAAATAGAGTCATCTTTAAACCCTTTTCAGACTCATTAAACATGAAAATATTTTTGAGCGCTTGTCTTTTCCAGCTCATTAAAGTATTGGAAATATCATCCCTCCTATAATATTTTATCCTTTTTCAGACCTGAGGGATTACTTTACGAAAAAAGAACTTATGGAGTTTCCTTTCTTCCCTTTTCAAACTCTCTAAAAATGAAAAGGACTGAGTTATCCTTGTTTTTAAACTCGTTAAAACAATAGCGACAAACTTGTCCATCTAGATGAGACCGAGTTTCACTGTTGCTAGACTCGTTAAAACATTAAATAGCAACAGATTTTCCCGAAGGGTGAATTATAGAACAAGCATATCTTATCCTCCTCAAGCTTGACAAAAATAAAGAGGTATTGGTCAGCAATGACTGGGGAAAAAGGGGAAAAAACTTGAAGAATTTATGGTAGCAGGTCACTCTTGAACATGACACTTTCACTTCATCTCCATTATTGAGTTGGGTTGGGTTATTCCATTCACTGGTCATCATACCATTGGTCTTTCATACCATCCATCTTTTGGGATTAATGCTACCAATTCATCTCAGTGTTCCCAACATGTTCAAGAGAAGTCATTTATGAATGGAGTTCGGATTTTCCACAGTGTTCATGTTTTGTAGTCGACGTTTCGAGTCTGAAACTAGACTCATCATCAGGACAAAATGTGAGGAGAAAAGAAGGAAATGTTAGGTATAAATATGAAAAACCCAGGATGTGAAGACCAATGGCCGACTCTTTGCCTCATTGATAATTTAATTTATTATTGTCATTTAAGTTTTTTGATTTTACAATTTAATTATTTTAATAACTACCTTGTAATTATTTTTAATTTTTATATTAATATTACAATTTTATATTTTGTCTTATTTTATCATTATGCCTCATAATTAAATTCTTGCTTATTAATTATGGTTTATGCTTATTGATATTTATGATGCTATTCTTAATTGATTAAAATGAGACTTTATTAGTATTGTTATGTAAGTTTGTTTATTATGTCTTCTTATAAATTAATTTATTTGTTATTAAAATCTCTTTTTGTAATTCTTAGATTATTTAGTATTATTCTTATTAGTATTTTAATATTTAATGCTTTTTTGTTTATATTTATTATTTGATCTGGTTAATGTTATTCTAATTCTTTATTATTATTTTGCTCCTATTATCTATATTATTATTTATGATATTTACTATGATATTTGTTAAAGTTCCTCTATATATACTTATTGTTATCTATTATAATTGATATTTATTATGATATTTATTAATGCTCTACTATATATACTTATTAATTTATCTATTATTTATCTATTATAATAGATGTTTGTTTATTGATAGTTGCTTATCTATATTATTATATATGTTATTTACTAAGATATTTATTAATGTTCTTCTATACATGCTTATTATATCTATTATAATTTATATTTGTTTTTATTTGATGAGGTTTATGTTAGCCTTATCATTTATTTAATATTAATGTTATTAATGCTTCTATTATTTGCATCCATTAATGCTTTTTATACCCTTCTTATTAGATGTTTAATTTTATTATATTATAGTAAATTATTAGGTTTCTTCTTGTCTAGGATTCTCAAGAGCAGCATGGTTAATTTTATTATTATGATGGCAGGTTAGGAATTTCTAACATCGTTATTAAGATTATTAGCGGGGGTTAGCACGGGGTTCCAATTTTTGCTAATTTCCATGCCACCATCCCTATTAAGGTTTTTAGGATGTTTAATGATTTCAATAGCTTCCCTAACTTTACGCTTGAATTGGTGTTCTACATTAGCAATGACTTTGGTGTCTTCTAAGCAAATATGATGATTAGTTTTACCTACATGCTCAGCTAGGGCCGAGGATTTGGTTCTTTCATTACGAATGTCTGCACTATGCTCTTTGAGTCTAATCCTAACCGATCTACCAGTTTCTCCTATGTATTGGTCCCCACAAGAACATTTGATGATATAAACTCCTTTTTGCTGAAGTTGCTCTTGGTTATCCTTAACAGATCTCATTCTTTGCTTAATGGTAGACAAGGGTTTGAAAGCAGTTTTTATATTTTTCTTGTTGAGGATTTTGGCTATTTTGTCAGTGACTCCTTGGATGTAAGGAAGGCAGGTATTGGAGGTTGGGTTGTCTTTTGTTTTGTTTTTATTGTTATCAGTTTTTGCTTTTTGAATGGCTTTGTATATGTTTTCATTGCTGTTTAAGGTAGGAAATTTCTTCATCGGTATGGTTTATATCAGAGATTCTATAAGCTCTAGTGAAGAGGGTTTGTAGTACCCCCATTTTTTGGGCGGGGTGGTGATGAGAGTCGGCATGAAGGTAGTTATCTGTATGGGCTTTCTTTCTAAAAACTTTGTGACCAATGGAACCATCCTTCCTTCTAATGAGGAGAATGTCTAAGAATGGAATGCAATTATTTTCTTCAACTTCCATGGTGAATTTGATGTCTTCAGACAAGCTATTGAGATGATCCAGGAACTTGCTTAGCTCTTTCTCGCCATGAGGCCAATTGACACTGGTGTCATCCACAAACCTAACCCAAGATTTGGGTTTTAGTGGATATGAATCTAGCGCCTTCTTCTCAAATTTTTCCATGAAAAGGTTTGCCACGATAGGTGAGAGAGGTGATCCCATAGCAACACCCGAAGTTTGTTCAAATATTTCGCCCTGGAAGGAGAAGGAGGTTGAGCGGAGACAGATTTCGGCTAATTTAGCGGTCTGGGGATCTGCTACATCTTTAACTACCTGAATAGCATCATCTAGGGGAATTTTGGTGAAGAGCTGGACTACCTGAATAGCATCATCTAGGGGAATTTTGGTGAATTTAGTTATTAAAATAATTAAATTGTAAAATCAAAAAACTTAAATGACAATAATAAATTAAATTATCAATGAGGCAAAGAGTCGGCCATTGGTCTTCACATCCTGGGTTTTTCATATTTATACCTAACATTTCCTTCTTTTCTCCTCACATTTTGTCCTGATGATGAGTCCAGTTTCAGACTCGAAACGTCGACTACAAAACATGAACACTGTGGAAAATCCGAACTCCATTCAAAAATCACACCACAGTAATCTACAAACTAAAAAAGAAGTCATTTAGTTGAGAAATCACCATCTAGTTAATGTCTCATCCACTGCAATACCTTCAACCTTCATTTTTTCATGACCGCCATTACTGAACCTTGTGTCGTCAGTTCATTTTCACCTCCAGAAATCATTTGCTTCATTGCATGTCGTAGATGTGGGATACATCAAGGCCCTCCTACGACAAGCTGCTTCTTGTCGACATCAGCTCATTATCCAAGAAGTTGACCTAGAAACAACCCTTTCAATACTTTGAAGCTTGCATACATCAATGGCAAGTTTCTCACTTCCGGTGACAGGTTGACATCAATGGCCTTCAATCGAAAGATTTTGCGTGGTGTTTGACATCGGATAATTTATTCACATCACATGAATTGTACTGTAATACCTTGAGGATCATTATCATTATCGGTGATTCCTCTCCTGTCTGTTAATAGCTCACATGTTGGCTGGTAATCAGGTGATGTTTTTCCATGTTCAACTTCAGAACATCTCTTCACATGGATTGACTTGTACATCAAGTGAATATTGAATGAGTTTGAAGACCCCAAATATAATTTCATCCATCTGGGCTGTGATATATTCAGGAGTATAAAAACATCAAATGTACAAAGGCTCTACACAAATGGCCATCCTAACCATGGATTGCGACTCTATATCTGTAGAATCACGAGTCTGTATCTGCAGACGACTATCTGATCTATGTACATGAAATGAAATTTATAAAGTTGAGCATGGGAATGCCTCCCTCAGCTAGTTCACGAAAAGTTATATTATGATGATGTATTGTATTGTAACTTATGCAGGTCACCTTCCAATTCAAAACTTTGGATCCTCATGATAAAGCATTTCACTCGACATGAATATTTATGACCTCATCCTTTAGGGGGAAACTGTTATAGACATATTTGCACACATCAATCCCAAACTTATATGTCGATGTATTAGGGCTCATTCAACCCCTAAAAGAGTTGTTTCATACCCTAAAGGAAAATAGTCATCTGAATACATCATTCCCCAAAAGTTCCATTTGATGAACCATCCAGAAAATGCCTAAATTGAACCATACTGACTGCTCCACTGGCAAAGTGTGATGCATATTGGGTGGTACACTACCAGGGTGCAATGCATACTGTTTAGGCCTTCTATAGGGTGCAATGGGTGAGGATGGACAAATTTCCAAGACAGTTTTCTAAGTGGATGCTCATGGAATCTTCTAGAAACTTCTCCTGTGCCACTTGCCTCTCTAAATTTGTCCAAGGATGAATAAGGGATTTAAAACCATCTGTTATCCCTTCTCTTATGGAACCAATTGTAACAAGTCGAATGACACTAATCAAACCCCATGGATGACTCACACCCATGCACACATCTATAAATGGATCCCTCATCCAAGAGATCTAGAGGCTGAAATGTTGTGAATTGCAAGGAAGTGTTGATAGTTTGTAATTGAGGAGAGAGCATTGTATTCTTGTTGGAGTGATCTTGCTATTTCATGAGGTGAAGAAGGATTGAAGCTAGAAGGATGATGCTGGATCAGACAACTGGGTTGTAATTCTCCCTTCTATCAATAAAGATCTTCAAGTTTTCTTCCATATGATTGTGCAATTGTGAATGTTATTATATGCGAATGCCATCATTGGTTCATTATATATCTGATTCTGTAATGTTTATGTTGTAATAGATCACGATGCTTTGATGGTTCTTTGTTGTTGTACTTGTGCAGGTACTCTCCAAGCATGTTAAGTACGGGGAGGATTTGCGGGTTCTGTCAAACGAGAGAGAGATCAAGCAAGGGATCAAGCGGAAGTTCCAGGTTGGTTCCATTACCTTTCTCTTATCTGTTACACATAGAAGAAATCATTGAATTTCTTTAAACTGTTGTTTCTAGGTTAGTTTCCAAACCTAGAGGGCTAGCATTCTTTAGGAATACTATTTTTCCAAAAAAAATGGGATGGGAACAATCCTATGCTCAATGCAGGGAGGGAAAACTAGTCAAGGACACTTAAAGGGATGTTCCTTCCAGGGATCAAAGGGTGTGTCAAGTTGCAAAAGATAAGTGATTGTAGGTTTGAGTTTGCAGAAGACATGGTCAAATAAGCGGCTTAAACAGGAGTCCAATTGAAGTTGGCTCAAGGCCAAAAGGTGCAAATAGTCAAAATGAAATGCAATAGTACAACTCAACATAGAGGAGCCTCTAGGGTATAAGGCCAGAACGAATCGAAGAAGCAAAGAGAAATGAGTCTTCAACGCACAAGTCATAGTGGGACTAAAGATTACTCCTGAGCCTACTCAATATATCAACATGGGCAACAATTGTCAGTGAGATGCTAAATACGATGCCCATGTAAAGGATGGATCTACCATCATGTCATGCTTTAAAAATCGGCAAGTGAATATGGTTTACTAACCATAATACGATGGGATCGACCCTACAGCAAGTGTATCGACAAATGGAGGTTAGTATGCAAGATGTAACGGAAAAACATGGTTTCCCTAAACTATATGGCAGTGATCCATGACGAGTCAGTGGTCATGGAACCTATATGGAATCTCAAAGAAGCATCCATAATACCCTGAAAAAACAACCTAATCTCGACAATCCAAGCTCATAAGTTAAAAGATTCATGAGACGAAAAAAATCAACTTTTGAAAAAATTTGACATTTTCAAAGCTATGAAATGACCTTTCGACTCACCATTTGTGCCATTTGTGTTGAGAGAAAAAGCTGTGCAGAAAAAAGAGCAAACTTCCCCCCAAAGAATTGGACCATTCAAATTGGATCAAAATCATCAGGTAACCCCCAATTCAAGCTTGCATTACTTTGTGATTGTTTTTATAAATTTTTACTAAAGTTTGACCATAGGAATTTATGTTAAAAATTTCAACTTGGCATATACATGGGTTGGACATTATCAACCTGCGTATACGATGGCCCTACGCACAACTGTGTGTAAAAGGAACCCGCATATACGTGGTTTGAAATTTAAACACAAAAATCTAATGGTTGAAACTCAATTTTTTTCAGGATGACAATCACATGGAGAGAGGGAGCATACCACAATTGATAATGAAGTTATGAATGGTCAATAGGCATTAGATGCATTGAGGGGATGTGGCTTGTTGAAATTTTTCAAAATTCCCAACATGAAAGCCAACACTCGTGTGCTTGAAATGCTAATCCACTATTGGAGTGTCGAAGATGATGCATTTATGATCAATCAAATGCCTTTGTGGATAGAAGTGGAAGATATTTACTTTATCACTGGTCTCTCTTGGAGAGGAGAAGTTGTACATTCGACTGGCTGGACACGAGGTAGTCTTTTAGTGGAAGACAACGTACACATTTACTATCCTGGGAATCCGAAAAAAATGAGGATATTTACTTTATCACTGGTCTCTCTCAGAGAGGAGAAGTTGTGCATTCAATTGGCTAGACACGAGGTAGTATTTTAGTGGAAGATTACGTACACATTTACTGTCCTGGGCATCCGGAAAAAATTGGAAGTAAAATTCCAATAAAACATATGGAGAGCTTATCTTCAAGGATTCTACTGTTCACCACAGCCAGGATAAACGGATTAGCCTCATTGCACCAAGCTTCACAAGTATCCATGAGCTTGGCTGTGGAGTTCCTCACCACTATTTTTGACTGGTGTACACCTCTTCTTACCAATATGGAGAGCTAGTTGTCCTCTCTTCAGAAAGGGCAGATCAAAAATTTCAGATATGGGACTATTTTATGCTCCTTCTTCTTCGAGAAGGTGCCTAGGCTATGTCCCAAGGTATCAGTCTCTATCAGCAGCCCCCGAGATCCTCGGATGGGTAGGTGGGCTGATTTGATGAAACGCCTTGGAGGCGGGGATGTGCCGAGGACTACTTTTGATGATGAGTTCTTCTCCTGGTGGGAACAACAAATCATCACTGTGGACGACTATCCCTATGCTGGCATGGATTTCCGAGGAGATCCAAACTTGGTGCTGCCACCAAATGCAACATGGGGAGAGATAGGTAACCATTTTTTAAGTTTTTATCAATTTTTAAGATTTTTTTTATGTTTTTTAAATATGAAAATGAACTTAGAAATATTTTTGATGGGATTAAAATACTGACATAATGATCATGTTCCAGATGTGGGTCCGGTAAGACCAGACAGATTCCTGCGACACAGGCACCGTGAAAGAGGTGCCAAAGAGGCGGTTGCTGAGACAAAGAGGGTCTTATATGCAGTCCAAAGAAACTTGGTGAGATTGACTCACCAAGTACCAATGGTGGCCATAGAGGACCTACCTGAGGAGATGTAGCGCCGCGTGGTAGGAGTACCACGAGACTGGGTTTGCATACTTCAGTGTGTGGCCAATGTAGTAGTCACCTTCTTGGCCACTTATCCTGAGCCAGGTCGATAATTAGACTAGACATGATTATGGGCATTTAGTCCCGATTTTGTATATTATTTTTGAACACTTTATGTACACACGGGCAGTTTTATGACATGTATATATAGTTAAAAAAATTTTATGTTTGTTTTTAAATTAATGAGTGATTCATATCACAAAAATTCTCGACTAAATATGCACAAAAATATAATATATACAAAGAAGTAATTGCTCTGCCAAAACCTAAACAAAATGCTTCTTAAGGTAGAGCCCATTAGGGGGCTCTGCCTGCTTGTTCCTAGAGATGTTTATAGGTATAGTTCTTGATCCAATCAATATATTACCTTCGACAGATAACTGTGTTGGAGCCAAAGGATTTGAAACTGTACAAACATCACTAGTAAGTAGATTGGAGGACCTAGATTCAACTTCATGCAAAGGAGGACGAAAATATGTATGATGATCTAAATCTTCCAATGGTCGATCTACAATCGTCATTCCTTCAAAAATTGCTTCATTAGATGGAAAAACTGTATCTAAGCAATCCAAAGCAGAAGTGGAGTCTAGGGTCCAAGCAGAAGCCACATCACCATCTAACTGCTCCTCTGAAGAAGGAGTGGGATGGTCGTCTGTAGAGTTATCGATAGATTCATATCTAAGTTCTGCTGCAGACATAGGAGATTCTATTCCACCCACCTACCCTTCATCTGATGTGGTCGTAGATGAAGGTAAGGTCCTAGGATCGAAAAAATAATGAGTTTGAACAAACTCTTTTTGTAAAGGCTCCTTGGAGGATGAAATTGTATCGATTCTAGTTGTAGGAGGGAGAAGATCAAATACACCCATCAAGGAAGAATACATCCCTACTCCTAAATTCTCTATAGGTTGATGAGGATTATCCACCAATCTAATGGTAGAATCCAAAGTTGCATGAGAATCACCTGTAGAATAATCTAATTAATCAATTTTAACAATTCTCCCCTCGTGAGGAAAACAAAGGACGTGAAACAGAGATGAAACTATGGCATCCATTTCATATGCTATCAAGAGAGTCGGTGAAGGAACAGCTGAAGGTGATCCAGTGGCCTTCCAACATGACATAGACATTACACATGTGGAAGCTCCCTCATCTATAACTGTTGGAAAAATATTAGTTTTCCGGTAAGTAGACTTTATCTGGAAATCCATATGATGAGAAAGTCTCTTTTTGACATTGAGCATATCAAAAGTGAGCACTAAAGTTTTTTTTGGGTCTACTACCCCCATTGCTGAAAGCAAAGCACTTCGTTGAGTAGGACACGACTGGAGTACCTCTAAAGCGAACATAGTGCAAGGACTTTGAGCCAGATCTTCTACAATCGAGTAGTTCTAGGTTGCCCTAGCATTAGGGTTAATAGTCACGCGCTTGGCGGAACCTTTCAGTATCCAAGGTATAGACTCGACAGAGGGTCGTTCAATATGAATTGGGTCCATAGTTCCAGGAATAGATTTATCCTTAGATGTTTTTGCTTCACCATAATCACGTGTGTGTGTGGAAACGTCGACATGCGAGTTCATCATGAAAACATTTAAGGAATTCTCCCCTTCCTGGTTGCCCCATGCGAAGGTACCAGGGTTTGAGTTCGTGCTAGCAAGTAACTGCTACCCTTGGGGAAAAGGGTTAGTTAAGACAGCTTGGGAGCTAGAATACCCTTGTTGCACTAATAAGTGCTGAGCATCTTGAATTTTCGAGCAGAGATGAGTCAAATGATCTCCACTGCATAACTTGCATGGAAATTTAACTTTCTTCTTAGACTCATTTATACCCTCATCGGCAACATCGCCAGGCTTGTTTGCATTACCCTTCCCTTCCTGATTCTTCTTTTTACCTCATCCCTTCTTCTTCCCATCAGATTATTGATTTCCTTTGGGGTTAGAGGCTTGGATGACGTTTATGGAAGAAGGCTGGGAGGGCGAAGGAGGAGACAGTGTAGCCTGGTTGGAAGAAGTAGTTTGTAAAGACAACTACTACAATTGGTTCAAAAGGTTCACCGTATTTGCATCAACTGATCCAACTATACCATCAAAACGAGGGTTTGGCTTCGGTTTGGCTACATAAACCGTTGATCTAGGAGCATCAGGTAAGATTTTCTGAAGAGTCCCAGACTGAGAATATATGAGTTCTAACTGTTGGGCACGCAAGGTAGCTTTCTCTTCCGAATAGACGCTAGACATAGAAACTTCCTTGGAGATCTCGGGTTGTAATGATTTTAAAAACCATTAGAGATGGAATTCAGGTGGAATTTCGGCTTTGATGAGCCTTTTTCTCCATCTCCATTCCTAGATATGATCTGAAATGTGAGTAGTCGTGTCTTGATGAAAATTGGCCAAAAGTTCAGTTTCGACTTCATAACGGACAGGCAACTGGAAATGGTTTAAGAAAATGTTAGTCAAATCGGCAAAAGAAGTAAATGTGCCTCGTGGAAACTCTATATACCACTTAGCCGCATTCTCTATTAAGGTGCACTAAAATAAACTCAACCTGATCGAATCATCGATCAGGGAGTTGGATGAACACCATAAATGGAATGTGGTTACATGGTCGCCAGGGTCTTCACCATTCTTCCCTTCGAATTTCAAAATATCAAATGGAAGTTTGGTTGGAACTGGAGGCCAAGCCATATTGTACCTAATTGGATCATTTGTCAACTTAGTTAAGTCTGGCAGATTAAGCGTGGCCAAAAAAGGAAGTCATGGAGGACCTTTGGGATTCCACCCAGATGGGGTGGGGTTCCCAAAAGTCTAAAAAGAATGACCTAGGTTTTGAAAGGCACCAGGTTGCCCGAAGTAACTAGTAGAACCTATTGGACCAAAAGGTGACCCTTCTGGTCCAGCAAAATTCGGAGTTTAACCAACTCCAGCCGAAAATCCTCCGTAATCGGTAAAGGTCCCCCTAATGAAGTATTGTAAGGAGCTAACAACCCCTAGTAAGGGTTCCAAGCATTAGCTAATGGTGGAAAAATTTGAAATGAATTGACCGAGGAGTATGGCACATTCCCTTGTTGGCCAAAAAACGGATTCCCAACTCCTGTCCCACTAACCGCAGGTGTTTCCGAGAAAACTAGTGTCTTTTCGATCTGCTAGCCCTCCAAGATTGGCAGCTATCCTAGCAAACAAACAATCAAAGCAATTTGGGATTCCCTCTATGTATGACAGATAAGAGAGAAGCAAAGGAACCAACCTGGATCTTTTGCTTGACTCCTTGCTTGATTTCTCTCTCCCTTGACAGAGCTTGCAACTCGTCTCCTACTTATCTCACTCAGAGAATACCTGTAGAGACAAAGTAACAAAACACTATCAAAGCATCTTGATCTATTATATCATAAGCATTGCAAAATCAAAAATACAATGAACATACAATAGTATTCACAAAAACACAATTGTATGGAGGAAAACTCAAAGAACTATATTAATAATAGAAGGGAGAATTACAACCCAGTTGTCTGATCCAGCATCATCCTCCCAGCATCAAAGCCCACTTCACCTCATGAAAAGCAAGATCACCCAACAATACAATGCTCTTTCTCATACACAAACTATCAGCACTTCCTTACAAATTACCAAATTCCAGCCTCTAGATCTCTCAGATGAGGGATCCATTTATAGATGTCTGTAAGGGTGTGAGTCATCTTTGGGTTTTTGATTAGTGTCATTCCACTTGTTGTTTTTGGTTCCACTTGGAGATTTCTTTGATCTCTTACTCATCCTTGGGCGAATTCAGAGAAACAAGTGTCATAGGAGAAGTTTCTAGTAGATTCCCTGAGCATCCACTTAACAAACTGTCTTCGACATTTGTCCATTCTCACTCATTGGACCCCACAGAAGGCCTCATTGGTATGCATCACACCTAGCTAGTGTAGAAGTTAGTATGCATCACACCCTGATAGTGGATTAGTTAGTATGGTCCTGTTTTGGCTAGTTCTGGATGGTGTTTTAGGTGGAACTTTTTGGGAATGATGTAATCAGTTGACCATGATCTTTTAGGGTATGAAGAAACACTTTTAGGGATTAAAGAGCACTATTTTATCGACATATAAGATTGGGGTTGAAGTTCCCAAATATGTCTATAATAGCTGCCCCCTAAAGGATGAAGCCGTAAATCTTTGATGTCGGGTGAAATGCTTTAACATGAGGATTTGAGGTTTTCAAAACTGGAAGGTAACCTGTATAAGATACAATTCAATACATCATCATATGATTTTCATGATCTAGCTGAGGCAGGCATTCCAATGCTCAACTTTATAAATTCATTTCATTCACATAGAATAGATAATCATCTGCATTTGCAGACTAGTGATTCCTCATATGTAGGGTCATCATCCTTGGCTTGGATGACCATCTTTTTAGCTTCTGTGTACATTTGATGTCTTTATATTCCTAAATATATAGCAGCTTGGATGGATGAAACTAGATTCAGGGTCTTCAAACTCATTCAATCTTTGCCTGATGTACAAGTCGATCCATGTGAAAAGATGTTCTGATGTCGAACATGGAAAGACATCGCTTGATTACCAGCCAATAATGTGAGTTGTTAACAGACGCGAGAGGAATCACTAATAATGATAATGACCCTCAAGCTACTATAGTACAATTCACATGGTGTGAATATATGATCTGATGTCGAACACCACGTAAAATCTTTCGGTCGAAGGCCATTGATGTCAACTTGTTGTCGAAAGTGAGAAACTTGTCATTAAGGCATGCAAGCTTCAAAGTACTGAAAGGGTTGTTTCTAAGTCAACTTCTTGGATAATGAGCTGATGTCGATAAGAAGTGACTCATCATAGGAGGGCCTTAATGTATCCCACATCTATGACACGAAATAAAGCAAATGATTTTCTAGAGGTGAAAATGATTGACAACACAAGGTTTAGGAATGGTAGTCATGAAAAATGGAGATTGAAGGTATTGCAGTGGATGAGGCATTAACTGGATGGTGAATTCTCAAATGAATGACTTCTCTTGAACATATCGATGACACTGAGATGGATTGGTGGCGTTAACCCCAAAAATGGATGGTGTGAAAGAATGGTGAAATGATCGGTGAACGGAATAACCCAACCTGACTCAATCATGGTGATGGAGTGAAAGTGTCATGTTCAAAAGTGACCTGCTACCATAAAATTCTTCTAGTTTTCTTCCCTTTTTCCCCAGTCATTACTAACCAGTACCTCTTTATTTTTGTCAAGTTTGAGGAGGATAACATGTGCTTGTTCTATAATTTTCCCTTCGGGCAAACCTGTCACTATGTTTTAGCGAGTCTAGCGACAGTGAAACTCGTTCTTGTCTAGGTGGACAAGTTTGTCGCTATTGTTTTAATGAGTTTAATGACAAAGACAACTCGGTCCTTTACATGTTTAGAGAGTTTGAAAAGGGATGAAAGAAAAACTCCAGTAGTTCTTTTTTCGTAGCATAATCCCTTAGGTCTGAGAAAGATTAAAATAATACAAAAGGGATGATTTTTCGATCACTTTAGCGAGCCGAAAAATACAAGCGCTCAAATTTTTTGTGAGATAATCCCTCAGGTCCAAAAAAAATTAAAATCTACATGAGGGATGGCACTTTTGATTACTTTAACGAGTTGGAAGGGCCAGTAGCTCAACAATCTTTTCACATTTAACGAGTCTGGAAAGGGTTTAATGGGGACTCGTTTTTCAGGAACGAGTGGTATTCGGGGTAGCAACTGGTTCTGGGTAATCTTGGAACTTCTCAAAACATGGTGATGTGAAGAGGGTGGCTAATAGGACCACTCATCGCAGGTGTTCCTCAAAAGGGTAAACAATCAAGTGGAAGTGTATGATCAGCCAAAAGAATGGAGGTGATGGTAGGAACGCAACCAAGGCTCAAAAGGCTGATGTAATGGCAATCACGAAGGTTATTTACCAAAGGTAGTTTCATTTTTTAAAGAGCTTGAACTTTGGGGGAACATATGCTCTGCTTGGGAGCGGGTTCATTTTTTAACGAGCTTGACCCTTATGGAAACTATGCTCAGTGAGAGGTGGGTTCATTTTTTAATGAGCTTGAACCTTGCGAAAACTATGCTCAGTGGTAGGTTTATTTTTTAATGAGCTTGAACCATGCAATAACATTGCTTAGTTAGAGTTTCTCCTTTTATGCGAACTAGAAATGACCAAACTAAAAGCTAGAAAAAATAAAAAAGTTAAGGAGCTACTGAGGTTAGGTAGGATGGTTTCATCAGTGGTTAGACAAAACAATTCCTTTGCTTCGTCCGCAGAATAGACAAGGTGAATGGTGTGTCAGACCAATCACCTGACCTTAGGAGTTAAAAAACTAAAAAGCTAAAAAGTTAAAAAAAAATAGGAAATTAAATTGGTTGTTTTAGCTTGCATAAAAAGGTTTGCATGCCCCTATCATGATGAAAAAGAGAGTCTCCAGTAGTCATATGGAAACTTACTGTGGTTATGCACGATGGTTTCGTTCATAGAATAGACAAAACACTTCCTACACTTCATCCACAGAATAGACAAAGGTGAAAGGTATCCCAGACCAATCACATAACCTACAGGGAGACCTATTTCTCAACTGGGTTTGTCCACAAAATAGACAAGGGTGCATGCCCGTTAAGCTTCATTACATTCACTAGATTAATCGTGGTAATTAGGTGGACAGAATGACTATTGAAGAGACACTGTGGATATAAAAGGACCATTTAGGCATGATGGTTGACTTGGAGCTATGCTTGAACTGAGAAATGAAAGCTGGTAAATCGTGACAATTTTTCTTTCATGTGGGAAACACATCAGTCGAAAGAGTGTTGAAACAATAGCCTCCATGTTGTAAACATAGTCACGCCCAAGGAGTAGATTGTAATCTAGCGGCCCTTGGACTACCATCACATTCAAGTGAATGGTTTTCCTTCTCAAAGTAATTGGTAACTTAGGAAGGATCCCGAACGGTCCACTAGTTCCTTTGTTAAAGCCTGACAAATTCTGTGTAATAGGCGTAAGCAATGGTGAACCAAGCGCTTTCCAAGCAGTTGAGGAAAGGATACTCATTGACGCACCCTCATCTATGATAGTGCCTGACACAATCATTTTGTAAACTTGTGCTATGATTTGGAAAGGTACATAAGAAGGAAGGCGAGATCTTGCTAGTTGATTCCAATCAAAGGAAGCGATTAGACTTCTTAGAGGGGGTACTGAATAAATGGGTGAAATAACCCCTTGAGTAGCAAGAACTGGGGGATTCTCTTGCTGTTGTGAAGGAACGAGCAAATTGTCCCCAAGTTCATCAAACTCTGAAGTAACCAAGAGAATTTGAATGGTATCGTTCTCACTGTCTTGAGGATGGATATGATCTTCTGAAGATAAAACTGGGTCAACTGCCATTTCAGCCTGTTGACTTTGGTTTGATATGGACTCAGAAGATTCACTTTCAATGATAGATGTTTCGACCAACGGTTCTGTTAAGTCAATTGGATTTTTCACTACTAAAGGACTAGGGGAGAGTTTCTTGTATCCAGGTGGAAGTCGCTGCAGTGAGGCAGGATGGTTATGCAAGACTCTTTTGGCCTCACCCAAAAAAGGAAAATGGGGAACTATATGGGTCCCTTCACATAACGCACATGGAACTTTGAATTTTCCTTTCTGTCTGTGGACTTCACTATCACTAGTTGATGGTGTATTGTCAACATGATCAACAGAGGTTGATGACACTGGTTGGTGCGAATGTGGGGACCATTCTCTGAATATTCGAGGAATTCACAGACAATCTTGATGTTAATGGTCTCCTCTACAGATTATGCAATGATATCTAGGTTTATGAGCTTTAATGTTGAGATTTTCACCAGCTGATGCATCCAAATCTATGGTTGGTTGGTTGCCCCCTTGCTGAATTGGCTTTTTCTTCTTCTCCTTACCTTTCTTCTTCTTCTTAGCCACTTGGTTATTAGCATCACTACTTTCACCAAGTGAAGAGGAAGAAGGGGAGGGAGAAACAAATGAAGAAGAAGGCGAGGGGTCAATTTTGACATCAACTGGATGCTGATTTGATTGCTGAGGAATCACATTATTTTGAACCACATAGGTTGAGAATAGCCATACTTGCAGGCCAATAGTAAGTCCCGGAAGGGAAAAAGTGGCCATATGAGGTGCACCAATATTTCTCCAAGATGTAAAAGGACTAGGAATCCCCTCCAAAGGGATTCCTTGATTGGTGGACTCCATTATCTCAACCTAAGATGAGTGAAGGAACAAGGATGTTATTTCGAAATTAATAAAATTTTATGACGCTTTGACACAACTTCTGCTTTTTCAATTTTTAAGAGTCGAGAAAAAGCTAAAGATGACTCTAGTCCCATTCAATTTTTGATGAGCCTAAAGTGACAAATGCCCAGATGGACCTTTTCTTTTAAAGAGTCAAAGAGGAACGAAAGTGACTACTCTGGAGATCTTGACAGAGGAATTACCAAACCAATCGCAAAACTACAAAATACACCTTGGTGATAAATTAAAGAGAAAGTACCAAGGACTTATGTACGACAGTCAATCTTCCCGAATACTGTGTTCAGTGCATTGCGATCGATAGGGTAGCAGACATGGCTTCCTATGGATAAAGGATATAAGCCTATTGTGGTCTCCCAATATATATGCGACGGTATGGGGAGCACAAGTCCGTGCTAGCACTTATCGTATCAAAGTGGAGTAATCACCCAACCTTCAATGAAAATGATAGTTACTAGATTTTACAACATTAGAACACTTCTCTAGCCTAGACCTCTAGATGTGTTGCGTTAGGTTCCAAAGTGTTGTTAAGTTCATTGAAGTTTATTTAGAGTTGATCTTGTTTAAAAGTTTTCCTTTCAATGGTTCACCGCGTGATGTAGGTTTAAAATCCCTAAATATGCAGTCTATAATGACGAACAATCATTGTTTATTTTGATCTATGAAAATCCTAGCTACTAAGGAAAGAGGATTACGATTTCTTTCAAACAAAGAGCAAAGAGCACACACTAAATGCACTTTTCCTAAATCATTTTTCGCACACAGTCTAAATGAAAATGCAATTGCATGTATTTGTTTTTTGATTCTCTTTAATGTGAAAATTCAAAAAAGGAAAACTAAATGTGGTAAAGATTTGAAATATTTTTACTCAAAGGGACATTTCGATAATTTCTTTTTCAAAATAGAAAGGAAGACTAAACGACACTTTTCGATTTCGAATAGAAAATTCTTTCGAGACTTCAAAATATCAACAAATCAAATCAAATACATGACAAAAGGTTCAATCAACTATCCAAGGAAAGAAGACTCAATGACACTTCTCTTTTTGACACATAACGACAGTTATGACACTTTTGCACCAAAACGATAGTTCGATTTAAGCAACTTTTCGAAAAACGACCGTAAATGATGGAAAAATACATAAAAACATTTAATAATCCTAATCAATGGAGGTTGTTCTATCTAATGCAAGGAGGCTTTAGTAATGAGGTACTGTTCATGAGCAGCAAAACAACTAAACAGAGCTGAAAACAAGGACAAAATCCCCAAATTTCAAGAAGGGAAATAGGCTCAGTCAGTCATCGCACCTGGGCTTCACAGAAACAAGGATGCATCACACTTTTCAAACTCAGGAGGAGTAATGCATACTAGCAGACAGTGATAGACAGTGCGATGGGCCAGGGAGCACAACTAAGATGGGTTTTGGCTTAAATTTACAGCTAATTTCAGTGAGTTAAGCTGAGCTATGATAGACAGTAAAAAGCAAAGTATAGAGGTATGATCTTGGGAGGTTACTGAGCTACCACAAGGGCATCTAGAATTTTTTTAAATCAGATGTTCAGTTCATAAACTAAATCAGAGATTGACTGAAGCAACATTCATCTACTATGCAATTCCAAAGCAAGAGCAGTTCAAAGGCTATCTGGCTAACTTTAGGCTCCATCTATAGATTATAAAATAAACAACAATAACCAATAGACATCTATTTGATCCCCAGTGGAGTCAGCATTTTATTTTTGGGAAAACTAGTGTCTTTTCGATCTACTAGCCCTCTAGGATTGGCAACTATCCTAGCAAACAAATAATCAAAGCAATTTGGGATTCCCTCTATGACTGATAAAAGAGAAGTAAAGGAACCAACCTGGATCTTTTGCTTGACTCCTTGCTTAATTTCTCTCTCCCTTGATAGAGCTTGCAACTCTTCTCATACTTATCTCACTCAGAGAATACCTATAGAGACAAAGTAACAAAACACTATTAAAGCATCTTGATCTATTATATCATAAACATTTCAAAATAAAAAATACAATGAACATACAATATCATTCACAAATACACAATTGTATGGAGGAAAACTCAAAGAACTTTATTAATAATAGAAGGGAGAATTACAACCAAGCTGTTTGATCTAGCATCATCCTCCCAGCATCAAAGCCCTCTTCACCTCATGAAAAGAAAGATCACCCAACAATACAATGCTCTTTCTCAGACACAAACTATCAGCACTTCCTTACAAATTACCAAATTCCAGCCTCTAGATCTCTCAGATGAGGGATCCATTTATAGATGTCTGCAAGGGTGTGAGTCATCTCTGGTTTTTTGATTAGTGTCATTCCACTTGTTGTTTTTGGTTCCACTTCGAGATTTCTTGGATCTCTTACTCATCCCTGGGCGAATTCAGAGAAACAAGTGTCATAGGAGAAGTTTCTAGTAGATTCCATGAGCATCCACTTAGAAAATTGTCTCGGACATTTGTCCATTCTCGTTCATCATACCCCACAGAAGGCCTCATGAGTATGCATCGCACCTGCCTAGTGTAGAAGTCAGTATGCATCACACCCTGATAGTGGAGCAGTCAGTATGGTGCTGTTTTGGCCAGTTCTAGATGGTTTTTCAGGTGGAACGTTTTGGGAATGATGTAATTAGTTGACCATGATCTTTTAGGGTATGAAACAACACTTTTAGGGATTAAAGAGCCCTAGTTTATCGACATATAAGATTGGGGTTGAAGTTCCCAAATATGTCTATAACAGCAAGGTTTGTCCAACTCTGAAAGGGATTGCTACCTTGACTTGTAAAAGGAAAAGGCATAGACCCTACCGTCAGATTGGAATGTGGTATATGACCACTTCCAAATGGGAAACCATAAAAAGAAGCCAATCCACTCATCATGGACGTGGAGGTGGTTGATGGTACATTCAATGGAACTAAAGGAATACCTTGAGAGGGCATTCCAAAAGGGAAAAATCCAAAACTGGAAGCATTAACTTGAGAACTTCCACTCATCGATGGAATGGAAGTAGACCCAAATAGGGATGTCCTGGGAGTGTTAGAAGGGATGTAAATAGTTCCTCCCCCTTGCACAGATATGGGAGTCTACATGCTTGGAACACTCGTGGTGGACGCCATGCTTCCAGCAGTGGTCATCGAAGGGATAGATGTGTGTAGACTTGGGATCGAAGGCTTGTGAGTTGGAGTTCCAACGTATAACAATAGGTCTGGATGATTAGGAGGGAGAGGATAATTTGGAGCCGCAACCAACTCTAAAATATCTTCTACTTCAATACTGTCTTCCGACTCGAAGAGTACTCGAGAAAGAACTGGTGTGTTCCTCTCTAACTCTGTAGTAGTACCAAGTCTATCTTGTAAACTAATGCCCCCAAGCGGAGGATCAATCTCCGATGTGCCTGTTGCCACTAGTTGAAAACCACTGGCAGAATTGCTCCTACACCTTCTAGGAGAAGGCTCTGGACTTGCAGGTGAAATCCCACGAAGTCTATGGGACTATCAAGGTGGTCAGTCAACCACTTTGAATTATTTTTATAAGATATACTTAAAGACTCAAGAAAATTTAAAGCTAGGTCGATAAGGAGCACAGAACACACACTAAAAATGTCACTAAAGAGATCAACAATCAAACAACTTCCAAGTATTTCCACTACAAGTGATTAGGCTCGGACACAAAATACAAGAAATTTAATAAGGGCCTTCCGAAAATAGACTGGGGTAATTACACCCTAGGTCTACTAGCAAAGGTATCAGAGGTAGTTACACTGACCTCCAGACAATAGCCTTTTCCAGTACAAGCCCCCAAGCTTCATAAGGGTGCCCTCTAGAAGTATTGCTAAACATGATGCAACGTCAACCTTAGGTACCATGGGATTCCCCTCCGCAGCCACCTCTATAGATCCCTAGGATAGGAAATTAAAGACACCAACTCATATCAGAAGCCAGACAGAACAGTCGTGAGGTAAGATCCAACAAGTAAGAGAGGGGGTATCTCTCATCCTTATCTTCAAAGAACCCTCGTGCTTAACTCCCAGTCATGGAGATTTCCCAATCTCCCTAACGCTATTGGATTTCACTCTTTAATCATAGTTCTATGTTTTGCAAGTTAGAGTGGCCTTGGAGAGTTTACTCTCCTCTTGCCTAGTCCAAGGCCCTAAATAAACCTAAAACTTGTTGGTGTATTCTGATGAAAATACAAAAAGTTCTAGCTTATTTTATTAAGTGCTTGATTTTAAGTGGTTGTTCTTTTAAGTTAGAAGGACAATATGGAAATGAAACCAATGGTGTTTGTATGACGCAAAAGAAATGAATGAAAAACTGACTTATATGAAATGCACTTGTTTGTTCTTCAATGAAAAGCAATTTCTACTTGGGTTCTAAGAAACTTCTATAAAGCAAAAAAATTTTTCAATTTCTTTTCTTATACTAGACTTCACACTCACAAAAACTAAAAAGACTACTGATGCTTTAATAATGAAAAAATACCCTAATGCAAGGTGTACATGACAATGCAAGATTCTAGATTACTCTAAAAAGAAATGAAAGCAATTGTTTATAAGCCAACTTAAGTGTTTGAAAAGAATATGAATTTTGAATACAAAATCTTCTCCAAACAAGAAGGACTAATAAAAAAATCACAAATCACTCTAAAAAAACCAAAAGAAACCGAAATCAAACTTGGCAAAAGAAAGCAAAAAAAATGTTTTTTAAGAACTTTTCTTTTTCAAGAAACATTGAAAACAACTTTTCAAAAGCACTCAAAATGCCAATAAAGACTCAAAGACCAAAAGCAAAGCACAAGGAAAGTTTGTAAGTTATGAATTCAACACGAATGAAAACTTGAACAAATAAGGGTTTCAACTTGCATTAAACGATCCAAAAGTAGCAAAAGAGCTTTGAGAAACTGACCAAGAAGTCAGGAAAGAAACACTTTCAAATTCATCAAAAACTTTCAAAAAGCAAGAAAAGGTGTAAGGCCACGAAATGACAGAAATCAAAGCGAGTAGACCAATAATCAAGTTTGACACAAAGATTGAAACAATCTGTTATTCTGGAGGACTAGAACAATCAAGAACCTTGATAAGAAGCCTTGTGTGTTCAAACACCAATCATAAAACTCACTCAAAAGCAAACCTAGGCCAAAAACTTTTCAAAGTAGGAGAGAATTCAAAATAGTAATCTCACTAAATAATTAAATTCTAAAGACAGAAACTGACCACTCAGAAACCAAACAGACCAAGTAACAAATCTTTCTGAGAAGAAATATTTGAAAAAATCATGCAAAAAATGGTATACGCGACTGTGTTCCAGCATAGGTGCATGTACATGCGCTTCTGACAAATGAAACTCGCGTATACGTGGTTTCTGTTCACAGAAACAAGCGTGTGTATGCTTCTGTAAATAGACAAAGGTGTGTATGCTAATTTTTGCAGGAAAAACAAAGAACAAGGCATGATAAAAAAGATCAGACTTGGAGTCTGAGTTCCTACAGGAACAGGCAATACTATCACAGCAAGCAAACCAAGAACTGAGCTCTAACTAACACTGAACAACCCAAACTAGGAATAACAAGATTGTTATCCCCAGTAGAGTTGCCAATTCTGTTACGGGAATAAGTACCCTAGGGCTTTGGGTTAGAACCCCAATAGAGCAAGAGTAATCTACAGCAAGAAACACACATATAACTCAAGGAACATGCTTAAATAAACAAAATATGTATGGATAAACATACCCGGATGTCCTTCATTTGGGTAGTTCCAGTAGAGTTGAGACCCTCTGCAACTCCTGATGATCTTCGAATCTACAAATCAACCAATTCAAACATACATAGCAGCATATAGATAAATCATTTTAATGAAATCAATTTTATATCATATAAGTAAGATGATTAGTTATATATCCAAATGACATTCATACATGAGTTACAACAACATCTGATGCATAAACAAGGTCAATCTCAGGAACAAGACAATGTTTATTTTATTGTAGAAAACTATAATAAACATGGAAAAATTTCACTTGAGTCTTCTTCTTCCAGCTCCAAGCAGAACCGTCCTCCAGGTCCGTCTAGTCCCAGTCTTCAACAGCCTCCTTCCATAACCAATACCATGATATCTTAAGCAAGTGGGAGAATATCAACACTCAAGGAAACAAGGGTTTCCTGAACTTGGGGAAGTGCTTGAAGCACAGGGATAATTTAGACTTGGTTAAGGGATAATCTTAGTATAGTAATTCTATCTCTTCTCTCCTCCTTAAGGCCTTCCCATAAAAGTCTTATTTATACTTCTCCCAATTAGTTTTTTAGTTGGCAAATCGTTGGGAACAGTTGGGCCACTGGCACTAGGAGGTAATCAACAGGTAAAACCTGTGAACTTCGCCCATAGTTAAGGAAATTTAATTTTTTAAGGTTTTTTAACACATATACATGGGTTGGGTATTGACTAACCTGAGTGTACATGCTTTTATCACAGGGAAAAGTAGCGTACATGGAGTAAAACACTGTTTTTAAAATATTTGGACCAAGTCTGGAAGGAGGGTTTCCCCTAGGCCATAAACCAAGCACCACAAATACCAAGGGTGATATTTGGAGCTATAATAGTGGGCCACTACCCTCGGCCCCTCCCCCCATACCTTGCAACCACCGTGGTTGGGTGGGTTGTTACCAGCATACGCAGTAAAGGTGGGTTGGCCCTTATGGTGCGAACTCAACCTCAAACCTCTGCCCATTTAATAATAATATGACCCATTGGAGCCGACAGTAGGTGGGGTGGGTGGGTTGCCCAAGGCAGGCCCATCCCGACCCCCTTTCAAAAATAAATTTTGGTTATGTAAAAAAGGGAGGGGGCAAGATTTGACTGACCGACCTCCTCCGTAATAAACGGATCAGTAACCACTCCGCCCAACAGAGTCCTTGAGAAGTACACTAGCCCATTTTTTATATAGACTCATTTTGTTAGTGCACCTAGGGGATAGAGGAGCAGGAGTGGGCATAGAAATTGAGGAAAATTGTTAATTAATTTATTTGCAGGTGGAACCATGACTAAGTGAAATTCTTAGCAGGGTGAAATTTTTGCAGTGTCCAAATTGGACAAATTTTATGTCGATATTACACCTCTCAGTGACACGAACTCGATGGTGGAGTCAGTTTCCTGATCTTAGTAGCCAATTTGAAAAGGACCTAGAGGAGGGAATATTTAAGGAATCTAGCGAGAATCTAAAATATTCCTTAAGCCCCAGATTTCCACTTTCTTAGAATTCAAAAATTTGACAGTCGATTTTGCACTATTCAATGCCACAAATCGGATGGTGCATTCAGATTTTCCATTTTCTCATTTCATTTTCTAGCCACTTTTCAAGGTGGATTGTAGGTGCCAGCATTCAACGTGCAAGCAGTCATTTCCATGTGATTCGACGCCATGAGATCGATGGTACGAACAACTTCAGCAGTTTGACATACTTTTCTTCAGATGACCCCTGGATGTGAGGTATATGCAGTGTATTCATGTACTTCTTTTGTTATGCATTGTGCTACACAGATCCTTGTTTGATGTTTGATGTGGGATCTTGTTTCTTACTTGTTTTCATGATTCCTGCTTGATGTGATGTGGAATCATTTGTGGGATGTACCTGTTTTCATGATTCGTCATGTTTTATTTGAGATCCCTTTGTTGTGTGTTGATGGGATAATCATGTGCTATCATGTATGTTTGCATTGAGATCCCTTTTAGGCCATGTTGGAGGGATGGTCATCATGCATGAGTTTATGTCATATTGATAGGAGTCCCTTTTGACTGAGAGTTCCTGTAGTGGAACATATCTTGTAGCCACTCCTGTGTGAGGGCATTTTCCTTGTATGATAGTGACATCACCTCTTATGTACATCATCACTATTGACAACACTTAATGCAGCGGTCTACACCATCTTGACATCAAGGCCTGGAGACATAGTCCCTCCTGGACAAACTCTGTTATCAACGACTTATGTTTTCTTTTGTTGATGATTGTCATGTTCCTCTTCTTTACAGCATGAAAATGTATTCATTTATGTTCTTTTAAAAATGCAATTTAACACATCATGAAAGTAAAAGGTCTTGGAAGTGTCTTTTGTCACACCCAAACCTAGATCAGGGACTATTTCTTGTTCTTGAATAAAAAAATCCCTAAGTTTTTCCCTTCTTCAGGCTCATTAAATCTACAAAGAAGGAATGAACAGTTATTTTCTGTCCTTTTCCTCGCTCATTAAATTGAAAAATATACCTAGAGTTTTCTTCATTTGACTCGTTAAAATTCAATAAAGGTATATTTATTTTGTCGTCACGTTACTCATTAAAATTTCACGACGAATTTCAAGTTTACTCTGTCTCCTCGTACTCATAACAAAATGAGTCAAACATCTATTGAGAATAGGTTTCTCTTTATCCGGACTTAGTAGATTAACTCACGGAAAAAGAATCGTTTTGGATATACTATTAAACCTTTGTCCCACCCAGTTAAAAACTATGACAAAGGGACCACCCTGGAGTCATTCTTTACGATATTTTCAGACTCTCGAAATATGAAAAGACCACTGAGTTATCTCATTTGGACTCATTAAATTACACATATGAGGAATAGAGTCACTCTTTTTACGATCCTTTTTAGACTCTTAAAACATGAAAAGATCGACGACTTTTCATGTCTGGACTCATTAAACTAATCAGATAGGGCACATAGTCGCTCTTTTTACAGTCCTTTCCAGACTCTAAAAACATGAAAAGATCGATGAGTTTAGCTGTCTAGACTCACTAAACTAATCAGATGGGGAAAGTGGATAATACAATTGCGTTGTGTTCCATATTGTGAAATGAGTTTTTTGGCAGTAGTCGCTCCCTTGAGCATGGCACTCCCTCAGATAAACCTTCCTTGTGACAACCTCTCAATATGAATCTTACCATACTATGAGTTTAGCCTATATACCCTGATGTTCTTGCATCTCTTTATCCTAGCAATCTTTGGTGTTCATGAGTCTATTGCTGCATGGTTAAAACTATTGTCGTGCCTTCTATTGTTCAAGGGAAAACTTTATCTTTTGTTTCCTCCATCAAACAATCAAGCATATCCTACCATCATTCCCTTTTTTGCTTTGACCCAATGTTCAAAATATTCCTCAAAAAACAATCATTCTTGTCTCGTTTCGTGTTGACTGATGTGGGACACCTTACTGCCTTCCTCTCGACAAGTCTCTTCCTATTGACTTCAACACTCTATTTAGGAAGAAGACCCATAAAGATTTCAGTTCCTTGGTACTTGTATACATCAGTGGCAGGTCACCTTGTGGTTGGTTAGGGGTTTTAATTATGGGTTCTTGGTTAAACGATTCTACAAGTGTTCAACGAAAAAACATTATTCACACTCGCTATATTGTACCATGCATCTTGAGACCATCACCATTATTGATGGCCATCCTTGCTTCTATTAATAGTCTCCATTATTGACTAGTAATCAGGTGATTTCATGCATGTTCGAACTCAACACCTATATTCACATGTATCGATCTATGTTGTTGCGGTGAAGTGGAAATCAAGACCTTGGGTAGAGGCTTACATCACTCAGCCTTGTTCCCTCTCCCAAGTTGCATTTATTGTCTTTTGGAGACAGCTCATCTTAATGATCCTATTATGACACAGGTTCCGCATTGTGCTTATCGGTGGCTAGTATTGTCATATCTATTTTCTCATAAAATCACTCTGACATAGCTACTAAGCATGGGAATGCCTGACTTAGGACATGATTTTAGTTGTTTTGTATATATGTATTGTATTTGGTTTCTCATACCACCCGAAGCTCTGATCCTCTCTCTCTTTTTTCCAAAGAAAAGGACAGTTAAATATAAAGTATTTCGACCATCATCACAACCTTTGATCTCACACTTTAGGGGGCATCTGTTATACAAGAAAATGACCTCCTCATCAGCTCAGAGGAGAAATACATGATGACTGAAGGACTGACCAAGTTCACAGGCCCAGTTGTCAAGCTAACCTTGTCTGAACACTAGAAATCTTCTTTATAAAGCTCCCTAGCAAGGCTAAGGGTACGTTAGTGCCTAGGGTAACTATGTTTGTTACCTCGAGAAGAGTGTTATCAAGCCCTAATGAGTTTTTATGGGTTAAGAGGATGAGTTCACTAAGAAATATCGCAATATTCTCTCCTATGTCAGCTCACAAAAGTAGGGATACATCAGAACTCGACCTGTTTGGGGGAATTACTAATTCCTAATGGAGTATGAAAATGCGAAAGAGCACAAAAGCATGGAAAAGTCACTTCTTTTACCTAATGGAACTTATGAAGGACTTGGCAACCCTATCGTCACATGCTATATATGTAAGGCTAGGGCCATTGTGGAAGAGGTCAAACCATTTGAAAGGATTGCCTATTTGACTGTCAAGCAGAGTCTCAGACTAAGGTATCACAAGAGGTTAAGAAGGGAGAGAGAGAGAGGAGTTGGAGGGGTAAGGGAAGGTTGATACAACTGATGGTTGTAATCACTCTTTCTACATCAATATAGAACTGCAATTGTGTTGTCCACTCCAAGATGTTGGTAGTATAACTTGTTTATATGCTTATGCAACATTATTAGCATGAGTGGCTTAGATATATGCAACTAGATATCTTTATATGTTCATGAATTTTTTATCAAGGTTTTATGTTGTGATATTACACTTGTCTATGTTATGTGCAAGTTTTGATTTGGAGCTGGCTCAGAGGTCTTCTGCCTAGCTACATTGTGCTCTCTAGCAACACCACACTAAGACTCGAGGTAATATATCCTTCTCGCTTTGATATTCATTTGTTAAACATAGATATGCATGCATATTTGTGACAACTGCAGCTAATCTGACTATCTACTGAGGATCTTGGGAAGATTCTTGAGGGTTTCTCATCACCAAACACCCGTGCATTAATCCCTATAGCAGAGACACAAATGAAACTGATATGTATGCATGACCAACACATAGCCCATTTATTCCAAGGGGTGAACCATGCTTTGATACCACCCTCTAACACCCTCCTCCCACATCTACCCATGTAACTAGCCAACTAGTGTAAGCATGCAATTAGAGGCCGCAATGATATGATTTGACCTCCTAAGTCATGTTAAGGAAGTGGAACAGACAAAAACACACCATATAGTCATTAAACATCATCTACAGAACTATCAGGAACCAATCCAATACTTTTGACATCTTGCCATGGGGTCCCACTAAGCTTTTGGACAATTTAAGGCTCAATCACTCCCATGCTATAGGCATGAGGGCGGCCAGAAACCCAAAGTCGCTCCAAGAGGCTTGCCTTCCAGCGACCAGAGACCAAAATTATCAGTGTTATGCCAGCGAATCTAGGATTTGAGCCACATTTTCAGGCCCAGAGCCTTGGTCACTGCCTAGAATTGAACCATCTCTTCAAATTAGTAAAATAACATGGAAATGATAGTTCTAAAGCAAATACTTGTTTAAGACCTTGACTGGATCCCTACTAGTCATGATAGGCATTTCATAAAACATATTGCAAATGTGTAATCTACAGGTGTAATTAATAGTTCTGAGCACGGGGGTCTCATACTTACCTGGGAATCGCTAAGAACCATTGATGCCTCAACACATCAGCTGTCATTCCATCCAGTAGGTCATAGATACGTTGATCATTCAATTACAAGTAAAAACATGATGAGAGACACACATGGATGTTGTCATAAAACACATACATAACCATCATAATAGGGAGAAAATTATCCATGAAATAATAGGCATATACACCACATATAATCCATCATAATACTCATAGAAATACCAAGAGAAATAACCTTTCATTAATGATGCAAAATCCAAATCCCGAATGGGACTTCCATGTTCCATCCGATCATATAATGGTTGAGCCAAATCTCTCTTCATCTATTGACCCCTGTGCCATATTCCAAGCATGAATATGGCATCTCATAGAACACATCAATAAAACCCCATCCAGGGCTTCCAGAGGTTAGCCACCTCAACCCATCAAATAGTGATTCCACTTCACGCTCAGACATCACAAAACCACCATCAGATCTATCTTTATCCAAACCATCTAGGACTCTAGAGTCTTGGTCTAACCTAGCTACAAGATTAGTAACTCAACCCACAAATTTTACCAGCTCCAGAGCGTTTGTCAAACCAAGGCTAGACTACTAACTCAATCCAGAAAGGGCTCCAGAGTGTTTGTCCAACCTAGGCTATGGGACTAGTAACTCACCCCAAGTCATTCCGGGGCTCCAGAGCATTTTTCTAACCAAGGTTATGGGACTAATAACTTAACCTAAGCTAAGGAAACATGAGAACCAACCAAAAAAACAAGGAAATAAACCCACAATCACCATGGCTATCTAGGAAATGAAAAGGCTAGGCAATCCACTATCAATCCTAGCCATCCTGTATGCCAATGACAGATCACAACAACCAAACCACATGCATATGCCATGCATGCCAAAACTAATGAAGGAAACATACATGCAACTCAGTACCTACAAAAAAATATGATGTAGTTGTTGATCCTGATGCCTTCTTGCGATTCCTTCTCTTCCTTTGCCTTCTTGCTCCAAGAATCCAAGTATGACACACCTTACGATCCTTTTTAGACTCTTAAAACATGAAAATATCGACGACTTTTCATGTCTGGACTCATTAAACTAATCAGATAGGGAACATAGTCGCTCTTTTTACAGTCCTTTCCAGACTCTTAAAACATGAAAAGATCGATGAGTTTAGTTGTCTAGACTCACTAAACTAATCAGATGGGGAGAGTGGACAATACAATTGCGTTGTGTTCCATATTGTGAAATGAGTTTTTTGGCAGTAGTTTCTCCCTTGAACATGGCACTCCCTCAGATAAACCTTCCTTGTGACAACCTCTGAATATGAATCTTACCATACTATGAGTTTAGCCTATATACCCTGATGTTCTTGCATCTCTTTATCCTAGCACTCTTTGGTGTTCATGAGTCTATTGCTGCATGGTTAAAACTATTGTCGTGCCTTCTATTGTTCAAGGGAAAACTTTATCTTTTGTTTCCTCCATCAAACAATCAAGCATATCCTACCATCATTCCCTTTTTTGCTTTGACCCAATGTTCAAAATATTCCTCAAAAAACAATCATTCTTGTCTCGTTTTGTGTTGACTGATGTGGGACACCTTACTGCCTTCCTCTCGACAAGTCTCTTCCTATTGACTTCAACACTCTATTTAGGAAGAAGACCCAAAAATATTTCAGTTCCTTGGTACTTGTATACATCAGTGGCAGGTCACCTTGTGGTTGGTTAGGGGTTTTAATTATGGGTTCTTGGTTAAACGATTCTACAAGTGTTCAACGAAAAAACATTATTCACACTCACTATATTGTACCATGCATCTTGAGACCATCACCATTATTGATGGCCATCCTTGCTTCTATTAATAGTCTCCATTATTGACTAGTAATCAGGTGATTTCATGCATGTTCGAACTCAACACCTATATTCACATGTATCGATCTATGTTGTTGCGGAGAAGTGGAAATCAAGACCTTGGGTAGAGGCTTACATCACTCAGCCTTGTTCCCTCTCCCAAGTTGCATTTATTGTTTTTTGGAGACAGCTCATCTTAATGATCCTATTATGACACAGGTTCCGCATTGTGCTTATCGGTGACTAGTATTGTCATATCTATTTTCTCATAAAATCACTCTGACATAGCTACTAAGCATGGGAATGCCTGACTTAGGACATGATTTTAGTTGTTTTGTATATATGTATTGTATCTGCTTTCTCATACCACCCGAAGATCTGATCCTCTCTCTCTTTTTTCCAAAGAAAAGGACAGTTAAATATAAAGTATTTCGACCATCATCGCAACCTTTGATCTCACACTTTAGGGGGCATCTGTTATACAATAAAATGACCTCCTCATCAACTCAGAGGAGAAATACATGATGACTGAAGGACTGACCAAGTTCACAGGCCCAGTTGTCAAGCTAACCTTGTCTGAACACTAGAAAACTTCTTTATAAAGCTCCCTAGCAAGGCTAAGGGTACGTTAGTGCCTAGGGTAACTATGTTTGTTACCTTGAGAAGAGTGTTATCAAGCCCTAATGAGTTTTTATGGGTCAAGAGGATGAGTTCACTAAGAAATATCCCAATATTCTCTCCTATGTCAGCTCACAAAAGTAGGGATACATCAGAACTTGACCTGTTTGGGGGAATTACTAATTCCTAATGGAGTATGAAAATGCGAAAGAGCACAAAAGCATGGAAAAGTCACTTCTTTTACCTATTGGAACTTATGAAGGACTTGGCAACCCTATCGTCACATGCTATATATGTAAGGCTAGGGCCATTGTGGAAGAGGTCAAACCATTTGAAAGGATTGCCTATTTGACTGTCAAGCAGAGTCTCAGACTAAGGTATCACAAGAGGTTAAGAAGGGAGAGAGAGAGAGGAGTTGGAGGGGTAAGGGAAGGTTGATACAACTGATGGTTGTAATCACTCTTTCTACATCAATATAGAACTGCAATTGTGTTGTCCACTCCGATATGTTGGTAGTATAACTTGTTTATATGCTTATGCAACATTATTAGCATGAGAGGCTTAGATATATGCAACTAGATATCTTTATATGTTCATGAATTTTTTATCAAAGTTTTATGTTGTGATATTACACTTGTCTATGTTATGTGTAAGTTTTGATTTGGAGCTGGCTCAGAGGTCTTCTGCCTAGCTACATTGCACTCTCTAGCAACACCACACTAAGACTCAAGGTAATATATCCTTCTCGCTTTGATATTCATTTGTTAAACATAGATATGCATGCATATTTGTGACAACTGCAGCTAATCTGACTATCTACTGAGGATCTCGGGAAGATCCTTGAGGGTTTCTCATCACCAAACACCCATGCATTAATCCCTATAGCAGAGACACAAATGAAACTGATATGTATGCATGACTAACACATAGCCCATTTATTCCAAGGGGTGAACCATGCTTTGATACCACCCTCTAACACCCTCCTCCCACATCTACCCATGTAACTAGCCAACTAGTGTAAGCATGCAATTAGAGGCCACAATGATATGATTTGACCTCCTAAGTCATGTTAAGGAAGTGGAACAGACAAAAATACACCATATAGTCATTAAACATCATCTACAGAACTATCAGGAACCAATCCAATACTTTTGACATCTTGCCATGGGGTCCCACTAAGCTTTTGGACAATTTAAGGCTCAATCACTCCCATGCTATAGGCATGAGGGCGACCAGAAACCCAAAGTCGCTCCCAGAGGCTTGCCTTCCAGCAACCAGAGACCAAAATTATCAGTGTTATGCCAGCGAATCTAGGATTTGAGCCACATTTTCAGGCCCAGAGCCTTGGTCACTGCCTAGAATTGAACCATCTCTTCAAATTAGTAAAATAACATGGAAATGATAGTTCTAAAGCAAATACTTGTTTAAGACCTTGATTGGATCCCTACTAGCCATGATAGGCATTTCATCAAACATATTGCAAATGTGTAATCTACAGGTGTAATTAATAGTTCTGAGCACGGGGGTCTCATACTTACCTGGGAATCGCTAAGAACCATTGATGCCTCAACACATCAGCTGTCATTCCATCCAGTAGGTCATAGATACATTGATCATTCAATTACAAGTAAAAACATGATGAGAGACACACATGGATGTTGTCATAAAACACATACATAACCATCATAATAGGGAGAAAATTATCCATGAAATAATAGGCATATACACCACATATAATCCATCATAATACTCATAGAAATACCAAGAGAAATAACCTTTCATTAATGATGCAAAATCCAAATCCCGAATGGGACTTCCACGTTCCATCTGATCATATAATGGTTGAGCCAAATCTCTCTTCATCTATTGACCCCTGTGCCATATTCCAAGCATGAATATGGCATCTCATAGAACACATCAATAAAACCCCATCCAGGGCTTCCAGAGGTTAGCCACCTCAACCCATCAAATAGTGATTCCACTTCACGCTCAGACATCACAAAACCACCATCAGATCTATCTTTATCCAAACCATCTAGGACTCTAGAGTGTTGGTCTAACCTAGCTACAGGATTAGTAACTCAACCCACAAATTTTACCAGCTCCAGAGCGTTTGTCCAACCAAGGATAGACTACTAACTCAATCCAGAAAGGGCTCTAGAGTGTTTGTCCAACCTAGGCTATGGGACTAGTAACTCACCCCAAGTCATTCCAGGGCTCCAGAGCATTTTTCTAACCAAGGTTATGGGACTAATAACTTAACCCAAGCTAAGGAAACATGAGAACCAACCAAAAAAACAAGGAAATAAACCCACAATCACCATGGCTATCTAGGAAATGACAAGGCTAGGCAATCCACTATCAATCCTAGCCATCCTGTATGCCAATGACAGATCACAACAACCAAACCACATACATTTGCCATGCATGCCAAAACTAATGAAGGAAACATACATGCAACTCAGTACTTACAAAAAAATCTGATGTAGTTGTTGATCCTGATGCCTTCTTGTGATTCCTTCTCTTCCTTTGCCTTCTTGCTCCAAGAATCCAAGTATGACACACCCACCAAGAGTGCTCCAAGAAAACTCTAAGTATCCAAGAGTATGAGAGAGAGAGAATGGAAGAGAGCTCCAACAATGAATTGAAAAAAGGTTACCAACTGATCCTCATAAGTCTTTTTATGAATAAGGCCTCTATTTTCTTCATTTTCCATTATTTTCCTTCAATTTCCTCCTCACGTGCAACCTGTGATCTTTCATCTCCTTGTTCTCCTATTTTCCATTTTCTTAATAAATAAATTTTCCAAATATGCCTTTTTGCCTTTTAATGTGTTTTCATTAGCCTTTGCTTATTTCCGTAGACATAACCAATCACAAGTGATACCCATCACTAGGATTCTTCCCAACATTTAGCTTGGAATAAGTGTCCCATCATCCATGGTTATTATTTTGCCTTTATTTACTTTTATTAGATGGAATTTTCACTAGGGATGTTACAAATGATGAGGAATTATTTAAAGGATAATTGACACCCTCCTCCCCCCCTATTGAGGAGGTGGAGGGTTTGAAACCATATGTTATTGTTGCATTAGAAATGGATTCACCAACACAACAAGTTCAGGAGAAATATTTTATTCAAGAAGTAACGGTGGATCTTGCCCATCCTAGGACACTCACAAGTAAGTTGATCTTCCCCACAAATCCTCCAGAGAAAAATGATTCTTCTTACTTTTCTCCTTCTCACTACACCCATTGGTATCATGAATTTGAGGTGCTCATTGTTTGGTGTTAGACTATTTATTGGACTTGTTTTTCCTCTTTCTACCTCTAATTTGTTGAGGATTATTTAAAGGTGTGGATTTCATACAATTAAACTAAGAGGTTTGAACACGAGCACTAGGAGCTTGATTGCTATACTTAGCAACCAGGGAACTAGAATAGATATTCACTTTTCCCTTCTGGTTGGATAAGTGTCCTATGTTTCCTAACGACATAGACCCCACCACTCCATTAGTGTGGGATACTAGATTTGGTTTCAAAACATCATTCGATGGCTAAGGAGTGTTAACAATGATTTGATGTAGAATACCTGCTTGAGAATAAATCAAATCCTATTGTCAGTGATACATAATTTCTTGTTCCTTACTTTGGGCTCCTACCTTTTCTACATCTTCAGTGATCCAAAGGAATGGGATCTTGCTAAATAGCTAACAAACTAACTTATCAAGAAACTTGGTTCTGAATAAACTTCTCTGTACCTCCACTCATGGAAGTGATCTAAGATGTGGTTGGAGGTGACTTGATGAAAGTTAGGGAGTGTTTCCATTCCATACTAATATCTAATAGGAAATTGCAAGTGGTTAACAAAGGCCCATTCTAAAAAAAATATTGTAAGTAACACTTTCAATATCAACGTACCATTTAGCAACACTGCTAGTAAGATACCATTGGAAAATATGTATCCAAATGCTATCATCCATGAATGAATTGGCTAAGAACCATAATTGGTGTGTGGTTAGGTGTTTTTCAGGGTAATCTCTAGGTTTCGCATCAAACCTTATGGTGTGAGTAGGAATTTAGATGGGAGTGTTGGCCATACATGGTTATGCTTGATGGGATCATTCAATGACTTTGAAAGATCAGAAAATGCAAGGGTTTCCAAGAATGGTGAGGTGAATGATGACTCTTGAGGAGGTGATTCCCCTAATTTCCTAGGTGGATGTTGTGATCCGCCCATAACATTCTCTCGAAAAGTGGAAGGGGTGCTTCAGGAAGTAAGGTTACTAGAGGGGTTAGCTCCAATGCCCATATGTGTATCATAATGATTATTTTCCCAAGGGGATGGGCCCCTAGTGGAAAAAGAACTCCTGAAAGGTTTTGAACCTCTAAGACCAAATGGTGCACCAAGAGGAAAGCCTCCTTGATCAAAACGTTAACCAAAGAAATTTATACCCTAGTGTGAAAACACATTACTGGTGAAATTGTACCCAACCCCATAGGCATTCCAGTGAAATGGAATATTCCCCTAACAAAATTGAAACCCTAATGATCGAGTAACGTAAGGAAATGTAAAAATAATAGAAAAATGTGTTCCCATTACAGTTTTAGGGAACAACACGAACCTATTGTAATTATTCCAACCAAAATTAAGTTCATCGTTATGTGTGAACAAACTACCAACAAATATTTGAGGAACAATAGATGGTATTGTACATCTAGAATTAGATGTAGGTTCAAAACTCCTATTGTTGACATGGGTATGATACTCATAGTGGAACTAGTGCCTCTGCTAAAATTAAATGGAGGGACCATAGTAGACAATGTTGAGGCACCCATGTGGGATTTACCAAATGGAGGGATATGGGATACTTGAATATTCTACCATTACAAGAAAATAGATTCAGTGGACATGGTGTGGACATGACCTATGGTAGTGGTAGAAGGTTTGGAAGTTGTCTTAGGGACAAATCCATTGACACTAGGTGTGGAATGACTGATTTCTACCACCAAAATGTTACCAGCGAAAACTGACTCTTGGTAAGGACCATTTGAGTGGAGAGATCTAGTCAAGTCTACACCCCCACCTAGAAATATAGGTGAGAGAATTTCATTCATGAGGGAATGATAATGAGGAATTTGTTCAACCACTTTGTGAACTATAGGTTTAATCCCCCAAGAATCACCCAAAGTGGTCGCTAAAGTATGTAATTCTATGGTTGTGGCAGGGTTGAGTTTATGCCTACATAATTGTGCAAGATCCTCTTTGAGATAAAGGCCCTGAATATAACGATAATGATGTGGACTAATCCCAACCATAATTACGACAAAGGATGTATTCAAATAAAATGAAACAAAATGACACCTAATTCTATCTAGACTCGACAAAACATCATACACATATCAAATCTATGGAACAAGCACACAAACCAATAGATCAAAGGGGTCTTCCCATAGCCAAAGATTGGTTGATTACGGCGCATGCCATCCATCAAGATATTGTTGGAAACCATGAAAATACCAATATGATGGGTGAATCAGTAGATTATAATTATTAACATCTATTTATCTAGATAAACATGTTAAATCACACAATAGTGCACCAATCACATAAGGCATTGAACATAGGAAATTTACGTGGAAATCCATACGAAAGAACTAAGTAAATGCAAGAAAGGTATTTTAATGTAAATGTTAGAACCAAGTTTACTTTACATGAGAATTTCTAGGAGCCAACCTATAGGAGGCACCAACCCCCTTTTCTTTGCAAGTTCCCACTTGCTAGAAGAACCAACTACCACTATTTATAGGCACCAATCAGCTGGAGGCACCAAGCCCTTTTCTTTATAGGAACCAACTTAAAGGAGACAACAATGCCCTAATTAACAAGAATTGACTTTCTTCAACCACTCAAATCCCTCTTCCATTCATTTTCATAGTTAGAACTATTGAACCATAACTAATCATCACTTTTACAACAATCTTTATTCTGATATATGCTTCCTTTCTTTGATCTTTTCTCCTTTAATTTCTTAGAAATTCATATTTGCAACATTTCTTTGACATGGACACTTCATATCTCATCCAATGTACTCTATCAACCACTACATACTATTCTTATACATATACAGACTCATATATGTAATAACTAGCACATCTCTTCTTTAGATATGTGTTTACTCTAAGAAACTACAAGTTCAAAATTCACTATGGAGGAAACTTTAGCCTAAAAGTACCCATGAAATTTTCATGTAATTTCAATATCATAATAGGTAAACCAATCAAAATCCTTTAAATTTAAAAGGAGGTACATGTAAATATTTTGGAGGGAAAGGAAAAAAAATACTCTTTTTAATTGTAAACAACGTAAACTTTGAAAAGGGAACTCATAATGTTACCCATTTTGTAGAGATAGAAAAAAAGTGACCCGATTTTGAAAAGGGGCGATGCAGAACACACATATTTTTTTTAGAGCATAGTTTTTGGCACTTTAAATAGTCGATATGATTACCCGTTTTGTAGGGGTAGTAAAAACGTGACTCGATTTTGAAAAGTGGTGATGCAGAATACATTTTTTTTTTCTTTTTCGGAGCATATGTTTTACGCTTTAAATTTTCTTATGTATCAAATATAAATATTTGTTTTTAAATGTTAGTGATTTACGCGCTGATTTTGAAACGTGTTGATGCAGCATACCTTTTTTTTAGAGGACTTAGTTTTCACAATTTAAAATTTATTATGTCCAATTTTTTTTTGAAATTATGATTACTTAACGAATTTTCAAGTTATAAGAAGAATTTCAGCGTAAATCACATGTAGAAAACCTTTGTCGACGCGTTTTGAACCAACTAGTGTGGGTCATCGTCAGGACAAGTTGAATGAACAGATATCGCTTTATTTTTAAATGTTGATTACATAAAAAAACAAATAAAAATATATATATAAAAAAGACAAAAAAAAAAAACAAATGAAATTATCTGATAAACCATAAAATAATTTGAAAAAAAAACAAAATTTAAATATATATATATATATATATATATATATATATATATATATATATATATATATATATATATATATATAGATATAGATATAATTAAGTAAGTAAAAATAGAAAATAAAAAAAAAAAAATTAACAAAAACTAGGAAAAAAAATAAAAATAAAAATTAAAAGCAAACTAGATTGAAAAAAATAGAAAATTAACAAAAAAAATATTTAAAAACTAGTATAATTAATATTAAAAACATTAAAAAAAAACTAAAAAAACAAAAATAAACACAAATTATAAAACAAAAAAAAATATGAAATTTTTTAAAATATATCGATCTTTTCAAATAATAATAATAAAATAATAATAATAATTTAAAGTTTAAAAAAAATCTGTATTTTTTATTTTCAAAAAAAAAAATTTTTAAGCCCTATCTCTTTAATTAAAAAAAAAAATTAAAAAATTAAAAATTTTAAACTTTTTTTTTTTTTTTTTTTTTTTTTTTTATTTCAAACAAAAAAGGAATATTTTTTTAAACATTTTTTTTATTTAAAAAAAATTTTTTTTTTAAACAATTTTTGTTTTTTTTATTTTTTTTTTTATATAAAAAAAAAATTGTTTGCCCCTTGGCTGCCCGTGGTGGCGCGATCCTGGGCAGAGGGTTTGCGTGCAAGCCCCTCCGCCCAGGGCCGTGCCACCACGAGCGACCGGCAGGTGGAGAGATGATTCTGAGGGGTGGTGGCACGACCCTGGGTGGAGGGGCTTGCATGCAAACCCTTCGCCCCGGGCTGCGCCACCACGGCCAGCGAAGGGCAGATAATTTTTTTTTAATAAAATATTTTTTTTAAATAATTTAATTTCTTTTTTTTAAACAAAAACAATGTTTAAAAATATTTCTTAATTTTTTTTTAAATAAAAAAAATGTTTTAAAAAATAATAATTTAAATTTTTTAAATTTTAAATGTTTTAAATGTTTTTTGTTTCTAAATAAAAGAGATTAGGCTTAATAAATTTTATTTTTTTTTGTAAATCAAAAGTACATATTTTTTTTAAACTTTAAATGTTTTTTGATTTTCTTTTTCTTTTTTTTTTAATTTGAAAAGATACATATATTTTAAGAAAATCATATTTTTTTTGTTTTTTTGGTTTTATAATTTGTGTTTATTTTTGTATTTTTAATTTTTTTCAAATGTTTTTAATATTAATTTTACTAGTTTTTAAATTTTATTTTTTGTTAATTTTATATATTCTTTTTAATCTAGTTTGTTTTTTTATTTTATTTTTTGTTTTTTTAATGTTTTTTAAAATTTTTCTATTTTTATTTACTTAATTTTTTATTTTATTTTATGTTTTCATTATTCTTTTGAAATTTTAATGTTTTTCGGGGTCATGATAAAATCTTTTACATCATTATTTCGAAATGTTGAAATTTTACCCTTGAAAAAAAAAGTGTTATCCCAGCGTCAATACTTTTTGTTTTCAGGGTGTTTTTTGCACAAAATTTACCATTGAAGAAAAAAGTGTTATTTGAACATTAACACTTTTCATTTTGAGGGTGTATTTTGGACAATTTTTGCACAAAAGATTGGTTTTCACTACCATGTTGAAAATTTACCCTAAAAGAAAAGGGTGTTATTCCAACATCAACACTTTTTGTTTTTAACACAGTTTTTGATGTTTTTACGGGGTTTTTTGGCCAGAGTTCCCATTTCGAGTTTATAGTTCCCGTTTGAAAGTTTACATTGTTTGTATTTTTGGCTTATCTCCTTATAGCTTTACTCAAATTTCATGTGTAGACACTCGTTGGATGCAGAATTAAATTCCACATCCAAAGAATACCCATTATCCATACTTTTGAGAAGACCTTCATTGATAAAAAAATAAAGATACATTAAAAAAGTGTGTTGAACATGTTTTTTTAATGTATCTTTAATTTTGATCATTGTCATTATTCTTAGAAGTATACATAATGGATACTCGTTAGATGTGGAATTTATTTCCACATCCAACGAGTGTTTACACTTCAAATTTGAGTAAACATATAAGGAGATAAGCCAAATAAAAAACAAAAAATAAATAGTTTCTTCTTTTCCCTAAAAAATTCATCTCTTATTTTATTATTTTTCCTGAAGATGCCACTTTTAGGCTGAAATTTCCTCTAATGTCAAAGATGCACATATACACTCTACACTTTGCATTATTCTTGCTTTCACTCCCATGCCTTCGATTTGGAACTTAGATCACTTGCTTGACTATAGCACAACTTCCTCTTATCTTTGCCAACTTCTTCCATTATGTGCATCTACCATAGTATCACTTTGTGATCTACTTGGGAACTACCTAAAACTTCACATCAATTGGGTTTCTATTTATACCCACTAGAATCAAACTTTTTTCTCCCAAGTTAGAATTCTTTATAATAGATTTGTCACTCGGGACAACAAATTTTGGCCTTAATACTCAGGCTATATATATCACCAATGCACATTACCTAAGTGCTAAAATAATAACATTAACCATTTTTAGTGGACCAATGGATTGTCTGGTTTCAATGCTTGAGCACTAGGGTGCAAAGATGGGGTTATAATGACCATTAGGCCTCAAGGAATTTATCTCGTAGCACCTATGAAAAGGAACTATAAGCTTAGGCTGGTCCATTGTTGAGTCACCAACTATTGGTCTAGTAAATGGATGCATCATTTGGTTGTGAAATTCCTAATTTTTTTAATTGATGGCAATTTGTCTATCTGATATCCTATCGCTTCTTGGCCATATTCCACACTGTGTTATTTACAACACTATTAGACTGGAGAGTTTTGTGAAGGACCCATGAGCCACCTCATCTGCCACATGATGTATACACATCATTTTCTATAGCCAATAAGTGTTTCCCACCTACCCTCCTATACACATGTTCCTTCCTGTTAGAAATTTTTTTTTGTCCAAATTGGGCCTCCTAAGGAGAATAAAAAAATAAGAGTTAAAGTTTTTAAAGAAAAATAAACTAAGCTAATTTTTTTATTCTATTTTAATTTTAACTCCTTATAGGTTTACCCAAATGTCAAGTGTAGATGCCCATAGTATGTGGAATTAAATTCCACATACAATGAGTACCCACACTGCATACTTTTGTGTAGAACCACAAAAAAAATTGAAAAAACCATGTTCAACATGTTTTTTTCATTTTTTTTCAAACTGGGTCTACTCAGAAGTAAAAATAGTTGGTACTCATTGTATGTGGAATTTAATTATGTATCCAATGGGTGTCTACACTTAAAATTTGAGTAAACCTATAATGAGATAAGCTAAAAGTACAATTGTTAGGTCCCTATAATACTAGCGATTCCCCCATTACTATTGTCATTGTAGCCCCTTATTGTTATGTTTGTGCCCCTATTATCCCCACATTGTTATTATTGTGCCCCATAGAAGCCAACTACTGTTATTGTTGTGCCCTTATGTTATTATTATTATGTTGGCTTTGATTTCATTATGACCCCTTAGACTCCTATATATAGAGAGGAGGTTTTGTCATTTGTATCATCCAAGAATAGTTTATTTGTCTAATGTAAAGGAGGTTGCTCCATTAAAGAGGCTGACTGGAAGTTGTTGATCTATATTTTCTATATTTTTGTGAGCTGGGTTCATAACATTTGATATCAGAGGTTTGGATTCTAGGGTTTCGTTGCTCCAAATAGGTCATCGTGGCATTTTTGCTATAAATTTTTATATACAATATTTCAGAAGCTAACAAAAAAACCCATTTGAGACAAAACCCTGATGGCCCTCGGGTCTGAATTTCAGATTTTCTCTCTCTATATTTGTGGAGATTTGATTGAAGGAAGTTAGGGCTTTTTTAGGATCACCAATTACATCCCAAATAGGTGACCATGTGAAAATTGTCCTAACGTTCTCTCTGAGTATCAAATTGAACTTTATTAAGAATTAACAAAAAGAGGATGGACTCGAGTTTTCTGTACATATTTTTTAGGTCCAGAGGTTGAAACATTGACACGTGTCACTTCGTACAAGTTCTCTCTATTGAAAACATGTATAATCAGGTCATCTTGGAAGATTCAGCATAACCCTTTCTTGGAGAACCAAATTTTGATCAAATTGGTGGCATTGGAAAGAGGACTCAGACATCTACTATAGTTTGCAATTTCATACCTTAGAGGTCCAAACGTTTAGAGATAAATCAGATTCAATATCAATCTCATACAAATAAAAAAGATGTGTGTAGTGTTTTTAAAAATTTGCATGAGTTTTGTTTGAAAAATTAGTTTGAAGTGATTAAAAGGGAATAGTGAATAAAATTATCGTTAGTTGATGCCTCGAAGAAAGAAAATGGCAACACATTGTAAGAAACTAGAAAGGTTTACTATGACACATGAAGATGAGGAATAAATGCAACATAATATATCAAAATTATGAGACCAAGTGCAACATATTTCCCTCTCACAAAAAGTAACAAAAGCTAATATGGATGGCTTGAAGAATGGAATCAATGGTATGCAAGAAAACATTGAATATTGGAAGAAAGACATGGAAGGGTGGAAGGATGGATTGAAAAAATTGCTACAAGAAAGGGTTCCTAATGGTGAAAAGGTAGTAGATAAAACTCATAACGAGAACAAAGGAAACGTTAATCATGATTCGAAGAATGAAAACATTGAATATTTGAAGAAAGACATGGAAGGTTTAAAGGAAGGTTTGACAATGTTGCTACAAGAAAGGCTTACGAATGGTGAAAAGGTAGTAGAGGAAACTCAAGATGAGAACGAAAGAAATGTTAATCATGGTTTCAGAGACTCTAACGTTGGAATAAAGACCCACCATGTTACAAAGATCGATATGAGGAAGTTTTATGGCAAGGATCCTGTAACATGGATACTACAGATGGAACAATATTTTGATCTCCATAATGTGCAAAACACACAAAAGATACGCACTACAATTTTATATTTTGAACCCAATCAGTTTGTATGGTATCGATGAATTTTCTCTCATAAACAAATTGTCACTTGATCAATTTTTACGAACAAAATGATAGCACAATATGAGGATACAAAGAGAAACACATTCTTTAGCCAATTGATAAATCTCAAACAAAAGGGTTCAATGGTGGAGCACATTGACGACTTCCAAAAATTGAATATAAGGGTAAATTATATTCCAGAGGATCATAGGATTGATTTTTTCATACGGACTTTAAAGGATAACATCCAACATGAGGTTTGCCTTTGGGAACCTGATTCATTGGAGAAGGCATTCAAGTTGGCAAGAAAAAATGAAAAAAACATTATGGAAACAAGGAAGCCTACCAGTCACAACTATAAAGATGGAAGCATTGTTGCCCCTAGCCTTCCATAACCTACAAGGTTGACACCACAAAAATTGGAAGGAAAAAGAGAAAAGGGGCTTTCTTATAGTTGTGATAGAAAATACACTTAGGTCATAAGTGTGCTGAGAAGAAATTGTTTTACATAGATTGTGAAGAGGAAGAATAAAAGGAACGATAAACATCAAAAGTAGAGGATAAACATCAGGAATCAACCCTAGAGAAAGAAGAAATGAATCCAACCATATCTTGTAATGCATTGGAAGAAATTACTACTCCTCAAACTCTTAAGATGGAAGGACATATCAAGAATAAAAAGGTAATAGTGTTAATTGATTCGGGTAGTACCCATAATTTTATTCATTGTAAGATAGCCAAGGAATTGAATTGCTTGCTATATCTAGCACCATAGTGACAAGTGATGGTTACAAATGGAGGAACCATAAATTCCTCTAGAAAGTGCCATAATATCAAGTTATACATAGGAGAATATGTATTGAATAGTCATTTGATTTCTATTCTGATGGGTGGTGCTGATGTTGTACTAGGAGTCCAATGGCTACAATATTTGGGTACGATAGCTTTTAATTTTCAAGAACGTTTCATGAAATTTTGTTGGGAAGGAAAGGAAGTTGAATTAAGGGGTATCACAAGGAAACCTGGAAAGATAATCAGTTCTAACGACATGACAAAGCTTCCGAAGAAAGAACAATGGGGTGTAATTGAACAATTATGTTCACTAGAAGTTCTCACTTTGAAATCATCTATTTCTCCATATCTCCAAAATGTCTTGGATGGTCATTCCAAGGTGTTTGAGACTCCCAAACACCTCCCACCTATTCTTGATCATGATCATGCTATTCATTTGATTCTAGGAAGTGTTTCTCCAAACATCAGGCCTTACATATATCCTTATGCCCAAAAGAGTGAAACAAAATGTATGGTTGCATACGTTATAAAGGATGGGATAATTCGACAAAGTCAAATTTCTTGCTCTACTCTAGTAGTATTGGTGAACAAGAAGGATGGATCATGGCACACATGTCCATATTATACGAAGCTCAATAAGATCACTCTTAAAACTGAATTTCCCATTCACGTCATTGATTAATTATTGGATGAATTACATGGAGCAATTTAATTCACCAAGTTGGATCTTCATTCAAGATATCATCAAATCAGAATGAAGGCTTAACACCTTCCGAAAACAACATTTAGAACTCATGATGATCACTATGAATTTTTGGTCATGCCTTTTGGCCTTAGTAATGCACCTTCTACATTTCAAGGTTTGATGAATTCCATTTTCAAACCCTTAGAAAATTTGTGTTAGTATTTTTTGATGATATACTAATCTACAACAAGTCTTTGAAGGATGATGTTCAACATGTTGACAGCGCAATCAAACTATTAGAGGAGAAACAATTATATGCAAAAACCTCCAGATGTTTCTTTGGAGTATAGGAAGTGGAATATTTAGGTCATATTGTATCTCATGAAGGTGTTAAGGTAGACCCTATAAAAATTAAAGCCATTAAGGAATGGAAAATTCCCACGTCCATAAAGCATCTACGAGGATTTCTTAGGTTGGTAGGGTATTATAACAAGTTTGTTAAGAATTATGGGAAAATAGTAGAACCTTTAACAACATTACTAAAGAAAGATGCATTTTCTTAGACTCCAGAAGCAAGGAAGGCCTTTGAATATCTTAAAGATGCAATGTGCCACGCGCCAGTCGTAGCTATGTCAGACTTCACAAAAACCTTTATTGTGGAATGTGATGCCTTGGGAAATGAAATTGGTACTATATCAATGCAAGAAGGAAGACCCATTGCTTTTGAAAGTTGTCCAATCAAAGGAAAGTATTTACACAAAGTTATTTATGAGAAGGAAACGTTGGCAATACTACATGCACTTAAGAATTGATGACCTTACCTAATGGGAAGACACTTCAAGGTAAAAACAGATCATGATAGTCTTAAATACTTTTTAGAAAAAAGATTATCTTCAGAAGAGTAGCAAAAAAGGGCCACAAATATGTTGGGTTATGACTTTGAAATCATCTACAGAAAAGGGAAGCAAAATGTTGTTGTGTATGCACTCTCAAGAAAGGAAGAGGATGTGAAAGCATTGCTTTGTACCATCTCTATCATCCAACCATATTAGATATATGAAGCATGAGATGAATGGAAGAATGACAAAGAAGTGTGGGCAATCATTCAAAAATTCCAGCAAGATCCTAGCACATCTGATACATTTAGCTGGAAATATGATTCGTTATGGTACAAAAATCACTTATACCTTTGTAAGAATTCCCAACTCAAACAAAATATTCTTCTGGAATTGCACACCTCTCCCTTAGGAGGGAAATTAGGATTTTTAAAAAATTACAATAGGGTTAAGAATGAATTCTTTTGGGATGGCTTTAAATATGATATTCAAAGGTTTGTGGTGGAATGTTTGGTTTTCCAACAAAATAATGGTGAGACAATTAAGACACCGAGTCTGTTACAACCTTTATCCATTCCAAATAAATTTTGTTATAGCTCCAAATCTCACTCTTATGGTTTGTGATGCTACACTCATGGCCTAGGGCAACCCCTCCTTCCAGACCTGGTCCACAAATTTAAAAAATAGTGGTTTATCCCTTATACGTGACATTTCCCTGAGTTAAACGCGTGTATACGCGGGTAGGCATATACCCAACCCGCGTATATGTATTAAAACACTTAAAAAAATATAAAACTCCTTAATTTTGGGCAGAGATCACGGGTTTTACCTACTGATCACCTGTTAGTGCTCGTGGCCCAACTGTTCCCAAACAACTCCCAACTAAAAAACTACTTTGGGAGAAGTATAAAAAGGCTTCAATGGGATGGCCTAAGGGAGGAGAGAAGAGAGAGAAAGGTTATTATGCTGAGATTTTCCCCCGACTAGGTCTGATGATCCTTATGCCTCCTGCACTTCCCCCATTTGTACAGGAAACCCTTGTTTCCTTGTGTGTTGATGTTCATCCACTACTTGTGACATCATGGAGTAAGTCATGGAAGGAGTTTGTTAAAGGCTTGAGGCTGGACGAATCGGGAAGAAGGCTTTGCTTGGAGCCTACAAAAGGGTGACTCAGGTGAAATTATTCCTTTTTTGTACTTTATTTGTCTATAATAAAAGAAACACATGTCTTGGTTCCTGATATAAATCTTCTTCATGTTTATGATATTCATGTTAGAATTCATATGTGAATGGTTGTTTAAATTTCATAACTAACTACCTTTGTTTATAACATGAAGATGGTTTCTTTATAAGGTTTTTTCCATATACTGCTGTACTCCCTTGAATTGGTTGTTTTGCAAGTCAAAAGGAACTCCAAGAAGGGTTTGGACCCTAAAGGACCTTCTCAAACATGGGACCTCAGGTACGCCCCTTATCACAGAATTTGCTTATAATAGCATAATGGCTGTGTGAATGTGTGTTTCTTTGTATAGACAACTTTCAGTCTACTAGGGTTTCAACCCAAAAGCCCTAGGGGAACATTTCCCTTAACAGAATTGGCGACTCCACTGGGGACAACACTGTTGTTGTTCCTAGTTTGGGTGTTTTCAAGCCAATCAGGGCTCAGCTGCCTGTTTGCTTGCTGTTGCTGTGTGGTCTGTTCTTGAATTGTAAGTTTTGCCAGTTTCTTCAGTTTGTTTTTTATTTTTCTTGAAATCTTTTATATACATTGTTTTTCTTAGTTACAGAAGCGTATATACACATGTTTCCTTAAGTTAACCCGCGTATACGCAGGTTTCCTTAGGCACAGTCGCGTATACACGCAATCTGTACATAAGTACAGTCGCGTATATCTTGCAATTTTCAAGATTTTTTAAATCTTTTTGTCTCTGAAGGTCTGTCTGATGGTTTGATTCAGTCTTAAACAGTCACTTTCTAGTATCAGTTGTTAGTTTTACAGCAAGCATCTTGTTCCAAATTCTCTCTGATTGTAAGAAGTATTGGTCTTGTTTTTGTTGTTGCAAGCATCATCGTCTTTTGCTTAAGCACGCAAGATTTCTTACTGGGAATCTTGGCTGCTCTGATTCATCAGGGTAGGAAGATTGATCTTAATCTTTGTGTTAAATCTTGCTTTTGGTGACTTTTTGTTTTCTTGACAAAACTACTTTTTGTGACCATCCACTTTTTTGTTTCATGAAAGTTGTTGATTGATACTTTCTTGAAATCTGTCTTTTTGATCTTTTTGGTCTTTGTTGTTGAAGATTTCATTGCTACTTTTGATTGTTAAGAGCATCTTTAAACACATTTCTTTTTGTTGAGTTTTCATCCACTGTGTGGTTTCAACTTGCAAAAGTGTTTGTTGCCTATTCTTCAATCACAAAGTTTTAGTCTTGTTGAGAGCATTTTTGAAAAGACTCTTTTGTTTTTGCTTGTGAAGAAAACCTTTTGAAAAACTTAGTTTTGCTTTCATTGAACTTTGATTTGATTTGGTTTCCTTTCAATGAATGAAAGTGCTTTTTGTTTGTCTTGGAACTTGTTTTTAGTGTTTAGACGAAATGAATGGTAGCATCTCATATTCCATCTGAACATTCTAAGTGGCAAAATAAAAATTGATAAGCAAACAACTTTCATTTCTTGATTTTAGAGTAGTTTTGAGTCTCGCATCAGCATATACTTGTTGCATTAGAATAGATTTGCATATCTTTTTAGGCATCCATAGCTTTGTTAACTTTTGTGAGTGTGAAGCGTGAATTAACGAAAAGAAAAGGAAAATTTGTTTTATTTGAAGTTCCTCTGAACCTTGTAGAGATTTCTTTTCATCGGAAAATGAAAACAAGTGCATTTGCATGTAGTTTGGTTTTTATTAATTTCTTTTGCGTCAAAACACCACAAATTTCACTTCCGTTTATCCTGTGACTTAAAGAACAACATATTTTAAAATCAAGCGCTAATTAAAATTCACTAAAACTTTTCTTTATCAAGTTAGATACACCAACAAGTTTTAGGATTTTAGGGCCTTGGATTACGCGAGTGGAGAGTTAACTCTCCAAGGCCATTTAAAGTGTCAAACATAGGATTCTGAATAGTGAGTGAAAATCCAATAGCGTTAGGAAGACCAGGAAAGCTTCGGATCTGGGAGTTAAGCATGAGGGTCTGTGAAGACAGGGAAGAGAGATACCCCCTGTTATAGAAATTTTTGGGCACTGCAACCCCAGGCATAAAATTTCCATAAACCAAGGGCTCCTAAGTCCCTAAAAGTGTTGTTCTAACCCCTAAAGAAACAAAGTCAACTGATTACAGCTTCTCCCAGAAGTTCTCCATGAAAACCTGCTCAGAACTGGTCAAAACAGGATCATTTCAGTTGCTCCATAGGCAAAGTACGTTGCATCTCACCTAAATACACTGTGTGGATGCGTTGCATTTCAAAATGACCTTCTATGGGGTGCGATGGGCGAGAAGTGACAAATGGCAGTGTCATTCCGCGAGGTGGAGAGGCATGGAATCTTCCAGAAACTCCTCCTGTGACACTTGCCTCTTTGAATTCGACCAAGGATGAGTAAGAGATTATCAATCTCCAAGTGGAAGCAAGAACTATCAGAGGGAAGACACTAATCAAATCACAAGCTGACTCATCTCCCTTATAGATATCTATATATGGATCCCTCATCCCAGAGATCCAGAGGCTGGAATTTTGCATATTGTAAGGAATTGTTGTTGGTTTCTTGAGACAACATCAGAGTGTTGGGTGATCTAAGCTTTGTATAGGGTGAAGAAGGGCTTACTTGCTGAGAGGATGATGGTGGGTCAGAAAAACTGGTTGTAACTCCCTTGGGTCTTTCTTGTTTATCAATAAAGGCTATTCAAGTTTTCCTCCATACTCTTGTGTCATTTATATTTTATGCATCTATATGGTCAATTTACATCTGATCCTAGATTGTTTATGATTATAGATCCATGTTCTTGTATAGTTTTATGCTACTGTGATCCTACAGGTACTCTGTGAAGCTAGGCGTACAAGGGAGCAAGTAGCGAAAGACTATCAAGAGAGAGAGGAATCGAACTAGGAGATTAGCGCAAGACAGAGGTTGGTCTTCTTTGTTCATCTCTCATCTATATTTCATAAAGGAAAAACGAAAGTAGCTTTACTTTGTTTGTTTCTAAGGTGGCTACCACACCTTAGTGGGATAAGCAGTTCTGTGTAGATACTTTTCCCTGTAACAAAATGGCGACTCCACTGGGGACGAATTAGTTTGTTTGTTTATCTTCCTTGTTGTCTATTTTATAAACTTACAGACAGAGCTTGAAGTCAAGCCAGGTAGCTTTCACAATCTCCGGGATTTGTTTCTGACTTAAACAACTGATTCACAAACTCTCTGATTGCCCTCGTGGTAGCTCTTAGAACCTCCTTAGATCTATCTTTGATTGTTGCATTACTGATTACCATTTGCTCGGCCAAAACCCATGAACTGAACTGCAAACTGTGACCCGGAACCCAAGCAAAGTCTCGTCTCTGGCCCAGCACAGGTACTGTTCTGTGAATCTGAAATTTAGCGCACTTCCCGAGTGTAGTAGGTGCGTTGCATTTCAAATTCCCTGTGTTACAGGTGCGCTGATCAGACTAGACATTGTTCAGTTTTGGTTTCTGTGATTCATTCTTTTCAGTTCTATTCATCAATGTTGCTACCTATAATAAGTATATCTCTATTTGAAACCCCTTTTCCTTGCTGCTATTCTGCCTCCGTTGTGCAAAAGAACTGTAAATGTTTTTGTGTATTTGTTGAGTCATTTTCAGTTCTCCTTTGCAAAAAGTAACGTAATTGTACTGTCTTCCTTTGATTTGAAAGTGTCGCAAGTGTCGTTTTTAGTCATAGGAAAGAGTTTGGTTGCTGTTGATAGTCAATTACCCTGTTACTATTGTATTTGGTCTGAATTTGTAATTTTTCTAGTGTCGAAAGCAAGTATTCATTTCCAAATCGTAAAGTGTTGTGATTGTCTCCTTTTTTTATTTTGAAAAGGAACTTGTTAGTAATTATCGCCTGAAAAGTAATTCAGATTTGTGCATTAGCTTTCTTTTTACCATTAACATACTAAGAAAGCTGAAAACAAATACATGCATGTGCATTTGCATTTAGACTGTTTGATTGGTTTGATTTAGGACAGTGCATTTAGAGTGTGCTCTTTGCTCTTTGTGAAAGAATACTGTCTCTCTTTCCTTAGTAGCTAGGATTTTCATTGCACAAAGAAGATAAAAGATTGTTTATCATCTTAGATTTCATTTTAGGAATTGTACATTTACATCTCGCGGTGAACCTGAAAGGCAAATTTCTTAAGCAAGATCAACTATAAAATAAATTTAATGAATCTAACAACGCTTTGGAACCTAACGCACAACATCTAGAAGCCTGGTAATTGTTGTTCTCACTGATGGTTGGGTGATTCCTCCACTTTGAGACGATAAGTGCCAGTACGGACTTGTGCTCCCACGTACCATCGAGTATATTTTGGGAGACCACAATAGGCTTAATCCTTTATCCATAGGAAGCCGTGTCTACCGCCCTATCGATCGCAATGCACTGAACACAGCATTCGGGAAGATTGACTGCCGTACCGTAAAAAGTATTCTGCAGTTTTGCGATTGGTTTGGTAATCCCTCTACCTAGATTTCCAGAGCAGTCCCTTTCGTTCCTTTTCAGACTCCTTAACGGAAAAGGTCCATCTGAGCACTTGTCACTTCAGGCTCATTAAAAATCGAAGGCGACTAAAGTCATCTTTTTGTTTTTTTCTCGACTCTTAAAAATTGAAAAAACAAGTTGTGTCAAAGCGTCTAAAATTTATTTTAAACGGAATAATCATCACCCTTTCCTACGTTGATCTTAGGTTGAGAAAATGGAATCCACCAACCAAGGAATTCCCCTTGGAGGAAATCCTAGTCCCTTCTCCTCTTGGGGAGATGTTGGTGCACCCCATATGGCCACATTGTCGCTTCCAGGATTGACAATCGGCTTGCTCGTATGGCTCTTCTCAACCTCTGTCGTTCAGAACACCGCAATTCCTGAACAATCGAGTCAGCAACTAGACGAATCCAGAGTTACCCACCAACCTTCTACTTCCTCCAATTCTTCCTCTCCTCCTTCCTCTTTGCTTGATGGGGTTGGTAAAGCCAAAAATCAAGTATCTGAGAAGAAGAAGGAAAAGAAGAAGAAAGAGAAGAAGAAGAAGGAACCAAAAGTGAAAGGGGGCAACCAAGCATCGTCTAGCGAAAATCCACACACTGCACTGACCAGGCCTAAATTGCCATGTGTCATTTGCAAAGGAGACCACTATCATAGAGATTGTCCCTACATCCCTCAGATCTTAAGGGACTGGTCTCCTCGTTTGCACAACCCGGTGTCGTCAACCTCTGATGATCATGTTGAAAGCACACAGTCGACTAGTGAAAGTGAAGCCCCGGGACAAAAAGGAAAATATAGATTTCCTTGTAAACTGTGCGAAGACGACCATGCCGTCCACTGTTGTCCCTTCTTAGATGAGGCTAAAGGAGTTTTGGACGATCGTCCGGTTTCACCGTTACGACTTCCTCCTGGATATAAAAAACTCTTACCGAGTCCGTCACTAGTTGAAAAACCGGCTGACCCACCCAGGTGGTTGGCCAAAGCATCTATCATTGAAGACAAACCATCTGAACCCATACCAGACGAAAGTCAAAAGGTTGAGGCGACAGTTGACCCGGTCTTGCCTTCAAAGGTTCCATCTTCAGATGATACAATCACAGAAGAGAATAAGGATGACACCGTCCAAATTCTTTTCATAAGCACAGACTCCGATGAACATGGGGGCAATTTACCCATTCCTTTACCACAGGAAGGAAGTTCGTCAGAGTCGTACCCGACCGTCTATTCGGTTCCACCTCCAAGCAACCTAGTTGTTTCCTTCGATTGGAATCAACTATGCAGACCCCGCTTACCGGCTAGTGTACCATTCTGAATCATTGCTCAAGTATATAGAATGGTTATGACCTGTACCATCATAGATGAAGGGGCTTCTGTGAGTATCCTTTCCTCGACTGCTTGGAAAGCGCTTGGTTCGCCATCGCTTTTTCCTGAGATGAGAAATCTAACAGGCTTTGACAAAGGAACCAGTCGACCATTAGGGATCCTTCCCAATGTGCCCATAACATTGAGAGGGAAAACCGTTCACATGAACGTAATGGTAGTCCAAGGACCCCTGGATTATAATCTACTCCTTGGACGAGACTATATTTATTGCATGGGAGAAATTGTCTCATCACTCTTTAGAGTAATGTGTTTTCCGCACGAAGGAAGAGTGGTCAAGCTCGTAGACCAGCTTTCATTTCCCGGATCACACAGAGCAAATAGTCATATGCCATCCCTGAATGGTCTTTTCACACAAGGAATGTCTCATCAATCCCCAATTCATCCAACTGATGAGCGCGAGTGATTCGGGGGACATGACTGAAACCCAGGGGGCATGCACCCTGGTCTGCTTCGGCAGGAAAACTTCGGGTATAGGATAGGTTTCCGCAAGAGATATATGACTAGTCTATACTCCCGTCCATGATTGGAAAAGGGGGTTAGACTGGAATAATATTCCCTCGTCAAAGTTATGTGAGTGGTGTCGTCTCCGCCACTCACCTTTGTCTATTTCGGTAGACATCGCCGAAGAAGTGTTTTGTTTGCGGTGTGAATAGAACAATCTTTGGTAACCTGAAAGAGGTAGACCTTCCCTGATAAAACAAATGTTTTGTTGGAGATTTGAAAGGTGACCTTGAAACTCTGTTTTATACTTGGGGGCATGCAAACCTTTTGGCGTGCAAGCAAAGAGTGATCATTTATCTGTTTTTTTTTTTGGATTGGTCATTTCCTAACTTGCATAAAGAAAGGATGTGGGGGAAAACTCTAAAAATTTTCGTTTTCATATATGAGACATTCTTATTATACGACTGGATTAATCAAGCAGTTTTAGCACATAGTTCAAGCTTGTTAAAAAATAAACATAAGTCATGAGCAAATGTTTCTCCCTGCATTTAAGCTCATTAAAAAATGAACTATTTCCCGGTAAAAAACCATCGTGAATGTAGTACTTCAGCCTTTAAAGCCTTGGTCGTGTTCTCATCATCACCTCCACTCTGTATTGGCCGATCATTCACCTCCATTTGATTGTTTACCCCTTTTGAGGAACAGCTGCGAAGAGTGATCCCACTAGCCATCCTTGTAACACTACCATGATTGGAAAATTCCAAACCTTACCTGGAATTAGCTGCTACCCAATTTTATCACACGTTCCTCAAAAGACGAGTCTCCTTTAAGCTCTTTTCAACTAACTCGTAAAATATGAAAAGATTGCCGAGCCATTGGCCTCTCCAGCTCGTTAAAGGGATCGAAAGTGCTATCCCTCCATTAGATTTTAATCCTTTTGGACTTGAGGGATTATTACACAAAAATATCGAGCGCTTGTTTTGTTTGACTCGTTAAAATTATCGAAAATTCATCCCTTCTGTATTGTTTTATACTTTTTCGGACTTAAGGGATTTGTTACACTAAAAAATGTCACCTTGACTACTTACAGTTAGTATGGCTCAAATCAACAAGTCATGCTACCCTCTTAGGCAAGTCTCATGCCTCTGTTATCCATCTCAAACTCAAAGAAGAGAGAAAGTCTTATAAAAATCATGTTTATCTCTGGGGTCGCAGGTTCTCTCTAGCCTTACCTGCGGGGACGCTGACTATGTTCACAAAAACTGCGTCCATGGACGCTCTGTATGTTAAAGGACAGGTGCGTCCTTCTGTAAAAGGCAAAATGCGCGAGTTTTATCTTGAAAAAGTTACTTGTGGTTACTTCTAGAACATTCTAGAGGTCGGTTTGATGAAATGGATGCGCCTCCAGTTGGTTCATGTATCTCTATTAAGGGGGAACTTATCCCATCAATAAGGGAGCTATCCCACCCATAGAGGGGGATGATCCCATTGATAGTGGACCTGAATAACCTCTTTACAGCACTATAAATGAAGGCATTGAGCCAGAAGGAGAGGAGGTTGGAGCTATACATTTTCTTTGGGTAAATGCTGCAGGATTTAGGTCTTCCATTAGAGCCTTTGTGAGGAGAGATTGTCTTCACTTGATTCTACTTGGGAGAGGGTGAGCTTTGTCAAAGTAGAGGAAAACCCTTGATGGACCCTGGGAGGAACTTGCACAACACCAAGGCCAGGTTGTAAGAGTTTCTTTGTTTCGTTATTAATACAAACTGGTTTATTTTTCTCAATAGCTTGTGTTAATGAGTTATTTCATGTGTTCCTTGGTCTGCATGTTGAATATATGTTTTATTATATGAAATGCAAGTGCTTGGTAATTGTTTGATTGTTTGTGGTTGCAGGAATTGACTTGAAGGAGGAGCTCATCCGGATCGTCAAGAACGGACTTCAACAACAGCGTTTTGGAATAAGGTAAGCCTAAACACTTGTAGTTTTCATGTTGTAAAAGGTGTATTTAGAGAAAGATCACTCCATTTTGTCTTGTTTGTCATTAGAATGTCTTAGACTTCTAGGAAGGTCAGTCGTGTCCGCACCCTTGACAGATTCCGTGTGACAAATTGGCGACTCCGCTGGGTAATCCATTAATGAGAGAGTCTTTTCCTTTATATGAACTTTGCTTTGAGAAAATCATTTTTATTTTCTGGTTTTTGACTGTGAGAATTAGTATTTGGGTGGCTTAGCTGTAGCTTTAGTTGGCTTTAGTTTTTCTTCCTTTTTCCAGAAAGACGCAGTCTCTGTGTGCTGCACAGTGCGTCCTTGGACGCGCTGTTGTCGACTGCACAGTGCGGGGCCGCACCTGTGACAACTGCTGGCCTGCGTCTTCCTGTAAAAGTTAAGAAAATTCCATTTTTGCCTTAAATTACTTTTAGATTTTGTTTTTTCTTAGTGTTTTCCGCCCAGATCCTTTAGTACCCTGTCAAGAATTCTCACCTGAACTCGTTTTGTGAGCTTTGAGTGTTTTAGTGGTTTTCAACGAAGTTTAGACCTAGGGTTTGATTTTTGGTAAGGCTTTGTAGTGACTTTGAGCTTAGAAAGTTGTCCAGCCTTAGATATCTCTGGTTAGTCAACCTTCTTAGAAGTTGAGCCTGCCGTAAAGTCTCCTTGTTTGAGCAACTTGTCATTTGAGTTGTTTTGGGTCAAATTTCGAATTGCTTGTTTTTAAAGTATTGATTTCCATTTTCAAAAAGGACAAAAAGATTAGAATTTTGTTTTGACTAGTTTTTGGTTCTGCAATAAGCTAGTCCTTGATTTGATTGTGATCAAGTAAAACACCTTAGAAATAATCATTGTTAGTTTTGGCCTCGTTAAGATTGCTTAGAGTAAATTTGCCTTTAGTTTGCTTATGAGTGCATTTTCATAGATTTTAAGAGTTTTTAAGATTGTTTTTTGGTTATATTAGATTTATTTGCTTTATTAAAAGAAAAATACAAAAACATCTTCTTAAAAGTCTTGTTTCAAGTAGCTTTTTGTTTTCAAAAGAAGAAAAGAGTTTTTTCGTGCATGTAAAGAGAAGTTATGTTTTTATGCTTGGAAAAGAAAAACGAATTGTTTCTTTGATTGTCTTCAATTAAGAAGTTGCTTTTATAAGGATTGCATTCTCTCAACTTTTTAGTTAAGCAATTCATCGAAAAAGTAAAGTAGTGGATAAATCATTTTAGGTGCATTTTGTAGTGGTTTCGAGTCGAGTCAACACACCACTAGTTTCACTTCCATCACCTTTTGACTTAAGAAACAACCTTAAAAGTAACGCTTAAATTAAAATCAATCTAGTAATCTTTATTTTTCTAGGGCTCTGAAGCACCAACATAGCTTAGGCTAGGGTCTTGGAGTAGGTGAGTACTTAACTCTCCAAGACTACAAAACCAAACAGATAGTCTATCTTGAGTAGAACAAATCCAATTGTTTCAGTTACATTCTGGGAAAGCTCCTCTTAAAGGAGAAACACGAGCTCGTGTCCGAACCAGTGAGGGGATCATTCCTCCCTCGTTGGGAACGACGCCAGGCAGTACGTATTACAAACGGTAAACCTCGGATTAACCATTGTCGAGGAGCCAGGGGTCACTTATCGGTAAACCTTGGATTGTTGTCAAGGAGCCGGTAAGGGGATTGGAGCTTGCTACTCTGCCCTTGCGTGCTGTCGGAGTTTAGACTGTTCCCCCAGGTGTAATTGTTGTGATTGGTAACCTTAGTGGCCATAATATCTAGGATTCTACCCAAGGTGACGGTGGAGGGAAGGTCCCACTGTACCTGGAGCAGACGTCGGTTATACTCACTTGGATTTTCTGGGGGGTTCGCTTCACTTCGAGACGGTTAAAGTGGAGGAACTTGGTCCAGTCTATTCATTAAGCAGGTTGCCGGGGTAACTGTTCCACCCACTATTTCTGTACTGAATCCTGCGAGGTTGGGCCTAATCACCAACTAGCGCTTTTGGTCCGGAAGACTACTGTTTGTGTGTGGTTTGACGCTCTAGATTATTTAGGCGTGTGCTTCAAATTTGATTGGTTCTTTAGAAGACTTTAGGTGGTTTGATTTGAAATTTTTTACTTTGATTTCGTGTGTTGTAGTTAAAATCTTTAATTGTGGCGGAATTACCGAGACAGTCCCGTAGACTTCGGGGCAAGTCTCCTGAGATTGTTACCGGGATAGATTTGTTAAGAAAACTCCGTAAATCGCGGGGTGAATCTCCTGAAACATTCCGGGTCATTTAGAAGGGTTAAAGGTCCTTGTAACTCCTCCTAGTGGCAGTAGAGTAGGTTCACCTGAAGAAGGAGAATCTTCTTTGGTAGTCCATCCAGATTACCAAAGATTAGAAACAGGTTACAATCCCGAAGCTGTTACAGTTTCCGAGCTTGCTGGTAGTTTTTCATCTGCCAGTGAAACAGGCGAAGAACCTGAAATTTCAGAACCTGTTACTCCAACTCCTAGTGTTCCTGATTCACCAAGAATAGAAAGAATTATCACCGAAAATCTTCCTGTTGGATTAATTGCTATAGAAGAACTTGTTCCAGAGGAAGAAATAGGCGTTTCTGATTCTGAAGATCTAATTACCCTTGATCTAAGGGAGCGTGAATCCATCTTTTACAGTCCTCCTAGAAGTGAGTCTTGGTACCTTGCATTAACCAATTTTTTAGACAACTCAGTAGGTTTTTCTACACCTCGTACTCCGGTTCCACCTAGAGGAATTCATTCTCCTGTAAATATGTCTGGTCAGTCGTCTGTGTTTTCACAAAGTCCTGAATCATTTTTACATGGCGGTCCTTCTGTTCCTACTGGGTATCAGTCACTTTCTGGTACCTTTGCGGGAGCATCTCCTCAACCTGTTGATCATGGGTTATTAGTTGGAAACAGTGGTAATGTACCATTGAGTATAGGTGAAGTTTATATGATGTCAGGTTCAACTCCCATTAACCAACCTCAAGGTGGCCAATTACCGCCTGGGGGGCAACCTTCGTTAATGCCTGGGGGGCAACCTCAAGGTACTTCATTTGTGACTGGGGGGCAACCTCAAGGGTATCAACCCCAAGGGTATCAACCCCAGCCTCAATACGTACCCCAAAGTCAACCTCAGTATCAGTATCAACCTCAAGGATGGCAACCTCAAGGATGGCAACCCCAAGGGTATCAACCCCAAGGGTATCAACCTCAAGGATACCAACCTCAAGGTCAAGGTCAACCCCAGTATTCGTATTTACCTCAAGGTTATCAACCTACGGGTCAATACCCTGGTCAAGGTTATCAACCACCTCAAGGGCAATCATATGGGACTACACCTTACAGTTATCAACCCTATCCTCAATACGGCTATGGATCTCAGTATCCTCAACCTGTTACGAGTCAATACCCTGGAATGTTAACATGGGATCCGTCACAGGGTCAACAGATGTCGCAACCAAGTATACAGTCGGTACCTCAAGCAGGACAACCTGCAGTTCCTGGTCCACCCCAGCAACCGCAACCTGTCCAGTCAAGTGTTCAGACCCCTGTAACTTCTGTAGTTACTCAGCCGCCAATTGCACCGAGTACTCCACCTCACACGGCTGCAGCAGCTACCGCTTCATCTACCATGCTTACATCTGGAGTATCGGCAGCTCCGGTTTCTACTGTCCCTGTAACCGCTCCTCAGACATCTGTACCGTTGTCTGGACCCACGGTTCAAACCACAGTCCAGATGCCTGCAGGTCAACCTGGTACAAGTACGGTTGTTACTACTCAACCTCAATTTGTTCAACCTCCGTACCAGGGACAGTATCAACCTGGTCAAGCTGCCCAACAACCGGTTTACCAGTATCAACCGTATCCTGGGTACAATTATCAACCACCTCAACAACCCCAGTACGGTCCGGTTAATCCTGGTTTTCCAGGAGGATATAATATCCCCAATGCGAATCCTGTTCCTAGTTATCCTGGATATCCTCCTCCTGGGGCTGGTATTGTGACTCAGAGTTTCAGAGATCCTAACCGGCAGTTACCATTTATTGCGACTTTAGATTTACCCGACTTGACGCGCCTAACGAACGATCCAATTCAATATCTTCCGTTCTGGCCGCCAATGCCAAATAAGTTGCCCAGCGATATACCCAAGTTCGAAGGTAAGTCTGGAGAGGATCCGTCTAATCACGTGATGACTTACCACCTCTGGTGTGCATCAAATTCCATCTCAGATGATTCTATCCGCTTACGTCTTTTCCAGCGTACACTCATTGGTCTCGCAGCCAAGTGGTACATTGAGTTGCCACGGGCTTCTTTTTACAACTTTAGCCAGTTAGCTACTTCATTCTTAACTCATTTTCAGTTACCAGTCAGATACGATAATGGTACGGAATTATTAACTTCGCTAAAACAATCGACATCCACGTACATTTCTGATCACATCCATGAGTGGAGACGTCGAAGGAGATTAGTGAAAGTTTTTATCCCGGACCAAATTTTAGCTGAATGGTTTGTAAAATCATTATTACCAAGAATTACTGAAGATGTAGCTAAGGCCGGCGTAGTTACTGAGGAGCAAGTCATTGCTCAGGCACAATACCTTGACTTAGTTTACACTCAGTCGGGTACGTTACACGAGAAAATTCCGGATCTTCCAAAGTCAAACCAAATCGCTGCTGCTCCTTCGGGATCTCATGCCGCTGATGGTATGATCGGTATCGTGACTACGAAGAGTAAGAAGAAGTCTTCCAAGACCTCCAATACTCCAATTATCACTTTGCCTGATTCTCCGACAGGAGAGTCTTCTCCTCCTGAACTTACCGCCGACATTCACGCTGTAGAGTCATCTACGGCCAAATCCAAAAACGGTGGAAAGAAGAAAGGAAAGAAGAAGGCTAAAGCAGACAAGGCTCCAAAGGAGAAAACGGAAAAGTCGGAAACCAATGACGAAAAGCGCAAACCTCGTTATCCTTGTCTCATTTGTGAAGAAGATCATTTTACGAGAGACTGCCCTCATCGGGCCGAGGTAGTGAAAATAGTTAAAGGTTCTCCGACTCCTGCTGTGTTAAAGAATCCATTCCCCGAGCAGGAAAATAAGATGATAGGTTCTTCTTCGAATGCCAGTGAAGAACCCATTTTGATGATGTCTCATGTCAGGATTGCGACTCGATCGCAAGATTATGGTAGTAAGGCTCCTGTTGATGGTAAAGAAGCAGAATCTTCTAACTCTAACCCATCAACCTCAGCTCCTGGTTCCGATCCACTACAGATCGAAAAACCTAACCCAGACTTAGTGATTAAGCCGCCCGCCAAGGGTGTACTTCGAAGGTCTGCTTTCAATCCACATGCGAGAGCAGCCCAGAATTACAACATTGTTGAAGACTTAGCTGTTTCACCTTCAGCAATGTCGGCACTCGAAGTGCTGCAATCATGTCCAGCGCAACGAAAATTGCTTTTGTCGGCTATTGGAGCTGTCGATGTTCAGGACCCGAACCTAATGATCTTTGATCTAGAAAGTAGTACACCGCGTCTCCCCCATCAAATGGCTTTCCAAATTCCAGTGATAGTCAAAAACAGGCCTATTCATCGGACTGTGATTGATGAGGGAGCTTCTACGTGTATTATGTCGATTCAATGTTGGAGATCGCTTGGTTCTCCTTCGTTGAACCAATCCCCCACCATCCTTAAGGCCTTTGATGGCCGTGGGTTCCGTCCGTTTGGTATTCTACAAGAATTGCCTATAGGGGTCGAAGGTAAAACCGTTAGTCTGGATGTGGAAGTGGTTGATGCCCCTCTAGACTACAACCTTCTTTTGGGTCGAAGTTGGTCATATGCTATGACAGCGGTCGTTTCATCGGTCTTCAGAGTCATTAAGTTTCCACATAACGGTAAGATCGTGACTATTGATCAGCTGACATACTTTTCATCCGACCCAACCTCTTTAGAAACTATCCAGCATGTTGGTAAAACGACAATCCCTTATAGGGACATTGGTGTAGGTTTAGTTAAGGATTCCGGTTTACTGGGAACTTTTCCTCTCCCTCCACTCAATGCAGACCCTTCGTTCGCAACAATTCATATGATCACGTCAGAAAACATTATTTATGATGATCCTTGGTATGTTCCCTCTGACTCTGAGCTAGACTCACTCGGTGATGTTATGCCGTTGAGTCCGTATGAGATTGCTTATGAAGCTCTTATGTCTTTTACCGACTTTCATTCAACCGACCAAATGAATGTGGTCAGTGAAGAGTCACTTTTCACCTCACCCTTAGAACGGATAACGTTTCCCGAAGAAGTGTCATCTGACGAACAACTTCGCGAAATCCTAAGTGTAGATGATCTACCATGGGACGATCTCCATCACAGATCTTCGTTTTTACCTAAGGATGATGCATTTGAAAATGATTTTTCATCTATCTTTACCGCTGAATATGTCAAAGACGCTCAGGATCCAACGAAACATTCTGATTCAGAGCTGAATTTAGGGAATATTTCTCGTACTATTCCCATTGATATTTCAGTGAAGCCCGGAATCGAGGAGAACATTCATATAGGTGCCGCATGTACTGACGAAGAAATTGAAACTTACAAGGCCCTATTCCAAGAATTCCGCGACGTGTTTGCCTGGTCCTACGAAGAAATGCCAGGAATCGATCCTGCCATTGTTGTTCATGAAATCAAAACCTACCCGGATGCTAAACCCATTCGGCAACGGTTGCGTCAGATTCACCCTCGAAAAGCAGCTGCAATCAAAGCCGAAGTCGAAAAGCTGTTGAAAGCAGGTTTCATTTATCCGATCCCGTTAACGGATTGGGTATCGAATATTGTTCCCGTCAATAAAAAACAAGGAACAATAAGAATCTGTATCGATTATAGGGATATCAATCGAGCTTGTCCAAAAGACAACTATCCTACGCCTTATATCGATCAAATTATTGATGATTGTGCCGGAAGTGAGATGTTTTCCTTCATGGATGGTTTCTCGGGTATAATCAAATCAATATTCTACCTGCCGATCAACCAAAAACGGCATTCATTTGTCCATGGGGGACATTTGCTTATTGCAAATTACCTTTTGGCCTTAAGAATGCCGGTGCTACTTTTCAACGGGCCATGTCTTATGCATTTCATGACATCAAGCACATTGTGCAACCCTATCTCGATGATTTGCCTGCTCATTCTTTACACCGAGCTGATCACCTTGTCCATTTACGAGCAATCTTTATGAGGTGTAGGCATTATCGAATTCGGTTGAATCCCCACAAGTGTGTTTTCTGTATAGAAACAGGTCGATTGCTGGGATTTGTTGTTTCCAAAACCGGCATTCGCGTCGATCCCTCGAAAGTCGAGGCTATCATCCAATTGCCTCCTCCTTCGAGTTTGCGCCAACTCCAAAGTTTGCAAGGGAAAGCAAACTTTTTACGCCGATTCATCCCTAACTACGCCGAGGTCACTAAAGGTTTTACACGGTTGTTGAAACAGAACGTACAATTCTTTTGGGACGAGATTGCTCAACAATCTTTTGATGCACTGAAACACGCGTTGACCCATGCACCGTTATTGCATCCTCCCAACTACAACCAGGACTACTTCTTATACCTCGCAGCTTCGCATTCCACCATTGGAATGGTGTTAGTTCAAGAAGATGAATTCAAGGCAGAGCATGTGATATATTACCTTAGCAGAACCTTAAATCCAACTGAGTTAAAATATTCGCATGTGGAGAAATTGGCCCTGGCAGCCGTTCAAGCTGTCCAGCGTTTTCGTCACTACATTCTTCTCCGCAAAACTACTGTTATTTCGGATTGCAACCCTATGATTTATATCTTGACAAAACAACTGCTAGGGGGCAAGTACTCTAAATGGATCGTCATCCTGCAAGAGTTCGACTTGGAGTTTGAGAAGTCCAAGTCTAAGAAATCTTTAGTCTTCGCGGAATTGATGTGTGATTTCCCGAGTGCTGACACAGAGACTGTGGCAGAGGAGTCCATTGCGGACGAATCTTTGTTTCTTATTAGCACTGTAGATCCGTGGTATGGGGATATAATCATCTATCTCCAAACCCAAACCTTTCGGCCTGAAACTTCCAAGGAAAACCGTCGAAAAATTCGGTTTCAATCCCAGCAATACAGAATTATTGGAGATACACTTTATCGCCTGGGGGCAGACTTAGTTTTTCGACGTTGTTTAACTCACGATGAGGCTGAGAGAGTTTTGAATGATTGTCACTCTGGAGCATGTGGCGGTCATATGTCTGGGTATGCCACAGCTCAGAAGGTGTTGCGCGCTGGCTATTTCTGGCCGTCTATGTTTAAAGATTGTATCCTTGCCGTCAGAAAATGCCACAACTGTCAAGTGTTTGATCGCAAGATGCGCGCTCCACCTGCTCCTCTCCACCCTATAATTGCCGCTGGTCCATTCGCCAAATGGGGCATTGACTTTATTACTTGTAACCCTCACTCGGCCGGGGGGCATGCGTATATCATCCTTGCGGTTGATTATTTTACTAAGTGGGCCGAGGCGATGCCTACATTCGACGCAAGCGGCAAGACAGCTGCACTTTTCGTATTCAATCATATCATAACTAGGTTTGGTGTCCCACAAGCAATCATTACGGACCATGGAAGCCATTTTCGAAATGTCATGATGACTGAACTTACAAGCCAGCTTGGTTTGCGCCACGATAGCTCTACACCTTATTATCCGCAAGCCAACGGTTTGGTTGAGTCAATCAACAAAGTTCTAGTCGTCATGATTCGACGGATCATTGGTATCCATCGAACGAATTGGCATAACATGTTATTTTCGGCACTATGGGCATATCGAACTTCAGTGAAAAATTCAACAGGTTTCACCCCTTTTCAGCTAGTTTATGGCTTAGAAGCTGTGTTACCTATTGAGTGCGAAATCCCATCACTTCAAATGGCTGTCGAATTACTTCCAGCTACTTCCGAAGAGGAGAAACGGTTGTTATACTTAGCTAAATTAGATGAGACTCGACGTGACGCTACTTTAGCTATCGAGACTCACGCGAAACGAATGAAAGCTCAGTACGATAAAAATGTAACCCCTCGAAGTTTTTCGGAAGGAGACCTAGTACTATTATATGATCAAGCGAACGATAAGCTAGGTGCTGGAAAATTCGTTCCCATGTGGCATGGGCCCTACATTGTAAAGCGAAAGCTAGCAAAAGGGGCTTATGAGTTAGTTGATTTTGATGGGGACTCTTTGGGCAAACCCAGAAATGGACTTTACCTAAAGAGGTATTATGCTTAAAATGATGGATGGAGAAATTTTTAGATAGGTTAGATTTCCTTTCTAGCTAGCAAGTGTGTTAGTTTAGTCAGTGTGCTTAGTAAGTGTGGTTTTTCGTCATTATTTTGGCTCATCTTGGTTTTACTCTTGATATTGTAGATGTCGACGCCTCTCCAAACATACATTGGATTTGCTGATGGTGCTTGTCGTAGTACACGGAATATCTCTTCCGCAGCTTGGGTTATCTATTCGCCCTCTGACGAGTTAGTTTCTATGCATGGGGTAAGCCTCGGTCAAACAACGAATAACATTGCAGAATACAGTGCAGTGGTTGAATTATTATCCGAATCTATTTCATTTGGAATTCGACGTTTGATAGTGAGGTTAGATTCTGAACTTGTTGTATTACAGCTTAATAGAGTTTATGCCATTAGAAATCCTGTGTTATTAAGGTTGTTTTTGAGAGTGCGTCTCTTGGAACGTGAATTTGATTACATTGAATATCAACATATTCCAAGGTCTTTGAATACATTAGCAGATGCAATTGCTTCTCAAGTGTTGGACAGACATTTATAATAATCATGCAAGTAAATTTAAAGACATTTCATCATACATGTTAAACAAGATAAGCCGATAATAGTGATATATAGATATAGATAGAAGTGTGTCCAAAAATATATACATCGTCTTCGATCATAGGTTTAACACACCTTATGATCGGCAAAATGATAGTGCAAAAAGTCAAAAATGTCACATGTGACTACAAAAGTGACTAGTCAATCACTGGTGGTGCTCTCTGTACGACACCACTGCGCGGGCTATCTTGCGCAGAAATCTCCTAAACGGTCCAGGGACTGCACCACGAAGCGCTGAAGCCTCATTGGAATGTCATCCATAGTAGTCTCAGGTATATCTGCCGTGAGACGCTCTAGATCATGCTCCAAATCGGCTAGTACTTCTGCTGTCGCATCCTGTAAGGCCGGTGCCGGTGCAGCTGGATGTCGTCTGTCGTAAGGCCGGAGATTGGCTGGACGCTGTGGTCCAACATCTGCATTTTTAAAATTTTACTGTTACTTTGAGACGATATATATGAAAAATAAAAAATACATAATTAGAAAACTTGTGAAAATGAAAGTACCTCTGTCATCCCATTGTTCTCCCTGTGGAAGAACCATGTCCGGATCACCTCTGAAATCCATTCCGGCATATGGAAAGTCTTGTATCACAAAAAGCTGGCCCTCTAGCCAGTCGAAGTAACTGTCTGAGAATCGAACCACTGCAGCACCCTCGTCAGGATGCCGGGCCATCACCGCAACCCATCGAACAAGCTTTGGCTCCCGAGGACCCAAGTCATCAACAGTGAGTTGCTGAGGGATCAGCATAGGAACTCTCTCCAAGGCAAAGCTCACGACTAGAGGCCCATATCCAAAAGTCTTTAGTCGTCCGTTCTTTGCCTTGGTTAGTTGGCTCTTCATATGAGCCGACACAGCTTCGCACCAGTTGAAGATGGTGCCTTGGTAACAGTCAACTGCCATCCGCATTTGGGATCCGGAGGCAATGTGCAAGGCGGCCGCGCCACAAATCCTAGTGACCGTAAATGAAATAACTCTAAGTTCCGCCAGAGCGATGTGCTTTATCTCCACGCCTTTTTTATGGCGAGTCCCTGGTCTGCACCACTCCTCGCGGAGATCATCAAGGGATTGGCCACCCGGCCTGGTCCCCGCAAGGTTGAGTTGCTCACCTCTGTTTGGCAAGCCAGTGAGAAAGTATACATCCGAGGGCTCTATCTCGAGCTGGTGCCCTCCAATGTAAAAGCATTGATCTTGAACGTTCCATCGCTCAACTAGCCATTCCAAAAATCTTACCTGGCCCCTCATGCCCGGTATGGTCCAATATTTGTACAATCCACATGTTCTTAAGGCATCCAGAGAGGGTTGGTGGTTAATCGCAGCTTCATCGTCTTCTACGTGCTCTCTCTCTCTCCAGTCTAACATGTTTTGGGCCCTGCACATCAAAAGAGTCAATTAGAAATTAATTTGAGAAAATTTGGTGGTTTTTTGAGAGAGTTAGGGTTTTGAAATGCGCCCTTTGCGGAAGACGCACCCCGGCTTTTTAGCACAGGGCGTCCGGACGCAGCTCGCCTGAAGGCGGACTGCGTCCCCAGACCTTTTTCCCGTGTGAGAAAAAGTCGGGGGACGCGGCTCACCCGAAGGGCACCTGCGTCCGCCGAGGGGCGCATTTTGAACCCAAAACCCCCCCAAAAAATGAAACAGAGACCAAAAACAAAAAACTAAACGGATAAAAATGAAGAGTGGGATGTGTAAAATACCTCGGTGAAGCGGCGTTCGATTCCGACGGTCAGATTTTCCGCAGCAACCACGGGAAGTTTCTTGTCAAAAGCTCCTTTTTCAACCTCAACAGTGAAACGGTAAAAATGACATGGTAAAAGGTCTTTTTATAGGTTTTTTGGATGAATTAGTTCATTTTTTACCATGAAAAGATGTTTTCAAATGTATTTTTGCCTATTTTAAACAGGTATGAGTAATGTGTCGCTTTTGTGCAGGACGAAGGGATTTCAAGGGAAATTGTAATTTTTCACAAACAAAATTTCAGAGTCATCTTTTAAGCCCTTTTCTGACTCCTAAAACATGAAAAGATCGCCGAGTGTTTCTTTTTCACTCGTTAAAACGGAATTAAAAGACGGTCCCCTTTTAGCTCTTTTCTGACCGCAAAATCAGGAAAAGATTGCCGGGTTTTTGTCGTTTCAAACTCGATAAGGAAATAAAACGACGTGTCTTTGATCGCTTTTTACTTTTCAGGTCAACGATACTATTATGAAAGTACTCCTTGGTCGCAAGATCAAGCGGTTCCCCCAGGTATTATTTTATACTTTTTCGGGCTTGAGGGACACAAATATACGAAAAAGTTCAACGTGGAGTTTCCTTAAGTTTTTCAGACTCTCTAAAATTGAAAAACGCCGAGTTTCTCCTATACTGGGCTCGTTAAACTTTTACAGTAAAGGACCTGTTCAATTACAAACAGGAACGAACCACTCCTTCCTAGGGTTCGCATTTAAACTAGGTTGGACTCGTCCGAAGGATGAGCTTAAATCAAGCATATGTTATCCTCCTCAAGCTTGTTAAAAATAAAGAGGTACTTGCCAGAAATGGTGGGGGAAAAAAGAGAAGAATGAACCTATTTGTCACCTTTTGCCTCAGAAGAAACTTTATTACCGCTCTTGAACACGACACTTTTCATTCACCTGGGTTGGGAAATCTTTTACCTCACAGTTGACTAAATCACTTTGAAAATCTTTAACCGGGTTCAGGGATCAACTTTGAGTTATTCGTCACCAAACCATCTGTTGTGTCGTTATGTGTTCAAGAGGTCTGCAAGCAAAACTTTCATCTGCAAAATACTTGTCATCCATTGACCATCCCTGAGTCAGTCCTTACAGCAACATTTCTTCAACTTGAACAATGATTTCGTGTTGCGGGCTTGCCTGCAACGGGTCGCTTTCTATCGACATCGACACATTATCTAGAAAGATGACTTAGGAATCGACAGTACCTTGAAGTCTGCATGCATCAATGGCAGGTTTCTCGCCTTTGACGTCAGTTTACATCATTGACTTTCGATCAGAGGATTCCGTGAAGTGTTCGACATCAAAACATCTATTCACATTTCACGGGTTGTGCTTGGTACTTTGAGAACCATTGACATTACTGGTGGTTTCTCTCACACTTGTTAACAGTTTACATCATTGACTGGTAATCAAGTGGTTTCTACCATGTTCGACATCAAATCATTTAATCACATGGCTAGAATCGTACCAATTCGGGAAGTAGAAGTGAAGACCCTGGATCTAGTTTCTACCATCCAGGCTGCGAGGAGTTTTGTATTCATTATCTATGTAGACTAATCATAAACAGATGGCTGCGTCCATACTGTGTCTACAAAAGTCTATAAAAATGATGTACTGCAAGATCATTCCTGTATCAGAATAGTTAGTCCATTAGTTAAAGTTTTGAATCTGAGTATGGGAATGCCTACCTCAGTGATGATATAATCTTATCCATGTATTTTGTGTTGAAAATTGCAGGTTCCAACCAGGCCATCCACAAGGCAATCCTTGAAATGATAAAGCGCTTCACCCTTCCTAGAATTACAAAACCCTATTCTATTCCAGGCTTCGCACTTTAGGGGGCAATCTGTTACACTAAAAAATGTCACCTTGACTACTTACAGTTAGTATGGCTCAAATCAACAAGTCATGCTACCCTCTTAGGCAAGTCTCATGCCTCTGTTATCCATCTCAAACTCAAAGAAGAGAGAAAGTCTTATAAAAATCATGTTTATCTCTGGGGTCGCAGGTTCTCTCTAGCCTTACCTGCGGGGACGCTGACTATGTTCACAAAAACTGCGTCCATGGACGCTCTGTATGTTAAAGGACAGGTGCGTCCTTCTGTAAAAGGCAAAATGCGCGAGTTTTATCTTGAAAAAGTTACTTGTGGTTACTTCTAGAACATTCTAGAGGTCGGTTTGATGAAATGGATGCGCCTCCAGTTGGTTCATGTATCTCTATTAAGGGGGAACTTATCCCATCAATAAGGGAGCTATCCCACCCATAGAGGGGGATGATCCCATTGATAGTGGACCTGAATAACCTCTTTACAGCACTATAAATGAAGGCATTGAGCCAGAAGGAGAGGAGGTTGGAGCTATACATTTTCTTTGGGTAAATGCTGCAGGATTTAGGTCTTCCATTAGAGCCTTTGTGAGGAGAGATTGTCTTCACTTGATTCTACTTGGGAGAGGGTGAGCTTTGTCAAAGTAGAGGAAAACCCTTGATGGACCCTGGGAGGAACTTGCACAACACCAAGGCCAGGTTGTAAGAGTTTCTTTGTTTCGTTATTAATACAAACTGGTTTATTTTTCTCAATAGCTTGTGTTAATGAGTTATTTCATGTGTTCCTTGGTCTGCATGTTGAATATATGTTTTATTATATGAAATGCAAGTGCTTGGTAATTGTTTGATTGTTTGTGGTTGCAGGAATTGACTTGAAGGAGGAGCTCATCCGGATCGTCAAGAACGGACTTCAACAACAGCGTTTTGGAATAAGGTAAGCCTAAACACTTGTAGTTTTCATGTTGTAAAAGGTGTATTTAGAGAAAGATCACTCCATTTTGTCTTGTTTGTCATTAGAATGTCTTAGACTTCTAGGAAGGTCAGTCGTGTCCGCACCCTTGACAGATTCCGTGTGACAGGATTAGATGACGAAAAAGGAATTTTGGAGTTTTCTTTACGTCCCTTTTCAGACTCTCTAAAATTGAAAAGGATCGAGTTATCTTTGTCGTTAAACTCGTTAAAACCAAATAGCGACAAACTTGTCCATAGTAGACAAGAAGGAGTTTCACTATCACTAGGCTCGTTAAAACATAGCGATGGGTTTGCCCGAAGGGCAAATTATAGAACAAGCATATGTCATCCTCCTCAAGCTTGACAAAAATAAAGAGGTACTGGTCAGCAATGACTGGGGAAAAATTGGGAAGAAAACTTGAAGAAACTTTGTTGGTAGCAAGTCGCTCTTGAACATGACACTTTCACTCCGCATCCAAGTCGAGTTGGGTTGTTTCATTCACCGGTCACATCACCATGGTCCCATCACACCATACATTTGGGGTTAATGCTACCAATCCATCACGTCAGTGTCGCCAATATGTTCAAGAGGAGTCATTCAGAGAATTCACCTGTGTCTCACCCACTACAACATATTTACACTCCATTCTTTCATGATCGCCACCCTGAACCTTATGTCATCAGATCGTTTTCACCTCCATTAAAATCATTTGCTCCGTTCCATGTCATTGATGTGGGATTCATTAAGGCCCTCCTGTGATGGATCGCTTCTTGTCGACATCAGCTCATTATCCAAGAAATCGATCTAGGAACACCCCGTTCAGTACTTTGAAGCTTGCATGCCTCAATGGCAAGTTTCTCACTTCCGGCGATAGGTTTACATCAATGGCCTTCGACCAAAAGATTTTGCGTGGTGTTCGACGCCAAGTCCTTTATTCACACCACGTGAATTGTACTGCAGTACCTTGAGGGTCATTATCATTATCGGTGATTCCTCTCGTGCCTGTTAACAGCTTACATCATTGGCTGGTAATTAGGCGATGTCTTTCCATGTTCGACTCCAGAACATCTCTCACATGGATAGACTTGTACTTCGATTGAAGATCGAACGAGATTGAAGACCCCGGATCTAGTTTCATCCATCCGGGCTGCGATATATATTCATGGAAATAAAGACATCAAATGTACATTATTACTACACAGATAATCATCCAATCAAAGGGATGATGACTCTACCAGAATTATCAGTCTACACTCAGACGATTGTCTGTCCTATGTACATGAAAATGAATTTATAAAGCTGAGCATGGGAATGCCCGCCTCAGCTAGATCATGAAAATATTATGAAGATAATGTATTGTATTGTATCTTATTATAGGTCTCCTCACAGCTTGAAAGAACTTCGGATCCTCATAATAAAGCATTTCACTCGACATCAAAAGATTAACAACCTCATGCTTTAGGGGGCAACTGTTATAGACATTTTTGGGCACTGCAACCCCAAGCATAAAATGCACATAAACCAAGGGCTCCTAAGTCCCTAAAAGTGTTGTTCTAACCCCTAAAGGAACAAGGTCAACTGATTACAGCTTCTCCCAGAAGTTCTCCATGAAAAACTGCTTAGAACTGGTCAAAACAGGATCATTTCAGTTGCTCCATAGGCAAAGTGCGTTGCATCTCACCTAAATACACTGTGTGGGTGCATTGCATTTCAAAATGCCCTTCTATGGGGTGCGATGGGCGAGAAGTGACAAATGGCAGTGTCATTCCGCGAGGTGGAGAGGCATGGAATCTTCCAGAAACTTCTCCTGTGACACTTGCCTCTCTGAATTCGACCAAGGATGAGTAAGAGATCATCAATCTCCAAGTGGAAGCAAGAACTATCAGAGGGAAGACACTAATCAAATCACAAGCTGACTCATCTCCCTTACAGATATCTATATATGGATCCCTCATCCCAGAGATCCAGAGGCTGGAATTTTGCATATTGTAAGGAATTGCTGTTGGTTTCTTGAGACAACATCAGAGTGTTGGGTGATCTAAGCTTTGTATGAGATGAAGAAGGGCTTACTTGCTGAGAGGATGATGATGGATCAGAACAACTGGTTGTAACTCCCTTGGCTCTTTCTTGTTTATCAATAAAAGCTATTCAAGTTTTCCTCCATACTCTTGTGTCATTTATGTTTTATGCATATGTATGGTCAATTTAAATCTGATCCTAGATTGTTTATGATTATAGATCCATGTTCTTGTATAGTTTTATGCTACTGTGATCCTATAGGTACTCTGTGAAGCTGGGCGTACAAGGGAGCAAGTAGCGAAAGACTATCAAGAGAGAGAGGAATCAAACTAGGAGCATCAAAAGATTAACGACCTCATGCTTTAGGGGGCAACTATTATAGACATTTTTGGGTACTGCAACCCCAAGCATAAAATGTCCATAAACCAAGGGCTCCTAAGTCCCTAAAAGTGTTGTTCTAACCCCTAAAGGAACAAGGTCAACTTATTACAGCTTCTCCCAGAAGTTCTCCATGAAAAACTGCTCAGAACTGGTCAAAACAAGATCATTTCAGCTACTCCATAGGCAAAGTGCGTTGCACCTCACCTAAATACACTGTGTGGGTGCGTTGCATTTCAAAATGCCCTTCTATGGGGTGCGATGGGTGAGAAGTGACAAATGGCAGTGTCATTCTGCGAGGTGGAGAGGCATGGAATCTTCCAGAAACTTCTCCTGTGACACTTGCCTCTCTGAATTCGACCAAGGATGAGTAAGAGATCATCAATCTCCAAGTGGAAGCAAGAACTATCAGAGGGAAGACACTAATCAAATCACAAGCTGACTCATCTCCCTTACAGATATCTATATATGGATCCCTCATCCCAGAGATCCAGAGGCTGGAATTTTTCATATTGTAAGGAACTGTTGTTGGTTTCTTGAGACAACATCAGAGTGTTGGGTGATCTAAGCTTTGTATGAGGTGAAGAAGGGCTTAGTTGCTGAGAGGATGATGCTGGGTCAGAACAACTGGTTGTAACTCCCTTGGCTCTTTCTTGTTTATCAATAAAATCTATTCAAGTTTTCCTCCATACTCTTGTGTCATTTATGTTTTATGCATCTGTATGGTCAATTTACATCTGATCCTAGATTGTTTATGATTATAGATCCATGTTCTTGTATAGTTTTATGCTACTGTGACCCTACAGGTACTCTGTGAAGCTGGGTGTACAAGGGAGCAAGTAGCGAAAGACTATCAAGAGAGAGAGGAATCGAACTAGGAGATTAGCGCAAGACAGAGGTTGGTCTTCTTTGTTCTTCTCTCATCTATATTTCATAAAGGAAAAACGAAAGTAGCTTTACTTTGTTTGTTTCTAAGGTAGCTACCACACCTTAGTGGGATAAGCAGTTCTGTGTAGACACTTTTCCCTGTAACACCCCCTCTCCTACTTGTCCGAACTAACCTCACGACTGTTCCACCTGGCTTCTGTGACGAGTTGGTATCCATAGTTGCTACTCCTAGGGATCTACACAGGTGGCTGCGAAGGGGAATCCCATGGCACCTGAGGTCGACATTGCATCACTCTCAACTGTACTACTGGAGGGCACCCTTGCGAAGCTCGGGGGCTTGCACCGGCATAGGCTGTTGTTAGGAGGTCAGTGTAACTTCCTCTATTACCTTCACTGATAGGATTGGGCCCTCATCATCCCAGACTATCTTTGGAAGGCCCCTTAATTCGCTTTCTTGTATTTTGGTGTCCGGTCCTAATCACCCAGAGCGGAAATACTTGGAAGTTGTTTGACTGGCTAATATCCTTAGGGACTTTATAATGTGTGCTCTGTGCTCTTAGTTGGCCTAGCTTTCAATTTTTTGAGTCTTTAGTTAGATCTTAACAAAAAATTCAAAGTGGCTAACCGATCACCTAGACAGTCTCGAAGACTTCGTGGTCTTTCACCACCAAGTTTAGAGCCTTCTCCTAGAAGACACAGAGGTAATACTGCTGGTGGGTTTCATCCCACAACAGTTGACGCATTGGAGATTGATCCTCCTCTCGGGGGCATTAGTGTTCAAGCAAGGCCTGGCACTTCCACAGAGCAAGAGAGGAACACTCCAGTTCTCTCTCGAGTTCTCTTTCAAATAGAGAATAACATAGAGGTAGAAGAACTCTCAGAGTCATTAGCGGCTCCGAATTCTCCCCTACCATCTAGCCATCCGGACGTATTACAATACGTTGGGACTCCGACGCATAGACCGTCAAGTCCAGGTTACGCTACGCGCTTACCGTCGATGACCACTACTCGAAGCATGGCTTCTACTACAAGTGCTACAACTATGCAGACTCCAACATCGGTACAAGGGGGAGGAACAATTTCCATCTCCTCTGCTTCTTTGTTTGGATCTTTTGCTAGCACATCTTTAGTTGGGTCTACCTCCATTCCGTCCACGAGTGGAAATTCCCAAACCAATGCTTTTAGTTCTAGATTCTTCCCATTTGGCACCCATTCATAGGGTATTCCATTAGTTCCATTTAGTGTCGCCACGTCCATGATGGGTGGATCGGCTTCATTCCAGGGTTTTCCTTTCAGAAGTGGTCATATACCACATTCCAACCCAACAATAGGATCCATGCCTTTTTCTTCTATAGGATAAAGCAGCAATCCTTTCCAAGGTTAGACTAACCCTAGGTTAGTGGCGTGGGAACTAGGAATCCATTTTTCGGCCAACAAGGGAATAGGCCGTACTCCACAGTTAGTTCATTTCAAAGTATTCCTCCCTTAACTTTGGTTTGGAATCCGTATTAGGGGTTATCAACTCCTTATAATCCTTTAGGAGGAAACTTTGTTGGTTATGGAGGTTTTGCGGCCGGAGTTGGTCAAACTCTGAATTTTGCTAGATCACAAGGCTTGCCTTTTGGTTCAGTTGGTTCTGCTGGTTACTTTGGGCAGCCTGGTGCCTTCCAAAATCCAGGCCAATCTTTTCAGAACTTTGGGATCTCCGCCCAGTCTGGGTAGAATCCCCAAGGTCCTCCTAGGCTTCCGTTTCTGGCAACTTTGAACTTGCCAGATCTCACTAAGTTAACAAACGATCCAATCAAATACAATCTGGCCTGGCCTCCAGTCCCAACCAAACTCCCTTCGGACATTCCAAAATTCGAAGGGAAGAGTGGTGAAGACCCAGGTGACCATGTAACCACATTCCATTTGTGGTGCTCCTCTAACTCCCTTATCGATAACTCGATTAGGTTGAGACTTTTTCAATGCACCTTGACTGGTAATGCGGCCAAATGGTATATAGAGTTGCCATGGGGCAGCTTACATCTTTCGCTGACTTAGCTAATATTTTCTTAAATCATTTCTAGTTGCCTGTCCGTTATGATGCCGGAACTGAACTTCTGGCCAATTTTCGTCAGGATAAGGCAACCCACATTTCTGACCATATTCAGGAATGGAGATGGAGAAAGAGGCTCATTAAAGCCGAAATCCCTCTGGAGTACGTCTCGAATGGTTTTTGAAATCTTTACAACCCGAGATCTCTAAGGATGTCTCCATGTTTAGAGTCTATTCTGAGGAGCAAGCCATTTTTAGGGCCTAGCAATTAGAATTGATCTACTCTCAGTCTGGGATCCTACAAAAATACTTGCCAGATGCTCCTGGGTCTAAGGTTGACATAGCCAAGTCGAAGCCAGGTCCCCATGCGGATGGTATCGTTGAGTCGGTAGACACAAATGCGGTGAACTTGTTGAACCAATTGCAACAGTTGTCTTTACAAACTACTTCTAACAACCAAGTCACATTGTCTAACTGTCCGGCTTCCCAAACCTCTTCGATTAATGCCATCCAATCTGATAACCCCAAAGAAAATCAAAATTCCAATGGGAAAAAGAAAAGACGAGGTAAGAAAAAGAACCAGGATGGGAAGGCTGATGCAAATAAATCTGGTAATAATGCTGGTGGTGGTAGAAATGAGTCTAGAAAGAAAGTCAAGTTTCCATGCAAGTTGTGCAGTGGAGACCATTTAACTCACCTCTGCTCCAAGATTGAAGACACTCAGCGCTTGTTAGTGCAGCAAGTGACTTCTACTTCTCAGGCTGTGTTAACCAACCCTTTTCCCCAAGGGCAGCAACTCCTTGCTGGCACGAGTTCGAATCCTGGAACCTCCGCAGGGGGCAACCAGGAAGGGGAAAAATCATCAAATGTTTTCATGATGGGTTGTAACGTCCATGTGGCTACTCGGTCACGCGATTATAGTGAAGCTGAAAATTCCAAGGACAAGACTGCTCCTGGAAATACCGACCTTCATATTGAGCGACCCCTTGTCGAGACTATACCACAAATACTGAAAGGTTCCACTAAACGTGTGACTATTAATCCTAATGCTAGGGCCACCCAGAATTACTCCATTGTTGAGAATCTGGCTCAGAGTCCGTGCGCCATGTCCACTTTAGAGATTCTCCAATCGTGTCCGGCTAAACGAAGTGCTTTACTTTCTGCGATTGGGGCAGTCGATCCAACTAACTCTTTAGTGCTCACTTTTGACATGTTAAATGTCAAAAAGCGACTCCCTCATCATATGGCTTTCCAAATAAAGTCTACATACCAGAAAATTAACATTTTTCGTACCGTTATCGATGAAGGAGCTTCCATGTGCGTCATGTCGATGTCATGCTGGAAGGCTATTGGATCGCCTTCGGCTGTTCCTTCACCTACCATCGTGACTTCATTTGATGGTCATTCTCATAAGCCGCATGGGATTATCCCGGCCTTTCCTATATGTGTTGGGGGGAAGGTTGTCAATATTGAAGTAGAAGTCATAGATGCTAACCTAGACTACAATCTCCTCTTAGGAAGGAACTGGGTATACGAAATGGACGCCATTGTTTCGACTCTGTTTCGTGTCATTTGGTTTCCTCATGAGGGGAAAATCATTAAGGTTGATCAATTGGATTATTGTACAGTCGATCCTCAAGCAAGCTCTAACTCCATTGTTCCCTTAGTGGATAACCCTCGTCCGCCTACTATGAATTTAGGAGTGGGGATGTATTCCTCATTGATGGGTACCTTTGATCTTCCCTCTCCTTTTGCTAGAAGCAATGTCGTTTCATCATCTAAGGAGTCTCCTCGAGAAGAGTTCTTCTGAACTCGTTATTTTTCAGACCCTTGGACCTTGCCTTCACCTACGACCACATTAGCTGAAGGACAAGTAAATGGAATGGAATTCCCTATATCTGTAGCTGAGCTTAGATATCAGTCTATCGTCAACTCTGCAGATGACCACTCTACCCCTTTTTTCGAAGAGGAGTTAGATGGTGATGTGGCCCCGGCCTGGAGCCTTGATTCTGCCTCTGCCTTGGACTGCTTAGATTCCATTTTACCTTCTGAAGAAGAAATCCTCGAAGCAATGATGGGTATATATTGACCTTGGGAAGACTTACACCATCGTTCATACTGTCTTCCTCCATTGCAGGAAGTAGAATCTAGATTCTCCAAGCTCTTTACTAGTGATGTTTGTACGATGTCAAATCCTTTGGCTCCAGCACACGTTCGTGCCGAAGGTAATATGTCGGTGATTTAAAAAATGATACCTATAAACATCTCTAGGGACCTTAACGTGATCGAGAATCTCTTCATCAAAATTGAATGTTCCCCTGAAGAAATTCAAATTTACACCGACCTTTTTAAGGAATTTCGAGATGTATTTGCTTGGTCTTATGAAGAAATGCCTGGCATTGACCCATCTATAGTTCAACATGAGATCAAGACATATGAAAACGCCAAACCAGTTCGTCAAAGGCTTCAGCCGGTTAACCCTAGGAAAGTAGCAGCTATCAAAGCTGAAGTTGAGAAGCTGTTAAAGGCGGGTTTCATATACCCTATTCCTCTTACTGATTGGGTTTCTAATCCAGTCCTTGTGGATAAAAAGCAAGGAACAATCCGAGTATGCATCGATTTTAGGGACCTAAACAAGGCTTGTCCGAAAGATAATTACCCCATGCCATTAATTGATCAGATTATCGATGAGTGTGCGGGTAATGAGATTTTTTCCTTCATGGATGGTTTTTCTGGATATAATCAAATTTCTATCCATCCTGAAGATCAACATAAGAGAGCCTTTATATGTCCCTGGGGTACCTTTGCATATAGAAAGATGCCTTTTGGTCTTAAAAATGTTGGAGCCACTTTTCAGTGGGCCATGTCATATGCTTTCCACGACATCAAACATGTCATCGAAGCATACTTGGATGATCTTGTTGATTGTTCTCGAAAGAGAAATGATCACCCTAGTCATCTTTGATTGGTTTTCGAGCGATGTCGTTTTTATAAAATCCGGTTGAATCCCAACAAGTGCGTTTTCGTGGTTATGTCCGGTCGGTTGTTAGGGTTCATTGTGTAAAATGAAGGGATTTGGGTTGATCCCTTCAAGGTTGAGGCAATAGTTCAGTTGCCTCCCCTGTCCTCAATTCAACAACTTCAAAGTCTTCAAGGGAAGGCTAATTTCTTAAGACGGTTTGTAGCGAACTATGCCGAGATCACTAAAGGGTTCATGCGTTTGCTACGGAAAGGAGTTCCATTTGTGTGGGACGACTTTGCATAGCAGTCATTCGATGCTTTGAAAAAGGCATTAGTCTCTGCCCCACTTTTGAGTCCACCAGATTATGGTAGAGACTTCCTTTTATATCTCGCTGTAGCGGAATCAACCATTGGTATGGTTCTCATTCAGGAGGACGATGCTCTCACCGAGCATGTGATTTATTATTTGAGCCGAGGCTTAATAGGTCCTGAACTTCACTATTCTCCGGTTGAGAAGTTGGCCTTGGCAGTTGTCCATGCTGTCCAACGGCTCCGTCATTATATCCTGCTACGCAAAACCTTTGTCTTAGCGGTGGTCAATCCATTTCAATTTTTCCTCAATAGGCGAGTGATTGGGGGCAAATATAATTGATGGATAGTCATTTTGCAAGAATTTGATCTCGAGTTCTTGTCTGCCAAGTCTAAGAAATCCATGGTTTTCGCTGAGCTAATTTCTGAGCTGCCTTGTGGAGAGGATACTATTTATGAGGAAAGTTTTCCCGACGAACATTTATTCCTCATCTCTTCACTCGACCCTTGGTATGGAGATATCATTGTCTATCTCCAGACTTCGAAGTTTCCCTCTACTTTCTCCAAGGATGAACGTCGAAAATTACGTCACCTGGCTAAAAATTATGTTATCATTAGTGACACATTATACCGTCGACGGGTTGATTCAATCCTTCGGCACTGTTTAACCTTAGAGGAAGTAGAGTCAGTGCTAAATGACTGCCACAGTGGAGCTTGTGGTGGTCATCTATCAGGGCTTGCTACAGCCCAGCGCATCTTGCGTGCTGGCTATTTTTGGCCTTCACTCTTTAAAGACTGTGTTGAAGCGGTCAAACGGTGTCAGCCCTGTCAAATTTATACTTGGAAGATGCATGCACATCCAGCTCCTATTTTTCCCGTTGTCACCGTCAGTCCCTTTACCAAGTGGGGTATTGATTTTACAACTTGTAATCCACCTTCAATGGCGAATCATAGGTACATTATCATGGCTGTAGACTATTTTACGAAGTGGGCTGAGGCCATGCCCACTTATAAAAATGATAGTGACACGGCAGCATTGTTCCTTTTTAATTAGGTTAGCTCAAGATTTGGTATCCCGAGAGAGATTGTCACTGATCATGGCAGTCACTTCCAGAATCAACTGATGTCTGAATTGGCTCTCAAATTGGGTTTCCACCAGGAGCATTTGTCTCCTTATTAGGCCAATGGACATGTCGAGGCAGCTAATAAAACTCTTAAGACGATCCTCCAACGGAAAATCAATAAAAATTGGTCCAATTGGCATGTTATGTTGTATCCGGCTCTTTGGGCATACCGAACCTCCGTAAAGACTGCTACTGGTTTTACACCTTTTCAGTTGGTTTATGGGATGGAATCTATCTTTCCGGTTGAATGTGAAATTCCATCTCTTAAGTTAGCTGTTGAGCTCCTTCCAAAGACATCAAGTCTCGAAGAGCGCCTCCTTCACTTGGAACATCTTGATGAGTAGCGTCGAGATGCCGCCACGATGAATGAGGCTCATAAGAAAAGGGTTAAAACGCAGTATGATAAAGCTGTCCGTCCTCGAGTATTTTCTGAAGGTGACCTTGTCTTGGTCTATGACCAAGATAAGGACACCTTGGGGGCAGGCAAGTTTAAGCCTATGTGGTACGGTCCTTTCATTATTAAACGAGTTTTAGAAAAAGGGTCGTATGAGTTAATCGATTTTGAGGGAAACAAGCTGGCGGAGCCCCGAAACAGGCTCTACCTAAAGAAGTATTTTGCTTAAGTAGGAGTTAGGCAATGGCTTCTTTGTAAATTATGTATATTTGTACATATATCATCGAGAGTTTTTTGATATCAACACATTTTGGTCTGCTGTGACAGGTGTTGATGGATGACTTGGTCTATTTTGGATTCGTCGATGGTGCTAGTCAGCACACTCGGAATCTCGCTTCCACAGCTTGGGTACTCTATTATCCAACTAGTCAATTGATGGTATCAAGAAGCATATGCATCGGTCCTGCTTCAAACAATATGGCCAAGTATACTACCATTATTAATTTACTATCCAAGGCAATTTCTCATGAGATCGACTCGTTGGTAGTTTATCTTGATTCTCAATTGATAGTGTCACAATTAAACAACATTTATCGGGTAAGGGATCCATGTTTATATTGCTAGTATTTAAGGGTGAGGTTGTTGCAAAGATCATTTACTTATATTAATTATTTGCACATTCCAAGATCTCATAATTGGTTAGCTGATTCTATCGCTAATCAAGCATTAGACTGGCACATCAATCATTCATCACAATAAAATCAAGCATCAAAAAGTCAAACTGTATATATATATATATAGATATCATAAAGCGTCTCGAGTGTACATATGTTTGTCCAAAAAAATACAAAATTGGGACTCAAATGCCCATAATCATGTCCGGCATATCTAATGCCTCGGCTCAGGATGAGCGGCTAAGTAGGTAACTATCGCATTGGCCACACATCGAAAAGTGCGAACCTAGTCACGTGGCATGCCAACAACATGATGCTGCATATCCTCAGGAAGGTCCTCTATGGCAGCCATTAGTACTCGGCAACTCAGTCTCGCCAAGTGTCACTAGACATTATGTATAACTCATTTTGTATCAAAGGTCGCCTCTTCGGCTCCTCGGCCACGCCATCCATGCCGTGGGAACCCATCTGGTCATACCGGCCCAATATCTGGAACATGATCATCATATTAGTCATTTGAATCCCATCACAAATATTTTTCAAAATTCATCATTATATTTGAAAAATCCAAAAAAAATCATAAAATCAAAAAATTCTTACCAATGTCACCCCATGCTGCATTCGGTGGTAATGCTAGATCATGTTCTCCTCGGAAATCCAACCCAGCATAGGGGTAGTCATCTATGGCGATGATCTGCTGATCCCACCAGGTGAAGAAGTCATCGTCAAATGCAGTCCGTGGGACCTCCCCACCCCCTAGATGTTTCATCAGGTCAGCCCACCGGCCCATGCGTGGATCTCGTGGGGTGCTGATGGAAACTGCTACCCTAGGGCGGAGTGCGGGGACCTTCTCAAAAAAGAAAGAGCACAGGATAGTCCTATATCCAAAGTTTTTGGTCTGTCCCCTCTTGATAGAAGTGAGTTGGCTCTTCATGTTGGCCAGAGGAGGAGTACACTAGTCAAACATAGTGGTGAGACAGTCAATTGCCACGCTCATGGTTAGCCGTGATGCCTGATGCAGAGAGGCTGATCCGTTCACTCGAGCTATGGTGAACAGGATTATCCTCAGTGATAAACTCGCCACATGTGTGATGGAAATCTTACTCCCAACCTTCTTGGGATGTCTCAGGCAATATATCTGTACGTATTCCTCGATCGTGAGACTGCTCCGTGTCTTTCCCCAGGAATGTACTAACTCTCCCCTTCGGGAAAGGCCCGTGATGAAATAAATATCCTCCACTTCTATCCTGAGTGGCATCTAGTCAACCATAAAGGCATCCTCCTTGATATCCCAATAATCAATGAACATCTCAAGCAGACGTGTGTTTGCTTTCATATTTGACAGTTTGAAGAATTTAAGCAAACCACATCCCCGTAGGGCTTCCAAAGCATCAGGATCATTCATGACTTCATTATCCACCGCGGCATGCTCTCTTTCTCACCAGGTGACCGGCATCCTGAGGAAAAAATGATTTTCAACCGTTAGTTTTTTGTTTAAAAATGTTCGCGGCGTATACGCGGGTCCCTGTGCACACAGTCGCGTATAGGGCCCGTGTGTACACGGGTTTGATATTACCAACCCGCATATATGCCGCGGTGAAATTTTTGGCAAAAAATTCAACGGTAAAACATTAATTCAAAATCTTAAAACTAGTCACAATCAATTGCAAGACAAGTATAAGAGTTAGCTGGAGGTTTTTGAAGAATCTGAACAGTTGAATTTGGCATATGGGAAGTTTTCTCCTTTTGCTCTAATTCTTTGCTCTCAAACTGAAATGGTGAAAATGGTGAGTCCAAAATCTCTTTTATAGGTTTTGAAAATGCAATTTTTTTTCAAAATTTTATTTTGTTTGGCCCCATGTGGCTTTTAACTTGGGAGCTTGGAATGTCGAGAATGGTTTGATTTTCAGGACATTTTGGACGTTTTTCGACAGTTTCGAGACGGTTCCATGACTGCTGACCTGTCATGGTAGGTATCATTTTCTCACTGGCATATAGGTTAGGGACACCATTTTTCCATTGCATTATGCATACTAGCCTCCATTTGTCGATACATATACCATAGGGTCGACCCCATCGTGTTATGGTTCGTAAGCCATCTTCACTCACCAATTCTTTAAATCATGACATGATGGTAGAGCTAGCCTTTACATGGGCATTGTAGTTAGCACCTCACTAAAATTTGTTGCCCATGCTGCTCCGATTTGAGTAGGCTCGGGAGTCCTTTGTAGTCTCGCAATGACTTATGCATTGAAGACTCAATCCTCTTAGCTTCTTCACTTCGTTCTGGCCTTATACCCTAGAGGCTCTTTTGTGTTGAGTTGTACTACTGCATTGCATGTTCACCACTTGCACCGTTTGGCCTAGAGCTGGCTTCACTTGGACTCGTGTTTAAGCCAACTTTTCACCATGACGACTGCAAAATCAACCTTGCATACCTTTGCATTCTGCAACTTGACACACCTTGACCTGTGGAAGGAACACACCTTTGAGTGTCACTGACCAGTTTTCACCTCCCTGCATTGAGCATTGGAACGTTCCATTCCCAAGAACTAGATCATCTGTTTCACCGACACTCATTCTTTCCACTATACCATAACATTCTTTTATTCTTTTTCAAGCTTAACAGAAAAAGACAAAAAAATTAAATATTCCAAAAAGATCGGGAATGGGACAGTATTTCCATTTATTGTTGGCAGTTAGAGTCAGCCATGTCGCCCTTGAACAAAGCACTCAAAGCAAAGTCTCCTCCATTTGGGCGGGATTTAGTTTGACTTAGGTATGCCTTAACCTTGTTATCGAGTCAGTTCTCCCCCGATTGGTTATCTCTTCCAATCATATGGAGGGTTCATTCGTGCCTCCTGCATGACGAACTTATACAGAGTCATCATATGCTACCACATAGTCACATTGAGTCGTGCTTTTGTTCAAGGGAAGTTAGCCTGAGTCGGCCTCTCTGCGGTGTCTCTTGACTCATTTTTCAGTCAGCCATCCCTGGTTGTTAGTGTCATGTCTATCATCACATCATCTATATTGGTCCTTTACTCGTGTCGGTTTGAGAAGGTCTCCATTGACTTCTTGCTGGTGGGTCTTGTCCTTATCGACGACGACATCTTGCTCTGAGGACAGGCCTAGAGCTGCACCCTGGCCTTTTTTTCATTATTGATAGGTCACCTTGTGCTCAGCATCGATCAGTATCATGGGTCTTTGACTGAGTGGTTTCCCTTGTGTTTGACATCAGCTTACATTATCACACATTGGGATTCATGTAGTACCTTGGTTTCCATTTTACCCTATTGGTGGATACCTCGCCTCTGTGTCAGCTTCCATTATTGGTTGGTTCAGAGGGTTTCTGTCGTGTGCTAGCCACATCTTATGTACGCTGGAAATGTACTTTGGTTGGGTTACTATATCTCTTTCGTCTGATTCCTTCCACATTATTGGCCTACAGGTTACACTCACGCTAGATTGATGAAGGATTCCTTAATGCCTTCCTTCTAGTGGATCTTTCCCTATTGACTCCGACTCATTGCTCTGGGGCAAAGATCTAGAGTCCATTTGGCAGTACCTTGCGGTTTGCAGTCATTAGTGGCAGATCCTTCGCTATCGACAGTGGGAAACCATCATTGTCTCCTGATCGATGGATTCTTATAGGTGTTCGACTCTAGCTCATCTATTCACACTTGTTGGATTGTACTGGGTACCTTGACACTCATTATCATTATCGGTGAGTAGTCTCGCGTTTTTTAACAGTATACATCAATGACCGGTAATCAAATGATTTCTCACATGGTCAACTTCAGATCATTTATTCCCATGGTGTAGAAATGTACCACGGCGGTTGGTGAAGACCTCAGGTTGTATTAGCATTGATTGGTTCACTTGATAGTTGCTCTTGTTGCTACTAGTTGATACTACTCCACCTTATATGTTGCAGTCAGTAATGGCGACATTCTATATGCTGGCACCTGAGTTTGCAGTGTAGTACCATCCTATTCCATCATGTTCAGTTGGTACCTTTTGGGATCAGTCTTTGATATCAGTGATCCGTTGCATCTTTCAGCATCATTGACAGTCTTATATGTGATATTTAGACATGTACTTGTTTGATCATGATCAGATGATCCATTATGTATTTTCCAGTCATTTATGCTTGTATACTTAGTGGATCCTCTTGTACTTGATAAGGGGACATGCTTTACTTTTTCTGAGCATGGGTATGCCAGCCTCAGACAGTGTTTCTTTCTGATCTCCCTTTGTGGCTTGGCAGGCTGAATTCTGGTGAAGTCCTTCTCGGTTTTTGACAGATTTCCTTTCCATGTACTTGCTTAATACATTTCGGCCATCATTTACCCCTTCTGACCTCGTATATTAGGGGGCATCTGTTATAGCTCCAAATCTCACTCTTATGGTTTGTGATGCTGCACTCATGGCCTAGGGCAACCCCTCCTTCCAGACCTGGTCCACAAATTTAAAAAACAATGTTTTATCCCTTATACGTGACATTGCCCTGAGTTAAATGTGTGTATACATGGGTAGGCATATACCCAACCCGCATATATGTATTAAAAAACTTAAAAAAATATAAAACTCCTTAATTTCGGGCGGAGATCGTGGGTTTTACCTGCCGATCACCTATTAGTGCCCATGGCCCAACTATTCCTAACCAACTCCCAACTAAAAACTACTTTGGGAGAAGTATAAAAAGGATTCAATGGGAAGGCCTAAGGGAGGACAGAAGAGAGATAAAGGTTATTATGCTAAGATTTTCCCCTGACCAGGTCTAAAGATCCTTGTGCCTCCTGCACTTCCCCCATTTGTACAGGAAACCCTTGTTTCCTTGTGTGTTGATGTTCATCCACTACTTGTGACATCGTGGAGTAAGTCATGGAAGGAGTTTGTTAAAGGCTTGAGGTTGGACGAATTCGGAAGAAGGCTTTGCTTGGAGCCTGCGAAAGGGTGACTCAGGTGAAATTATTCCTTTTTTGTACTTTATTTGTCTATAATAAAAGAAACACATGTCTTGGTTCCTGATATAAATCTTCTTCATGTTTATGATATTCATGTTAGAATTCATATGTGAATGGTTGTTTAAATTTCATAACTAACTACCTTTCTTTATAACATGAAGATGGTTTCTTTATAAGGTTTTGTCCATATACTGTTGTGCTCTCTTGAATTGGTTGTTTTGCAGGTCAAAGGAGCAAAAGGAACTCTAAGAAGGGTTTGGGCCCTAAAGGACCTTCTCAAATGTAGGACCTCAGGTATGCCCCTTATCATAGAATTTGCTTATAATAGCATAATGGTTGTGTGAATGTGTGTTTCTCTGTATAGACAACTTTCAGTCTGCTAGGGTTTCAACCCAAAAGCCCTAGGGGAACATTTCCCTTAACAAACATTGGGAGGAGGTTTCAATGGATTTTTTCACAGGTTTACCCAAGTCTGAAGGAAAAAGTGTCATCGTGGTGGTAGTTGTTAGACTTACCAAGTATGCACACTTTTGTGATTTATCTCATCCATTTAAAGCCCGTACAATTTCTACTGCATTTATGGAAACAATTCAAAAGCTACATGGAAAACCAAAGATTATTGTAAGTGACGGAGATCGCATTTTCAGTGAAAATTTTTGGACTAAATTATTTTCTTGTCTCGGTACTTAGTTTTATCATAGTTCATCTTATCATCCTCAATCTGATGGGAAAACTGAGATAGTGAAAAAAATGTTTGTAAGGATATCTTCGTTTCTTTGCATCTAATAAACAAACACAATGGGTCAAGTGGTTGCCTCTAGTTGAAAGGTACTATAACACTTCCTTCCATACTGCAGCAAAAATGACCCCATTTATGGAACTTTATGGATATCATCCACCATCCATCACAACATCTTTAGGATAACATTCTAAGGTTCAAGCAATGGAAGATCACATCTAGCATCAACAACAGGTTGTCCAACTCTTAAAGGATAACCTCACTTTGGCACATAAAAGAATGAAACAATAGGCAGATCAAAATTGTAGTGAAAGACGTTTTGATGTAGGTGATTGGGTATTTCTATGGCTACAACCATACAAAAAAATGGCTTTCAAGCAAGCTAAGAAGAATAATAAGTTATCACCAAAGTATTATTGTCCATACAAGGTGTTGCAAAAAATTGGTACTATGGCATACAAATTAGAGCTTCGTGTATATTCCTGAGTGCACCGAGTTTTCCATGTTTCATGCTTAAAGAAGGTTATAGGTGATAAGCTCCTAGTTCAAACAATATTGCCAGAAATTGACGAGGAAGGAAAAATCATATTAGAACCTGAAGCAGTCACAGAAACGAGAACTCAACAGCTACTAAATCGATCAGTTTCAGAGTATCTCATCAAGTGAAAGAACTTACCCTCTAAAAATTCCACATGGGACGATGAAAATTTTATACAGAAGCATCCCTAACTACTCAAGTTTTGAGGAAAACACTTTTTTGAAGGAGAGGGGCATATTAGGTCCCTATAATACTAGTGATTCCCCCATTACGATTGTCATTGTAGCCCCTTATTGTTATTGTTGTGCCCCTATTGTCCCCACATTGTTATTATTGTGCCCCATAGAAGCCCATTATTGTTATTATTGTGCCCTTTTATTATTTTTATGCCGAGTTTGATTACATTGTGATCCCTTAGATCCTATTTATAGAAAGGAGTTTTTGTCATTTGTATCATCCAAGAATTGTTCATTTGTGTAATCTAAAGGAGATTGCCCCCTCAAAAAGGCTAATTTTGAAGTCGTTGATCTATATTTTCCATATTTTTGTGAGTTGGTTTCATAACAACAATTAAAAAAAAAAAATTTCCCACCAAAATATTTACCCTTAGGGATGACATCATCATACTAAATCCTATTGGGTCATTTAAACTTATTTTGGTTACCACGTTTTTTGTTTTGAGGCCCATTTTTTACGTCAAGATTCTCCTAATGACATGTTAATTGTCAACTATCCATTTGGATCATTTAAAATACTTAATCCACTTACCACGTGTCATGTTCACAAGTCACCACATCAGGTATCCTAACAAATAGTGTCCATGTCATCCAATACACTTGGAATCCATGTCATCAAACCCACTTTGAATCCATGTCATCTAGGGTCTACTTAGATTTCTTCATCTAGCAAACCATTAATATAATGGGAGGACCCATCCTGGTTTTGGTGCAAAGAAAAAGGGGTTCCCAAAAACAATCACAAGCTACCACATAAGCAATGGTAAATCATGATGGTTTCCACCATGGAGGATATATCCCTATTAACATTTTTATGGGTCAAGGCTCCCTCATGTCAGAGGTTTGTCCTTGACTCCTAATCCAATGATGCATCCTTTTATTTATTGGTTGACCTACTTGATCCATTGACGACAAATGGAACTTGTTATCTATCTAGCACTAAATCATCTCCTGGGCCCCGTCAATCGATTATTTGTGTCTAGGGACCACTTGCATTTTGTAATGTCTAGTGGGTGCTAAGCTCAAAATTTCTTACCAATGGGCTCTCTATGACCTTAGTCTATGACTAGGATCTAATCTTATTATCCATTTCATCAGCCTTATCCTTTTGGTCAGTAATGACTTAGTCCAAACCATTGAGGGGCCTATGTTGCACCCACGTACCTCTACAAAGCTATGACTAGGGCAAAACCATGCTTATAGTACTTCACTTTAAATCCAATTTTATCCTTAGTCCATGGGAGTTAGAAAATGTTCCATATACCATTGGAAAGGTATTTGAGTATGCTAGACAATTATGCACTTTGCATTCTCATTTCAAATAAGTAACTAAAGAATTATTTCCTTAACATGATCCCCCTAAACTTAACATCAATGACAACACATACATAACAATCTCCCTATTTCACATTAATGGAAAGAGCACTAGACATTGTTGGTCACTGATGGCTTTGAATTTGGCTACCCTTGTCAAGATGTAGAAGTTAATGTATGTGCCAATGTCTTCTCACTCTCCCTAATAATACTAGTCTACTACAATGTCTACTCAGATTACATATCCAATGCTTACTCCAATGTCTGCTCACTCTCCCCAATAATACTAATCTACTACAATGTCTACTTAGATTGCATATCCAATGCTTACTCCAATGTCTACTCACATTTAATCTCCAATGTTTACTCCAATGTCTACTGACTCTCCCCCTTTGACATTAATGGAAAATGGGGTTGGTATTTGTAATAGTTGAACTTTATTTCTTATATGAATTCCTTTGTTGTTATCCCAATTGATTATTGTGCTAACATATACCAATTATTGTGCCAAGAGCTAAATTTTCCCTATAATCGAGTATAACATGTTGTTGATTTGAATAACTAATGAACCTAAATGTTTCATCCACTTATAAATATTGAATGAGAAAAAACATATAAGATATTCAGACTTTTCATTTCATGTTTTACTTGAGAAATGAAATCCCCCTGAACAAGTGTTATTCCTAATCATATTTTTCTCTTCTTCTATCTCCCCTTGAGTTTATTTTCTTCTCTTCTTGTTGAAATACTTGTAGACAGAAATTACTAATAAAATTGAATAATTGTCATATTTTCCCTTATCATAATGAAACTTATTGAATAAATGAGGAAGATACCACTCCCAACTTCTTCCTTAAGTATTCAAATGGTTCTTTGGCAAGAGTTTTAGTGAATATATCAACTATTTGTTCCTTAGATGTTATATATTCCAACTTGATAACTTTATTAGCCACCCATTCTCTAATCAAATGATTCTTTTTAGGCAAATTCTTGGCTTTTGAGTCAAGAAAAAGGTTCTTGGAAAAACTTATGGAACTTGTGTTATCACAAATGACAAGAACTATTTCATCATACATCACCTTCATATCTTGCAAGGTATGCTTCTTCCATAAGATTTTAGTGCTATATGTAATAATTTCTATCTACTTCGATTCAGGTATGGACAATGAGACTAATGTATGATTTTTACTTGACCAAGTTACCAAACAATATCCTATTAAGAAGGTACCACCACTTGTTATTTTTTGATCATCTACACTACCAACCTAATTATATCATGTGTATGTAGTTAAGGAAAATTTCTAACCCTAGGAAACCATAAATCAAAGTTCATTATGGCTTTTATATATCTAGAAATTATTTTTTTCAGCTAATAGATCACTCTCATTGGGTGTTGATTGATACCTTTCTACTAAGCCAACAACCTGCATTATGTTTAGCATTGAGGTTTTTAGGTACAAGAGACTTCAAATAATTGATCCAAAAATTGTTTGAATGACCTTAGGTGATTCATAATATTTTCTTAGATTACATACAGTGACCATGGGAGTGCTAACAAGTGAACACTCTTCCATCCCAAACATTTTCAACATCTCCTTGGGGTATTTACTTTGGGGAAACATTCCTCTAGTTTATTTTGCTATATACAAACCAAGGAATATGAATATTTGTCCTAGCATTGACATTTCAAAGTCAGATTACATTTCAACTGCAAATTTTTATCTTACCGAGTACTCATCACTTCCAAAAACTATGTCATCAAAATAAATAACAATGACTAAAATATTTTCATTTTCAGACTTGACATAAAAATTAATATTAGTTGTCCCTCTTTTGAAATATTGTTTTTGTATAATTTTTTCTAATGTTGAATACCATGCTCTTGGTTCTTTCTTTAGCCTATACAACGATTTATTAATATTGCACACATCATTTTTATTGTATGACAACTGGAACCCTTCAGGGTGTTCTATATAAAATTCCTCTTCAAGTTCTCCATTTAGAAAGGTTGATTTGACATCCATTTCATAAAATTTTAAATTCTTGTGAGAGGAAAATGATAAAAAACATTCTTATTTCCTCTAACCTTACAACAAAGGAACAAATTTCTTCAAAATCCACTCCTTCAACCTAAGAAAATCATTTGCAACTAATCTAGCCTTATTTCTAATAACTTGTCCACCCTCATTTAACTTGTGTTTAAAGACCCATTTTGTGTCAATTAGATTTTATTTATTGGTATTAGAGCTGATTTCAAAGTCTTATTTTTCACAATATGATCTATTTCCTAATTCATGGAATTTATGCAATGCTTATCTTCACTTTCCTGAGAAAACTATTTGGGTTAAATCATGGAGAGCATGGAAATATTTTGCTAACTAGAATTACATATTAGTTTTCTTTTAGTTTAAACTCCTGCTACGTTATCACCAACGATTTGATTTATAGGGTGATTCTTTTGTACATACCTCGAAGGGATTTTTAGATGAGAACATGTTGCATATTATTATACTTCTTCTTCTAATTCTTGATGTTTTTCATCTTCATATTCATTGTTGATCTGATCACCTGAGTTGATATATCTTGGCTACTTTTTTTTTTAGAGGCAAAGCTTCATCCACCTTCACATGAATGTTGCCAACAATATTGCACACTCTTCTATTATATAATTTATAGCCTTTTCTCTTATTTGAATATCATCAAAACATGCCTTCATTATCTCTAGTATCAAACTTTACCAATTTTGCATCATAAATCTTGATGTAGCACTTGCTACCAAAACATTGAAGTGCTTGATTGAGGTTAGATTTCCATACCACAAATCATTGGGAGTCTTGTCACTATTTGTCCTAAAGTTTCCTTTATTTAAAATATGATCTAGTATATGAACCTAAACCCAAAACATGTTTGGAGGATTTATCTCATCTAACATTTCTCTAACCATTTGTTGCACCGTTCTATTCTTCTTTTATACTACATTTTGTTCTGGGGTGTTTGAAATTGAGAATCTCTTTTATTTCATGTTCTTCACAAAAATAATCAAACTCACTTGAGGTAAACTACCCACTTCTTGTTATACACCAAATGATCTCCTCATAAGCTCAAAGGAGAAGGACACTTTTGCTGGTAGAAAACACTAAACTTTCAAGCCTACCCCAGAAATAGATAGGAATTATAATGCTCCTCATGACTTAGAAAAGGGTGTTATTCCATAGTTTAATGTATTGTTTTACCAAAGGGAAACATTACTAGATATTTATGAGATTCTAGAGGTCAAAGCATGAGTTGACTGACTAACACTTCACTTTTCACTCCAATGTTAGCATGCAAGGCAGGAAACATTTGGCTCAATCCTAACAAAGGACATTGCTAATACTAACATATATTCACGAGAAGGGAAAGGGAAATAAATCGAGGCAAGATCCAAGATTTTTCCTGATTGAAACTCATCAAATTATTGGAAAGGAGAGACCCTGTCCTCATTTATAAATTAGAGGCTTGGCCATTGTAACAAGGACCAGAATTTTTGAGATCAGTATTGTTATGTTGTCGAAGAGTTGAGAGAGAGAGAGGGAAAGGAGCCAAGGAGCTAAGGGAAGACTTGATTCAACAACCATGGTTGTAATAATTCTTCTCTCATTTGATAATATAGATCTGCTCCTATTTTTTCTACTTGATGATGTTGAAAACTCTTTTTTGTATATGTTGATGCAGATTCGAAATTGATGTTTATATTAGATGCATGCTAGATTTATATATTCCTATATTTTAAATGATTTTAATCATCAAGATGTATATGCGATGAATGTTACTTCGTATCTTGTCTATGTGCATGTTCTCCTCTAAGGAGTGGTCCTCCCTTTACCACACTGAGATCTCCAACGAAACTACGCTAGAGATAGAGAGGTAACTCTTCTCTTTTACTTTGTTGATTACAAGAGTAATCTAAATATATGCATGTATCTTTGAATAGTTGTAGGTTATCTAATTTCATCTACCTTGGGTCTTGGGAGACTTGAGAGGGTTTTTCTATCTACAACCACCCATGCGTTAATCCCTACAGTAGAATTGGCAACTTCGCTAGGGAACGCTCTTAGTTCCTAGATTTTCTCTCATTGTTCCCTGATCTCTCTTTCTTAGCAGGCCTTTCTATTCTTCTGAATTCTCATTGTAATCACCTTGTGTGCCTCCCGATGTCTTTTTCTACTGACATCTTCTGATCAGGCCCTGACTAGACCCTTTTTTCTCCCTATTTTTCTGTCACACACTTCCTTGTGCAATCTAGAGCGCTATAATGCTTTCGAGTGTCTGGCATAGAGCATTAGTGCCGTTATTAATGCTACTTGTCCTTATGAGGAGTGTTACGAAACCAATAATTTGATATCCATCCAATTCTATGGATTATTATGCTGATAGGTTGCCTGTGGTCTAACCCTTAGGATTTGCAACAATTATGCTTTCTTGGTTGGTTGTTTGCATGCTCGGTTTATTTCTAGAAAATAACTTAATTACATTTCATTTCAGAAAAATGAAAATGGAAAAATTTACTTTAACTTTCTATTTTAGCTAGTTTGTTTCTATTTATATTGGGTTGGTTGTTAGAGAATTGTATGTATGCATTTTATGTGTGTGTTTACTGCATTTGGATGTATCTTGCTGAAATGATGTATAAATCTCTCCCTATAAGAAGCCCTTTCATCAAATGAAAAACTTAAAGCGTTTTCTTGAATGGTTTGAGTCAGAGTCTCACTAAACTCCATTAGTCAACACCCCCTCTGAAGACATTAATAAAAATTCACATAAAATCAACCCTTAATAAAATTATTCAGTAAATATCTTTTTTGAGCTTACACATAGATTAGTCTAGGCTAGGATCTTAGGCTAGGAAGTGGTGAGTAAACTCCCCAAGATTAGAAAATTGAGGCTAGTGTCATTAATGAGAGTAAAATCTTGTTGCACTAATATCATCTGGGACCGTTCCCCTCTCAAAGGAGTTAAATGCAAGATAACATTGGAGTGTGAAAGAAGGTAGATCATCTTCGATTTCATTTCCAGTAGATATTTTGTGTACTAGGGATCCCCTGGGGTATATTTGAGCTAAGTCAGGGACTCAAGTATCATACCCACACAACGTACTGTGTGCATTCATGTCCTCCCTAGAGGTGTCTATTATTTGAGAAAGCCTTAGTGGCCAAAATTTTTAGCAACAAAAACAAGGTGGCTAGGGTAGGCTACCCTGGTACCTAAACAGACGAACCTACTTCGTCTTTGGTCTGTTAGGAAGGTTCTTATCTTCACAAGAGTGCTTCACCCCTCATGTTGACATTCAGAAGAATCTCAGGAGTAATCGTAACTGTACATTTGGTCGTCTCTCTCTTTTAGCCACTGTGATACTAGGTTTCATCTCTAGCGAGTGGTAGTTATCAGATAGAGTTATGCTCCCTAACTACTTGTTGATTTCCTTTAGAATATTTTTTTATTTTGAGGTGCTGGATTGTTGACACTAAGACTACAACAAAATATCACTTTAAAATTTTTGATAAATATATATGTCACTGTGGCTACATTTGGCCCTCATCGTCTATCTAGACGATAATGAGCTCTTCCTCCACTAAATCTAGAGGATCTACTGAGCCTTGGTTAGTTGTATTCTCCCTCCCTGGGAAATTAGTCTCCAATGTCCAACACTTAATCACATAACAATTCCCAAGACGCCATACAACCTGAGGACTTTTTTAATGGAGTAGTACCTCCTTACAATCCTCCCCTCATCAATCCTCTTGGACCAGTTTTGGTTCAAGTAGCACCTATACCTATCATGTCTTCATCAGTACCCACATCCAATATTCCTCTGGTGACTAATGGGTCATGGTTAGTTGTGGATAATTTCCCCCCCCATCACTTCCCTCGCTTATGGTCAGTACTATAGAGTTGACTAGTTACCCTCTTATTCATACTATTCCTAGTCCGAGCAAACTAGTTATACCATCTATGAGGGAATCCAACACATCCTAGTTTCTACCCCTTTTGTGTTAACTCCTAGACCTTCAGTTATCACTCCTAGTCATATTGTTAGCATGGCTGCCTTCAGTAACCATTTTGGTTTGAACCCATTGCTAAGTTCTAACCCCCAAATTCGAATTCTTGGGGGTAATGTCCCCAACATGCATATACAAATCAAGGGCGTCATTGTTCCCCTTCTACCTATAGGACAACCTAGATCTTCTCTGATTGACTTAACTCTTCCAATTGGATATTATTCTAGTGTAATGCATGTGCCTTCTAAAAGCTATATGGATAGTGGTATCCCTCAACCCAATCCTGCTACATCCATTTGGGCACCCCCTCCTCAACCATAATTGAGTGAAGGGGGCAGGTTTTGTTATGGGGGAAACCAGCTTTTTACCCCCCAACCTAATATCCCATATGGACTGCCATCTTATATGACTGCACCACCTCAACCTGGAGGTTATTATCTAATGAATCCTATGTATCCTATTGGAAACAACTTGTTGGTGGGCCCCTTGGTCCATCAATTCATTCTTCACTACCTTGGTCAGAATCGGGAACACCTACACCTTTTCCTTTTCTAGCAACACTTGATATCCCCAATTTATATAAGTTGAAAAATAACCCCATCAATCATAACTTCCATTGGCCTCCAATCCCACACAAGATACCTGCCGACATTCTGAAATTTGAAGGAAAACAAGGGGGTGATATTGCCACACATGTCACCACTTACCATTTATCATGTGTATTGAAACCCATGGTTGATGACAGTATCTGGCTCAGACTCTTCCCCTACACCCTTACTAGAAATGTTACCAAGTGGTACATTGAGTTACAACGTGTGTCAGTCAATACCTTTGATGCCCTAGCAATGGAATTCTTAAAGCACTTCGAGCTTCCTATCCTCTACAAAACTAAAATGAAACTCCTCACTACTCTACGCTAAGACACCTCTACCCACATCTCTAATCATATACATGACTGGATAGGTAGAGGGAGGCTTGCCAAAGCCCCCATTCCAGATTACCTATTATCATACTCGTTCTACAAGTCACTTCTTCCCCAAATTGCCAAGGATGTTTTCTTAGGAGGTGCGGTCACGAAAGGCCAATCTTTTCATCATGCCCAACATTTAGATATGATCTACTCTCTGTCTAGCACACTCTATGATGTAATTCCCCCTACCTCTCAAAATTCCAATGCTTCGATACTCAACAACCTAGTGCGCACACTGATGACCTCGTTGGTGCTACCTTTGGGGCGACTGTAAAAAAACTAAGAGGGCAAGTCGCTCAGTTATTTGTCTATACCGCTCCTACTTCCCAATCTGGTGATCTTCCAATCGTTGCAATAAAATCTATGTAGTTTACACACAAAAAAATGATAAGAACAAGAAGAATGAGAAAAATACCTCTCCTTCTAAGGAGTAGCCTACTACAAAGAACAACCCCAAACAAAAATCTGCTACCAAATCTGAATCTGGGAAAGAAAAATATATCAAGTTCCCTTGCAAGATTTGTGCAAATGACCACATGACTTATAAATGTCCTCGTCTCCAGGAATGCACAAAACTTCTTGCTAAAAAGGACACTAGGAAGACCCTAGTAGTCCTAAACAACCCTTTCCCTGCTCAGCAGCAACAAAATCTTATTTCAAACCCACCACAACCCCCATAAGGGGGAAACAATGATTCACATCCTACTTCCTATGGTGTAGGATCATCAACTATTTACACCTTTGAAATGGTTGATTTGTAAACATGAGCCAAAAATCGTGGAACTCTAGTCACTAACACTGAGGAAACTACATCAAGTTTGAATCCACCACTGCCTAATGATCTTCATCTAGAAAGGCCTATTACTGACACTGTGATCCACCCCCCAAAAGGGGCACTTTGTTTCACGACACACAATACCTCTGCACGTGCTTCCCAAAAATATTGTATTGTATAATATTTGGTGCAAGCACTGTCATCCCTGTCTCCCCTCAAGGTATTACAAACATGTCCAACACAATGGAAAGTTTCTTTTTCAGCAATTGGTGGAATTGACCATCAAGATTCCAGACTAGCAATTTTTTAAATGGAGAAAAGTAATCCCTGCCTTTCCCACCAGCTTGCATTTCAGGTCCAAGTCCTCTCAAAATGCAGGATTATGCATAGAATAGTCATTGAGAAAGGTTCTTTGACTTGCGTAATGTCCACTTCATGTTTGCCCGCCCTGGGTCTCCCACTCTTATACCATCGTTGAATTCCATCAAATCATTCGATGGAAAAATTTTTATCCCAAAAGGATACCTTTCTAGCTGCCCCATCACTCTGAGTGGGAAAATGGTAATGGTGGATATTGAAGTCATATATTGTCATCTCGACTATAATCTACTTCTGGGTTGCAGTTGGACTTATGCCACAACTTCCATTGTTTCTTCAGTCTTCTGGATCATCGTCTTCTCGTTGCATGGTAAAATATTCACACTGGACCAACTATCCTTTTGTATTTCATATTACTCCCCGTTTCCCAATGACACCATGCCTTTAGTGGGTGGTATACCTGACTCCTATGTCAGTGTAGTTAACGATGTTTGAAGGTTTCCTCCCTATTGGGTTTCTTTCCTCTCCTGTTGCCTGAGGTTCCAAAGATTATTTCTATGATATCTACCATTCCTCATGACCCAACTGATCGCTCGATGTTACAGGGAAAAGTGTCTATATAGAACTGCTCTATCCCACTAAGGTGTGACAGTTGCCTTAGAAACAAACAGAGAAAAGCTACTTTAGTTTTTCCTTTATGAATTATAGATACAGAGGAACAAAAAGACCAACCTCTGTCTTGTGCTAATCTCCTGTTTTGATCCCTCTCTTCTTTGATAGTCCTCAGCTACCTGCTCCCTTGCACACCTAGCTTCACAAAGTACCTGTAAGATCACAGAAGCATAGCACTATACAAAGACATGGATCTATAATCATAAACAATCTAGGATCAGATGTAAATTGACCATACAAATGTAACAAGCATCAATGATACAAAAGCATGGAGGAAAACTCAAATAGCTTTTATTGATAAACAAGAAAAGAACCAAGAGGAGTTACAACCAGTTGTTCTGACCCAGCATCAACCTCCCAGCGAAGAAGCCCCTCTTCACCTCAAAAAAATCTTAGATCACCCAACAATCTGATGTTTGTCTCAAGAAGCCAACAACAATTCCTTACAATATGCAAAATTCGAGCCCCTCTCCTCTGGATCTCTGGGATGAGAGATCTATATATAGATATTTGCAGGGGTGTGAGTCAGCTCTGGGTTTTTGATTAGTGTCTTCTCTCTGATAGTTCTTGATGCCACTTGTAGATCTCATTGATCTCTTACTCATCCTTGGGCGATTCTGAGAGGCAAGTGCCACAGGAGAAGATTCTGGAAGCTTCCAATGCCTCTCCACCTCGCGGAATGACACTTCCATTTGTCATTTCTCGCCCATCGCACCCCATAGAAGGGATTTTTGAAATGTAACGCACCCTCACAGTGTATTTGGGTGAGATGCAACGCACTTAGCCAGTGGAGCAGCTGCAATGATCCTGTTTTGACCAATTCTGAGCAGTTTCTCATGGAGAACTTCTGGGAGAAGCTGTAATCTGTCGACCTTGTTCCTTTAGGGGTTAGAACAACACTTTTAGGGACTTAGGAGCCCTTGGTTTATGGACATTTCATGCTTGGGGTTTGTAGGGCCCAAAAATGTCTATAACAGTTGCCCCCTAAAGTATGAGGCCATTAATCTTTTGGTGTCGGGTGAAATGCTTTATATGAGGATCTGAAGTTCTTTCAATGCTGGGAGGAGACCTGTAATAAGATACAATACAATACATTATCTCCATACTATTTTCATGATCTAGCTGAGGCGGGCATTCCCGTGCTCAGCTTTATAAATTCATTTTCATGTACATAGGACAGACAATCGTCTGAGTGTAGACTGATGATTCTGATAGAGCCATCATCCTTTTGAGTGGATGATTATATGTGCAGTAATGATGTACATTTAATGTCTTTATTTCCCTGAATATATATCGCATCCCGGATGGATGAAACTAGATCCGGGGTCTTCAATCTCGTCCGATCTTCACTCAAAGTACAAGTCGATCCATGTGAGAAGTGTTCTGAAGTCGAACATGGAAAGACATCGCTTGATTACCAGTCAATGATGTAAACTGTTAACAAGTGCGAGAGGAATCACCGATAATGATAATGACCCTCAAGGTACTGCAGTACAATTCACGTGGTGTGAATAAAGGACTTGGCTTCGAACACCACGCAAAATCTTTCGGTCTAAGGCCATTGATGTAAACCTGTCGCTGGAAGTGAGAAACTTGCCATTGAGGCATGCAAGCTTCAAAGTACTGAATGGGGTGTTCCTAGATCAACTTCTTGGATAATGAGCTGATGTCGACAAGGAGTGATCCATCACAGGAGGGCCTTAATGAATCCCACATCAATGACACAGAACAGAGAAAATGATTTTAATGGAGGTGAAAACGATCTGGTGATATAAGGTTCAGGGTGGCGGTCATGAAAGGATGGAGTATAATGTATGGTAGTGGGTGAGACATAGGTGAATTCTATGAATGACTTCTCTTGAACATATCGGCGACACTGATGTGATGGATTGGTAGCATTAACCCCAAATGTGGATGGTATGGCGTGACCATGGTGATGTGACCGGTGAATGAAACAACCCAACCTGACTCGGACACGGAGTGGAAGTGTCATGTTCAAGAGTGACTTGCTACCAACAAAGTTTCTTCAAGTTTTCTTCCCAATTTTCCCCAGTCATTGCTGACCAGTACCTCTTTATTTTTGTCAAGCTTGAGGAGGATAACATATGCTTGTTCTATAATTTTCCCTTCGGGCAAACCCATCGCTATGTTTTAACAAGCCTAGCGATAGAGAAACTCGTTCTCATCTATAGACAAGTTTGTCGCTATTACACTTTTAATGAGTTTAACGACAAAGATAACTCGGTCCTTTTGAATTTTAGAGAGTCTGAAAAGGAACGTAAAGGTAACTCCAAAATTCCTTTTTCTTCATCTGATCCCTTAAGTCCGAAAAAGTATAAAGCAATACAGAAGGGATGAATTTTCGATACTTTTAACGAGCCGAACAAAACAAGTGCTTGATCTTTTTGTGTAATAATCCCTCAGGTCCAAAAAGATTAAAATCTAGAGGAGGTATAGCACTTCCTATCCCTTTAACGAGCTGGAGAGGCCAATGGCTCGGCAATCTTTTCATATTTTACGAGTCAGTTGAAAAGAGCTTAAAGGAGACTCGTCTTTTGAGGAACGAGTGATAAAACAAGTAGCAGCTGATTCCAGGTAAGGTTTGGAATTTTCCAATCACGGCAGTGTCACAAGGATGGCTAGTGAAATCACTCTTCGCAGCTGTTCCTCAAAAGGGGTTAGCAATCAAATGGAGGTGAATGATCGGCCAATGAAAAAATGGAGGTGACGGTGCAAACACGACCAAGGCTTTAATGGCTGAAGTACTACATTCACGATGGTTATTTACTGGGGAATAGTTCATTTTTTAACAAGATTAAACTCGGGGGGAAACATTTGCTCATGGCTTATGTTTATTTTTTAACGAGCTTGAACTATGTGCTAAAACTGCTCGATTAATCCAGTCGTGTGATAAGAATGTCTCATATAAAACGGCAACTTTTAGAGTTTTGCCCCACATCCTTTCTTTATGCAAGTTAGGAGACGACCAATCCTACGAGTTTAAAGGGTTAGACGTCCTATAAATTTAAAAAATAAATAGTCGCTCTTCACTTGCACTGCAAAAGGTTTGCATGCCCCCAGGCATAAAACAGAGTTTCAAGGTTACCCCTACTTCTTTCCATTAAAACATTTGTTTTAGCGAGAGAGACCTACCTCTTACAGGTTACCCAAAGATTGTTCTATTCACAGCGCAAACAAAACACTTCTTCGGCGATGTCTACTGAAATAAACAAAGGTGAGTGGCGATGCACGCCAACTCACATAACTTTGACAAGAGGATCTTATTCCAGTCCAACTCCCTCTTCCAATCGCGGACGGGAGTACGGAAGTCATATTCTCTCGCGGAAACCTACCTTATACCCAAAGTTTTCCTGCCGAAGCAGAGCAGGGTGCATGCCCCCTGGGTTTCAGTCATGTCCCCCCGAATCACTCGCGCTCATCAGGTGTACGGACTGGGGATTGAGACATTTCTTGCTTGAAAAGACCATTTAGGGATGGTATATGACTATTTGCTATGTGTGATCTGGGAAATGAAAGCTGGTCTACGAGCTTGACAACTCTTCCTTTGTGTGGAAAACACATCACTCTAAAGAGTGATGAGACAATGGCTCTCATGCAATAAATATAGTCTTGTCCAAGGAGTAGATTGTAATCCAGGGGTCCTTGAACTACCATCACGTTCATGTGAATGGTTTTCCCTCTCAATGTTATGGGCACATTGGGAAGGATCCCTAATGGTCGATTAGTTCCTTTATCAAAGCCTGTTAGATTTCTCATCTCAGGCAAAAGCGATGGCGAACCAAGCGCTTTCCAAGCAGTTGAGGAAAGGATACTCACAGAAGCCCCCTCATCTATGATGGTACCAGCCATAACCATTCTATATATTTGAACAATGATTCGGAATGGTACACTAGCTGGTAAACGGGGTCTGCCTAGTTGATTCCAGTCGAAGGAGACAACTAGGTTGCTTGGAGGTGGGACCGAATAGACGGCCAGGTATGACTCTGACGAACTTCCTTCCTGCAGTAAAGGAACAGGTAAATTGCCCCCATGTTCATTGGAGTCTATGCTTATGAAAAGAATTTGGACGGTGTCATCCTTGTTCTCTTCAGTGATTGTATCATCTGAAGATGGAACCTCTGAAGGCAAGACAGGGTCAACTGCCGCCTCGACCTTTTGACTTTCGTCTGGTATGGGTTCAGATGGTTTATCTTCAATGACAGATGCTTCGGCCGACCACCTGAGTGGGCCAGTTGGATTTTCAACTAGTGACGGACTCGACAAGAGTTTTTTATATCCAGGAGGAAGTCGTAACGGTGAAACCGGACGATCGTCCAAAACTCTTTTAGCTTCGTCTAAGAAGGGACAACGGTGGACAGCATGATCGCTTTCGCACAGTTTACAAGGAAATCTATATTTTCCTTTTTGTCTTGGGGCTTCACTTTCACTAGTTGACGGTGCATTTTCAACATGATCATCAGAGGTTGACGACACCGGGTTGTGCAAACGAGGAGACCAGTCCCTTAAGATCCGAGGGATGCAAGGACAATCTCTGTGATAGTGGTCTCCTTTGCAAATGAAACATGGCGATTTAAGCCTGGTCGGTGCAGTGTGTGGATTTTCGCTAGACAACACTCGTTTGCCCCCATTCGCTTTTGGCTCCTTCTTCTTCTTCTTCTCTTTCTTCTTCTTTTCCTTCTTCTCCTTAGGTACTTGATTTTTGGCTTTACCAGCCCCATCAAGCGAAGAGGAAGGAGGAGAGGAAGAATTAGAGGAAGTAGAAGGTTGGTGGGTAACTCTGGACTCATCTAGTTGCTGATTCGATTGTTCAAGAATTGTGGTGTTCTGAACGACAGAGGTTGAGAAGAGCCATACAGGCAAACCAATTGTCAGTCCTAGAAGCGACAATGTGGCCATATGGGGTGCACCAACATCTCCCCAAGAGGAGAAGGGACTAGGATTTCCTCCAAGGGGAATTCCTTGGTTGGTGGATTCCATTTTCTCAACCCGAGATCAACGTAGGAAAGGGTAATGAATATCCCGTTTAAAATAAATTTTAGACGCTTTGACACAACTTGTTTTTTCAGTTTTTAAGAGTTGAGAAAAAACAAAAGATGACTCTAGTCTCCTTCGATTTTTAATGAGCCTGAAGTGACAAGTGCTCAGATGGACCTTTTCCGTTAAGGAGTTTGAAAAGGAACGAAAGGGACTACTCTGGAAATCTAGGTCGAGGGATTACCAAACCAATCGCAAAACTGTAGAATACTTTTTACGGTACGGCATTTAGTCTTCCCGAATGCTGTGTTCAGTGCATTGCGATTGATAGGGCGGTAGACACGGCTTCCTATGGATAAAGGATTAAGCCTATTGGGGTCTCCCAAAATATACTCGACGGTACGTGGGAGCACAAGTCCATACTGGCACTTATTGTCTCAAAGTGGAGGAATCACCCAACCATCAGTGAGAACAACAATTACCAGGCTTTACAACGCCGGAATACGTCTCTAGCCTAGACTTCTAAATGTTGTGTGTTAAGTTCCAAAGCGTTGCTAGATTCATTGAATTTATTTTAAGTTGATCTTGTTTATGAAGTTTGCCTTTTGGGTTCACCACGAGATGTAGATGTAATTCCTAAAATGCAATCTAAGATGATAAACAAACTTTTTATCTCCTTTATGCAATGAAAATCCTAGCTACTAGGGAAAAGAAAGACAAAATCTTTTCACAAAGAGCAAAGAGCACACTCTACATGCACTTTCCTAAATCAAACCAGTCAGATTGTCTATATGCAAATGCACATGCATGTATTTGTTTTTCGACTTTCTTAGTATATGAATGCTAAAAGGAAAGTTGATGCACAAATCTAAATTTCTTTCAAGCAACAAATATCAACAAGTTTCTTTTCGAAATCAAAAAATGGAGACGATCACAACACCTTACGATTTTGAAATGAATACTTGTTCTCGACACTAGAAAATTACAAATTCAGACCAAAAGCAATAGTAACCGGATAATCGACCATCAACAACAATTAAACTCTTTCCTATGATTAAAATCGACACTTGCGACAGTTTCAAATCAAAGGACGACAGTACGATTACGCTACTTTTGCAAAGGAGAACTGTAAATGACTCAACAAACACACAAAAACATCTACAGTTCTTTTGTACAAAGGAGGCGGAATAACAGCAAGGAAAAGAGGTTTCAAACAGACATATACTGATCACAGGCAGCAAAATTCAGGAATAGAACTGGAAAGAATGAACCACAGAAGCCACAACTGCACAGAGCTAGTCTGATCGGCGCACCTGTAACACAGAGAATCTGAAATGCAGTGCAGGTTGTCCACTCGGGAAGTGCGCTGAAATTCAGAATCTCTGAATAGTACCTGCGTTGGGCTAGAAACGAGACTCTGTTTGGGTTCCGGGTCACAGTTTGCAGTTCAGTTCTTGGGTTTTGGCCGAGCAAAAAGCAATCAGTAATGCAACAATCAGGGGTAGATCTAAGGAGGATCTAAGAGCTATCACAAGGGCAATCAGATAGTCTGTGAATCAGTTGTTTAAATCATAAACAAATCCGGTAGATGGATTGAAGTAGCAGTTGTCTACTTTGCATTTGTTATGGCAAATGCAGTTCGAATGCTGCTTGTAAGTTTATGAAACAAACAACAAAGAATGATAAACAAACAAACTAATTAGGTCCCCAGTGGAGTCGCCATTTTGTTACAGGGAAAAGTGTCTATATAGAACTGCTCTATCCCACTAAGGTGTGACAATTGCCTTAGAAACAAACAGAGAAAAGCTACTTTAGTTTTTCCTTTATGAATTATAGATAGAGAGGAACAGAAAGACCAACCTCTGTCTTGTGCTAATCTCCTGTTTTGATCCCTCTCTTCTTTGATAGTCCTCAGCTACCTGCACCCTTGCACGCCCAGCTTCAAAAAGTACCTGTAAGATCACAGAAGCATAGCACTATACAAAGACATGGATCTATAACCATAAACAATCTAGGATCAGATGTAAATTGACCATACAAATGTAACAAGCATCAATGATACAAAAGCATGGAGGAAAACTCAAATAGCTTTTATTGATAAACAAGAAAAGAGCCAAGAGGAGTTACAACCCGTTGTTCTGACCCAGCATCAACCTCCCAGCGAAGAAGCCCCTCTTCACCTCAAACAAATCTTAGATCACCCAACAATCTAATGTTTGTCTCAAGAAGCCAACAACAATTCCTTACAATATGCAAAATTCGAGCCCCTCTCCTCTGGATCTCTGGGATGAGAGATCTATATATAGATATTTGCAGGGGTGTGAGTCAGCTCTGGGTTTTTGATTAGTGTCTTCTCTCTGATAGTTCTTGATGCCACTTGTAGATCTCATTGATCTCTTACTCATCCTTGGGCGATTCTGAGAGGCAAGTGCCACAGGAGAAGATTCTGGAAGCTTCCATTGCCTCTCCACCTCGCAGAATGACACTGCCATTTGTCATTTCTCACCCATCGTACCCCACAGAAGGGATTTTTGAAATGCAATGCACCCTCACAGTGTATTTGGGTGAGATGCAACGCACTTAGCCAATGGAGCAGCTGCAATGATCCTGTTTTGACCAATTCTGAGCAGTTTCTCATGGAGAACTTCTGGGAGAAGCTGTAATCTGTCGACCTTGTTCCTTTAGGGGTTAGAAAAACACTTTTAGGGACTTAGGAGCCCTTGGTTTATGGACATTTCATGCTTGGGGTTTGTAGGGCCCAAAAATGTCTATAACACTCAATCCTCTCAAATCCTTTAGACATTGACTCTTATGGAGAAAAAATGTTGCTTTCACCAGCTGAATGGGCTTATCAAGGCATTCAATTTGCATCTAATTCTTCTGCTGCTTTGGTTACGACCAATGGCACCACTTCCTCTCCCATCACATCTACTTCTAACGATATCCCCAATGAAGTCCTACCTCCAAAGATAGATATTCAAGAGATCATTTCTTTAGAAGAGTGACCTTGTGAAAATTCTCATCACGGTACTTCAATATCTGATTCAGATGTGACACCTTTACAAATACTGCCTTTTGACCTACCTAAGATTGTTCCTTCGGCTTATAAAACTATCTAAACTATGGATTCAGAAGGTAACTTGGGAAATATTTCAAAGACTATGCTCATCGATATCTCATTCAAAACAAGTATTGAGGAAAACATTCAAATTGGAGTTGATTGTAGTCCTAAAGAAATTGCAAGCTTCATCTACCTTTTTAAGAAATTCCATGATGTTTTTTCTTAGTCTTACTACGAAATGCGTGGAATAGATCCTTCTATTTTCAAGCATGAGATCAAGAAGCTTTGATCATTCTTTTAATAGTATTTTTATTGCTCATTAATATAAAAAATCTTGAGTCTCCTTCTTTGGGATCATTAAACCACATCGAAGAAGACTGAGCATTATTTTTATGGTATTTTTCTTGCTCGTTAAACTGAAATACCCCTGAGTTACCTTCTCCAGGCTCGTAAATATCCTACGAAGAAGATATGAGAACATTCATTTTTGGGAATTTTTCTCGCTCTTAAACTGAAAATCCCTTGATTTATCTTCGTTGGGCTCATAAAACTTCTACGAAGAAGACCCGAGAAATTGTTTTTATCTCTTTTTCTAGCTCCTTAAACTGAGAAAAGGTATATCGAGTTTTCTTCATCTGACTCATTAAAATTTTATGAAGAAATATTGAGTTTTCTTCATATTACTAGTTAAAATTTTAGGAAGAACTATTGAATTTTCTTCATCTAACTTGTTAAAATTTCATGAAGAATATCGAGTTCACTTTGTATCCTCATACTTGTAATAAAATGAGGTAGACATCTATTGGCCATAGTTTTATCACCTTATCCAACCTCAATGGACTAACTTACAAAAATGGAATGGTGTCGTGTATACTATTAACCCTTTGTCACACTCAGTCATCAACCATGACAAAGGCACCCCTTGGAGTTGTCTTTACAATATTTTTAGACTCTCTAAATGTGAAAAGACCACTAATTTTACCCATGTGGACTTGTTAAACTTAATCATATGGGACAAATTAGACAGAACAATGGCTCACTATCTATATTCTGAAGGATCTTTTGGCAACAGTCAACCCCTTGAACATGGCACTCCCTCAACAAACCTTACCATCCTATGAGTTTAGCTTTTATACTCCGATGTTCCTTCATCCCTGTATCCTAACACTCTTTTGTGTTCATGAGTCTAAGGGATTCACCTATCCCTTATTTTCTGTATCGACCATACCATCATATGTCTAAAATTTCCCTCTGTCTATTTGACCCATTGCTTTAATCTATCTCCAAAACAATCATTCTTGTATCGTTTCATGTAAATTTATGTAGGACACCTTATTTCCTACCTTTTGATAAATATCTACCTATTGAATTCAAAATCCTATCTAGGAAGAAGATCCAGAAACATATTAGTACCCTGGAACTTGTAGTCCTCAGTGACAAGTTACCCTGCGTTTGATTCAAGGTTTTCATTATTAGCTCTGAGTGGAACAATTATATTAGTGTTCGACGAAAAAAAATGTTTCAGACTCTCTAGTTTGTACTGGACATCTTCAAGACCATCATCATTATCGGTGTCCATCCTCGTGTCTATTAACAATTTTCACCATTGACTAGTAATTATACAATTTCTCACATGTTCAACTTCAACTCATTTATTCACGTGTGCAGAAATATGTCGTTCAGAGAGGCGGTAACCAAGACCTTGGTTAGAGGCTTACATCACTCAACCTTGTTTCCTCTCCCAGGCTACATATATTGTTTCCAAAGACAACTTTTCAGATTGATCATATTATGACACAACTTCCACATTATGCATATCGGTGGACATGATAGTCATACCTCTTCTGATAAATCACTCTGATATAGCTTCTAATCATCGGAATGCCCGACTCAAGATAGATTTATATATTTCTAATATATGTCATTGTTTTTAGATCTCCTACAATTCTAAAGCTGTAATCCTCTCTCTCTCTCTCTCTTATATAAATTATTTTGACCATCGTCTCCTTATCTAATCTCACACTTTAGGGGGCATCTGTTATACACAAAATGACCTCCTCATCATCTCATAGGAGAAGGACACTTTGACTGGAAAAAAACACTAAAGTTGCAGGCCTATTTTCTACGGTAAGGCACCCTAGAAACAGACAGAAGGAGTTATAACACTCCCCATGACTTAGCAAAGGGAAATAGTTTGTAGGTTAATGCATTGTTTTTCCTAAAGGGAAGCATTACTGGATATTTATGAGATTCCGCAGGTCAAAGAATGAGTTCACTGAATAACACTCCGCTTTTCACTCAAATTCCAGCTTGAAAAGTGGGAAAGATCCACCTCAGTCCTAACTATGGACATTACTAATCCTAACATAGCTTCACAAGAATGGAAAGAGAAATAAAGTGAGGCAACATCCAATATTTTGTCTCACTGAAACTCATGAAATAATTTACAAGGAGAGAGCCTCTCCTCATTTATAAATTAGAGGCTTTGCCATTGTAACAAGGACTATATTTTTTTAGATTAGTATTGTTATGCTTTTGAAGAGTTGAGAGAGAGAGAGGAAAAGGAGCCAAGGAGCTAAGAGAAGAATTGATTGAGAAACCACGTTTTTAATCATTCTTCTCTCATATGATAATATAGTTCTAGTCCTATTTTGTGCACTTGATCATGTTGAAAACTCTTTCCTGTATATGTTGATGTGGATTCGAAATTGATGTTTATCTTATATGCATGCTAGATTTATATATTCCTATATGTTAAATGATTCTAATCATCAACATGTATATGATGTGAATGTTACTACTTTCCTTGTTTATGTGCAGGTTATCCACTAAGGAGCGGGCGAAGTGGTCCTCCCTTTACCACACTAACATCTCCGGCGATGCTTATACACTAGAGACAGAGAGGTAACTCTTCTCTTTTACTTTGTTGATTTTAAGAGTAACATGAAAATATGCATGTATCTTTAAACAGTTGCAGGCCATCCGATTCCATCTTCCTTGGGTCCCAGGAGACCCAAGAGGGTTTTTTTTCTACAACCACTCATGCATTAATACATACAACACCTCTATCATGCCTTATGCATTTCAACTTAAAACTAGTTTACATTTTAGCAAGGGATTTGAAGAATTTGAGCTTACCCGATGCTTTAGATTTCTCTTTCCAAAATGCAACCCAAGTCAAATTGGTATAATTGTCAATAATAAGCATAAAACATCATTCTCCACTCATGGTTTCAATTCTTTAAGGTCCACATAAGTCTACATGAACCAGCTATAATGTTCTGATAGACGAGTTTTCCTTACTCTTGGAGGGCATTCAAATTTGTTTACCATTTTGACAAAATTTGAAAATTTTATTACTTGGATTTGAAATATTTGGAAACTCCCTTACAACTTTCTAAGTTTCACCATATGATCAAATTTTAAGTGTCCCACCCTTCTATGACATAGCCAACTCTCGTCAAGCTTTCCCAAACACCAATTATAATTTTTCTCATCAAGTATGTACACATTACGTGGATTTCTCACAACCCTCGCAACTACCTTCTCTATGGTTTCCATCTTTATCTCACAAAATTTGGAGTGAAAAGTAAGGTCATGTCCCTGGTCACACTTATAAATCACAATCAACAAATTGTGTGTAAGTCCAACCACAAAAAGAATATTCTTATACTTGCCTCTACTATTTTCCAAGCTAACTATGCCTTTAGCCATGATTTTTCCTAGAGAATTATTTCCAATTGTAACTTTTATAGTATTATATTTTCTCATTGGCGTTGGGAATTTATTCTTATCACTAGTAATGTGTTTGGAGTATCCATTTTCCACATAAAAATGACTTCCTTGGTTTTGAGAATATAAGACAATGACACATTCTTCCTTCTTTTCATCTCTTTTATTTTTCCATGTTGTGGGTCCCTGAACTTTCTTTATATGAGGGGCTAATATGATTATATTTTTACTATATTCAACTGCCTCATGCCCAAAATGTGTGACAATTATGATTTTCAACATAATCTAGTAAACGGGCAAAAGGATTTTTTCTTCCTGGAGTATTCCTATGAAGATTGACATAATTTTTGTCTTTCTTATTTGAGGACTAATATGATCCTATTGATGGTCCTGGAAATCGATCAACCAAGGGGGTGTCCCCAATGTGATGTCCCAATTAGACCTCACACCATTTGCAATAGGAATCCTATCTAGAGTATCAACCTAGCTACCATAACTTAAAGGTTTTCCCCAGTTACAACAAATAACATAAGAGAGTGTGCACCTAACCTTTCAAGTCAATAAGTAAGTTGACACTATGAAACACCAATCACAATATGTAAAGAAATACATTCACAATAGGGAAATAATAGTGAGCCTCTAGAAGGAAAGTAATAGTACTGTCCTAAAAGAGACACAGGAGAGCAAAGAAAGGTTCATTAGATATCTAGTGAAATAATTCACATGGATACAATGAACATTAAATCAAATACAACACACCTTCAACAAGAAAAGAACCAAAGCAACCAAAATAGTTCAATTTCTTCAGTAAAAAATAGAATGACATATATCACAAAAATTCAAAGAACAATCTTACAATATTTATGACATACACATGAAAATGTGTTGGCTCGAATGAGCTTCTAATTATTAGGTGAAAGATCCAAGTACACAATTATAATGGTGAGCCACTAGCTCGAATAATGGAACATTAAGTCACTTCTTGCTTCTCCAAAGAATGTTCTCTCCTATGCTAAGCTTAAGAAGCCAAGGCTATCTCCTCAAAGGATATGCCTCCAAAATCCCTTTTCTTGAGTTATGGGGGTGTATTTATAACAGGACGAATGACCTTTCATATCCCGATGACTCTTGAGCTCCCCTCATGACTTCTTTGTGACTTTTGGACTTTTCCTAAAGACTCTTTTGTCCATATATGATTGCGTGACTTTTCATATTCCACATGTGACTCTTGGAGTTCCACACATTACATTTTTTCCTTTCTTTTGATGATGACATCATTACATCCATAAATGGTGTGGAAAGATGCATTGATCTAGGTGGCTCCAGAGACACACACACGACAAAGAGGGCTTATGAAAGCTCAAAAATAAAAGTGTCTGGATTATGCTCAAACTAGGTTCATGTGAAATATCTTGTTGTCGTAATCACGGTGGTGCAAATTTTTCATCAATCTGAGTCTGGATGAAGGAGATAGAGGTAGTGAAAGTTGGGTTGACTTTTTGATGACTCGGCAAGATTAACAAGGACACAATTTTCACTTTTCTGGTGAAAGGAATCTAGCCAAATCTGGCCAGATTCCAGGAAAAAAAATTTCCTCATTAAAATGTCTCTTTCGGCTTAAGTTCGGAATTTTTACCTATGGCATGTTGTTTTGATGTAAACGAAAAAATATAAAAAAAAGGGTGGCAGCCCACAAACCCCACCACCCCAACTCTATCCACGTATATATGTGGAGGGGCGGGCCACTGCCCCTGGCCCCTCCCATGGAAATTTTGGAAATAGGCGCAAGAAAGGTGGGTAGGCCCTTGGGGTGCAGACCCAACCTTCCTACCACCATAAACTTCCAACATATTTTTCAATAAAAATAGAGGGGCAGGATTTGATCCCCTGACCCTCTCGAACAACCCAAAATTTTTAGACAACATACCAACCGTCAACGTTGGAAAATCCACCAGTAAATTTATATTTAAACGTAGTTTATCAGTGTTCCTAGGGAGAGGAGGCAGTGCACATAGTTCGAGGCAGAATTTTGCAGGAGGGCCAAATTTTCAATTTGTCAGATTTTGACAAATTTTATATGGTTTCAGCACTTCTTGACGCCATGAACATAATGGCACTATCCATTTCTCCATCAAAGTTATGCACTTTTCATCCATTTTCCAGTATGGAGGTGGAACCATGACTGCTGCAGAAATAGGGAGCGGAACCATGATCCTTGAAATTTTTCTGAGGAGATAATTTTTCTCCATGTCGGAATATAGTCAAGTTTACAGTGATTTTTCACGGTTTTCCGTAGGGATCACAATGGGGAGGTTAGAGTCAAATTTTGAGTTGTAGATCTCTAGTCCACTCATGGATCAGTATATTTGAGGAATCTGGGGGGAATATAAAAGATTCCTTGAGCCCCAAATTCTCAATTTCTCAGAATTTAGAAATCTCATAGTCGATTTTGCACTATTTGACGCCACAAATCTAATGTTGTGTTCAGATTTTTTATTTTCTCATTCTATTTTCCAGCCACCTTTCTAAGTGGAATGCAGGTGTTAGTATTTAAGTGCGAGCATACATTTCCATGCGATTGATGCCGTGAGATCGATGGCACGAACAGATTTAGTAGTTTGACATCCACGTCTTCAATGGCCCTTGGTTGTGAGGTATATGCAGTGTGTTCATTTACTTATTTTGCTGTGCATTGTGCTACACAGATCCTTGTTTGATGTTGATGAGGGATCTTATTTATTACTTGTTTCCATGATTCCTGCTTGATGTGACGTGGAATCGTCTATGTGATGTACTTGTTGTCATGATTCGCAATGTTATATTTTGAGAGCCCTTTGTTGTATGTTGATGGGATACTCATGTTTTCGTCATGCATGTTTGTATTGAGATCCCTTTTATGCCAAGTTGGCGGGATGCTCATCATGCATGAGTTTGTGTCATACTGATAGGAGTCTTTTTTACTAAGAGTTCCTGTAGCGGAACATCTCTTAGAGCCACTCCTGCATGAGGGCATTTTCATTGTGTGATCGCGACATCATCTCTTATGTACATCATCAATATTGACAACACTTAATGCAGTGGCCTACACCATCTTGACATCGGGGCCTAGAGACGTAGTCCCTCCTGGATGAACTCTGTTATCAACGACTTATGTTTTTATGTCACTGATGATTTTCATGTTCCTCTTCTTTATAGCATGCACATGTATTCATTTATGTTTCTTTTAAAAATGCAATTTAACACATCATGAAAGTAAAAGGTCTTGGAAGGGTCCTTTATCACACCTAGACATGGATCAAGTGGTATCAGAGTGGTCTTTGTGTTCATGTGAATTGTAGCATGAACAATGGAATGTGCATCGATAGAAGATGAAAAACTGATGTACGAGACCATGCTTAAAATTTCCAAAAGGGTGGAAATAATGTATGAAACTCTACAGAAAGAGGCAGAGGAAAAGTAGTGATTGCAGCTTTAGTTACAAGCCATGGAAGAGGCCCTGGAAGAATTAAAGCACAACAAACATAATCTTCAAACAGAGAACCCTGAATTGAAGATGCATGTACATGACGAGAAAGAGGAGAAACATAGTTTGCTATGACAGCTGCAAGAAAAGGATGAGGCCTTGGAAAAGTTGCAGCGTGACCCATTTGAGGTAAAATGTATTTCTTTGAATTCATGTATGTGTCCTGATAATGATTTCGCTATTTTTGAAAATCATACCATAGGGATTGGCTCTAAAATGTTGAAGAAAATGGGGTATGAAGGAAAAGGCTTGGGCATTGATGGGCAAGGCATTGTCAACCCCATCAAAGTAGAAGAATTACCCCATTAGGAAGGACTTGGGTATATAAGAAAGGAAGTTGGGGAATGCGCTGAGACAGCTAGCGAACCACCAACAACAAATGATGAGAAGCCCTCATCAGTTCTTTCCAAATTGATAAAGGAGGTAAAAGATATTGATTTCCTTTTGGTTTCATCTTCACATAGTATGATTTTTGTGGGAGATTTGGAGATCCCAATTACAGGCACAAACATGAGGCTCCTTACAAGGACAAGGCACGAGGAGGGAGAACAACTTGGTGTTAATAACCAAGGCATAACTCAACCATTGGAGGTTGTGCAGAGACCTTAATTTGTAGGCTTGAGATACACCAAAGGAGAATGCTCGAAGGTGTCAAATTCTTCCGAGACATTGTCAAAATCGTTGAGGAAAGAGAATGATGGGAAAACATCCCCATCATTCCACGATAGTTTCCATTGCAGCGAAAGAGCTAAGACAAGCTCTCATCGCCATACTTACACCAGAGACAACAAGGAAAGGTATAACTAGTTTCAATATTCGAATGTTCATTTGAATTGTAATCATGTTGTTAATGACGTACATAAATCATGGAATCGAAAAACATGTACCTTTTGTCGATTACATAACCATACATTTTCTAAGCGTTGGAAAAGAATGGCAGCACACAAAAAGATGAGGTGTGAAAGACCCTCTCAACATCAAGTAAAGAAACATGTTAAGCAGATCTGGAGGAAGAAAACCTATTGTAGTCATTGCGACAGAAGTGGCCACCAAAAAGCCACATGTTGGAGGCTCCATCTAGAGCAGTGCCTTAAAGGCAAAGTGTCGGTGCATGAACTAGTTGAAAAGATTGTTCGACAAGAAAACCACCACAAGGAGGCAACCCATTCACATTGATAAGTGAAAAATGATTTCTAGATATGTTGTCTTGTCATGGTTGTGCTTTGTTAAATCATTTGTTGCATTTCAAAATGTAAAAGTGATGACGTGTTTCCATCACTTGTTAAGCAACAATGATGTCTGGTATTATTTTTGAGTTGTATGATAAACTGTGAAAGTGATGTCATGTTTCCATCACTTGTCAAAGAAAAAGTAGTGTTTGGCCTTATTTTGTAAATCATGTGTTGTAGTGATGAGGTGTTTTCCATCACTGATTGAAGCAAAAATGATATTTCAGCCTTGTTTTCATAGCTGGGGTATTGTGTCCATATTGATGTAAACTTGACGACTGAGTATGTGTTATAAATTGTGGCAAGTGTGGGATGCTTGGGTGATTAGTTGGTCATTAGTTGGTCATGAAAGTCAAGCATGTAATTTGAAAAACAATGTATTATAGGTTGTAGAGATTTCAGGTGTCAGCTCATCGCTTAAGGCTCCGAAGAACAAAGGTGAAGGAGATGGAAGCGAGGCCTTTCAGGATGCTTGTGATGTAGACAAGGTACATAAAAGTTCCAGATTGTTTTCCATGCTTTTGGAGGACTAAAAGCTCCTCCGTGGGGAGGATTGAGCCAAGTGGCTCTAGAGACACACACAGGACAAATAGGGCTTATGAAAGCTCAAAAATAAAAGTGTTTGGATTATGCTCGAAATACATTCATGTTAAAGATCTCATCATTGTGATCGCAGTGGTGTGAACAGTTCATCAATCCCAGTCCGGATGAAGGAGATAGAGGCAGTCAAAGTTGTGTTGACTTTTTGATGACTTGGCAGGATTAACAAGGACACAATTTTCACTTTTCCAGCGAATTGAATCCAGCTAGATTCCTGGAAAAAAAAATTCCTCCCTAAAATGACTCCTTCAAGTTCAGAATTCTTACCAACGACATGTAGTTTTTATGTAAACAAAAAAAATATAAAAAAAAGGGTGGTGGGCCACCAACCCCGCGACCACAACTCTATCCACGTATATATGTGGAGGGGCGGGCCACTACCCCTGGCCCCTCCCATGAAAATTTTGAAAATAGGTGCAGGAAAGGTGGGCTAGCCCTTGGGGTGTGGACCCAACCTTCTAACCACCATAAACTTCCAACACTTTTTCCAATAAAAATAAAGGGGCAGGATTTGATCCCCCGACCCCTCTCGAATAACCTGAAATTTTTAGCCAGCATGCCAACCGTCAACTTTGGAAAATCCACCAGAAAATTTATATCTAAATGTAATTTATCAGTGTTCCTATGGAGAGGAGGTAATGTACGCAGTTCAAGGAAAAATTTTGCAGGAGGGTCAAATTTTCACTTTGTTAGATTTTGACAAATTTTATATGGTTTCATCACTTCTCGATGCCACAAATGCAATGGCGTTGTTTGTTTCTCCATCAAAGTTCTGCATTTTTTTGCCATTTTTCAGTATGGAGGTGGAACCATCACTGCTATAGAAACAGGGAGCGGAACCATGATTCTTGAAATTTTCCTGAGGAGGTAATTTTTCTCCATGTCGGAATATAGTCAAGTTTACAGTGGTTTTTCACGGTTTTCTGTAGGGATCATAGTGGTGAGGTTAGAGGCGCCTTTTGAGTTACAGATCTCTAGTCCACCCATGGAGTAGAATCTTTGAGGAATCTAGGGGGAATCTAAAAGATTCCTTGAGCCCCAAATTCTCAATTTCTCAGAATTTAGAAATTTGACAGTCAATTTTGCACTATTCAATGCCACAAATTTGATGGGGTGTTCAGATTTTTTATTTGCTCATTTTATTTTCCAACCACCTTTCTAAGTGGAATGCAGGTGTCAGCATTTATGTGCGAGCAGTCATTTCCATGTGATTGATGTCATAAGATCGATGGCACAAATAGCTTCAACAGTTTGACATCCCCTTCTTTAGATGGCCCTTGGTTGTGAGGTATATGCAGTGTGTTCATGTACTTCCTTTGCTATGCATTGTGTTGCACAGATCCCTATTTGATGTTGATGAGGGATCTTGTTTATTACTTGTTTCCATGGTTCCTGCTTGATGTGATGCGGAATCGTCTATGTGATGTACTTGTTGTCATGATTCATCATGTTATGTTTTGAGATACCTTTGTTGTATGTTGATGGGATACTCATGTTGTCATCATGCATGTTTGCATTGAGATCACTCTTATGCCATGTTGGCGTGATGCTCATCATTCATGAGTTTGTGTGATACTGATAGGAGTCTTTTTTACTAAGAGTTCCTGTAGCGGAACATCTCTTAGAGCCACTCCTGCACGAGGGCATTTTCCTTGTATGATCGCTACATCATCTCTTGTGTACATCATCACTATTGACAGCACTTAATGTAGCGGCATACACCATCTTGACAATGGGGCCTGGACACGTAGTCCCTCATGTACGAACTTTGTTCTCAACGACTTAAGTTTTTATGTTGCTGATGATTGTCATGTTCCTCTTCTTTACAACATCCACATGTATTCATTTATGTTTCTTTTAAAAATGCAATTTAACACATCACGAAAGTAAAAGGTCTTGGAAGGGTCATTCGTCACACCCAGACCTAGATCGTGCATGGACACACATGAAACTATGATGAAATTTGCATAAGTCTCAGCTTGACAATGATATCATGGACTTCAGGATGTGGTGGAAATGCCACATTGTTCCTATTGTTGCTTTGTCTTCAATCATCACAAGGGATCTATTCAATACTTCATCTTCACCCTCCAAGGGGTTGAATGGTATGGATTCTTCATGTGGTACTAGTATTTATTCTTTTGTCATAAACTAGTGTTCCTTCATCTTCTCGCTCAATGATTATCTTGCCTTCATAGCTTCCCATGTGTGTTTTAGCATTGTCTCCTTCTCCTTCTCTTTGATCATCATCCTGTCATATCATGATCAAGTATCTCCAACTAGAAATAACTCATGACAATATGACATCAATCTAGAAAAATCCTAATCTACCTTGCTTCACGAAAATGTTGATTGAGTTTGAAGTGGGCGTTGGACTGTAGGGAAGACTCAGGGATTGTACAATGCGTAGTTCCAGGGGTTAGGAGTGATGGACTAAATCTTGAGACTACGCAGTGCATAATTTAGGGAGGGTGTAGGCAATATTATTATGCCATTGAGGAGCTCAGTGAGGCAATATTGAGCCTTCACATTTCACATGTGAAGTACAAGAGAGAGATTCCTAAGGAGTGTGCAATTGCATAGCTCAAGGAGGAAGGTTGAGACCTCGAGGCTTCCCACTGCATAGTGCGTAGGAGGAGGTTGAATGGGAAGATGAATTGCACAGTTGTGGAGGTCATGGGGCTAGGGTTGACCACTGAGACTACACAATGCACAGTTCTTGAGGGAGATTGGACACTGGATTTTACAATTGTGTAGTCCAATGTCTCAGGGAGGAAGCTTAAATGATATTGCACAATGTGTAGCAAGAGACTGGATGGGAGGTAGGATTGTGTTTTTTATGAGGGAAGAGAGGAAATCCTTGAGTATTGTGATGGTACAATGTGCATTCCTTAGGGGTAGAAATATGCACATTGTGTAGTTCAAGGAGGCAACGGATCAACTTGAGGCTTGTTATTATGCAATGTGCAGTTCAAGGAGGCTGAGTGAGGTCAAGTTGGTTAGGAAAGGGATCTTTCAGAATTTGGCTGTGTGGGATCAGTGAGGTAAAGATAGGACTGAGATAGGATTTTAATATGATCATACACTCAGAAAAACCAATGAAACAACATTGAAAACTCATCACATGGAGATAACATGATCCCCTTAATGCGATGACAAAACAATACTCTCCTCCAAGTGCGAAACTTAGGATACACTTTTGTTGGGTTGTGTTATATTCTTTCCATGACTACCCACCCTAGTTAACCAGGTGGTTAGTGGGGGGCCAGAGGCCCCCCTACGTTGCGTCGATTGCGCAGTAGGGGGTCACAAGGGGTTTGAGAGGGGTGGTTAGCCTGCTTCTACAGGGTCAAGGGTAGCACCCCGGGGAAATTTTTTTTGGACCCTATATTAGGTGCGCAGACCTACCTATGGTTTTGTGCATCATTTTCGCACATGGTTTTGGGCACGATGGTTTTCGGTCCATGGTATTGGATGCTTTGGCATATATGTATATGTATATGTATATGTATGCATGTATTTATGTATGTATTGTAACATTGAAAGGAACATAATGAAAAAATCAATCTGGTAGTCCCGATTTTGGGATCTAGGGGAAAATCTCTCTGTATATTTGTTTTATGTATCATGATCTTGATATTGTTTATTTTCTGTGTTTTAGAATTCATAGGCAGGTAATTTCTATATGGGGTTAAAACCTACATTCGGTATCAGAGTTGTTTTGACTTCAAGGGGATGCCTTTATTGCTGAGGGGTTTCGCTCGGGACTGTGGTAGACCCTGTTCAGTGGGAGATCTGCGGGATTGATTCTGGTGGTGAAAGAAGATGGTGAGGAGTGGAAAGATAGAGATCGAGAAATTTAATGGTTAGAGTTTTGAGTTATGGAAAATCAGGATGGAGAATCTGTTGGTAGATAAAGATCAGTTGATTGTGGAAGATCCGGGTAATAAAACAACAGGAGTGTCCGATGAAGAATGGAAGAAGTTGGATCGGAAGGCAAAGAGCACAATAGGATTGTGTGTCTCAAATTCAGTATTGTTGAATGTATCAGGGGAAGCCATAGCTAAGGCTTTGTGGGACAAGTTAGGGACTTTGTACTAATCTACATCTCTGGTGAATAAACTGTTCCTACAGAAAAAGTTGTATAACCTAAGGATGAAAGATGGAGGCTTGGTGATAGAGCATTTGAACGCATTTAATACTGTGGTAAGCTAGTTATTATCTATTGATATTAAAATTTCAGATGAAGATAAGTGCATCAGTTTGTTATGTTCTCTACCAGATTCGTGGGATAGTTTGGTTATTGCAATAGGTAGCAATGCAACTTCCTTGCAGTTTGATGAAATAGTCTCATCCTTACTAACGGAAGAGATGAGATGGAAAAATATGGAGAGCCAGAATGGTGATTCCTTGTCTGTACAAGGAAGGTCCCAGGATAGAAACAAAAATAAGTCATCGAGTGGGAGATCTAAATCTCTAGGAAAACCTGTAAAGGTGTGCTGGAAATGTGGAAAGGAAGGGCACTACACAAGGGATTGTAAATCTAAAGCTCCTGACAGAGGAGAGGGATCTGATGATGTTCCTTTTGTAGAGGTGAAAAAAACCTCAGATGAAGGTGGGGATGTGTACTTGGCTTCTTCAAGTACACATGTAGATCATGAGGCATGGTTGATTGACTCAGCTGCATCCTTTCACTTCACTCCCCAGAGAGAGTGGTTCTGCAAGTATGAGAAATATGATGGTGGTGATGTATTCTTGGGGGATGAAAGGAATGCTAGAATCATTGGTCGCGGAAAATTCAAGTTGATGTTGAAAGGTGGAAGGATTAGAACACTTCTAGGTGTTCTGCATATTCTTGCATTAGCCATAAATCTGATTTCTGTAAGCAAGCTGGATGATGCAGGTGTAAAAATAGTGTTTGAGAAGGATACCTACAAGATGGTTCGGGGAGAAATGGTATTGATGCGGGGAGTTCGGATTCGAACTCTGTACAAGTTGCAAGGTAGCACTATTGTTGATGGGTGCAATAGTTCTGTGGTTCCTGAAAGTGGAGCAGAGAATCTAGTGGTCTCAGGAGAAAAGACCATGCTATGGCATCAAAAGCTTGGACATATTAGAGAGAAGGGCCTTTGAATACTTCATGGTAAAGGTATGGTAGAAGGTATGACTAATAGCTCTCTAGATTTTTATTTCTGTGAACATTGTGTATATGGGAAGTAGAATCGGGTGAGTTTCCTCTCTGGTGGTAAGAGGATGAAACAGATATTAGAACTTGTGCACAGTGATGTGTTTGGACCTATGAAGGTTCCATCATTGGGTAAGTCTGTGTACTATGTATCATTTATCGATGACTTCTCAAGGAATACATGGATATATTTCCTTAAGAAGAAATTTTAAGTCTTTGACAGGTTTAAAAAATTTAAGGCTCTGGTAGAAAACTAGACAGAGAATAAGATAAAGGTGCTCAGGACAGATAATGGTGGAGAGTTTTGCAATAAGGAATTTGAAGAATTCTGTAAGAAGTGTGGTATAGCATGGAAAAAGACTACTCCATACACACCTGAGAAAAATGGAGTTTCAGAAAGAATGAACAAGACGTTCATGGAAAGTGAAAGAACCATGCTCAGTGGTGTCAGATTAGGATAGGAATTCTGGGTAGAGGCGATAGAGACTGCATGTTACCTTGTCAACAGATCACCTTCATCAGCGTTGGAGTATAAGACTCCACAAGAGGTATGGATTGGTAAGAAACCCTCTCTTTTACATCTGAGGGTATTTGGATGTGATGCATATGTACAAGTTCCAAAGGAGAAAAGAACAAAGTTGGATAGTAAATCTGGAAAATGCATATTTATTGGGTATAAGGATGGTTTAAAAGGCTATAAGCTTTGGAACCAAGTAACAAGGAAGGTTATGTACAACCGAGATGTGGTGTTCAGAGAGGTGAATGATGTTATTAAACATGAATTCCAACCAAAGGAACCTAAGATGATAGAGTTTGAGCTTAAGGAGGAAGAATCCAACTCTACAGCAGAAGAGGAGTCAAAAGATGAAGAGCCACAGACTCTGGTTGTGAGAAGATCAGTTCGAGAAAGAAGGCAGAAAAAAAGGTATAGTCCATCTTCTTTCTATTAAAATTTTTCTTTATCTATTACTGATGATGATCCCAAAACTGTGAAGGAAGTAGTAGAGTTAGAGGATGGAAAACTCTGGAAAGAGGCCATGTATGATGAAATGGCATCTTTGCACAAAAATGAGGCTTAGGATCTGGTGGAGTTACCGGATGGAAGGAAAACCATTGGTGGAAAATGGGTGTTCAAGAAGAAGACAAATGCAGAAGGAAAGGTGGAGAAATACAAAGCTCAGTTGGTAGCAAAAGGTTATTTCGAGGTGTTGGGAATTGATTTTGGTGATATTTTTTCTTCTATTCCCAAGGTAGCTTCTAATAGATTACTTTTATATGTTGTTGTTGCTTTTGATATTGAGGTAGAATAGATGGATGTGAAGACAAAATTTCTTCACATGGATCCGGAAGAAGAGATCTACATGAAGTAACCTGAAGGCTTTGCGGTCAAGGGTAAGAAAGAACTAGTATGCAAGTTAAAGAAGTCCCTGTATGGGTTAAACCATTCACCAAGAATGTGGTATCAGAAATTTGATACATTTATATGGGGACTCAACTTCACCAGAAGAAAAACAGATCACTGTGTGTATTTTAAATTAATTGGTGACTATTTTATTTATCTGGTCTTGTATGTGGATAATATGTTGCTGGTTGGAAATGATAAAGAAATTATCCAAGACTTGAAGACCTAATTGTCCTCCAAATTTGACATGAAATATCTTGGTGCTGCAAAATATATTTTGGGCATGGAAATTAAAAGAGATCAGGCAAAGAGGAAGATGTGGTTAAACCAGAGGAAGTATGTCGAGATGATACTGCAGAGGCTTAATATGAAGGATAGTAAATGGTGAAGGTTCCTAATCCTATAGGTGTAAAGTTATCTTTTGAACAATGTCCCAAGACACAAGAAGAGGAAGAGGACATGTTCTGTGTTCCATATGCAAGTGCGGTCGGTATCCTAATGCATGCGATGGTCTATACTAGACCAGACATTGCACATGCAGTGGGAGTATTGAGCAGGTTTATTTCAAAACTAGGCAAGGAGCATTAGACAATAGTGAAGCAGGTCTTCAGGTATTTGCATGGCACTAGTTATTATGGTTTGTGCTACCAAGGAAGACTAAGATTGGACAGAGTTTTGGATATTCGTGGCTTTGTTGATGTAGATTGGGTTGGAGATCTGGATCATAGAAGAGCTACAAGTGGGTATGTATTTAACCTATTTGGAGGTGCAGTTAGTTGGATGAGTAAGAAACAATCTGTAGTGTTATTATCAACTACAAAGGTAGAATACATGGCAGCCACTCATGTAAGCAAGGAAGCAGTCTGGTTGTAGAGATTGTGTTCAAGTGTGGGGTTAGTACAGGGAGCTATAAGAATAGGTTGTCATAGCCAAAGTGCAATTTTCTTGGCAAATAACCCTTCTCACCATTCAAAGACAAAGCACATTGATGTTTAGTATCACTTTGTGAGGAATATGATAGAAGACAAAAAGGTGTTGTTGGTAAAGGTGGCATTTTGAAGAATATTGCAGATGCATTGACAAAATATGTGAACTCTGAGAATTTCTCTTGATGTAGAGAAAAAATGGGCATTGCAGGGTTGGATAAATGACTAAGCTCTCCTGTGGCCCCCTATGGAAAGAAAACAACAAGTGGGAGAGTGTTGGGTTGTGTTATATTCTTTCCATGACTAGCCTCCCTAGTTAACTGGGAGGTAAGATGGGGGGTGAAGCCCCCATTCGTTGCACTGATTGCGTAATGGTGGGGTCACAGGAGGTTTGAGTGGGGTGGTTAGCCCGTCTCTACAAGGTCCGAGGCAGTGCCCTGGGGAAATTTTTTTTGGACCCTATATTAGGTGGGCAGACCTACCTATGGTTTTGTGCATGGTTTTCGCACATGGTTTTAGGTGTGATGGTTTTCAGTCCATGGTATTGGATGCTTTGGCATGTATATATATGTACTATAACATTGAAAGGAACGCAATGAAAAATTCAATCTAGTAGTCCCAGTTTTCGAATCCAGGGGAAAATCTCTCTGTATATTTGTTTTATGTGTTATGCTCTCGCTAATGTTTATTTTCTTTTTTTTAGAATTCGTATGCAGGTAATTTCTGTATGGGGTTAAAACCTACAACTTTGTGATGGCAATTACGAGACTTGTACGATAGTGCTCAAGAATCCAGGAATATGGTTGATGTATTTTCTTATGATGAATAACGCTCAATGGTGTAGGATAATGCATCAAAATTTTAATCGTTTAAGAATATAGAATTGACTCGCTTTGATTAGGTGCAACACTTAAGATACACTTTGCGACGACAATGACAACACTAGTACTACGAAGCATAAAACTTTGGGAATAGGTTTAGTAGATTTATGGATGATAAATAAGACCCATTGACACCAAATTTTCCCTTTGAAATGAACCATAAATATGTCTTTTGCAATGTGAGAAACTTCCCATGTCAAAGGACGACACTTGCGAAAGTAAGCAAAAAGTGCAAACAACACTCGTAAAAGCTTAAAGAAGGTGGAATCAACACATGCCTGAGAAAATATACCATGAAGACAAGACTTATCAACTTGAATCCAAGCAAGCAACACTAGAGAAAACATGAAAGCGACACTAGAGAAAACAAAGGTGCGTCAGAGTGATAGTTAAGAAAACTCACCAAAATGAAAGTGCAATTGCAATCGAAGTGAGGGAGACTTTCAATAGGGAGTGCACACTAACTGTTGACATGCATTATGTAGTACGCTATGCTTATGGATTGTATAGTCTTTATTATTAGTGATTGCACAAGCCTTACTATCAAAGAGTTGCACAATGCTTATCTAAGTTTGCATATAAATATGTGTGTTTGTGAACTCTGCAAAAATTAAGCATGCATAAGCAAGTTACTTTGACACTTAGAATAATACTTAATACTTTACAAAACATTTGATGACCACAAAGTGACCGTAGAAAGACATATTGGAAGATCCTTAGAAGGCTCCAAAATGTATGAAAAAATTTGGAGGGTCATTATTGCAACGAAAACACTTGGCGACACACTGGTAGAAATATAGATTCTCTGCTCAAGTTTTATCTTTAAGTTAAATGTCTCAATCCTTTAGGAAGTATTGATTCACTAGATGGATTTCCCTAACATTTTCATTTGTCTTGATTAAAGATACAGTCCCTTCTATTATTTTCTCATCTTCAAACACATTGACATAAGACTAGTGACACCTCAATTGTTTCGATAGGGGAGACAGATGGTAAGTATACCGATGTTCTAAGCACATTACATGATGTTTCATGTTGTCAGTGAGCTTGGCCAATCCCTTGACGGAGTCACCTCAAGGGACCACAAACATTCTTTCGCTACCAGTGATCGTGAACGATACCCTGGTGAAGTTGCTTGCTCCACCTCTATGTGTAGGAAGCCTTTCTATTTTTCATTTAGTTACTAATAGAATGTGCAAAGGAACTTATTTATTTTTACAGTGGAAGAGGGATCTCGACTTATTTAGAGTAAAATAGGTTGGTTCTTTTTTTAATAGATTTGAAAGATAACTTCAGTTAATATTCTCATTTAAATTTTTTATCCTTTCCCTTCTCTACTTGATTGAGTAGACAGGTCAAAACATCATTTAATACAAGGTTGAGCTAGAATGGAAGAACCTAATAGAGATATAGGCTTTGGAGTTTGACCAAATTCTTTCAATTTGGAACAAATCATATTTTCCATTAAAAAATAATAGAACTTAAAGATATGTGAACCCAAGACAGGGAAGATTATGATAGATAAGCCAAGCATTATTCAATATCACAATTTCCCTTTTCAAGTTTTTCCAAATTTTCATTGAGCCAATGAGAGACATATTTCCTGAAAAGTCTTATTAAGAAAAATATGAAAGAAAAGATAGGATAAAACATGGAAAAAAAACCAATAAAGACAAGCAAATGGAGGTTGAACATAAGTTGTAGACGGAATTAAGAAAACCAAAGAAATACAAAAACTAGATGCAGAGAAAATGTAGGATGAGTATGAAAAGGGAAACTAGAATACAACTAGTCCTACTCCTAAACTAAACAGCGAGAAGGTTAGGGTCAAGTGTAATGAGTTTTTCAATGTAACCTTCGTAACTACTCTTGACTTGTAAACACAAAGGTACCAACAATTAAATTTGATATATAATAATGTGCAATAGAAAGATAAGAACATGAATAAATTGCAAAACAAATTGAATGTATTTTATTTGAACAGAAATATGTGCCACAACAATTAACCTTAACCAACCAGTAACCTTACCTTCTTGATGAAAGAAAAAGCCATACAAACCTTATCTATTTTGTCTTTCTTAGTATGCATAAGGAAAGATTGAATCTTGTTAATAGAAAAAGGGATTTCTATGTATGATGCTTCCAACTAATCATATATTGGATCATGAAATTCATAGCAATCCTCTTGAAAACCATAAAATATTTGAAAATATGACTTTTCAACTAAAATCGCATGATCATGATGAGAATATTGTAAGGGAAAATTAATATGATCATTTTCAAAAGTCTTTTCAAGATAGTGAGGACCTGACATAACCATCAACAAAAGCTGAAGTGGCTCAACTAATTGGCAAGTATTAGAATAGTGAGATAAACGACAAATATTTATTGATGTAAAAAAATTGTCATCGGATATGCTAGTGGAAAAATGATAATTTGAAGGGAAGTTAAAAAATCAAGAATGATAATTAGATCGACATATTATGCCATAACATTCTCAATTAGTATAAAACAAAGATAGATCATTTTGAAAAATCTTGTAAATGCCTTGAAAAATAGAATCATCTACCCCACACGATAAATATGACAAACCATTTCCTTGTACCTTGCTGGAAACTGAACTAGCATCATAATCATCGAAATAAGTGTAAAGGAAAACCAATATAGAAAACATGTGAAACTAGTTAGGATACAATGAGTAAAGAGGAATTTCATTCACCAAATAACTCATGCATTCACTAGCACTCAAGAGGATTTCAAGTGCAATGAAGAAAAAGATTAGAAGTATAACATACATAAGAAAAACCATCAGATGGTTATTCTCAAATGTATCTGATAGCCATGATTCCTTCACCCAAATATAAGATTTGAAATGACCAGTTTGGTAGGTCCATGCTTCCATGAGAGATATATACTCTCAACCCAAGATATGTACAAGAGCCTTGTGTGGAGATGAATCGCATGGAAAATAATCTTGAATCCAATCAGAAACTAAATATTGAAAGTTACAGAGACTATATCTAAAATATCAAACATCTTTCAAGAAGGAATTCACATTCAGTGAAACTGTTATAGACATTTTTGGGCACTACAGCCCCAAGCATAAATGTCCATAAACTAAGGGCTCCTAAGTCCCTAAAGGTGTTGTTCCAACCCCTAAAAGAACAAGGTCAACTGATTACAGCTTCTCCCAGAAGTTCTCCATGAAAAACTACTCAGAACTGGTCAAAACTGGACCATTTCACCTACTCCATAGGCAAAGTGCGTTGCATCCCACCTAAATACACACAGTAGGTGCGTTGCATTTCAAAAAGCCCTTCTATGGGGTGTGATGGGCGAGAAGGGACAAATGGCAGGGTCAATTGGCGAGGTGGAGAAGCATGGAATCTTCCAGAAACTTCTCCTGTGACACTTGCCTCTCTGAATTCGACTAGGGATGAGTAAGAGATCATCAATCTCCAAGTGGAATCAAGAACTATCAGAGGGGAGACACTAATCAAATCTCAAAAGCTGACTCACCTCCCTTATAGACATCTATATATGGATCCCTCATCCCAGAGATCCAGAGGCTGGAATTTTGCATCTTGTAAGGAATTGTTGTTGGTTTCTTGAGGTAACATCAGAGTGTTGGGTGATCTAAGCTTTTCATGAGGTGAAGAAGGGCTTCTTGCTGAGAGGATGATGCTGGGTTAGAACAATCGGTTGTAACTCTCTTGGCTCTTTCTTGATTATCAATAAAGCTATTCAAGTTTTCCTCCATACTCTTGTGTGATTTATGTTTTATGCATTTGTATGGCCAATTTACATCTGATCCTAAATTGTTTATGATAATAGATCTATGTTCTCGTATAGTGTTATGTTGCTTTGATTCTACAGGTACTCTGTGAAGCTGGGTATACAAGAAAGCAAGTAGCAAAGGACTATCAGAAGAGAGAGGAATCGAGCAAGGAACCAAGCGCAAGATAGAGGTTGGTCTCCTTTATTCTTCTCTCATCTATCTCTCATAAAGGAAAACGAAAGTAGTTTTACTTTGTTTGTTTCTAAGGTAGCTACCAGCCTTACTGGGGTTAGAAGTTCTACATAGACACTATTCCCGGTAACAAAATGGCGACTCTGCTGGGGAGGAAGTAGATTTTTTGTTCATCTACATTTGTTTACTTTATAAACTTACAGACGGAGCCTGAAGTCAAGCCAGCTAGCCTTTGAACTACATTTGCTATGCAAGTGCAAAGTAGATCAACGCTGCTTCAGTCAATCTCTGGGTTTTGTTTATGATTTAAACAATTGATTTACAAGCTCTCTAATTGCCCTTGTGGTGGCTATAGTAACCTCCTTAGATCTACCCGTGTGATTGATTTACTGATTACCACTTGCTCGGCCAAAATCCCTGAACTGAACTGCAAACTATGACCCAGAGCCCAATCAAAGTCTCGTCCCTGGTCCAGCGCACTGCCTGTTCTGTGAATCTCAAATTCAGTGCACTTCCCGAGTGTAGTAGGTGCGTTGCATTTCAGTTTCACTGTGTTGCGGGTGCACTGATCAAACTAGGCATTGTTCCTAAATTTTGGTTTCTGTGTTCACTCTTTTCAGATCTATTCAAGAGTTTTGCTGCCTGTAGTCAGTACACCTCTGTTTGAAACCCCTTTCCTTGCTGTTATTCTGCCTCCATTGTGCAAAGAACTGTAAATGTTTTCATGTATTTTTTGAGTCATTTTCAGTTCTCCTTTACAAAGAAGTAACGTAATTGTACTGTCGTTTCTTGATTTGAGAGTGTCGCAAGTGTCGTTTTCAGTCATATAAGAGAATCTGATTGCTCTTGATAGTCGATTACCCTGTTACTCTTGTATTTGATCTGAATTGGTAGTTTTTCTAGTGTTGAAAGCAAGTTTTCATTTCCAAATTGCAAAGTGTTGTCATTGCCTTCATTTCGATTTTGAAAAGAAACTTGTTAGTAATTGTCGCTTTGAAAAATAATTCAGATTTGTGCATTAGCTTTCTTTTTATCATTCACATATTAAGAAGGCTGAAAACAAATACATGCATGTGCATTTGCATTTAGACTGTTTGATTGGTTTGATTTAGGACAGTGCATATAGTGTGTGCTCTTTGCTCTTTGTTGAAAGAATATTGTCTCTCTTTCCTTAGTAGCTAGGATTTTCATTGCACAAAGAAGATAAAACGACTGTTTATCATCTTAGATTGCATTTTAGGAATTGTACATATACATCATGCGGTGAACCTGAAAGGAAAATTTCTTAAGCAAGATCAACTATAAAATAAATTTAATGAATCTAACAACGCTTTGGAACCTAACGCACAACATCTAGAAGTCTAGGCTAGAGACGTATTCCGGCGTCGTAAAGCCTGGTAACTATTGTTTTCACTGTTGGTTGGGTGATTCCTCCACTTTGAGACGATAAGTGCCAGTACGGACTTGTGCTCCCACGTACCGTCGAGTATATTTTGGGAGACCACAATAAGCTTAATCCTTTATCCATAGGAAGCCGTGTCTGTCGCCTTATCGATTGCAATGCACTGAACACAACATTCGGGAAGATTGACTGCCGTACCGTAAAAAGTATTCTGCAGTTTTGCGATTGGTTTGGTAATCCCTCTGTCTAGATTTCCAGAGCAGTCCCTTTCGTTCCTTTTCAGACTCCTTAACGGAAAGGGTCCATCTGAGCACTTGTCACTTCAGGCTCATTAAAAATCGAAGGCAACTAGAGTCATCTTTTGTTTTTTCTCAACTCTTAAAAATTGAAAAAACAAGTTGTGTCAAAGCATCTAAAATTCATCTAATTCGGAAACATACTTCCCTTTGATTTCTAGTTGATCAAGTAATCCGCAATCGTGGAAGAAAGTCAATTGAAACCCCGTCGTTCGCGGAGGCTTACGAGTAAACTGTCTTTGTCTCCGGAATCGAAACTATTACGGACAAAGTGAACTCATTTAACCAGTTCTAAATCCCCTGGTAAAGTTAGAACAAGTGTTCCAACACCATCGGAGACTCCGGTTACTCCAAACATTTCTGGTATCCCTGCCTTTACAGAAGAAGTTCAACAGCCACCGAAGGACAGTACCACTGATCCTAGTCTGAGGGTAAACACTTGTATTACTGAACCAGTTCCATCTATAGTTGATTCAGAAGGTGTTATTCCCCAAACATCTGTCGCTGCAGATTCTATACCATCTTCGGCACCAGAAATATTGTACGAACCTGACGGTCTACCTCTTCCACCTGGTCTGATTGCTATAGAAGAGATTGTAGAGGATCCTCCATCTAGTACTCCATCGCAATTTGGAGTTAGGATCACTCTGTATCCTTTTTCTTCAGAAATTAGTCTACCGCCATCGGAAGCTCCTGTAGAATCGCTAGGCAATCTTTTGGATAGACTAGAAATGTCTGAACAACCGTCAACATCTAGGACTGTGTCATCCGACACAGTGACGGCAGAACTTCCTGTTGTCACTCCAACGATGTTCACTGGTAAACCATCTGTCCCAACTAGGCCTCAATCACTAGAAGGGGCCCACTCAAGGGCTATTTCGACAGTATGGTTCGTTCCTGTTTGTTCATCCGGAATAGTATCCAGAAACTCTTATGTTGAGTCTCAACAAATTGATCCTTCAAGGTGTCAATTTGGGTAGTCTGGTCCTCAAGGGAAAATAATTCCTTTAAGTACCAAATTACCACCGTATGGGGAGCAATATACCCTTTCATTGTCTCCTCCGGGAGGACAACCATACGGGAGTTCACAACAAAATTCAGGTTATGCTGTAATTACATCTAGCGGTTGGGTGCCGATACTGCCTCAACAACCAAGAGTTGTATATTCAATGCAACAATGTTTACCTATGTCAAATATACCAACTACGCCAGCTATTGTGACGGTGTCGTAAGTACAAGCGCTGCCTATTGTATGCCAACCTCAGGTTTCTCAGGTTGTAATGCAACAGCCTCTTGACCCTGTGACTCAACCACAATCGCCGACTGGTGGAATGACACAGGCCCAAACGGGTACAATTACCCCTCATCTTGGTTAAACAGTTAGTATCGGGAAATAACACATGGCTTCACAACCATGGCCGGTGCAGTACCAACAACTGTAATTCCAACAGGTATATCAAGGATCTGAGCAACAAATCTTTGCCAATAGTGGGCAACCGTATATTCAAAACGGTCAAAATCAACCATTCTACAATGGTTATTCCCATCAACCTTACCAAAGTTACCAGCATCAAATGCATTATGCTGGTATGCAGAGACCAACTGCTCAGGCGATTCCATCTTATCCTCGGTATGCTTCGCCTAACCTGAACCAACAGTTACCCTTCATGGCGACTTTAGAGTTACCGGATCTAAATCGGTTAACAAATGATCCAATCACCTACGCCCCTTGGTGGCAAGTGATTCCGCATAAACTTCCGTCAGATTCCTAAATTTAATGGAAATCCAGGTGAAGACCCGTCGAATCATGTGATGACCTTTCATCTGTGGTGTTCATCAAACACCCTAAACGATGATTCGATTAGGCTTCACCTTTTTCAGAGGATGTTAACTGGTCCAACAACAAAATGGTATATCGAATTACCCAGAGCTTTGTTTGACAACTTCAGTACCCTAGCCACAACCTTTTTAACCCATTTTTAGTTACCGATAAGGTATGAAATGGGAACAGAACTTCTTACCAATTTCAAACAAACAACGGCCACTCACATATCTTATCATATTCATGAGTGGTGACGTCGTCGTGGAATGGTAAAAACGTATGTTCCTGATCAGCTTTTAGCTGAATGATTTATTAAGTCTTTGTTACCTTCCATTACAGAAGATGTGGCAAAAGGGGGAGTCCTCACCGAAGAGCAAGTTATTTCTCGTGCACAATATTTAGACTTGATTTACACTCAGTCTGGCATGCTCTATGATAAAATACCTGACGCTCCCAGACTAGAATTCTCGGTCCCTCCTCCTCCTAAATCAAACAATGACTCTCATGCCGGCAATGGCGTGATTGGTGCGACAGACACGAAATCAACGAAGGCTACATCTAAAAAGGCCCGTAAGATTTCCAGTCAAAATGCAAAAGAAGAACTTCTTGCCTCGGAAGTAAATGCCATCTCAACAGATAAAGGCAAAGAAACCAAGCAACTAGGAGGCAAGAAGAAAAACAAAGGGAAGAAGAAGAAACAGGAGGAATCATCACCTGAAAAATCTTCTGCAAACCCTCCTAGAAATAGGAAACCAAAAAATCCATGCTTTATATGCGATGAGGATCATTGGACATCAAATTGTCCACACAGAGCTGAGCTTAGAAAATTCTTCAAGAATTCAAAAACCTTGGCAGTATTAACTAATCCGTTTCCGAGTCCAGGAACAAATCTGGTTGATAGTGGAAATGCTTTCCCGTCTCAAGTGCTGATGTTGTCGGTTTCCAAACAACAAAATGATGTGTTGATATCGACAAGGAACAAAGATTACAGGAATCCACAGCTGTCGAACAACAAGGATAAAGATCAACCTAGTAGTTCGACAACAACTTCGACAGAAGTTGCGCTGCCCATCATTCCTAAGCTAACAATAAAACCGCCAAAGGGAGTAGTACATAATTCAACATTTAATCCTCGTGCCAGAGCAGCACAACATTATAATATAGTGGAAGATCTGGCCCAATCGCCATCTGCTATGTCGACACTTGAGGTACTGCAAAATTGCCCATCCCAAAAGCAGGCTTTATTATCAGCTATCGGTGGGATAGACCCAAAGGATTCTAATCCTCAGTTACCAGCTCAACTAGCTTTCCTCATTCAAGTTAAAGCCCTCAACAAAACTGTTCATCGGACAATTATTAATGAGGGGGCATCTACATGTATTATGTCGATGAGTTGCTGTAAAACTTTATGATCTCCAACCTTGTCGCAATCTTCGACAACATTAAAAGCATTCGACGGACGAACGTATACCCTGTATGGTATTCTAAGTAACTTGCAAATTGAACTAGGGGGGAAAACAACAGAAATAGATGTCGAAGTAATCGACAGAAACCTTGATTACAACATCCTACTGGGAAGACCATGGATATATGCTATGGCTGTTGTTGTGTCGACCTATTTTAGGAAGATTGCATTTCCCTTTCAAGGAGGGATTACAATCGTCGATCAACAAACTTTCCTTCCCAATGGTTCCCAAGTTATAGGAAGCATTCCGATGATCAATGGAAGCCTCCATTCGCTTCAAAATATCGGTGTAGGCCTACTAAAAGACCCTATATTAATGGGAACTTTTGCCCTTCTGCCTCCAATCAATCTGGCGGAAGTAGCGTCGGTAGGAACCTGCAATATGATATCTTCGATTGCAAAGATCTCAGAAAATGATATAAACATGGATCATACGTAGGTATTGCCTCCCAACCCAATAGAAATATTGTAGCAATCAATGTTTCTAGCATGGGAGGCAAAACCAAATCAACGCTCATCAAGCATTTGGATAGATAGGTCTAAGGAAAGTGGCACCCTTTCAGATCCTTGGTCGCAAGTGCATTATGCCGACGAAGGAATTGTTCAATCAATGGTAATTGAAGGGGCGCCATGGGAATATTACCACCATCGTTCCCATCTTCTGGATTGTAAAGAAAATAATCCTGATGACCTTCATCATCCTTCAGTTTTTGATTTCCTATCAAATACTGTAAACACGGTGGATTCCGAGCGAAACTTGTCCAACATTGAAGAGACTATCGCCATAAATATATCGACCAAAACAAATGTTGTAGAGAATATTTATGTTGGCAAATGTTGTTCTCCTTCAGAACTGGAAATATATAACGCTATTTTTTGCAAATTCAGAGATGTCTTTGCTTGGTCATGTAATGAAATGCCAGGCATTGACTTGAGTATCATTGAACATGAAATCAAGATGTATCTAGATGCCAAACCAGTACGACAACGGCTACGGCAGGTGCACCCCAAGAAAGCTGCTACCATCAAGGCGGAAGTTGAAAAGCTTCTCCATGCTGGTTTCATTTACTCGGTTCCTCTAACCAATTGGGTATCAAACATTGTTCCTGTTATGAAAAAACAAGGAACGATTAGAGTGTGCATCGATTATAGGGATGTAAATCAAGCTTGTCCAAAAGACAACTACCCTACACCCTTTATTGACCAGATAATTGATGAATGCGCCGGATGTGAAATATTTTCATTTATGGATGGATTCTCTGAGTATAATCAAATAAATATCCGCCCACAGGACCAGTCAAAGACTCCATTTATTTGTCCGTGGGGCACATTTCGCATATCGCAAATTACTCTTTGGTTTAAAGAACGCAGGGGCAACGTTACAAAGGGCAATGAATTATGCCTTCAATGACATCAAAAACATCGTTCAACCATATCTCGATGACCTTCTGGCTCATTCGCGAAAGCGGACTGATCATCCGCGGCATTTGAGAGCGATATTTCTACGTTGTTGACACTACAAGATACGACTCAATCCACACAAATGTGTGTTATGTGTCAGTTCTGGTCATTTACTTGGCTTTGTAGTCTCAAAGGATGGGATTTGTCTCGACCCATGTAAGGTTCAGGCAATCATTAATTTGCCTCCACCTTCGAATTTGCTACAGATTCAGAAACTTCAAGGGAAAGCAAACTTTCTGAGGAGGTTCATTCCAAATTACACCGAACTTCCTAAAGGTTATACACGTCTATTGAAAAAATAAGTGCCCTTCGTCTGGGATCAGGTCGAGCAAGCTTCCTTTGATGCTTTAAAAGACTCCCTAGTAAAAGCATCATTAATGTACGCTCCTTATTATCAAAAAGACTTTAACCTGTATCTGGCTGTAGCGGATACAACCATAGCAATGGTTTTAGTTCAAGAAGACAAAGGAATTGAACATCCTATATATTATTTAAGTAAGAACTTAAATGATACAGAAAGCAAATATTCTTATGTTGAAAAGCTAGTGCTCGCAGCTGTTCAAGCAATACAGAGATTTCGACACTATGTCCTCTTTCGAAAAACTACCATTCTGTCAGATTGCAACCCCATGACTTATATATTGTCGCGACAGTTGCTGGGGGGAAAATATACAAAATGGATAGCAATTCTATAAGATTTTGATCTGGAATTTGTAAAATCCAAGTCAAAGAAAGCCCTAGTTTTCGCAGAATTATTATGCGATCTCCCATCGTCGTCCAACGATGAAACATCCAAAGAAACAATCATGGATGAATCTTTGTTTCTGATATCTTCAAGCATTCCATGGTATGGAGATATAATTATCTATCTCCAAACCCAAAAATATAGGTCTAATACCTCTCGCTCTGAACAAAAACGTATTCGATACCAATCAAAAGACTACATGATCGTCGGTGATGCCCTTTACCGTCGTGGTGTCGATACAGTTCTGAGGAGGTGCCTCACCCATGAGGAGGCCGAAAAGGTCCTGAATGATTTCCATTCAGGCGCGTGTGGGGGGCATCAATCCGGTTATGCTACGGCGCAAAAAAATTTACGAGCAGGATACTTCTGGCCAACAATGTTCAAAGATTGCATAACCGCAGTCAGAAGTTGTCATGCCTGTCAGATTTTCAATAGCAAAACAAGAAGACCACCCGCACCTCTGCAGCCAATAGTTGCTGTCGGGCCATTCGCCAAATGGGGAATTGATTTCATGACATGTAACCCCACCTCGACCGGGGGGCATGGGTATATCATAGTCGCAGTTGACTATTTTACCAAATGGGCCGAGGCGATGCCTACATTAGATAACACTGGTGAAAAAACTGCCCTTTTCTTTTTCAATCATGTAGTCGCCAGCTTCGGCGTTCCACAGGCTATAGTCATAGATCATGGATCGCATTTTCACAATCACATCATGGCCGAATTAGCTGCCAAATTAGGGTTGTCTCATGACAGCTCTACTCCATATTACCCGCAGGCCAATGGACAAGTTGAAGCAATAAACAAGGTCCTGAAGCGCATGCTGCAAAGGATGATTGGAGTCCACAAAAGGAGTTGGCACCTGATCCTGTACTCAGCCTTGTGGGCATATCGAACATCGGTATGGAACGCAACCGGGTTTACACCTTTCCAACTGGTGTATGGCCTAGAAGCAATCTTACCAGTTCAGTGTGAAATCTCGTCCCTCAAACTCGCAATCGACCTTCTCCCCAGAACTTCAGAAGAGGAGGCTCGTTTCTTGGAACTAATCCAATTGGATGAAACCCGTTGTGATGCTGCTTTGGCTAACGAAGCCCATAAGAAACGAGTCAAGGTGCAGTTCGACAAGAATGTCAAACCCTGTGTCTTCTCAGAAGGTGACTTGGTCTTGCTTTATGACCAGGAATCTGATAAATTGGGAGCAGGTAAATTCAAGTCTTTATGGATGGGCCCCTATATTGTTAAGCAAGTGTTAGCAAAAGGAGCTTATGAGTTAATGGATTATAATGGGATTCCACTGGCACAACCTCGTAACGGGTTGTACCTTAAGCGTTACTACGCATGATTCAGTGTGGTAACCAATATGCTTTTGTTACATTTTTGTTTTCGCTAAAGTATTTGTTTTGGTAAAGTAAATCCACTTTTTACATTTGTTGCATATGTCGAACCTGTTGGAATCGTTTGTTAGATATGCCGACAGAGCAAGTCGTAGTTCGCGGAACCTATCTTCTGCAGCATGGGCCATTTTTGATCCAAGCGGCGAGTTAGTAAGTTTCAGAGGGGTATGTATTGGTCGATCAATGAATAACATCGCTGAATATAGCGCGTTGATAGAACTTCTCTCTCATGCCATCACACATGGCATATGCCGACTGGTCGTCAGGCTAGACTCACAGCTCGTCATACTACAGCTCACTGGTATCTATTCCATCCGAAGTCCAGCTATCTATCGCATGTTCCTGAGGGTCAAGATTTTGGAAAGGCAATTTGAGTTTATTCAATATCAGCATATTTCCAGAAGCTTAAACACATTAACTGACTCATTGGCAATTATGTGTTAGACAGACATTTGCAACATTTATAAAAAGAAGCATTTCATCAATATTTGCATGTGGATCATATAACTTAACCAAAATAAAACTCCGAAAATAAAAATATATATATATAACTGTTTATGGTTTACACATAATGTTCTGTAACCAAGACAAAAGTGTTCAAATGACCCAAAACTCAAAATGCTAGCGGGCACCCTAGTTTAATGATGCTGGTGATAACAAGTCACCGCCTATGCAATCATGCGTAAAAGCCTAGTCCATCGACTTGGCACGCCAGTGGTATGTCGATGCAACCTTAGGGGCAGCTCGTCAGTCCTCACATCTAGAATACCGAGAGTGAGGCCCTCGACCTGGTCCTGTAATGCTGAAAGAGTCTTGGCCACATCAAGGTCGCGAAGGATAGCCCTTCCCACAACCTCTCCTGCTAGAGCGGCGGCTGGCCCTCTCAGGCATACTACTGGCCGAACGGGACCAACATCTGCATGAGCACATGAGTTCTGATTAGTCTTGATAGAATAAAGCACAAGGACATTATAAAAGAAAAATGATAATCAGAAATATGGTCATGAATTTACCAATGGCACCCCACTGCTCGCCAGCCGGCAGTACCAAATCCGGGTCACCTCGGAAGTCCATACTAGCATATGGGTACTTGGAATAAACCATCTCCTGACGATTGAACCACCCGAAGAAGGTATCAGAAAAAGAAATCTGAGACTAACCAGCATGTCTGGACATGTGGTCGACCCATCTCTGCATCCGTGGTTCAGTCGGTGGAGGTAAACCAAGTGCAATATACTGCGGCTGCATCAGTGGTATCCTTTCCAAGGCGAAGGCGGTCAAAATAGAACCATACCCAAAGTTCTTCAATCTCCCATTTTTCACCTTGGTCAACTGTTCTTTCATCACAAGGAGTACTGCATCACACCAGTTGAACACCTTCGGTTCAAGACATTCCAAGGCGTACTGCATATAAGACCGGTTGGCCACATGGAGAGCCACACCACCAGCCATCCTACCAAAAGTGAACAGAATGGTCCTCAAAGACCTGTCAGTGACATCTCGGATGATGATCTTGCTGTCTTTACTCGGCTGAGATCCCTCTCTGCAATACCTGCGAACATAATCTCTCACAGATTCACCTCCACGGGCCGAACCTGATAAAGAGATAGGGACACCCCACCTCGATAAGCCGGTCAAAAAATAGATGTCTACTATAGTCAAGGGGATGGATTTGCCCCTAATTTGGAACACCTGGCTGGTAGGATCCCAAGCATCGAGCAAATACTGCAGCAAGTTGATTTGTTGTCTCATGCTGGAGACACGGAAAAACTTCAACAGGCCACAGTTCCGTAGTGCGTTTACTGTAACCAGATCATGTAAAGCAAGCATGTCCTCTTCTTCATGCTCATGTTCTCACCATGTAATAGTCATCTTACTCCAATAAATCTCTTAAAGAAAATAAGAGAGAGTTAGATCCTGATTTGGTGAGAAACAGGCAAAAATTTCCATTAAAAACTGTGCACAAATTTCCCTCCTTGCACCCATCGCACCTCCAGCTTAGTCTTGGGTGCGTTGCATGTCAACTGTCCAGTAAGTAGGCCAACATGCAACGCACCTTTCGATGCAGAAAGGGTGCGATGGGGCCAGAGTGAGTTTCTCAAACCCCAAGGGCTCAAAAAAACTAGAAGTCAGGCTCAGAATGCAAAATGGAAAGGATGAAATGAAAGAGCTCAGATTTAGCTCCTACCTAGTCCAGACGGTGCCAAAAATCGTCCACAGAATCTCCCAGAATCAGCTGGTGAAAATCAAAGGGGGAAAGCACCTCCAAAACTCCAACAAGTCAAAGTTCAAATGAAATGGTAAAATGAGAGGTAAAAGCACTTTTAAATTACTTTTTACATAATTCAAGTAAAATATTAGTGTCTTAACTCATTTTTCAAACATATATTGTTCATTTCTAACTAGTTTGATGAAGAAATTGAGCATGCAATACAATCTTTGAAGGAACAAAGCTATTAATGGTAAAGTCAAGAAATGACTGTTATATCGAGTAGTTTTAACGCGGACTTCATGCTCATTAAAAAATAAACATAAGCAATGAGCAAATGTTTCCCCCAGCATTTAGGCTCATTAAAAAATGAACCAATTTCTGGTAAATAACCATCGTGAGTGTAGTACTTCAGCCTTTGAAGCCTTGGTCGTGTTCTCATCATCACCTCCACTTTGTATTGGCCGATCATTCACCTCCACTTGATTGTTTACCCCTTTTGAGGAACAGCTATGAAGAGTGATCCTGTTAGCCATCCTTGTAACACTGCCATGATTGGGAAATTCCAAAACCTTACCTAGAATCAGCTACTACCCGAATTTATCACTCGTTCCTCAAAGACAAGTCTCCTTTAAGCTCTTTTCAACTGACTCGTAAAATATGAAAAGATTGTCGAGTCATTGGCCTCTCCAGCTCGTTAAAGTGACCGGAAGTGCTATCCCTCCTCTAGATTTTAATCTTTTTGGACCTGAGGGATTATTACACAAAAAGATCGAGCGCTTGTTTTGTTTGGCTCATTAAAAGTACCAAAAGTTCATCCCTTCTGTATTGTTTTATACCTTTTCGGACTTAAGGGATTAGATGACGAAAAAGGATTTTTGGAGTTTTCTTCACGTCCCTTTTTAGACTCTCTAAAATTGAAAAGGACCGAGTTATCTTTGTCGTTAAACTCATTAAAACCTAATAGTGACAAACTTGTCCATAACAGACAAGAACGAGTTTCACTATCGCTAGGCTCGTTAAAACATAGCGATGGATTTTCCCGAAGGGAAAATTATAGAACAAGCTTATGTTATCCTCCTCAAGCTTGACAAAAATAAAGAGGTACTGGTCAGCAATGACTGGGGAAAAATTGGGAAGAAAACTTGAAGAAACTTTGTTGGTAGCAAGTCTCTCTTGAACATGACACTTTCACTCCGCATCCAAGTCGGGTTGGGTTGTTCCATTCACTGGTCACATCACCATGGTCCCATCAAACCATCTACATTTGGGGTTAATGATACCAATCCATCATGTCAGTGTCGCTGATATGTTCAAGAGAAGTCACTCAGAGAATTCACCTGTGTCTCATCTGCTGCAATACATTTATGCTCCATTCTTTCATGACCGCCACCCTGAACCTTATATCACCAGATCGTTTTCACCTCCATTAAAATCATTTTCTCTGTTCCATGTCATCGATGTGGGATTCATTAAGGCCCTCCTATGAAGGATCGCTTCTTGTCGACATCAACTCATTATCCAAGAAGTCAATCTAGGAACACCCCTTTTAGTACTTTGAAGCTTGCATGCCTCAATGGCAAGTTTCTCACTTCCGGCGACAGGTTTACATCAATGGCCTTCGACCGAATGATTTTGCATGGTGTTCGACGCCAAGTCCCTTATTCACACCACGTGAATTGTACTGCAGTACCTTGAGGATCATTATCATTATCGGTGATTCCTCTCGTGCCTATTAACAGCTTACATCATTGGCTGGTAATCAGGCGATGTCTTTCCATGTTCGACTCCAGAACATCTCTCACATGGATCGAATTGTACTTTGAGTGAAGATCAAACGAGATTGAAGACCCCAGATCTAGTTTCATCCATCCGGGCTGTGATATATATTCAAGAAAATAAAGACATCAAATGTACATCATTGCTGCACAGATAATCATCCAATCTAAGGGATGATGGCTCTACCAGAATCATCAGTCTACGATTGTCTGTCCTATGTACATGAAAATGAATTTATAAAGCTGAGCATGGGAATGCCCGCCTCAGCTAGATCATGAAAATATTATGAAGATAATGTATTGTATTGTATCTTATTACAGGTCTCCTTCCAGCTTGAAAGAACTTCGGATCCTCATGATAAAGCATTTCACCCGACATCAAAAAGATTAATGACCTCATGCTTTAGGGGGCAACTGTTATAGACATTTTTGGGCACTACAACCCCAAGCATAAATTTCCATAAACTAAGGGCTCCTAAGTCCCTAAAGGTGTTGTTCCAACCCCTAAAAGAACAAGGTCAACTGATTACAGCTTCTCCCAGAAGTTCTCCATGAAAAACTACTTAGAACTGGTCAAAACTGGACCATTTCACCTGCTCCATAGGCAAAGTGCGTTGCATCCCACCTAAATACACACAGTAGGTGCATTGCATTTCAAAAATCCCTTCTATGGGGTGCGATGGGCGAGAAGGGACAAATGGTAGGGTCAATCCACGAGGTGGAGAAGCATGGAATCTTCCAGAAACTTCTCCTGTGACACTTGCCTCTTTGAATTCGACCAGGGATGAGTAAGAGATCATCAATCTCCAAGTGGAATCAAGAACTATCAGAGGGGAGACACTAATCAAATCTCAAAAACTGACTCACCTCCCTTACAGACATCTATATATGGATCCCTCATCCCAGAGATCCAGAGGCTGGAATTTTGCATCTTGTAAGGAATTGTTGTTGGTTTCTTGAGGTAACATCAGAGTGTTGGGTGATCTAAGATTTTCATGAGTTGAAGAAGGGCTTCTTGCTGAGAGGATGATGCTAGGTCAGAACAGTCGGTTGTAACTCTCTTGGCTCTTTCTTGATTATCAATAAAGCTATTCAAGTTTTCCTCCATACTCTTGTGTGATTTATGTTTTATGCATTTGTATGGTCAATTTACATCTGATCCTAAATTGTTTATGATAATAGATCTATGTTCTCGTATAGTGTTATGCTGCTTTGATTCTACTAGTACTCTGTGAAGCTGGGTATACAAGAAAGCAAGTAGCAAAGGACTATCAGAAGAGAGAGGAATCGAGCAAGGAACCAAGCGCAAGACAGAGGTTGGTCTCCTTTATTCTTCTCTCATCTATCTCTCATAAAGGAAAACGAAAGTATTTTTACTTTGTTTGTTTCTAAGGTAGCTACCAGCCTTAATGGGATTAGCAGTTCTACATAGACACTATTCCTGGTAACAGAAACCATGTAAAGAAGATAATTTTACAAGGAAATCTAGATCTGACTTACTTCAGGGATTTTACAAAATTCACGGTATCCTAACATAACCATAAATGGAAGTTGAAGTGCCTCAACTTCCTGAAAATTCCCATAACTTTCAAGTATGGTAAAATCACATTCTGAAGATTGAATCATATCATGCATGGTGTAAGGATAACTAATTCCATTGAATTAAATAAGACCACTAATAACTAGATGGAAACCATATCTATCATTGATTTGATCAGATTTTACAACTTCAACTACCATATTACTCATGAGAAACCTGAACAGAAGAATTTTCCTCATGCAAGGAATAGAATGGATACTCAATGATTTGATTGTTTCCTTTTTCATCATGGACAACCTCACTACCTTGTGTCAACTGATAAGTTAAATCATCAGATGAAGAAATCTAAGAGCATGGAGTATATTCATCGTAGGTTGATGAATTACAAATTGTAGAGCACAAGGAATAGCGAGATGAAGAGGAAGTTTCCTTAGGAATATCTTCCTTGGTTGAATCAGATTCTACATCTAATCATTTGAAATCAAAATCTTCTCGAGAAACCAAAAGATCATTTGATGCACTTGGGAGTTCATCATCATACACATCAACAAATTCATCATCATCAAAATGATTGTTTCGCAAGACTATATATTGATTAAGAAAATTACCTTCATTCTATTGATTATTGAGATTAGTAGATTGAAAATCATCCCATAATGAAGGAACAACATCTTCACATAGAGGGTTTTGAAAGAGGGAAGAGAGACCAAAAGTATTTTCACCTTTCTTCACCTCTACCTATGTCATATGACCACCTGTGCTTGATCGCAATTTGAACCAGCAACTTAAGAATCAAGAGAATGTGAAGAACTATTTGATGGAGCAGATTGATGAAGCAGATCAAGTTATAAAGATTCATGGCATGTAGATGAGATAGGAAAAAAAATGTCCCTTGAAGAAGTAATACTTTCGGTGGAACTAGATTCTCATTTGAGGTTAAGAATGCTAATATCATATTGAGGAATGGAAGGATTATTCTTCACCCTAGGTTCCATGAACCAGTCCAAGGTTTCCTCCCTTGGATATGAATCATGAGAGGTGGATGAATGCTAAAGGGATGGCTCAACAATCTGATTTTAATATTTTCTTATTTGAATAGGTTCAACACAACACACAGAAAAATGAGGAGGACAAGGAATGAAATGAATAGTAGCTTCCTCCTCTGAAATTAGTGGTGTCTCATGTATTTGAAAATTATTGGGAGGTGAATCATCAAACGGTTGAGACTCACCATACAAAGAGATATGAACCAAGCACTCAAACATTTGTTTCAAGAAATCCCAATATGTATCTGTTAGGGTCCTATAATTTATAGGATCTCAAGGTAATTGAGTATTGTATATCAAGAATCTTATTTTGTAAATACTTGTGAATCTACCAATGATTTCCAAATAAAAGAAAAAATAAAATAAAAAAATGAAAAGAGGTTATAAATAAGAAAAAGAGAAAAAACAAGAATATTGAAAAGAAGAAAAGATTGAACCCCACCAAAAGAAAGAAAAATAAAAAAAGGAATAATATTGAAAGTGTTGCAAGTCTAAATGCCACTACTCATAGATAGTTTTACTTCATCATTTGAAAATAAAAGTTGTGTGCAGCTTGTTCAAAATGTCACAATCACTAGTTTTTAGATTAATCATACAATGTAATCATGATTAAACACCTTTCAATTTCAGTAAATTAGGTCAGAGAATAAACATTTTCCCAACAATACAATTTGGGTAAATCAGTAGTTAGGTAGAAAATGACATTGATTCAACTGTTTAATCTGGATCAATTGGAGAAATAAGGGATAGGTTAGATAGTTTTTCATTTTGTATAAAAGAAAATAAAGTGGGTTTGCTAGTCTAAGTGCACCCTTTTGAAAAATAAAAAATTCTAGTTTAGCTAAGGGTAGGTAGATTAGATGATTTGTAAATATTTGCCTATATCATTTTTATCCAAAGTTTTGATCATAGTCTAAAGGGAAATATGTGAGCCATGGGAATAAAGTACTTTCATATGTTTTATACTTTCACTTATCCTAAGTGCGGAGGTAACTTATAAAAAGTGCATGAAGACAAATTTTCTTTGTTGTATCTGGTTAAAGTACACTTCAGTTAGTGGCACTGAGATCTCTTCCCGCTCACAATCAATAAACCTCATCCACCTTTTCCCCCCGCTCTCCATCCTTCTTTTAACACTGAGGGGCGGGGGGCGGTTCTGAAAAGTTGTTTCTCCTGTTGGGCCCCATCCCTAACATGTCACCCTCTCGTGATTTTGCACCCCCTCTCACCAAAACCACATACCACCCGCTACCCCCTCCGAAAACCACCTTTTCCTCACCCGCTCTACCGTCCCCCACTATGACTCCTCCACTGTTCTGCTCCCACCACATTGCATAACTATTGGCCTATTGAATGCCCTCCTCGTAAATAATCATTCGACATTAATTTGATTCTCCCGAGTAACCATTTGAAAACTAACGTCCCGCGCCATTTTCAATGGAACCTTCCCTGCGTTTAAAACCTTCTGAACCTGTCACTCCCCTTTATTTACTGCTCATCCTATCACTATATTTATTTCTACTATTTTTCTTCTATTATTGATAGTTTTCCCCAACAATCACTCTCAAAGCTATTCCACAGCCAAACCACAATAGAAACACGATAGTTTCCTATTTGTTTTACCTGACGGTTTGTTACTAAAACACTTTCCCCAGTAAGATTTTCTGTAAATTCTTCTCGTTCTCATATTCTTATAGTCATGCCTCCAAAGACTAAGACTCAAGAAAAACTTGTTAACCCTTTGATTCCCCCTTCTATAGAGTTAGATCATATCCCTTTAGCCGCTAGGGATTATAGGATTAATGAAACCTAATGTGACTGTGATTTTCTTGAGTTATATTGTTGATTAGAAGATAAACTTGCAGATAAGACCAATGAAATTGGGCTTTGGGAGTCCAACCTCCCCCATTACATTTTCCCCTTGACATTCCAAGAACCATAGTTTACCAAAAGGTGTCATGCATGCTATGTCCCTACTCAAAGATATATTATTGCCCCTACAGGTGACATCCTCTTCACAATTACTGCCCAATCCATTGAGCAAATGATGTTGGCTCCCACTATGGAAAATAATACTCCTTCTCCTTAGAAGCCCTCACCCAAATTTATCACAAGCTGGATTTTGCCACCATAGCCAGAATATCTGAGATCTTGCCCGAGAATGCCCAATTGCCTAAAAAGAATCCTCCATATCCTTCCTCCATCTTCCCTGATCAAGCCAAGCAAATTATATCCATGATTTCCTACATTTTAGGTTATTATTTTGATCAGTGGGTAGATGAGCCCATTTTAGGATTCCTCTCCATATTTTCCACAGACAACAAGCCCTCCTTGGTGTTCAATTTCAGTCAATTCTTGGCTGACAGTATTCATGAACAATTCATAAAGTTTCCCACAGAACAGGTGTTCAATTACACCTCCATTTTGATTTATATGTTCCTCTACTATCAGGCAGACAAATTCAATTTTGCATTGCAGAAGCTTGATGATGCAGGAAACCAACAGTCAGTGATCTTTTGGACCTCATTGGTCATGAAAGAACAACAAGAGTTTTCTTATAAGCAGTTCATTGAAGATTTTGTTCATCCAGCCATGAACATCCTTAATAGTGCAATTCAACCCAGGATCAATGAGGAAATCAAGAGAATTATGCACCTAACAGATCAGGCAAAGACTAAGGATTGCTATTTATACCAAAATTATACAGAAATCAGGGTTTGTGGTTGTGAATTGGAACCTTATAAACTCCAAAAATAACTCCCAATGAGAATTTTTTCCCTGGCATAAATTAGATAGATGTTGAATTTAGATGACATCCATTTTGTAGTAGCCAATAAGAAATCATACTTCAGAATAAAGACACAGGTGGGACCATTTGTATGTAACACAAGAACAATAGGTGAAGAAGCAGTTAGGATGCTTAAAGAAATGAAGTTCAATATGAGCTTTACATGGTCTTATGACCCCTGTGGAATCATTTGAACGCTGAGAGTAGAGGATAAAATAACTCCTTACATTCATACTTCAATGCCAAAAATAGAGCAGTATGCCAACCAACTGGAATGGACAGAAAACACTTTGCAAGAAGCTGAAAAATAGCTCTTTTCCACTTCTAGTTTACAGACTCCTACTCTTCAAGAAAAATCAAGCAAGAGAGAGAGGGAGGAAGGATTTTAATCAACAACTAGGAGAGAAGCCAAAGAGTTTAGGATCAGCTATAGGAAGAGAACAAAATTAACTCCTAGAGTAGAATTGGATGAAGAGACTGAGGAGCAGTCTACCATCATAATCACAGATTCACCACTTGCAACTAGCAAATTCACAACATCTCCTACTGAACCTTCATCTTCACAGGGTCATAACGAAACTGAGGTAGAATCAAAGAATGTCCAAATAGAAAAGGAGAAGACAATTTTTGATAGGTACAAGGATATTAAGCTCAGAAATTACATTCTAAAAAATAGTACTTCTAATTAATTCTAGAAGCATGCCTCCATCTCATAGAGTAGGTTGTTGTTAGTCTTTGACAAAGAGGATGGAAAAATGTAGATAGCCTTTCTGGAGGCCCAAATTCCACAGCTGCAGGGGGGCAGACTACAAGAGCACTACTTTCAATTTCAGCACTAAAGACATACATCCCATTGATAAAATGGAGATGCACAACCAAACTGGTGAAATGATATCCTCCACTTTGACTAACACTGCTATGTCACTATCTAAATTGCATGTTTCATTTACCAATGTTCAATCATAGTTGAAGATGGAGAAAGTGTCCTCCTTACGCAAAGATAACAAGATCAAGTCTTTGGAAGACTTGGTGGTTGAGATAGGGTATGATCCCAAAGATATTAATGTTGTTGAGGATATTATTAAAAAGAAGAATCTAGACATTGCATACTTGAGAAAACAACTCAAGCTGCTACAGAGGATCCATTGACCAAGGACATTGAAGAAAGTGAAGCACAGAAAGTAGACATGATGAAGTTGATCATAGAGAAAAATATACAGATTAAGCATATGGAGGAAGAAATGGAGAAAATGATCAAGAAGAAAGAAGAGAGCCAAAAGATGGGTATTGTCCCCTTGGATGCCATACCCATTTCTCAGCTTCTAGTAATAGGAACAACCACTGCAACCACTTCTTCCACTCAAACTATGAGTGTTGAACAATTAACAAAGACATTGGAGATCATGTCACTCCAGTCAAAGGAGATTGATACTTTTTAGGGCCAAATCAAAGATTTTGAAGTGAAAAATACCAAAGGTGAAGCTACTTGGGTCACTGAAATGCAGAAATCCCAGAGATTGTTGGAGAAATTGTAGAAGGTAGAGAGAGACACTTCAATTGGTCAGACCTTGGCCCAAGCCAAGGAAACCATTTGGATGAATATACTAGACTCTATGAATGAGATTTGGCCTTCTATCAAAATCATATTTGAGAAAAAATAGCTGATAGAAAAGGCTCCAGAAACTATTGTGCACGGAAGAGAGAAGTTGGGAGAGATGCCCACAGAAACCTCTAACATTATCAGGTTCTTGAACTCAAAGTCCAACTATGAGCTTGAAGAAGTAGGGATCACTGGTAGAAATGCCACGATCCTGGAAGTAAAGAATTTCTTGAAAAAGAGAAACCTTATTGATCAGTTGGAAGAAAAATGTGAAACCTTGGAGCTGCAAGTAAATAGGTTCACTAACAGAATTGAAGCATTGATCCAAAAGGTGTTGCCTAGAATTTATGTAATAAATGAAAAATTAATCACTCAAGAAGACTATATCCTAAAGATGAAAGAAATGGCTAGAAGCAACATCAAGTTCAGTGGGATTAAGAGAAGTATGATAGCAAAGGAATTTTTGGAAACCATGTCAAATGACTTCTATGTAGAGAATGACGTAAAACACATTATTACTAGGAAGCCAACTTTTGCCAAATACACAGAAGTAGATGAAATTTACCGCATGGTAAAAAAATTGATAATACCAGATGAAAGGAGATGGGAAGAATTGGTGATTTACTGGATTGAAGAGTAATTGAAAAATAGTAAAACAATTGCGATTGTAGTAGCCAACATGACAATAATTTCAGCAACGCAGCAGAGTTTCGGTTGACTCATCAACTAAAACCATCAAAACAGGTCCACCTTTCCTTTCAACTGCCTACGTGGCCTATTTTTCTGCGAGGATTAGATCATATTGTTTGTAATTAGGCTAATGTTACATTGTCGGTTTGATAACAATTTTCTAAAGAATTTTTGTAAGTTTCATTATAAATACTTCACTGTTTGAGGTATTAAGGGTTGATTTTTTAATGTAATTTCTTCTGTATATTGTATTTTTGAAAGTGTTGGAGCATCAATAATACAAGCACCTTTCACAAGATTCATGTGGTCTACCAAATGTTGATGTGTTCCTTTTGTTTATTCATTTAAACATTGTTTCTCTCTCTCTGTTATTCTGAAAATATTAATTACTTAACAGAAACTGTCATGAATAGGATTTGTTATTTAGAGCACCCTATTATGGCTGTTAATAATTTTAATGTTTTCCACTGAAGTCAAAATAAGGAATTCTTAATTTCTCCTCAATTTCTACTGAGCCTTACACTTCTGCTATTTCATAATCAATGTAATTTATGAAAAAGATCCAAATAGTGAAACCCTGCTGAATTCGTACATAATCCAGAAAAATTGGTGAGAAAGAGAAGTCTTACAGAGAATCAAGGTAGTAATAGTCCTTTGAATAGATTCAATTTTCTTCCTAAGAATAGTCCTTTGTCAAGGTCTAACTCTCTTCTAGAGAAATTTGAAACTATTCAAGATACAGAGTTTGATTTTCCTTTCCAGCATAATTTGTTTAGATCAAAATCTGAGGCTTTTGTAGATCAGAATGTCATTGATAAATCCCTACTGCAACCATACATGCCCCAAGCCTAGCTTCTTGAAACAAATCTTGATCTTGAATCCCTACAACTATTTGACAAATTACAAGGTCTAGTGTTAGTTTTGGACCAAGCTATTGAAGAAGCATATATTCAACAATCTGTTGAATTTTCTGCTTTAACAGTTGCAACAACCACTTTATCTATCCAATCTTCCTAGTCTGTTCATCTACAACCTCATAGTCCTTCTCATTCCATAGTCTCAACTTCCTCACCTGTGATATCTCAAACTTCTATTCCTACTATCCTTGTAGTTATCAAAACCACACCTATATAGGGTCAATCTTCCATATCCGTTATGGCAGGTAGGTATACACCTTTGCTGTTACCAAGCCAGCTAAATGTGATGCCTAGAGATTACCAATCTAAACTTGTGACCTTTGATAACACTAGTTCTTATATTGCTCAACAACATGTGGATAGAATGAATGATGTGTTTGACCTTCAAGAAGTAGATGAAGTCGATGTTAAAGTCATATTGTTTTCTCAAAGTTTAGGAGGTGATGTCAAAAAATGGTTTAGGATTTCACTTGCAAGAAGTATAGTCAACCTTGATGCATTCCATCAAAATTTCATAGATAGATGGGAGATCAAGAAAACCCCACTTCTACTCCTAAATGAATATAAAATAGTGAAAATAAAACCAAATGAAAGTGTGGAAGAATACTGTGAATGATTTAATATTGTTTACAATGCGATTCCACAAGACATCAAGCCCTCCCCTGGCCTAGCTTTAATTTATTTTCTTGATGGTTTTGATGTAGACATGGAATATCAGATTAGAGAGAGAGACCCGAAAACTTTGGAATAAATGCCAATTAATGTTATTAAAGTTGAAGCTAACATCTTAACCAAGAGGCCAAATTAAAATATGAATGCGGGGTTACCATAAAAGAAGAGGCTTCCACTTCTGTTGTTGATCATAAAATTGACAACCTAGTGAGAGTAGTGAATCAGATGATGCAAAGAGTAAACCTAAATGACCAAACTCAAGTGAGAACGAACCAAAATGCTCTTGAAAATAGAAACCAAAACTTTAGAAGGAATGTTCCCCAAATTAAACAAAGTGAACAAAATGGTGCAGACCAGTGGGTCGGCCTCCCTTTTAGGAAAATTACAAAGATGATGCGGGGAATACTGTTGAAGATTTGGATGATAATCAAATAAATCTGATGGGGATAAATGATGATGAAACAATTTTCTTGACTCAAGAGGAGCAAGGACTTTTTCTCCTAGCTCAAACTGAACTAGACTTTGAAGAATCAGATGAATATAAACAAGGGTTTGAAAATGCCATAATGGAATTCCATAGGCAGTATAAACATAGGAGAAAAAAGAATCCAAACACTCTTATAACCAAAAACTCTGATAATTGTGCTAAAAAGTCATCTAAAATTGATCCTAGAAAAAACACAAACAATCTTCCTAAGAAAACTATGGATAATTCTGGTAAGAAAAAAGTAGAAATCCATGTCAAGAAGATAGTTGATAGTGTTTCTAAAACTACTCAAACAGATATCCCAACCACCAATCAAAAAAGAGAACCTATAACAAAGAAAAACACATATCAATCTGAACTTCCCAACTTGATTAAGATTCAAACGTTGTTCAACATTGAGAATGAATTGGAAGAATTGAAAATCCATATTCCTCTCACAGAGTTAATGAAAAAAAACATGTACAGACCCCAAGTAATGAAAGCTTTAAACATATGGGAAAACACTGACTCTGTAAATCTGAATGATGACCATCCTGAACTCTTATTTGGTCTGGAAGTTGAGGGAAAACCATAGGAGGGGGGTGTTCCTCCATTCTATGTTAGCCTAAATATTCTTGATAAAATCCTCCATAATGTTATGTTGGATTCAGAATCTTCCCACAACTTAATGCCTAAAGCTGTTCTGGAGAAATTAGGACTTGACATTACCAAACCTTATAAATACTTATACTCTTTTGATTCTAGTAAAGTAAGATTTCTAGGTCTCATCAAAGACCTACATGTTACTTTAGGACAAATCCCAGATAAAATTTTGGTAATGGATATAGTGGTTGCAGATATTCCCCCTAAGTATGGCATCTTGCTGTCATGCTCATGGAGAGAAAAATACAAGGAACCCTACAGATGGATATGACCTTTGCCACAAAAAATTTTGTTGGGCAACATAGAATATTATATAGGGAAACCTTGACGAAATTCATGGTTAGTAGTCAAGAGAAACCTCACAGCTATCCTCTTTATTCTCTTCACTCAGATTTGGATTCTTTCATTCTTTACAATGATGGAGATATCAACACTAAGGTGATCAATGCTGAAACTAAAATGTCTAAAACAGACCCAACCCTAACACAAATAAAGAACTAAATACTCCTCCTAAACCTCTTTGGAACATGAGTTTTGATGGCTCTTATAGCAAAGATGGTTCTGGAGCAGGAATTTTGGTAGTGAACAGAGGAAATAATCATACCGAGAGTCACTCATACAGGCTTACTTTTCAATGTACCAATAACATAAAAGAATGTGAAGCCCTTATATTAGGATTGCAGTTGTTGAAAAAATTAGGTTCCAAAAGAATATCCATTCAAGGGGATGTTAAATTAACTGTAAAACAAATTAAAGGAGAATATTCAGCCAAAAATCCTAGGATGAGAGCATACAGAAATGTTGTGCTTGAATTTCTAGAAAGTTTTCTTAAATATGACCTTTCTGCAATTCCTAGATAACAGAATATCATTCCAAATAATATAGATTTTTTAGCCAACTCTATAAAATGCCTTATCCTAGTCAATAATATGTACTGGAGGTGAAACATCGACCAGCTCTACTAGATAACATGAGGTATTGGCAGATGTTTGGAAATGATAAACAGATTGAAAGTTTTCTGTAACCTAAAGGTGAATTTCAAGATCATAGTATTGATCTGGAATCTGAAGTAGATAGTTAAATTGTTGTACATTCTAATCTAGAAAGGCAATTAGATAATTTAGATGTAAATACACCCATAGATAAAGTTGTAAATAAATTAGAATTTCTTGAGATATGTTAACACTCAGGTTGTTCCCTTTGACTCCCAAGGGAATACGGCCGAGGTAACCACAAACCAACTTTGGATTACAGGTTCTAGCCTACCTGCAATCAGAGAGGGCTCTCTCTTTTGATTTAGCTTTGTTTTTAGGATTTTAGGCTAGTTATGAAGTATAAGGTTTTGTTTGAATTTTGGTTGTCATCTGTTGTCTGAAGAAGGGTTTGCAATGATCAAAGAGGGTTTATTCCATTGGGAAAATGGAGTCCATGACTGATTATTACTTAGTGTCTGTGATAAAAGAGTGTTACTGCAGAGCCAGATAGGTATCCATGATACAAACCTTTGATTTGAGAAGAAATAGTATAGAATCACACCATGAAAGGCAACAAAGATTTCTTTCTTGGTGATACAGAACATAAAAGGCTGAATCTTATTCAAGAGCAAAAGAGAATTCTCGAATAGAATTTACCATAAAATTAGAGTAAACAGGAGCATTTAAGAATTCCATATTTACAGCTAATCTTGAAGAAAACATAGTTAGCAGGAATGATTGAGTTTAGGGTGTCTTACTGGACAAATCCTGAACTATTCATTTTCCTTCCTACTAAGAAAACATATATCATAGATGACTTATATATCCTAGATGAGTTATGTAAACATATAAAACATAGAGGCAGTTAGGAAAACACTTATTGTATCATGAGAAAACACAAGAGTTCTGCAACAGCCAACAATCCCATCACAACACGTCCAAGCATAGCCAAGTTGAGAAAACCAACAACTTCTTGTATTATACTTCTCAGAATATACAGCCAAGTTCTTCAGAACAAATAAACAACAACCCCCAAATAAGCTAAGCGGGGCGTATATATACAAAATTGTCTTTACAAAATATCTGAAAATGAGTCATCGACTCATAACTTTCTCTACCAACTCTCAAAAATAGTGGATACAATCGTTATTGCTATTGAAGTAGATTGATTACAACTAGTCATTCCTGTCAGAGATCTTTTGACTTTTGGAGCATCCTGGGACAGTTGGGCACCTTTGCATTGATTTTGAGAATTCCTGCGTTTATGCTGCCCCGTCATGGTGTTGCTGCATTGGACACATCAATTGCCTTATCCAGCTGTACCCAGACACTGTGCTTTTCATTTAGCTGTCTTCCACTGTTGCTTTAAGTAGATTTGATACATGAGTCATTTTGAAAATGCTGACTTTAGGCCAAAATTAATTTATCAAAGTATAGTTTCTATCATACTCCTCCACCATTCTTCAGTGGGCAATTGGTGCCTCTGCATTTTGATTAGAATTTCATCAGCTTCAATATATTTGTAATAATTGGGAGTAACTGCAAAAAGGTGCCTGATCTCATGCTCAATAAAAAATAGATTTTCCAGCTTATCGTAAAGATCCTGCCCAGATAGGGGCCTTGCTTGCTCTAGAGCACTTGCAGATGCTATTATTTGATTTGTTCCAAAGCTATTTACCCTTTTGGCATAATGTTCATGTGATAGTAGTCTTCCTACACTGGTCACCAAACTGGGGAGGCCCCTGTTATGTAGAACTGTGATTTTTGCAATGAATTCATTCACTTCTGCTTGTATTTCCTAACACTTTCTCTCTAATGACTGGACATAACTTCTCAGGGTAAGCACCCTTTTAATCAGCAGAATAGTATCAGTCCTGTCTCTAATGCCCATTCCTGCTAGTTGAAGGTCAGTCCGATTATTAAGGACATTTATCATTCTGTTGGCTATTTCAGGCATACTCCCTAAAGATGCCTTGGCCCTTTGGTTTTCAACTTGAGCTCTGCCCAGAAGATTCATCTATTCATGAACTGTTTCGATGGACTGCCATTGGTCTGTAATAGATTGGCCAATTTTAGCCCATAGAATTTTCTTTACATCAGCTATAGTTTTGTTCATGGTTGATTCATTTTCTAGCTCCTTTATCTTCTTTTCCAGGGTTCTTATTTCCCTTGTCCTCTCAGCCACATTCTACTTTGATTTATCATATTTCTCTTCTAGTGTAGCCAATTTTTCTTTTGCTACCTTTAGTTCTACCATCTGTGCCTCTAGAGCCTCCAGTTCCTTCCTCATATTCTGCATGTCAAGGCTGGGTGCCTGCTCTGGTGCTGGTGCTGAAGGGCCTGCTTCTGATGTCCTTTCTGGGGGAGGAATTATTACTTGAGGAGTATCCTCAAGATTTATAACTTGCTAAGGTGGCTGAGACACCTGTTCTCCTTCCTTTTGCTTCAGGGCCGCCTCCAAGGCACCCTCTGTTTCCACTAGCCTTTTGTGTAAAGCCACCAGCATAGCCGTCACATCTTGATCTCTTCTTTGCTGGGCAACATCTTCAGTCTGAGGGTGAAGGGTTGCTGGTAGCTTAACCAGCTTCTTCAAAGCTACTATGTCCTCATCTTTCTTCTTCATTAACGCTTGCACTCCCTTAGGGTCATTTGGATCATGGCCCAATTCTATGATGATCTCTTCCAAGGACTTGATTCTGTTATCCTTGGCCTGGGAGGAAGCTTTCTCTAGCTCCAATTGAGCAGTAGTGTTATTTAGGGAGTTTTGCAACCTATGGGACAATAGGGTCTTATCAGCCAATGTGGCATAAACCATCTCCCCTGTTTGTTTGTGCGGTTCTATTTGATCCATAGGATGGATGTCCTTGGCAAAGACCTCTAGGTTGGTCCTAATATAGTCGGCAGCTGACTGGGGCTGCAGCATGGTGGGCCTAAAATGACTAAGAGTCATTTTTCCCTCTTGGATATCATAGGCCGACATAAGCCTTTCTTGATTGGTTGGCGCCATCTTGAGTAGCTGGTTATAGAGTTGGATTCTAATTGGCTCATTTCTTGCTTTCATCTCTATAAACTGCTGCTTGATGCTAGGCTCAGACCTTGTCTGCTGCCCTGATGAACTAACTTCTCCCCCATGCTTTATTTCTTGTTCCTGCTGAAAGGAACTGGCTGATGTTTCAATGTTGGGAGGGAGCATGGTACCAGTGGGTCTTTCAGGCATCTCCTCCTCAGAAAAGGGATTCAGCCTTTCTCTTTTCTCACCTTGTTGATCTGTTGAAGTGGTGAGAGGAGTTTCCTCCTGCCTATTTCTCTTTCTTGTTCTTTCCTCATTAGCTGGAGTTTGCAGCACCGAGGTTTCCATTGTGACCTCCTGCCTAGGAGGTACTTTTTCCTGAGTTTGCTGCTCTGTATTTGAAGGTGCCTCAGTCATCTCTTCTTGCCATTCTGCTTGCTGCTCTATGTTAGAGAGTGGCTCCTCTTGTTGCATCTCTTTTCCTTTAGCTGTAGTTGCTACTTGTGTAGAGGCTTGGGCAGATTGCTGACGAGTAGTAGAAGAGGAAGCAACTACTCCAAGATGCTTGAGTACTGGGGAGTAAACCTGTCCAAAAAATTCTAAGTCAACTGATTTTTCTAACTGCTTCATTTCTTTTTGTGCCATTTCTTCCCTAGAACATGCTTCCACTAGGGTGCCCTCCTTCCATTCTAACTGATTTGCATATTTTTCAATGTGTGGGATTCTGACATGGTCATAGCTGGGAAGTCTATATCTGACTCTTCTAAGACTTATAAAATGATTGGGGTCATAGGGTGACTAAAGAAAGCTTGTCTGCAGCTGGAAGCTCTTTAGAATTTTATCTGCTTCTTGCCAGACTTCTTCTCTTTTGTTGAAAATGAATGGGCCCAGTTGATGTTTGATTTTGAGCTGTGCTTTCTTATTTCTGCTATGAAAATGAATCATGTCTGCATTTCCAAATTGTCGGAAATGCTCTAATGCAAAAAGTCTCATGGGGACATACTTTGGCAGTCTGTAAGGGGCTAGCTCACAGCCATATATTCTAATTACTGTGTGGTTTTGGTAGAAGTACCAATCTCCAATGCTATAATTCTTTGAAAGCTGGAGGATATTTTGCATATCATCGGTGAGTCTAGGAGGAGGAGAACTCTGTAGCAAAGACAAGGCCGGATAGATGAACAGATCGATGAACTCACAATAGTTGTATGGGGAGCAAGAGATATGGTGACAAACTGATGACCAAAACACCACTGACCTCCTGTTTCCTTTTGCATCCAGCTTTCTCAAGGAGACAGGGAAACTATCAGGCTGAAAGTATAACATCAAGTGATAGATATAGGAGGTGTACTTGAATACCCTTTCCCTCTCCAAATTCATGAATTGCTCATGAATCTTGTCAGCAATGAATGTGGCATAATCATACTGGGGAGCAGGAGGCTTCCCTGGAGTGAACATGGATAACATCACCAAGGTTGTATCATCCACAAACTCACTGGTATGGAATCCCAGAATGCAGGATATTATGTCCACTAGCAGTCTCCCTGTGTCATTTAACCAGACATGTAGATAAGGAGAAGGTTGTCGGGGCTGATATTCTGGTTTCATGAACAGCTGACCAATCTTTGTGACCTCTGAGCTGGGCAACTTGGCAGCTTCTTGGAGCAGGAGATTCATAGAAAGGGGGACCAGAGGTTTGGTTGGTTTAAAGTTCAGCATCTGATTTATGGATTGTGAAATGATGTGGAATAAAACATTCCCAGATGAACTCAAAACTGCTCTCTGTGAGGGGTCATAGTGTTCACAACATTGATGGATGAGTTCTGGGAACACATTGACTTGAGGTAGGTAATAAATGGGCAAATTAGACTCCCAGATACCTATGTCATCACCACCACTCATGTATTTATCCCTCAGCTCACAAACAGTGTGTACATGATATTTGGTAGTTATCTCAACTGTCTCTTTAATTTGATGATCCCTGTCAGCAAGGGCCAGCCAGTCCAGGTTCCTCTGTGGGGCACTCAGGGGAGTAATGTTCAAGGCCATAGGGGTCTCCATGCTTCACTTATCCTCTGAACTGGATTTATACTTGAATTGTGGATGAATGTGGTGAATTTTGACAGATAAAAAGGTTTTCAGGGAGAAACAGGGTAGCTTTGGCAAAATTAAGGTGAAATGCTATCAAAAGGGGGTGAAGCAGGGTGAATTATCTTGCTGTGGCGTGCCCTGCGACACGAAAACTTTGTGAAGGGTGTGGGTTAAGCACAATGCAGTGAATGAGGGGACTTTGATGAATTTGGGACCTCCAAGGGATATTAGTTCAGTGTTTGAAGGTATAGGAGTTCGGAAAGCCGGATGGTGGTTCTTTTGTGTTTTTAGCTTGTGAAGACTGAAAAACTAGTTGGTGGGAGAAACAGGTAAATACTTGGTTGTGGCGCAACGGGGGGAAGATGACCGTGCGGAATTCTAGGCGGCAGCAACTCGAGGACGAATTTCTAGAGGTTGGCGGAAGAATGACGTAAATGCATGCAAGTTACACAGTGATCAAATATATGAAAAATACAAAAAACCATGACTTTTGCGCGATAATATGGAAAAATTGGTTTTTTGGCACCTTTTTGATGGATGACGTCATTGGTGGGGTCGGGTACGGTGGGATGACGTGTCAACTGGTGATTGGGTCGACATGGATGAGCGATGTGGCGGACAGATCGGAACAATGGCGGAATGGAAGCTGACGTAATGCTGATGCAGCAATGGCGTGGAGCGGAAAGGGAGAGCGGTAAGCAGTATTATTGGACCGCTTTTGGTACTGGCCTAGTTTGTGTCGGAGGCCTCCCGATACAATGAGAAATGGACACGCGCCCACAGACAGACGTCATCCTCTGACATTTTTCGGGCACTAAAGGACGGCAATCGGGGGCCGTCCGAAATCGTCGAGGACCGTCGGATGGGAGGGCCCGGATCTGACGGATGACGGGATGCGGAGATGGCAGAGTGATACGGCGGGGCCCGTATAATAAACAATTGTTATTTGTGGAAAAGCGCGCTGGGACAAAACTTTGGATAAAATGAAATTGCGGGTTTTCTGAGGTTTTCGGGGATAAATGGTAAATGATATATCCATTTATAAGTTGCGCTGAGGGTTATTAAACCAACTGGGTGTTGATTTAATTCCCAAAATAAAGTATGAATAGATATTCCATGGGACTCCGACTTTCTCACACTTCCAAACTTTGGGGTATATGGCTAGATTGCCAAAAGGGGGGGGGGAATATATATATTTCTGGGATTTTTTACACAATAATGCTATAATAATAGGGAATGGGAGAACTTAGGGAGCTATATAGTAAAATTAGGGGTTAATATGAATTTTGAAATGTGGGAGAGAAATAGAGGGCTAAGTTTAAGGAGTAAACTTAGATTTAGAAGCAGATGAGGGTGAGGAATGATTTTACACAGGAAATGTGGCTTCTTGTGTAATAGGAATCAACACCTTGGCTTGATGTTGCCATAATCAAAAGGTGATATTAGTACACAATGAGGAAATCCCATTGGACCTTTAGGGAATGTTAGAAAGATGTTTTGTGGGGAATGATTGGGGAGTTAGACATGCTTCACTCTGTTGTTACCAAAATGTTGAGACAGGTGAACCTTCTCTTGTCAATATATGCTTTCTGCGAAGGCCAGCAATATAACTGAAAACAAGCTTCTGCAACCTCTTTCTACCTACCCTTCTTAGTACCTAGCATTTTTTGTTACTTCAGGGAGGGTGCACTTAGACTTGCAAACCCTCAATTGCTCTTTTTCTTTTTCTTTTCTTTTCCTTTTGAGTTTCTATCTACAACTACCCTTATCACTTCCAAGGCCCCAGATTAAGCAATTGGGAACCTTTATTCTCTACCTAATCTACTAATCTGCCAAGATTAGACAGTTTGGACAGATTCTCTTTCTCTATTCTACAACATCAATTTAAACATGGCATGATCCAGATTAGGCTGTTGGATCACCCATCCAGAAGTAGGACACTATCCAAACTATGTACAGACATGTTCTTCCACAGAAATATGGGATCTTTGCATCATCAAAGTAGAACATATTTGGAATTTCCCCTGCCAATCATGAAAAATGAAACCTATTGGTATAGGAGGCTAACAGTGGCTCCACTTGGGGATGGTTTTTCCATATGAAAGACCAAGAACAGCAGGTCAGAACGCCTTGGTCCTTAATTTCTTGCCAAAATTGGGAACTTTGCTTTTGATGATCAACACTGAGGCTTTTCAAAAAATGAGAAATCTTGTAATTATGGCCTTTCCTTGCTCTCTTTCAAAAATTTGTGAAGCTGTAACGCCTTTTATCTGCTGAAAACAAACTACTATAATTAAGTAATAATGTACAAGGCAATGTCAGATTATATACATGGAAAATAGTCAAAATAGTGCTTTAACATCCGGCCATTTACAGGGCCCTCTTGAACTTCAGTGTCATCCAAATTTTTCAAGAAATATGTGTTGTTCCTTGTACTACTTGAATAATAAAGGGTCCTTTCCAAAGGGAATCAAATTTGCCATGTTTTCCCTTATCTTCTCTTCTTGAGTCCCATTTAAGCACTTTATCACCAATGAAAACGTCTTTTGCTTTTGTTCTTCTGTCAAAGTTTTTCTTTAGCTTCTCTTGTAAAACTTGAACTCTGTTGTATACCTGGTCTCTGGTTTGCTGCAAACAGATTGTTTGGTTGATCCTCCTCTGCATATCATTGGGTTCAGCTTGGGTTTCTTGAAGCAATTTGATGACAGGAATTCCTAGTGATGAAGGAAATCTGGCTTCCATTCCATAAACCAACTCATATGGGCTGATTCCAATAGATCTCTTGGTTGTTAGCCTATTTGCCCATAAGGCATTTGCAAGCTTTTTATGCCAATTTTTCTTGTTTTCCTCCAACATCTTCTTGATGATGTTAATAAGGCTCTTATTAGATGATTCAGCTAAACCATTGCCTTGAGGGTAGTATGCTGTGGAATGACCCAAGGTAATATGGAACTTATGGAAAAAATTGACCATTTTCTTGGATCTGAAAGTAGCAACATTATCTGTAATGATCCTTTCAGGGGAACCAAATCTGGATATAATATTAGTTTCAAGGAACTAAATGATAATGGAATCATTCACTTGTCTGCATGGAACAGCCTCAATCCATTTGGTAAAATAATCTGTGGCTGTTAGGATCCATTTGTGTTGACCTGAAGATGAAGGATGAATTTCTCCAATGAAATCTAAGCCCCATTGCTGAAAGGGCCTTTCTGTTGAAATAGGTTTCAGAGGTAAGGGCAATAATTTTCTTTTTCCCTCAAACACCTGACACTTATGACATGAAGTAACAAATCTCTTGACATCTGCAAATGGAGTAGGCCAATAGTAACCTGCCCTCAATATCTTATCCACAGTGGACTTCCAATATAAATGTCCACCATAGTCACCTGCATGAAAATCTTTCATAAGCTTGTTAGTTTCATTGATTGTTAGATAATTCAACAATATACCCTCATGATTTTTCCACAGTAAATTACCATCCATAACACAAAATCTTGAAGCTTTCATTTTTAAAAATCTGCTTTTGGTTCTGGACAATCCTGGGGGAGCACACAGGTTTTGCAATACATAACAGATATCAGCATACCAGGGGGATTGTTCAAAGGCTATATTGATCTGTGGAGTCGCCAGCTCCAGTTCATTGTCCAGTTGATTAATGTCCAAGGCTTGAAAGTTTGCTTCAGACATAAGTTTAGCTAAACCTTGTCCCTTTATCAGTTTTGTAGGTCTTATTTCGATGTCATATTCCAAGATACTAGCAATCCATTTTCCTCTTTTGCCCTCTAATCCTTCTTGAGTCAATATGTCTTTCACAATGGCATTTGGCACATAAGCAATAACATGAGAATATAGGATATAAATCCTAAAATCTTTGATGGCCTTCACCAAGGCATAAGCCTGCTTTTCCATAATTTGATACTTCAAGGGTGCATCTCTAAGGGCTCTGCTAAAGAAAGCAATAGGTTTCTCATTTCCTTGGTCATCCTTTTGTAGTAAAATTGCAGCAATAGTATGTTGGGAGGCAAAAGAGAAGATAATGAAATCTTTATCAAATTGAGGATTTGTAAGAACGGGTGTTTGAGTCAAAGAAGTCTTGATGCCCTCAAAGGCCTGTTTAACTTCTAGTGTCCATTTTACCTTGGAATCTTTTTTCAACATGTGGTTTAATAGCCTTATCAATTCTGCTATATTTGGGATAAATCTTCTTAGAAAGTTGATTTTTCCCAAAAAGGCTTGTAATTCCTTAATGTTTCTTGGTTGTGGGACTTCTAGAATAGCCCGAATTCTGTCAGGGTCAATTCTAATTCCCTCTTTAGAAATGATATGACCTAGCAACTTACCCTCTTCCAGGCCAAACAAAGACTTCTTGGGATTTAAAGAAATACCATATTTCCTACATGTCAGAAACATTTGCCTCAGGTGTCTAAGGTGCTCTTGGTCAGATTTAGAAAAAGGAGTGAGGTCATCAAGATAAACAACTAAGAAGTCATGAATCTCCTTGGCAAAGGCAATATCCATTGCTCTTTGAAAAGTAGCTCCTGCATTTTTCAGTCCAAAAGGCATTTTGACATATTTAAATGTTCCCCATGGGGTCGTGAATGCTGTTTTATCCTGATCATCAGGATGGACCAAGATTTGGTTAAAACCTGAGAATCCATCAAGTAATGAGATTCTAGAAGCCCCCACCACTCTTTGAAGAATGTGATCCATTTTGGGTAAGGGATAATTGTCCTTGAGGGAAACTTGATTCAAGTTTCTAAGGTCAACACAAAGCCTAATCTCACCAGTTTTCTTCCTTGTAGGAACAAGATTGGATATCCATTCTGAAAATCTGATGGGTGCTATGATACCTGCTTCAAACATTTTTTGCACCTCTTTCTCAATTGAAGGGAGAAGTACAGGATTAATTCTCCTTAATTTTTGCTTGAAAGGCTTTTGATTTGGTTTGAGAGGAATAGTGTGTTGAATGACTGAAGTATCATAGGATTTTAAATCCTCATAACTCCATGCAAATACATCTTGGAACTCTTTAAAGAGGTCAACATACTTGGGCTTCTGATCAGGGGGCAAAGACATTGATAATTTTATTATCCTGGGATTTTCAATTGTTCCAATGTTGCACTCTTCAATGACAGCATTTAGGGGCTACATCTTTGGTTTGCTAGGAATATCATTTGAATCAAAAATGTCTTCCAAAGGGGTCAGGCCTGTGGATAAAAAATTGTCCTTTAGTTGTATGACCTCAGCCTCTGCTCCAGCTATTTCATCAAGATTAATTTGTTTAAGCTCTTTTACATTCTTATTATCAAAGGTTGTTGGGTGAAGTATTTGATTAGCTGTTTTGACTGATATAGTTCTCTGAGCTTGGTTGCTCTGTGGTTGGGAGTCTTCTACAGCATCAGTATCAACATTTAGGCCCGAAAACTCTTGTTGCAGAGTTAAAAAGTTATTTATCTGTGTATCATTTTCAAATACTTGCCAGTCTTTGACATTGTTTGGGATGGAAGGTCTGTGTTTTATCTCAGCTGTAAAACAATGGTTGGGTTCAAAGGGTAATTTACAAGTACTAGCAAAAGTAGCTAGACTGTGTGCATGAAGGTTGTGGCTTCTAGATATTTTGGTCAGTTGAAATTTAGTAAATACATTAAGTATTTCAATAGTAGTAGTTCTATAAGACCTTAGCCTTTTGTCATTGGTGACAAAATTGCCTTTCATTTGTTGGATAATGAGGTCTGAATCTCCCAAGATTGACACTTTGGTTGCCTGTAAGGATTTGATCAGTTTGAGGCCTAGTAAGAGAGCTTCATATTTTGCCATATTATTAGTACATCTTAAATTTAATCTATAAGCTCGACCCTCTGCATGACTGTTTTGTTTATTTTGGATCCACACTCCTGCTCCTGCCCCTAACTTGTTAACTGATCCATCGAACTCAGGAAACCAAAGGATTTCTTGATTTATAGCATAGTTAGGAGAGTCATTAGGACTTGGAATCGGGAGTCGGAGGTCTTGTTTTTCATCTAATTTATTTTCTAGGATAGTTTGATCAATTGATTGCCTAATTTCAAGACCTTGGGTAACTAATTGCTCATTTGTATGCATGTGTTGTTCTAGAGTGAAAGGTTCGTTATCAGCTGTGGGACAATTATCATTGAATAGAATGAAGGAATCCATATCGGAATGGACTACATAGATGGGAAAATTTTGAGGTTTTTCTTCACTGCTCACCATATATTTCATGAGTGTCTCTCTATATAGCCTCTTTGGTTGCCCAAAGACAGAAATAGTTGCAAAAGACATGTCTAATTGTAGGGACCCTTGGAGCTTGGCTCCCCATGACCTTGATAACAACATTCCATATTTAGGTGGGATATCAGCTACCACCACATCCATCATAATAGTTTTATTTGGATACTGGACAAGGGAAACACACAAATCTTTGATCAGGCCCAGGCATTTGACTTGGCTGGAATCAAATGAGAATAGGTCCTTATACGGCCTTGTGATGTCTAGGTTTAGTCTCTCCATTAGAGATTTAGGCATAAGATTATGGGAGGTGCCCGAGTCAAACATTGCATTGTGTAGTATCTTGTCATGAATGTGCAAGCTAACATACAAGGGTAAAACTCCTGTGCTTATTGTTTTCCCATCAACTTCTGGGCCAAAAAGTACCTCTGGTGTATCATCCAGCACATTGACATCATCTTTATTCTGAGTTAATTGGAGGGATTTTTTGATTTTCTGCTTGTAAATATCATGTTTAGCCAGCTCTGAAAGAGGAATGGCTATCTTCAACTTCCCAATTTCAGCTTCTAGGTCAAAAGGTTTGTCAGATTGGGTCTTGGCATTGTGGTTAGTAGCTATTTCTTTCTCAACTGATTTTATAGAGGCACCCTCCTGGGTTTCAGTTTTATCTTGAGGTTTATCTTTTTTACTAACCTTTTGAGGACTATTACTTTGATTGTGCTCTGAAGGAGATGTTACCAGTTGCTCTTGACTTGGGGGGTGTATTTCAGTTACATCCTCCACTGTTACTTCATTTGTAATAGAGCTGGTTTTGTCAATTGGTTCTGTAACAGTGACCTTCTCCTTTGACATCTTGGGCTGTTGGTTATCTTTTGTTTTTACAGGCTATGGCACATTTATGGTCCTGCTTCTCAGCTTGTATTGTTTATGGACTTCAAAAACAACAGTGTCATAGCCCTGCTTGAAGTCAAATGACTCACCAGATTTGGTTTGGAACTGATCACCATCATCATCTTCCTGATCCTCTTGACTTAGGAAAACCTGCGGTTCATTATTTAGACCCATCAGATTAATGTGAGTATCATCCATCTGTCCACTAGAGGTGGATGCTTCAACATAATTTTCTTCGAAAGGAGGTCTTATGTCTTGTTCTGGGCTGGCCCTTCCAGCATTTGGGTTTTGGTTTCTTCTAAAGCCAGGATTTCTGATAGCATTATTTTGTGGTCCCTCCCATGATGACTTTCTTTCAACTGATTCTACTCTATCTCCAAGCCTATGCATACCGGTGATTATTGCATCTAGTTTCTGATCCCAGCCTGAAGGCTCTTCTTTGAAGGTAGTTTTTCTCTCAGTCCTTACCCTATTTCTCTTGGCTATCAGGTTGGCTTCCACACTGACTGCTATATCTTGCATCTCAGTTAAAGTTTGGGGGGCTCTTTCTCTCAATTGGTATGCCATGTCTGAATCAAATCCATCAGGAAAGGTGTATAATGCCAGGTCAGGTGGAGGCCTCAGATTCTGGGGGATGGCGTTGTATACATTATTAAATCTAGCACAATAGTCCAGGACAGTTTCTTGAGGACCTCTTTTAATAGAATTGTACTCAGACAATATGTGAAGGGGGTCTTTCTTCTTTTCCCATTTGTTTAGGAAATTTTGGTAGAGAGCTTCTGGATTAGCAATAGAATTTACTGGAAGAGATCTGAACCAGGACCTTACATCTCCTGTCAAACTTTGAACAAAAATATTCATTCTAACCCGATCATCATCTATCTCATAATTTTCAAAGTAGTCTTGCATCTTTTTGGTATGTTGCAGGGCTAGATAGGAACTAGCACCATCAAAATATGAGATCTTGGTTTGGTAATCCTGAGGCATAGCCCCTAGATTTGCTGGTAACTGTAAAGGGGCATACCTGTTAGCCATGTTTGCTGAGATAACTTGAACAACAGGAACAAACGGAACAAGTGGAGGGAAATGGATGAGAGGGGTGTGTGTAGTTGATGGGGGTGTTGAACAAGCGCTAGGTGAAATAGATGTAGAAGTGGGAGACTGTGAAGTTGTGATATGAGGATGAAAGGGGACTTTAGCAGGTGTAGGAATGTTACTCTGAAATCCTGCTTCAGGGCTTGAATCTGGACTAGCTTCTTCCTTTTCTTGTTTCCTAAGGATCCTCGAAATCAGGTTTGGATTTTCAAATACAGGTGATGGATTTGGATCTGGATTAGATCTGGTGTAGCGTGTCTTCTTCTTGGGAGCCAGCTTCTGAGTTTCCTGACCTCTCTTAAATTTTGTAGGAAGTATTTATGAATTGGGCAGTGGTTAGGAAATTAGTTAAGGTCCCCAGTGGAGTCGCCAATTATGTTAACACTCAGGTTGTTCCCATTGACTCCAAAGGGAATACGGCCGAGGTAACCACAAACCAACTTTGGATTACAGGTCCTAGCCTACCTGCAATCAGAGAGGGCTCTCTCTTTTGATTTAGCTTTGTTTTCAGGATTTTAGGCTAGTTATGAAGTATAAGGTTTTGTTTGAATTTTGGTTGTCATCTGTTGTCTGAAGAAGGGCTTGCAATGATCAAAGAGGGTTTATTCCATTGGGCAAATGGAGTCCATGACTGATTATTACTTAGTGTTTGTGATAAAATAGTTTTACTGCAGAGCCGGATAGGTATCCATGATGCAAACCTTTGATTTGAGAAGAAATAGTATAGAATCACACCATGAAAGGCAACAAAGATTTCTTTCTTGGTGATACAGAACATAAAAGGCTGAAACTTATTCAAGAGCAAAAGAGAATTCTCAAATAGAATCTACCATAAAATTAGAGTAAACAGGAGCATCTAAGAATTCCATATTTACAGCTAATCTTGAAGAAAACATAGTTAGCAGGAATGATTGAGTTTAGGGTGTCTTACTGGACAAATCCTGAACTATTCATTTTCCTTCCTACTAAGAAAACATATATCATAGATGACTTATATATCATAGATGAGTTATGTAAACATATAAAACATAGAGGCAGTTAGGAAAACACATATTGTATCATGAGAAAACACGAGAGTTCTGCAACAGCCAACAATCCCATCACAACACGTCCAAGCATAGCCAAGTTGAGAAAACCAGCAGCTTCTTGTATTATACTTCTCAGAATATACAGCCAAGTTCTTCAGAACAAATAAACAACAACCCCCAAATAAGCTAAGCGGGGTGTATATATACAAAATTGTCTTTACAAAATATCTGAAAATGAGTCATCGACTAATAACTTTCTCTACCAACTCTCAAAAATAGTGGATACAATAGTTATTGCTATTAAAGTAGATTGATTACAGCTAGTCATTCCTATCAGAGGTCTTTTGACTTTTGGAGCGTCTTGGGACGGCTGGGCACCTTTGCATTGATTTTGAGAATTCCTGCGTTTATGCTGCCCTGTCATGGTGTTGCTGCATTGGACACATCAATTGCCTTATCCAGCTGTACCCAGACACTGTGTTTTTCATCTAGTTGTCTTCCACTATTGCTTTAAGTATATTTGATACATGAGTCATTTTGAAAATTCTGACTTTAGGCCAAAATTAATTTATCAAAGTATAGTTTCTATCATACTCCTCCACCATTCTTCAGTGGGCAATTGGTGCCTCTGCATTTTGATTAGAATTTCATCAGCTTCAGTATATTTGTAATAATTGGGAGTAATTGAAAAAAGGTGCCTGATCTCATGCTCAATAAAAAATAGATTTTCCAGCTTATCGTAAAGATCCTGCCCAGATAGGGGCCCTGCTTGCTCTGGAGCACTTGCAGATGCTGTTATTTGATTTGTTGCAAAGCTGTTGACCCTTTTGGCATAATGTTCATGTGATAGCAGTCTTTCTGTACTGGTCACCAAACTGGGGAGGCCCCTGTTATGTAGAACTGTGATTTTTGCAATGAATTCATTCACTTCTGCTTGTATTTCCTAACACTTTCTCTCTAATGACTGGACATAACTTCTCAGGGTAAGCACCATTTTAATCAGCAGAATAGTATCAGTCCTGTCTCTAATGCCCATTCTTGTTAGCTGAAGGCCAGTCCGATTGTTAAGGACATTTATCATTTGTTGGCTATTTCAGGCATACTCCCTAAAGATGCCTTGGCCCTTTGGTTTTCAGCTTGAGCTCTGCCCAGAAGATTCATTTGTTCATGAACTATTTCGATGGAATGCCATTGGTCTGTAATAGATTGGCCAATTTTAGCCCATACAATTTTCTTTACATCAGCTATAGTTTTGTTCATGGTTAATTCATTTTCCAGCTCCTTTATCTTCTTTTCCAGGGTTCTTATTTCCCTTGTCCTCTCAGCCACATTCTGCTTTGATTTATCATATTTCTCTTCTAGTGTAGCCAATTTTTCTTTTGCTACCTTTAGTTCTGCCATTTGTGCCTCTAGAGCCTCCAGTTCCTTCCTCATATTCTGCATGTCAAGGCTGGGTGCCTGCTCTGGTGCTGGTGCTGAAGGGCCTGCTTCTGATGTCCTTTCTGGGGGAGGAATTATTACTTGAGGAGTATCCTCAAGATTTATAACTTGCTAAGGTGGCTGAGACACCTGTTCTCCTTCCTTTTGCTTCAGGGCCGCCTCCAAGGCACCCTCTGTTTCCACTAGCCTTTTGTGCAAAGTCACTAGCATATCCGTCACATCTTGATCTCTTCTTTGCTGGGCAACATCTTCAGTCTGAGGGTGAAGGGTTGCTGGTAGCTTAACCAGCTTCTTCAAGGCTGCTATGTCCTCATCTTTCTTCTTCATTAACGCTTGCACTCCCTTAGGGTCATTTGGATCATGGCCCAGTTCTATGATGATCTCTTCCAAGGACTTGATTCTGTTATCCTTGGCCTGAGAGGAAGCTTTCTCTAGCTCCAATTGAGCAGTAGTGTTATTTAGGGAGTTTTGCAACCTATGGGCCAATAGGGTCTTATCAGCCAATGTGGCATAAACCATCTCCCCTGTTTGTTTGTGTTGTGCGGTTCTATTTGATCCATAGGATGGATGTCCTTGGCAAAGACCTCTAGGTTGGTCCTAATATAGTCGGCAGCTGACTGGGGCTGCAGCATGGTGGGCCTAAAATGACTAAGAGTCATTTTTCCCTCTTGGATATCATAGGCCGACATAAGCCTTTCTTGATTGGTTGGCGCCATCTTCAGCAGCTGGTTATAGAGTTGGATTCTGATTGGCTCATTTCTTGCTTTCATCTCTATAAACTGCTGCTTGATGCTAGGCTCGGACCTTGTCTACTGCCCTGATGAACTAACTTCTCCCCCATGCTTTATTTCTTGTTCCTGCTGAAAGGAACTGGCTGATGTTTCAATGTTGGGAGGGAGCATGGTACCAGTGGGTCTTTCAGGCATCTCCTCCTCAGAAAAGGGATTCAGCCTTTGTCTTTTCTCACCTTGTTGACCTGTTGAAGTGGTGAGAAGAGTTTCCTCCTGCCTATCTCTCTTTCTTGTTCTTTCGTCATTAGCTGGAGTTTGCAGCACCGAGGTTTCCACTGTGACCTCCTGCCTAGGAGGGACTTTTTCCTGAGTTTGCTGCTCTGTATTTGAAGGTGCCTCAGCCATCTCTTCTTGCCATTCTGCTTGCTGCTCTATGTTAGAGAGTGGCTCCTCTTGTTGCATCTCTTTTCCTTTAGCTGTAGTTGCTGCTTGTGTAGAGGCTTGGGCAGATTGTTGGGGAGTAGTAGAAGAGGAAGCAGCTACTCCAAGATGCTTGAGTACTGGGGAGTAAACCTGTCCAAAAAATTCTAAGTCAACTGATTTTTCTAACTGCTTCATTTCTTTTTGTGCCATTTCTTCCCTAGAACATGCTTCCACTAGGGTGCCCTCCTTCCATTCTAACTGATTTGCATATTTTTCAATGTGTGGGATTCTGACATGGTCATAGCTGGGAAGTCTGTATCTGACTCTTCTAAGACTTATAAAATGACTGGGGTCATAGGGTGACCAAAGAAAGCTTGTCTGCAGCTGGAAGCTCTTTAGAATTTTATCTGCTTCTTGCCAGGCTTCTTCTCTTTTGTTGAAAATGAATGGGCCCAGTTGATGTTTGATTTTGAGCTGTGCTTTCTTATTTCTGCTATGAAAATGAATCATGTCTACATTTCCAAATTGCCGGAAATACTTTAATGCAAAAAGTCTCATGGGGACATACTTTGGTAGTCTGTAAGGGGCTAGCTCACAGCCATATATTCTAATTACTGTGTGGTCTTGGTAGAAGTACCAATCTCCAATGCTATAATTCTTTGAAAGCTGGAGGATCTTTTGCAAATCATCGGTGAGTCTAGGAGGAGGAGAACTCTGTAGCAGAGACAAGGCCAGATAGATGAACAGATCGATGAACTCACAATAGCTGTATGGGGAGCAAGAGATATGGTGACAAACTGATGACCAAAACACCACTGACCTCCTGTTTCCTTTTGCATCCAGCTTTCTCAAGGAGACAGGGAAACTATCAGGCTGAAAGTATAACATCAAGTGATAGATATAGGAGGTGTACTTGAATACCCTTTCCCTCTCCAAATTCATGAATTGCTCATGAATCTTGTCAGCAATGAATGTGGCATAATCATACTGGGGAGCAGGAGGCTGCCCTGGAGTGAACATGGATAACATCACCAAGGTTGTATCATCCACAAACTCACTGGTATGGAATCCCAAAATGAAGGATATCATATCCACTAGCAGTCTCCCTGTGTCATTGAACCAGACCTGTAGATAAGGAGAAGGTTGCCGGGGCTGATATTCTGGTTTCATGAACAGCTGACCAATCTTTGTGACCTCTGAGCTGGGCAACTTGGCAGCTTCTTGGAGCAGGAGATCCATAGAAAGGGGGACCAGAGGTTTGGCTGGTTTAAAGTTCAGCATCTGATTTATGGATTGTGGAGTGATGTGGAATAAAACATTCCCAGATGAACTCAAAACTGCTCTCTGTGAGGGGTCATAGTGTTCACAACACTGATGGATGAGGTCTGGGAACACATTGACTTGAGGTAGGTAATAAATGGGAAAATTAGACTCCCAGATACCTATGTCATCAGCACCACTCATGTATTTATCCCTCAGCTCACAAACAGTGTGTACATGATATTTGGTAGTTATCTCAACTGTCTCTTTAATTTGATGATCCCTGTCAGCAAGGGCCAGCCAGTCCAGGTTCCTCTGTGGGGCACTCAGGGGAGTAATGTTCAAGGCCACAGGGGTCTCCATGCTTCACTTATCCTCTGAACTGGATTTATACTTGAATTGTGGATGAATGTGGTGAATTTTGACAGAGAAAAAGATTTTCAGGGAGAAACAGGGTAGCTTTGGCAAAATTGAGGTGAAATGCTGTCAAAAGGGGGTGAAACAGGGTGAATTATCTTGCTGTGGCGCGCCCTGCGACACGAAAACTTTGTGAAGGGTGTGGGTTAAGCACAATGCAGTGAATGAGGGGACTTTGATGAATTTGGGACCTCCAAGGGATATTAGTTCAGTCTTTGAAGGTATAGGAGTTCGGAATGCCGGATGGTGGTTATTTTGTGTTTTTAGCTTGTGAAGACTGAAAAACCAGTTGGTGGGAGAAACAGGTAAATACCTGGTTGTGGCGCGACGGGGGGAAGATGACCGTGCGGAATTCCAGGCGGCAGCAGCTCAAGGACGAATTTCTGGAGGTTGGCAGAAGAACGACGTAAATGCATGCAAGTTACACAGTGCTCAAATATATGAAAAATACAAAAAACCATGACTTTTGCGCGATAATATGGAAAAATTGGTTTTTGGCGCCTTTTTGATGGATGACATCAGCATGATGTCATTGGTGGGGTCGGGTACGGCGGGATGACGTGTCAACTGGTGATTGGGTCGATGTGGTCGAGCGATGTGGCAGACAGGCTGGAACAATGGCGGAATGGAAGCTGTCGTAATGCTGATGTGGCAATGGCATGGAGCGGAAAGGGAGAGCGGTAAGTGGTATTATCGGACCGCTTTTGGTATGGGCCTGGTTTGTGTCGGAGGCCGCCCGATACAATGAGAAATGGACACGCGCCCACGGACAGATGTCATCCTCTGACATTTTTCGAGCACTAAAGGACGGCGATCGGGGGTGGTCCGAAATCGCCGAGGACCGTCGGATGGGAGGGCCCGGATCCAACGGATGACAGGATGCGGAGATGGCAGAGCGATATGGCAGGGCCTATATAATAAACAATTGTTATTTTTGGAAAAGCGCGCTGGGACAAAACTTTGGATAAAATGAAATTGTGGGTTTTCTGAGGTTTTCAGGGATAAATGGTAAACAATATATCCATTTATAAGGTGCGCTTAGGGTTATTAAGCCAATCAGGTGTTGATTTAACTCCCAAAATAAAGTATGAACAGATATTCCATGGGACTCCGACTTTCTCACACTTCCAAACTTTGGGATATATGGCTAGATTGCGAAAAGGGGGGGGGGGGGGAATATATATTTCTGGGATTTTTTGCACAATAATGCTATAATAATAGGGAATGGGAGAACTTAGGGAGCTATATAGTAAAATTAGAGGTTAATATGAATTTTGAAATGTGGGAGAGAAATAGAGGGCTAAGTTTAAGGAGTAAACTTAGATTTAGAAGCAGATGAGGGTGAGGAATGATTTTACACAGGAAATGTGGCTTCTTGTGTAATAGGAATCAACACCTTGGCTTGATGTTGCCATAATCAAAAGGTGATATTAGTACACAATGAGGAAATCCTATTGGACCTTTAGGGAATGTTAGAAAGATGTTTTGTGGGGAATGATTGGGGAGTTAGACATGCTTCACTATGTTGTTACCAAAATGTTGAGACAGGTGAACCTTCTCTTGTCAATATATGCTTTCTGCGAAGGCCAACAATATAACTGAAAACAAGCTTCTGCAACCTCTTTCTACCTACCCTTCTTAGTACCTAGCATTTTTTGTTACTTCAGGGAGGGTGCACTTAGACTTGCAAACCCTCAATTGCTCTTTTTCATTTTCTTTTCTTTTCCTTTTGAGTTTCTATCTACAACTACCCTTATCACTTCCAAGGCCCCAGATTAAGTAGTTGGGAACCTTTATTCTCTACCTAATCTACTAATCTGCCAAGATTAGACAGTTTGGACAGATTCTCTTTCTCTTTTCTACAACATCAATTTAAACATGGCATGATCCAGATTAGGCTGTTGGATCACCCATACAAAAGTAGGACACTATCCAAACTATGTACAGACATGTTCTTCCACACAAATATGGGATCTTGGCATCATCAAAGTAGAACATATTTGGAATTTCCCCTGCCAATCATGAAAAATGAAACCTATTGGTATAGGAGGCTAACAAGATAGACCCTGAAAAAGAAGAATTTGAAACACTCTAACTTAAAGATAATGTTTTTCCTAGACATCTAGTTCCATTAGAAGAATGATTTGATTTCAATGATGTGGCTAAAAAGCCTAATATTGTGCCCGTAGGAACAATATTTGAAGAATGTAGTTTAGGTACTAAAAAAGACCCCAAAATCACAAAATTGTCTAACTCAATCCGAGCTGCTGAAAGAAAAATGTACATTGCTTTATTCAAGGAATTTGGTGTTGTTTTTTCCTGGACCTATGAAGATATTAAAACATATGATACATAAATTATACAACACAAATTCCAATTAAAGAACATCAGAAACCATTTAAACAAAAACATCGAAGAAGAAATCCGGTTCTGATGCCTTTAATTGAGAAGGAAATCAAAAGAATGTATGACTCTAAAATCATAGTTCCTCTTAGGTACTCTAAATGGGTTTCCAATATTGTGCCAACTAGGAAGAAAATAGGTGAAATTAGATTGTGCTTATATTTTAAAAACTTTAACAAAGTCTCCCTAAAGGACAACTATCCTTTACCTAAAATGGATCATATTCTGCAAAAGGTAGTTGGATCTTCTAAGATTTCTTTATTAGATGGTTTCTTAGGTTATAATCAGGTCTTAGTCCATCCAAAGGATCAAGATAAAACAACCTTTACTACTCCATGGGGTACCTTCATGTATGTGAAGATTCCTTTTGGATTAATGAATGTTGGAGCCACATTTCAAAGAGCAATGGATATTGCTTTTGCTAATGAAATTGGAAGATTTATCGTGATCTATCTAGATGACATAACTGTATATTCTAAAACTGATGAAGAACATTTGTTGCATCTGAGAAGAGTATTTGAGAAATGTAGAAGGTTTGGGATTTCACTAAATCCTAAGAAAACAATGTTTGGCCTTGAAGAGGGAAAACTTCTTGGTCATATCATATCTAAGGAAGGTATTAAAATTGATCCTAAAAGGATTGAAGATATTCTAAAAATCAATCATCCAAGAAACATTAAGGAACTTCAATCATTTATTGGTAGAATAAACTTCCTGAGAAGATTTATCCCTAACCTTGTAGAACTTCTCAGAAACATAACAAACATGCTAAAACGAGATTCTAAAATCAAATGGAACATTGAAGCTAGGCAATCATTTGACCAAGTTAAACAAGCATTGACAAAAGCACCAGTCCTTATTAGTCCAGATTTCACTAAGGATTTTATAATTTTTTCATTTGCTTCTGAACATACTGTTGCAGTTGTCCTTTTGCAGAAAAACGATGAAGGATTTGAACAACCCATTGCTTTCTTTAGCAAGGCCTTGAGGGATGTTTCAATCAAGTATAATATAATGGAAACATTGGCTTTCACATTGATAAAAGAAATTAAAGATTTCAAAGTAGATATCCTTCATTCTCACATAATTACTTATGTACCAAATGCTTAGTTAAAGATATTTTGACACAGAATGGACCAGATGGCAAAAGAGGAAAATGGATTTCCATCATCCTGGAATGTGATATGGAAATTAAGCCAACCAAGCTTATCAAATGACAAGGATTAGCCAAATTGATGGTTGAGTCTAAATTTAATGCTTTAGATATCAAATTTGTAGCTGAATTAGATGATCAAGAGGAACAAGTGACTCCACAACTAGATGAGGCTTTCATGACCTCACCCTGGTATGCAAACCTTATTTGTGTTATATTTAATTTAAATCCTCCTCTTGGTCTAACAAAGACAAAGGCTAGATTTCTGAAGCTAAAAGAAGTTAAATTTTGTATCATAGAAAATGTATATATTGGAAAGATGCTGGTGGTATTCTACTAAAGTGTCTATTGAGAGATGATGCAGAAAGAACAATACAGGAATTCCATGAAGGTGACTGTGGTGATCCTCTATATTGGAAAACCACTACCAATAAAGTCCTTCGAATTGGTTTGTACTAGCCTACACTTTTCCCAAATGTTCATAAGAAGGTAACCTCTTGCCACAAATGTCAAATCTTTGAGGGGAATAGAAAGCTTTTGCCTCTACCTTTGAAGTCTGTATCTGTTGAAAGCCCTTTCCAATAGTGGGGATTAGATTTCATTGGAGAAATCCATCCACCATGCTCTTCTCATCATAAATGGATCCTTACCGCTACTGACTACTTCACCAAATCGATTTAGGCCACTCCTTCTAGAGTAGCCATAGATGTTGTTATCATCAAATTATTACAAACCAATATCCTGTCTAGATTTGGCTGTCCAAATAAGCTTATTACAGACAATGCTGTAGCCTTTAGGTTTAAGAAAATGATATATTTCTATAACAAATACCATATCACTTTGGGGCATTCAACTTCTTATTACCCATAGGATAATGGGTTGGCTCAATATTTAAACAAAAGTCTCGTAAATATTATTAAGAAGTTGTTAGCAAACAACAAAAAGTCATGGCACAACAAGTTGATAAATGCACTTTGGGATAATAGTATCACCACAAAGAAATCAATTGGCATGTCAACCTACCAATTGGTTTATGGAATGGATGTTTTCTTTCCATCCTCTTTGGCAGTTCCATTCATGAAGTTAATTTAGGAATTGCAGGTTGAGCCAAATGACATTCAAAGGGGAATTGATCAGAAAATTTAGTTGCAACAATCTAGGGAAGAAGTTTATAATAAGGCACAAGTCATCCATGAGAATATCAAGAAAATTTTTGACAAAAGGAAAAAATCATATGATTTCACCTTGGGTGATAAAGTTTTAAAGTGGGATTCCAGAAGAGAAGACAAAGGGAAGCATGGAAAATTTGATAATTATGGATGGGACCTGATGTCATTTGTGCTTTCAGAGAGCATAATGCATTTTTTCTTAGAAATTTAGATGGGACATAATTACTTGGTGAGCCTCTCAATGGCAGGATTCTCAAACACTATTTCTCTGAGAAATAGAGATTTTTCTACCATTTATCATTGTAAATGTCATTGTCTTTATTATTTGGATTGGGTGTCCTATTGATAGAAGTTGAAGCCTGCACCTAAGATTCTACTGATATGTTACCAAAAGTACTGCGACAAAGAAATTAGAGGAGGATATTACTGAAATAGAACACTCAAGGCCAGTGATCAAATGTTCTTAGAACCTCATAGGGAGAGTGCCATCCCCAGCTGGAGCCACTGTTAGGATCCTATAATTTATAGGATCTCAAGGTAATTGAGTATTGTATCTCAGGAATCTTATTTTGTAAATACTTTTTAATTTGCCAATGATTTCCAAATAAAAGAAACAATAAAATAAAAAATGAAAAGAGGGTATAAATAAGAAAAAGAGAAAAAACAAGAATATTGAAAACAACAAAAGATTGAACCCCACCAAAAGAAAGAAAAATAAAAAAGAGGAATAATACTGAAAGTGTTGCAAGTCTAAATGCCACTACTCATAGATAGCTTTGCTTCATCCCTGAAAAATGAAAGTTGTGTGTAGCTTGATCAAAATGCCACAATCACTAGTTTTTAGTTTAATCATACAGTGTAATCATGATTAAACTCCTCTCAATTTCTGTAAATTGGGTTAGAGAATAAACATTTGCCCAACAATTCAATCTAGGTAAATCAGTAGTTAGGTAGAAAATGACATTGATTTAACTGTTTAATCTGGATCAATTGGAGAAATAAGGGATAGGTTAGATATTTTTTCATTTTTTATAAAAGAAAATAAAGTGGGTTTTCTAGTCTAAGTGCACCTATTTTGAAAAATAAAAAATGTTAGTTTCGCTAAGGGTAGGAAGATTAGATGATTTGTAAATATTTTCCTATATAATTTTTATCCAAAGTTTTGATCATAGGCTAAAGGGAAATATGTGTGTCGTGGGAATAAAGTATTTCATATGTTTTACACTTTCAATTACCCTAAGTGCAAAGCTAAATTATAAAAGGCACATGCAGACAAGTTTGGTTTTTTGTATTTTGTTAAAGTACAATTCTGTCAGAGGCATCGAGATATGTTCCCTCTCACAATCAACGACCCTCATCCACCTTTGGCCCCTGCTCTCCATCTTGCCTTTACCACTGAGAGGGGGTTCCAAAAAGTTGTTTCTTCCACCAAGCCCCATCCCTGACGTGTCACCCTCTTGTGATTTCGTACCCCCCCCCCACCAAAACTACATATCACCTGGTACCCCCTCTTAAAACCACCTTTCTCTCACCTACTCTACCGCGCCCCACCATGACTCCTCCACCGCTTTCCTCCTGCCACATTGCATAACCATTGCCCTATTGAATGACCTCCAGGAAAATAACCACTCGACATTAATTTGATTCTCCTGGTTAACCATTCGAAAATTAACGGTCCCACGCCATTTTCAACGGAACCTTACCGACGTTTAAAACGTTTTGAACCTATCACTCCCCTTTATTTACTTCTCATCATATCACTATCTTTATTTTTATTGTTTGTCTTCAGTTATTCACAGTTTTCTGCATAAATCGCTCTCAGAGCTATTCCACCGCTAGACCACAACAGAAACCCGACAATTTCCTGTTTCTTTTACTTGATGATTTGTTACTCAAACACTTTCCCTAGTAAGATTTTATGTAAATTCTTCTTGTTCTCAGATTCTTACAGTCATGCCACCGAAGACTAACACTCAAGACAAACCTATTACCCCTTTGATTCCCCCTTCTGTAGACTTAAATCATATACCTTTAGCCAATAGGGATTATAGGATTAATGAAGCCCAATGTGATTGTGATTTTCTTGAGTTATATTGTTGGTTAAAAGATAAACATGCAGATAAGACTGATGAAATTGGGCTCTAGGAGTCCAACCTCCCCCATTACATTTTCCCCTTTAGAGACCAAGACCCAAAGTTTACCAGAAGGTGTCAAGCATGATATGTCCCTACTGAAAGAGCTATCGTTTCCCCTACATGTCACATTCTCAATTACTACCCAATTCATTGACCAAATGATGTTGGCTACCACTGTGGAAAATAATAATCATTTCTCCTTAAAATCCCTCACCCAGCTTTATTACAAGCTAGATTTCACCACCAGAGGCAGAATCTTTGAGATCTTCTTGCCCAAGAATGCCTAATTTCCTAAAAAGAATCCTGCATATCCTTCTTCCATCTTCCCTAATCAGGACAAGAAAATTATATCCATGATTTCCTACATTTTAGGTTATTATTCTTATCAGTGGGTAGATGAGCCCATTTTAGGATTCACCTCCATACTTTCCACAGAAAGAAAGCCCTCCTTGGTGTTCAATTTCATCAATTCTTGGCTAACAATATTCATGAACAATTCATAAATTTTCCCACAAAATAGGTGTTCAATTACACCTCCATTTTGATTTATATGATCGTCTACTATTAGGCATAAAAAATCAATTTTGCATTGCAGAAACTTGATGATGCAGGGAACCAACAACTACTAATCTTTTAGACCTCATTGGTCATGAAAGAACAACAAGTGTTTTGTTATAAGCAGTTCATTGAATATTTTGTTCATCCAGCCACGAACATCCTTAACAGTACAATTAAACCCAGGATCAGTGAGGAAATTGAGAGAATTCTACATCTAATAGATCAGGAAAAGACTAGGGATTGGTATTTATACCAAAATTATACATAAATTAGGGTGTGTGGCTGTCAATTGGCACCCTATAAACTCCCTAAATACCTCCCAATGATAATTTTTTCCTTGGAGTATACTAGACAGATGTTGAATTCAGATAACATCCATTTTGTAGTAGCCAAGAAGAAGTCACAGTTCAGAATAAAGACACAGGTCGGCCCATTTGTATGTAACACAAGAGCAACAGGGGAAGAAGTAGACAAGATTCTTAAAGAAATGAAGTTCAGTATGAGCTTTACATGTGTTGGGTTGTGTTATATTCTTTCCATGACTAGCCCACGTAGTTAACCGGGGGGTTAGAGGGGGGTGCGGAGCACCCCCTTTGTTGTACCGATTGTGTAGCAAGGGGGGGTCACAGGGGGTTTGAGGTGTACCCGTAACCCCACTTTATGGTGTCCAGGGTAGTGCCCCGGGAAATTTTGGTTTTGGACCCTATGTTAGGTTGGGTGGACCCACTTATGGTTTTGTGCATGATTTTCGTACATGTTTTTTCGACGCGATGGTTATCTGTCCATGTATTGGATGCTTCGGCATGTATAAATATGTATTATAAAATTAAAGGAACATAATGAAAAATCAAGCTGGTAGTCCCAGTTTTGGGATCCAGGGGAAAATCTCTGTGTATATGTGTTTTATTTGTTATGCTATCGCATTGTTTATTTTCTATGTTTTAGAATTCATATGCAGGTAATTTCTCTATGGGTTTAAAACCTACATTTGGTATCAGAGCATATTTAGCTTCAAGGGGATGCCTTTGTTGTTGAGGGGTTTCGCTCGAGCCTGTGGTAGACCCTGTTTAGTGGGAGATCTCTGAGATCGATTCTGGTGGTGAAAGAAGATGGAAAGCAGTGGAAAGATAGAGATCGAGAAATTTAATGGTCATAGTTTTGAGTTGTGGAAACTCAATATGGAGGATCTGTTGGTGGATAAAGATCAATGGGTCATGGTAGATCTAGGTACTAAACGAACGGGAGTGTCCAATGAAGAATGGAAGAAGTTGGATCGGAAGGCAAAGAGCACAATACAATTGTGTGTCTCAGATTCAGTATTACTAAATGTATCAGGGGAAGCTACTCTGAAGGCTTTGTGGGACAAGTTAGGGACTTTGTATCAATCTAAGTCTCTGGTGAATAAACTGTTCCTGCGGAAAAAATGTATAACCTGAGGATGAAAGATGGAGACTCAGTGACAGAGCATCTGAACGCATTTAATACTGTGGTAAGTCAGTTAGCATCTATTGATATTAAAATTTTAGATGAAGATAAGTGCATCAGTTTGTTGTGTTCTCTACCAGATTCGTGGGATAGTCTAGTTATTGCAATAGGTAGCAATGCAACTGCCTTGCAGTTTGATGAAATAGTCTTAGCCTTGCTGATGGAGGAGATGAGACGGAAAAATATGGAGAGCCAAAATGGTGATGCCTTGTCTCTACGAGGATGGTCCCAGAATAGAAACAAAAATAATTCATCGATTGGGAGATCTAAATCTAGAGGGAGATCTGAATCTCCAGTAAAACCTATAAAGGTGGTGTGCTGGAAATGTGGAAAGGAAGGCCACTTTAAAAGGGACTGTAAATCTAAAGTTCCTGACAAAGGAAAGGGATCTGATGAGGCTCCTTTGACAGAGGCGAAAACCACCTCAGATGAAGGTGGGGATGTGTACTTGGCTTCTTCAAGTACACATGTAGATCATGAGGCATGGTTGATTGACTCAAGTGCATCCTTTCACTTCACTCCCATAGAGAGTGGTTCTACTAGTATGAGAAATATGATGGTGGTGATGTCTTCTTGGGGGATGATAGGAAGGCTAGAATCATTGGTCGCGGAAAAGTAAAGTTGAAGTTGCAAGGTGGAAGGGTTAAAATGCTTCCAGGTTTTCTGCATGTTCCTGCATTAGCCAAAAATCTGATTTCTGTAAGCAAGCTAGATGATGCAGGTGTAAAAACAGTGTTCGAGAAGGATACTTGCAAAATGGTTCGAGGAGCACTAGTATTGATGCAGGGAATTCAGATTGGAACTCTGTACAAGCTGCAAGGTAGCGATGTTATTAATGGGTGCAATAGTTCTCTGGTTCCTAAAAGTGGAGCAGAAAAACTAGTGGTCTCTGGAGAGAAGACCATGCTGTGGCATCAAAGGCTTGGAAATATTGGAGAGAAGGGCCTTTGAATACTTCATGATAAAGGTATGGTAGAAGGTATGAGTAATGGCTCTCTGGATTTTGATTTCTGTGAAATTGTGTATATGGGAAGTAGAATCGGGTGAGTTTCCCCTCTGGTGGTAAGAGGGTGAAATAGATATTAGAGCTTGTGCATAGTGATGTGTTTGGACCTATGAAGGTTCCATCACTGGGTAAGTCTGTGTACTATGTATCATTTATCAATGACTTCTCAAGGAATACATGGATATATTTCCTTAAGAAGAAATCTAAAGTATTTGACAGGTTTAAAGAATTTAAGTCTCTGGTGGAAAACCAGACAGAGAAGAAGATAAAGGTGCTGAGGACAGATAATGGTGGAGAGTTTTGCAGCAAGGAATTTGTAGAATTATATAAGAAGTGTGGTATATCATAGCAGAAGACTACTCCATATACACCTAAGCAAAATGGAGTTGTAGAAAGAATGAACAAGACGATGGAAAGGGCAAGAAGCATGCTCAGTGGTGCCGGGTCAGGATAGGAATTCTGGGCAGAGGTGGTGGATACTGCATGTTACCTGGTCAACAGGTCACCTTGATCAGCGTTGGAGGATAAGACTCCACAAGAGGTATGGACTGGTAAGAAACCCTCTCTTTCACATCTAAGGGTATTTGGATGTGATGCATATGTACATGTTCGAAAGGAGAAATGAACCAAATTGGATAGTAAATCTGAAAAGTGCATCTTTATTGGGTATAAGGATGGTTTAAAGGGTTATAAGCTTTGGAACCTAGTAAAAAGGAAGGTTGTGTACAGCCGAGATGTGGTGTTCAGAGAGGTGAAAGATGTTATTAAACATGAAGTCCAACCAAAGGAACCTGAGAAGATAGAGTTTAAGCTAAAGGAGGAAGAGTCAGACTCTACAGCAGAGGAGGAATCAGAAGATGAAGAGCCACAAACTCCGGCTGTGAGAAGATTAGTTCAAGAAAGAAGGAAGCCAGAAAGGTACAGTCCATCTGCTTTCTATTCAAATTTTGCTTTGTCTGTTACTAATGATGATCCCAGAACTGTGAAGGAAGTAGTGGATTTAGAGGATGGAAAACTCTGGAAAGAGGCCATGGTTGATGAAATGGCATCTTTGCATAAAAATGAGGCTTGGGATCTGGTGGATTTGTCGGCTGGAAGGAAACCCATTGGCAGTAAATGGGTGTTCAAGAATAATACAAATGTAGAAGGAAAGGTGGAGAAATACAAAGCTCGGTTAGTAGCAAAAGGTTATTCCCAGGTGTCAGGAATTGATTTTGGTGATATTTTTTCTCTTGTTGCCAAGGTAACTTCAATTAGATTACTTTTATCTGTTGCTGCTGCTTTTGATTTTGAGGTAGAACGGATGGATGTGAAGACAACATTTCTTCATGGGGATATAGAAGAGGAAATATACATGAAGCAACTTGAAGGCTTTGCGGTGAAGGGTAAGAAAGAACTGGTATGCAAGTTAAAGAAGTCTCTATATGGGTTAAAACAGTCACCAAGGATGTGGTATCAGAAATTTGATACATTTATACGGGGACTTGGCTTCACCAGAAGCAAAGCAGATCACTATTTGTATTTTAAATTAATTGGTGACTGTGTTATTTATCTGGTCTTGTATGTGGATGATATGTTGCTGGTTGGAAATGACAAAGAAATTATCCAGGATTTGAAGACCCAATTGTCCTCCAAATTCAAAATGAAAGATCTTGGTGCTGCAAACTATATTTTGGGCATGGAAATTAAAAGAGATTGTACAAAGAGGAAGCTCTAGTTAAACCAGAGGAAGTATGTCGAGACAATACTGCAGAGATTTAATATGCGGGATGGTAAACTGGTGAAGGTTCCTATTCCTATAGGTGTGAGGTTATCTGCTGAACAGTGTCCCAAGACACAAGAAGAGGAAGGGGACATGTCCTGTGTTCCATATGCAAGTGCAGTCGGTAACCTGATGTATGCAATGCTCTGTACTAGACCAGACATTGCACATGCAGTGGGAGTATTGAGTAGGTTTATGTCAAAACCAGGGAAGGAACACTAGATAGTAGTGAAGCAGGTTTTCAAGTATTTGTGTGGCACTAGTGATTATGTTTTGTGCTACCAAGGAAGACCATGATTGCACAGAGTATTGGATATTCATGGCTTTGTTGATGCAGACTGGGCTAGAGATCTGGATCAGAGAAGATCTACAAGTGGGTATGTGTAACCTATTTGGAGGTGTAGTCAGTTGGATGAGTAAGAAACAATCTGTAGTGGCACTATCAACTATAGAGGCAGAATACATGGCAACCTCTCATGCAAGCAAGGAAGAAGTTTGGTTGCAGAGATTGTGTTCAAGTATGGGGTTAGTATAGGAAGATATAAGGATAGACTATGACAGCCAAAGTGAAATTTTCTTGGCAAAGAACCCTGCATATCATTCAAAGGCAAAGCACATTGATGTCCAGTATCACTTTGTGAGGGATATGATAGAAGACAAAAATGTGTTGCTGGTAAAGGTGGACATTTTGAAGAATACTACAGATGCATTGACAAAATCTGTGAGCTCTGAGAAGTTCTCTTGGTGCAGAGAAAAAATGGTCGTTTCAGGGCTGGAAAAACAACTATGCTCTCTTGTGGCCCCCTATGGAAAGAAAACAACAACTGGGAGAATGTTGGGTTGTGTTATATTATTTCCATGACTAGCCCACGTAGTTAACCAGGGGGTTAGAGGGGGGGCAGAGAACCCCCTTCATTGCATCGATTGTGTAGCGGGGGGGGGTCACAAGGAGTTTGAGGTGTACCCATAACCCCACTTTATGTGGTCCAGGGTAGTGCCCCAGAAAATTTTGGTTTTGGACCCTATGTTAGGTTGAGCGAACCCACCTATGGTTTTGTGCATGATTTTCGCACATGTTTTTTGGACGTGACGGTTTTTGGTCCATGGTATTTGACGCGATGGTTTTTGGTCCATGGTATTGGATGCTTCGGCATGTATAAATAAGTATTATAACATTGAAAGGAACATAATGAAAAATCAAGCTGGTAGTCCTAGTTTTGTGATCTAGGGGAAAATATTTGTGTATATGTGTTTTATGTGTTACGCTCTCGCATTGTTTATTTTATGTGTTTTAGAATTCATATGCAAGTAATTTTTGTAAGGGGTTAAAACCTGAAACATGGTCTTATCACCCCTGTGGCATCATTTCAAAGTTCAAAGTGGAGAATATAAGCACTCCTTACATCCATACTTCAAGGCCAGAAATAGAGCAGTATGCCAATCAGCTAGAATGTATAGAAAAAACTTTGCAGGAAGCTGAAGAACAACTCTTTTCTACTTCTAGTTTATAGACTACTAATCCTTAGGAAAAATCAAGAAAAAGATAGAGGGAGGAAGGATCTTCATCAACAACTGGGAGTGAAGCCAAAGAGTTCAGGACCAATTACAAGAAGAGAACAGAGTTAACTCCTAGAGTAGAATTAGACAAGGATACTAAGGACTAGGTTGACATCATAATCACAGATTAACCACCTGCAACAATCAAATTTACAACATCTCCTACTCGACCTTCATCTTCACAAGGTCATAAGGAAAATGAGCTAGAATCACAGAATGTCCAAACAAAAAAGGTGAAGACAATTTTTGATAGGTACAGGGAGATTAATCTCATAAATGAGATTCTAAAAAATAATACTTATAATCAATTCTGGAAGCAGACCTCTAGCTCACATAGTAGGTTGTTGTCAATCTTTGACAAAGAGCATGTAAAAATGCAAATGGCCTTTCATGAGGGCCAAATTCCACAACTGAAATCAACAACAGACTATAAGAGCACTACTTTCAAGTTTAGCACTAAATACATACATCACATTGATCAAATGGAGATGCACAACCAAACTGGTGAAATGATATCCTCCACTTTGACTTACACTGCTATGTCACTATCTAAATTGTATGTTTCATTTGAGAATGTTCAATCACAGTTGAAGATAGAGACAATGTCCTCCTTAGCCAAAGATAATAGGATCAAGTCTTTGGAAGGCTTGGTGGTTAAGATAGGATATGATCCCAAAGATGTTAATGCTACTAAGGAGATTATTAAAAATAAGAACTTGGACATTGTAGCCTTCAGAAAACAACTCAAGATGCTAGCCATAGACGATCCATTGGCCAAGGACATTGAATAAAGTGAAGCACAAAAAGCAGACATGATGAAGCTGATCATAGAGAAAAATATACATACTAGGCATATGGAGGAAGAAATGGAGAGAATGATAAGGAAGAAAGAAGAGAGCCAGAAGATGGTCATTGTCCCCCTAGATGCCATACCCATTTATCTACTTGCAGCAATAGGAACAACCACTGCAACCACTTCTTCCACTTGGACTATGAGTGTCGAAGAACTAACAAAGACATTTAGAACATGCCACTCCATCAAAGGAGATTGAGACTTTGCAGGGCCAACTCAAAGCTTTAGAAATGCAAAAGGATAAAGTTGAAGCTGCTCGAGTCACTGAAATGCAGAAATCCCAGAGACTATTGGAGAAATTGCAGAAGGTAGAGAGAGACACTTCAATTGGTCAAAACTTGGCCCAAGCCAAGGAAACCATTTGGATGAATATACTAGACTCTATGAATGAGATTTGGTCTTCTATCCAAATCATACTTGAGTAGAAAGAGATGATAGAAAAGGCTATAGAAACTATTGTGTAGGTAAGAGAGAAGCTGAGAGAGATGCCTAGAGAAGCCTCCAAAATCTTCAGGTTCTTGAACTCAAAGTCCAAGTATGAGCTTAAAGAAGTAGGGATCAGTGATATAACCACCACCATTTTGGAAGTCAAAAAACTCTTGATAAAGAGGAACCTTATTGATTACTTGGAAGAAATATGTGAAACCTTGGAGCTGCAATTAAATAGGTTCACTAATAGAATTGAAGCATTGATCTAAAAGGGACTGCCCAACATTTATGTAATAAATGAAAAATTAATAACTCACGAAGACTATATCCTGAAGATGAAAGAAATGGATAGAAGCAGCATCAAGCTCAGTGGGATTAAGTGCAGTATGATAGCAAAGGTGCTTTTGGAAACCATGTCAAATGACTTCTATGTATAGAATGAGGTAAAATACATTTTTACTGTGAAGCCAACTTTTGCCAAATACAGAGAGGTACATGAAATTTACCACAGGGTAACAAAATTGACAATACCAGATGAAAGGAGATGGGAAGAATTGGTTGATTTACTGGATTGAAGAGTAATTCAAAAATAGTAAAACAATTGCCAGCGCAGGAGCCAACACGATAATCAGTTCAACAACGCATCACAATTTTGGGTTGACTCAACAACCAAAACCATCAAAACAGGGTCACCTTTCCTTTCATCTTCCTATGTGGCCTATTTTTCTTCCAATATTAGATCATATTTTTTGTAATTAGGCTAATAATACACTCTTGGTCTGATAGCGATTTTGTAAAGGGTTTTTGTAGTTTTCATTATAAATACTTCACTATTTGAAGTATTAAGGGTTGATTTCTTAACGTAATTTCTTCTACATATTGTATTTTTGAAAGTGTTGGAGCATCAATAATACAAGGACCTTTCACAAGATTCATGTGTTGTACCAAATGGTGATGTTTTCCTTCTATTTATTTGTTTAAACATTGTTTTTCTCTCTTTGTTATTATAAAATTCTTAATTACTTAACAGAAAATGTGATGAATAGGATTTTTTATTTAGTGCACTATATTATGGTTGTTAATAATTTTAATGTTTTCCACTGAACTCAAATTAAGGAATTCTCAATTGCTCCTCAATTTCTACTGAGCCTTACACTTCTGCTATTTCACAATCCATTTAATTTCTGAAAAGATCCAAATAGTGCAACCTAGCATTCCTTGTGAAAACTCCTGTAAAAATTGATGAAAAATCTAGTTTAATCTATAGACTCCATAGCCTAATGGAATTATGACAGTTTAATCAACCAAACCTTTCAAAAAAAACAATCAGTACATGCATAAATAACCTTAAATTCACTTAAAACATAGCTAAATTTTACAGAGAGATCCCTCTCTGAGGCTAGCAGGGCTAGATCCCAGCTTCCAAAGTGGTTTTGATGTTGTCCTATGTGTTTACTCCCTCAACCTCAAAAATATAGAATAACAACAATATCTTGTTCAGAAAATTCATAAAAAAGGTGAAGGAATTGATTACAAAAATCATCAATTGATTCATTAAGATTCATTTTTAGTTGATTAATTTCTTTTAAGGACATGTCAGTAATCATACCTATCAAATGATAAATGAATCTCCTTGATGAGGTGTTGAAAAGAATGAATGGAAGTGAGCAGTAGGGTATGACACCTTCGGTTAAATCAACCTTAAAGCATGAGTAATAAAAGCACACAAGCCACATCTTCACACTTGATCTTATAATATTCACAAACCTTGAGAAATACAGATGCATGCTCAGATACGAATGTATCACCCTCACCATCAAACTTGAATTGAGACAAGTCATAAAGAATTTCATCAGGGATAAAAGTTTACCATCAGATCTATTGGAGAAACACCCCATGAGTATTATTTGGGGATGATCCATTCAATATAAGAGGTTCACAACATACTCAACACACACAACTTATCACCTAGATGTCCTTCTAGTGTCAACTGTTGATGGTGCTAGAAATCCATCAACCGAAGGGGTTTCCCCAATGTGAAGTCTCGGTTAGACCTCACAACATTTGGAGTAGGAGCCCCAGCTGGAGTAATGACCTAGCCACCATAACTTAAAGGTTCTCCTTAGCCGCAATGAGTAACATAATAGAGTGTGCACATAACCTCTGAGATCAGCAAGCAAGTTGATATTGTGAATCACCAATTGCAATATGTAAATGAAGACTTTCTTTAGAGGGTTTTGACAGTGCTAGACCTACCAACATGTCAAGGGGATATCCTTGCTAAGAAGTCCCAATTAGACCTCAGATTGTTTAATGTTGGAGTCCCACCAATGGGTTGTAAGGTAATGCCTTAACCGTATGTTGCATAGAGGCAAGTAAGATAACTATGTTAGTAGCAAGGGTGTGACTGATGCAGTAAGTCAAGGAATGAGTATGAGAGGTTCCAACACTTCAAAGGGAGAGGAAGGTGAAGGTGAGTTCCAGGTTGAAAGGGATCAGTCCCAACTCGGCTAGTAACACACAACATAAAGGACATGCACAGCTTCTGACAAAGCAGTCAACACGGATGCGATAGTCCTAACATACAAGGTAAGATAACATGAACAGCACTGACGGATCAGTCTGAGACGAGTGTGAAATTTGATATAACAAGGTTTAGAGAAAGGTTTGTCTGATGTCCGATAGAGCAGTCAACATGGACGGCGAAAACATTAACAACATATGCAACACATTAACAACAAGATTCATATAACTTCATACAAATCATTTCATACACAAGTACATAAGTTAAACAACATATATCATTAAAGCAACCGGAGTAGTCCAACTACAATAAAAATATATGCATGAAAATGTGTTGGCTCTTATTATTAAAGAAGTGTAAGTCATAACCATAAAATAAACCATGTAAACCTACTAGCCCCATCAGTGGAACATTAAAACCACATCCGCCTACTCCTCCAAAGAGATGTACTAGCTATGTACAGTGAAGAAGCTAAGGCGCATTACAATATTGTTGAAGCCTTCTTCAAGATAGCCTTAGTAGAAGCTTGGTTGACCAAAATCGCATACAATGAGTTATGAGGGACTATTTATAGCAAAGGGTCGGGTGACCCTTGACATTCTCCTTTGTGACAGTTCAACTACCGTCATGACTCTTCACCTACTCTATGACTGTTACATCCAAGTTTTGACATTTGACTTACACTTGACAAGGCTCAACATTACAATGCACATGTACTCATGTGAGACAACATGGCTTGAGCAAGCCTTTCAAGACATCACTGACACTTGTTACACTATGATGAGACCAAATCTTTGACATGTTTATGATGGTGAAGATGGTGAGCTGATGATAAGCTTGGTCGTTCGTGATGATGTGCATGCACCTCATGGTGACATCTTGCTGAAGCGAACTCTTGCCTTTGTTGCAACCGGTGCATTTGTTCTACCCTTCATCCAACTCGTCTCCTAACATGTGCATGGTATTCTTGGGTATGTTTGAACCGGAAACACAATGTTGCAAAGTGTTTGTGCTAACCTTCAAGTGTGTGATGGTGGTCATGCGCATCGACTTGTTGAAGTACATGTTCAGCCCTAGTTGGACTTGCTTCTTTTCTTCACCTTGGTGAGTGTGTTGAATGGGTTGGAGTGGATGTGTGCACTCAACGACATGCATGCTGTTGGATCCCTTACATGAGATCAACAACATTTCTCACCATGTTTAATTTGTGTCAACTGCTGGGATAGATCCTTAACTCGTACTGGTGCATCTTCATCCACGAGTGCATGTTGTGCCCACTACGGTTCTTGTTCTTTCTGACACTCATTGGAATGTCTGTGCAGCTTCATGTTCTCCCTGAGTTGTTGCTTCAACACATGCAACTCCTTCTTTGTTCCATCTTCTACCTTCACGCAATATTCATGTCACGCCGTCACTTCATAGTTCGAGTCTCCAAAGTTTCTTTCATTATCAGTGGATTTACTTAATCTTGCAACTTTGTTCCACCTCTATGTTGTCAACAACCTTTCTCTTGCAATCACTATGTTCGCTACATTTGCTACATTCAGTATGCTGCCTTCAGCTGATGTTCATGATGATGCTCAATGTGATGTTGCTACTTGATGTCCTTCTCCATGAACAACTTGATATCTTCTTGAGTAGCTAAGCCCATTGACACTTGATCAGCTGCATCCCCAAGCGTGCTCTAAACGATGTTTTCGTCTCTGCTCTCTTGGAAACCATTGTATCTATACTGCTGAGAGTGAGATGAACACACGTGATACCTAGAGACATGGAAACACTCATAGCAAGCAATCTGTCAGTTGAAAACCAAAATAAAAAAGAGAATTGACTTGCAACATACCTGGGTGAATGATCATGAAGGTTGTGAAATTTCATTTGGGAGGTCGGGAGACCAAGTGACAAGGCTGCACAAGGCACAGTTCGGGCTACTGGGAGACTGACTAACTACTGGAACTGTGAAATCTGCAATCATGTTGGGCAGTTCGTTGCTGGGATTGTGCAATGCACATTTCCATCTAGGAAAGACTATTGGCCTAGGGACACATTTGCACAAATTTTTGGGCCAAGCAGCCACTGTCCCCCAAAAATGCACAATTCAATCTAGGAGGCTAGTGCTAGGCCAAAATGTGCAAATACATGAAGGAAGGTGGGCATTCCTTCTCCATATTGCGTAATGCAGCCTTGGTGAAGGAAAAGAGTGGGCCAAGGTTGGCTCGACTCGCTGACTGGCAACTGAAAGCAAGTAAGTCAATGAAATGCATGGTGACACTAAGTGATATCAGAATTGATAAACAGTGCATGCAAAACATGAATGGAAGATTCAGCAAATAGATCAACATGCATGTGGGTGAGGTCGTTCATCGATTGGGCAAACCTCTATCCAAAATAGTTTCATGCATGCGACAGTAGTGAGATAGAAACGAAAATTGAAACAGAGCTAGGACAAGCTAGAATATATGTAAATGATAGTAGGTGTTCAAATAAGTCAAGAAAACAACACTCACACAAGTGAATACACAAAAAGCTATAGAAATGTAGCACAAGGCATGGGAAGTGAGTGTACCCCAGAACAACTGAGCTGAATGTGCTGACTGCTCCTAGATGTGATGTGGGATGTCAGAGCTGCAAGGTTGATGTGAGGAATGAGCTCTGCAGTGTTCGTTGATGAGTTTTGATAACATCAAGGTTGTTATGCGCACACCACAAATGTAGGGGAAGCAACAATTAGTGGGAGGTTTCTGAATTTCTCCTTGCATGTAACCTCCAACTACTAAACATCGACCCCCATGACAAGGGATGCCTTTGCATGATGCCTTGGGAGAAGTATCATATGCATGAAAGTTTGTTTTGCTCGGTCTCGGAGGAAACCGATCAACTCAACTGCACATGCAAGCCACCGCTTGACTACTAGAGATAAATAAACATTTCTAGATAGGAGCTAGGCTAGCTACCCAAGGGGATTGCACACCTTCTGGTCCCAGCAGTTGACTACTGCCCAGGTTTGCACAAATCCTGGACTAAACAACCCGTTGATGGGAAGAATTGCAGAAATCCTACTTGGAGGGTCACCTAAAAGGATCACGTAATCCTAGAGACTAGTAGGCTGTCAGAGAGGATTGCATAATTCCTAGAGGGAAAGGTTGGTTTGCCTCTAGGAATGTGTAATTTTCAAGGGGAGTTTTCTCATCCTGCAGTTGGACCAAGTCTGGGTAAGCAGCCTATGAAGGGAAAAAATCAAACTGTGATCGACAAGCTGCCTTTGAGCAAGAAAGACACTGAAGCTTGAGGACTTGATGAAGGAAGGAAAGATGCTGTGAAGTTTGGTAGGGAGGCTCCAAAATAGCCTAAGGAAAAATTTTGGAGGGTGGTTGTAGCCGCTACAACACTTGGCGACACGCTGGTTGAACTCCAGCTCTATGAAAGGACCTTGTTCATGAAAAGAAAGTCTAACACCTCTGGAAGTATTGTTGAGCTCTCAGATTGTCCTGGATTCATAATAGTTTGATTGTAAGATGTAGCATCTTCTAGACTCTTGGTCGATTGACACACATTCCGAGCCAAGGAAACACAATTGTTTTGATTGTGGTTGAGGGGTATATAAGTGCACAAGCAGTATAGTCATCAGAGTCTTAGTTTCATCTCTGGTGTGGCTCCATTGCTAGTAGGCCTGGAGAATACCCCAGTGGATTCACATAGGAACACAAGCATGGCTCTACTACCACCGAACTTGGTCAGTACCCCGGTGGAGTTACTTGCATCACCTCCCTGCGTAGGAAGCCTTTCTCTTCTTTCATCTTATTCATTTTGAATTTTGAATTTTTTGACTTTTAATTTTTTCAAATTTCATTTTCACTGTGCATAGAACTTATTCATTTTAGAGGCAAAAGAGGGATCCTAACTTATTGGGATCAGAGAAGGTTGTTCCAGTAGAGAAGTAGTTTATTATATCACTGACGTGCCTGTTAAGGTTTTCTCCCTCACCTTACTCTACTTGACTGAACTAACAAGGGTTAACCAAAAAACAATCTACTAGAGAAGGTGACACTAGTTAGCATACAAGCATTGTGTTTACACCAAGGTTCACTTCGAATAGTATGTATTTTCCTTCAATGTATCATGGACTAAGAGTACCAAGTTCATTATACAAAGGCAAGATGACATGTAACCAAGTAGCGATAGTTGTACGAACCCTCTTGTACTTTACCGAGCTCGCTTCATGAGTCACACATGGTTTCATGTGAACTAACCTATGAATGAAACAAGTGAATGAACTAACAATAAAGCCAAACAAAAGCAGAAGAAAAAATGGGAGAAAAGTGAGCAAAAGAAAAACCAAGCAAACAAACAAGAAAACAAAGCATGAAAGTAAACAAGCATGTAAGAAAACAACTGAAAGCAAACACTACTCCTACTCCTACACTAATGGTGCATTGGCCTAATCACGTGAAGTGATACTTCTAATGCATCCACCGGCTCATTGGTAGACCCATGTTGGTGAAGGCTTGGTCCACGAGTAACCCAGTTGTGCGGACCATCATACAAGAAAGATATGAAAGTGAATACAGCCACACTTCGTGTTTCAAAGTTCCCATGGGACATAAGTGAGTGCATGTGCATGACGGATAGTCCATGGACTTATCATGGTGTTATGTGACACTATGTGAAACTTTGAATCAAAGCACACTCTTGACTGAGACATGCAAGAAAATGAGAGAAACAAAGATAACTCATGTCGCAAATGAGTTCTTGAAATGTAAGACTCCTATAATGCATGAGCAATGGGATCGTGCAGTTCGACTGGAGGAAGTGTGATCTATGTGTGAGATGAATATTCAATGCATACAGATGAGTGATGAGGAGCCTTGAGTGATTGAACAATTTGATGATCGGAGGTGAGACTAACCCCAAGAGAGTGAGGGCTTGACATAACCATCAGCTCGGGATGAAGTGCCTCGACAGTCTTGGATGTCTCAACTTCATCATCAGGTAGATCATTATAAATCAGTGGCTTCGATAGGTCAATTGTGATAGATTCATGATAGTGATAAAAAGTGGAAGAAAATGGATCACGACCGCCATGATCGTAAAGATAAATGAATTCTTCGGCATCCTCATGATCAGATGAATCAAACAGAGGGGTAGATGAAAAGTGAATGAACTCATCCTTTGCTTTTTCGAAAAAGACAGATGAAGGATCAAGTGGATATTCAATGAATAACTTTTCCTCTCCATTGTCAAATGATGGACTAGCATCCAGTGAGTCCTACGAGTGATCAACAATGGGTGCATCCATAGATGAAGACACACATACAAAATCATGGATGGCAGGTTCACCAAAGAAGCTAGGAAGAAACGGAGGGGATTCATCCTTCGTCAAGGGTTGATGTTCAAGCTCCCACTCATACTCTTAATGAATGAAAAGACATGTTGGTTGTGAAATAACAATTCCATCATTGGGTTGTTCCTCGCTCGCAACAAGTGAAGAGTCCGGAATGGACAAACACAAGACAACATCATCTGGAGGAACACCTGAGTGTGAAGATGGAGGTCGACAAAAAGAATGCATATGGGAACTCGAAGGAATCACAACCAACTCTGCATGAAAAATTGAGTGGAGTGATGTTGGGATGGTGTGAAGAATGAACAGATGTGTGAACATGATCCTCAGAATCACTGGGCAATGGTGGAACTGTTGAATGAAAGGGAGGCAGACAGTCTATTGAGACAGTGCATTCTCCCACATGGGATTGCGTAGTTCCCTCAATGAAGAAGGTTGAGCGAGGCTTGACATCAAGCTTCCTCTTGGGATGGGAAGATTTCTTAAGACAATACTCAAACTGGTCACAAAGATAAGTGAACTTCATCTGGCTCCTCAGAGCTTGAAACTATAAGTCATGGAAGCACTACCAAAATCAGTAACGAATTCATGCGGAGCCCTCCATTGCTGTAACAGTTTCTGGTCAATATGGTATGGATCAAAATGATCGAATGTGTCTTCAATAAGATCACAAAAGTTCTCACATGAGTGCACGGTGTTAGCCATTAGGCTGAGCACCCAATGAAATGGGGATTTGTGAAGTGTGAATGCAAGCAGCAGACCGACCTGTTCATCAGTAAACTCATCTTCCTCATAAATCACGGAAAGGAAGTGATGTAAGTGCTCAGGCTAGGCCACTTCGCCTTCACCATCCTACATGTGAGTGGACAAGAAATTGAAAATCTTCCCCGAGATGGAGACATATTCATGATTTGAAAAACACCTTGGGGGAAGAAGAATGAAAGATTCCAAGAAAGATATGCAAAGGTTCAAAACTGGATGAGAGGCCACTGCTTGTCATCAAGTCCTCCTTCTAGCGCCAAAAATTTTAATGGTTCTAGACCCACCAACATGTCAAGGGGATCTCCCTAGTAATAAGTCCCAATTAGACCTTAGACCGTTTGGTGTAGGAGTCCAAATAGTGGGTCGTAAGGTAATGCCTTGACCACGATGTCACACAGAGGCAATTAAGATAACTCTGTTAGTAGCGAGGGTGTGACTAATGCAGTGAGTCAAGGAATCAGTATGAGAGGTTCCAACACTTCAAAGGGAGAGGAAAGTGAAGGTGAGTTCCAGGTCGAAAGGGATCAATCCAAACTCAGCTAGGAACACACAACACAAAGGACATGCACAACTTTTGGCAGAGCAGTTGACATGGATGTGGCAGTCCCAACATACAAGGTAACATAACACGATCAACACTCATGGATCAATCCGAGATGAGTGTGACGGTTGATATAACAAGGTTCAGAGAAAGTTATATCTGATGTCTGCTCAAGCAGTCAACACGGACGGTGACAACATTAACAACATATTCAACACATTAACAAAAAGATTCATGTAATTGCATACAAATCAGTTCATACATAAGTACGTAAGTTAAACAACATATATCATTAAAGTTACTGGAGCAGTCCAACTATAATAACAACATATGCATGGAAATGTGTTGGCTCTTATTATTAAAGAAGTGCAAGTGACAACCATACAATACACCATGTAAACCTGCTAGCCCCATCAGTGGAATGTTACAGCCACATCCACCTGCTCCTCCAAAGAAATGTACTAGCTCCATGCAGTGGAGAAGCCAAGGCGTGTTACAATATTGTCCAAGCCTTCTTTAAGATAGTCTTAGTATAAGATTATCTGACCAAAAGCCTATACAATGAGTTATGAGGGACTATTTATAGTAAAGGGTGGGGTGACCCTTGACATTCCTTTTTGTGACAATTCAACTACCCTCATGACCCTTCACCTACTCTATGACTATTACATCCAACCGTTGACACTCGACTTACACTTGACATGAATCAACATTACAATGCACATGTACTCATGTGAGACAACATGGCTTGAGCAAGCCTTGCAAGACATCACTGACACTTGGTCTACTGTGATGAGACCAACTCTTTGACATGTTTGTGATGGTGAAGGTAGTGAGCTGATGCCAAGCTTGGTCAGCTGTGATGATGTGCATGCACCTCATGGTGACATCTTGCTGAAGCAAACTCTTGCCTCTTTTGCAACCAGTGCATTGGTTCGACCCCTTCATCCAACTCGTCTACTAACATGCACATGGTCTTCTTGGGTATAGTTGAATCGGAAACATACTGATGCATAATGTCCATGCTGATCTTCAAGTGGGTGCTGGTGGTCATGCACATAAACTTACTGAAGTACATGTTTAGCCCTAGTTGGACTTGCTTCTTGTCTTCACCTTGGTGAGTGTGTTGAATGGGTTGGAGTGCATGTGTGCGCTTAATGACATGCATGTTGTTGGATCCCTTGCATGTGATCAAAAACATTGCTCACGATGTTTTCTTTGTGTCATCTGTTGGGATAGATACTTAACTCGTACTGGCGCAACTTCATCCATGAGCGCATGTTGCGCCCAGTATGTTCCTATTCCTGATGCAATGCATTGGATTGTCTGTGCAGCTTCATGTTCTTCCTCAGTTGCTACTTCAACACATGCAACTCCTTCTTTGTTCCATCTTCTGCCTTCACACGATCTTCATGTCGCGCCATCACTTCATAGTCTGAGTCTCCAAAGTTGTTTTCATTATCAGTGGACCAGCTTGATCTTGCAACTTTGTTCGACCTCTATTTTGTCAACAACATTCCTCTTTCAATCATTACATTCACTGCGTTGGCTGCATTCACATCATTAGGTATGCTACCTTTAGATGTTGTTCATGATGTTGCTCATTGTGATGCTACTGCTCAATGTCCTTATCCATGAACAACTTGATGTCTTCATGAGTAGATATGCCCATGGACACTTGATCGACTGCATCCCCAAGCGTGCTCTTAACAGTGTTTTCGTCTCTACTCTCTTGGAAACAATTGTACCTATACTTTTGAGAGGCAGATGAACACCTGTGATACCTGGAGACATGGAAACACTCATACCAAGCAATCTGTTCGTCGAAAACCAAAATGAACATGAGAACTGACTTGCAACACACATGGGTGAACGATCATGAAGTTTGCGCAATTTCAGCCGGGAGGTTGGGAGACCAACTGCCAAAACTACACAAGGCACAATCCGAGCTACTGGGAGACTGACTGACTCCTGGAACTGCACAATGCGCAATCTAGTTGGGCAGTTGGTTGCTGGGATTGTGCAATGCGTGATTCCTGTTGGGAAAGGCTGTTGTTCCAGGGACAGATTTGCACAAATTTTTGGGCCAAGCAGCAACTCTCCTCCAGAATTGTGAAATTTAGTCCAGGAGGCCAGTGTTGGGCCAAAATGCGTAAATGTAGGGAGGAAGGTGGGCCTTCCTTCTCCAGATTGTGCAGTGCAGCCTTAGTGAAGGCAGAGACCAAGCCAAGGTTGGCTCGACTCGCTGATGGGAAACTCAAAGCAACTAAGTCAATGAATGCATGGCGACACTAAGTGATATCAAAAGTGATAAACAATGCATGCAAAACATGAATGGAAGATTTAGAAAACATATCAACATGCATGGGGGTGAGCTCGTTCGTTGGCTGGGAAAACGTCCATGCAAAACAATTTCATGCATGCGACAACAATGAGGTAGCAATTAAAATTGAAACAGAGCTAGGACAAGCTAGAATATATGTAAACGACGGCATGTGTTCAAAGAAATGAAGAAAACAACACTCACAAAAGAGAATACACAACAGGCGATAGAAGTACAGCACAAGGCATGGGAAGTGAGCTTACCCCAAAACAACTGAGTTGAATGTTCCAACTGCTCCTAGATGTGATGTGGGATGTCGAAGCTGCAAGGTTGATGTGAGGAATGAGCTCTGTAGTGTCTGGTTGATGAGTTTTGATAACATTGAGGATGTGATGTGCATGCGACAAATCTAGGGGAAGTGACACTTAGTGGGAGGTTTCTGAATTGCTCCTTGCATGTAACCTCCAACTGCTAAACATAGACCCCTGAGACCAAAGATACATTTGCATGCTTCCTTGGGAGAAGCAACATATGCATGCAAGTCTATTTTGCTCAGTCCTAGAGGGAACTGGTCAACTCAGCTGCACATGCAAGCGACTGCTCGACTTTTGGAGAAAAATGCACATTTCTGGCTGGAAGTTGCGTTGGCTTCCCAAGGGGATTGCACAACTCCTAGGCCCAGCATCTGACTGATACCCAGATTTGTACAAATCTTGGGCTGAAGAGCCTCTTGATGGGAAGAATTGTGCAAATCCTGTTGGGAGGGTTGGCTGGAAAGATTGCGCAATCTTGGAGACTAGCAAGTTTTCAGAGAGGATTACGTAATTCCTAAAGGGAAAGGATGGTTGCCCTCGAGGAATGCGCAACTTTCAAGGTGAAGCTGCTAAGCCTACAACTAGACCAAGTCCACGTAGGCAACCTGTGAAGGGAAAAATCAAAATGTGATCAACAGGCTTCCTTTGAGCAAGAAAGACACTGAAGCTTGAGGACTTGATGAAGTAAGGCAAGCTATTTTGAAGGCTAGTAGGGAAGCTCCAAAATAGACTAAGGCGAAATTTTGGAGGGTGGTTGTAGCCGCTACAATAGAGGGAAATAACATTGATCCTATAAAAGGAAAGTAATAATACTAACTTAAAAGAGACACACAAGAGAAAAGAAAGGCTTGTTAGCTATCTAGAAAAATAGTTCACATAGAAACGATGAATGTTAAAGCAAATACAACACACCTTCAACAAGAAAAGGAAAAAATCCACCGATATAGTTCAATTTCTCTAGTATAGATTAGGGAAACATATATTACAAACATTCAAATAAAAATCTTACAACATTTATGACATACCCATGAAAGTGTGTTGGCACAAATGAGCTTCTAATTATTAGGTGAAAGATCCAAGTACACAGTTACAATGGCAAGCCACTAGCTCCAATAGTGGAACATTAAGTCACTTCCTACTTCTTCAAAGAATGATATTCTCTCCTATGCTAAGTTAGAGAAGCCAAGAATCGCTCTCCAAAGAAAAACCTCCAAAATCACTTTTCTTGAGTTATGAGGGTGTATTTATAACAAGAGGGATGACCTTTCATATCCCCATGACCCTCATGCTTCCCTCATGATTATTTGACTTCTAATGTGACCTTTGGACTTCTATATGAATTCTGGACCTTTTATGAAGAATCTTTTGTCCATATATGACTATGTGACGTTTCATATTCGACATATGACTCTTAGACTTCCACACATTACATTTTGTCCTTCATTTTCATAATTACATCATTACATCCACAATTGATACGGAAAGACATATGGACACACATGACACTATGATGACGCTTTCATAAGTCTCAACTTGACAATGATGACATGGACTTCATGATGAGGTGGAAATGCCAAGTTTTTCCTCTTGTTTCTTTGTCTTCAATCTTCATGAGAGACATGTTCAGTACTTCATATTCACCCTCCAAGGTGATGAGCGATATGGAGTCTTCATGTGGTCCTAATCAATGGTCCTCTATCATAAACCAATGACCCTTCATCTTATCACTCAATTAGCATCTTGTCTTCATAACTTCCTAAGTGTCTTATAGAACTGTCTTCTTCTCCTTCTTAGTGATCATCATATTGTCATGTTAAGATAAAGTACCTACAACTAGAAATCATTCATGACAAGGTGACATCAGTCCAAAAAACTCCTAATCTAACTTGCTTCATGAAAATCTTGATTGAGCTAGAACTGGGTTTTGGACTCTAAGGTAGAGTCAGGGACTACGTAGTGCACAGTTATAGGGGTCAAGAGTAATGGATTAAAGCTTGAGACTACACAATGTATAGTTATGGGGGGCCTGGGAAAGATGACTACATAGTTGAGTAGCTCAGTGAGGTAGTATTCAATCTTGAAGTTGCAAAATGTACACTACAAGAGAGGGAGAGGCTTGCCACTATAGAATTCAAGAAGGATCCTAATGTGAGGGATGAACTGCGTAGTTGTGGAGGTTAAGTGGAAGATTTGAGCACTAAGATTGTGCAATGCATAGTTTTGGAGGGATTCTAATCATTGGATTTTGCAGCTCAAGGACCGAGGGAGGTTTCTTGATGACTGAGACTACACAATGCGAAGCAAGAGATAGCTAGGAGGCAAGATTAGGAAATTCCTAATGGAAGGGAGGTGGTGCTTGAGCACTCTGACTACACGATATGTAGTCCTTGGAAGCTGAAATTGCACATTGCACAGTTTTAGGAGGCAAGTGATGAACTTGAGGCTTGTTACTGTGCAATTCATAGTTCAAGGATGTTGAGTGAGGTCAAGTTGGTGGGCAAGGAATCTTCCGGAATTTGGCTAAGTGTGGGATCAATGAGGTAAATATAGGATTGGGATAGGACTTGAATACGATCAAATGTTCAAAACAATCGATGACACAATATTGAAAATTCAAAATATAGAGATAACATGATCCTCTAAAAGTGATGATGAAACAATAATCTCATCCAAGTGCAACACTTAGGATACAGTTTGTGAAGACAACAATGACACTTGTATGATAGTGCACAACACTTAGGGAATATTTCTGATGCATTTCCTTATGATGCATAGGACACATTCGTGTAGGAGAATGAATCAAAACTACCCCTTAAGAATGTACAATTGACTCCCTTTAACTAGGTGAAACACTTAAGATACATGTTACACAGTAATTTGTCACCGTTGGTCACCGTCCCTATCGCCCCGTTTCCATACATTGGAGGATGCATTCCGGGACCTGTGAGCAGTGACATAACCCAAAAACACTTGCATTATGTTCCCCTAAGTATGTACTTCATGTTCCCTGAAGACACCTTCTGCAAATTATCCCTGAAAAGTACTCTTTTTCCATTGGCGCAGGTCCACAGTATCTTACCCGCGCCAATTAATGAGATCCTCAAAAGAGGGCGCGACCATTGGCGCTCTGTCACAGAACAACACCCACGCCAGCCCAGTTTGGTAATGATTTTTGACAAACGCATGCCCATCTGTTTTTTCCCTTCAGATCACGAAGTCTTTTGAGGGAAAAATCCATCTGATAGAGGTCGAGAGTCATCATCTATCCTTGACATCTATCCACAGTGGCTTTTCAGAGATAATGCCAATCCACAATGGGTGTCCTGGTTCATCGAATCTTTCTCCCTTCTCCATCTATAAATATCTGTCCTCATGCATTAGGCAGGGGAGTTTTTGGAGGAATGCTAGTTGTGATTATGCTTGTCGTGAGTGAAGCATAGAAAGGTTATGCTGCCAGAGAGGAGGTAAATTGCAAGACACATATAGTTGCTCGCCCAGCCAGAGGAGAGGTTCAACGTCAGAACCTTGGTTGTAACTTTTCCTGTCTATTATTCATTAATGAACGACTGCTATTATAGTTCCAATCTCATTGTCTATTATAGTGATGTTTGATTTATTTCCTTTCTGACTGAAATATAGTTGTGCCTTGGTGGATTTTATGCTTGTATTTGTTTCTTCCTTTGCATGTGCAGGTGTCCGTTTGCAAGGATTGCAAGGATTGTGACCTGCCGGAGCGAGGGAGCGGGAATACCAACTTTGCTTCAACTATAGCGTTGGATTCCAGGTTGGTCTTCTTAATTCACCTTTAATGTACAACTAGGAACTTGCGTGGCAGCGTGAATTGATTGTGGCTAGTTATGTTTTAGGCTAGTGGGATCGCCTCTGTCCGCAGAGGGGATTTACCTATCCAACAATTTGGCAACTCCACTGGGGAGAAGCTATTTGGAGTTTATCTTGCATGTTAATTTTCTCTTGCTTGCTTGAGTGAATGAGCTTTCTGGGTCAGTTTTGAGATTATTCTTTACTGTTTGATCCATCTGAACACTGTCAGCCCGACCTGGGGTCGTGTTATTTACTTTTTAAGCCGGCAAGCTTTGTTGGCGCGGTTTTTATTCTGACAGTCGCACCAGTTGGCGCATGTTGCCCAACATCAACCCACGCCAATCTTTTGGTAGCGCAAGTTGCAGGCTCACAGTCGCGCCAGCCCTGTGAATTTTGCCTGTGTGTTGGTTGGAAGCTCTTTCAACTCAGATTTTTATCTTTTTTATATCTCTTACAGCCTCTGGAAGTGTGTTGAACCTCTGTTTGACTGGTTTTGCCTTTATCCTTCAGTTGTTTGCTTATTTCTATTGATTTTTGTCCTAGCCCTAGAACATCTAGTGGCTTCGCGTGTCTAGCCTTCTGTGGGAAGTTTCGGTCTTTTGATTTTCCAGTCAACTTGTTGGTTGTGTTCCGCACCTATCTAGTGGTTTGTTAAAGCTTGGTCTTCTATGCTTTGGGTGATTCACTTCTAGCTTCTTTGGATTTTGCTCGACTTCATTTGAACCTAGATTACATGGTTCATTGAACGTTTTTGTGTTTCTCCTTGCTCGGATAGTTCATCTTGGTGTTTCAGAATTGGTTCCATTTCATTGAGTGAACTTGGTTTGTTTATACTTGTGAATATCTCTTAAGATTCGTTTAAATGCATCATGCCATCTTAAAAGAAAGAAAAACAAAAGATCTTTTGCATCATATTAGTTAGCGTTTATTGTTATTTGTTGCTATTAAAAAGAAAAAGAAAAAGAAAAAAAATTTCATTTCTTGTTATTAGCTGCATTAGGATCTTTGCTGTTTGCTGAGTGATTATTTCATTTGTGTAAAGATCTCAACCTTCCTGTAGATAGAATTCATTGAATGAAATGATATAGTTTTGGCATGTAGTTCTCATTTAAGAAGTTTTTGAGATATCACATACGGTAGGACCAAGAAACTGAAACATAATTGAAGATAAACTTTAAAATAAACTCAATGAACATAACAACACATTGGAACCTAACGCAAACATTCTAGAGGTCTAGGTTAGAGACGTGTTCCGGCGTCTTTAAACCTGGTAGCTTACCGTTGAGTGGTTGGGTGATTCCTCCACGGTGAAACGATAGGTGCCAATACGGACTGAGCTCCCACGTACCGTCGCGTATATACGGGAGACCCCACTAGGCTATCATCCTTTATCTGTAGGAAGCCGAGTCTGCCGCCTTACAAGCCATAATGCACTGTACACAGCATTCGGGAAGATTGACTGCAGTATGGGAAGTCCTTGGTTTTCATCTAATTGCCGAGGTGTATAAGCAGTTTTACGGATTGTTTGGTAAACCTTTTTGCCTAGAGTCTCCAGAGTAGTCACTTTTGATCCTTTTCAGGCTCTCTAAAATAAAAGGTGCCTGTGAGCGTCTTGTCACTTCGTGCTCATTAAACATTCGAAGGAGACTAGAGTCATCTTTTGTCCTTTTCTCGACTCTTAAAACATGAAAAGGTCAAGTTGTGTCTTTGTGTCTTAAAATTTATTGGCCACGATAACATTTACCCAATTAGATTTTGTTTGCGTTAGCTTGAGTAGGATTCTTTCTCGCTCAATGGCTTTCCTTCTGTTGGAAATGTCGGTGTTCAGTATATCGCAACTTTGTCTTTGCCTGGGTTAACCATCGGTTTGCCCGTATGGTTGTTTTCAAACTCGGCGGTCTCGAGTGTGATAACTCCTGTTCCACCACCACCTTCTCCACCCGAACAACATCATGTTGATTCCAAGGTGGACCTCTCCCCTTCTTCGCCTATTGCTGCGTCCTCATCTTCTCCTTCGCCTGGTGAAACTTTGGATTTAAATAACCAGGTGGCTAAGAAGAAGAAGACGAAGACCAAAAAGAAGAAGTCTCCCAAGGGAAAGGTCGCATCTACCCCGAGTATACCTGAAGTAGAGCCACCTTCGGCTCCTCTGCGGAAGGCTAAGTTTCCTTGTCAATTATGCAAGGAGGACCATTTTCTTACTGATTGTCCTGGTATTCCCAGGGTCCTAGATATATGGTCCCGTGACCCGACTCGCCCCTCGTCATCGCAGATTGACGATACCTTATCAGCTGGTAAGGGAAAAGGGAAGGTTCGTTTCCCTTGTCGACTTTGTGAAGGTACTCATCTCCTTCGCCTTTGTCCACTTATGGATGAAGCCTCCCGTCTTTTGGAAAGTCTGTCAGCTCCCTTACCCCAACTACCCGCTGGATATCAGCATCTTTTTGCAACTGCAGATCATCTCTCCGCTAACCAAGAGATCAAGCATGATTCCTCTTTGGTCCAGCCTTCTCTTCCCGAACCTGGCTGTGCTCAGCCTGTTCCAGACCAGTCCCTGGTCGGAAAGAGTGTTGATTTACGTTCATCGTCTATGCACCACTTTGTTTCGGGAGTATTCATCATCAAGGATGAACCATCTAAATCCAAACCAGATGAAAGTCCAAAGGTCCATATGACAGTTGACCCGGTTTTGCCTTCAGAAGTTCCATCCTCAGATGATATTATCACTGTAAAGAATGAAGACCACACCGTCCAAATTCTATTCATAAACACAGAGTCTAATGATCAAGTGAGCATCCCTCTCATTCCTTCGCAGCAAGAAGGAAGTTCATCAGAGTCATATCCGACCATTTATCCGGTCCCACCTCCAAGCAACCTAGTTGTTTCCTTCAATTGGGATCAACTAGGCAATCCTCGGTTACCATCTTCCATACCATTTCGAATTATAGTCCAAGTCTACCGAATGATTATGGCCGGTACCATTATTGATGAGGGATCTCCTGTGAGCATCCTTTCTTCCACAGCTTGGGAAGCACTTGGTTCGCCACTGCTTCTGCCTGAGATGAGAAACCTTACAGGTTTTCATCGAGAAACCAGTCGACCTTTAGGAATTCTTCCCAATGTACCTATCACATTAGAAGGGAAGACCGTTCAAATGGGCGTCATGGTAGTCCAAGGTCCGTTAGATTACAATTTACTCCTTGGGCGAGACTATATTTATCGCATACGTGCAATTGTGTCTTCACTCTTCAGAGTGATGTGTTTTCCGCACAAAGGAAGGACGATCAAGATCGTAGACCAACTTTCGTTCCCCGGTTCACACTTCACATATAGTCATCTACCATTCCTAAATGGTCTTATTTCCACAGGAAATGCCTCAACATCCAGCCCATCATTCTGATGACGGCAGCTGACCCGGGCACGTGACTGAAGCCCGGGGGGCATGCATCCTCCTTTTCAAAATCGAGTCTTTCCAAGTGAACCTTCATTCCATCCACTCCGTGAATGCCATGAAGCTTGGGGGGCATGTACCTCGATTTGCATTATCATGCTGGGGGCATGCAAATTTATAGCAAGCATAGGTTTTCGTTTCAAGCTTGTGTAAACATGAAACCGAATCCAAGCAAAGTTCTCCATGGTTCAAGCTTGTGTAAAAATGAACCCATACCTGATTTACATCCCGTGATTGCCTTTTATCTGCTAAATTCTGCTAGATGAGCCTTGGTTGTTTCATTCCATCGCCACCATCTCTTTGGCCGATCATACGCTTTCACTTGGTGGTTTTTCCTTTCCTGAGGAACCGCAGCGATGAGTGGTTTTATTAGCCAACCTCTTGACCATTACATGTTTTGAGCAGTTCCACCATTACCGGAACCAGTTGCTACCCTTTATACCACTCGTTCCTCTAGGACGAGTCTCCTTTAAGCTCTTTTCTGACTCGTAAAATATGAAAAGATTGCCAAGTATTTCTCCCTTTTTGACTCGTTAAAGAGAATAAAAATGGAGGTCTAATTTCAGCTCTTTTCTGACCATTTAAAGAGGAAAAGATTGCCGAGTCGCTCCTCTTGACTCGTTAAACGTTAATAAGGGGTGGTCGTTTTAAGTTCTTTTTGTCGACCGTTAAAACATAAAAAGATTACCGGGTTTTTGTCATTTCAAACTCGTTAATGGTTACGAAACGACGTGATTTTGATCGCTTTTTTACTTTTTCAGGTCGAAATCACTATTTATGAAAAGTACTCCTCGATCGTAATGGTCGGGCGGTTCTTTCGGGCATTATTTTATACTTTTTCGGGCCCGAGAGACACAACTTTACGAAAAAGGACACCCCTGGAGTTTCCTTTTCTGCTGTCTTTTCAAACTCTCTAAACATGAAAAGACGCCGAGTTCTTCCTTTGTCAGACTCGTTAAAACCTGATGACATCGGATTTTGTCGAAATGACACACCACAAGCATATGCTATCCCCATCAAGCTTGTTAAAAATAACTGGGGTACTCGCCAGAAATGGTGGGGGAAAAGAAAATTTTGGAACCATAATTATTATCGTGTCGGCAGTATGTCGCTCTTGAACATGGCATTTTTCTGCTTTCGTGTCCAGGGTGGGGATATCTCATCTCATATTTTTCACTTGCTTCCATGGACTTGGGTACCCTATTTGACCTCTCATCTACTCATTGCCTCGTCATCATGACCTTTGATACATTGATGTCAAATACTGCCAATTCCATTAATGTGCCGCCGATATGTTCAAGAGAAGTTGACCTCTGAAAAGAAACAACCTCCATCTGATAGTTCACATGATCTTGATTCACAACATTATCTCTCTGTCTCGTGTCGATGATGTGGGAAACATTATGGCCCACCTTCGATCAAGGTCACTTCCTGTCGACTTCAGCTCATTATCCAGGAAGTTGATCTAGAGACTCCCTTCCGGTGCCTTGGAGCCTGCATGCCTTAATGGCAGGTTCTTCATGTTCGACATGAGGTTTTCATCATTGGCCTCCGATCGAATGATTCTACGGGTGTTCGACTTCAAATCACTAATTCACACACCGTAGATTGTACCTATAGTACCTTGAGGGCCATTGTCATTATTGATGGTACCTCTCGCGTCTGTTAACAGTTTCCAATATTGACTGGTAATCAGACAATGTTCATGCATGTTTGACTTCAGCTTACATGTTCACATGCTTGAACTTGTACTTCTGTTCGGGTCGAGATGGAGCGCAAGACCCTAGATTGTGTCTATTGTAATCCAGGCGTGATTCTTGATATATGACTCATTCACTGGATGGCTGCGACCATGCCTGAGTCTACTCGTTGATCCTAACCAGATGGCTGCGTCCATACTATGGATTTAGATTATTTATGTACTCTCTTATGGATGGCTGCGACCATACCACGTACATCATGTAATTGAACTATCAGTCGTGTCTCTCAATGCAGATCCTCGGCGGCAGCTATGTGTGTTCTTGTGTGTTCTTGTAAAGCATTTCACCCCTCTCTCTCCCTCTCGGACTTCATGCTTTAGGGGGCATCTGTTACATAGTAATTTGTCACCGTTGGTCACCGTCCCTATCGCCCCATTTCCATACATTGGAGGACGCATTCCGGGACCTGTGAGCAGTGACATAACCCAAAAACACTTGCATTATGTTCCCCTAAGTATGTACTTCATGTTCCCTGAAGACACCTTCTGCAAATTATCCCTGAAAAGTACTCTTTTTCCATTGGCGCAGGTCCACAGTATCTTACCCGCGCCAATTAAGGAGATCCTCAAAAGAGGGCGCGACCATTGGCGCTCTGTCACATAACAACACCCGCGCCAGCCCAGTTTGGTAATGATTTTTGACAAACGCACGCCCATCTGTTTTTTCCCTTCAGATCACGAAGTCTTTTGAGGGAAAAATCCATCTGATAGAGGTCGAGAGTCATCATCTATCCTTGACATCTATCCACAGTGGCTTTTCAGAGATAATGCCAATCCACAATGGGTGTCTTGGTTCATCGAATCTTTCTCCCTTCTCCATCTATAAATATCTGTCCTCATGCATTAGACAGGGGAGTTTTTGGAGGAATGCTAGTTGTGATTATGCTTGTCGTGAGTGAAGCATAGAAAGGTTATGCTGCCGGAGAGGAGGTACATTGCAAGACACATATAGTTGCTCGCCCAACCAGAGGAGAGGTTCAACGTCAGAACCTTGGTTGTAACTTTTCCTGTCTATTATTCATTAATGAACGACTGCTATTATAGTTCCAATCTCATTGTCTATTATAGTGATGTTTGATTTATTTCCTTTCTGACTGAAATATAGTTGTGCCTTGGTGGATTTTATGCTTGTATTTGTTTCTTCCTTTGCATGTGCAGGTGTCCGTTTGCAAGGATTGCAAGGATTGTGACCTGCCGGAGCGAGGGAGTGGGAATACCAACTCTGCTTCAACTATAGCGTTGGATTCCAGGTTGGTCTTCTTAATTCACCTTTAATGTACAACTAGGAACTTGCGTGGCAGCGTGAATTGATTGTGGCTAGTTCTGTTTTAGGCTAGTGGGATCGCCTCTGTCCGCAGAGGGGATTTACCTATCCAACAATACACTTTGCGACAACGCTGATGACAATAGTACGAAAAAGCATAAAAAAATGGAAACGGGTCTATTACATATAAATAGGACCCATTGATATGAAATTTTCCCCTTGAAATGAACCATAAATTCGTATTTTGTGATGAGAAACACTTCCCATGCCAAAAGATGACACTTGCGAAAGTAAGCCAAAAGTGAAAACGATACTTGCAAAAGCTTAAATAAAGTGGAAGCGACACATGTCAATGCAAAGATAACATGAAAAAAACACTTAGAAAAATGAATTCAAGAAAAAATGATAGACGTGAATGTGAAAGAAACATTTGAGAAAAAAAGGTGTATGAAAGAGACAACTAAGAAAACTCACCAAAATGAAATTGCAATTGCAATCAAAGTGAGGGATACTATTAATGGAGAGTGTACAATAACTGCCTATATGTTTTGTATAGTAACCTATGCTTATGGGCATCATAGTAACTATCACTACTGATTGCGCACGACTTACCTTCAAGAGATGTGTAATGCTTATATAATCTTGCATAGAAAGATGTGTGTTTGTGAATTCTTCAAAAACTAAGCATGCATAAACAAGTGACTTTGACACTTAGAAGAAGACTCAATACTTTACAACACATTAGATGAACATGAAGTGACTTTAGAATAATAGATCACAAGATCCTCAGTAGGCTCCAAAATTGAAGTGTAAACAACGTTTTGGAGGGTGTTTGTCGCAACGACAACAAATCCATTTATAATATAGCTATATCTAAAATATGTTATATATTGGACAAATTTATGACCAAAATTTGTCTAAGAATAGAAATTACCTTAAAACATATTTTGATACATGGAATTAGATGGCCTTTGTGGGAAAAATCTTTTGATTCTTTTTTTATTTCCCCGACAAGGCCTTTACTAAATTTTGAAGTCACCTTTTTGGTTGTTCAACCTATTGTAGTTTTCCCTCCTTTTCTACTACTGAGTTTTACCAATGTTGTCTGACAACTACCTTTTCTTTATTACCTCTTCTTTGCTACTATGTGGATTATTACTTTCATTTATCTGCATGTTACCTTCTTTGAGTTCTTCAATTTAGCTAATGGTTTCCTTTTGTTCAACCTTTTTGGTTCTTGTCTCTCCTCCATAACAAAGACACATTTTAGTGATGGGATATATTTGAACACTCGATATTTCATCCAATTTCTTGGATCCTTTTAAAAACATTATTTTTTTTTGAGTTAAGTTTGGGTATTGTTAAATTCCTTTCTAATAGAGACAACTTATTCCTCTAGGTTCTCACATTCCTTCCCCTTATCTTTCAATTGTTCTAAAAGATTGTATTCAATATTCTTGTCTTCCTCTAGCTCCACCTTTAGAGGAAGAATAGGTCAATATTTAGTCTCATCCTTTTCCTTTTCAAATTTCATCAACACCTCTTTCTTCTTGTTGTTATTTTTCCTAAGCCTTTGTATTTCTTCTAAGGAACTAAATAGTTCTCTTTCCAAATCTAGTACTGCTTCTTCTTCACCTTAGTCATGATCATCTTTCCTTTCATATTTGGTTTATTTAGCCATGAGCATGAAATCATTCAATATCTCTTCAGTAGAAGGATACTTGTGCTCATCCTCTTAGGAGTTGTTGTCCTCTTTAGTGTAGAATATCTTCTCTTTAAGCTTATTTTCTTCTTGACTCTCTTATACTTATCCTTTTGCTTATGTTCATACTCATTCTTTTATTTCTCATGAGGGAATTTAGATCAATATTTATCTACTTTTCCAACGCCAAAATATTTGAAAGGAAACTTATCATTCTATTTTCTAGACCCTCTCTTCAATCTTTTAAAAAATTTGGATTTTTCTTCATCAGATCCCTAACTTGAGTCTTCTTGATCCATTTTCATATGCTTATCAACTTTGAAGGATGATTCCTTTTATGTAGATATTCCTTTTGTAGTTCTTATTTAATAGGTAGTTAATGTTCCATGGAATTGATCCATTATTAATGTGGTGAGATTTTGTAGCTCCTGAGTAGCAGATACTTTGCATTGAATCTGGTAGGAATATATCTTAATGCCTTTTGAACTACAAAGGAATAATCCATATTTTCAACATGTCCTCTTATGGTGTTAACTATTTCATATACACAAATAAATAATTTGGCTATGTCCTCGTCCTCATTCATCTTTAGTTATTAAAATTTCATTATATAAACTTGGTCATCCTTCTTTACTTTAATATCACCTTCATAGAAATTCTTTAGCTTATCTCGTATCTCTTTGGCTATGTCGTAGTGCATGACTTGAAAAAATTTAGATTGAATAAATCCACTTAGTATTGCATTAAGTAAAATCAATCTTTCCATCTCTGTTAATCAATACAGGTGGATTTTCATAGTCATTTGAAACTACTTCTCAAAAACATGCACCAAGGGACAGTAGGTAAGTCATCATTCTTACCTTCCAAAACACATAATTCATTCTAGTGAACATAAAAGCTTTGTTATTGAAATTTCCATCTTGTTTAACCATATTCCAGATCTTGATCTAACTTCCAATTGTTAGATTGTTGTTGAAGGAACCATATCTGAAACAAATTTTTGGAAACCAACATAAATATTGATTGGAGGGTGAATCATTATTTTATAAATTGTATATCTATTTATCTAGTTAAACACATTCAATAACACAACAATCCATTAATCACACAACGCATTGAACACATGATATTTATGTGGAAACCCATACAAGAGAAAACCATAAATATTCTTTTAATTGTCATATGAATGCAAGAACCAACCTCAATTTACATTATATTTTATAGGAACCAAACTATAGGAGGCACCAAACCACTGTTATTTGTAAGCACCCACTTGTTGGAAGCACCAACTCCCACTTTTTACAGCCACCAACCTAATTGAAGCACCGACCCCCTAATATTTATAGTAACTAACCTGAAGGAGACAACAATCCCATAATATGCAAGCACTAACTTTATTCAGCCACTCATATCACTGTCTCATTCATTCTCATACTTAGGTATATGGCACCACAATTAAACATCACCCTTACAACAATCATTATTCTTAGATATGTTTCATCTCTTTGAGATTTTCTCCTTTAAATTCTTAGAAATTCATATTTGCAACATTCATTTAACATGGTAGCTTCATATATCATCCAATCTACTCTCTTAGCCTCTACAAAACACTCCTCTTCATATATAGTCTCCTATGTAAAATAATTAACACACCACTTCTTCATATACGTGGTTCCCCTTATACACTAAAGCTTTATAATTCATCAAATGCACATTTATACACTCAGCACGCTACCTACTCTCACTCCGACACCCTTGTTTTTTCACTAAGATCTTTTACTTTACTATAGCAAAACTTCATATTTTCATCGTTAACTTCTTTATTTATCTGCATCTACTACAGTCTCACTCCATGATCTACATGGGAACTCACTAAAACTTCATGTCATTTTCACTTTTATTTATATCCATTAGCATTAGTCTCTTTTGGCCAAATTCAAAATTCTTTATAACAGATTTGGTGCCCGATATCATGAATTCTCAACTTAGTTCTCAAGCTCTGTATCTCACAAATGCACATTACCTAGGTGCTAAAACCATGGTCTTATCCATTGTCGGTGGATCAACTAGTTTCAATGCTTGAGCACCAGGGCTCAAAGTTTAGGTTACATGGTGGATTGGTCCCTAGGATATTAGCTCCTATCACCTACTATTAGGGGTTGTGACCTTAGGTTGGTCCATTTTTGAATCACCACCCATAGGCCAACTTTCTACACTATCCACTATTGTTAACATCTACATGTCAGGTGGTTCGATTGACAAATGTGTCACTTGAAATTACCCTCTTTATTTGGTACAACTAATGGAAATTTTTCTATATACTCACCACTACCCATCAACCAATTTTTTTCATTATATGCAATGCTCTCCAACCAGGAAATCAAATAAACAGATGCATAATTTGATAGTGATCCTTCCATCTTCTACAGTTGCTGATATATATATATATATATTTTGGCCTATTGTCCATCCTTCATGTTTTGTGATATGTTGCTTACAAGAGTATCAGATTGGGTAGTCATGTGAGGTACCCATGAGCCACCTCATCTATGACATCATGCATACACATAATCTGCTATAGCTAATAAGTGTTTTATGTGTTCCCTCCTACACATGTGTTCCTACCACATTCCATTCACTAAATGTCCATTTGGCCTATAAAAAATGTCGAATCTAACTGCCATCTTCCATGCTCACAATTCTCCATGTCAACTGTCCTAACATGTGGTTTCCACATCATCTAATCCACTTGGCATCCACATCTTCTAAGGTCCACCTGTAATGTTTCACATAGGAAACTGCTAGTATAATAGGGGGAACACTTCCTCGTTTTGGTATTCAGAAAAGGGGTGTACCACAATAAATCATAGCCTGCCACATAATCAACAATCTATCATGATGGTTTCCACCATGGAGGATACATCCTTGTTAACTTTTGGATAGGCTTCAGCCCCCTCTTTTCATAGATATAGTTAAGCTACTTAATTTGGCTATGTGTCCTTTTGTTTCTTGGTCTTCCTATTTAGTCCACTAAACTCAACTTACACCTATTACCCACCTCGTGTTGCATCATCATCTAAACCCTGTCAACACAATTTTCTACTCAGTCTGTGTGAGTTAGACAAATTTCCATATACCATTGGAAGTGCCTCTTAACATGCTAGAAAACTATGCACTTTTCATTCTCATTTGAACTAAGTAACATGAGAAGTATTTCATTCCAATATATACTACCATGACATGAAGCTAGACAAGTTATAATCAACAAAGAGTGACAACTCCAGCAATGTAACAAAACACACTCAATGAGCTCCTCCTGAACTTGACATGAATTCCAACACTTGACATTAATGAAAACACATAATCAACAAATGGTAGTGCTAGGCTTGAGCTTATGTCTAGGTAAAGATGGACCCTTGTCTTTGGGATAAAGGCCCTCTAGACAATGAGAAATTATGTGTACTAATCTCCACCACAGTAATGAAAAATTATATACACAATTAAAATGAAAAAAATGACACCTAAGGTTATCTAGACACGACCAAACATCATACACATATCAAATCTAAGGAGAAAGTGTAGAAACGAATAAACCAAAGGGATCTTCCAATAATCAAATAATGGTTGAGTATATCCCAAGTAAGCAAGGAATATATTGGTGGGCTAGTTACCCTGGCCAACTCCATAACATCTCCACACCTGGTGAAATTACCCTTTGTTATGCATGGGCACCCTCTAGAGGATCAAAGTTAGTAATGAATAATGTTTATGCTAAGTAAAATAAGTATATCTCACTCAACATCACTTGTTTAATGTCCCTAATAATATGGCTAATATGGCTACCACCTAAAAATAACCGATCTAGGGAAACAATGTTGGCACACACCATGACCAAAAGAAACATGCTAAATCACTCCAATGATCCTAGCATTTCATAGTTCTTAATTCTTGTGTTAGAAGGGATTCCTAATAAATGTATGATTTTAAATAGATTTCACACTCCCTAACTCAAGATTCTAGTGTTTTTTCTATGGCTTTGGAGAGTTCACTCACCAAATTATTCCAAGGCCCTTAAGTCCTAGGCTAATTTTTGATGTGCTACCAGAGAAATGAAAAATGGTTAATGAATTTTATTAAGAATTGAATTTATTGGTTGTTCTTTAATTCAGAGGTGTATGATTTGAAACTCAATGGTGTTTTGACTTGCTTCATTGAAATAAATGCAAAATATGAAAATGAAATAATTTATTTTCATGGACACTATCTATAAGAGAGTTAGACCCTTTCCAATGCAGAATCAATACAATCTTCACAACTCCCGCCTTTATCGTTCTTACATGAAATAACAAATCATAATAAAAAAATCTCAAGAAAATAGATAAAAACCAAAAAGAAACACTCTCAAAACCTAATACCCTTCATACAAGGAAAGCATGCATCAAAGAAAATATTTAGAGATTATAATGCACTCACATGTAGATAGAAAAGAAAGAGGGCTATTATAGAATGATGACAAAGTAATACTGAGCCTCAAATTTCACTATTGGGAATAAAACCCAAGAGGATTCTAAACTATTACACAATACTACAAACCAACCTATTTGAAGAGGATATAAGAGTGTTTTGAAAGAGATGAGGAGTAAGAAAACTAGATCTAAAGTTGGCCTAATCTTGTCTCAAACTAGTGTAAGAAAACCTAAAAAAAATAGACAAAATAGATAAAATCCCTAAAAATTTCCCTTTTGAATGCTTCAATGCTCTATCTATGAGAAAATAATAGTTTCATTGTTGTCATAGGCCAACCAGAGCATTGAATAGGACAACAATGCTCTGCCAAGATTATAGAGGAGTGTTGAAGGGTTTTAAGCCCTAGACTAAACTTCTTTTAGCACAATGTTTCGTAGACAAATTCCAATAATACCCCTAATTGTTACTCAAAAGTGAGAAAATTAAAAAAAATAATTAAATGAGAAAACAAAAAACATTAAATATCCATTGGGACTTGTAATGCTCCCTCCCACCTTCTTGGACTAATCTTGGCTGAGTGGGATTTGTTACTTTTAATTAACCTAACCTCCATGGCCTCATTATGAAGGTGGGGTTACAAAATTCATTCTCACCCAAAGTGCTTGGAACTCACTTCTGACAACATCATATGTTCGTCTCATCAAGAGCTTTCTAGTGATTTCAAATTTTCCTCAATTTTACCTCTAGATTAAAAGTTATGCCCAATTGAAGTTTGGGCCCCATAGCCCTTGCCACTTTAGCAAAGGTTCATGAGATGGTACACACATGGAACTTCCCCATCACACAAGGTCCAACTGGGTTTCTGCCACATTATAGCACCATAGTGCCACCACACCATTACACCACACCCCTAAGGGTTTTATGCTCCAAACAAATGTAGTGCAAGATAATTATTTATGTCAGGTAACGTGTATATTCTATGTTTTGTTACTTCTATCTCCTCTTCATCTTCCGTCAAACCATGGCCCACCCATGAAATTTATTAGAAATACCTCCACGAGCTCGAGCTCCATGGTGGCATGGATTCTAGCCATGTATAATTTCACGTCATAACCACATGGCAACCCTAAACTAGGTGGCACAACAAATCCTTTCCATCTGTCACCTAGGTTCCATGTGAGCATAATCCTCCATGTCACTTGCTTCAATTGAGCTAATGATATTAGGAAAACATGATCTTTCCATGGAATCCCCTCACAATTCCACATGCCACCCGAAATCCAATGAATTCGCACTCCAAAAAGGTCGTTCATGTCTACCACATGTCACATTGTTAGCATGTCATGTCAGTATATTTTTCATGTCATGCTTTCACGTCATCTAGAATCCTACATAGAAACCGTATAATACTGCCCTACCTACATGGAACCTTCTACCTAAGTTCAAGTCAAGGAGTCCTATTGGGTCTCAAACCTTCATGCAAACTGAATATTTATCGTTTAAGGATGAGGCGAGTTTCCCACCACGCCTTTTGTCAATAGTGCCAATGTGTCAACATTTGGAAGAAACCGTTGTATCATCTCCATGATGTGATGGTAAAACTTAGCAGAAGGTGACAAGAATTTTTTCCATCGCACGTGTTTTGTTGACTATGCCAACTCCTATTAGAACTTCGTGGAAATTATGGCACAGTGTGACATGAAATTCCTCATCTACTAATGGGATTTTTCTTGTCACATGCTCCCATTAACACTACATCTTATGTCATCTTTATGCAAGCTCTAGAGATGGTACTCTTGGCACTTGGCATGAAATGATATTAATGATTATCATTACCATTAATTTCTTAACCAGATGCTTATCAAGAGTTGTGTAAATTAAGCTTATTTCTCGACCTTTATAAAGTTTTGTTTTTTCCTTTATAACTATCATGCTTGTTTGGTCTAAATATAATCCTATTCTTAGCGAGTCGAGGCTTGAAGTCTCAAGGACTTTGATTTCCCTACATATCCATATCCATCACATGTCTTGCAATATTTCCATATTCGACTATAACTAGAAAATAAAAGAAGCAACCCATCATACATAGGATAAATCCACACAGTCTCTTAACATACCATATGTGACATTTTAACAACAAAATTCATTAGTTCTAAGACACGAACACTCCATTTCCATTTCAAAATCGAACAAATGGATTTACTAACACCACAAAAGTTTAATGGGGTTCGTTAAATAGTTATCTATAGTATTTTCCATAGGCCTTCAATAGATTTTACATAGCATATGTTCGTGAACTTCATGAATATCATATAATTTAAATCGCGTAGTAATAATAGCTTATTCATGCCAATCAATTAGAAATAGCATGTGAGTAAATTTGCAATTTAGGAGCATATCAACATCAAAAGGATCTGCAAACCACTTACAACCATGATAATTAGTCACATAAAACATCATGTCGCAATACACGATAATACATATTCCTCATTGATAATGTTTATACACCCACGGTCATGTAATAACATTAATCATCATTATTAATACTATAGAAATAGGCACAAAGGTACAAGTAAGCAACTTATCTTAGTAACTGATGACTGGAAACTAAGATAGGGAATTCAACTCTCCTTCCAACCATAGGACAACTGCACTAGTATTATTTTTTAAACTTAACCACCTATGAGCTAGATTTAGAGCTTAAGGAATGAAGTGCTAAAGGGAGTTCCACACCAGTATAGTTATTGAATTCACATGCTAACCCAAAGTACATATTGCCTCCACCTAGCAACTAACAGTGCAAAGAAAACAATATTTCCACCCAAACAAAACTTTAGGGAATATAGATCACATTGTGATCCAGCCAATCAATCACTACAAGAATACAAAGTCCAGATTATCTCCACCTACTTCATTCTTCAAGAATCTAAGTGGAGGGCTCCTTCTACCCCCTTAAAATTTTTGTACTTTTAATTAACCTGAACTCCATGGTTTCATCATGGAAATGGGGTTAACATATTATCCTTTACAAAGGTTAGTGTAAATAACTTTGGACAATACCATCGCATTTAGCTCATCAAGATATTTCCGGTGAGTTAAATTTTATCTTGATCTTATGCTCGGATCAAAGGTTATGCCCATTTAAATTTTAGTTAATTAATCCCTACCACATAGGCAAGTACCTGCTACTTGGAAACCACATGCCATCCATTTGTCATATGCATGGCACCCTCATTGCAATGCCACATCACCTAGGTGTACTTGGGAGCCTGATAATACTGAGAGGTGGAGGTGAATCAGTACTGTACATATGGATCAATAATTAACACCTTTTACCTTATTTAATATTTAACTAAGAAACATATCATAAGAAACATATAAAACATCATAGAAAATAAGAATAAGAGCAACCATTAACACATGAACACTAGATATAAGGTGGAAACCCTTATGGGAGAAAAACCACCACCTGCTTTTATCTTCGTCTGCTTCTTATTATAGAAATATTTCTTTTGCATCATGCACTAGCCACCACCATTTTGTAACCCTTGACTTGTGATGCACATGAGAAACCACTCACTCCAGTCCGCTACTCTATCGAAGCCACCACTTCCTTGACTATATGTTAGCCCAAAATTATTGTAGGTCCCTACCTCGAGTATCTTGTTTGACAAAGACCAAAAGGAAGCCACCATTCACCACACTGAAGGCCCCAATCTTCTAAACCTTGTGGACCACATTTCATGCATTTTAAATATGGTCCTAGGAACATCAAATCAATCAACAATATCCATTGCTTCATCTATTTCATACTAGACCAACACAACATAATATCAATTGTATCAAACCCTTTGAAACATGATCTCTTTGAACCTCAAACAATACATTAGCTCACACAATCAACAACACATAGACAAATGCTAATGGCATACTCTAACAACATCATACAATCACCTCAACAACACATTCTTACTGATCAATAGTCAACCTTAGTAGCACTCAAAAACTCTCTCATTATCAACTCTACATCAAACCAATATTCCATTTGTAGAAACCTGCACTCATCATACACAACACAACACAATAACATTATACTCTCTCACTCAGCCATACAAAATTCTTTCTCACAAACAAACTCAAACAATCTATTGTCAAACCCTCTTAGCAATGCCTCAACATAATTCAACATTAATGACATAACAATCAAAAGGACCTTGACATTGTATACATTGCATTAGGTTGTAGTATGTGATCAATTTACCCCTATAGTGGTGACAATGTAAGAATCAACTCACGAAAAAGACACCAATGTAATGTAGCAACTCCATAATCATTTTCTCCTACAATAAAACTATTGTTAGCAACACAAATGATCTCTCACAAACAAACTCAAACACCTTATTGTCAAACCCTCTAAGCAACGCCTCAACATAATTCAACATTAATGAAATAACAATTAGAAGGATCTTGATATAGTATACATTGCATTAGGTTGCAATAGCATATGATCAACTTATCCCTGCAGTGGTGACAACATACAAATCAGCTCATGAAAATTACACCAACGGAATGTAGCAAATCCATAATCATTGCATCCTACAATAAAACTATTGTTAGCGAAACATAACAATACGCTGCAACTAGCTAGATTTGTACAAATATTTCTCTACCTATGAATACCCACACCTCTCAGGTCACACTCTCTCTTTATAATTCACACTAGCTCTCTTGTAATAACTACAAATTGCACCCATGATCTCTGCTACAACGATACTTTTCCATCACTTTGCATTATATTGTGCCTCCAACCCAATCACAATCCATATTTTTTCGTGCGTATTGGGAAGATCAAACCCACAATAAAAAAAACTCACCGCATCATCAAATCATTTACCAACATTCTCTATCACCCTGTTAATAGTGATAGACCCCCCAACATGTCAAGGGATCTCCTCAGTAAGAATTCCCAGCTAGACCTCAGACCGTTTGGAGTAGGAGTCCGAGCAGTGAGTAGTAAAGTAGTGCCTTAACCATGGTAGCGTGAAAGGATGAGTATGATAACTTTGTCAGAAGCAAGTGTGTGACATTGTTGTGAATCAAGTGAGATGCATGGGGGTTCTAACACACAAAGGGGAAAAGAAAGTGTTTCCCTTAGAAGCTTGTAATAGTACGTATCCTAAATGGAACGCACAAGATAAATGACATCACAGGATGGAAGCGGAATAGTCCACAATCCAAAATGACGGGTTAATACAATAACACATCTTCAACAGGATTCCTATAATCATATATAAAATAGTGCATACACAAATTCGTAAGTGAAATAACATCCATTGCTAAAGTAACTAGAATAGTCGAACTACAATAACAACATATGCATGAAAATGTGATGGCTTAGTTATATTATTAAGTGAATGTCCCATCCATACATACACCATTGATAGCCACTAGCCCTAAGAGTGGAACATTATAGTCAACATCACCTGCTCCTATGAGAGATGTACTCACTCTACATTGTGGAGAAGCCAAGGCTCTTCAGAATACTCTCCAAGCCTTCTCCAAGCAATCCCTAGACAAAATCTTGGCTTCCAAAAGCCTGTACTATGATTTATGAAGTTCTATATATAGAAAAGGGTGGGGTGAGCCTTGACATTACCCTTTCAATTTTGGAATATCCTCATGAATCTTCTCATTACGTAGTGACTGTTCACATTCCACTAATGACACTTGGAATTTCACTTACAACATATTTCCAATAATACAATTCTCCACATGTACCTGTGTGAGACAAAATAAGCTAGAGACACCATAACAAGACAAAAGACTATGACTCTGAGGTTTGGGTAAAGACCAACTTGGCAACATCCACTTGAAACTTCTTAGTCATGTACTGATGCCAAGCTTGGTATTGTGTTTTGATGTCCCCAAACTGCTTGTTTTGTCTTGTTGAAAGCAGACTCTTGCCTCCATGGCATCCAGGCATGTGGTCTTGGAACCTATATACATCTCGTCCTAAAGCATTTGCATCATTGTCTTGAGTGTGGCTGGACCTACAATGTACTTCTTCGTATTTTCTCCGCTTAGCTTCAAGTCATCACTGGTGGCCTCGCGCATCAACTGCTCCATGTACCTATCAACCTCCGGTCGGACATGGTTCTTATGCTTAACGTTGGTGAGGGAACATGCATCTATTCACTCTCTTCCTCAACTGCCAGTTGTTCTAGCTCATCAACATGTATTAGCATTGTTTGCTCTATCATTGTGCCTTGCCTTTGTTCTTCTTCTTATTTCTACTTCTCAGCTCTTGTTCTTCCTTCGACTCTTCTTCTGCTTGCTACGATCTCAGTTCTGCTACCTAAAAACTCTAATTTTCTCTCTTCCTTCATTCTATTGTCTATGTCCTATACTTCCTTTGGCTTCTATTGTCAAAGAACACTACATGAATATTGAATGCGTTTTCACTCTATAGCTTTGTTCTCCCTTTATTATGTTAGAAATTTCCTCCTTCCATGATCCTATATTGGATTGATGCCTTCTCCACTATTGTTGGTATTGTTGCCATGTTAGTGTTGACTCATTTTCTATAAACAATTAGACATATTCATATATTGGCAATTAAATTGATGCTTGCTCAACTGATTCCCCAGTACTAATTTCAGTGGTCACTCTTGAAACAACTCTTTTTGGTGCCATGGTGTAATGACTATTGGAGAGAAGCGCTTCATGAGTGTGGTACCTATGGAGTCAAAAGGACACTCATGGCAAGAAAAAATTAGCTCTTACAAATATAACTTCACAACATGATGAAGCAACAACCAGGGAATTTGATGAGAGGAAATGTATAGTTTTGGATGACAGGGGTGATTGACCAACTGTGGGAACTGCGCATTGCGCAATCCCAATAGTCAGTGTGGAAACTTGATGACTAGAACTACAGAATGCATAGTTCAATTTGGGACAGGGCCTGGGAGAGACTGCACATTGATAGTCTTGGTGGCCAAGATGGGAGACTGGATCCTGGAATTGCACAGTTGGAGCCAGCCTAGGACAGGCTCTATGCAATTCCAAAATCCAAGGCCAAGGCCTTGAGCTCCCAGATTGCATAGTGCATGCAGTGAAGTGTGATATCCAAGCAGAGGGAGTCGATATCTGTCCATGGGGAGTGTGAAAACATGTAGATTTGAAGGATGGTGTGAGTTGAGTGTAGATCTAACTAAGTGTAGATGTATGCATGTGAAACAAGTGCAAAATTTGACTAAACTAAAGGCACATGAAGCATGTGAAGGGAGTCATTGGAACGATGACCATTGGTGCAAAAACTAGAAAACTCATGCGACACCTGGGGAAGGCAATGTATAACTTGAAACAATAGTTTTATAATCTAATACAAGTTAAAACATCAGTCATTATTCAACAAACGTGACATAAGGAAATAAAAGCCAAACTCACCCCAAAAAGGGATGACAATGCTCTGAAGGCTCCTCGATCTCGTAAATAACCTAGAGCTTGATAATCAAATGTATAATTGAGCTCTAGAGGCATCCATTACATAGAGTTGAGAAAAATGGAATTCATGATGAGTATGCTTGAGGTCAAGGAAAACAAAGACGTTTGGCACAAACTTCTAAAGATGGAAATGTGTCAACTTCGGGACACTAACAATAGATCCCTACTTCTTAGGGATGATTTTCCTCTTAGCTTCTTTCTTTTTGGGAAAACTACCATGCACTGCCTTGAAATATTTCACAGTTCTATGAAGGACTAGGCAACTCTCTAGTTCATGAACTGGAAGTTGCTAAGAAAAATAGGTTCTGTGCAATTTCTGGGTTGAGTGGCTCTCGGCTTCCTCTCAAGCTTTGTACAGTTTACCAGCTGAAGGTAGGATGTCAGTTGGTTTTGCGTAATTGTGGAGATGAAGGCTCACTTGCTGGCTTGGACTGCTCTATGCATTTTTCCAGCTAAAGTGAGGCTGCCAGCTGGGTCTGCATAATTCTGGAGCCGAAGCTCACTACTCGGATGCACTACACATTTATTAGGAGCAAGGCTCATTGTTGGGCTGCACTGCGTAAGGTTGCCTGCCCTATAGGATTACGCAATTTTCCAGGACAGTGCAAGAACAGGATGCAACCAAGTCACGAGGGCTCAGCTCGTGGTTAGATAGAAAAGTAAGTAAGTGAACAAAATTTGTAACGAGAAAGATAAATTCAAATGAAAACATAGGTACCTGAGGAGTGCAAGACAAGCTACTAACATTTAAGGAGGGATGCTTGAAAATGAAGTGAAGGAAAAATTTTGGATGGTGGTTGTAGCCCCTACAAAATTGGTGAGACACTCGTAGAACTCCAACTCTCTGTTTGGACCTTATATTTTGTAAATTGATTCTAACTCCTCTAGAAGTATTGTTCAGTTCTTGGATTGTCATGGCTTCCTCACTAGCTTGAGTTAAAGATATAGTCCCTGCCATTCTCTTGATCGGTCACAACACACATACCAAGCCAAGTCAACTGAGTTGTTCTGATTAGGGATGAAAGGTGTATTGATGGACAAGTAATGTAGACTGTTAGATTTTTAGTTTCATCTTTGGTGTTTCTTCACTTCCATCAGGCTTGGAGAGTACCCCGACAGAGTCACTTTAGGAACACAAGTATCGCTCTGCCACCAGCAAGCCTGGAAAGTACCCCAACCAGGTTACTTTCTTCACCTCTCTGCACAGAAAGCCTTTCCCTTCTCTTGCCTTTTTTATTACTATTTTTTTTTTCATTCTTCATTTTTCAGAGAATTGTCCATAGGCACTTATTTCATGAGGTAGAAGAGGGATCCAAAATTATTGAGAGCATAAGTTTTTGTCCCTTCCGAGAAGTATGTTATATATACCTCTGACATACATGTTAAGGTTCTCCCCCTCACCTTACTCTACTTTTCTGAGTTGACAAGGGTTAACCGAATATAGAAAAAATGATTAGATTAGATGGTACTAGTTAAAAGTGAAAGCGTTGTGTTTTCACCAAGACTCAATCTGAAGAGAACATATTTTCCATCAGGATGTCATTGACTAAAATAATACAAGATCTTCACAAAGAGAGGGAATAGATAGATAGAAAAATGTTCATAGTTGTATAAGTCCTTTTTTATTTCACCCAGCTTGTCTCAAGTAGCCAAACACGATTTCATGGGAAGCTAAACCTATGGGTGAAAAAAAATAAAACAAAGAAAGAAAAGGACATAAGTAAAACAAAAGCAAAGGAAGTAAGAAAAGAAAACATGAAAGAAAATAAAACAAGAAAGCAAAGCATGAAAGAAATAAAATGCTACTCCTAATCCTAAACTAAATAATGTATGGGCCTACTCACATGAACTCATATCTCCAATGCATTGACCAGCACATTGGTTGGACCATGTAAGTGAAGGCATGGTTGTCAAGAAGGATATTTAGACAAACCAACATACAACAAAGATAAAGTAATGAAAACCAACACGCTCGAAGTTTGAATGTATCCAAAAAAAATAAAAAAGTGAAAGCACAAGATAGACAATCTGTTGACTTACCATTTTGTGACAACACACTGTGTCCAAACAATAAGCATGTGCACTCTTTTGACCTTGACATACGAGAAAACATGCAGAAAGAAAACAATTTGTGTTTCGCAACATGACTTGCCACATATGACTCCTATAATGCATGAGCGATGGGATTGTGAGTTTCTGGTGGAGGAAGTGAAATTTGTTGATCAAATTGATTTTCAATGTGCACGAGAGAGTGATGAGGAGCCTGGGGTGTTTCAACATGTTCTTGATTAGGAGCGGAACTAACCTCAACATAGTGAGAACTTGACATAACCATCAGCTCAAGCTGAAGTGCCTTGAGAGCTTGAGGGGTTTCCACTTCGTCACCTGGTAAATCACTAAAGATCGATGGCTTGGAAAGATTAACCAAAAGTGAATCATCATCATGATCAAATGAAGAAGTAAAGATATCACAACAACCACGATCAAAAAATTCAAGATGTACATCGACATCCTCATGATTTGACAAATCATACGAAGGGGTTGATGAGAAACATAATTTTTCACCCTCTAAATTTTTGGAAATGAAATATGATATATTGAGTGGATTTGGAAAGAAATATTTGTCCTCACCATAATCAAATGACAGACTAACATCTTATGCATGCTGTGAATGATCAAAAATAGAAACATCCAGGAATGAATTTTCGCAAGACAAATTAGAAATGGTAGGATCACAGAAGATGTCAGGATAGAGAGGACGATGTGCGGACAAAAGGAGGTCATCCTTCACCGCAAATTCTTCTTTAGATTCCCACACATACTCATAAGAAATGACAGTGCAGGTTGGCTGCTCATCACCAACTTTGTCGATAACTTGATCCTTGTGAACATCACATGCGAAGTCTTAAATAGATGAACACAAGACACCAAAATCCAGAGGATAAATATAACGAGAGGATCGAGGTTGAGAAAACAAGTTCATGTGAAAACCAATAGGCTTACAGTCCACATCTGTCCAAAATGCCAAAGCAGGTGGGGTGGTAGGAGGTGATAGTTCAATAGGTGGGTTCGCAACTTCTCCCACCTCGTCCTGTAGAGATACAATTGTTTGATGAGTAGAAGATGGTGGGTCACCTGTGACTACAACCTTTTCCATCTTAGATTTGGTAGCTCTAACATCGAGGCACGTTGGGAGGGGTTCAAATGATTCTAAATCGTGAGGGTTTTCAAATATGTGAATAAGATACTGAAACCATGCATTGAGAAATTTTCAATCAATTTCATCTTCAAGGATTTGAAAATAAATATTCAAGAAACGCACCCAAAATTGCACAAGAGATCCATCAGGTGCTTTCTATAATTTCATAATTTTTTTGTTGAGTGCTTTACGGTCATAATGATATAAAGCACAGATTAACTCTCTGATCATGTCATCATACCAGTGAATAGATGTTGTAGGCAAAGTTTGACACTATTGGTTATCATTCCCATCAAGCGTGTAGGCAAACAACCCACAGGAAATGTCATATGAAGGGAATTCATTCCTATGAAAAAATCTTGTGAAGGAAACTCTATGCCTTAACAGGGTTGCTCCTCCTTCACCATCGTACTTAATTTGTGACATGTCATCAATGGCGTCCTCTGACACTTCGAAATCATGTGCATGAGAGAAACATGTAGGAGTTGAGATTGTAATGTAAGTCATGAATGATGTGCAGAGATTCAAAATTGACTTTGAGGACTCAGCTTGTTATCTGGCCCTCATTCTAGTGCCCAAAATGTTGATGGTGTTATACCTACCAACATGTCAAGGGATGTCCTCGGTAAGAATTCATAACTAGACCTTAGACTATTTAGAGTAGGAGTCCCAACAATGGGTAGTAAAGTAGTGTCGTGACCACAGTAGCGTGCAGAGGTGAGTATAATAACTCTTTCAGAAGCAAGTGTGTGACCTTTCTGCCAATCAAGTGAGATGCATGGGGATTCTAATGCACATAGGGGAAAAGGAAGTGTGTCCCTTAGAAGCCTGTAATAATACGGAGCCTGAAAGGAACACAAGAGTTAAATGACATCACAGGCTGGAAGTGGAATAGTCCACAATCCAATGTGACGGTTAAAACAACAACATGTGTTCAACAAGATTCGTATAATCGTATACAAAATAGTTCATAGACAAATGCGTAAGTGAAATAACATGCATTTCTAAAGTAACCAAAATTATCGAACTATAATAACAAGATATGCATGAAAACATGTTGGATCAGTTATAATATTAAGTGAAAGTTCAATCCATACATACACCATTGAAAACCACTAGCCCCAATAGTGGAACATTACAGTCAACACTGCCTACATCTCCAAAGTGATGTACTCACTCTACGTTGTGGAGAATCCAAGGCTCGTCACAATACTCTCCAAGCCTTCTCTAAGCAATGCCTAGCCAAAATATTGGCTCCCAAAAGCCTGTACTATGAGTTATGAGGTTCTATATATAGAAAAGGGTGGCATGACTCTTGACATTCCCCTTTGATTCTTGGATTACCCTCATGACTCTTCACATTACATAGTGATTGTTCACATTCCACTAGTGACAATTGGAATTTCACTTACAACATATTTACAATAATATAACCACATGTACTCATGTGAGACAAAATAGGCTAGAGATAGCCTAACAAGGAAAAACACTATGACTCTGAGGTTTGGGGAAAGACGAACTCAGCAACATCCACTTGATTCTCAACGGTCATGTACTAATTCCAAGCTTGGTATTATGTTGTGATGTCCCCAAACTGCTTGATGTTATCTTGCTTAAAGCAGATTCTTGCCTCCATGACATTTGGGCATGTGGTCTTGGAACATATATCTATCTCATCCTGAATCATGTTCAACATTGTCCTGAGTGTGGCTAGACCACCAATGTACTTTTGCATGTTGTCTACTCTTAGCTTCAAGTCATCACTGGTGGCCTTGTGCATCAACTGCTCCATGTACTTGTCGACCTCCAACTAGATTTAGTTCTTTTGCTTTACTTTGGTGAGGGAACTTGCGTCTGTTCACTCTCCTCCTTAGCTTCTAGTTGTTCCAACTCATCAACCTGTATCAGCATTGTTTACTTTGTCATTACGCCTTGCCTTTGTTCTTCTTCCTATTTCTACTTCTCAGCTCCTGTTCTTCCTTTGACTCTTTTTTTTCTTGCTACAATCTCAGTTCTGCTACCTGCAAGCTCTACTTTTCTCCCTTCCTTCACTCTGTTGTCAATGTCCTCTGCTTCTTTTTTCTTCTACTATCAAATTTGGTTGCATGAATATTGAATGCGCTTTCACTTTGCAACTTTGTTCTCCCTTTATTATGTCAATAATTTCCACTTTCCATAACCCTGTACTAGATTCCTACCTTCTGCCACTCCTATTGTTCTTGCTACCATGTTAGTGTTGACTCATTTTTTGTAAACAATTAGGAATTTGCATATATTGGCAAGTAAATTGGTGCTTGCTCAAATGCTTCCCTAATAATACTTTCAGTGGTCACTCTTGAAACAACTCCCTTTGGTGCCCTAGTATAATTATTGATGGAGAGAAGCACTTCACGAGTATGGTACCTGTGGGACACAAAGGACACTCATGGTAAGAAAACATTATCTCTTACAAATGTAAATTTATAGAATGATCAAGCAACAATTAGGGCATCTGATGAGAGGAAATGTGTAGTTTTTGCTGACACGGGTGACTAATTAACTGTTGGAACTGTGAACTATGCAGTCCCAATAGTCAATGTTTGAGCTTGATGACTAGAACTCCGCAATGAGTAGTTCAGTCTCAGACAGGGTCTGGGAGAAAGTGACCAAGCTAGGAGACTGGCTCTTGGAACTACATAGTTCATAGCTAGAGCAAGCCTATGATAGTCTCTGTGCAATTCCAGAAGCCAAGGCAGAGGCCTTGAGCTCCCAGATTGTATAGTGAAAGCAGTGAAGTGTGAGATATGGGTAGAGGGAGCCCACGTCTGTCCATGGGGAGTTTGAAAATAGGAAGATATGAAGGATGGCGTGATTTTGAGTGCAGATCTAACTAAGTGTAGATGTATGTGTGTTAAACAATTACAAAAATTGACTAAATTGAAGGAACACAAAGCATGTGAAGGGAGTCACCGCAACAGTGACTGTTGGTACAAAAGCAGTAAAACTCATGTGACACTTGGGGAAGGAAATGTATAGCTTGAAAAAAAACTTCTACAAGCTAAAAAAATTTAAAATGCTAGCATTCATTCAACAAAATGAGTGAAACAGGACTCACACAAGCTAAACAAGTAGAAGCGACAAAAAAAGCGGAATAAGGAAATAAAATTAAAACTCACCCCGAAGAGCAATGCCAATGCTAGGAAGGCTCCTTGATCTCCTAAGGAAGCTAGAGCCTCATGATTGAATGTATAAGTGCATTCTAGAGGCATTGAATACATAGAGTTGAGAAAAATGGAAATCATGACCCATATGCTTGAGATCAAGGACAAAAATGACACTTGGAAGAAACTTCTAAAGATTGTGACTTCAGGAAACTAATAATAGATCCCTACTTCCTAGGGATGTTTTTCCTCTTAGATTCTTTCTGCCATACATTACTAGGAAATATTCTACAATTATGGGAAGGACCAGGCAACTCTATGGTTCATGCACTGGGCAGTCGCTGAGTACAGAAGGTTTTGCACAATTTCTAGGTTGAGTGCTCTGGGATACCTCTCAGGCTCTGTACAATTTCCCAATTGAAGGCAGGCTATCACTAGCTCTGTGCAATTATGGAGTTGAAGGCTCACTTTCTGGCTTGGACTACTCTATGCAATTTCACAGCTGAAGACAAGCTACGAGGTCACTCTGTGTAATTCTAGAGTCAAAGCTCACTGCTCAGTTGCACTACACATTTATTGAGAGCAAGGCTCACTACTAGGATGAACTGCACAATTATTAAGAGCAAGTTTGGTCTCCCCTTAGGACTGCACAATTTTCCAAGGTGGTGTAAGAATCATATGTAACCAAGTCATGGGGGGCCAGCTTGTAGTTAGACAAGAAAGCAAGTAAGTGAATACAAGCTATAAAGCAAAAGATAAATTCAAATCAAAACACAAGTACCTGAGCAGTGCAAGACAAGCTGCTAAGATTTAAGGAGGTAGGCTCCAAAACAAAGTGAAGGAAAACATTTCGGAGGGTGGTTGTAACCACTATAACACACTCCATACCCATAGACTCTGCCATGCCCTCACTCATTAATCAATCTCACAGGTATGTTCTTCAAGACACGATATACCATTGTTTGAATCTCACACTTTCTAACCTCAATTTGGATCCACAACTTGTTTATTAATATAGATCTCAATGCATAATAACTCCACCACTTCAACATGTTCCTTGAGAATGGACCAAATCAAATGATCACTACGAATAGATCTACCATGACCAAATCAATCTGTTAAACACCTAACCAAATCAATGAATACTCCAACACTTAATGCGTACACATTACTATTAATGATTGAATAATCATGAACATTATAGGTCAGGTCACATAACTTGATCACAACTAAATCCTTGGGAAATTAGCTTAGATCATCCCATGGTTTTTAAATTTCTTCACCTATAGGAATTTCCATGGGTAGAAAGTGGGAAAATTGCAATAGTGTCATTGGGAAGCCATTACAAGCCTAATGAAATGCCACTGGGAGACCATGACATATCTATGACAGATTTTGTAATCTTGGAAAACATTAAAATTGTTTTCCCGGAACTATGACCAAAGCTTCAAGCCACCTTCAGTTACCTTTCCTAGCACCTGTACACCTTAGCCAAACCTCTATCAATATTTTGATCATTAGCACATGCATACCAGCCTATTGACATCAATACACCATTGGATGACTCATCCTGTGTAGATCAACACCAAGGCCATGGTGCCAACAACAGGTGGTTCCATGTCACTCTGGATGTCAATGTAGGCTTGGCATAGTCCACTCGTCACTTTCCATGTCATCTAAACTATGAACTCCAGAAGTTTGTTCCTTAGTGTGTTATTTAATTATTTCACATTATAACTAGTTATAAGAAATCCATGGGCCAAGACATAATTGTTTCAGTGATAAACCATTCCTTTCTCTATATACTAGGATCAATATTTTCTTGTTTGACCACCAATTGCGAGTACCACATTGCCTCAACACCAAGGCATACTAAATCCTTGTGAAAAACCAATAACCTCATGTCGTGAATTTATACATAAAATAATGGGCACATTACCATGTCATGGATTCCATTGACAACAACACCAAACCCTCAATAAATAAGACATTATAGAACACTGCAAGGGGGTTGTTATTTATGGTGGCATGTCCCTTGGCCAAGTAAACTTACACATCAGTATCACGTGGCACCCCAAGCAAGGTGACACCACATGTCCCCTAGGTGCCACACCAACATAACATTCCATGTCATCAACTAGCATTGTATCTTGTTGACATCAATCTTCCATCAAGGTGATTTCACCCTACCATAAGTCATCCTTTAGTGATGCCCCATGTCATAAAGAACTAGGCTCCCTTCCCATCCAAAAAGACTATTCATGCCTGCCACATGTCATTTTGGCATCGTTCCATGTGTGTAGCCTTACCACATCACTTTTCCACGTCCTTCATATTACAACATGGAATCTATGTAGCCATACCCAACCTACATGGAATTTACCACCTCAATCAAAGTTGTGCGTCCGATTGGGCCTTGAACTTCCATGAAAAATGAAGTTTCCCTTTATAAAGATTTGTGGTTAACTTGTGACCTTCTATGTCATTTGATACATTCATGCTCCTTGACACATACTAATCCCCATCCCTGTGGACACACAAATTCCCATCCCCTAGGACATAAAACTTCCCATCCCCTGAGACATACACATTTTCTTCCCTCACGACATGCAATTCCCATCACACCTCACACCTCCTCTAAATAGCACCAGTATCCATAGAGTCTATACATAGTACTAGGGATAGGTTTCAAAATGTTATATAGCACTAAGAATTTTTTTTAATAAAAAATCAACCATGTGATTAATGGTAAATCACGAGGGTTAGATAAAATCCTCCACCCATGTAAAATTTTGAATCTCGTTTACAACTTAATGAGGCTCATTCGACCTTGACTAAAGACATAAAACCCAGTGAAACTCACGCTTCAATCCATGAGGATCATGAGAATCAAATCAAGCCTTTCTCCAATTCAAATTCCCCTCAGAGCACCATATTATAGAAGAATGAAATATTCATTCGAACACTAAAATTTCAAACATCACATGTAATGATAATATAAGAAATAAGGATAACAACATGCCTTATAATATAAAAGCCAAAAAATTCCTCTAGATCCCATGATGTACCATGCATTATTTTAGTATTGAACCATAACCAGAAACGAAATGTAAATAATAAAGAATATACAATGGAAATACCTAGTAGCTCTTAGCATGCCATATACAACATATTAATAGTGAGTCTCATTAATTTTTAGACAACAGAGGCTCCTTAACGATCACAACACCCAAGCCATGGAATTTCACACACCATGACCAATTAACTGGGTTTATTATACCACCATACATAAACACGTAAATATCTTTGCTACTCAGGAAGCATATCGAAATATACAAGGATCTACAAGTCCCTCACGCTATGAGAAAATTTATACAACCATCTCAATGAAAATACATAGGAATACATATTCCTTCATTAATGGTGCATAATTTATTAGATGAAGTATGTTGAACAATCATTCATATTGAGGTAATTAACTTTGTATCTCATGCAACCCACATAGAGCACAAATTTCTATGAGTCCCACATCATCATGAGAAAATAGCAACATAAACTCATCATGGACATACAAATATATCAACAGTTCTATCAGGGCTGGACCTAGTCTACTCACACAACATAGAAGCTATACTACTTAAGAGACAACCCACAAGTATGGTTATAATAGGTAGTTGTCCAATCTCATAACAACAGAAGATGACTAAAATAGCAAAAAATACTTGGAGGATTCCTAGTTGCTTTCAAGCCACCAAGCATAGAAAAAATAGACTACCTTCAATCAAATAATAAGGCTATAACCACAAAGCTCAGAAAACTTATATTCACCATCAATACAGTAGATAATTATTCAACCAGGGCTATATAATAATTTATACATTCTTACTTGGATATCATAGGAATACTCAATATTCATCCATGATACAAATATATAGAAGAATATACACTTATCCGATTAATTTTGAAATGGCTAGCATCTAGAGTAGGAACTTCAACTCTCCACCAATCAAGCTACACTAAAATATTTCTTGTAGTTAACCACCCGCCATATGGATTCAAAGTCTAAGGACTTAAATTCTCAAGTGTATTCACTCCATTATTTAGTCAAATAGGTAGCCAATAGGATGAGTCTACTTCCCAGGTAGCTTACGAACTACTCTTAAGGAGTAAATACCACAGTGACTTACTTTATATCTAAGAAAAAAATTCACAGAACCCAACAAAGATTCAAGGAAGGTTCTCTCATTCTATGAACCAGAACTCACTCTAGAGGGTATATTCACAGCCCCAAGGCGAGCACCAAGTGAATCAATATTTCCCTTAGCTATCTTAGATAAATTAAAAATAGTAGATAGAAAAGGTATCACTAGAATGTAGGGAATGATGTCCCACTCTCATTGCAAAGTTTATCTTCTATATGCACCTCATGAATACTCCCACTTCTGTTCATATCCTTCGCCTTGCACTTCTTTGCTCTCTCATGTGAAAACCCAGCTTCATTTCACTTCAAAGGGAAAACTAAACAATTGTGGGCTCTATTTTTGCAAAATCGCTCCTTTCCCTAAATTTTTTTAGCATGTCACCTTCCTTATGCCAAAAACTCCCTCCTTTTTCCACTTTGTTTCCCCCCACTTATTCCCATCCCTCCTTGCTTGTCCCTCACTTGCCAATTTACATCTCAAAATTTCCCATGAAAATAGGAGGGCATGGGCATATCCTTGGCTACATGATTCCCATACACACTTCAATGTCTACACCAACATGCCATTTAATTTTCTAGTGATCTAGGCGGGGAATAAATTAAGTGGTCTGGGATTTCACACATCACAAAAAACTCCTCCTATAACTCTAAATCCATTTCTAGTCCTTCAACTCAACCATATTTTACGTTTTCCATATTATTTACATGAATTACCATTCACAGTGTCTTTTATAAGAGGGGTAGAAAAAGGGTTGTTATAGACCCCACACCCTTAGTGGAATATTTTCCTCGATGTTCTTATAACCATAACAGAAAATTTCATCGACAAGATTTAAATAAACAACTCTCTTGCATTCATTTACATAGTAAAAATAATGGGTCAGATACCCCTATTCAATTAGCCATTTTCCAAGTTGCCTCATCTAGTCTACAATTCTTCCATTCCACCTTTATTTTCTCAATCACTTCTTTCCAGAGCACAATCTCCCTCTAATGTATAACATTATGTCCAATATCATTTACGTTTTCACAAGGACATACTTGTCTCATTGCTTTCCCAATGTATGCTTGATCCCACTGAGTATGCATATGACCTTTTTGAAACCAATGTGCTTCAGTATCCCCTTCCTTGTAGTCACACACTTTTCAAGTTCAAACCACTCCTTCTCTACTTCGCAGTCCCTTAGGTGATCCATCCATTAGCAAGGCAACCTTGCACATCAAAGTCTTCATAACCAAGGCATCTCTTTTCCCTTGTTTAATAACACAATGATATTAGTCATTGCATCTCATATGGAAATCAATGCATGTCATTAGTTCTAGTGTCATTGCAATGGCCTAAATATTGAGGTCTCCAACTCCACTATGTTGCTCTTTCACACTTCAATATCATCATGTTGATCATTTTTTCTTCTGGTCACCTTGATATGTTTAAGTTGGACAATTCACTAGTTCATCTACATCAAAATCACATGATTCTTATAAAATAAATTGTATATGCTTTAAAAAATATTAAATCATAAATTAAACAAAAACTTCTTTAAATTGATAATTAATACTTATCTCTATGCATTCTTCATCCAACATCATTAAGTGGTTCATTAGCTAAACAAATCTCTCATTTGTGTATATGTTTCATTGGTCCATGCAATCCCCAACTAGCTTTGTCGTTAAATCCAAATCACTTAGTAGTTGTTGGAATCATAATTGTTGTTACACCAAAAACCGCAGGCGTTGGTAAATGAACGCATTACCATTTAATGTATCCATGAGAAGCGGTTAAGCACATGTCACAAAACACACAGGGAGCGTTGATTTATCCAATGTCCAACAATATTCCCCCCCAACGCGAACCAAGTGTGATTTGAACTTGAGATCCTTGGCTTTGATACCACTTTTTGGAATCATGATTGTCGTTACACCAAAACCCATAGGTGTTAGTAAATGAACACGTCGCCAAAGTTAATGGATCCACGAGAGGTGGTTAAGCAGATGTTGTGAAACACACAGAGAGTGTTGGCTTATCCAATGTCCGACAATAGTTTCTTTACCAAGGGAAATACTTAGTGGAAAATATACTGTACAACGCAAATGTTTCATACTAAGACATTCTTGAGTCTAGACCATTGAGTAGTATAATCACCAAGTGTTGGCTTAAGGGGGCCCCAACCAGGTTCAGAGTTATTCGCGTCAACCAAAAAAACCATAATTGCTGGCCGTTTCGGCAACATCTTGCATAGCAAGTTGTAGTCTCACCCAAAGCAATATTGGGGGATGCTAGAACTAGGTTTCTACATGTAGAGGCCCATGTAATGGTTTTCCTAGGCTTCTTTAGCTTAAATATGCCTTCACACAACTCTATTCCTTTTGACTATCAACTACTGAAACTATATCAAAATGACCTTCAAGTGTTCGCGAAGGTACATGATCATACTTAACTTGTGTCAAAGGTACAAATTCACTACTTTCACGCAATAAATCACATCCCTAGATCTGCCTTCACATAGATATACCATATTCCAAACAGTTAATTACAACATATTTATCTAATACTTCACGAAGGTAGTTAATTACTCTTATCATGCATAAATATTATAGATCCCATCGTTTCTTGCAGAAAATATACTTTAATTCAGAGAAAATAGATCATTGAGCAGAGATGTATAAACTTAAACAGAGATAAGAAACAAGTCACATATGTAATAGATTCGATCCAAAACAATATTTATTAGATTTAACATTCAGTTAGAGACTCTTCTTGCCCTCCACACTCAGCTATAGGGGCCCACGCACTTAGTTGTAGGAGCCTTCCCCTTTTGCCTAAGCACAGGAAACAAACTTTTCTTGCCTCATCACCTTGCCCTTACAATGATTCTATATCAACAGTTATCTCTAAGCATCACTAAAACTCAACTCTATATAGCTTTTTCATTACAATACCATGGCCCATGACACATGGGTGAGTCTCAAAACTTACCTATCACCTACCCAAACAAGGGACTAATGCCCTTTGACTCTCACTTAGCTTTACGCTCCACTTCCCTATTCCATGAAGACTTTACATTCTTTTACAAAAAAATTTACAAAAATTGACTTTACTAACAAAATTTGACCCTATAAATCCCATCCCAACAGGCCCCCAACATAAATATGGTCACTCACCCTCGAGTCACTCAACTGGCTTCTCCAGTTTGTGGCAAAGTTCGCTAAACTCCATCATCAGCACTTCAAGGTCTGCTATGCTCTGTACTATGGCCTGCTCCACTTCTTCGAGTAGCTTATCTATAGTTGGCCCCTCCATTGTGAAGCACATGGTATTTTGTGTTTGTTAAAAAGTATTCAGCTTCTGCTGAATAGCTAGAGAAATATGGCTTGCTTCCTTACTCCATGGTTGAATTCTAGCCTTCAAAATTGATTCTTTATATTGTAGCTCCTATACATGTGCCTGCAGTAGCTTTCCTTCCTGTAAGCGTGCGACGCTCTGGACTGGCGCCAAAGTCTTTTGCAGGTTTGGGTTCTCCTACAAATTGCTCCACAACTCTATAGCACTTTTAAAAGCTTGATGGCATCTTGTTATTGTAGTATCCAATTTAGCCATATGCTCTCTGTTGGCTGCACCGCTCTGCTCCCTAACCTCTGGTGGAGTCGTTAGTTGTAGCTTCAACTTCAGTTCTGAGATCCACATATGAAAATCAAAAGAAACTCTTCCTATCTCATCTTTAGACTCATGCACTGCAGCAACCAGTTTCTGAATCTTTGTCACGTCTATTGCATCCTCTAGAATGTGTAACTCTAGTACTAAATTACACACACGTGTAATTATGGCTTCTAGCCTCTGACTTCGCACTGCTAGTTCTTATTTTTCTTTAAGAGCCTAAGCCTTCTTGTTAATTTTTGTTCATTTTTTAATTTAACTTCGTTTATTAGTGAGAGTGCGTGCTCCTCTCTTATCCTAAGCTCATCAAAGACCCCCTGATGAAGTGCGTGGAGGGTCTAAAGTGGCAGCATAGCTAAATTCACCCCCACACCTTTGATCTTTCTGAGTGGGGTGCAGTCTTCCTATGATTTTGCACGTAATGTTCCTTCTAGAAACGGAATGAATCTGAGGTCCATAGTCCATTCTATTCCTAACAAGCTCTCATTCTCCTGTGGCAGGCTTGCTTGAAGCCCGCTCATCCTACGCTCACCTGAATTTTGCCTCCTCAAATCTACAACTCGTGCAGATCCTTATGGACACTCCCCAATGTTTGCATATACTTCTGCTCAAATTGAGTCCATAGTTTTGTTGTCGTGTCTCTAACCTTATCCTGTTAGTCGTCTCCTTGGCCTATTAGCCATCTCCTTTTATTGCTTCGATAGCCGGAACAGAATGCTCTGAGTGTCACCTCTACCTCCTTCCTGCTCGGACAGTTCCTGTTCTTCAGTATGCTAGGAATTTGATGCTTCAACATCAACTCTGTCTATTTTTTCAACGTGCTCTTTCTCACCACACTCTTTCTTAGCTTTCTCTTTTTCAGTAGCTGCCTTAGCATCAACTTCTTTCTTCTTCTCCTGAGTTGTTGTCTACGTGAATGAGCTCTCTCCTCCTTTACTAGTTCCTGTGGCAAGGCCTGCGGTTCCCACCACTCCGTTGGCCATAGTCCCACGATTTCCTTCACATCAACCTTTGTAACTAAGTATGGCAACTTGTGTCATATCTTCCTAGAGGCTCTCCTTGCTTGGATGGATACATTGTGAAAGTTGGCCTTTAATTCCGCGAAGGCCCGCAACTTCTCAAACAAGGTTGGAGACAACCTTGGCCTCTAACTTATCACTATGTGGAGGTCCATCTCGACCAATATCCAAAAACCTTTGGATTCCATGATCCTCTCCAATCCTTCATCACACACAGTGAAGTGAACTTCACTGCCTCTGGTAAATCTTCTTCCTGCAGCGGGAACTGACTATCCTCTGTTAGTCTCCATGCAACTAACACAATCAGCAGTAGGAGCCAAGCATAATAAAATTCCTTGCTTTCCTCTTGTGCTTTGCAACAATTCGCTAAGAATTCTTCGTAAATGTATTGTGCCTAGTTGTACTGCACCCCTTTTGAACACTGTGATGCCAATGAAATGACTGGTGCCAAAACCTCGTCTGCGAGACATTTTCTCATGACCTTCCCTTCCAAGATCTGAGTGGCAAACTACACCACTTGGTCTGTGATAGAGTGGATTGTTGGAAATAATATTGAGAGGGGGGTGAATTAGTATTATCAAATCAATAATTTTATTTCCCAAACAGATTTATATATGCTACTTTAGTGAAGTGAACTAGCGTGTACACGCGATTGTGCTTAAAGAAATCAGCGTATATGCAAAGAACTTGTGATTTCAACTGTTTATCATGTTTTGATCTTAAACTAGTATATCAAAGATTTATTAGACAGTGCAGTAAAAGCATAATAAAGTATCACACATAAGAAACACACATGAACACCAAGATTTAAGGTGGAAACCCAATCTGGGTAAAAACCACCTGTTGTTTTCGTCTTTGTCTTCATTTAATAATAAGAAAATTTGTTTACAATCTTGTACTAGTGTAGACTCATACCAGTACGCAGGAGTCTACCTGTAGAAGGTTACAACCTTCTCTCATTTTCCAGCTTCTACTAGAAGTGAGATACAACCACCTATCTCTTGTACTAGCCAATATGTTTACTAGTACGTAGGTGCCAGCCTACAGAAAACTCCACTCTTCCACCAGGGACCACGTCTCATGAATTTTCAGTCTGGATACTCCTAGATCACCACACCACAAGCTGAAGGCCACGTTTCATCAAATTTTCACACTGGACCCATCAAATTCTTTTAAACTTAAACTGCATCAACCAATATTCAGTTAATCTAAAAAAACAGATCATTGACACCAGAACACTGTGTCGAATCGAGAACCCTGCATCATCATCCAACACTAGTTGTAACCTCAAAAATCTTGAATTAGGGTGTATACGCTACTTGGTTGAACCCAACCTGCATGTATACGCTACTTACTTTAACCCAACCTGTGTATATCTCTAAAGATACTGAATCATAAAATTCTGAACCATAGACTGTACCAATCAATTACATTCTGAAGATCTACTGTCATATGACAGAGTTCAAAATAGATATCAGCAAGGATCACCCTTCCTTCTCAATCAATCAACCAATCAAACTCAATTTCCTTATATAACAGTTCTACGTTCAGATCTAAGAGGACTTCATTGACAGACAATAGTAAAGTAACAGAATTTGGTCACATAGATCAGTTAGATCTGAACATAAGTTTTTCTTTTTGTATATGCTACTTGAAAGAGTCGAACCTGCGTGTACACGCACTTTGGCCGAGACGAAACAGTGTATAGATCTACAAATTTTGACTCTGAACTTTGCTACAATTTCATACTTTAGACAAACCCAGATCATGATAGATAATAAGTAGAATAGGCACAAAACATCAGATCTAGTCTCAACCAATATCGGACCATTCAAGAATAAGTTTCAAGTCTCATGATTCCTGATCTAATTTTGAACTCAAGGTGCACATGAAAATTTCGTATCCAGTCCCAAACATAACCCTGCAACATAATATATACTTCAGATAGAAGTATTCCTTAGAATCTCATTGCTTGCACACCATGGCCTAATGATCTTCTCCTCCTTATATACTCTTAGGCCTTTCTCAATACCTTGGACTAAAACCACTTAAGATCACTACCTTGGACCCAATACCTAGGGTCAATACCTTGGACCAAATGCCTCAGACCAATTACCTTGGACCAAAATACCTTGGATCAAATACCTTTGACCAAAAACTTGGTTTTCCAACATGTACATGCTTTTCCTCCTGTGAAAGTGCGTGTATACATTATACGCTACTTTTGTTCTATTAAACCGTGTGTATATGTGCCTTGGACAAATCGAACTAGCGTATACCTCTCTTTCTTCATTATTTGGAGTTTGATTTGTAATCCTTTGTTGTTGACTTGTTGCACTACGAACTTTCATCTGAGTGAGTTGTCATCAAGGACAACACCTATGTCATAATGCCAACAATCTCCCCCTTTGGACTTGATGGTAACAACAACACCAAGACACAATCCCCCTTTGACATCAAGGGCAAGGAGTGGACCAAGATATTTTCTCCCCTATGTTGTTCATGCTCCCCCTGAGTACATGTTGAATTGTCTGATTGAGCTCCCCTATGTACATGATGAGATGCATTGAAACTATCCATGCTCCCCGTAAGCACAAGCAGAGTCTACAAGAATATTCTTCGAAAGAATAACATGACTCTATAACTCAACTATGTGAGTATGACCTTCATCTCACCAATGACTCATACATACATTCATCTCCAACCAAGTGGAGATATACCAAATTTGACTCATCCACCCAACCAGGTGAGGATATATTAATTGTTTGCACATGACAAAAATATAATTACATCATTTGTCCAATAGGACTCATTGAAATGTATGAGAAGACATATCACACCCTAGACTTTTACATGATTTACACAACAAAAAGTATAAATATCTGAAGCCATAGCTGGACTCAGCAACCATAATACCAACAATGTAGAATGCAAGTGAAGGCTAATGCTCCCCCTGAACCTATGCTACCTGTGCATTGTTAACAATTCCATGATCAAGGCATCTTTGTCAGTTAGATAAAAATTAATGAACATAGCATATCAATAGACTGTAATCATCAATTAGCAATTTATCAGTTTCAATCTTTGTATATAGATTGCTATGTGATGAACCTTTTGTAAAACCTTGTTGGTGTAGATATTTGTCAAGGCAGTAATACTAGGCCCTTGGAGCCTATTTCAGTCCATAGAGGGACTTTTTGAGTCTACATACAAGTTTTGCATCATTTCCAAGAATGAATCCTTCTGGCTATTCAATATAAACTTCTTTGTCTAAATCTCCATTCAGGAAGGCTGATTTTACATCCATTCGGTATACTTTGAATTTCTGAAAGCTAGAAAGGTTAAGAAACATCCATATGGCTTCAAGTCTGGCAATAGGTGCAAATTTTTCTTCAAAATCTATACCTTATTGTTGAGCATATCATTTACAAACATGTATGCCCTTGTTTCCAATGACTTCTCCATTTTCATTCAACTTGTTTTTGAATATCCATTTAGTTCCTATAATATTTTTATCATGAGGTCTAGGAACTAATTCCCAAGTATAATTTTTTTCAATTTGCTCAACATTCATCTTTGCATTCTTCTTTCACATTCTGAGGTTCGTTGGATGATAGTAATGCTAGATAGCTTGAGGTCCCTGTAATAGTTTTTCTTGTCTGTACACCTGTCTCTTTTTCCCCTAAAATTTGAGTTTCTCGATGATTTTTCTGAAAATACCTAGACGAAGTCTTTTCTTCTATGATTATCTCTTCTTTTGGTGCTTCATTGGTTTCTTCTTCAATATGATTTTGATTTGATGTGGGAAAATAATCCCCAGCTTCTTCATTGTCATAATCTTCTATTGATTCTATCTATTTTGGATTTTTGCATGCTTCATCAACTACAACATCAAGGCTTTCAACATTTTTTCCAAGTCTTTTATTATAACATTTATATCCTTTACTTCTGGAAGAATAACCAAGAAGAATACCTTCATCTACTCTGGGTTCAAACTTACCAAGTTTTTCATCAGTCCTTTTGATATAACATTTGCTTCCAAAAACTTTAAAGCATTTTATAGTAGGATTCCTACCATACAAAAGTTCATGTGGAGTTTGAGTGCTATTTACCCGAACATTTTCTTGGGTGAGAATAGTTACAGCAATGAATGCAGCTTCACCCCCGAAGGTTGCAGGAGTTCCAGATTCATCTAGAATAGCTCGAGCCATTTGTTGTACTGTTGTGTTCATTCTTTCAACCACACCATTTTTATGAGGAGTCTTTGTGGTGAAGAATTGCCTTTTGATTCCATGTTGGTCACAAAAGTCAAAGAATTCATCCGAGGTAAATTCCCCTCCTCAATCAGATCTGGGGCATTTGATTTTTCGATCTGATTCATTTTCAGCCAAATCTTTGAAGGCTTAGAACTTTTCAAAAGCTTCATCTTTATGCTTTGGAAGACCTATCCAACACATTCTGGAAAAATCATCAATGAACAAAATAAAATATTCTTCTCCATGAGGTGACTTTTTCCTTGAGGATCCACATAAATCAGTATGGACAAGTTCAAGAGGCTTACTAGCTGACCCTTCCTTTTCCATGAAGTGAACTTTGGTTTTCTTGCTGATTTGAAGCATATTGTATTTTCTGGGATGTTGATATCTAGAAGATCATGAACAACCTTGAATTTGTATGCTTTTCTTATTTTAGAAAAGCTTAGATGTCCGAATCTTCTATGCCATAGCCAGTTTTCATCATTTTTGCTTAGATAGAACTGTTGTTGTCGTCCCTTGAGTATGTATAAGTTGTTTGGAGTACTTGTTCCTTTGATCATAGTCTCTCCTATATCAAGCTTACAAACAACACATTCGCTTGATCGAAATACCACTTCATTTCATTGATCACACATTTAACTAACATTCAATAGGTTATCCTTTAAACCGTCTACATACATAACATTTCCATCTTTAACCTTTTCTTTCAAGAAAATAGAGCCTTTACCTTTTATGATAGCAGGAGTGTCACTTCCAAATGAGACATTCTTTTCCTTTTCTAAGGCATTATATGAGTGAATTTTTTCTTTGTCACCTATCATGTGTTTTGAGCATCCACTGTCGATGTACCACTAATTTTCTTGTCCTTCTGCATACAAGTCTATACCACATCTTTCTATTTGAGATTCTTTCCTTCTCCATATCTTGGGATTTAATGGAGTTTTCTCCTTTTGAGATGTTTGCTGAAATTTTCTCCTGCATTTAGATTCTTAATGACCAAAGTTGTTACATATTGAGCATTCTATTTCATTTTCAAGAAGAGAAAAGTTATTATAGGAACTTTTCTTGATCCTTGTTACATTCCTTTGATTTTGTACTTCTTTAGTCATGATGGTTTTGTAAGCAACACATTGAGCAGCTTTGTGTCTATTATAGCTCCAAATCTCACTCTTGATTTTTGTGATGCTGCACTCATGGCCTAGGGTAACCCCTCCTTCCAGGCCTTGTCCAAATACTTTAAAAACAGTGTTTTACTCCCTATATGCGACATTTCCCTGAGCTAAATGCATGTGTACACGGGTCTGTGTATATCCAACCCACATATTTGTCTTAAAACACTTAAAAAATTAAATCTCCTTAATTTTGAGTGGAGATCGGGGGTTTTACCTATTGATTACCTATTAGTGCCTGTGGCCCAACTATTCCCAATGAATTCCCAACTAAAAAACTACTTTGGGAGAAGTATAAAAAGGCTTCAATGGGAAGACCTAAGGGAGGAGAGAATAGAGAGAAAAATCACTTCGCTAAGATTATCCCAGATTAGGTCTGAAGATCCTTGTGCTTCCAGCACTTCCCCCATTACAGGAAACCCTTGTTTCCTTGAGTTATGATGTCTTTACATTTGTTGAGATATCCTTGAGTGAGTTGTAGAAGGAGCTTGTTGAAGGCTTGAGACTGGATGAATCTGGAGGATGGCTTCGCTTGGAGCCTGTGAAAGGAAGACTCAGGTGAAATCATTCCTTTCTGTATTTTAGTTATCTATAATAAAAGAAACATTTGTCTTGTTCCTGATATGAATCTTCTTCATGTTTATGATATCAATGTTATGATTTACATATGAATGGTTATTTTAATTGTATAACTAACTACCCTTCAATATGCTATGAAGTTGATTTCTTTAGGACATTTAGTCCATATATTGTTGTGCTTTCTTGAATTGATTGTTTTGTAGGTTGAAGGAGCAAAAGGAACTCCAAGAGGGTTTGGACCCTAGCTAGATCTTCCCAAACGAACGATCCCGAGGCACACCTCTCTTCGTGTAGTTTGTTTGTATTAGCATCATGGTTGTGTGGAATGTTTGTTTTTATTTATAGATAACCCTCACTCTGCTAGGGTATTAACCCAAGACCCTAGGGGACAGTCTCCCTTAACAGTGTCCAAAATTATGACATGGAAAACATCTCCCATTAAAGAATTTCGTGCGACTATCGAATCTATTGACCTGGTGATTGTAGTTTCTATTGATATTCATATTTGGAGCAAATTGAGTATTATATTCCTGAGGTTGGTTGTGGCTTCTATTTATCCTTGGAGTAAATTGAGTCTGATTTACCTAGTGATTTGCTTTATGCCTTTGCTGACAATTGTCATACTATTCATTGGTCTTTGCTGCATCAAGATAGCTTTTGGTGGAGGTTGACGACTTCTATGATTGAGATGCTTCTTCAATATATCCAAGACCTGTATTTATCAGAGGAGAACGCTGAAATTTGATAATTTCATTTAAATTTTTTGATCCTTTAGCAAATCTAAGATTGAGAGATTTTGTTTTCACAAGATCCTTTCCTAGAACCATAATTTCACATTCTAGTTTTTCATTGTGTTTTTCTTTTTCAGAAAGTTGGTATGTTAAGGTATCTATAATCATATTCTTTCCTTCTAAACATATTTTGAGTTTAGATATTTCTTCATGTAGGTCTTCCTCCTCTAAAGCATCCCAAAAATTATCATCATCATAAGCCATTAGAAGTCTGTAATCTTGTCCAGTTTCATCTTCATCACTATTAGATAAACCATCACTATCTTCATTGGTATAGTAACTCCTTTTATTCACAACTTGTTTTCTATTCCCTTTTGCATATTCCTTTCCTTTTTCAAATTTATCTTTATGAGGACATCTGGCAGTATAATGACCGACTCTACCACAAGAGAATCATTTGAAGGGTAACTTACCTCTAAACCTTCCAGAACCCTGTTGAAGCTTTTTGACAACATTTACCTCATCTTCTTCTTTTGAAATATGTCCTGATTCATTGTGTTCTTCCTTTCCTTTTGCTAAAACTTTGAATGCGGCTTCTCTCATATTTGATGGTCCTCATTTTCTCATTTCAAAGGAAGTTAAGATTTGGTGAAGCTGCGTCATAGTGATATTCTGTAGATCCTATTTTTCTTCTATGGCAGACACTTTGGATTCAAATTTAGTAGACAAGGATCTCAAAATTTTCTCAACTAAGGTAACTTCCTTAATTTCCTCACCTAGATTCTTCATACAATTGACAACCTCATCTATACGTAGGAAGTAACTAGCTATGCTTTCATTACTATGCATCTTAAGAGTTTCATACTGAATTCTGAGAGTTTGAAGCTTAGCACGTTTTACCTGAGAGTCTCCTTCATAGCTCAGAACGATTTTGTCCCATATTTCTTTGGCTGATTTGAGCTGCATGACTTTGACAAACTCTGATTGTGGCAGACTTCCCAATAAAGTATTGACAGCTTTGGCATTGGTTTCATATTGCTTTTTACCTGTCGTATCTGTAGGAATTGTTGTTGGAAATGTACATCCTCCTTCCACAAATTCCTAGACATTCTTTCCAAGCTATTGTAGATAGGTTGTGGTTCTTATCTTCCAATAAATAAAGTTTCTCCCATTGAAGATTGGTGGTTTGATTGATCCCAGACCTTCTTGATTATTCATGTTGATGGATCTCCCTTCAAGCGATCAAGCTTCTTCTGAAGGACCTACTCTGATACCAATTGTTGGAAATAATACTGAAATGGGGGTGAATTAGTATTATCAAATCAATAATTTTATTCCCCAAACAGATTTATATACGCTACTTCAATGAAGTGAACTAGCGTGTACACGCAACTCCTCTTAAAGAAATCAGTGTATATGCAGAGAATTTGTGATTTAGATAGTTTATCATGTGTTCAGCTTAAACCAGTATATCAGAGATTTATTAAACAGTGTAGTAAAAGCATAATAAAGTATCACACATAAGCAACACACATGAACACCAAGATTTAAGGTGGAAAACCAATGTGGGTAAAAACCACCTGCTGTTGTCGTCTTTGTCTTCTTTTAATAAGCTGAAAATCTATTTACAATCTTTTACTGGTGTAGACTCATACCAGTACGCAGGCTTCTACCTACAGAAGGTTACAACCTTCTCTCATTTTTCAACTTCTACTAGAAGGGAGCTACAACCCCCTAGCTCTTGTACTAGCCAATATGTTTACTAGTACGTAGGTGCTAGCCTTCAGAAAACTCCACTCTTCCACCAGGGACCACGTTTCATGAATTTTTGAATTGGATACTCCTGGATCGCAACACCACAAGTTGAAGGCCAAGTTTCATCAAATTTTCACACTGGACCCATCAAAGTCTCTTAAACTTAAACTGCATCAACAAATATTCAGTTAATCTGAACAATTAGATCATTGACACCAGAACACTGTGCTGAACCTAGAACCCTACATCATCATCCAGAACCAGCTATAACCTCAAAAATCATGCATTATAGTGTATATGCTACTTACTTTAACCCAACTTGCATAAATCTCTAAAGATACTGAATCATAAGCTTTTGAACCATAGACTGTACCAATCAATGACATTCTGAATATCTACTATCATATTACAGAGTTCAAAATAGATAGCAACAAGGATCACCCTTCCTTCTCAATCGATCAATCAATCAGACTCAATTTCCTTATACAACAGCTCTACATTTAGATCTAAGAGGACTTCATTGACAGACAATAGTGAAACAACAAAATTTGATTAGATAGATCAGTCAAATCTAAACAGAAGTTTTTCTTTTTTTATACGCTACTTGAAAGAGTTGAACTTGCGTGTACACATGCTTTGGCCAAGACAAACTTGCATACAGATCTACAAATTTTGACTCGGAACTTTGCTACAATTTCAGACTTCAGAAAAACCTAGATCATGATAGATAACAAGTAGAACAAGCGCAAAACATCAGATCTGGTCTCCAAAATTATCAGATCATTCAAGAATAAGTCATTTCAAGTCTCGTGATTCCTGATCCAATGTTGAACTCAAGGTGCAAATGAAAATTTCATATTTGGTCCCAAACATAACCCTACAACATAATGTATACTTCAGATAGAAGTATTCCTTAGAATCTCATTGCTTGCACACCATGGCCTAATGATCTTCTCCTCCTAATATACTCTTAGGCCTTTCTCAATACCTTGGACTAAAACCACTTAGGACCAATACCTTGGACCCAATACCTAGGGTCAATATCTTGGACCAAATGCCTTGGACCAAAATACCTTGGACCAAAAATTTGGTTTTCCAACATGTATGCACTTTCCTCCTGTGAAAGTGCATGTATATGTTATATGCTACTTTTGTTCTGTTAAACTGCATGTATACACACCTTGGACAAAGTGAACCAGCGTATACCTATCTTTCTTCATTCTTTAGAGTCTGATCGGTAATCCTTTGCTTTTGACCTGTTGCATTGTGAACTTTCATCTAAGTGAGTTGCCATCAAGGACAACACCTGTATCATAATGCCAACATGGATAGAGTATCTGTGCGACTTATTAACGAGCCAAAATTCAGTTTTCATTCTATCTGCAAGCTCCTTTTCTTTGCTCTTACCTCCAAACTCCTTGGAAGGGTTCGTCCCTTTATAGGGAAACTTCGTAATTCGATGGATCAACATATCCATTATGGGGATTGGTTTGCCTAAACACAAACACCCATCATGTACCAGCATGAGGAATAGGCACACAAATAGTATTGATAATTGATCGGTGAAAGTGTGGCACACACAACATAGGTAGCAACCTGGCCTCCTCGACACCTTTTACCCATTTCATCAGTTCGAGCCTTGTCACCCTGGTCTATCCATAATAAATTTTGGTCATGCATTTATTAGTGGCCAGTGAGGAAATTTCTCATGGTCAGAGAGATCCCAATCCTCTATCTTTAACACCGGGATACGCACTAAAAGCGCACCTTCAAAAACTACTTCTTGTGGTAACAGTGGCGTAGAGACCATGAATTTTCTAGAATCTGGGTCCTCGGTGACCTTGCCTTTCCCTTTCCACTGAGGGATATACACTGGGAGCCTTGAGATATACTAATGCTCATTAGCATCCAATTCCTCAACTCCATCACGGAGTTCTTCTGCTTCCAAATCCACTGGTTCCTCCGGTTGCTTTGCCTTGTCCTTCCTCTCTTTTTGTTGAACCTCAAGGTTCTTCCTTGGTGTCTGCCTCACCGGTATGGGTTATGGTTTCTTTTTCTTTTCCTTAGTAGCCTATTTCTTTGGCCTAGGTGAAATCGGCATCATAGGCACGGATGGTATAGCTTCCATTGACACAAATTTAGGGGCTCTGCTTGAGAGACAACGACTTTGAAACTTGTTGGCGCAGACATTTGTTCAAGGATAAGCTTTTGGCTATACTCAAGCAGTTTCACGAATGTTAGGCTTGCAATGAAATCCCCCCAAGTCTGTTGATTTATAGAGTGAAAATAAGAGGGCTTATACCAATCTTTCATAAATGAAAGTGTTCTTTGGAAGACCAACATGCTTGATTTATAGGCAATTTTGAATTCAAATCTGAGCGTTCCCTCCATTTTCTGATCATATATGCATCTTTGGCAGCATATCTCCAAAGATTTTTGACATAAATATCACTTACCCACTCCTCCTAACGGGACTTTTTCTATCCAAACATGAAAAGTGAATTCAACGGCTATTTCTGGACCTAGTCGTGCGACACCACCCCCTGTGGTGTAGCTCGTCCTCGCAGCTTCATTTTTCATAACTTCATCTATTGCAACTTCGTCATTCATATCCTTCACGTCCAATGCGCAACCTCCTTACTACATTTTCTTCTTCTTTGGGCAGTTTAGTTTGTAGTCCTACTCTCCCTTGCAACTTCGTGGAGTGCTAAGACTATCCTACTATCATATAGTCATTGCACAGGGGCAAGATACCCTGTATAAAACACCAGTAGACTTCCATACACCCTTCTTGGGAGCAATTCACCACTCAACTTCAAGAGCTAAACTGCATCACCATCAATGATTTCCTTTACTACATAGGGTCGCAACCAGTGCATTTGGAATTTACCCAGAAACTTTGTGAATTTACTATCATACAACAAAACAAAATCGTTCACCTTAAACGTGCACAGCTTAACATGTCTATCATGTCAGGCCTTCTCACGTTCCTTTTGCATTTCCTAGTGAAATCCTACAAGAAACATGTCTTCTTCCAACCCCATCAACTGCGTGAGTCGTTCCTCCAAGGTCTTGTGATCCGTCATCCCTGTCAAAGTCGCAATGTGAAATCTTGGCAAAATATATTCCATAGGCATCACTGCCTCGATCCCATAGACCAACCGAAAAGGGGTTTAGCCTATCAACTTTTTGTATGTTGTCCTGTATGCCCATAGGACTGCTGGTATGTGAACATCAAAATCATTCCTCTTCACATTACAAACCTTTGTCAGTGCATTTTCCATAATCTTATTGAATGCTTCCACTATACCATTGGAATGGGGATGATAGGGCATACTCTTTTGATGGTACACCTAGAATTTCTCGAGAATCACGTTGATTGTTTCATTCAGGAAATGTGTACCCCTATCACTCATCAATACCTTATGGAACCCAAACCATGTTAGGATGTATTCAAATAGAAACTTTGTAGCAGTAGCAGCATTACAATCTTTCACTAGTTGCACTTCAACCCATCTGGTCAAGTACTATGTCATAGTAATAATGTACTGTGTGCTTGTCTTCATTCCTTGTGGTTGTATCGGACCTACAAAGTCACTTGCCCATTTTTCAAATACTTGTAATGAAACTTGAGGGTTTAGGTGAAATTCATCTCTTCACAAACACTTTCCTATCATTTGACAAGCATCACATGCTTTACAAAATGTCTCAGAATCTTTATGCACCATCGGCTACCATAACCCTACATGCAAGATCTTCTGCGCTATCTCTCGACCTGCATAATGTCCTCCCACCACTCCTCCATGTGCCTCGGTGAGGATACTAGCACACTCAATCTCCAGAACGTATCAGTGCAATATTTCATTTGTTCCCATCTTATACAAATGTCCCACTATAATAGAAAAATCAGCAGTGCAGACTGCCAGTTCCTTCTTCTGCTGATTAAAATATCCTTCCAGAGTTGTTCTAGTAGTCATAAACTAAATGATATCTGCAAAATGATCATCCAAAATGCGCACAATAAATAGATGCTCATTTGGCAATCCTTCATCTAAATTAGTTGGTTCTTCACCTGTCTCAATCCTTGAAAGATGTTTTGGTCCTGCATTCAACCATCTGGGCTTCACAATCACTTCAAAATCATATTCTTGAAATAACCACAACCACCTACAAATCCTCCCCCACAACACAGGCTTGTTGACTAGGTACTTGAGAGCGAAGTGATCTGCGTACATTTTGAAATGTGTGCCCAACAAATAATGTCAAAACTTTTGTAGTGCATAGACCATCGACAGCCCTTCCTGCTCTGTGGTGTAATAATTCTTTCCAGCTTTCGATAGTTTCCTACTGAAAATGCTACCAGATAATCAATATCACCTTCATCACACTAGGTCAATACAACACCCATATCAATACATGAGGCATCTACATGCACATGGAACTCTTTCTTCCAATTTGGAAATACTAAGATGGTTGTAGTCACCATCTTTTCTTTTGACACATCAAGACTTTGTTGATACTGCCCATCCCCACAAAAAGTTGCATCCTTCTTTAATAGTTTCTCCATCAGCACAATGATCTGGGCATAAAAATTTATAAACTTCCTATTCTATCCTATGTGACCCAGTGTTGCGCGCAACTCCTTAAAATTCTTGGGAGCTTCAAAGTTCACTATCACTGTTATGTTCGCAGGGTACACCAACAATCCCTGCTTGCATACTACATGGCCTAGCAAAATTCCAAAAGACACACATAATATGCATTTCTTCAAGTTCAGTGCGATCTGGTATCGGCGACATGTAACCCGCATAAGGCGCAGACTTGCAACATGGTGCTTTACTAATTTTAACACAGTCTAGTCATCAAAATATAACTCCAAGAATTTATGAATAAACTCCTTAAACGTCGTGATTACTACCCTGGAGAAGATTGCGGGTATGTTCTTCAATCCGAAAGATATTACTGAATACTGAAAGCAACCACACTTTGTCGCAAAGGATGTCTTGTTGCGATCCTCCGACGTGATCTTTATTTGATGGTATCCTGAGAATCCATCAGTGAATGAATAAGCCTTCTGTCCTCCAACATTCTCTAATACTTCATCTATAAACGATGTTGGAAACGGGTCATGCACACATGCATTGTTCAACTTCCTCAGATCTACGCATATTCTGATTTCACCTTGCTGTTTATTTTCTTGGACAACCATCAAGCTCACCCAATCGGATTCTTGTACTGGTTCAATAATTCTGGCCTCCAACATCTTATCAAGCTCTTTGCACACCTTCTCTTTATAATTGGGATTGAGCTGATAAGGTCTCTGCTTTACGGGCTTCACATTAGTTTTCAAAGTAATTTTTATTACACTCATATCTCCTACGATATATTTCAGATCCGAGAACTTTGTTGGTAATATACCTTGGTTTCCACACATCAATTCAGCCACCGTATCGACTATGTCTTCGTCCCAATAGTCACTTATCTTCACAAACTATGGCTCTGTGTCAAATCCAATATTTACTTGTCGGGTTTTCAGCGGCTCTGTTACATCAGGGTTCTTTGTTTGAGGTCCCTCAACTTCATGTTGTCCCTCTAATTTTGGAATGCTAATATTCCACGGATCGCCTTCTTCCTCCTGGACAGCCACATTATAACATTCCAGTGCATGGCGCAACTGTGTACTCCGATCTAGCTGAGTCCATTCTACCAGTTCCTTAGGCCTCCAGAAGATAGTGTATTTTATCTCCTGAAGCACTTCATCAACGCATTTGAACCCATCCTCAAAGCTAAACGTCAGTAAAAAAAATTCTCTCAAGATGTCCCATTCAGTTGTCCCATGGGGAAGCTTTTTTCCCAAATACCAGTTCATTGGGTTTGTATGTACGGTATGATAGAAGATTTCCACCCACTCTAGTTGCAGATTGATTCCCCAATTCCTAATCCAATGCACCAAATGTTCGCAAGGATCATCCTTCCCATTGTACTTCTCACTCATCTTGGTATTAGCATATCGAAACCTTAATCCCATCATCCTTCTTTATTCCTTCCAACTAGTGAATTTCTCCTTCTGCGTACCACACAACGGGTAGGTGTACCATGCAGTGCCAATTTAATCTCTTGGAAATGATGTTCTTCAAGAACTTCCCTTTCAAATTCATCCAAAAATGTATCAACATCATTCAAAACATCATAATGTGGAAGATTTCTTACCTAAGTTGAGACACACTTCAGTGATTTTATCATCATATTACACTGACGCGTAGATACTTTGTGCAACTGATTCTGCCAGTACTTGAGCTCTTCACCTGAGCCTGAGGTACAAGAACTATCCTTATCCCACGCAATTCTTCCATCGACCATAGGATTGATCCAATCTTCATTGCACACTGTGATTTTTTATATCTGATCCAGATCATCATCATCCTCCAAAAAATTGCGAACAAGTTCAGTATAGTGTGCTCCCTCACCAGGGTCTAGTGGCACTATAACCCTAAGCACCTTCCTTTTCAAAAGTCATCTTTCACTTCTTCAAGTTGATTATCGTGTCCATGTAAAAATCCCAATCAATTCCCAATAGTGCAGGATACAGATTCTTGTAATCTACTATTTCTATTACTTCAAAATTTGCCAAAGAACTTGCTGCTTCAATATCTAGCATCACACCGTATAAGCACCCCATCAGAATAATATTCCACTGATTATCCATGCGTAAGTGTATAGGATACCATTGCAACGCAGGTCTCCCCATCTTTTCCCATGTTTGTTTAGGCAGCACATTTGCTTCTAACCCCAAATCCAATATTACCTGGTCCATTTCATACTCTCCTATCTTCGTGGTCAGCCTCATCTCACACCCTGTCTGCTTCTTATGCTTACCTAGATTTTGCACAATGCATTTTTCTAAAGGAGGCTTAATATTACCCACATACTTGTCTATTAGCTCTTGGATTCCTTCTACTACCTAACAATGAAGGGTCTACCTCCTACATCATACTAGCTTCCGAAAGTTTCTCATGACCTCCTAAGGTGGAGGCCTTAGTGAAGCTCTTCTTTTCCACTATGAAAGTCTCTTTAGCTTTATTAAGTTCAAAGTGTTCTTCTTTCTCGGTAGCCTTACACAACCAACCTTCAGCCTTAGGCTACTTTCCCTTGTCTTCTCTTGTGGCCATACCACTTCTTGTCACTATATTTACACTATGATATACTTTGTGAGGCTCCACCCTCATCATATGGATGTTTGTGTAGGATGTTGGGTCTGTGTCTTCTTTTCTTACATCCTTGCTATAAGGAATAGGCAATATTCTATCACATGGTCGAATTGTATGTAGTATTGACATGATGGATGTGTGGGGTTTTGGTAGTCTCACACGAAGTGTCCTACTTCGCCACATTTATAGAAAATAATCTATCCATGGCACCTGCCAAAACCTCCTCTTCCTCTTCCACAACCTTATAATCCTTCGCGCATTACACCCGTGCCCTGCTCTTGAGGCTAATTTTCTGCCTGCATTTGGTAGGTAGGGATCCTATCCATCGTGAGTTCATAACTTCGACAATGGCATTCATCATGACCTACAGACTTGCAGAAGTTGCAAAATAACTAATAGGGGGTATGTACAAACTTCTGTATTAAATGACAATTGTTTTTTGCATGTTGGTCATTAACCTGAAAATAAACGCACCATGGTGCAACTCCTGTGCTTGGCCCATTGGTATTTTCTAGCTTCAAGGGAATAGGCCCCCCTCCCATAAGATAATTATGATAAATGGACAACAGTCCTTATCATGACCGTGAACCTTGCATTTCAGGCACCAAACTTCCACTCGAACTTCAAGCTAGGCCTCCTTTCCTTTCTTTAGGCTCTGCAACTCCAAATGCAGGCTTTCCAGCTGTGAGTGAATATGTTGTACTCCAATGTTTGTATGATGTATTGGTGAGGCTTCCAACCTCATCATAATATCTACCGCCTCTACTTGGGTTGCTATCTTTTGTTATGCCAACGACAATCTTAAGTGTGGTAAGAGCGACGTGATATACTAGTCCTAATGCTAGGAATATGAAATCACCATATTGACCTGCCTGATCAAGAATTTCAACCTTTGATCGAAATCCCAACATGACTCATTTATATTTTTTCCAATTTCCTTGAACTCGGTTACCCACTATGACTCTAACTCAGGCTTTCTAAACTCTTTATTTAGTGCCTGCTGGGTTTTTGCCAACGTCACGTTGGGGCTATCAGTGCAGTACTTGATGTACCATGTCAACGCTTGGTCTTGTAAGGTTGTGACCAACTGCACTTTCTTGATGTTATCATCTATACTCCATTGTGTTGTCCACATAGAACCTCCAATGAACCAGAACTGTTCAAGGTATTCTCTCCCTACCCCTTTAAAAATTAGCATATTCATTGAGTTCACCATGTTGAATGGTCAAGGTGGAGGTGGAGGAGGAGGTGAAGGTGTATGTGTATGCGGTGGAGGTGGAGGTAGAGTGGATGGATGAGGTATTCACGAGATACCTTGCCTAATCAACTGCACCTCACTCCGAGGTATACTTAGGACTATCCCTTCATCATTGCCCGAAGGGGATCCAATCAACGGACTATACTTAGATCCTGATTCTCGTTTCTATCTAAAGGGTTTTCCACTTCGTATAGTTCCAAACATCACGGTAATGGAATAACCTATTTTTCACATAACAACATTTTAATCCAATTTTTTAGTGATTTCAAGTACTTACCTTGTAGTCCCTTGAAGAGCTTATGCTTCACTTCACAGTAAATGACAGTTGTATCGATTTTGAACTTAGTCACAAATGATTCGAGTGTTCAATCAATCTTGTGATCAACGACCCGTATCATGTTGTTTTCTGAAGCTTCCAAGCACCTCACCAGCTCTGGAGTCCACACAATAAGGCCGTCAAGTTTCCACATACCCTGATTGTCCACCAATCTAGAAAGCCACTTGTGAAATTCGCTAGGGAAGAAATAGAAAAAGTTCTCAATTTGATTTGAGTATAGGTATCTACTCAACCACTACACTTGGATAACCAAATATTTCGATTCTCCTGAGTTGGAAATGTGTGTTCCTTTCGATCAACCCACTTCTCAATTTCCTTCTTGGTAGGGAACCATTTATTCGACATCACATATTCGTCAGATTGACCCCGGTCCCGAGAACGGAACCATTTATTGGCTTAAGGGAGCCTAACCTAGGTTCAAAAACCATAACTCCTAGCCCTTTCAGCAACAACATGCATAGCATAGGCTGCAGTCTCACCCGAAGTAGTATTGTGGGATGCTAGAACCAGGTTTCTACATCCAAGGGCTTGTGTGATGGTTTTCCTAGGGTTCTTTAGCTTAGATCTGCCTTCGCACAACTCTATTCCTTCTGACTGTCAACTACTACAACTCTATCGAGATGACCTTCACATCTTCACGAAGGTACACTATCATACTTAACTTGCATAAAAGGTATAGATTTACTACTTTCACATAATAAATCGCATCCTTAGATCTTCCTTTGCGCAGACATACACTTTTCCAAACAATTAATTACAAAAATTTATCTAATACTTCGAGAAGGTAGCTAACTACTCTTATCATGCATAAATATTATAGATCCCACTATTTCATGCAAAAAATATACTTTAATTCATAGAAAACAGATCATTGATCGGAGATGGATAAACTTAAATAGAGATAAGAAAAAAGGCAGAGATGCAATAGATTTGATCCAAAATAGCGTTTATTAGAATTAGCATTCAATTACAGACTCTTCCTGCCTTGCGCACTCAGCTGCAGACTTACCAAGGTATCCACACACTTAGCTGTAGGATCCTTCCCCTTTCGTCTAAGTACAAGAAATAGGCTTTTCCTTCCTCGGCACCTTTCCCTTAAAATGATTATATATCAACAATTATCTCTAAGACTCACTAAAACTCAACTATATAGAGATTTTTTATTACAATACCATGGCCAGTGGCCTATGGGTGAGTCTCGAAACCAACCTATCACCGACCTAAACAAGGGACTAATTCCCCTTTGACTCTTACTTAGCTTCACGCTTTGCATCCTGATTTCATGGAGACTTTACATTCTTTTACAAAAACTTTTACAAAATTTGACCCTAGGGATCCCATCCCAACACTAAGGGAAGCACTCAATGACAAATATATTTCTCCATGTAGTCTCTTCATAAAGGTCCAACCTTCAATCCATCCCTTTCACTACCAAAGGATGTACTGAGTGGTGGATATAATCCTCTACACAGTCTTTTCATACAGGTCCCAATACCATACCCCCCCCCCCCCCCCAAAACACTCACCTTTGAGTGAATGTAGGAACTACCATCTAGATTGTATTTTTTTAGAATAATATTATTTACCACCACACCTCCACTCTCATCACACCTCTAATATCATCACACCTCCATTATCATCACTCCTCCAATATCATCACACCTCCATTATCATCACACCAATAATGCAAGTGTTATCGTTAGACAAAAATATAAGTTGCTAGCTAGCACTTTGGTGGTGTTAATGGCGAAACAATATGTACTGAATAGTTTTCTATGCCTAAGCTAGCACTCAATACTGTATGTGCCTCATGATTTGACCAAGGAATCCAATTAGTTGTTAGTATAATTGATGATACAACATTCGGCATTTCCTTCTCATGAACATAATATAAACATGGCACATAAATGTTATAATTTCATTACTCAATTATTTATAAATATTAATGAAGAATTCATATAGGAATTTTCATTTTCATTTAATTCAAACATGTAATCGTTCATGCCAAGCATACACTATCAATTTCTAGCCATTATCATTTTCATTCATGCTCACAAAAATATTAGGAGCATAAACATAACATATTAATAATGATAATTATGAGCAATAGGTCATTCTTCCCACATTCCCAACGGTATTCCATATAACATGGAATCCATTAAGTGATCTCATTGTGTTACCCAAACATGGAAAGTGAAAATTCTATTTCCATACCATTCACATAGTGATCACGTTTTTATACATTAATCACTTATCTTACTACTTGTGATGGTTCTCAATTAATGACCTTCAAACAAATTAGTATCTACATGCCTTCATTTTACTTTCCCATCTTTCTCACTATTGGTTTGTGTTATATTCTTTCCACGACTAGCCCACGTCGTTAACCGGGGGGTTAGAGGGCAAGCAGAGCCCTCCTTATCTGGGGGGTTTGAGGGGGGAAGGTAGCCCCCTTCTACGGGGTTCGGGGCAGTGCCCTTGGGAATTTTTTTTTGGACCCTATATTAGGTTGGGCGGACATACCTATGGTTTTGTGCATGGTTTTCACACATGGTTTTGGACGTGATGGTTTTCGGTCCATGGTTTTGGATGCGATGGTTTTTGGTCCATGCTATTGGATGCTTTGGCATGTATAAATATGTATTGTAACATTGAAAGGAACATAATGAAAAATCCAGCTGATAGTCCCGATTTTGGTATCCAGGGGAAAATCTCTGTGTATGTGTGTTACGCTCTCACATTATTTGTTTTTTATGTTTTTGAATTTGTATGCAGGTAATTTCTGTACGGTTAAACCTACATTTGGTATCAGATTTGTTTTCGCTTCAAGGGGACGCCTTTGTTGCTGAGGGGTTTCGCTCGGGCCTGTGGTAGACGCTAATATAAGTTCAAAATTCTAATATCAACACATACATGCAACACACAATTACAAAATTCCAAGAAATTAAAAAGAGCATATCAACATGTTCATACTAGTCAATAGGTTTAAAATCAACATTCTATAATAATTAACATCAATGACCTTCGCAAGTTTAAAAGCATATGTTGACCTTTATAATAAAAAATATAAAGAGATTGAAAAATTACTCATAAAAATAAATTTAACTATTTGCATGTAGCCTCCTTAGGTTTAGTGTTGAAACTTAACCTTTCATTTCATCTGTTCTTGAGCCCATCTAATCAAGGTGTTGAACTTGGATTCTCTAATACCACTCGATAATATTCCCTCCCACCCCTTAGACTTTGTAGCTTAAATGGGAGATGTTACTTGTAAATAACCTAACCTCCATGTTATCATAATGTAATTGGGGTTACAAATTTTCTCCTTTAACAAGGTTAGAGGAAATAAACTTTGGAAATACCATTGAATTGAGCTCATCGAGAGCTTTCTGGAAATACAAATTTTATCTTGATGATGCCCAGATCAAAATTTATGCCCATTTAAAGGTTATTCATTTAATCCTTGCCACATAAGTAAATACCTACCACTTCACATCCATGTTTCATCCACATGGCATCCTCATGGAAGCTGTACCTCACCCAAGTGGTTCCACATCACTTTGGATGGAAATGTACACTTGGCTAAGTCCAGTCGGTACTTTCCATATCACCCAGACCATGGGCCCCACAAGTTTAGCCCTTAGCATGTTATTTCATTATTTCATATTGTAACTTGTTATAAGAAATCTAAGGGTTGAAATGGGATTTTCTTTATTATAAAAAATTCCTTTCTCTATCTCCCAAGACAAAAAAATTCTCATCCAACCATTGCGCCATAGCTCCCCCATGCCCCAGTGCCAAGGAATACTAAGGTCTTGTGGCAAACCAATCATGACACGTGATGAATTTATACATCATATAACAGGTACTCTCCTGTCCCATGACATCCATCAACTGTGACATTGTTCCCTTACAAGAAAAGACACTATAGAACACTACCAAGGATCCATGCCCTCGAGTGATTCTTCCCTTAGGCACATAAACCTCCATGCCAATATCATGTGGCATTCAAAGTGAGGTGATGCCACAAAACCACCACCACATGTCATCTAGGTGTTATGCTAGTATAAACTTCCACATCACCCACTTTCATTATGTCTTATGGTCATCACACTGTCATTAAGGAGATATCACCCTACCATGTGGCATTCTTTAGTGATGCCACATGTAATCCAAAATTCTCCCCCTTGGCTATTCAAAAATAATATTTCTTCTTGCAATGTGTCACACCTTCAGTAGTTATGCCACATTGCTTGTTCATGTCCTCGATATTCCAATGTGGTACCCATGTAGCCTTACCTGTCGTATGAGGCATCTTCCACTACAACCCAAGTCATGGGTCCCACCAAGCCTCAAAACTCAATGCAAAATGAATTTTATTATTATAAATATTTTTGGCCTACTTGTGACCTTCTACATATTTTATGTATTCCTCCTACTCAAGACATACAAATCCTTGTCCCCCAAGACATACAAATTTCCATCCCATTGGACATACAATTTTACGTCCCCTAAGACTTACAAATTCCTACCCGTCAGGGCATATAATACCAATTACATCCCATGCCTCCCATTAATTACACTAATCTGTATTGAATCTATACATAGTACTGAGCATGGGTCACACAACACTATTCCTCACTAAGCGAAGTTGTTAAATGGAAATCAACCATGATATTAATGGTAAATCATGATGGTTAGGTAAAGTCCTCAACCCTTTTTTAAGTTCCAAATATCCTTTATATATTAACAAGGCTCATTCGGCCCCGACTAAATACCTAGAACTCAACAAAACTTGGGCTTGAAGCCCTAAGAATTTCGATGATTAAACAATGGCTTACCCTAGTTCAAATTTTGCTCAGAGAACCATATAATGTAGAAATTAAATATTCATTCAAACACTACTAGTCCAAACATCATGCACAACCATAGTATGTGCAATAATCCTACCAACATGCCTTATAAGATTGGATTTGAACAACCACATAGAATCCCTCGATGTACCATAGTGCATGATAACTAGAAAAGAAATGAAAACGATCAATTATATGAAACAAAAATACATGTTAGCTCTTAGCATGCCATATACAACATTTTAACAATGAGTCTCATTAATTTTTGGACAATGAAGACTCCTTGGAAAAGTATAACACCCAAGCCATGAAATTTCACACACCATGACCGCTTAACTAGGTTTATTATACCACCATACATAAACATGTAAATAGCTTTTCACCCTAGCAAGAATTTCAATGTCTATAGGGATCTACAAGTCCCTTACACCATGAGAACAACTATAAATCCATCTCAATGAAAATGCATAAGTATACATATTCCTTCGTTAATAGCTTATAATAGATTATATGAAGCATGTTGAACAAACATCCTTCTTCAAGTAATTAACTTTGTATCACATGCAACCCACAACATGCACAATGGTACATGAGTCCCACATCACCATGAGAATGTAGCAACAATAATTTATCATAGACATATAGAGATATTAGCCGTTCTTTCAGGTTGGAGAAAGTACACTCACACAACATATAATAAATACTACTTAAGGGACAACCCACACACATGGTTATAATAGGATAGATGCACAATATCATAACGTCATAACATGACTAAAAGTGCATAAAAGAGGGATCATTCCTAGTTTCTTTCAAGCCAGTAGGAATAAACACAACATTCCTCCAATAATGAATTAATAGGGCTACAACCACATAGCTCAGGAGGCTTATATTCACCATAAATACACTATATAGATATTCAATCATGATTGTATAATAAATCATACATAATTAGTTAGATCTTACAAGAATAATCATTAGTCATCCATGATACAAATATATACAAGAATATACACTTATCTGATTAATTTTGAAATGACTGACAACTAGAGGAGGGAATTCAACTCTCCACCCAATCATAAGCTATATACATTGCAATATTTTTTGTAGCTAACCACCCTCAAGCCAAATTCAGAGACTTGGGAGTTAAGTTCTTAAGGGAATTCACACCTAGGAAACCAAGAGCAGGAGTTAACTTCTCAAGTGGTTTATCAATTGATCCCAAGAAATACATACCATAGTAACCCACTCTATATCTAAGGAAAACAATCACAGAACCCAGCCGAGATTTAAGGAAGGTTCTCTTATTACATGAACCTAATCTCACTCTAGTGGGAATTTTCTCAGTCCCAGGGAAAGCACCATGTCAATATTTCTTGGAGCTCTCTTGGTTATATTAATACTAGTAGATAGATAGGGTATCACCAAAATATAGGGAATCATATCTCACTCTCACCACAAAGGTTCTATACCACACACTCCTCCCAAATACTCCTGATCGTATGCATATCCTTCGCTTCACACTAATCTACTCCCTCATGTGACGACCCAATTACCTTCATGTTTTTGGGAAAACTAAACAATCATGAGCTTTCTTTCTTCCTAGTTGCTCCTTGTGCCAAATTTATTTCAATGTATCACCTTCCTTATGCCAAAATCTACCGTATTTTTCCACTTTCCTAACCCCTAATTCCTTTTGTCCCTCCTTGATTTTACCTTTCTTGTGTTTTGACTTTCTCAACATTTCCCATGAGAATAGGGACAACATTGGAACTTCCTTGGCTACTTGCTACATATACACACCTCAAAGTGTTGAAACATCATACCATTTAATTTTCTAGGGAGTTAGGTGGGGAATAAATAAAGTGGATTAGGTTTTCACTCATCACAAGCAAATCCTCCTCCTTAGTCTGAAAATCTATGTTCACTTCTCCAACATATCCATATTTTACATTTTTTATATTATTTATAGGAATTACAATTCAATGATGTCATTCACAAGAGGGGTAGAAAAAAAGTTGTTACACCAAGTCCCATAGTGCCTCCACCTAAAATCTGGTAGGAATTCAGAGAACACCATCTCCCCACCTCTTAAATTCCAAGAGAATCTAGAGATATCAGTCTCCACCTAATTTCATCACACATAATAATCCATAGAATCAGTCTCCATTATTTAAACCAATACAGGAATCCATAGACTTAGTCTCCACCTATTGAACCACAAAGGAATCCAAAGCACATGTCCAATGGGTCCACCTCATGTATTTTTTCCTTTTGCAAGCTCTCCTTTACTATCTCCTTTCATTTTATTTTTTTCAATCCTCAAATTCCCTTTTCGTACCACCATGTAACTTCTCTTCGTTTTGTCCCATCCTCTCAAATACTTGAATCCTTTTCTTTGTCTATTTTGTTTTATTGTATGTTGACCACAGCCAACACTTCCCACAAGAGTAGGATTGGACCATCCTCTACTCAAGCACCCATAGGCTTCCTTTAATGCTTCGACAATTTCTCTTTTCAACTTAGTAGATATATGGATGGGAATCAATTGTAGAATTCAAATATTGGTTATTTCCCTAATCCATTCCCAAGAATCTTCTCCTCCAAAAACTCTGAATCTATGTCCACTCTCATTCTAGTTGTCATTTACATTTTACATCAATGTACATGAACATACCATACAATAATATTTACGTGAGGGGTGACAAAAAGGGTTTACAGACCCCACCCCCTTATAGGAACAATGTCATCAGTGTTCTATACCCGAACACAAAATTTACGATGAGGTTTATATGAAAACAACTCTATTTACATATGTTTATAGAAAAAACAAAAATGGGTATGATACCATCATTTTATTAGCCATTTCCCAAGTGGATTCAACTGGTCCAAACTGCTTTCACTATACCTTGACCTATTTAATTATTGGATTCTAAAGCATAATATACCTTTGATCTAAAATGCATTACAGTTCTAGTGGGAATTCTCGTATGAGTTCCGCCTATATCACAGATAATTCAACAACATGATTACCATCATGCACATTCTTTTAATAAAAGAAAAATGGAAAACATCATGTGTGTTCACTATGGCTAGAAATGCCAATATGTAGGCCACTATCCCCACTCTTTTTATGATCTAAAACGACCCATCAAATTTGGGTGCTAGCATTGCAAAAGACCCAATTTTTAGTGAACTTTTCCTTTGTTTGATGAATAGGGAAACATGTTCCCCCACTTAGAACTCCTTGTGCATTCTATGTTGATATTCATAGATTTTCTTTTTGTCTTGAGCTATTTTAACATGTTTCCTAATAACAATTATTTCATGTTCCATTTTCTTTAGTATATTAGGTCCAAGAGATACCTTCTTCATTGGACCATTCTAGTTTATGGGTGTGTTACATTTTTTACCATACATAGCCTCAAAAAGACTCATTTTCAATGATTCTTGGTAAACATTGTTGTAGAAAAAATATACCAAAGGAAGAAATGTTTCCCATATTTTAGGCTCATGCATGACATACATTTTAAGCATGTCCTCTAGCACCCTATTAACTATTTCATTTTTTCCATTTGTTTGAAGATTTTATGTTATGCTAAAAGCTAACTCTATCCCAAAACCAGCAAATATATCTTTATAAAATTTTAAGTTAAATGTGGCATCCTAATTTTATGTTCTCTTCTTGGGTATACCGTGTAATCTAAATATCTCTTCCATAAAAATATAAGTAATATGGATTTGCTTGTAAGAAAATTTAATAGCTATGGAGTAAGCCATATTTCTTAGCTTATCTACCACCACCATTATGGCATCATGTTGCCTAGATGTCCTTAGCAGACCTATCATGAAGTCCATAGAGATGAATTCCCAATTCCACTCATGAATGGATATTTTCTGTAACAATCTTGTTGGATGTCTACATTCCACTTTCACTTATTGGAACTCTAAAAATTTAGCAAAATATTTGGCCACATCCTTTTTCATTCCTAGGAAATAGTACATCTTGTTCGTAGATGTTATCATTTTCTGATAACATAGATTACTAGAACATGGTCTTCTATGAGATTCATCCAATTAGAGCTTCTTAAGGTTGTCCATACAAGGTGTATACCAACTTCCTATGAACCTTAAAAACTCATCCTCCATGAGGTAGTATTTCTTCCTCAATGCCCCTTTAGGATCTTGCTACAATCACTCCTTCACCTACTAATAGTGTTCATTTTGATGCATTACTTCTTTAATATTTTCTTTAATGTCAACCTCACAGGTACTAATGATCGTCACATGAGCCACTTGTAGCCTCATGCTAAGTCCATTTGTTAATTTGATTTCCTTTTCTTTGATGTACCTGATTTCAAAATTAAATTCACTAATCAAGGCTAGCTACCTTACTTGTCTTGCATTCAACTTGGGTTGATAAAATAGGTACCTCAGCCCTCCATGATTTGACATCAAGATGAATTCTATTCCCAGGAAAAAGTTCCTCCACATTTTTAATGCATGAACTATCATTGGTAATTCCAATTCATGAGTGACATAATTTCACTCATGCTCATTCACCTTCCTTTTCTCATAACAAACCACATACCCTTCTTGCATGAATATTTGTTATGTGGAATTTTTCATCTATGGATAAACACAACTTCCTTAGGTGGGTAGCTACATGTAGAACAACAGATTTAAAAACTTTAACCTTTTCCTATAGAAGATAAATAAGGCAAGGGACCTACTTGTTATCTTTCACTTCCCTTTGTCTCCTTTGAATAGCTCCTATCACTCCTTCTCAAACTGAATCTGATCGATAAGTACCTGCAATCATAAACAGAGGAAAAAAACCAATCAAATCAAGAGATCTCTCTACTATAAGAAAATGGAATCGAAATCATTTACACATATAATCATCATACATATAGACAAGAATATGGGAAAAGGTGTAAACAACTTTATTAAGTAGAAGCAAGAGTTACAACCAAAGAAGTATGATCCCATGTCAATCATCCAGCTTGAGTTCCATCCTTCATCACACTAAATGGACAACACTTTGGTGACATAAAAATACTTGCTTACAATCTCAAACCTCAAACTAACAGTATCTCCTTACAAATTCTCAAAGTCTAGCCCCTAATCACTATGATGAGTGCTCAATTTATAAGGAAATGGAGACGGTTTTGTCATAAATTAGGCATTGAATGGCTTTCCAATTTGGGAGATATTTTCCATGGAGGAAGGGATGAGAGGATAGGAGGTTATTTCATTCATTCCCTATCTAATTTTTAGCTCATAGGAGAGGATAAGAGGTGGGAATCTTCTAGAAAGGTCTAGAATGAAGGAATATTCCTAGAACCCTATGAAGATTTCGCTCAATCTTGCCCAGCATAGGTCAAAGTGGGCCTAGGTTCTCTACAGAGCAGGATTGAATGGGCCTAAGTGCTCTACAACGTAGTTACCCCTGACCAAGGTTGCTCTGGTCCCTTAAGAAGTCAATTCAGGATGTCTTCAGGCCAGGAAACTCTCAGGATTGGTGGCATTCAAAGTGATGACTTGTCTAGGGAATGTAGCAACAAAATTAGGGTTTGATGAGCCCTAAAAGTACTGACTGAATGATGGGAGTGATGTGCCCAAATAGACCTATAACAATTGCACCCTAAAGCATGAAGTCTAAAATGATAATTTTGAGTGATATGATTTACAATGTGATGAGGAGGTTTTGAAGCGGATGGTAACCTGCATCAATTACAATACATAATATCATGGTATTTTGGATTTTTTCATGAAACGCTGAGGGAAGGCATACCCATGTTTAGTATATAAAATTTCATTACATGTACATATATATTCATCTACAGATATATACCCATGATAGGATGACCATCAGTGTAAATCCATCTTACAGATGATTTAGTACTTTCTTGAAATCGCAACTCGGATGGATGAAACTAGATCCGGGGCCTTCTATCTCATTCAATAGTTTGCTCAAGTATGAGTCTAACGATGTGAATATGTTATCTAAAGTTGAACATGGGAAGACACCGTCTGATTACCAGCCAATGATGTAAGTCAATAACAGACGCGAGAGAGATCACTGATAATGATAATTATTCTCAAGGTACTACAGTACATTCTGCATGGTGTGAATGGATGTTTTGATGTCGAACACCATACAAATTCTTTTGGTCAAAGGCCAGTGATTTCAACCTATTTCCAGAAGTGAGAAACTTGCCATTGATGTATGCAAGCACCAAGGTACTAAAAGGGTGTTTCTAAGTCAACTTCTTGGATAATGTATTGATGTTGACAAGAAGTGACTCATCACAAGAGGGCCTTGATGTTTCCCATATCAACGAAATGAAATGAGTGTAATGATTTTTGGAGATGAAATGTGACTGACGACACAAGCTTCAAGAATGGCGGTCATGAAAATGAAGGTTTATGTGTATTGCAAAGGATGAATTTAACTAAGTGAATTTTCTTGAACATGTCGGCAACACTGAATGAATTGGGAGCATTGACCCAAAATCAAAGTAATGGATGGTATGATAGACCATAGGTATGATAACCATCAAGCAGATAACCTAACCCAAGTAGTCATAAATTTGAAGTGAAAGTGTCATGTTCAAGAGCGACCTGCTACCATAAACTGGTTTACCCTTTTTCCCATTTTCCCCAGTCATTGTTGACCAATACCTCTTTATTTTTTATCAATCTTGAGGGGGATAACATATGCTTGTTGCATAATTCCACCCTTCAAGTGAATCCATTGCTATGTGATGTTTTAATGAGGCTAGTGAAGGTGAAACTCAGTCTTGTCAAGATGGACAAGTTTGTCACTATTTGATGTTTTAACAAGTTTAACGACAATGAGAACTCACTCCTTTTCATTTTTAGAGAGTTTGAAAAGGGATAGAAAGAAAAATCCATAATTTCTCTTTCGTAAGTTTGTCTATCAAGTCCGAAAAAGCGTAAAATAATATGAGAGAGAACCTATTGACCATTTTCAATCAATGTATTCCTTTTTTGTGAATAATCTATCTCAATTCGGAAAAGGGTTAAAATTATACTGACTAGATTTCGTTTCCAATTTGTTTACGAGCTAAAAAGGACAAGCACTCGACAATCTTTTCATATTTTAAGAATCTGAAAAGAGCTTAAAGAGGACTCCACTTTGAGGAATGAGTGGTGTCTAGGATAGCAACTGGTTCTGGTGATGTTGGAACTTCTCAAAACATGTTGATTTATGTGAAGAGGTTTTCTAATAATACCACCCATTGCAACTATTCCTCAAAAAGGGTAAAACAACTAAGTGAAAGCATATGATCAGCCAGTAGATAGATGGAAGGAGAACCACCAAAGCTCATCTGACAGAAGAGGCTGATAGAATGTAAATCACAAGGGATAAAATGGAGATGGGTTCATTTTTACACAATCTTCAACCATAAGGAACTATGCTTGGATTCAGTTTCATTTTTACACAAGCTTGAAAAGAACAACTATGCTTGAATTCAGTTTCATTTTTACACAAGCTCAAAATGAAAAACTACGCTTGTATTCAGTTTCATTTTTAGACAAGCTTGAAATGAACAACTATTCTTGAATTCAGTTTCATTTTTACACAAGCTTGAAATGAAAAACTATGGTTGGATTCAGTTTACATGCCACTAGCATGATGACTTGATTCTAGGTGCATGCCCCCCAAGCTTCATTGCATTCACCTAAGTAGACTACTCGCGGCTATGAGGTGGATGGAATGAAGGTTCATTTATGAGATAAAGTGAAAGACTCGACTGGGATTTTATGAGATATAATCAAAGACTTGAATTGGAACTTTTCTCCAGGGGATCTTGTTTCATTTTTTGATGAGCTTGACATAAGACAAGGAACTATACTCTGAGACCTATTTCATTTTTTTTAATGAGGTTGCCACCATAAAAGAACTATCCTCATATTCCTTGTTTCATTTTTTAACGACGTTGACACAAGGCAAGGAACTCTCCTCATACCATTTGTTTCATTTTTTAACGAGGGTGACACAAGATAAGGAACTATCCTCATATTCCTTGTTTCATATTTTAAGAATCTTGTCATAAGACAAGGAACTATTGTCATACCATTTGTTTCATTTTTTAATGAGGTTGACACAAGACAAGGAACTATCTTCATATTCCTTGTTTCATTTTTAACAAGCTTGACAGAAGACAAGGAATTATGCTCATACCCTTTGTTTCATTTTTTAATGAGGTTGACACAAGATAAGGAACTATCCTCATATTCTTTGTTATGCAACCAGCTCACAAAAAAATAGAAAATATAGATGAATGCCTTAGAAATAAGCGTCTTCGAGGGGGAAACCTCCTTTACATTACACAAATGAACAATTCTTGGATGATACAAATGACTAAACCTCCCTTCTATATATAGGAGTCTAAGGGGTAACAATATAATCAAGCCGACATAACAGTAATAACATAAGGGCACAAAAAGAACAATAGTGGGTTTCTATGGGGCATACTAGTAACACTATGGGGACAATGGGGGCACAATAATAACAATAAGGGATACAATGACAATAGTAATGGGGGAATCACTAGTATTATAGGGGCCTAACATGCCCCTCTCCTTCCGAAAAGTGTTGTCCTCAATGCTTGAGTAGTTTTGGATGTTTCTGTATAAAATTCTCATCCTCCCATGTGGAATATTCAACAGATAAGTTCTTCCACTTGATGAGATACTCTGAAATTGATCTATTACGCAACTATCGAGTTCTTGTTTCTGTGACTACTTCCGGTTCCAATATGATTTTTCTTTCCTCATCAAGTTCAGGAAATATTGTTTGAACTGGGAGCTTGTCACCTATAACCTTCTTTAAACATGAAACATGGAAAACTTGGTGCACTGGGGAAGCTGCAGGAATCTCCAATTTGTATGCCATAGTACCAATCTTTTGCAACACATTGTACGGACCATAATACTTTGGTGATAATTTATTATCCTTCTTAGCTTGCTTGAGGGACATTTGTTTATATGGTTGTATCTGTAGGAATACCCAGTCACCTACATCAAATTTTTTTTCGCTGCAATGTTGACTTGCCTATTGTTTCATTCTATTTTGTGCCAACATGGGGTTATCCTTTAAGAGTTGGAGAACTTGTTGTTGATGCTCGATGTGATGTTCCACTGCTTGAACCTTATAATTTTCTCTCAAATATGATATGATGGATGGTGGATGATATCCATAAAGTTCCATAAATGGGGTAATTTTTGCTGCAATATGGAAGGAAGTGTTATACCACCATTCAGAAAGAGGCAACCAATTGACCCATTGTGTTTGTTTATCAGATACAAAGCAATGAAGATATCCTTCCAAAAATTTGTTTACTATCTCAGCTTGCCCACCAAATTGAGGATGATAAGATGAGCTATGAGCTAATTGAGTATCGAGACAAGAAAATAATTATGTCCAAAAATTTCCAATGAAAGTGGGATCTTTGTCACTTACAATAATCTTTGGGTTTCCATGTATCTTTTGAATTGTTTCCATAAATGCAGTATAAATTGTATTGGCTTTAAATGGATGTGATAATGCACAAAAGTGTGCATAATTGAAGTCTTTCAACTACCACCATGATGACACTCATTCATTTAGACTTGGGTAAACCTGTGATAAAATCCATTGAAACCTCCTCCCAACATTGGCTTGGAATGGATAAAGGTTATAAGTAGACCTGGGGTCTTAATTGTTTCAACTTTATTTTGTTGGAAAACCAAACATTCCGCCACAAACTTTTGAACATCCCATTCAAGGCCATCCCAAAAAAATTCCTTCTTAACCCTGTGGTAAGTCTTTAAAAATCTTGGGTGCCTTCCTAAGGAAAAGTGTGCAATTCCATAAGAATCTTTTGTTTGAGTTGGGAATTCTTACATAGGTATAAGCGATCTTTGTACCATAATGAATCATTTTTCTAGCTAAATGTATCAGATGTACTAGGATATTGTTATAAATTTCGAATGACTGCACACACTTCTTTGCCATTCTTCCATTCCTCCCTTGCTTCGTTTATCCAATCTCGTTGGATAATAGAAATGGTGCACAACAATGCTTCCACATCCTCATCCTTTTTTGAGAATGCATCTACCACATCATTTTGCTTCTCTTTTTTGTAGATGATTTCAAAGTCACAACCCAACATCTTTGTGACCCATTTTTGTTGCTCTTCAGAGGATAAACTTTGTTCTAAAAAGTATTTAAGTCTATCATGATCCATTTTTACCTTGAAGTGTCTTCCCATTAGGTAGGGTCGCCATTTCTTAAGTGCATGTAGTATTTCCAACATTTCCTTCTCATAAATAGATTTGTGTAAATACTTCCCCTTGATTGGATGACTTTCAAAAGCAATGGGTCTTTCATCTTGCATTGAAACAACATTAATTCCATTTCCTAAAGCATCACATTCCACAATAAAGGTTTTTGTGAAGTCTAGTGTAGCTAAGACCGGTGCTTGGCACATTGCCTCTTTAAGATATTCGAGGCCTTCGTTGCTTCTGGAGTCCATGAAAATGCATCTTTCTTCAATAATGTTGTTAGAGGTGCTACTATTCTCCCATAATTCTTAACAAACTTACAATAATACCCTGTCAACCTAAGAAATCCTCGCAGATTCTTAATGGATGTGGGGATTTTCCATTCCTTAATGGATTTGATTTTTCTAGGGTCTACCTTAACACCTTCATGAGATGTAATATGACCCAGATATTCCACCTGTTGTAATCAAAAAAAACATTTGGAGCTTTTTGCATATAATTGCTTCTCCTCCAATAGTTTGAGCACCATGTCAACATGTTCAACATGATCCTTCCAGGAATTAATGTAGATTAGTATATCATCAAAAAATACTAACAAAAATTTTGTAAGGAAGGGTTTGAAAATGGAATTCATCAAACCTTGAAATGTAGAAGGTTCATTGGTAAGGCCAAAAGGCATGAACCAAAATTCATAATGACCCTCATGAGTTCTAAATGTTGTTTTCAGAATGTCTTTAGTCTTCATTCTGATTTGGTGATATCTTGAATGAAGATCCAACTTGGTGAAGTAAATTGATCGATGCAATTCATCCAATAATTCATCAATGATAGGAAATGGAAATTTATCTTTAATAGTGAGCTTGTTGAGCTCCATATAATCTAGACACATGCACCATGATCCATCCTTCTTGTGTACCAATACTACTGGAGCAGAGAAAGAACTTTGACTAGGTTGAATTATACTAGCCTCTAGCATTTCTGCAACCATACATTCGATTTCACTCTTTTGGGCATAGGGATATCTGTACGGCATGATGTTTGGAGGAAGACTTCCTGAAATCAAATGAATAACATGATCATGATCATGAATAGGTGGGAGACCTTTGGGAGTCTCAAATACCTTGGAATGATTTTCCAGGACTTTTTGGAGATCTAGATAAATAGATGATTTGAAGTGGGAACCTCTAGTGAACATAATTGTGCAATTACACCTCGTTGTTCCTTCTTTAGAATCTTTGTCATACTGTTAGATTTGATTATATTTCCTAGTTTCCCTGCAATATCCCTTAATTAAATTCCTTTCCTTCCGCACAAAATTTCATGAAAAGTTCTTGAAAATTAAAAGCTATTGTACCCAAGGATTGTAGCCATTGGACTCCTAGTACAACATCAGCACCACCCATTGGAATGGAAAGCATTGGACTATTCAATAAATATTCTCCCATGGATAGCTTGATATTATGGAACTTTCCAGAGAAATTTATGGTTCCTCCACTTGCAACCATCACTTGGCACTGTAGTGCTGCATATAGGAAGCAATTCAATTCCTTTGCTATCTTACAATGAATAAAATTATGGGTACTTCCTGAATCAATCAACATTATTACCTTTTTCTTATTCATATGTCCTTCTATCTTGATAGTTTGGGGAGTGGTAATTCCAGCCAATGCATTACAATATATGGTCAAACTAATTTCTTCTTTATCTATGGTTTTTTCCTTGATTATATCCTCTTCTTTTGACATTTCTTGTTCCTTTTCTTCCTCCTCTTCAAAATCTATGTAGAACAATTTCTTCTCAGCACACTTATGACCTTTAGTGTATTTGCTATCACAATTGTAACAAAGCCCTTTTGCTCTTTTTTCTTCCAATTGTTGTGGTGTTAACCTTGTAGGTTGTGGAAGGCTAGGGGCAATAACACTTCCATCTTTATAGTTGTGAGTGGTAGGCTTCTCGGTTGTCATAATTTTTCTTTCCATTTTTCTTGCTAACCTGAATGCTTTCTCCAATGAATCAGGTTCTCAAAGGTGAACCTCATGTTGGATATTATCCTTTAAAGTCCCTATGAACACATCAATCCTATGGTCCTTTGGAATATCTTTTACCCTTATGTTCAATTTTTGGAAGTCCTCAATGTGCTCCATCATTGAACCCTTTTGTTTGAGATTTATCAATTGGCTAAAAAAGGTGTTTCTTTTTGTATCCTCATAATGTGCTATCATTTCTTCCGTAAAAATTGCCCAAGCGACAATTTGTTTATGAGAGGAAAGCCATTGATACCATACAAACTGATTTGGTTCCAAATATAAAGTTGCAATATGTACCTTTTGTGTGTTTTGCAGATTATGGAGATCGAAAATTTTCTCCATCTATAGTATCCATGTTACGGGATCCTTGCCATCAAAATTCCTCATATTGATTTTTGGAACATGGTGTGTCTTCAATCCAACATTGGAGTCTATGAAATCATGATTAACATTTCTTTTTTTCTCATCGTGAGTTCCTTTACTACCCTTTCACCATTAGTGACCATTTCTTGTAGCAACTTATTTAAATTTATCTTCATTTCTTCCATCTTATCATCCATGCCATTCATCTTAGCATCCATGCCATTCATCTTAGATTCCATGCCATCCATCTTAGCTTCCACGTCAACCATCTTAAATTCCACGCCATGCATCTTAACTTGCCATGCATCAAATGCTTGCTTGGTTTCAAGAGACCATTTTATCTTGGCATCCTTTTTTAACATATTTCTTGTCAGTCGTATCAGTTCAGCTAGATTTGGGATAAATCTTCTTAAGAAGTTGATTTTTCCAAGGAATGCTTGCAGCTCTTTTATGTTTCTGGGATATGGGATTTGGAGGATGGCTTGTATTCTTTCAAGATCTATTCTAATCCCATCTTTTGATATGATGTGGCCAAGTAGTTTGCCTTCTTCAAGGCCAAACAGGGACTTCTTGGGATTTAAGGAAATGTCATATTTCCTGCATGTCATGAATATTTGCCTCAAGTGCTTGAGGTGCTCTTCATCAGATTTGTAAAATGGGGTAAGATCATCAAGATAGACAACTAGGAAGTCATGTATTTCTTTGGCAAAAGCAATATCCATTGCTCTTTGGAAGGTAGCACCAGAGTTTTTAAGTCCGAATGGCATCTTAACATACTTAAATGTTCCCCATGGTGTGGTAAAGGCTGTCTTGTCTTGGTCATCCGGGTGAACAAGTATTTGATTGAAACCTGAAAAGCCATCTAGCAAAGAGATTCTAGATGACCCCACTACTCATTGTAGGATGTGATCCATCTTGGGCAAAGGATAGTGGTCTTTTAGGGAGACTTGGTTTAAATTTCTCAGATCTACACAAATTCTAATCTCACCTGTCTTCTTTCTTGTGGGAACTAGATTGGATACCCATTCAGAAAATCTGATGGGTGCTATTATGCCTGCTTCAAACATCCTCTTTACTTCCTTCTCAATCATGGGAAGAAGCATAGTTTTAATTCTTCTAAGTTTCTGTTTGAAAGGTTTCTGGTTTGGTTTTAAGGGAATGGTGTGTTGAATTATTGAAGTGTCATAGGACTTCAAGTCCTCATAACTCCAAGTAAATACCTCTTGGAACTCTTTAAACGAATCAATGTACTTGGGCTTTTGATCAAGTGGTAAATTTTTGGACAATTTGATCATTTTGGGATTCTCTGCTGTCCCAATGTTGTGTTCTTCTATAGCAGCGTTCAATGGTTGTAATTTTGGCTTTCTGGGAACATCATTAGCGTCAAACGTGTCTTCTAATGGGGTTAGGCCAGCAGGTAGAAAATTGTCCTTTAAGTCAATGATCTCTGCCTCTGTTTTGGCAATTTATTCCAAATGCATTTGTTTCAGCTGTTCTATGTTTGTTTTGTCAAAAATAGTCAGGTTTAGGATTTGTTTCGCTGTTGCAGCTGTTACAGCCTGCTGGTTTTTATTTGTTTGTTGTTGGTCATCCTTCATAGCATCCATGTCAATGCTAATATTCGAAAACTCATGCTCTAGGGTGAGGAAATTGTTGATCTGGACGTCATCTTCAAACACTTGTCAATCTCTAACGTTATTTGGGACAGAGGGCCTATGTTTTGTTTCAGCTGTAAAGTGATGGTTTGGCTCAAAGGGAAGCTTGCATGTACTAGCAAAGGTGGCTAGGCTGTGGGCATGAATGTTATGTTCTCTTGAAATCTTGGCCAGGCTGAATTCAGTGAATGCATTGAGTATATTAGTGGCAGAAGTCCTATAAGCTCTCATTCTATTGTCATTGGTAACAAAATTACCTTTCATCTGTTGTATGATTAAATTGGAGTCACCTAGAATGGACACTTTTGTAGCTCCTAAAGCTTTGAGCAGTTTAAGGCCTAAAAGCAGAGCCTCATACTCTGCCATGTTATTTGTGCATTTGAAATTCAGTCTGTAGGCATGTCCTTCTGCATGATTATTATATGTATTGTGAATCCAGACACCTGCCCCTGCTCCTAACTTGTTGACAGAGCCATCAAACTCTAAATACCATGTGATTTCTTGCTTGTGGTTAGTACTAAGAGTTTTAGTCATTCTTACAGTGGGCAGATTTGAAATTTCTATTTGGGGAGGTTCTTCTAGCCTGCTGGTTGCATTAATTGCTGTGACAGACTCATGGGTATGTGCAACCGATTCTTCGTTGATTTGTGCTTGTTGTTCTAGAGCCAAAGGCTCATCATCAGTTGGAGAATTTGTTTTATCATTAAACAAAATAAAAGAATCCATGTCAGAATGGATTGAGTAAATGGGAAAATTTTCAGGCTTACTCTCACTACTTACCACATATTTCATGAGTGTTTCTCTGTACAATCTCTTTGGTTGCCCAAAGACTGAAATAGTAGCATAGGAGAGGTCTAGTTGAAGGGATCCTTGGAGCTTTGCTCCCCATGATCTTGACAGGAGCATACCATATTTTGGTGGGATTTCAGCCACCACCACATCCATGAGGATGGTCTTGTTGGTATATTGGACTAAGGAGACACACAAGCCTTTGATGAGGCCTAAACACTTGACTTGACTTGAGTCAAATGAGTATAAATCTTTGTAGGGTCTTGCAATATCAAGGTTCAGCTTTTCCATAACTGCTTTGGGCATCAGATTGTGTGATGCTCCTGAATCAAACATGGCATTGTGCAAGATTTTTTCATGTACATGTAAACTAACATAAAAGGGCAAAACAGATCCATATGTTGACTTTCCATTAACCTCTGGGCCAAACAACAGTTCAGGGGTATCATCTAGAACATTTACATCGTCCTTATTCTCTGGGACTTGAAGTGATCTTTGAATTTGTTGCCTATATACATCATGTTGGGCAAGTTCTGAGAGGGGGATGGATATCATCAACTTAGCTATTTCTGCCTCTAAATTAAATGGCTTTTCCAAAGGAGCCTTGGTGTTGATAATGGCAGTTTTTTGTGTTTCATTTGAATTATCTGCTATTTGCTCTTGTTTATCAACATTATGGGAATTGATTGCTTGCGGTTTTTCAACTTCAGGAGGGCTTTTTGGAATGCTATTGGAGTTTTGCTCAGAGGAAGAAGGTGGCAAAAGCTGATCTACAGAAGGCTGCACTTCTATAATGTCTTCTACAGTCACTTGATGCAGGTTTGGGATAGGTATATCAGCTGGTTCTGTCATGACAGCCTTTCTCTTAATCTTGTTGGGTTGTTTGCCATTCTTCGTTTTGCTAGGTTCAGAAATATCAATGGTCCTAGTTCTCAGCTTATATTGTTTGTGGACCTCATACACAGCAGTATCATAACCTTGTTTAAAATCAAAAGACTCACCAGAATTAGTCTAAAATTGACTAAAGTCATGCTCATCTTGGTCTTCTTGGCTCAGAAAAGTTTGATGCTCACCCTTTAGATCCATGAGGTTCATGTGAGTGTCTTCTGTTTGCTCATTGGATGTAGATCCCTCAACATAGTTATCCTGAAAAGGGGGTCTTATGTTGTGATCTGGGCTTGACCTACTAGCATTTGTGTTCTGCATTTTCCTAAAATTTGGGTTCCTTATGGTATTGGACTGTTGTCCTTCCCATGATGATCTCCTCTCAATGCTTTCTACTCTATCTCCCAGCCTTTGCATGCCACTGATAATAGCATCAAGCTTTTGTTCTAAGGCTGAGGATTCTTCCTTAAAGGTGGTTCTTCTTTCCATTCTAGCTCTGTTTCTTTTGGCAATTAGGTTTTCCTCTATGCTGACAGCAACATTTTGCATATCTGCAAGGGTCTAAGGAGCTCTTTCTTTTAACTGGTATGCCATATCCGAGTCGAATCCATCAGGGAATTTATACAAGGCAAGGTCAGGTGGGGGTCTTAAGTTCTGTGGTATTGCATTATAGACATTGTTGAACCTTGCACAGTACTCCAAAACAGTCTCCTGAGGACCTCTTTTAATTGTATCATATTCAGCTAGTATGTGCAAGGGGTCTTTGTTTTTCTCCCATCTGTTGGTAAAGGATTGGTAAAGCTCATCCGGAGTAGTTAAGGAATTTGCAGCAAGTGATCTAAACCAAGTTCTTACATCACCGATTAAACATTGAACAAAAATTCTCATTCTCACGCTATCATCATCTATCTCGTAGTTTTCAAAATAGTCTTGCATTTGTTTGGTATGCTAAAGGGCTGTGAAAGGACCGGTACTGTCAAAATAGGTAATTTTAGATTGGTACTCCTGAGGTAAAGCCCCAGGATTAGCAGGCAATTGCAGGGGTGCATATCTATTAGCCATATTGGCAGGGATAAGTGGGACAATGGGGATAAATGGAATAACAGGGATAACAAGGATAGCAGAAGTAATTGGAACAGTAGTAGTGGTATTTGTAGTATGTGCAGTGAATGGAGGTGTGGATGGAGTGCTTTAAGATGTGGATGATGAACAAGGGGAAGTAGGGGTTGAAGGAAATAAAACCTTAACAGGAGTTGGAACACAACTTGGGAGAGCTACTTCAGGACTCAAATCAGCAAAATCTTCTCTTTGCCCTTGCTTCCTGAGGATCATCGGGATTAAGTTCGGATTTTCAAAAGTAGTTGGGGGATTTGGGTCTGGATTTGACCTTGTATATCGTGGATTCTTCTTGGGAGCCAGCTTCTGAACTGTTTTGGTATTTTTCTGGGAATGTTTCTTAGAATTAGCAAGGAACTGATCAAATTTTGGAACCGCTATCTATAGCTTAAAACTAGCATGAAGATTGACCGAAGAAGCTTTTATTTACTTCTGTCAATGCAAAGCAAATACGGTTTCAAAGGCTACCTGGCTAACATCCAGGCTTCATCTGTAGTTTTAAGGAATGTACAACAATTAGAAAATTGATTTCTCAGTGGATTCTTCCAACCTGTTTTATGAATTTAACTGAGGAGATTCCCTAGTGGAGTCACCATTATCTTATCACTCAGGTTGTCCCTCAGGTTGGAGTAAAGGGATACGGCCAAGGTAACCACAAACCAACTTTGGACTGCATGTTCTAGCCCACCTGTAGTCAGAGAGGGCTCTCTCTTTCTGATCTAGCTTTGTTGATAATGATTTTAGGCTAGCTATTGATTTCAGGGGTTTTGTTTGTGTTTTGGAGGGAAGATTGATGTTTTCAGATAAAGAGGCAGGTATAGTGTGAAAATTTCAAACCATTGGGCATGGAGTCAAGGAGTAAGACTGCTGGTGCGTTTTCTTTGTCACAGGAGAAATAAGGAGCAAGGTAGCTGCACATGGAACAATTTTTCAAGTTTAAAGGATGAAAAGAATGCTAAGGAAGGAGAGGCAATTAAGAATCTCTCAGTCAGCTTAACAGAGAAGGGTGGATGAGCTCTATCTAAGGGCAGTAAACAATCCCTAGATAACTGTCAAACACATGTGAATTAGGGTAAATATGAGCCACGGGGAATTCATATTCATGTCCAATTCATTTCAGATGAAAATATAAAGAAACAGCAGAAATTGAGCCTAGAGTGCAGTTAAACAAGTTCTAAGCTAATCTTTCTTTTTGCTATTTAGATGGTGAAAAAATGAAAATAGAGGTAAGAGGCACTTATTGATTCATGTTGCAGCACAAGAATTCCATCATTCAGTCTCCAAAGACCATTAACAACACATCAGACAATCATTCCTCCAATCTCTTTAGCAATCTTTGATTAAAGAAAAGTATTAGACATACAGTGTGAGTCTCTAATTAAAAGTTATCAATCGACCGACCCTTGAAACAATACAGAGGGTGGTATATATAGAAAAAATTCTCCAAAATTGTTTATTACATCTTTGACCTAAACAGGTCTGAAAGTAAAATATTACTTTAACCTAAACCTATCAGGAATAAATGCAATAAAATATCTATGGGCTGCGCTGAGGGCAGCCATATCAAAACTGAATTAATGCGTTGTCCTCGGTGGCTTGGTGCAGTGCTTCTGCAATAACTGTGCATGGACTTCTGCTCCATAGTAGTTCGGTGGCTTTAAGTGCTTTAACTGTGATTTGAGAGATGGGGTGGGCTTACACCTTCTGATTTGACTTTGCTGGAGGCCATTCAATGTTGACCTGCTTTGGGAACTGAAGATTTCCATTAAAAATTTAACTGATACTCTTTGCCGCTTCGTCTTTCCTCTGATATTCTTTGACAACTGAATCGGGCCAGTTCTCTCCTTCGCTGTGGGTCAAATCAAAATTTAATGGCCACTGTTCAGCCCTCTGTTTCCTTTAGAACTGTCTTTTGATCCTTTCTGCATGCCTCGCGAAGAAAAACGGGTCATTCGGTGCCTTTTGGGCTTGCTGGGGGCTGCGCAATGGGGGGCTTTCCACTTCGGCCCATTTCCTGTAGCCATGCGCAATTTTCGCCTCTTGCGCCAAAAACTGATGATGATGTCAGCATGACGTGAGTAGGTGGGACCATTGTACAGCGGATGACGTGGTAGGGTGACGTCAACAGGGTGATGTTAGCATGTACGGTGGGTGACGTGGCAGTGACACGATGGTAGTGACGTGGCAAGGGTGACTCGGCAGGAGGCCGATGTTGTGCAGATGACGTGGCATGGTGACGAGGCAGACACGTAGAACAGGATAGGTGACATGCGGCGCGCATACATAAGGCGGAAAATGGTTTCATCGGACTGCTTTCTGTACGGGAGCAGTATCCGTCAGAGCCCTTCCGATGCAATAGAAGGCGGACAGGTGTCTTTTGTATGCCGGAAAAACTGCCTCGCCATTGGAAGCTAACAGCCGAGCAGCGGGGCGCCTCCAAAATCGTCGAGAGCCGTCAGATGGGGAGGGCCCGATCCGACGGTGGACGGAGCGCAGAGCTGGCGGTGGTTTAAGCGGGGGATCTGTGCTAATATTCAGATCTTCATAAAATGCCGCGGGGAGTGTTTACACTTTGGTTTTGTGGGTTTACACAAGCGGGGGAGAACAAAATTTAATGTTTAATAACACTTTAAACATTATCTTTGTGCAAATGATTGCGGAGGGGTAAAGCTATAGGGTTTTGAGGACAGCGAGGCGGGTAAAGGTTCTTGGTCTAACCAGAGGTTTAGACCAATCCCAGTTTCATGACACAGATGGGTTCATAATAGTCCTAGGTGGATTACTATGTCCCAGGACTGAAAAAATACATAGCTATAGTGCTATAAGGTGGGGTATGTACATAGGGGAGTTATTAACATAGATTTAGTAGGGGAAGGAAAAAATAGATAGGGATTTACATAATAGAGTCAGTGGTTAATATGAAGATGATGAGAAAGCACTAAGGTAAGGAACCTTAGGCTATTTTGGGGGAAAAGAACTTTGTAAAAGAAGAATGGAAATCCTTGAGTGAGGCAGATCTTCACCAAGGCCAATGTTATGGAACATGATGAGACTAAGAGGCTCAAGCAGATCTTGACCTCTTTGGGAAAATTAGTGAGTGATTTGGGGAATAAGAAGAAAGGGGAGTTAGTTATGTCCAGCTTGAGTTCCTCCAGATGAAAAACTACATCATGACTGTGATCTGAAAAGATATAACACTTAGAAACACAAAATTGATCATGAATCATCATTCTGCAACCTCAAAAAACTACCTATCCAGCCTACTTTCCTAACATTTTTTCTTATTTTTGGTTTGGGTGCACTTAGACTTGTAGACCCAGCTTTACAATTTTTCTTTTGATTGCTTTCCTATCTAAATCTACACTTATTTCTGCCAAGGGCCCAGATTAAGCGATTGGGCTCCTTTGATTCTCTACCTATCTACAAATCTGCCAAGATTAAGCTGTTTGGACAGATATTATTCTCTATATTCTAAAACAAGAAATTGAAACCTAGGGAGACCAAGGTTTAAGCTGTTTGGCCCTCCCTTTTATAGAACATTCTTTAAAAATGGTTAAGTCATCAAAATTTGGAGTACAGTAGAGGCACTTGGACTAGCACACTTTTATGACTTCTTCCTTGGCCTTCTTTAAGGAAAAATGGAACCTTGCAGCATGAAAGATGACATATTTGGCATGTAAAAATGTCAATCATGAAAAATGAACACCTGTTGCAACAGGAGGCTAACAGTGGCTCCACTTGGGGATGGCTTTTCCCTGTGAAAAGCCAAGAACATCAGGTCAGACTGCCTTGATCTTCTGTGGTTGTTGTGGATTGAAGGAACTTCTTTATGCTGGCTGTTAGATAATTAAATCTTTGTAATATGAACAACCTTCTCCTTAACTGAAATACTGTGAAATGCATAGCACTGCCTACTTTCTTCTGCGTGCTTGCTATCATGTAGAATGTTGCTTGAGCATTGCCTTTGAAACATTCTCAAAACATGGATCAAAACTGATGTGTTTGCTTCGCTTTTGCTTTGACCAAGGGTGCTGATATGAAACTAAAAAAACTCCTCTGTTTTGATACTTTTTACTGAAGACTGCAAACAACTTCCCTTTACCATGAATTGTTGTGAAGTGACTGTGCTACTCTTTGCTGTTTTGTTGAGGTTAGGGAAAAGACATATTTACTGCTACTCCTTTAACATTCAGAAAATAAAACAAAACGTTGATATATACAAATATTACTGTACAAAATATATATACAAAGCTGCATTGTATCCCTTAAAAGGGATCCTAGTAATGTTTCAGTATACGGCCATTGACAGGGCCTTCTTGAATAGAACTATCCTCTACAGACTTGAGAAAATAAGTGTTATTTCCCTGAACAGCAGAAATAACGAATGGTCCCTTCCATAAAAAATCAAACTTGGCATGTTTGCCCTTGTCTTCTCTTCATGAGTCCCACCTTAGAACTTTGTCACCAATGTAGAAATCCTCAGCCTTAACTCTCTTATCAAACATCTTTTTGAGTTTTTCTTGCAAAATTTGAGCTCTGTCATAAACTTTTTCTCTGGTTTGCTGAAGATGAATGGTCTGATTAATCCTTCTTTGAATGTCATTTGGTTCAGCCTGAATTTCCTGTAACAGTCTAATGGTCGGAATGCCCAAGGATGATGGAAATCTGGCCTCCATGCCATATACCAGCTCATAAGGGCTCATTCCAATGGATTTCTTGCTTGAAAGTCTGTCTGCCCATAGGGCATTTACCAGCTTTTTGTGCCAGTTCTTCTTGTTCTCTTCTAGCACTTTCTTTATGATGTTGATGAGGCTCTTGTTGGAGGATTTGGCCAAGCCATTTCCTTGAGGGTAATAGGCTGTAGAGTGGCCCAAGGTAATATGAAATTTGTGGCAAAAACTAACCATCTTTTTGGATTTGAAGGCAGCAGCGTTGTCAGTGATGATTTTCTCAGGGCAGCCAAATCTGGAAAGGATATTGCACTCAAGGAATTGGATGATGATGGTGTCATTGGCTTGCCTGCAGGGGATGGCTTCAACCCATTTAGTGAAATAGTCGGTGGCTGTTAGGATCCATTTGTGCTGGCCTGAGGAAGAGGGATGGATTTCTCCAATGAAGTCAAGACCCCATTGTTGGAAAGGCTTTTCGGTTGATATGGGTTTCAAGGGCAGGGGCAACAACTTTCTTTTGCCCTCAAATATTTGGCATTTGTGACATGACATGGCAAACTTTTTTACATCTGCAAAAAGAGAGGGCCAGTAAAAACCAGCCCTTAAAATTTTATCAGCGGTGGACTTCCAATATAGATGTCCTCCACAGTCACCTGCATGGAATTATTTCATGACATTGTTAATTTCACTCATGGTTAAACAATTAAGCAATATACCTTCATGATTTCTCCAAAATAATGCACCATCTATGACACAAAACTTTAAAGCCTTTATTTTCAAAAATCTTTTCTTGGTTCTGGACAATCCTGGGGGAGCAAACAGGTTTAACAGTACAAAACATATATCAGCATACCATGGAGATTGCAAAAAGGTCTCACTGATCTGTGGAGTCGCCAGCTCCTGTTCATTGTCCAGTTGGTTAATGTCTAAGGCTTGAAAGTTTGTTTCGGACATCAGTTTAGCTAAACCTTGTCCCTTTATCAGCTTGGTTGGTTTTATTTCTATGTCATACTCAAGGATGTTTGCTATCCACTTGCCTCTTTTGCCTTCTAATCCCTCTTGGGTTAGTATGTCTTTTACAACAGCATTTGGGACACAGGCAATCACATGTGAATATAAAATGTACACTCTAAAATCCTTGATGGCCTTAACGAGTGCATAGGCCTCCTTTTCCATGATTGGGTACTTCAAAGGGGCATCTCTTAAGGCTCGACTGAAAAATGCAATTGGCTTTTCAGCTCCTTGTTCATCTTTTTGCAAAAGGACAGCAGCTATAGTATGATCAGATGCAAAAGAAAAAATGATAAAATATTTTTCAAATTGTGGGCTAGTGAGGATAGGGGTTTGGGTTAAGGCCGTTTTGATACTCTCAAATGCTTGCTTGGTTTCAAGAGACCATTTTATCTTGGCATCCTTTTTTAACATATTGCTTGTCAGTCGTATGATTTCAGCGAGATTTGGGATAAATCTTCTTAAGAAGTTGATTTTTCCAAGGAATGCTTGCAGCTCTTTTATGTTTATGGGATATGGGATTTGGAGGATGGCTTGGATTCTTTCAGGATCTATTCTAATCCCATCTTTTGATATGATGTGGCCAAGTAGTTTCCCTTCTTCAAGGCCAAACAGGGACTTCTTGGGATTTAAGGAAATGCCATATTTCCTACATGTCATGAATATTTGCCTCAAGTGCTTGAGGTGCTCTTCATCAGATTTGGAAAATGGGGTAAGATCATCAAGATAGACAACTAGGAAGTCATGTATTTCTTTGGAAAAAGCAATATCCATTGCTCTTTGGAAGGTAGCACTAGCGTTTTTAAGTCCGAATGGCATCTTAACATACTTAAATGTTCCCCACGGTGTGGTAAAGGCTGTCTTGTCTTGGTCATCCGGGTGAACAAGTATTTGATTGAAACCTGAAAAGCCATCTAGCAAAGAGATTCTAGATGACCCCACTACTCTTTGTAGGATGTGATCCATCTTGGGCAAAGGATAGTGGTCTTTTAGGGAGACTTGGTTTAAATTTCTCAGATCTACACAAAGTCTAATCTCACCTGTCTTCTTTCTTGTGGGAACCAGATTGGATACCCATTCAGAAAATCTAATGGGTGCTATTATGCCTGCTTCAAACATCCTCTTTACTTCCTTCTCAATCATGGGAAGAAGCATAGGGTTAATTCTTCTAAGTTTCTGTTTGAAAGGTTTCTGGTATGGTTTGAAGGGAATGGTGTGTTGAATTATTGAAGTGTCATAGGACTTCAAGTCCTCATAACTCCAAGAAAATACCTCTTGGAACTCTTTAAACGAATCAATGTACTTGGGCTTTTGATCAGGTGGTAAATTTTTGGACAATTTGATCATTTTGGGATTCTCTGCTGTCCCAATGTTGTGTTCTTCTATAGCAGCGTTCAATGGTTGTAATTTTGGCTTTCTCGGAACATCATTAGCATCAAACATGTCTTCTAATGGGGTTAGGCTAGCAGGCAGAAAATTGTCCTTTAAGTCAATGATCTCTGCCTCTGTTTTGGCAATTTCTTCCAAATGCATTTGTTTCAGCTGTTCTATGTTTGTTTGGTCAAAAACAGTCGGGTTTAGGATTTATTTGGCTGTTGCAGCTGTTACAGCCTGCTGGTTTTCATTTGTTTGCTGTTGGGCATCCTTCATAGCATCCATGTCAATGCTAATATTCGAAAACTCATGCTCTAGGGTGAGGAAATTGTTCATCTGGACGTCATCTTCAAACACTTGCCAATCTCTAACGTTATTTGGGACAGCGGGCCTATGTTTTGTTTCAGCTGTAAAGTGATGGTTTGGCTCAAAGGGAAGCTTGCATGTACTAGGAAAGGTGGCTAGGCTGTGGGCATGAATGTTATGTTCTCTTGAAATCTTGGCCAGGCTGAATTCAGTGAATGCATTGAGTATATTAGTGGCAACAGTCCTATAGGCTCTCATTCTATTGTCATTGGTAACAAAATTACCTTTCATCTGTTGTATGATTAAATTGGAGTCTCCTAGAATGGACACTTTCGCAGCTCCTAAAGCTTTGAGCAGTTTAAGGCCTAAAAGCAGAGCCTCATACTCTGCCATGTTATTTGTGCATTTGAAATTCATTCTGTAGGCATGTCCTTCTGCATGATTATTATATGTATTGTGAATCCAGACACCTGCCCCTGCTCCTAACTTGTTGACAGAGCCATCAAACTCTAAATACCATGTGATTTCTTGCTTGTGGTTAGTACTAAGAGTTTTAGTCATTCTTACAATGGGCAGATTTGAAATTTCTGTTTGGGGAGGTTCTTCTAGCCTGTTGGTTGCATTAATTGCTGTGACAGACTCATGGGTATGTGAAACCGATTCTTCGTTGATTTGTGCTTGTTGTTCTAGAGCCAAAGGCTCATCATCAGTTGGAGAATTTGTTTTATCATTAAACAAAATAAAAGAATCCATTTCAAAATGGATTGAGTAAATGGGAAAATTTTCAGGCTTACTCTCACTACTTACCACATATTTCATGAGTGTTTCTCTGTACAATCTCTTTGGTTGTCCAAAGACTGAAATAGTAGCATAGGAGAGGTCTAGTTGAAGGGATCCTTGGAGCTTTGCTCCCCATGATCTTGACAGGAGCATACCATATTTTGGTGGGATGTCAGCCACCACCACATCCATGAGGATGGTCTTGTTGGGATATTAGACTAAAGAGACACACAAGTCTTTGATGAGGCCTAAACACTTGACTTGACTTGAGTCAAATGAGTATAAATCTTTGTACGGTCTTGTAATATCAAGGTTCAGCTTTTCCATAACTGCTTTGGGCATCAGATTGTGTGATGCTCCTGAATCAAACATGGCATTGTGCAAGATTTTGTCATGTACATGTAAACTGACATAAAAGGGAAAAACAGATCCATATGTTGACTTTCCATTAACCTCTGGGCCAAACAATAGTTCAGGGGTATCATCCAGAACATTTACATCGTCCTTATTCTCTGGGACTTGAAGTGATCTTTGAATTTGTTGCCTATATACATCATGTTTGGCAAGTTCTGAGAGGGGGATGGATATCTTCAACTTAGCTATTTCTTCCTCTAAATTAAATGGCTTTTCCAAAGGAGTCTTGGTGTTGATAATGGCAGTTTTTTGTGTTTCATTTGAATTATCTGCTATTTGCTCTTGTTTATCAGCATTATGAGAATTGATTGCTTGCAGTTTTTCAACTTCAAGAGGGCTTTTTGGAACGTTGTTCGAGTTTTGCTCAGAGGAAGAAGGTGGCAAAAGCTGATCTACAGAAGGTTGCGCTTCTGTAATGTCTTCTACAGTCACTTGATGCGGGTTTGGGATAGGTATATCAGCTGGTTCTGTCATGAATCTTGTTGGGCTGTTTGCCATTCTTCGTTTTGCTAGACTCAGAAATATCAATGGTCCTAGTTCTCAGCTTATATTGTTTGTGGACCTCATACACAGCAGTATCATAACCTTGTTTAAAATCAAAAAACTCACCAGACTTAGTCTGAAATTGACTAAAGTCATGCTCATCTTGGTCTTCTTGGCTCAGAAAAGTTTGATGCTCACCCTTTAGATCCATCAGGTTCATGTGAGTGTCTTCTGTTTGCTCATTGGATGTAGATCCTTCAACATAGTTATCCTGAAAAGGGGGTCTTATGTCGTGATCTGGGCTTGACCTACCAGCATTTGTGTTCTGCATTTTCCTAAAATTTGGGTTCCTTATGGTATTGGACTGTTGTCCTTCCCATGATGATCTCCTCTCAACACTTTCTACTCTATCTCCTAGCCTTTGCATGCCACTGATAATAGCATCAAGCTTTTGTTCTAAGGCTGAGGATTCTTCCTTAAAGGTGGTTCTTCTTTCCATTCTAGCTCTGTTTCTTTTGACAATTAGGTTTGCCTCTACGCTGACAGCAACATTTTGCATATCTGCAAGGGTCTGAGGACCTCTTTCTTTTAGCTGGTATGCCATATCCGGGTCGAATTCATCAGGGAATTTATACAAGGCAAGGTCAGGTGGGGTTCTTAAGTTCTGTGGTATTGCATTATAGACATTGTTGAACCTTGCACAGTACTCCAAAACAGTCTCCTGAGGACCTCTTTTAATTGTATCATATTCAGCCAGTATGTGCAAGGGGTCTTTCTTTTTCTCCCATCTGTTGGTAAAGGATTGGTAAAGCTCATCCGGAGTAGTTAAGGAATTTGCAGCAAGTGATCTAAACAAAGTTCTTACAACAATGGTTAAACTTTGAACAAAAATTCTCATTCTCATGCTATCATCGTCTATCTCGTAGTTTTCAAAATAGTCTTGCATTTGTTTGGTATGCTGAAGGGCTGTGAAAGGACCAGTACTGTCAAGGTAAAGCCCGAGGATTAGCAGGCAATTGCAGGGGTGCATATCTATTAGCCATATTGGCAGGGATAAGTGGGACAACGGGGATAAATGGAATAACAAGGATAACAAGGATAGCAGAAGTAATTGGAACAGTAGTAGTGGTATTTGTAGTATGTGCAGTGAATGGAGGTGTGGATGGAGTGATTTGAGATGTGGATGATGAACAAGGGGAACTAGGGGTTGAACGAAATAAAACCTTAACAGGAGTTGGAACACAACTTGGGAGAGCTACTTCAGGACTCAAATCAACAAAATCTTCTCTTTGCCCTTGCTTCCTGAGGATCATCGGGATTAATGTCGGATTTTCAAAAGCAGCTGGGGGATTTGGGTCTGGATTTGACCTTGTATATCGTGGATTCTTCTTGGGAGCCAGCTTCCGAACTGTTTTGGTATTTTTCTGGGAATGTTTTTTAGAATTAGCAAGGAACTGATCAAATTTTGGAACTGCTACCTATATCTTAAAACTAGCATGAAGATTGACTGAAGCAACTTTTATTTACTTCTGTCAATGCAAAGCAAAGACAGTTTCAAAGGCTACCTGGCTGACATCTAGGCTTCATCTGTAGTTTTAAGGAATGTACAACAATTAGGAAATTGATTTCTCAATGGATTCTTCCAACTTGTTTTATGAATTTAACTGAGGAGATTCCCCAGTGGAGTCGCCATTATGTTATCACTCAGGTTGTCCCTCAGGTTGGAGTAAAGGGATACAGCCGAGGTAACCACAAACCAACTTTGGACTGCAGGTTCTAGCCCACCTGCAGTCAGAGAGGGCTCTCTCTTTCTGATTTAGCTTTGTTGATGATGATTTTAGGCTAGCTATTGAGTTCAGGGGTTTTGTTTGTGTTTTGGAGGGAAGATTGATGTTTTCAGGTAAAGAGGCAGGTATAGTGTGAAAATTTCAAACCATTGGGCATGGAGTCAAGGAGTAAGACTGCTGGTGCGTTTTCTTTGTCACAGGAGGAATAAGGAGCAAGGTAGCTGCACATGGAACAATTTTTCAAGTTTAAAGGATGGAAAGAATGCTAAGGAAGGAGAGGCAATTAAGAATCTCTCAGTCAGCTTAACAGAGAAGGGTGGATGAGCTCTATCTAAGGGCAGTAAAGAATCCCTAGATAACTGTCAAACACATGTGAATTAGGGTAAATATGAGCCACGGGGAATTCATATTCATGTCCAATTCATTTCAAATGAAAACATAAAGAAATAGCAAAAATTGAGCCTAGAGTGCAGTGAAACAAGTTCTAAGCTAATCTTTCTTTTTGTTATTTAGATGGTGAAAAAATGAAAACAAAGGTAAGAGGCACTTATTGATTCATGTTGCAGCACAAGAATTCCATCATTCAGTCTCCAGAGACGATTAACAACACATCAGACAGTCATTCCTCCAATCTCTTCAGCAATGTTTGATTAAAGAAAAGTATTAGACATATAGTGCTAGTCTCTAATGAAAAGTTATCAATCGACCGACCCTTGAAACAATACAGAGGGTGGTATATCTAGAAAAAATTCTCCAAAATTGTTTATTACATCTTTGACCTAAACAGGTCTGAAAGTAAAAGATTACTTTAACCTAAACCTATCAGGAATAAATGCAAGAAAATATCTATGGGCTGTGCTGAGGGTAGCCGTATCAAAACTGAATTAATGCATTGTCCTCGGTGGCTTGGTGCAGTGCTTCTGCAATAACTGTGCATGGACTTCTGCTCCATTGTACTTCGGTGGCTTTAAGTGCTTTAACTGTGATTTGAGAGCCAGGGTGGGCTTACACCTTCTGATTTGACTTTGCTGGAGGCCATTCAATGTTGACCTACTTTGGGAACTGAAGATTTCCATTAAAAATTTAACTGATACTCTTTGCCGCTTCATCTTTCCTCTGGTACTCTTTGACAACTGAATCGGGCAGGTTCTCTCCTTCGCTATGCATCAAATCAAAATTTAATGGCCGCTATTCAGCCCTCTGTTTCCTTTAGAACTGTCTTTTGATACTTTCTGCATGCCTTGCGATGAAAAACAGGTCATTCGGCGCCTTTTGGGCTTGCTGGGGGCTGCGTAATGGGGGGCTTTCCACTTCGGCCCATTTCCCGTAGCCATGCGCGATTTTCGCCTCTTGCGCCAAAAACTGATGATGACGTCAGCATGATGTCAGTAGGTGGGACCATGGTACGATGGATGACATGGCAGGGTGACGTCAACAGGGTGACGTCATCATGTACGGTGGGTGACGTGGCAGTGACACGGTGGAAGTGACGTGGCAAGGGTGACTCGGCAGGAGGCCGATGTTGTGCAGATGACGTGGCACAGTGACAAGGCAGACACATAGAATAGGATAGGTGACATGGGGCACGTGTACAGAAGGCAGAAAACGGTTTCATGGGACCGCTTTCTGTACGGGAGCAGTATCCGTCAGAGCCCTTCCGATGCAATAGAAGGCGGACAGGTGTCTTTTGTACGACGGAAAAACCACCTCACCATCAGAAGCTAACGGCCGAGTAGCGGGGCGCCTCCGAAATCATCGAGAGCCGTCAGATGGGGAGGGCCCAATCCGACGGTGGACGGAGCGTGGAGTTTGCGGCGGGTTTAAGCGGGGGATCTGCACGAATATTCGGATCTTCATAAAATTCCGCAGGGAGTGTTTACACTTTGGTTTTGTGGGTTTACACAAGCAGGGGAGAAAAAAATTTAATGTTTAATAACACTTTAAACATTATCTTTGTGCAAATGATTGCGGAGGGGTAAAGCTACAGGGTTTTGAGGACAGCGAGGCAGGTAAAGGTTCTTGGTCTAACCAGAGGTTTAGACCAATCCCAGTTTCATGACATGGATGGGTTCATAATAGTCCCAAGTGGATTACTATGTCCCAGGACTGAAAAAATACATAGCTATAGTGCTATAAGGTGGGGTATGTACATAGGGGAGTTATTAACATAGATTTAGTAGGGGAAGGAAAAAATAGATAGGGATTTACATAATAGAGTCAGTGGTTAATATGAAGATGATGAGAAAGCACTAAGGTAAGGAACCTTAGGCTATTTTGGGGGAATAGAACTTTGTAAAAGAAGAATGGAAATCCTTGAGTGAGGCAGATCTTCACCAAGGCCAATGTTATGGAACATGATGAGACTAAGAGGCTCAAGCAGATCTTGACCTCTTTGGGAAAATTAGTGAGTGATTTGGGGAATAAGAAGAAATGGGAGTTAGTTATGTCCATCTTGAGTTCCTCCAGATGAAAAACTGCATCATGACTGCGATCTGAAAAGATATAACACTTAGAAACACAAAATTGATCATGAATCATCATTCTGCAACCTCAAAAAACTACCTACCCAGCCTACTTTCCTAACATTTTTTCTTCTTTTTGGTTTGGGTGCACTTAGAGTTGCAGACCCAGCTTTACAATTTTTCTTTTGATTTCTTTCCTATCTAAATCTACACTTATTTCTGCCAAGGGCCCAGATTAAGCGATTGGGCTCCTTTGATTCTCTACCTATCTACAAATCTACCAAGATTAAGCTGTTTGGACAGATATTATTCTCTATATTCTAAAACAGGAAATTGAAACCTAGGGATACCAAGGTTTAAGCTGTTTGGCCCTCCCTTTTATAGAACATTCTTTAAAAATGGTTAAGTCATCAAAATTTGGAGTACAGTAGAGGCACTTGGACTAGTACACTTTTATGACTTCTTCCTTGGCTTTCTTTAAGGAAATATGGAACCTTGCAGCATGAAAGATGACATATTTGGCATGTAAAAATGTTAATCATGAAAAATGAACACCTGTTGCAACAAGAGGCTAACAGCGATAAACTGGACCCGAAAGGGTTCCTTAAAGATATTGTATATTACGACAGATCCACCATAAGCCATTTTTACGTTGTTTTCATGATTTTTAATGTATTTTAAAAATACAAAGGAGCAAGGCCGAAGCGACTTGCAATAGCAATGAGGACAGACCTGATAGAGAAATAGACTACATTTAAGGGCTTTTGAAGTCTGAAATCAACAATGTTTTGGCAGAATTTCACAGTGTTGCGGCGTTTCTCTGTGTAAAACAAAAAACGATCGTTTTTGGCATTCCAAAGGATTCCAAAGGCTCGAGGCCCTCTTACATTGTAGAATAGGTGGCCACCTCCCCTTTATGCATTATGCAATGATTGTGTAATGCTAGAAGATGGATTTGAGTAGACAGAGAATGGGAGACAGAAAGTTGAAAAAGGGAAAAACAACAGTGCAACACAGCCGAACCAACAGAAATGTTCATGGAGCATCACTAGCACGAGCGAGCTACCTTACAGCGTGGAAAAATTACCAGAATGTGGTTACTCTACTGTTAGAGAAAGAGACCTCCGAGCCCATGTGTGTCTAGTCATGGCATCAAGGTTTCAAAAAGACAAAGAGGATATATTAAGACCTCTCAACCCTCAGAAGGTTCGAGAGCACTGTAAAAGGTCTATAAATGGTTGAAAGTTCAGAGGATCGGAGGTTCAAACTTTTGGAGACTATGGAGACTCTGCTCCTCTTAGCATCTCATCTTCATTCCAGTAATACAAGCTTCCTTTGCTGTTATATGTTCAATAACCATCTTTTCCTCTTTTCTAAGATTACAGCTGAATGGGTTATTCATGTTTTCTTCTCTGTCAAATGCCAGATAACTATCATCTTATCTCTACATTGATAAATTAGATTTGTAAGCTTCATTTACTTTCTGTAGTTGGCCATTCATATATGTTTATGTATGTATCTACTGGTACAGTCAGGTTTGTCCATCTACTCATTGAATCTATAAACTATTGAGCATTAGTGGTTGAAAGCCTTGTCAAGCTGAGGGTGTTCATGCATGTTTTGAGTGAAAATAGAGTATAAACAACCATTTGAATTGATCCAAACCCAAATTCATTCCAATAGTTCAAAGAATGATATTGAATATTTATATGTTTCCAAGAATTTCCGAGCTACAACTAGGAGAGCTTCCTGGAGTGCTAACATAATTGGCGTCGTTTCCGAGGAGAGGAGACTGAAGCTCAGGTTCCCTAGGAGACAACACAGATCTAGCTTTGATGATAGAAAAAATCTGGGCACTCTATTAGTTGTAATCATCTATCTGGTGACTCTACAGGAGGACGAACCTCTTGGCGACTCCACTTCATAGTTTTGGCTCAGTTTGTGAGGCATATTCAGGGAAATCCTTAGAAGCCACAAGCTGACCTAGTATCTAACCTTGAAAAGAACATCAAAGAAAGAAAGTCATTGCGAAAAGGAGCATCATGTTCAGGTAGCTCTAAACAATATTCTATATCTCTTCAAGAAAATCATGTAATGGAACAAATACATATTGAGAGTATAGCATCTAATACTAGCAGTGAAGAAAAAATCTCAGAGATTCATAGAGCTCCTTATTCTTTAGATTCTCCTTCCATTATAAGCCCGAAGGAAGCCTCTCCTCTTATCCATCATACTCCTTTAGTCCTATTAGTCACTCCTCACCCCTCTGTCATTCAGACTTCCAGTCCCCTCATAGCCACCATAGATATGGCAGGCCCACAAGCACTTGCCAAAATGGAAAGAATCATAGCTACTAGGGATGGACCTCTAGTACTGCCCACTCCTTTGAATGCCATGCCTACTAGAGAATATTAGAAGTATATGCCTAAGTTCACTAGGACTGAAGGTGTTTCAACTGAGGAACATCTTGAATCATTCTACAGCTATGGTGATAACTTGGACACTAGTGAAGATGATGTATGGATGAGAGTCTTTATTCAAAGCCTAGATGGAGAGGTTAGAAAATTGTTAAAATAACTGACCCCAAGTTCTATAGTGGATATTGAGGTTTTAGATGATGCATTCCTAAAGCATTGGGGGGATACGAAGGATCTACTCTACTACCACACCGAGTTTGGGAACTTAAAAAGGGAAAATGGTGAGTTGTTGTCTGATTTTAATAAGAGGTTTAACTGTATGTACAACAAGATACCAACTAAAGTAAGACCCACCACTACCTCTGCTAAACTCACCTATGCCAGTGCCTTTGATTCTGACTTCTATCTACTATTTAGGGAGAGACGATGTGCTACCTTGGATGATATACATGACAGAGCCTTGGAAGTAGAATCAAACATCATGGCTATAGAAAAGCTCAAGGGAAATGTTGATAGAAGGAGACAAAGGAGCGAGTCTTCATCATCTTCAGATCCCAAGATAGATAAAATGACCAAGATGATAGATTCATTAGCCTTTGGAATCTCCAAATTAAATTTTGAGCAACACCCTAGGAAAGGAAGAGTTCCTAATACCTTTGCTCCTAGAAATCCAAATCCATATAGAAGAGCTAATGAGCAGTTGCAGATTTTGCAAAGAAGTAAAGATTCCAATGAAGACCAAAGAGTGAAGAACCCTTTCTAGAATGTAGTCATGGAAGAAGAGCAGTTTGAAGAAGTTGATTAGATCCATTTTCTGGAAGACAAAGGCAGTGCCTCCTTTTTTACCTCAGCTGCCTATGAAAAGTCATTATTCAATGACCAGATCAGCCAAGAGTGGGATGGTGGAGCCGTTTTGAAAACTGATGATCAAGACAGATATGATCTAAGGTTGAAGATGAATAATGCCAAGGAAACTCCTATTCAGAGAGCTGCTATTGCTGCAATACTACAAGCTAAAAAGTAGAAATGACCGGAAGTTGATCCCATCATCCTCAAAGCTTCAGCTCATGAGGTAAGAGGCCTTGACAAGTCTCCTTCTTCTTTCAGTTTTGAATCAGAAATTCAGAAGCTAAGCATACCCATACCTCTCATTGAACTAGTGAAGAATGAGTCCTCGAAGAGATCTATCCTCGAGATCCTTGAGCGTAAAGCCATCCAAGCCCCCACTGACAATGTAAGTCTGCAAGATGACAAATCAGTTGTTGTTCTCAGCCCAATGATTGAAAATTGTGATGACATCTCCCCATCATTCTATGTATCTTTGACTATTCATGACAAAATCCTTCATAACTACCTTATGGACACAAGAGCCAGCCATAATCTAATGCCCAAGGCTGTCATGGATGAGTTGGGTATTGACATTACCAAGTCTTATCACGACCTATTTTCTTTTGGCTCTAAAAAAATGAAATGTTTGGGGTTAATCAAGGACCTAGCCATCACCCTGTCTCAGTTTCCCACGAAGAGCATGATGATGGATATTGTGGTAGCATATGTACCCCCCAAGTTTGGCATGTTTCTTTCCAGAGTTTGGATAAAGAGATTAGGTGGAACATTGCAAAATGATTTGTCCTATGCTACTGCCCCATTTTTTGGAGGTGAGAGTAGGAGATTATACAAAGAAACTTAGTTGGCTTATATAATTAGTGATGAAAGGAATCCCACTAATCATCCCATCTATGCTGTTGACACTAATTTTGGAGCATGTATTCTTCAGATTGAAGAATCCAAGTTGGCCCCCATGTAGCTTGAGAAATCGGTTTGCCAGATCACAGAGGAAGAAGGACAACAAATTTGGGACATGTTCTTTGATGGAGCTTGCTCTAATGAAGCTGTAGGGGCAAGTGTAGTCCTTTTGTCCCCAACACAACAATGCATTCATTTATCTTTCAAGTTAACTTTTCAGGTCACAAATAACATAGCAGAATATGAAGCCTTGATATTGGGCTTAAACACTGCTAAAGAAATGGGCATCAAAGGTCTGAAGGTGTTTAGATATGAAGACCTTATCATTCAGCAGGTCAACAAAACTTTCTAAAAAACATCCAAGGCTGAAGGCATACAGAGATGAGGTATGGAAGCTCAAGGACTCTTTTAATATTTTCACTGTTTCTTACATCCCAAGAATGAAGAACGAGCTTGTTGATTCCCTTGTTATGTTTGCTAGCATGTTTATTCCTCCTTTGCCTCCTAAATTGACTTATGAAGTTCAGGTGAAATATAGACCATCTCTGCTTGACAATGTCAAATACTAGAAAGTTTATGAAGATGATGATGAAATTAATAGGTTTTTACAAGTCGTTGATGAATTTTCTGAAATGCACATCAACCAAGAAAATGAAACCATGGAAGAATGCAACCATTCCAAGCTAAAGGATGAGATTGGTCAGGACATCATTGTTCATTTGCCTAGTAACCATATACCCAAACGATTGGTGCCCCTAGAGAAGTTGTTTGATCATAATGATGTACCTTATAAGCCTTCCAAAAAATAAAATGAGTCTACTATTTATAAACATAATGTAGGGAGTCCAGCCCATCCAAAGTACATAAATTTGTCCACTCACTTCTCTTCTACCCAAAGGTCCGAGTATTGCACCCTAATGAAACAATTTGCTGATATTGTTTTTTGGGAATACAGTGAGCTTAAGACCTATGACACCAACATCACTCAGCATAAAATCCCACTAGAGAAGAACACTATCCCTTTTAAGCAGAAATTAAGACCTATCAACCCTCTCTTAGTGCCTTTGATTGAAAAGGAAATCAAGAAGTTGTTGGACGCCAAGATCATAGTTCCCCTAAGGTATTCAAAGTGGATAGTTAACCTTGTGGTAGTAATAAAGAAGAATGGAGAATAAAGCTTTGTGTTGACTTTAGGAATTTGAACAAATTCTCTAGAAAAGACAACTACGCCCTACCTAAGATGGAACACTTGCTACAAAAATTTTCAGGGGCTAGAGTCATGTCTTTCCTAGATGCATTTTCAGGTTACAATCAGATTGTTGTACATCCTGGAGATCAAGAAAAGACTACCTTCACTACTGCTTGGGGCACTTTGATGTACTCCAAGATGCCTTTTGGACTGATGAATGTTGGGGCTACTTTTCAAAGGGCCATGGACATAGCCTTTGTGGGAGAGAAGGGCAAGTTTGTCCTGATTTACCTTGACAACATAACAATCTTTTCCAGTAGTCACAAGGACCATTTGCAGCATTTGAAGAAGGTGTTTCTAAAGTCCAGATGTTTTGGAATTTCTATAAACCCAAAGAAGTCATAGTTTTCTCTAGAAGAAGGCAAACTGCTAGGACATATTGTTTCTACTAAAGGTGTGAAGATCGATCCAGCAAGAGTTCAAGCAATTTGGATATTCTCCATCCCAAGGTCAAAAAGGGAAATTCAATCTTTCCTGGGTAAGATTAACTTTGTTAATCAGTTTATTCCAAACTTTGCAGAGATAGTGAAGCAGATCACTTCCATGCTGAAGAAAGGATCAGAAATAAAATGGATAGATGGTGAAAGAAGCTCTTTTTAAGCCATCAAACAAGCTATCATGGAAGCTCCCACTTTAATCAACCCAGATTATAACAGGGAGTTTTATATCTTCTCTTTTGCCTCTTATGATACACTTGCAATAGTTCTATTGCAGAAAAATGATGAAGGTGTAGAGCACCCCATGGCCTTTTTAAGCAAAACTCTGAGGGACGCTAAACTAAGGTATGACCTTATTGAAAAACACGCTTATACTCTCATAAAATCTTTAAAGGAATTTAGAATTTATATTCTACATTCCAAAGTGACTGCATATGTACCATCAACCTCAGTAAAAGATGTTCTAACTTAGCCAGATATTGATGGAAAGAGAGCTAAATGGATTGCAAAATTCATAGAGTTAAACATAGAGGTGAAGCCCACCAAGATTGTCAAAGGCCAGGGCTTGGCTAAGCTTATGGCTGAGGAAAATTGCAATTTGTTAGACATCAATTGCATGGGTTCAAATTTAGGTGGTGAGCGGACAGAAGAAGCAGCAGTAGAGCGAGAGAAAAATCAGTCTTTGGCTGAAAATATAGCCACCTGTGAATGCTATTCCAGCATAGTTCATTTTTTTGCAAAAACTAGAAGTCCCTCCAGGGCTTAGCTCGAGTCAAGCCCGGGCCATTAATCTCAGATAAGACAAATTCTACATTAATGAAAACCTACTCTATTGGAAAGACCCATCAGGGATCCTCTTAAGATGTCTAGACAAAGGACAATCTGTGGAAGTCGTGCACAAATTCCATTCTAGCATCTGTGGATGGCATCATTATTGGAAAACCACGGCCCATAAGATCCTGAGAGCTGGGTATTATTGGCCTACTCTATTCTCTGATGTGTTTTGTTTTGTGAAGTCTTGTGACAAATGTCAAAGGTTTGCAGGAAGACAACAGCTACAATCTCTGTCCTTGAAGCCAATACACGTCAATGGTCCCTTCTAGTAGTTCAGCTTGGACTTCATAGGTAAGATCAATCCACATTCTAGTGTCCATCACAAATGGATCTTGGTAGCCACTGATTATTTCACCAAATGGATTGAGGACATACCCACTAAAAATGCTAATCATCAGGTTATCATAAAGTTCTTGAATGAGAATATTTTCACTAGATTTGGTTGCCCAACCAAACTAATCATTGATAACGCAGTAGCTTTCAGGGCAGAAGAATTGGTGGACATGTGTGAATCCATGGGCATTCAATTGGTGCATTCTACCTCATATTATCCTCAAGCAAATGGCATAGCAGAATCATCTAACAAGAGCCTTGTAAGGATAATAAAAAAAGTGTTGGAGGACAACAAAAATAACTGGGATTCCAAGTTGAAGTTTGCACTATGGGTTGATAGAGGTACCAACAAGAAGTCCATAGGAAATTCTCCATTTAAGATGGTTTATGGCGCTGATGATGTTTTTACTATCGAGTTGATTCTCCTTGTGGGAAAATTCTTGTGAGAAGAACAGGATGAAGAGAATGACATAGCGAGGAGAATGAGTAACTTGGTTGAATTACAGTAGAATAGAGAACAACTGGTTGAGAAGTCAAGAATTCATTAGAAGAAGATCAAATAAACCTTTGATAGAAAGGAAAAAATAGACAGTTTTCAGGTTGGTAATTGGGTCCTCAAGTGGGATGCATTGAAGGAAAATAAAGGCAACCATGGTAAATTTGATGCCTTATGGATGGGACCATTTGTCATTTCTCAAGTTCAGATGAACAATACTTTCATTCTGCACAATTTGGAGGGTGAAGGTGTTTTTGATGGCCCAGTCAATGGGCGATTTTTGAAACTTTACTTCATATGAGGCTTTAAGGCCTTAATATTGTAATAGGTTATTTTAGTTTTTGTTTTCTATGCAAATAAACTCCATGCCCAATTTAACACTAGGAAATAAGCTTTTTTTGGTTGTTATTGGAAAGGTAGTAGTCTGCAGTTCTTGAAACCTCACAGGTAGGCTTTCATCCCCAGAAGGAGCCAGTGTTAGCCCCTGACGCGCAGTGCTGCTATTTTTAGCGGAAGTGTGACCTATTTTAGCTTCGAAAACCATGTCTCCTCTTGCTCCACTTTGGCCATAAGCCGGACTTCAAAAATATTACTCTCGCATCTATAATTGCATCAGGTCCTGATCCAAATGGATCCAAGTATGCTCTCTAAGTCTTTAAAATCTCGTAAAATCATGCCAAAGATCAAAACAATCGCATGAGAAGAGCCCATAGAATGGTGAAGAAACACTATAGGGAGGCCAAAAAGAGCAGCAGAGGCTTGAACAATGAATGCATAGCAGCCGTCAAATCTTGCCGATCAACGGTCTAGATCTGATTGGAAAAATCATAATCAGCACAGGTAGATGGATGATATAGGCGCATATGATATATGAGTTGTAATGGCGATCGGCAGAGTCAACGAGGACCATTGATCAAGCACACAGATCGATGGCCCATGTTGCATCGCAAAATCGCAATCGGCCAACACAGCAGAGCGCTCACCAAATGGCGTAGGGTTATCACGATATGCGATTGCGATTAATCGCATTGGAGCTTCACAGAGGAGCAGGGCTTATACCTATATAGATGTTCGATGTGATAAATTGGACCTGAAAGGGTTCCTTAAATCTATTGTATATTATGTTAGATCCGCCATAAGCCATTTTTACGTTGCTTTCACGATTTTTAATGTATTTTAAAAATACAAATGAGTAAGGCCGAAGCGACTTGCGATAGCGATGAGGACAGACCCGATAGTGGAATAGACTACATTTAAGGATTTATGAAGTCCGAAATCAACAATGTTTTGGTGAAATTTCATAGTGTTGCAGCATTCCTCTGTGTAAAACAAAAAGCGATCGTTTTTGGCATTACAAAGGATTCCAAAGGCCTGAGGCTCTCTTACGTTGCAGAGTAGGTGGCAACCTCCCCTTTGTGCATTATGCAATGATTTTGTAATGCTACAAGAGGGATTCAAGTAGATAGAGATCAGGAGACAAAAAGTCAAAAAAGGGGAAAACAACAACGCAACATAGCCAAACCAATAGAAATGGTCATGGAGCATCGTTGGCACAAGAAAGCTGTTACAGGGAAAAGTGTCTACACAGAACTGCTTATCCCACTAAGGTGTGATAGCTGCCTTAGAAACAAACAAAGTAAAGCTACTTTCATTTTTCCTTTATGAAATATAGGTGAGAGAAGAACAAAGAAGACCAACCTCTGTCTTGCGCTAATCTCCTAGTTCGATTCCTCTCTCTCTTGATAGTCTTTCGCTGCTTGTTCCCTTGCACGCCCAGCTTCAGAAAGTACCTGTAAGATCATAGTAGCATAGCACTATACAAGAACATGGATCTATAATCATAAACAATCTAGGATCAGATGTAAATTGACCATACAAATGCATAAAACATAAATGACACAAGAGTATGGAGGAAAACTTGAATAGCTTTTATTGATAAACAAGAAAGAGCCAAGGGAGTTACAACCAGTTGTTCTGACCCAGCATCATCCTCTCAGCAAGGAAGCCCCTCTTCACCTCATACAAAGCTTAGATCACCCAACAATCTGATGTTTGTCTCAAGAAACCAACAGCAATTCCTTACAATATGCAAAATTCTAGCCTCTGGATCTCTGGGATGACGGATCCATATATAGATATCTGTAAGGGAGATGAGTCAACTTGTGATTTGATTAGTGTCTTCCCTCTGATAGTTCTTGCTTCCACTTGGAGATTGATGATCTCTTACTCATCCTTGGTCGAATTCAGAGAGGCAAGTGTCACAGGAGAAGTTTCTGGAAGTTTCCATGCCTCTCCACCTCGCGGAATGACACTTGCATTTGTCACTTCTCGCCCATCACACCCCATAGAAGGGATTTTTGAAATGCAACGCACCCACACAGTGTATTTAGGTGAGATGCAATGCACTTTGCCTATGGAACAGCTGAAATGATCCTGTTTCGACCAGTTCTGAGCAGTTTTTCATGGAGAACTTCTGGGAGAAGCTGTAATCAGTTGACCTTGTTCCTTTAGGGGTTAGAACAACACTTTTAGGGACTTAGGAGCCCTTGGTTTATGGACATTTCATGCTTGGGGTTGTAGTGCCCAAAAATGTCTATAACAGTTGCCCCCTAAAGCATGAGGTCGTTAATCTTTTGATGTCAGGTGAAATGCTTTATTATGAGGATCCGAAGTTCTTTCAAGCTGGGAGGAGACCTGTAATAAGATGCAATACAATACATTATCTTCATAATATTTTCATGATCTAGCTGAGGTGGGCATTCCCATGCTCAGCTTTATAAATTCATTTTCATGTACATAGGACAGATAATCGTCTGAGTGTAGACTGATGATTCTGGTAGAGCCATCATCCCTTTGATTGGATGATTATCTGTGTACATTTGATGTCTTTATTTCCCTGAATATATATCGCAACCCGGATGGATGAAACTAGATCTGGGGTCTTCAATCTCATTCGATCTTCACTCGAAGTACAAGTCTATCCATGTGAGAGATGTTCTGGAGTCGAACATGGAAAGACATCGCCTGATTACCAGCCAATGATGTAAGCTGTTAACAGGCACGAGAGGAATCACCGATAATGATAATGACCCTCAAGGTACTGCAGTACAATTCACGTGGTGTGAATAAAGGACTTGGCGTCGAACACCACGCAAAATCTCTCGGTTGAAGGCCATTGATGTAAACCTGTCGCCGGAAGTGAGAAACTTGCCATTGAGGCATGCAAGCTTCAAAGTACTGAATGGGGTGTTCCTAGATCGACTTCTTGGATAATGAGCTGATGTCGACAAGAAGCGATCTGTCACAGGAGGGCCTTAATGAATCCCACATCAATGACACGGAACGGAGCAAATGATTTTAATGGAGGTGAAAACAATCTAATGACATAAGGTTCAGGGTGGCGATCATGAAAGAATGGAGTGTAAATGTATTGTAGGGGTGAGACACAGGTGAATTCTCTGAATGACTTCTCTTGAACATATCGGTGACACTGACGTGATGGATTGGTAGCATTAACCCCAAATGTGGATGGTGTGATGGGACCATGGTGATGAAACAACCCAACCTGACTTGGATGCGGAGTGAAAGTGTCATGTTCAAGAGCGAATTGCTACCAACAAAGTTTCTTCAAGTTTTCTTCCCAATTTTCCCCAGTCATTGCTGACAAGTACCTCTTTATTTTTGTCAAGCTTGAGGAGGATAACATATGCTTGTTCTATAATTTTCCCTTCAGGCAAACCCATCGCTATGTTTTAATGAGCCTAGAGATAGTGAAACTCGTTCTTGTCTGCTATGGACAAGTTTGTCGCTATTAAGTTTTAACGAGTTTAACGACAAAGATAACTCGGTCCTTTTCAATTTTAGAGAGTCTGAAAAAGAACGTAAAGGAAACTCCAAAATTCCTTTTTTGTCATCTAATCCCTTAAGTTTGAAAAAGTATAAAATAATACAGAAGGGATGAATTTTCAATACTTTTAACGAGCCGAACAAAACAAGCGCTCGATCTTTTTGTGTAATAATCCTTCAAGTCCAAAAAGATTAAAATCTAAAGGAGGGATAGCACTTCCAGTCCCTTTAACGAGCTGGAGAGGCCAATGGCTCGGAAATCTTTTCATATTTTACGAGTCAGTTGAAAAGAGCTTAAAGGAGACTCGTCTTTTGAGGAACGAGTGATAAAATTGGGTAGCAGCTGATTCTAGGTAAGGTTTGGAATTTTCCAATCACGGCAGTGTTACAAGGATGGCTAGTGAGATCACTCTTCACAGTTGTTCCTCAAAAGGGGTAAAAAATCAAATGGAGGTGAATGATCGGCCAATACAGAGTGGAGGTGATGATGAGAACACGACCAGGGCTTTTAAAGGCTAAAGTACTACATTCACGATGATGATTTACCGGGAAATAGTTCAATTTTTAATGAGCTTAAATGCGGGGAGAAACATTTGCTCATGGATTATGTTTATTTTTTAACGAGCTTGAACTATGCGCTAAAACTGCTTGATTAATCCAGTTGTATAATAAGAATGTCCCATTTAAAAATGGCAATTTTTAGAGTTTTGCCCCGGATCCTTTCTTTATGCAAGTTAGGAAACGACCAATCCAAAAAAACAGATAAATGATCACTCTTTGCTTTGCATGCCAAAAGGTTTGCATGCCCCCAAGTATAAAACAGAGTTTCAAGGTCACCCTTCAAATCACCAACAAAACATTTGTTTTATTAGGAGAGGTGTACCTCTTTCAGGTTACCAAATATTGTCTTGTTCACAGCGCAAACAAAACATTTCCTCGGCGATGTCTACCAAAATAGACAAAGGCGAGTGGAGGAGGCTACTCCACTCACATAACTTTGACAAGAGAATCTTGTTCCAGAATAACTCCCTCTTCCAATCACGGACGGGAGTACAGACCAGTCATATATCTCTCGCAAAAACCTACCCTATACCCGAAGTTTTCCTGCCGAAGCAGACCAGGGTGCATGCCCCCTAGGTTTTAGTCATGTCCCCCGAATCACTCGCGCTCATCAGGCAGACGAACTGGAGATTGATGAGACATTCCTTGTGTGAAAAGACCATTTTGGGATGGTATATGACTATTTGCTATGCGTGATCCAGGAAATGAAAGCTGGTCCACGAGCTTGACCACTCTTCCTTCGTGCGGAAAACACATTACTCTAAAGAGTGAGGAGACAATGGCTCCCATGCAATAAATATAGTCTCGTCCAAGGAGTAGATTATAATCCAGGGGTCCTTGAACTACCATTATGTTCATTTGAACGTTTTTCCCTCTCAATGTTATGGGCACATTGGGAAGGATCCCTAACAGTCGACTGGTTCCTTTGTCAAAGCCTGTTAGATTTCTCATTTCAGGCAAAAGCGATGGCGAACCAAACGCTTTCCAAGCAGTCAAGGAAAGGATACTCACAGAAGCCCCTTCATCTATGATGGTACCGGCCATAACCATTCTATATATTTGAGCAATAATTCGGAATGGTACACTAACCGGTAAATGGGCTCTGCCTAGCTGATTCCAGCCGAAGGAGACAACTAGGTTGCTTGGAGGTGGGATCGAATAGACGGCCGGGTATGACTCTGATGAACTTCCTTCCTGTGGTAAAGGAATGGGTAAATTTCCCCCATGTTCATCGGAGTCTGTGCTTACGAAAAGAATTTGGACGGTGTCATCCTTATTCTCTTCTGTGACTGTATCATCTGAAGATGGAACCTCTGAAGGCAAGACCGGGTCAACTGCTGCCTCGACCTTTTGACTTTCGTCTGGTATGGGTTCAAATGGTTTGTCTTCAATGATAGATGCTTCGGTTGACCATCTGGGTGGGTCAGCCGATTTTTCAACTAGTGATGGACTCGGCAAGAGTTTTTTATATCCAGGAGGAAGTCATAACGGCGAAACCAGACAATCGTCCGAAACTCTTTTAGCCTCATCTAAGAAGGGACAACGGTGGATGGCATGGTCACCTTCGCACAGTTTACAAGGAAATCTATATTTTCCTTTTTGTCCTGGGGCTTCACTTTCACTAGTCGACGGTGTGCTTTCAACATGATCATCAGAGGTTGACGACACCGGGTTGTGCAAACGAGGAGACCATTCCCTTAAGATCCGAGGGATGCAAGGACAATCTCTATGATAGTGGTCTCCTTTGCAAATGACACATGGCGATTTAGGCCTGGTCGGTGCAGTGTGTGGATTTTCGCTAGACGATGCTTGGTTGCCCCCTTTCGCTTTTGGCTCCTTCTTCTTCTTCTCTTTCTTCTTCTTTTCCTTCTTCTTCTCAGGTACTTGATTCTTGGCTTTACCAGCCCCATCAAGCGAAGAGGAAGGAGGAGGGGAAGAATTGGAGGAAGTAGAAGGTTGGGGGGTAACTCTGGATTCGTCTAGTTGTTGACTCGATTGTTCAGGAATTGCGGTGTTCTGAACGACAGAGGTTGAGAAGAGCCATACAGGCAAGCCGATTGTTAATCCTGGAAGCAACAATGTGGCCATATGGGGTGCACCAACATCTCCCCAAGAGGAGAAGGGACTAGGATTTCCTCCAAGGGGAATTCCTTGGTTGGTGGGTTCCATTTTCTCAACCCAAGATCAACGTAGGAAAGGGTGATGATTATTCCGTTTAAAATAAATTTTAGACACTTTGACACAACTTTCTTTTTCAATTTTTAAGAGTCGAGAAAAAACAAAAGATGACTCTAGTCGCCTTCAATTTTTAATGAGCCTAAAGTGACAAGTGCTCAGATGGACCTTTTCCGTTAAGGAGTCTGAAAAGGAATGAAAGGGACGGCTCTGGAAATCTAGGTAGAGGGATTACCAAACCAATCACAAAACTACAGAATACTTTTTACGGTATGATAGTCAATCTTCCCGAATGTTGTGTTCAGTGCATTGTGATCGATAGGGCAGCAGACATGGCTTCCTATGGATAAAGGATTAAGCCTATTGTGGTCTCCCAAAATATACTCGACGGTACGTGGGAGCACAAGTCCGTACTGGCACTTATCGTCTCAAAGTGGAGGAATCACCCAACCATCAGTGAGAACAACAGTTACCAGGCTTTACGACGCCGGAATACGTCTCTAGCCTAGACTTCTAGATGTTGTGCGTTAGGTTCCAAAGCGTTGTTAGATTCATTGAATTTATTTTGTAGTTGATCTTGTTTATGAAGTTTGCCTTTCAGGTTCACCGCGAGATGTAGATGTGTAATTCCTAAAATGCAATCTAAGATGATAAACAGTCTTTTATCTTCTTTGTGCAATGAAAATCCTAGCTACTAAGGAAAGAGAGACAGTATTCATTCACAAAGAGCAAAGAGCACACTCTAAATGCACTTTCCTAAATCAAACCAATCAAACAGTCTAAATGCAAATGCACAAGCATGTATTTGTTTTCGACTTTCTTAGTATGTGAATGGTAAAAAGAAAGTTGATGCACAAATCTGAATTACTTTTCAAGTGACAATTACCAACAAGTTTCTTTTCGAAATAAAAAATGGAGACAATCACAACACTTTACGATTTAGAAACGAATACTTGGTTTCGACACTAGAAAAATCACAAATTCAGACCAAATACAATAGTAACAGGATAATCGACTATCTATAGCAACCAAACTCTTTCCTATGACTGAAAACGACACTTGCGACGCTTTCAAATCAAAGGACGACAGTACGATTATGTTACTTTTGCAAAGGAGAACTGAAAATGACTCAACAAATACACAAAAACATTTACAGTTCTTTTGTACAAAGGAGGTGGAATAACAGCAAGGAAAAGGGGTCTCAAACAGAGATATACTGATCACAGGCAGCAAAATTCATGAATAGAATTGGAAAGAATGAATCACAGAAACCAAAACTGAACAATGCCTAGTCTGATCAGCGCACCTGTAACATAGGTAATTTGAAATGCAACGCACCTACTACACTCAGGAAGTGCGCTGAATTTTAGATTCACAGAAAAGTACCTGCGCTGGGCCAGAGACGAGACTTTGCTTGGGTTCCGGGTCACAGTTTGCAGTTCAGTTAGTGGGTTTTGGCTGAGCAAATGGTAATCAGTAATGCAACAATCAGATGTAGATCTAAGGAGGATCTAAGAGCTACCACAAAGGGCAATCAGAGAGTTTGTAAATCAGTTGTTTAATTTATAAACAAATCCTGGAGATTGACTGAAGCGGCATTTATCTACTTTGCATTTGCATAGCAAATGAAGTTCGAAAGCTACCTGGCTCGACTTCAGGCTCCGTCTGTAAGTTTATAAAATAGACAACAAGGAAGATAAACAAACAAACTAATTCATTCTCCCCAATGGAGTCGCCATTTTGTTACAGGGAAAAGTGTCTACACAGAACTGCTTATCCCACTAAGGTGTGATAGCTGCCTTAGAAACAAACAAAGTAAAGCTACTTTCGTTTTTCCTTTATGAAATATAGGTGAGAGAAGAACAAAGAAGACGAACCTCTGTCTTGCACTAATCTCCTAGTTCGATTCCTCTCTCTCTTGATAGTCTTTCGCTACTTGTTCCCTTGCACGCCCAGCTTTACAAAGTACCTATAAGATCACAGTAGCATAGCACTATACAAGAACATGGATCTATAATCATAAACAATCTAGGACCAGATGTAAATTGACCATACAAATGCATAAAACATAAATGACACAAGAGTATGGAGGAAAACTTGAATAGCTTTTATTAATAAACAAGAAAGAGCCAAGGGAGTTACAACCAGTTGTTCTGACCCAGCATCATCCTCTCAGCAAGGAAGCCCCTCTTCACCTCATACAAAGCTTAGATCACCCAACAATCTGATGTTTGTCTCAAGAAACCAACAACAATTCCTTACAATATGCAAAATTCCAGCCTTTGGATCTCTGGGATGAGGGAGCCATATATAGATATCTGTAAGGGAGATTGTTATGAAACCAGCTCAAGAAAAGATAGAAAATATAGATCAACGCCTTAGAATTCAGCCTCTTTGAGGGGGCAACCTCCTTTACATTACATAAATGAACTATTCTTGGATGATACAAATGACAAAACCTCCTTTCTATATATAGGAGTCTAAGGAGTCACAATATAATCCAGCCGACCTAACAATAATAATATAAAGCCACAAAAATAACAATAGAGGGATTCTAGAAATAACAATATGGGGATAATAGGGGCACAACAATATAAATAAGGGGTATAACTACAATAGTAATGGGGTAATCACTAGTATTATAGGGACCCAACATGCCCCTCTCCTTCAAAAAAGTGTTGTCCTCAACGCTTGAGTAGTTCTGGATACTTCTGCATAAAATTCTCATCCTCCCATGTGGAATCTTCCGCCGATAAGTTCTTCCACTTGATAAGATACTCTGAAATTGATCGATTTCGTACCTTTCGAGTTCTTGTTTCTGTGACTACTTCCGGTTCCAATATAATTTTTCCTTCCTCGTCAAGTTCTGGAAATATTGTTTGAATTGGGAGCTTGTCGCCTATAAACTTCTTTAAACATGAAACATGGAAAACTGGGTGCAATCGAGAAGCTGCAGGAAGCTCCAATTTGTATGCCATAGTACCAATCTTTTGTAACACCTTGTATGGACCATAATAATTTGGTGATAATTTATTATCCTTCTTAGCTTGCTTTAGGGACATTTTCTTATATGGTTGTAGCCTTAGGAATACCCAATCACCTACATCAAAACTTCTTTCACTGCGATGTTGATCTGCCTGTTGTTTCATTCTATTTTGTGCCAACATGAGGTTATCCTTTAAGAGTTGGAGGACTTGTTGTTGATGTTCGATGTGATGTTCCACTGCCTGAACCTTAGAATTTTCTCTTAAATATGATGTGATGGATGGTGGTTGATACCCATAAAGTGCCATAAATGGGGTCGTTTTTGTTGCTGTGTGGAAGGAAGTGTTATACCACCATTCAGTCAGAGGCAACCATTTGACCCATTGTGCCTGTTTATCAGATACAAAGCAACGAAGATATCCTTCCAAACATTTGTTTACTATCTCTGTTTGCCCATCAGATTGAGGATGATAAGATGAGCTATGAGCTAACTGAGTACCAAGACAAGAAAATAATTATGTCCAAAAATTTCCAGTGAAAATGGGATCTCTGTCACTTACAATAATCTTTGGGTTTCCATGTAGCTTTTGAACTGTTTCCATAAATGCAGTAGAAACTGTACTGGCATTAAATGGATGTGATAATCCACAAAAGTGTGCATACTTGGTAAGTCTGTCAACTACCACCATGATGACACTCTTTCCCTCATACTTGGGTAAACTTGTGATAAAATCCATTGGAACCTCCTCCCAACGTTGGCTTGGAATGGATAAAGGTTGTAATAGACCCGGTGTCTTAATTGTTTCAACTTTATTTTGTTGGCAAACCAAACATTCCGCCACAAACTTTTGAATATCTGATTTAAGGCCATCCCAAAAAAATCCTTCTTAACCCTGTGGTAAGTTTTTAAAAATCCTGAGTGCCCTCCTAAGGGAGAAGTGTGCAATTCCATAAGAATCTTTTGTTTTAGCTGGGAATTCTTACAGAGGTATAAGCGATATTTGTACCATAACGAATCATTTTTCCAGCTAAATGTATCAGAAGTACTGGAATCTTGTTGTAGCTTTCGAATAAGTGCCCATACTTCTTCGTCATTCTTCCATTCCTCCCTTGCTTCGTTTATCCAATCTGGTTGGATAATAGAAATGGCACACAACAATGCTTCCACATCCTCATCCTTTCTTGAGAGTGCATCTGCCACCACATTTTGCTTCCCTTTTTTGTAGATGATTTCAAAGTCACAACCCAACATTTTTGTGACCCACTTTTGTTGCTCTTCAGAGGATAATATTTGTTCTAAAAAGTATTTAAGGCTATCATGATCTGTTTTTACCTTGAAGTGTCTTCCCATTAGGTAGGGTCGCCATTTCTTAAGTGCATGGAGTATTGCCAACATTTCCTTCTCATAAATAGCTTTGCTTAAAAACTTTCCCTTGATTGGACGACTTTCAAAAGCAATGGGTCTTTCATCTTGCATTAGAATAGCACAAATTCCATTTCCTAAAGCATCACATTCCATAATAAAGGTTTTTGTGAAGTCCGGTGTAGCTAAGACCGGTGCTTGGCACATTGCCTCTTTAAGATGTTCAAAGGCCTTTGTTGCTTCCGGAGTCCATGAAAATGAATCTTTCTTCAATAATGTTGTTAGAGGTGCTGCTATTCTCCCATAATTCTTAACAAACTTGTGATAATACCCTGTCAACCCAAGAAATCCTCGTAGATGCTTTATGGATGTGGGGATTTTCCATTCCTTAATGGCTTTAATTTTGCTAGGGTCTACCTTAACTCCTTCATGAGATACAATATGACCCAATTATTCCACCTCCTGGACTCCAAAGAAACATTTGGATCTTTTTTCATATAATTGTTTCTCCTCCAATAGTTGTGGCACCCTGTCAACATGTTCAACATGATCCTTCCAAGACTTGTTGTAGATTAGTATATCATCAAAAAATACTAACAAAAATTTTCTAAGGAATGGTTTGAAAATTGAATTCATCAAACCTTGAAATGTTGAAGGTGCATTGGTAAGGCCAAAAGGCATGACCAAAAATTCATAATGACCCTCATGAGTTCTAAATGTCGTTTTCGGAATGTCTTCAATCTTCATTCTGATTTGATGATGTCCCGAACGAAGATCCAACTTGGTGAAGTAAATTGATCCATGCAATTCATCCAGTAATTCATCAATAACAGGAATGGGGAACTTATCTTTAATAGTGAGCTTGTTGAGCTCCCTATAATCTGGACACATGTGCCATGATCCATCCTTCTTGTGCACTAATACTACTGGAGCTGAGAAAGAACTTTGACTCTGTTGAATTATACCAGCCTCTAGCATTTCTGCAACCATACGTTCAATTTCACTTTTTTGGACATAGGGATATCTGTACGGCCTGATGTTTGGAGGAACACTTCCTGGAATCAGATGAATAGCATGATCATGATCACGCATAGGTGGGAGACCTTTGGGAGTCTCAAATACCTTGGAATGATTGTCCAAAACTTTTTGGAGATCTGGAGAAATAGATGATTCCAATGTGGAAACATCTAGCGAACATAATTGTGCAATTACACCTCTTTGCTCCTTTTTTAGAAGCTTTGTCATGCCATTAGAGCTGATTATCTTTCCTGGTTTCCCTACAATACCCCTTATTTCAACTTCCTTTCCTTCCGTAGAAAATTTGATGAAAAGTTCTTGAAAATTAAAAGCTATTGTACCCAAGGATTGTAGCCATTGGACTCCTAGTACAACATCAGCACCTCCCATTGGAATGGAAAGCATTGGGCTAGTCAATACATATTCTCCCATGGATAGCTTGATATTATGGCACTTTCCAGAGCAATTTATTGTTCCTCCATTTGCAATCATCACTTGACACTCTGGTGCTGGATATAGGAAGCAATTCAATTCTTTTGCTACCCTACAATGAATAAAATTGTGGGTGCTTCATGAATCAATCAACACTATTACCTTTTTCTTCTTGATTTGTCCTTCTATCTTGATGGTTTGAGGAGTGGTAATTCCTGCCAATGCATTACAAGATATGGTCGGATTTATTTGTTCTTCATCTAGGCTTTGTTCCTGGAGTATATCCTCTTCTTTTGACCTTTCTTGCTCCTTTTCTTCTTCCTCTTCACAATCTATGTAGAATAATTTCTTCTCCGCACACTTATGACCTTTTGTGTATTTGCTATCACAATTGTAACAAAGCCCTTTTGCTCTTTTTTCTTCCAATTGTTGTGGTGTCAACCTTGTAGGTTGTGGAAGACTAGGGGCAACAACACTTCCGTCTTTATAGTTGTGAATGGTGTGCTTCCTAGTTGCCATAATTTTGCTTTCCATTTTCCTTGCTAACCTGAATGCCTTCTCTAATGAATCAGGTTCCCAAAGGTGAACATCATGTTGGATATTATCCTTTAAAGACCCGATGAACACATCAATCCTATGCTCCTCTGGAATATCTTTTACCCTTATGTTCAATTTTTGGAACTCCCCAATGTGCTCCATTATTGAACCCTTTTGTTTGAGACTTATCAATTGGCTAAAAAAAGTCTTGCTTTTTGTATCCTCATAATGTGCTATCAATTCTTCCGTAAAAATTGCCCAAGTGATAAATTGTTTATGAGAACAAAGCGATTGATACCATACAAACTGATTTGGTTCCAAATATACAGTTGCCATACGTACCTTTTGTGCATTTTGCACATTATTGAGATCGAAGAATTGCTCCATTTGTAATATCCATGTGGCGGGATCCTTGCCATCAAACTTCCTCATATCGATTTTTGGAATATGGTGATTCTTCGATCCAAAATTAGCATCTATGGAATCATGATTAACATTTCTTTTGTTCTCATCATGAGTTTCCTTTAGTACCCTTTCACCCTTAGGGACCATTTCTTGTAGCAACTTATTCATATTTATCTTCAATTCGTCCATGTTTGTCTTCAAATCTATCTTCAAATCATCCATCTTAGCTTCCACGTCAATCATCTTAGCTTCTACGCCTTTCTTTAAATAGTCCATCTTAGCTTCTACACCTTTCTTTAAACCACCCATCTTAGATTCTGTTCCTTTTTGTGCAAGGGACAGTTGTTGCACTTGGTCTTGTAATTTTGATATATCATGTTGCATTTCTTCCTCTTCTTCATGAGTCATGCTAGAGCTTTCAGGTTCCTTACTAGGTGTTTGCATTTTCTTTCCTCGGGGCATCTGTTACCGATAATAATGCTCTACTATGCCCTTTGAATTCCTTCAAAATAAATTTTCAAACCAAGCTTAAAAAATTTAAGAAAATCTACACACCTTTTTTCACTTTGTAGGAGCTCGATATTGCTTCTGATGTATCTCTATTATTTCCAATCATCTCATTCTGAATTTGTGAGTGGTAGTAGCCCTATGTGTCCTCTTTCCAATGCCACAAGTCTGACCCAAATTGGATTCTCCAAGGAAGAGTTATGTGAAATCTCCCACAGTGACTTGCTTATAGACTAGTTCAGTAGAGCTAAATTGTACGACGTGCCACGAGTCACTGTTTCAACCTTTGGATCTGAAACATGCATACAAGAAACTACAGTCTATCCTCTTTCTATACCTTCTTATGAAATTTCAATCCGATCCTCAGAGAGGAAGTTATGACGATTTTCCACAGGTCACCTGTTTTGAATGTAATTCAGGAGTCTGAAAAAGGACCAACTTCCTCAGATCATATCTCCGCAAATATCGCGCAAAAAGCTCTGAAATTTGGACCCACGGTTCAGCGCGATTTCTTCTCAAATGGGTTTTTTTCGCAACTTCTGAAACGTCACAGAAAAAAGGTTATAGCGAAAATTCCACGATGACCTGTTTGGAGCAACGAAACCCTAGAATCCAAAGCTCTGATACCAAATGTTATGAAACCAGCTCAAGAAAAGATAGAAAAGATAGATCAACGCCTTAGAATTCAGCCTCTTCGAGGGGGCAACCTCCTTTACATTACATAAATGAACTATTATTGGATGATACAAATGACAAATCCTCCTTTCTATATATAGGAGTCTAAGGAGTCACAATATAATCCAACTGACCTAACAATAATAATATAAAGCCACAAAAATAACAATAGAAGGATTCCAGAAATAACAATATGGGGGTAATAGGGGCACAACAATATAAATAAGGGGTATAAATACAATAGTAATGGGGTAATCACTAGTATTATAGGGACCCAACAGAGATGATTCAGCTTGTGATTTGATTAGTGTCTTCCCTCTGATAGTTCTTGCTTCCACTTGGAGATTGATGATCTCTTACTCATCCTTGGTCGAATTCAGAGAGGTAAATGTCACAGGAGAAGTTTCTGGAAGTTTCCATGCCTCTCCACCTCGCAGAATGACACTGCCATTTGTCACTTCTCGCCCATCGCACCCCATAGAAGGGATTTTTGAAATGCAACGCACCCACACAATGTATTTAGGTGAGATGCAACGCACTTTGCCTATGGAGCAGCTGAAATGATCTTGTTTTGACCAGTTCTGAGCCGTTTTTCATGGAGAACTTCTGGGAGAAGCTGTAATCAGTTGACCTTGTTCCTTTAGGGGTTAGAACAACACTTTTAGGGACTTAGGAGCCCTTGGTTTATGGACATTTCATGCTTGGGGTTGTAGCACCCAAAAATGTCTATAACACAAGCTACCTGATAGCACAATGAAATTACCAGAATGTCATTACTCTACTGTTAGAAAAAGAGACCTCTGAACCGATGTGTGTCTAGTCATGGAATCAAGTCATTAAAATGACAGAGAGGATAGATTAAGACCTCTTGAGCCTCTGAGGGTTCGAGAGCATTGTAAAAGGCCTATAAATGGTTGAAAGTTTAGAGGCTTAGGGGATCAAACTTTTGGACACTATGGAGACTCTGCTCCTCTCAGCGTCTCATCTTCATTCCAGTAATACAAGCTTCTTTTGTTGTTATGTGTTCAATCACCATATTTTCCTCTTTTCTAAGCTTACACTTGAATGGGTTATTCATGTTTTCTTCTCTATCAAATGCTAGATAATTGTCATCTTATATCTGCATTGATAAATTATATTTGTGAGCTTCATTTACTTTCTGTAGCTGGCCATTCATATGTGTTTATGTATGTATCCACTGGTACAGTCAGGTTTCTCCATTTACTCATTGAATCTATAAACTATTGAGCATTAGTGGTTGAAAGCCTTGTCAAGTTGAGGGTGTTCATGGATGTTTTGAGTTAAAATAGAGTTTAAACAATTTTCTGAATTGACCTAAACGCCAATCCATTCCAATAGTTCAGAGAATGATATTGAAGATTTATATGTTTCCAGGCATCTCCGAGCTACAACCTAGGAGATCTTCCTAGAGTGCTAATAGGTCCCACCAGGTTCTGAACCTTTGTGCAAAGCATTTCTTTCCCATTTAAATATGGATAGAGTTTCTTGTCATGTCCTCCTTGAATAACACTAATCCATCCACACTTGGAAGAAACCATTATTTCACATTTATAGCGTGATAATAAAACTTGGTGGAAGGTGATAGGAATTTTCTTATCCCATATTTTTTTTCAACCATGCGAACACCCACTGGAAATTCATGGAAATCTTAGTGCAACACAACATGAAATTCCTCCTCATGTAATGATAATTTTCTTTTCCAATGCTCTAGTTAACATTTCACCTTCTGTCATCTCCAGACAAAGACTAGAGATGGTACTCTTGGCACTCAGTGCGATGTAGTATTAGTACTAATCATTTTCACTAGGCGCTTAACCACAATCTTATTAGTAGACATGTAGATTAAGCTTATTTCTCTACCTTAATAAATTTCTGGTATTTTCTCTATAAATTATCAAGACTCATTCATCTTGAATACAAACCTATTCTAAGCGAACCCAAGCTCAATACCTCAAGGAATTCAATGGATTTACTCAGCCATCCCTGACACATGTGTTGCAATATTTTTGTATTGGACCGCAACTGGAAAATAAAGGAAGTGTCCCATCATACATAGCATAAATCCACACAATATCTTAACATACCATATCCAACATTTTAACAACAAAATTATTAGTTCTAAGAGACAAAGTATCCTTTTCAATTTCAGCATCTAACCCATGGCTTTACACACACCACAAAAATTTAATGGGGTTGATTAAATAGTTACCCACAATATTTTCCACGGGCCTTCAATAACCTTTACATAGTAGATGTTCATGATATTCATGCATATTGTATAATGGAAACCACACACAATATTAGTCAATTGGTCATGTAAATCAATGAGACATAACATGTGAGTAAGTCTATAATTAAGGATCATATTACCATCACCAGGATCTATAAACCCCTTATAACCATAAGAATCATTCAGATAAATTATCAAATTGCAATACAAGAATACACATTCCTCATTGATAATGTTGATACACTCGTTGTCACGTAATAACATTAATTATCGTCATTCATATTACACAAACATGCTAAAAGATATAAGTAAGCTTGACTTATCTTAGTAACTTATGAATGGAAACTAAGAGAGTGACTTCAAATCTCCTCCTAATTGTAGGGAAACTACACTACTATTCTTTCTTTGAATTAGCCACCCTTGAGCTAGATTTGAATCCTAAGGAGTGAAGTGCTCAAGGGAATTCCACACCAATGTAGTTAAAAAATTCACATGGGAATCCAGAGTACAGAGTGCCTCCACCTGACAACCAATATTCTAGAGCACATAGTGTCTCCACCCAAACAACACTTTAAGGAATCTAGAGCACATGATGCTCCACCCAATAAACCACTACGGGAATCTAGAGCCTAGAGTATCTCACCCACTTCATTCTTTGGCAATCCAAGGCCCATAGTGCCTTATCCTACAATTTGAAAAGAATCTAGAGCACAACATGTCCCCACCTATTAAATTCCATGGGGACCTAGAGATCTCAGTCTCCACCTAATTTAACCACTCATAGGAATCTAGATAATCAATCTCGAATTTTTAAACCAACATAGGAATCCATAGACTTAGTTTCCACCTGTTGAACCACATAGCAATATAGAACACATGTTTGATGGCTCGACCTAGTGTCCCTTTTATTTTTGGGAGCTCTCTTTGTTGCCTCACTTATTCTTCTTTTTTTGAATCCTAAAACATCCTTCTCTTACCACCCTATAAATTTTCTTCTCTATGTCCCCTCATCTCAAATGTCTGAGTCCTTTTATTTGTTTGTTTTTTTTTGTTGTGTGTTGACTAGACCAAACACATCCCACTAGAGAGGAGTTGGCCCATATTTTTTCCTTAATGTTTGTATATTTTTTCTTTTCAAATCAACATGGATATGGGTGGGAATTATTGTAGCATTCAAATATTTTCTATTTCCCCAAGCCATTCCCAAGAAACGTCTCCTTGATAGGCTTTAAATTAGGTTCCATTATCAATCTAGTCATCATTTACAATTTACATAAATTTACATGAAAAATTCATATAATAATATTTACATGAGGGGTGACAAAAAGGGTTGTTATAGGACTCTCCAATGGTGTCACTAGTTTTGTATACATTGAATTTCCTCATCAATAATTGAGTATTCCTAACCTATAGGATTTCACAATATCTATGAAAGACAATGTATGTGTCTACCCAACTTAGCAAATCTATGATACAAACATGCAAAAGAAGAGTAAACAAAAATAGAAAATTAGGTGATCTTATCAGGAAAAGCAGATGTATGACACTTGAAATGATAATATTTCTTGAGATATTAGCTCCATGGTTCCCTTTAGCTATGAGATATGCAAAAACAAAAGAATCCACCAATTCTATATACTTACAAACTTATGTTAGCATTGATACCAGAAATACCTAGAAACAAACACAAACAATACAAATGAGAATCATGTTGAAAGAGGGGATGTAAGATGTTTTCATTATGCCATAATGATTATAACATTGTTTCCTTTCCATTGCCCCTAGTATTGTCTCTTCCTCTCATCACAGCTAACTATTAGGATCACGATGTTTTGTAGCTTATCACAAAGTAGAAATTAGGTTCTCAATTCAATAGCATTTTGTTACATTCACTTTTCTCCCTTTTTTTCACAAAAAGAATTGCTTATATAGAAGGAAATGGAGTGATTAGTTGTATCTAATTTTATGACCATGTTTGATATCATCCTTATCCTCTACAAATAATATTTTTTGACATTTTTTGTTCTTATCGATTCATTTTTCCAACCCTAGCCACTTCAAATCTCTTTTGTTGTGTAACTCGACAATTGCAAATCTCTGTGGCAAGCCAACAAGAACATTGCAACTATCATTACTAGTGTTATAAGGGTGTTGAAGAGGAAAAAAATGTTTGTGGTATGGTTTCCATGGACTTTCTTCTACATTCAAACCTCCATTTTCATGTGTTTACCTAGCAGACCAAAAGAGGTGTCTCTTTGAGATATGATAGACCCTGATGGTCACATTTTGAGCTATAACACAGGGTTGGTAGATGATATAGTTTTTATAAGAGGGATAGAGGATACATTTTTTTATAAGAGATTCATAACTAAAAGGCATGGAAAGTACAACCTTTGGCAAATAGGGTTGAAGGGATAGCTTCCACACACTTAAATTGTACACCAGAGAGAAGGCGGAGGAAAATTTTCTTCACCTTATTTGGTACAATATTTTTAGGACCAAAAGAATCCCAAAATGGGGAGGTGCAATCTGGAGTATATCATTATATTATTTTCATCCATGTTGATGCATTTAGAGTGAAAAAAGTGGAGGAATAATATTTGAAGGCAATTTTTACTAGTGGGACCCAATTTGGAAAATTGTGGTTTGAAACATTCCAAAATTATTTTGAGTAATGCAATGGAAATTTTTTGGTGTAAAACTTGTCTTCTTAAATTTGATACCTTCTAATGTTTCTCTGCACACAAATACATTTTTAATGGTGTAGGAATCGCCTCAATCAAAGTTCCTATGGAAAATTTATGCCACTCAGAAGTTCACCTTCCAATTTTGACCATCGTAATTTGAGAGGATGCCACATCATTCCCTATTATTCATGGACAAAAGGGATAGAAACATGATCATGATAAAGAAGAATCTATAGGATTCTATATTTTAGCTCTAGCCAAGAGTTCAAAGAGTCAATTTAAATACTTGTAGGTGATGGGCCTCCTAAATGGGTTTAATGTAAGGCCCATCTTCCCATCCTTTGGCATTGGTAAACCTTTCCTTTTACATTTGATAATGTGTTTTTAAGGCTATAATGTGTTCTTAGTAAGCTTATAATATATTTCTATATCCTATGGGCTAATACATTAAAGGTGCAATATATTGAGGATTTATTGTGCACATGTTGGAGAACAGCAAGAGAGAATCATGGATGCTTCTTCCTTGCTATAGGAAAATCACAACTCGATTGGCTTATGAAAAATTACTACTTATTTGTGGTTGTGAGAACACTAGGTAACCAAATCCAAATTTTTAGGAGTTTTGGAGGGAAGCATCCCTCCCTTCAAGAAGGCTTCTCCTCAACCACTTTTCTTTTATAAATAAGAGAGCCTAGCAACTCAGTAGAGATTTGAATTCTAGAGGAAAGATAGTGATTATGAGAGAAAGAGATGTTTTCCTATCATTTTACTTGTTATGTTTCAAGTATGAGTACTTTTGGAGGTTAATGAAAAGAAATTATTTGTTCTCAGTCTAATTTTGATTTAAGTGACCTGAGTCTCCTTAAGTTAGTAACCAATATAAGTGCTCAGGCCCCTTCCTTTATACATTTCCTTTCCATGCACCTAGAATAGTTGTGATTTTCTACAAATATTGTTCATGAGAAAATCATTTTCCTTGCAAGGTTTATAAGTGTGATCCTTCCTGAAGCTTGGTTATGTATCTTGTGATGCTAATCATAAAAATAGTTTTCTTAATGTAATAGTAGTTTCGATTATAAATTCAACTCGTCCTTTCCACTGTTATTTTGTTTTATGCAATTAGTAGTTTGGAAGTTTCTTAACCATCTTATTTTTATTAATTGAACATATACTTTTCTTGAATGTGTTATATATTGTTTCATTTATTGAATTATAATCATTTTCATGCATTGGAATCATTCACCTCATCACCTTTTCCTTCACTACTCTCAATCTCTACAAATTTTCCACATGCTGAAAATTGTCTAATCAAGCTACAGGGAACTTCTATCCTTGTTTATCCCTTGCATAATTTATCTCATTGAGTGTGAATGAGCTTGGTAACATCACCCTTCCACAAAACTAAACATATTTTTCCACCCTTCAAACAACTCATAGACTCCATAAAAGTTCTTTCATATGTTTCCTGTATCAAAACACAACATCCTATAGCAATATGCAGATGTCTTCAAATCACCTACAGAATTGTATAAGAATTCTTCCCTTCATTCCTCAGAACTCAATGACGTCATTTATACTTTTAATATGGGTTTTAGAAGATGATAGAACCCTTAGGAGCTTTTCTTTCATGTTTGTAGTTTCATTCCTACAATTATGTTATACTGGTCTTTCTATTTATTACATAGAATATGAGATATTTACCTTCAACATTCTTGAGTATTTTTTGTCTTCTTACAAGGAAAAAAGATTTAAATTCATTCATTTCATTTTTTGCAATATAATAGACTTACCTTCTATAGATTGGATTAGGATTTCATCTTGTCATTTACTTCTTGCAAATCATATTAGGGTTTTCATTCTATCAATTACTTTCTTCAAATCACATTATGGTTTCATTTCTTTTATTTAATTTCCTACAATAGAATAGGGTCTATTTTAGTTATTTCATTTCCTACAAATTGGAATAGGTTTATTTTTCATTTATTGAATTTTCTAAGTATTTATTATAGCATAGTGGTATCTGTGCATATCAACTCCTCTTCACTACATTAGATCAAACTAAGTAGAATATTGCTTGATGTACATATAGTAATGATACCTCTTAAGTTTACATGAACTCCAGATTGATAACAAAGTTGATCACCTCAGGATTTGTAAGACTCTTGTTGTAATATTGGGGCCCATCACTTTTCTGAGCTATTGTTGAGGACGTGTCAAAGTAGGCATTCTTTTATACTTTAAGTTGGTTCATTCTCATTTAATTTATTGATAAAAACCACAAAATATTTTGCCTCAATTTATAAAATACACCAGAATATAAAAAGAAGTTCATTTATTTCATGCCTCATAGAACTAGCAACAACTCGATATTTTTTTTTCTTAAAACCCCCACTTCTACAAGCAACAAACCTTCACTTCTTGGTTATTGTGGGCCTCCTACTCTATATACAATGCATCTAGAGGCCTTTTTGGGTGACACCCCAGAGACTTTTGAGGATCTTATAGGAGGAGAAGAACCTACACCACCCATTGGGAATATGGCTATAAATAGGCAACCCAAAATATTTCCCATTAGAGAGACAAATGGGGAAGCTAAAATTAATAATATCAACCCCACTTCTATTCCACACTTCCACAAAATGGATTTTAAGGACCCTGACACCTTCATGTTTGAATTTGTTGTAGTCTACAAAACATATGAGTATACCTTTGATGATAAGAAGCTCAAATAGTTTCCTTCTACCATCAAGGATGTAGCCTTTTGCTAGTTCATGGGTTTAGAGGGAGGTAACATTACTATATGGGCTCAAATGCAGTGAGCATTCAACACCAAGTACAAATACTATTGCAGGAAAAGGGACACAAAGAAAGAAATATTCATAATGACTCAAGGGCGAGATGAATTATTAAAAGAATTTGAAGAAATATTTCAAGTGAACTACAAGAGAGCTAACTACACCCATGATCTAGACTCAATGAATCTAGTTTTACTCTGACAGGTTGGAGAAGATTTGATGGAGACCCTTAATGTGTTGTCTAATGGAAATATTCACCAGATTAATTATCAAGACATTATAATAGTGTTCAAAAACCACTCTAGAGCTACAAGAATATTAGGTAGATCCAACCAATGTTTGATAATTCCTTCACCTTCTAGTTCAGTCGTTAAGAGTGATATAGAAGGTCTACTAGAGGATTTCAAAAGTGAAATATTACATAATTTTTCCCTGTAGATGGAAATCATGTCGATTAGGAAGAAACAAGAGGAGGAAGAAATCACATTGGTCATATTTTTCCTTAGATGCACCAAGAGGCACCTTATAAATGAGTGCCCATTAAATGTTATAACATTTTTCTCTATATGTGAGGAAAGCCATTCAACTAAAAAGTTTCCATCTCTTCCAAGTCTAAAATCAGTGTATCAAGGGGAAATAGGAGGCATGGATAAACTTTGCTTCATCACCCAAAGGAGGCGACAAGGCCCTAGGCCATATCAACAAGGTATACACTATCTTCCTTCTTTGAATACAAGTTATAATACGCCTTTTTAGCCTCTGTATCCACCTAAAAACTTGCCATGGCCCATGCTTACTCCTTGGTCCTATCCTCCTCAACTTTCCATTCCCCCTTTCATCCATACCAACACCCACCTTCTCAATGGGGTAATCAAAAAGGATGGAGGCCTTAGGAAACCCAACCACCAGCCTTAATTCCCCCTCCTCCTGAACCATATCCACTCAAAACAAATCAACCTAAACAACCTTAAATGTCTGCTCAACAAAATTTGAACACAAATAATATGTAGGATCAACAAGTCTACATTAGAGAGACCTCTTATTCTACCTATGTTGTAGAAATCAAAGAAATCAACCCCAGATATGGTAAGGTACATACTAATTCTCACCCACCTTCTCCAACAGATGATCTTGAAGAAGAGAAGGAAGAAGGCACACATCAAGCCAACAAAATTCCCTATCCTTTCAGAGAACTGAAAATTATTTGCTAAAATTCCTCTCCTACAAGCCATCAAAGATGTTCCAATATATAACAATATAATCATAGAAGATTTTCTTAAAATTCGAAGAAGGAAGAGGAAGGATGTCCCCACTCTCAATGTCATTAGGAAACTGACTGATCTGATTCTTGGGAAGGTCATCATCCTAAATTATTTGGATCCTAGCAGCCTCAGAGTTGATGTACACATTAAAAACATTATATTTCCCAATACCCTCATTGAATTAATGGTTGAAATCAATTTCATGACCAAGTAGACCATGCTCAACATTAACTTATATCGAGGCTTAAGGAAAACCACCACAATGTTGCAACTTGCAAACAAATACATGGTACCACCAAAGGGTGTCGTTCAGGATGTCACAATTTCCATTGATTCTTGAGGGTTCCCAACTAATTTCCTTGTTCTCCATCCCAAAACCACGTTCAATGTATACCCTCATATCCTTGGAAGACCTTGGTTAGCTACTTCTAATGCATATATGCTATAGCTCCAAATCTCACTCTTGATGTTTGTGATGCTGCACTCATGGCCTAGGGCAACCCCTCTTTCCAGACCTAGTCCAAATACTTAAAAAACAGTCTTTTACTCCTTATACATGACATTACCATGAGCTAAACACATGTGTACGTGGCTCTGTGTATACCCAACCCGCGTATATGTCTTAAAACACTTAAAAAAATTAAATCTCCTTAATTTCAGGCGGAGATCATAGGTTTTACTTGTTGATTACCTATTAGTGCCCGTGGCCCAACTGTTCCCAATGAATTCCCAACTAAAAAACTACTTTGGGAGAAGTATAAAAAGGCTTCAATAGGAAGGCCTAAAAGAAGAGAGAAGAGAGAGAGAAATCACTTTGTTGAGATTATCCCTGATCAGGTCTGAAGATCCTTGTGCTTCTAGCACTTCCCCCATTATAGGAAACCCTTGTTTCCTTGAGTTATGATGTCTTTCCATTAGTTGAGATATCCTTGAGTGAGTTATGGAAGGAGCTTATTTAAGGCTTGAGGTTGGACGAATATGGAGGATAGTTTCGCTTGGAGCCTACAAAAGGAAGACTCAAGTGAAATCATTCCTTACTATATTTTAGTTATCTATAATAAAAGAAACACTTGTCTTGTTCCTGATATGAATCTTCTTCATGCTTATGATGTTAATGTTATGATTTACATATGAATGGTTGTTTCAATTGTATAACTAACTTTCAATATGCTATGAAGTTGATTTCCTTATGATGCTTGGTCCATATACTGCTATGCTTTCTTGAATTGATTGTTTTGCAGGTTAAAGGATCGAAAGGAACTCCAAGAGGGTTTGGACCCGGGCCGAATCTACCCAAACGAAGGACCCCCAAGTGCACCTCTCTTCGCGTAGTTTTTTTATATTAATATCATAGTTATATGGAATGCTTTTTTTTCTTTATAGATAACCCTCGCTCTGCTAGGGTATTGACCCAAGACCCTAGGGGACTTTGTCCCTAAACAGAATTGGTGACTCCACTGGGGACAACAGTATTGTTGTTCCTAGTTTGGGTTTATTCAAGCCAATCAGGGCTCAGCTGTTTATTTACTTGCTGTGACTGAGTAGTTTGTTCCTGTAGGAACTTGACCTGTATGTTTGATCATTTTCTTCAGATTTTTTTTTGTTTTTTGTTGTGATCTTTTATATACGCATGTTGGTCAGGTTACAGTGGCATATGTACGCAAGTTTCACCATATAAACCCATGTATATGTAGGTTTCTCTGGACTAAATAGCATATACATGCAACTGTGTATTGACATAGTCACATATACCCTAAAATTTTCAAGATTTTTCAAATATTTTTGTTTCTGAAGATCTGTCTGCTGGTTTGAATCTTTCCTGAACAGTTAATTTTCTATTTTAGTCTTTATTTTTACAGCAAGTTCATGATTTCAAACTCTCTCTGGTTGTGGAAAGTGTTGGTCTTGTTTTGTTTTGTTGCAAGCGTCATCATTTTTGTTTAAGCAGACAAGATTTCTTTCTGGGAATCTTGTCTTTCGGGGTAAAAAGATTGGTCTCAATCTTTGTGTCAAATCTTGTTTTGGTGATCTTTTTGTTTGCATGTCAAAACTGCATCTTTGTGGCCATCTACTTTTCTTGCTTTTTGAAAGTTGTTGTGTGACGATTTTGAGAATTATCTTTCCTGATCTTGCGATCATTGTCACCAAGCTCTTTTTGCTGCTTTTTGATTGTTAAGAGCTTCTTGAAACACACTTTTTGCTGAGTTTTCACCCATTTTGTGTTGTTAACTTGCAAAGTGTTTTGTTGCCTATTCTTCGATCATAAAGTTTCAGTCTTATTTAGAGCACTTTTGAAAAGTCATTTTTGTTTTTTCTTTTGAGGAAAACTTCTTGAAAACTTCGTTGTTTCCTTCTTTAACTTTGTTTTGATTTAGTTTCTTCTTTGCAAGTGAAAGTGAATTTTTTTTTTGTCTTGAAATTTGCTTTTAGTGTTTGTGTGAAAATGAGCATTAGCAGCTTATATTCTATCTAAACATCTTAAGTGGCTAATTAGAATTGATAAACAAGTTACTTTAATTCTTTGATTTAAAGTTGTCTTAAGTTTTGCAACAGCATGTACTCATTGCATTAGGATAAGTTTGTGCATCTTTTAGGGCATCCATAGTTTTGTTAATTTTTGTGAGTGTGAAGCTTGAGTAAAAGAAAAGAAAAGAAAAGAAAAGTTTGTTTCTTTCTTAGAAGTTCCTCAGAACCTAGTAGAAATTTCTTTCATCAAAGAATAAAATGAGTGCATTTGCATATAGTTTGGTTTTTATTAATTTCTTTTGTGTCAAAACACCACAAGTTTCATTTCCGCTTATCCCTTGACTTAAGAATAGCCCATTTAAAAACAAGTGCTAAGTAAAATACACTAGAACTTTTTTTTATATAATTGTCAATTTAGACACATCAACAAGTTTTAGGATATTTTAGGGCCTTGGATTAGGTGTGTGGAGAGAAAACTCTCCAAGGCCATTTAAACTGTCAAACATAGGAGTCTGAGTAGTGAGTGCAAATCCAATAGCATTAGGAAGAATAGGAAAGCTCTAGATCTGGGAGTTAAGCATGGGGGTTTTTGAAGATAAGGAAGAGAGATACCCCCTCTCTTACTTGTCAGATCTTACCTCAAGACTATTCCTCTTGGCTTCTGACACGAGTTGGTAACCTTAGTTGCTTCTCCTAGGGATTCACATAGGTGGCTACGGAGGGGAATCCTGTGGCATTTGAGGTCGACGTTGTATCACTCTCAACGGTACTACTGGAGGGCACCCTTGCAAAGCTTGGGGGCTTGCACCGCTGCAGGTTGTTATTAGGAGGTCAATGTAAATTCCTCTATTACCTTCGCTGGTAGGACTGGGTCGTCATTATCTCAGACTATCTTCAGAAGGCCCCTTACTTCACTTTCTTGTATTTTGGTGTCTGGTCCTCATCACCCGGAGCGGTAATACTTGAAAGTTGTTTGACTGGCTGACTTCTTTTAGGGACTTTATAGTTGAGTGCTCTTTGCTCTTTGTATATATTTGGCTTTAGGTTTTTTTGTCTAATCACTTTTTGGACTTTGTATCCTAAGTGACTGACTTGCCACTCCACCGATCTTGAAAGGCTGTTGGTCATTATTTCGAAAGTTGTGGAGTTCCCTCCTCAAGGGCAAAGGTTTTGATTTCATATCTATCTTCCTTGGAAAGTCATTTGTACATTCCCGGAAGGGAAAGGGTCTGAGAATCAGTTAGATATGGCCAATATTCCTATGGAAACTAACCAAGGTACCCTCCCAAAAGGGGATCCTTGTGCTTTTCGTTTCTTTGGAAACACTGGTACTCCCTTGATGGCCACCTTGAATATTCCTGGATTGAATGTTGGACTACCCGTTTGGCTATGGTCCACTCCAAACATTCCAAATGCTCTTGAAGCTTCTCAGTTGAATGTTTTATTTCAAGGGCATCACATGGGTGCTAATTGTTCATCTTCTTTCAAAGAGAAATCTGGGATTCATTTTTCTTCTCCTTCTTATAATAAGAAATCTAAAAAGAGGAGAAAGAGGAAGTCAAAGAAGAAGAATAATTCTATCCATTCATCATCAACCTCTACAAGTCATATTGAATATGAGCCTTCAGCCACTGCAAGTCATGCTGGGTGCACAAGTCTACTTAGTGCAAGTCATACTAGCACTTCATCTTCAACCTCTGCCAGTCATGTTAGGGATGAGCCTTCAGCCGCTGCAAGTCATGCTGGGGGCACAAGTCTAGTCACTACAAGTCATAGTAGCAATTCATCCTCAACCTCTACTAGTCATGTTGGAGAGGAGGCTTCATCCACTGCAAGCCAGGTTGGGGTCACGAGTCTAGTCACTGCGAGTCATACTAGCAAAGAGACAGGATCCTCTGCAAGTCATGCTCAGGACTCTCCGCAAACCATTGCTAGTCATGTTGGTAGATTGGAGGTTGATAAGAAACCTGGATGTAGAAATTTTAAACCTAAGTTCCCTTGTAAGATATGCAAGGGAGACCATCTTACTCATTTATGCCCTGGTATCCCAGAGGTGCAAAGGATATGGTCCAAGTCTGAAAGTTCTTCTACTCCTGCATTTGATATGGTTTCTCGTCAATCCCATCAACCATTGGTTGATAATGTGGTATAGCCAGTGCAATCTCTGGCTGATTACACTCCTCTTTTAGGGGGTGAAGTGCCTAACAAAAGAGTCTATTTGATCTCTAGTACTAAGTCTTCTAGTATAGGGGGCATTCCAATTTCTTTGAATGTTCCCCCTCCAAGTTCTAGGAGTGTTTCCTTTGATTGGGATAGTCTTGTTGAGCCTCGTCTTCCTTCCGCTGCACCTTTCTAAATAAAGGACAGAGTTAATTCCATAAACGTCTATCGATGTATGTTGGATGAAGGATCCTCTGCAAGTATTATATCCTCTTTGACTTGGAAAGCTTTGCATTCCCCAAAGTTGTGGACAGCTTAGAGTCAGTTGTTAGCCTATGATAGAAGACTTGGTGAATCTATGGGTGTTCTTCCTCAATTGCTTATCACTTTAGGTGGGAAGACTGTCTTAATTGATATGATGGTGGTTGATAGCCCTTTAGACTTTAATATGCTACTTGGGTGTGATTATTTCTATGCTATGAATGCTATGGTGTCTTCACTCTTTAGAGTCACGTGTTTTCCTCATGAAGGGAATATTGTCACTATTGATCAGCTTGCATCTAATAATTACCACCCTAATTTGAACTTACTGCAGAATGCCCCTTGGTTTGTTCCGAGTGTTCAAGTAGACTCTACCTTGCCACGGGTGAATTATGTGGCATTGAATCCTCAATTTTCAATCACTTCTGAGAAGGATCCTTTGACCTATTATTCTCCTTCTTGGGACTTGGTCCCAGAAGTTGATTGAGATATTCTTCCTATAGGGACATGGGACCCCTTAATTCCCTCTTTTGATCCTTGTAGTTCTCATGATTTCTCAGAACTTGATTTGCCTTCACAGGAGGAACTCTTTGAAGCCATGATTTTTGACTACCAAAGGAGTCCTTGGCCTAAGCCCTGTAGGTTGTTTGTCAATAAGAACTATTATACGTAAGCCACAAGGTTGCGTGGTTCCCTGTACCATATTGTATATATAAGGTACGCATTTTCAAGTTTTGAATTCTATAACACGAGGTTTTATATGAAGTTTATATGTGGGATGTATTAAATTCATGCCTAGTGTTCCTATTTATGTTTACAGAACCTGGAAGATTTATCCTTTGGAAATTTTTATGGTTGGTCCGTTCTGATAGGTATTGGTTCTCGAAACTAGCATATAGGTTAGGTTTTTCCGCATGCATTGTGCATTTATCAGTTTCCTTTCCCATTTTGGCCTTAGGATCGACCCCACCAAGTTATGGTGCAGAACCTTCTCATTGCTTAGAAGTATCATGACTTGTGTGGTAAAGCCTACCTTATCATGGGTGCCCTAGTTAGTACCTTGTTGTCACTTGGCACTCATGTTGATTTTTTGTCCCTAGGCTCGAGATTCCTCTTTTGTCCCGCCATGACTTATGTGTTGAAGACTCATTCCTCTTTGCTTCTTCGCTTTGTTCTGGCCTTATTCCCTAGAGGCTCCTTTCTGTTGAGTTGTACTACTACATTGCATTTTGACCATTTTCACCTTTTGGCCTGGAGCCGGCTTCACTTGGACTCGTGTTTAAGCCAACTTTTGACCATGATGACTGCAAAATAAAACTTGCATTCCCTTGACTTCTGCAACTTGACACACCTTAACCCGTGGAAGGAACACACCTTTGAGTGTATTTGACTAGTTTTCACCTCCCTACATTGAGCATAGGATTGTTCCAATCCCAGGAACTAGATCATCTGTTTCATTGACACTTGTTCTTTCCACTGTATTATAGAATTCTTTTATTCTTTTTCCAGCTTAAGGAAAAGAAAAAAAATTATATATTCCAAAAAGAGTAGGAACAGGAACAATATTTCCATTTATTGTTGGTAGCTAGAGTCAATCGTGTCGCCCTTGAACAAAGCACTCAAAACAAAGTCTCCTCCATTTGGGCAGGATTCAGTTTGACTTAGGTACGCCTTAACCATGTTATTGATTTAGTCCTCCCTCGATTGGTTATCTCTTCCGATCATATGGAGGGTTCGTTTGTGCCTCCCGCATGACAAACTTATAAAGAGTCATCATATGCTGCCACATAGTCACATAGAGTCGTGCTTTTATTCAAGGGAAGTTAGCCTAAGTCCACCTCTCTGTGGTGTCTCTTGGCTCATTTTTTAGTCAGCCATCCCTAGTTGTCAGTATCTTATCTATCATCACATCAGTTATATTGGTCCTTTACTTGTGCCAGTTTAAGAAGGTCTCCATTGACTTCATGTTGGCGGGTCTTGTCCTTATCGACGATGACATCTTGCTCTGAGGACAGGTCTAGAGCCGCACCCTAGCCCTATATTCATTATTGATAGGTCGCCTTGTTCTCAGCATCGATCAGTATCATGGGTCTTTGACTAAGTGGTTTCCCTTGTGTTCAACATCAACTTACACTATCACACATTGGGATTCATGAAGTACCTTGGTTTCCATTTGACCTTATTGGTGGATACCTTGCCTCTGTGTCCGCTTTCATTATTGGTTGGTTCAGAGGGTTTCTTTCGTGTGATAGCCACATCTTTTGTACACAAGAAACCTACTTCGGTTGGGTTACTACATCTTTTTTTGTCTGATTCCTTCCACATTATTGGCCTACAGGTTACACTCGCGCTAGATTGATGAAGGATGCCTTACTTCTAGTGGATCTCTCTGTATCAACTACAACTCATTGCTCTAGGGCAAATATCTAGAGTCAATTTGGAAGTACCTTGGGGTTTGCAGTCATTAGTGGTAGATCCTTCGCTATCGACAGTGGGAAACCATCATTGTCTCTTGATTGATAGATTCTTACATGTGTTCAACTCCAGCTCATCTATTCACACTTGTTTGATTGTACTGGGTATCTTGACACTCATTATCATTATCGGTGAGTAGTCTTGCATTTGTTAACTATATACATCAATGACCGGTAATCAAATGATTTCTCACATGGTCGACTTCAGATCATTTATTCCCATAGTGTAGAAATGTACCACGAAGGTCGGTGAAGACCTTAGGTTGCATCAGCATTCATTGGTTCACTTGACATTTGCTCTTGTTTCTGCTAGTTGATACCACTCCACCTTATATGTTGCAATCATTCAAGGTGACATTCTATAAAAAGGCTTCAATGGAAAGGCCTAAAATAGGAGAGAAGAGAGAGAAAAATCACTTTGCTGAGATTATCCCTGATCAGGTCTGAAGATCCTTGTGCTTCCAGCACTCCCCCATTATAGGAAACCCTTGTTTCCTTGAGTTATGATGTCTTTCCACTAGTTGAGATATCCTTGAGTGAGTTATGGCAAGAGCTTATTAAAGTCTTGAGTTTGGATGAATCCAAAGGACGGTTCTTCTTGGAGCCTGCGAAAGGAAGACTCAGGTGAAATCATTCCTTACTGTATTTTAGTTATCTGTAATAAAAGAAACACTTGTCTTGTTCCTGATATGAATCTTCTTCATGCTTATGATGTTAATGTTATGATTTACATATGAATGGTTGTTTCAATTGTATAACTAACTTTCAATATGCTATGAAGTTGATTCCCTTATGATGCTTGGCCCATATACTGCTATGCTTTCTTGAATTGATTGTTTTGCAGGTTGAAGGATCAAAAGGAACTCCAAGAGGGTTTGGACCCTAGCTAGATCTACCCAAACGAAGGACGCTCAGGTGCACCTCTCTTCACGTAGTTTGTTTATATTAGTATCATGGTTGTATGGAATGCTTGTTTTTCTTTGTAGATAACCCCCACTCTACTAGGGTATTAACCCAAGACCGTAGGGGAATTTGTCCCTAAACTATATATCAACTGTAGAGCTAGAAACACATCAATTAAAAATGGGAAGCTAATAAAATAACTTGTACTATATAACCTTGCTCAACCCCTTGTTGAGCATGGTTTTCTTATGTGGGTAGAAGAGGAAAAAGAGAAAAAACTTTATCAATCATCACCCTACCCCATTTGTAAATTAGAAGCGACTATTGGTAGTAGACAATTGGACGATGATAATCTACTTGATAATGTTTAGCAAAACAAGTATCTTGCTATGATGCACATTGATGGACTAAAAGAGGAAGTTTTAGGAAAGCTTGAAGACAGTCTATGGGCATAGTTAATCACTGCTAGTTCTAATCAAAATAATGTAATGATTGTAGAAATAAGGCTCCTTTAAACTCTAAAAATAAGCACTTTCCTTTGAGCTGATCAAGAGGAACACTTGCTCACTATTTTGAGACAAAACCCTAATTCCTCTAATTCAGATTACAAAGAGACAAAAGGAGTCCATCCCTTGGTTTGTACTCATAATATATACATCAAATAAAACCATCAAGTTGTTCACCAAACTCAAATAAGGAGGAACCCTACAATAAAGGATATTGTAAAGGAGGAATTCCATAAATTGTTAGATCTCAGCTTTATCTATCCTATTTTGTATAGTGAGTGGGTGTGATCCAAAATGGATCCAGTTTTGCCTTTGGATCAAAGTCTTCAAATGCAGATGAAAGTGGGATCAAGTCAAAGTTATTGTGGATACGATTCCAAAGGTGTGAACGGCGCATAAATCCGAGTCCAGATGGAGAAGTTAGAGCCAGTCAAATTTTATGGAAAATTAGGAAAAAAAAGTCAAAAGTCAAATGTCAACAGTCAACAGTCAATGGTCAACAGTCAACCTAGTCAATTCTTACGTTAACAGGGACACGGTCAACCTGGGAATGAGCCATGGGTCGTGGATGATGTCAGCAGAGGAGGTGACATGGCGAACTGTGATTGGTTTATATAGACCAATCCGATGCTAACACATGGCAGCCCGGATTTTGCCCAATTTGGCCTTATTTCCAAAATTTTGGGGATCAGGGAGGATTGAACCCCTGACCTCCTAGAATGGCAATGTTTTTGTCAAAACTAGCTCACCGGATGAGCTCGTACAAGCCTTGGTAATGGAAGTGAACAGGTTTATATTTATTGTGTATTGGACAGGGTTGCTAGAAAAAGGCCAGACGGTCGGGGTCAACCCCACGACCGTCAAACCTTTGATTTATCATTATCATATATATCCCACATTCACCACAAGTCAAAACAACACAAGTTATATTATACCATACAACTAAGGTATCAACTAGCATAACAACCATATCATATCACGTATACATTGTAACAACATAAAAAAAGGCAGAATGGTAGGGAGTGGGTTTTGAACCCTCGACCTACCAAAACACTATATATGCAATGCTTTAACATACCTTTGCTAACCAAAATGTCACAATTTCGTGCTTGAAATAAAGCTGACCAGATTTTTATTAAAACGTTTGCAGGTGCTAAACCCTCCATACCACCAGTGCACAGACCGAGGTGGTTTTATGTAGGCAGAGGTGGTTTTTGCCAAAAAGAGAGTGGTTTTGAAAGGACGGAGGAGGTTTGGGACCATTCCAGGGGGTCTGGAGGTCATAGTGGCCAAATATGGTCAAGTTTATACTCGTTTGACTCACAATTTCGAGCTAAATGCAGTGGTGAGGTCCATTTTCTTATTTGAGACTCTGTTTTCGAGCTCATACCTGTAACAACATTTTGAAGACAAAATAAAGATGTCAGCACTAGAAGTGAAAGGACTAGGAGACATAGCCAACAAGTTTGGTGAACTCCTTTATTAAATTTTGTTGTGTTAATGTGTTTGAATGTGTTTTCAACGTGACATTTATGTGTTTATGTTATTTGCAATCTTTTCGATCCATTGCACTAAGTAACATAAGAGGGTTCATATAAAGTCTGTAATACCTTTTTTTCATTAATGGAGCAAGTGGTATAAGAGCAACAATGTTTTTAAGGTTTGACAAGTTTGTGTGCATATTTGAATGCTTACTAGGTTGAGGCTCAGACAAGGTGAAGGTGAACTTGTTGAGGTGAATCCAGAGATTGGAAGGGTCTTTTCACAAAGAAGGATGGCATATGAAACTCCACTTGGGTTAGAATCTTAATTCTTGGATAGTTTCATGATGATACGTGCAATGTTGGAAGAGATGTATCATGAGTTTAAGAAGAACAAAGATGAAGGCACTTCATCACCTAAAGATCAAGAAGATTAGGGAAAGGGAGGAATGCTTCCTCCATCATCTCCTCCATCACCACCATCATCATCATCATCATCCTCTTATTCTCATAAATCTCATCTTTCTAAGAAGAAAAAGAAGAAATCCTCTTTGATAAAATTATATGTAAAATTTGATTTTCCAATTTATGACAGAGAACTTAATGCTAAAAAGCTTGATAATTGGATAAGACAAATTGAAGTGTATTGTAGGATGCAGAAAGTTGTTTCAGGAAGGAAGAAGATCTAGCTGGCTAGCCTTCGACTTGGAGGAACTGCACATGTATGGTGGGAAGGCAAGACAAAAGCAGATCTCAAAAAGCATGGTAAAATCATTTCAACATGGAATGAATTTGTTTCTGCCATTAAAATTAAATTTTATCCTTTGGCTTATATGCAACAAGAAATGATGAGTTGCCAAACACTATGTCAATTAAAAGGTCAAAGTGTTCAAATTTATACTCAGGAATTCTGTAAGAGAGACTTAACATTAGGCATATCATTGGACTCACCAGAGACATTGTTGAAATACATATGTGGTCTTCATAGTTATTTGAGGCATACCATACTTATGTTTAATCAAACTAGCTTAGATGATGTATTGGTTCAAGCAACTCATCTAGAAGCTAGAGGCAAAAATGTAACCCAAGATGTTGGGAAATCATCCAAACCTATTGAAAGCAAGAATAAAGACAAAAAGAAACTTAAATGGAAGGAGAAGAAAACAAACACTGTGAAGAAAGATAAACCTTCATGCACTCATTCTAAGAAGGAAGGACACGATGAGGCACACTACTGGTCATTGCATCTGGAATTGAAGCCTAAGAAGTTCGGGAGTAAAGAGAGGAAGAATGTTGTTGCTATTCAAAAGGACTTGGGATGAGATTCAAGTGACGAGACAGTGGTTACAGCTATAAGTATAAAAGGTAAATATTCTAAAGCATCTACAAGTACTTCTTTGAATTTTGTTGATAATGATAATGATGAGAGGAAAAGAAATGAGCTATTTCACATTAGAGTTATTTCCAAGAATACTAAAACTGATAATTTATTTGATAGTGGATCACATGTTAAATTTGATTTCTGAAGAAATTGTAAAGAATTTGGGTCTAGAAACAAAACCTCATAAAAATCCATATCCATTAGGTTGGGTGTGTGATAAAACTAAGCTGCAAGTTATGAAACAATGTAAAATTCGTTTCTCTATTGGGTCAAAATTTGTAGATGAGGTTGAGTTAGACATAGTCCCATTGGACATATGTGGAATTGTATTGGGAAGTCCATACTTATATGATAGAAATGCTATCTTCTATCGAACTAAAAATAAGTATCAACTCACTAAGGATGGAAATGAATATATTGTAAGGCCTCATAAACTCAAATATAACTTATCTCTCATAAATTTAGGACAGATGAAAAGAATTGTAAATTCAAGTAAAAAAAAATTTCTTATGATTGTAAAAGCAAAGGATATTGATGAATTTTATGCTTTCCAAGGCTGTAATCCTAAACACAAAGCAAATCTAGTTAAATTTGTTTCTGATTATGATATTCTGTTTCAAGAGCCTAAAGGGCTTCCACCCAAGCAAGAGATAGAACATGAGATTTATTTTCCACAAGATGCTCCACTACCTAACATTGGAATGTACAGGTTGTTAGCTCTAGAGAATGCAGAGATAAAGAAGCAGGTACAGGAGTTGCTCGATCAAGGGTTTATTCAACCAAGCACATCACCGTGTGGATCACCTATTGTGTTAGTGCGAAAGAAAGACGGTTCATGGAGAATGTGCATTTATTTTAGAACATTAAATAAAACCACAGTAAAGAATCATTATCATCTTCCTCGTATTGATGATTTGTTAGATTAGTTAAAAGATGCAGTTTACTTCTCTAAATTGGACTTGCAAAGCGGCTACCATCAGTTCAGAGTTTTAGAATAGGATTTATTGAAGATTGCTTTCAAAACAAAGCAAGGACTCTATGAATGGATGGTTATGCCATTTGGCTTAACTAATGCTCCAACTACATTCATGCAACTCATGAATGATGTATTTAGACCATTCATTGATGATTTTGTATTAGTCTATTTAAATGATATTCTTGTTTTTAGTAGAACATGGGATGAACATGTAATGCATGTAAAGCAGATTTTATATGTTTTGAAAAGAGAAAATATCTATGAAAAACTGTCAAAATGTGAATTTGGTAGAACATATTTGAATTATTTGGGTTATATTTTATGGGTTGGTGAATTGAAGATAGATCCCTGAAAGGTCGAAATCATTGTAAATTTCCCTAAGCCCAATACTACTACATAAATTAGAAGTTTCTTAGGGGAAACACAAAATTGGAGAAAGTTTATTGCTAACTTTTCTTTGATTGCAACTCCTTTACATGCTTTTACAAGTGTGAAACAGATGTTTTAGTGGGGAGGCAAACAACAGAAAGCCTTCAACACATTGAAAGAAAGGATTAGTACAGTGCCATACTAGCACTGCCAGATCTTCAACATCCATTTGAGATCGAGAGAGATGTAAGTGAATATGCCATGGGGGTAGTGTTGATTCAACATAGAAAGCCTATATGCTTTCATTCTGAGACATTCACATCAGCAATAGTTAACTATCTTACATATGATAAATAATTGTATGCATTAGTTCAGAGTGTTAAAAAGTGGAAACATTACATAATGGGTAAAGAAACAATCATACATACAAATCATCAACCGCTTAAATATTTACACTCACAAACTAAATTACTACAATGAAGACACTATCGGTGGATGGGTTTCCTACAAAAATTTCATCCTGTTATCATATATAAGAAGGGCATACATAATAAGGTTGCAGACATGTTATCACGACTAATTATAAATGCATCCACAATACTCAAGCATAATTTGGTAATTCATGAAAGTTACATTGAACAATATGCTGAAGGCACAGATTTTAAGGATGTATATGCAACTCTAAGTCATGGCAAACTGGTAGAAGAATTGGATTATTTCATAAAGGACAAACTCTTATATCATTTGGGAAAGTTATGCATTCCACAAACTGAAAGAGTTAATATAATTCAAGAAGCACATACTTCTCTCATACCAAGTCATTTTGGTCTAAGTAAAACAGTTGCACAATTGCAAAGATTCTTCTATTGGCCACGAATGAATGAGGCAGTTTCTAGATATATTAAAGGATGTACTATGTGTGCTACAGGCAAGCCAAGTAATAGAAAATTAGGCTTATATACTCCACTTCCAATTCCTTCTCATCCTTGGGAAAGTGTATCCATGGATTTTGTTGGGGGATTTCCAAAGTCTAGAAAGAGTCATGATTATTTGTATGTATTTGTGGACAGGTTTAGTAAGATGTATATTTTGACACCAAGTAATAAACAAGTCACACCTAAACAAACTGCAAAGTTGTTCTTTCAAAATGTATGGGTTCATTTTGGGTTACCCACTTCTATTGTATTCGATCGAGATTCTCGATTTATTAGGAAATTTTGGTCAAGTCTATGGGAGTTAATGGAAACAAAGTTAAAAAAGAGCATGGCATTTCATCCACAAATAGATGGTCAGAAAGAAGTGGTAAACAAGACAGTGATATAATTACTTCGAGGATATTGCAACAAGCATCCCAAACTTTGGGAAGAGCATTTGTGTTATGTGCAGCATGCTTACAACCATGCAAAACATTCTTCTACTCATAGATCTCCTTTTGAGACTTGTTTTGGTTTTATACCAAAGTCTCCCTTGGATTTTGTCTTTGGTAAAGACATAGCAATTGATGGACATAGTGATGTGGAAAAACCAGCCAAGTTCATTGAACGAATCCAGGAAATTAACCAGGAAATACAAGAACAGCTGGAAAGAAGCCAAGCAAAGTATAAGTCGTGGCATGAGAAGCATCAAGTTGAGCATAGTTTTCAATTTGGTGATCAAGTCTGGTTGTACATCAGCAAAGAAAGACTATAAGAGGAAGGTAAAAAGTTGAAACCAATTAGATATGGTCCTTTCAAAATACATGATAAATTTGGTCAAAATTATTTCCCTAGATCTACCAGCTTATATGAAGATCTATTCCATTGTAAATGTTGAAAACTTGGAATTGTATGAACCTTCATTGATTGAAGATCCCAAAGAGCAAGGTCAGCTACCTTCCATTGAAGATCTTTTGCCTGAGTATCTAAATGAGCTACAAGAGGATACAGTTCTTGACAGGAGGATAAGGACTTCGGGACGAGGAAATGTTGAGTATCTTCGAGTTGGACTCAAAGGTACAAATACAAGTAAAGCATGATGGATATAGATTGGAAAAGTGAAGAAACTTTATCCTCACTTACTCGATAGCTAAAACCAACTTTTGGTGGACCAAAAGCTTCTTGTGGGGAGGAGTGGTCCAAAATGGATCCATTTTTGCCTCCAGACAAAAGTCTTCAAATGCAAATTAAATTGGGATCAAGTCGAAGTGCTCGTCGATACGATTCCACCGATGTGAATGGTGCATAAATCCGAGTTTGGATGGAGAAGTTAGAGCCAATCAAATTTTATGGAAAATTAGGGCAAAAAAGTCAAAAGTCAAAAGTTAAAGGTCAACAGTCAACATTCAACAATCAACTTGGTAAATGCCTACATCAGTAGGGACACATGTCAACCCGAGAATGAGCCACGGGTCCTGGATGATGTCAGCAGAGGAAATGACATGACGGATTGTGATTGGTTCGTACGGGCCAATCTGATGCTGACACATGGTAGCTCAGATTTTTCCTAATTTGACCTTATTTCAAAAAATTTGGGTATTAGGGAGGATCGAATCCCTGACCTCCCAGAATGGCAACGTTTTTGCTCGAACCAGCTCACTGGATGAGCTACCGCAAGCCTTGGTAATGGAAGCGAACATGTTTATATTTATTGTGTATCAGATAGGGTTGCCAGAAAAAGGCCGGATGGTCATGGTCAACCCCACGACCACCGAACCTTTTATTTATCGTTATCATATATATCCCACATTCATCGCAAGTCCAGACAACACATGGTATATTATACCATACAACTAAGGTATCAACCAATGGAATAACCATATCATATCGCATATATGTTGTAACAACATAACAAACGGTGGAATGGTAAGGCAAGGGTTTCAAACCCTCGACCCACCAAAACAACCAAAACACTATATATGCAACGCTTTAACATACCTTTGCTAACCAACATGTCACAAGTTTAGGATTGAAACAAAGCTGACCAAAATTTTATTAAAACATTTGCAGGTGTTGAACCCGCCATACCACCATCACATAGACCGAGGTGGTTTTATGTAGGAAGAGGTGGGTTTTGCTAAAGAGAGAGTGCTTTTGCATGGATAGAGGCAGTTTTGGACCATTCGAAGGGGTTTGGAGGTCACAGTGGCCAAATATGGTCTAGTTTATACTTGTTTGACTCGAAATTTCGATCTGAACGCAGTGGTTAGGTCGATTTTCTTATTTGAAACTATGTTTTCGAGCTCATACCTATAACATCATTTTGAAGACAAAATAAAGAGGTCAGCACTGGTAGCGAAAGGACTAGGAGACATAGCCAGGAAGTCTGGTGAACTCCTTTATTAAATTTTGTTGTGTTGATGTGTTTTCAACTTGTTTATGTGTTTATGTTATTTCCAATCTTTTCACTCTGTTGCACTAAGTAACATAAGCAAATTCACATAAAGTCTGTAATACCTTTTTCTCATTAATGGATCAGGGTGTCACCTTTAGTAATAATTCCCAAAGCCAATAGGAAAAGGAGAGTTTTCATTGATAATAGAGAACTTAATAAGGCTACTAATAAAGATAATTGTCCTTTACGTTTTATTGACAAAAGGTTTGGATGCTTTTGTAGGAAATAAGTTATTTTCATTTTTGGATGGGTTTAATGGGTACAACTAGATCCAAATTAGTATGGAAGACCAAGGTAAAGCTACTTTCACCTTCCCATTAGGGACCTTTTCCTATAGGGCCCTCCCATTTGGCTTGTGTAATTCATCTTCCACCTTTGAGAGCGTTTTATTAACTATTTTTGTTGATCTTGTACATGAATTCACTACAATTTATATCGATGAATTCACACCTTATGGAGATGCTTTCCTAGAAACCCTCTCTAACTTGTGCAAAGTTTTGAAAATATGCATAGAAATGAATCTCTATTCAAGCCCAAAAAAGTTCCAATTTTTTATGAATGAAATAACTTTTCTAGGCAACCTCCTCTTTAAGGAAGGAATTCAGGTTAACCCTAATAAAATTTCAATTATCCAAAGGGCTAATGTTCAACAAAGACAAAAGGATATTAGGAGATTTGTAGACTATCTAGATACTATAAGAGATTTATAAAATATTTCAGTAAAATTGCTTCACATTTGTTTGGTTTACTAATAGGAGACTCATATTTCTATTGGACAAACCATTGTCAATAGGAATTTCAAGATATCAAGGAAAATTTGCCAATAGAATTAGTTCCTAGTGGCCCAAATTTGGTCTTTCCCTTCCACATTCACATAGATGCATTAGAAAAAGTAGTGGGAGCATCATTAGGGTAGTTGGAAGGTAAGTTTCCTTATTCTATCTATTTCATTAGTAAAAATTTGTCCAAGGTTGAACGCAATTACATGGTCACTGGAAAATAGATTTTTTCTATTGTAAATTCCTTGAATAAATTTAGATATTACATTGTTGGCTAACAAGTTTTTATGCATACTGATCATGGAGCCATTAAGTACTTAATGAAGAAACTTGATGTCATTGCTCATATTATTAGATGGTTATTTCTATTACAACAATTTTATATAACCATTAATGATAAGCTGAGGAAAGAAAAGGTTGGTGTAGATTCCTTTTCTAGACTAACCTTGTTTGTAGAAGATAAGGAGATAGTAGATGATTAGCTCCCAGATGAGCACCTCTTCACCATATCATTGTTGTCACCTTAATTTGATGATATATCAAACTTCTTGGTTTCTTGTTAGCTTCCTCCTAATTTCTCTTCCAGAGGAACGAGAAAAATCGTCAGAAAAAAGTTCCCCTTATACCGAGATTGGGAGAAATTCCTTAAATTGAGACCTAATCAAATCTTAAGGAGATGTGTAAGAGAAGATGAATTCTTTTATATCCTAGCAGCATGCCATGATGGACCCCGTGGGTGCCATTTTGCTTCTAAGAGGATAGCCTACAAGATTATTTAGGAAGGTTAATATTGGGGTACCCTTCATCAAGATGCTAGAACATACAATGCTTGATACGATGAGTGCCAGAGAATAAGGAAGCATACTCAAAAGGATGAGATGACCCTACAACCTCAAGTGACTTTCTATCCATTTAAGAAGTGGGCCCCTAGACTTCATTAGACCTGTTAACCCACCATCTCGATAGAAGAAGCATATCATTGTATGTACAAATTATCTAATCAGGTAGACTGAAGTAAAGGAAGTAAAGGAAGAAATAAAGCCAAAAATGGCAGGATTCTTGAGGGAGAAAATTTTGAACTAGTCGCAGATGAAAGAACCCAATTCACCTGTAACTAGGTTGAGGGGAAAATGAAGAACATAATATCAGATATATGAAGTCCAACTCATATCATCCTCGAGTAAATGGGAAAGAGGAAGTGAAGAGTAGCATACTAGAAGGCATATTGGCTAAGGTTGTTACCAGTAGCAAGAAGGATTGGGCAGAAAGGCTTATTGAGGCCACTTGGGCCTACAATACTACCTCGAATAACACCACATGATTCACCCCCTTTGAGCTGGTCTATGTTAAGAAAACCTTGTCGTCTATTGAATTTGAATATAACACATTGAGAATGGAAACACAACTTGATTCAGACATTAAAAAACTCAGGAAGAGAGAATACAATAATTGAATGTCCTTGATGAACTCAGGCTGTAGGCTCTTATGCACACTGAAGTTGTTCAATTACAAAAAAAAGTTTGGCATGATAAAAGCATCAAGGCTACAACCTTCTGGGAGGGTGATTGGGCCCTCTTATATCATTCTAGGTTCAAGGAATTTAAACGACAACTCATGACTAGATGGCTAGGTCCTCACCTAGTGGATAAATGCCATAATAATGGTGTGGTTCAGATTAGGAAAATTGTTGAAGAACAAATACCACTTGTAGTGAATTACTGCAAATTAAAGCTTTATAGGAAGCAACAATGTAAACTTTGAAACGGGAACTGATACTGTTACCCATTTCGTAGAGATAGCAAAAAATTGACCTGATTTTGAAAAGGGGCGATGCAGAACACACATAATTTTTTTAGAACATAGTTTTTGGCACTTTAAATAACCGATACGATTACCCGTTTCGTAGTAATCGTAGAGGTAGAAAAAAATGTGACCCGATTTTGAAAAGTGGTGATGCAGAATACAATACTTATTTTTTGGAGCATATTTTTGATAATTTAAATATTCTTATGTATCAAATATAAATATTTGTTTTTAAATATTAGTGATTTTTATGCTGATTTTGAAATGTGTTGATGCAACGTGTTATACAACATACATTTTTTTTTCAGAGGACTTATTTTTCACACTTTAAAATTTATTATGTCCAATTTTTTTTTAAATTATGATTACTTAACGAATTTTTAAGTTGTTTTATTTTTATTTTTTTAAATGTTGATTACTTCAAGAAACTCATATAAAAATATATATAAAAAAAGACCAAAAAAAATGTTAATAAAAAAAAATTATCTCATAAACCATAAAATAATTTGGAAAAAAAAAGATAATTTAAAAATATATATATATATATATATATATATATTAAGTAAGTCAAAATAGAAAAATAAAAAAAAAATAAAAAAAATTTACAAAAACAAGAAAAAAAAAATAAATAAATAAAAACAAAATAGACTTAAATAAAAAAAAATAGAAAATTAACAAAAATAAAAATAAAAAAACTAGTAAAATTAACATTAAAAACATATATATATATATATATATATATATATATATATATATATTTTAAAAATATATGTCTTTTAAAATAAAAATTAAAACCAAAAAATTAAAAAACATTTAAAATTTTTAAAGAAACGTATTTTTCCATTTAAAAAATAAAAAACAAAATTGATTAAACATAGTTTTTTTATTTATAAAACAAAAAAAAAATTAAATTTTTTTTTAAAAAAATTGTTTTTTTGGTTTAAAAAAATATATATTAAAAAATTTTAAAATAATTGTTAAACAATTTTGGTTTTTTTATTATTTAAAAAAAATAATTATTAAAAAATGTTAATTTTTTTAAACAAGTTTTTTTTCATTTAAAACAATTTTTTTTAAAGTTTTTAATTTAAAAAAAAAAAAAAATAATAAAAATAAATAAATTCGGCCCTCCCGGCCACCCGCGGTGGCACAACCCCGGGCGGGGGCCTGCACGCAGGACCTGGGAATCGCCCCTCCACCTTCCCTGCCGCCTGCGGTGGCACGGTGCCGGGCGAAGGTCGTGCGTGTAGGACTGCGCCCGGCGCCGTGCACGCACGAACTCCGCCCGGCGCCACGCTACCGCGAGCAGCCAGGAGGGCGGAGGCCTGCACGGAATAGCATTTTTCCCCGCCCGACGCCACGCCATCACGGGTGGCCGGGAGGGCCGAATTTTCTTTTTTTAATAATTTTTTTAAATAAAAACTTTAAAAAAAATTGTTTTAAATGAAATAATATATATTTTTTTAAATAAAAAAAACAATTTGTTTAAAAAAATTTATTTTTTTTTAATTTGTTTTTTTGTGTTTTAAATAAAAAAGGTAAGTTTAATCAATTTTGTTTTTTATTTTTTTAAATAGAAAAATACATGTTTCTTTAAGATTTTTTTGTTTTTTTTGTTTTAATTTCATTTTTTTTTTATTTGTTTAGTTTTTTTTCAAATGTTCTTAATGTTTTTTTTTTCTAGTTAAGACTAACCTAAGTATCCACGGGGGATTTGAACCGGTGACCTATCACAAGGAGTGCCTTAACAGTGCACCCATTCACCATCAATCCAAAGCCCCGTGGGCCAAATGTTTTTAATGTTAATTTTACTAGTTTTTTATTTTTACTTTCGTTAATTTTCTATATATATATTTTTTTAATCTAGTTTGTTTTTAATATTTTTTTTCCTAGTTTTTTTAATGTTTTTTTTTTGTATTTTTATTTACTTAATTTTATATATATACTTTTTTAATTTTTATTTTTTTTTCCTAATTCTTTTATGGTTTATGAGATAAATTTTTTTTTTAACATCTTTTTTTTTTTTGTTTGTCTTTTATATATATATATTTTTATATATATATATATATATATATATATATATATATATATATATAAGTAATTAACATTTTAATCTTAATTTTAGTAGTTTTTAATTTTTTTTTGTTAATTTTCTATTTTTTTATTAAATTTAGTTTGTTTTTAATTTTCATTTTTTTTTTAGGTTTTTGATAATGTTTTTTGAAATTTTTCTATTTTTACCTAAATTTTATAGTTTGTTTTAATTTTTTTTTCTTTTCCATATATATATATATATATATATATATATATATATATATCTTTTCTTTTGACAACTTTTTTATGGTTTACAAGATTTTTTTTTTTCCTTTTCCATTTTTTTTAAATATGTTTTTTTTTTACTATTTATTTGTTTATAATTTTTAAGTTTTTTAATTTAGTTTTTTTTTTTTTTTACACTTTTATGATTGATTTTTTTTTTCGTGTTTTGCTTTTAGTATATACTTTAATTTATGTTTTGTTAATTTTTAAACTTTTTTTGTTTTGTGTTTTTTCATTGTTTTAATTTTTTAATTTATTTTATGTCTTCATTATTTGTTTGAAATTTAATTTTTTTTCAGGTTCATAATAAAATATTTTACGCTATTATTTCGAAATGTTGAAATATTACCCTTGAAAAAAAGGGGAAAAAAAGTGTTATCCCAACCTTAACACTTTTTGTTTTGAGGGTGTTTTTTGGACAATTTTTGCACAAAAAATTAGTTTTCACCACCATTTTCAAAACATGTTCAAAATTTACCCCAGAAAAAAAGGGTGTTATTCCAACATCAACACTTTCCATTTTTAGCACTGTTTTTGATGTTTTTAAGGGGTTTTTTGGCTGGAGTTCCCGTTTCAAAGTTTACATTGTTAAGCTAATTTCAAGGGATGAATTTACCAATTCAATAATAAAAGAACTGAATGTGATTGATAGCCTCAAGGCTACCAATCCACTTAGCCTCTGATGAAGTAAGAAGAAAAAGAAAAAAGAAAAAGAAAACTAGCTGAAAACATCCATGATACACCTAAGGTAGGCTCACAGGATGAAAACCTCCTCGAGATAGCTAGTGAGCCTATAAAAAGTACAAAAACAATAAAATGAGAAGATCTCGACATGAAAAGCTCCCTTGAGGAACCTAGGGAAGACCTGGTTAGGTTGAAATCCTCAATGGGAAAGCTTGTGGGTCTCATTAGAAAAAAATAAAAAATAAATAAAAATGGAAAGAAAAAAGAAAAGAAAAGGAAGAAAAAGAAAGATGAGAGTCGTCTATGTTTCATTTATTCTAACATTGATGCAGGTGTAATAGGATTCGAGCAATCAGTCAAAGAAGTTCATCTTCAAGACCTAAGCACTCACCTCCGAGGCCTTCAACCAACGTCTCTCCATCCATTCCATTCATTCCCTTACATTTTCTAAGCTTCCTTCATCATTTCCAAGTACCTTTCATTCATTTGAATCAGTGTCCTTAAATGCTATAGGAAAGTTTCTGTATTTCTATAGGAAACTGTCGAGCATAGAAAGAAGGTGCAAAATTGAAGTTTTCCATCTATGGGAAAGAAACGAAATCTATGGAATCCTGTAGCACCTATCCACTCCATTAGCCTTCACTTATTGACCATTGTTCCACTAACCATCCATAAAAATTCAACCCTCCACCTCTTTCTCACCTACCACCAGCAGAGAAATCCACTCCAATCACCACCTGAATTATCAAAATTGAAGGCCATTGTCAGTTAAAATCAAGAGAATGAGGAGCTTATGTGTCTGCAATAGGAAAAAACAAAGTCTTGTAGCACCCTACATAAGCCTTTCAAGACTAAATTTGCAACATTAATCCAAGAAAGTTTTAAATGTCGCCATACTCCAAGACCTCAGAAGACAATCCTGAGCAACTACAAAATCTCCTATAGACTGCTACAGGATCCTTAATGGTTAGAGATAGAAGTTTGAAAACCTAAATAAGAGAAATTTTCATCAGTAATAAAAACTACATAAAACCTCCAAAGGAAATGAAAGAAATATTGGAGCTTCCATCTTGCATCACCAACTACTTCAGGACCATCAAGAGGAGCTCTAGTAGTCACTTCAGTTGAAACACACTTTTTTAATGTATCTTCAATTTTTATCAATGTAGTTCTTCTCACAAGTATGCATAATGGGTACTCATTTCATGTCGAATAGAGGTGTCATCGACATATTTGGGCACTACAACCCCAATCATATATGTCCATAAACCAAGGGCTTCTAAACCCCTAAAATTGTTGTCTCATACCCTAAAGGAGCAAGGTCAGCTGATTGCATCATCTCCCAGAAGTTCTCCATGAAAAACTACTCAGAACTAGTCAAAGCAAGACCATACAGACTGCCCTGTGCTAAGGGTGTGATGCATCTCACCTGCCACATGCAAAAAGTGCGATGCATACTGGAAAGCCCTTTTGTAGGGTGCGATGAGTGAGAGTATAAAAATGGTACAAGCAGTTTGCTACATGGAGACCCTGAAAATCTTCTAGAAGCTGCTCATTTGACACTTACCTCTCTGAATTCACCCAAGGATGAGTAAGAGATCATGAAATCTCCAAGTGGAACCAAGAACTATCAGAGAGATGACACTAATCAAAATCCAAGAAGCTGACTCATCCCCATACAAACATCTATATATGGATCCCTCATCCCAGAGATCGAAGGGCTGTAATTTTGGAATTTGCAAGGAAGTGTTGTTGGTTTCTCTTTGAATACATTGTTGGGTGATCTTGCTTTGTATGAGGTGAAGAGGGATTTCATGTTGGGAGGATGGCGCTGGGTTAGACCAAGTGGTTGTAATTCTCTCTTCTACTACTTCTATCAATAAAACTATTTGAGTTTTCCTCCATATTCTTTTGTATCTCTGAATATTGTGTTGATATATGCATTTGTATGGTCAATATATATCTAATCCTATATTGTTTACACTAATAAATCTCTATGCTTTGATGGTATTATGCTGTTGTGGTTCTATAGGTGTTCGTTGAAGTGGGACAAGCAAGGAAGCAGTGGTGAGATTCTATTGAAGGGGAAAGGAAACAAGCAAGGAGCTAAGCGAAAGATTGAGGTTGGTACTCTCTGCTTCTTTCTCATCTATCTCTCGTAAAGGAAAACAAAATTGACTTTAGTTTGTTTGTTTCTATGATAGCTACCCGTCTTAGTGCGACTAGCAGCTCTGAATAGACACTAGTTTTCCCAATAAAAAAATGGCGACTCCACTGGGGAAGTGAATAGTTTGATTGTTTGTCTCTATTTGTTTGCTTCATAAACTAAAGATGGAGCCTGAAGTTAAGCCAACTAGCCTTCGATTTGCATTTGTTATACAAGTGCAAAGTAGATCAATGCTACTTCAGTGAATCTCCGGGTTTGTTTATGCACTGAACAACTGACTTGAAAACATCCTAAGTGCCCTAGAGGTATCTCAAGTAACCTCATTAGATCAACCCCTATACTTTGTATTTACTAACTATCATTAGCTTGGCCTAAATCCTTGAACTAAGCTACAAATTGTGACCAAAAACCAAATTAAAGTCTCGTTCCTGGACCATCGCACTGTCTCCTTTTGGCAGACTGGATGCATCACACCTCTCGTGTGCAGTAGGTGGGGTGCATCCATGTTTCCCTGTGTTACAGGTGTGATGATCAAGTAACACTGTTTCCGCCTCCAGATTTTGGTTTTTTCTTCACTGTCTTCAGCTTTATTCAGGAGTTTTGTTGTCTGTGATCAGTAAACCACTGTGGAAACCCCCTTCCTTTGCATTATTCAGCCTCCATTATATAAAGAATTGTGAGGGTTTTTATGTATTTTTCACAATTTACAGTTCTTCTTTACAAAATAGTAACTTAATCGAACTATCGTCTTTTGATTTGAAAGTGTCGCAAGTGTCGTTTTCAGTCAAAGAAAAGTATCCTCCTCTTTTTGATAGTCGAATACACTGTTACTCTTGTATTTGATCTAAATTAATAGTATTTCAAGTGTCAAAAGCAGTTTTCAATTCAAAATCGCAAAGTGTCGTCTTGTTTTCCTTTCGTTTTCTGAAAAGAAAATCGTTAGTACTGTCGCTTTGAAAGAAGAGATAATTCAGATTCGTATTTAGTATTCTTTTTGTCATTCACACATTAAAAAAGTGGAAAACAAATACATGCATGTGCATTTTCATTTAGATTGCTTGTTGATTTTGATTTAGGACAGTGCATCTAGTGTGTGCTCTCTGCTCTATGTTGAAAGGATTTCGCTTCTCTTTCCTTAATAGCTAGGATTTTCATTGCAAAAAGAAGAGTAAACGACTGTTTATCATCTTAGATTGCATATTTAGGAGTTGTATATCTACATCATCCGGTGAACCTTAAAGGCAAACTTCTTAAGAAAGATCAACTGTAAAATAAATTCAATGAACATAAAAACGCTTTGGAACCTGACCCACAACATCTAGAAGTCTAGGCTAGAGACGTATTCCAGCGTCGTAAAGCTTGGTAACTATCACTTTCATTGTAGGTTGGGTGATTCCTCCTCTCTGAGATGACAAGTACCAGTACGGAGTTGTGCTCCCACGTACCGTCGAGTATATACTGGGAGACCACAATAGGCTATATACTTTATCCTTAGAAAGCCGTGTCTACCGCCCTATCGATCGCAATGCACTGAACACAACATTCAGGAAGACTGCCTGCCATACCGTAAAAAGTATTCTACAGTTTTGCGATTGGTTTGGTAATCCCTCTATCTAGATTTCCAGAGTAGTCTCTTTTGTTCCTTTTCAGACTCCTTAAAGGAAAAGGTCCATCTAAGCACTTGTCACTTCAAGCTCATTAAAAATCAAAGGAGACTAGAGTCATCTTTAACTTTTTCTCGACTCTTAAATTTTGAAAAAGCAAGTTGTGTCAAAGAGTCTAAAATTTATTTTAAATGGAATAGTGTCACTGTTCCCTCATTGATCTTAGGTTGAAAAAATGGAGTCCACCAATCAAGGATTTCCCGTCGGAGGAAATCCTAGCCCTTTCTCCTCTTGGGGAGATGTTGGTACACCTCATATGGCCACATTGTCCCTTCCAGGATTGACAATTGGCCTGCCAGTATGGCTTTTCTCGACCTCTGTCATTCAAAGCACTGTGATTCCTGAGCAATCGAATTAGCAACTAGATGATACTAGAGTTTCCCCCCAACCTTCTACTTCGTTTCCCTCTCCTTCTTCCTCTTCGCTTGGTGAAGATAGTAAAACTAAAAACCAAGTAACCGAGAAGAAGAAGAAAGGGAAGGAGAAGAAAAAGAAGGAGCCAATGGCAAAAAGGGGCAACCATACATCGTCTAGCGAAAATCCACACATTGCACCATCCAAACCTAAATCTCCATGTGTCATCTGCAAAGGGGACCACTATCATCGAGATTGTCCTTGCATCCCATGGATCTTAAGGGACTGGTCTCCCCACTTGCACAATCTGGTGTCATCAACCTCTGACGATCATGTTGAGAGTACACCGTCAACTAGTGAAAACGAAGTCACCGGACAAAAAGGAAGATCTAAATTTCCTTGCAGACTATGTGAAGGCGATCATGCCCTCCACCATTGTCCCTTCCTGGACGAAGCTAAAAGAGTCTTGGATAACCATCCTGCATCACCACAACGACTTCCTCCTGGATACAAGAAACTCTTGCCGAGTCCATTGCTAGTTGAAAATCTGACTGACACACCTTTGTTGTCGGTCGAAGCACCTATCATTGAAGGTAAACCCTTTGAGTCCACATCAGACCAAAGTCAACAGGTCGAGATGGTAGTCGACCCCATCTTATCTTCAGAGGATTTACCTTCAGATGATATAGTCACCAAAGAGGATGAGAACGACACCGTTCAAATTCTTTTCATAAACAAAGACTCTGATGAACATGGGGGCAATCTACCCATTCCTTTACCGCAGGAAGGAAGTTCGTCAGAGGTGTATCTGGCCATTTATTCAGTCCTACCTCCAAGAAACCTAGTCGTCTCCTTCGATTGGAATCTACTAGGCAGACCCCGTCTACCATCTAATGTACCATTCCGAATCATAGTGCAAACTTATAGAATGGTCATGGATGGTACCATCACAGATGAAGGGGCTTCTGTGAGTGTACTTTCCTCAACTACTTGGAAAGCGCTTGGTTCGCCATCACTTTTGCCTAAGATGCGAAATCTGACAGGCTTTGACAAAGGAACCAGTCGATCGTTAGGGATCCTTCCAAATTTGCCTATAACTTTGAGAAGGAAAACCGTTTATCTAAATGTAATGGTAGTCCAAGGACCTTTAGATTACAATCTACTCCTTGGGCACGACTACATTTATAGCATGGGAGCTATTGTTTCCTCACTCTTTCAAGTGATGTGTTTTCCGCATGAAGGTAGAATGGTCCAGCTCATAGATCAGCTTTCATTCCCCGATTCACGCATAGATAATAGTCAAATACCATCCCTAACAAGTCTTTTTGCGCAAGGAATGTTTCATCAATCTCTAGTCCATCCACCTGATGAGTGCAAGTGATTCAGTGGTTGTGACTGAAACCCAGGGGGCATGCACCCTGGTCTACTTCGGTAGGAAAACTTCAGGTATAGGGTAGGTCTCCACGGAGGATATATGACTGGTCTGACACACCCGTACGTTTAGGAAAATGGGATTAGAACATAATAAGATACCTCTGTCAGAAGGTATGCCTTTCCCGACATAACAAATGTTTTGTCTGCAAATTGAAGGGTAACCTGGAAACTCTACTTCGCTATACTTGGGGCATGCAAACCCTTTTACATGAAAGTGAAAAGTGGCCATTTATTTTCTTAGTTTGTAGATTCTTAACCCTTTAAACTCATAGGATTGGTCATTCCTAGCTTACATAATAAAGGGAGTTGGAGAAAAATTTCGAATGGTTCAAGCTCCCTAAAAAATGAACCTATCGATGAGACATCCTTATTATATGATTGGCACAAGCAGTTTTACACAAAGTTCAGGCTCGTTAAGAAACAAACCTAGCAATGAGCATATGTTCCACTAGAGTTTAAGCTCATTAAAAAATGAACCCACCTTCGGTAAATAACTAGTGTCATCGCATTATTATCAGCTTTTGAGCCTTGGTCGTGTTCTTACCATCACCTCCACTCTTCTTTTAGCCGATCATATGCCTTCGTTTGATTGTTTATCCCTTTTGAGGAACAACTGCAACGAGTGATCCTATTAGCCATATTCTTTACACTGTCGTGATTGAAAAGTTCCAAACATTACCTGGAAACAGCTGCTATTCGAAAACATCACTCGTCCCTCAAAAAACGAGTCTCCTTTAAGCTCTTTTCATCTGACTCATAAAATATGAAAAGATTGGCAAGCAATTGGCCTCTCTAGCTCGTTAAAGTGATTGGACGTGCCATCCCTCCTCTAGATTTTAATCTTTTTGGACCTGATGGATTATTACACAAAAATATCGAGCATTTGTCTTGTTTGGCTCGTTAAAACTATCGAAAAGTCATCCATTTCGCATTGTTTTATACTTTTTCGGACTTAAGGGATTATATTACGAAAAAGGAATATTGGAGTTTCCTTTCCATCTCTTTTTAGACTCTCTAAAATTGAAAAGAACTGAGTTATCCTTGTCGTTAAAATCATTAAAACAATAGCGACAAACTTGTCCATTCAGATAAGAGCGAGTCTCATTGTCGCTAGGCTCGTTAAAACATAGCAACGGGTTTCCCTGAAGGGCAAATTATCGAACAAGCATATGTTATCCTCATCAAGCTTGACAAAAATAAAGAGGTACTGGTCAGAAATGACTGGGGAAAATTGGGAAGAGAACTTGAAGAAACTTTATTGGTAGCAGGTCGCTCTTGAACATGACACTTTCACTCCATCACCATGATTGAGTCGGGTTGGGTTATTTCGTTCATCGGTCATATCACCATTGGTCCACCATACCATCCACTTTTAGGGTTAACGCTACCAATCCATTTCAGTGTCGTCGATATGTTCAAGAGAAGTCGCTCAGAGAATTCACCTACCAAGCTTGTGTCTCATCCTCTGCAATACCTTTACGCTTCATTCTTTCATGACCGTCACCCTAAACCTTGTATCATCAGATCATTTTCACCTCCACAAAATCATTTCCTCTGTTTCGTGTCGTAGATGTGGTATTCATTAAGGCCATCCTATTATGGGTCACTTTTTTTTTACATCAGCTCATTATCCAAGAAGTTGACCTAGGAACAACCCTTTCACTGCTTTGAAGCTTGCATTCGTCAATGGCAAGTTTCTCAGTTCTGGTAATAGGTTTACATTAATGGCCTTTGACCAAAAGATTTTGTGTGGTGTTCGACATCGACTCATGTATTCACACCATGTGAATCGTACTGCAGTACCTTGAGGGTCATCATCATCATCAGTGATTCCTCTCGCACCTGTTAATAGCTTAATCATTGGCTGGTAATCAGGCAATGTCTTTCCATGTTCGACATCAAAACATCTTTTCACATGGACCGATTTGTACTTTCGGGCGAAGATTGAACGAGTTTTGAAGACCTCGGATCTAGTTTCATCCATCCAGGCTATGATATATTCAGGAAAATAAAGACATCAAATGTACATCATTGTTGCACAGATAATCATCCAAACTAGGGGATGATGGCTCTACCAGAATCATCAGTGTGCACACAGACGGTTGTCTGTCCTATGTACATGAAAATGAATTTATAAAGTTGAGCATGGGAATGCCCGCCTCAGCTAGATAATGAAAATATTATGAAGATAATGTATTGTATTGTATCTTATTATAGGTCACCTTCTAGTTCGAAAAACCTCGAATCCTCATTATAAAGCATTTCACCCAACATCAAAAGATTTACGACCTCATGCTTTAGGGGGCAACTGTTATTGACATATTTGGGCACTGCAACCCCAATCATATATGTCCATAAGCCAAGGGATTCTAAGCCCCTAAAAGTGTTTTTTCATACCCTAAAGGAGCAAGGTCAGCTGATTACATCATCTCCCAGAAGTTTTCCATGAAAAACTACTCAAAACTGGTCAAAGCAGCACAATACAAGCTGCCCAGTGCTAAGGGTGCAATGCATCTCACCTGCCACATGAAAAAAGTGTGATGCATACTGGAAAGTCCTTATGTAGGGTGCGATAAGCGAGAGAAGACAAATGGCACAAGCAAATTGCTAGGTGGATACCCTGAGAATCTTCTAGAAGCTGCTCATTTGACACTTGCCTCTCTGAATATGCCCAAGGTTGAGTAAGAGATCATGAAATCTCCAAGTGGAACCAATAACTATCAGAGAGATGACATTAATAAAAATCCCAGAAGCTGACTCATCCCCCTACAAACATTTATATATGGATCCCTCATCCCAGAGATCGAAGGGTTGGAATTTCATAATTTGCAAGGAAGTGTTGTTGGTTTCTCTTTGAAGACATTGTTGGGTGATCTTGCTTTGTATGAGGTGAAGAGGTCTTTCATGCTGGGAGGATGGTGGTGGGTCAGAACAAGTGGTTGTAATTCTCTCTTCTACTACTTCTATCAATAAATCTATTTGAGTTTTCCTCCATATTCTTGTCTATTTCTGAATATTGTGTTGATATATGCATTTGTATGGTCAATATATATCTGATCCTATATTGTTTATAGTGATAAATCTCTATGCTTTGATGGTATTATGCTGCTTTGACTCTACAGGTGCTCTTTGAAGCGGGACAAGTAAGGAAGGAGTGGCGAGATTTTGTCAAAGGGGAAAGGAAACAAGCAAGGAGCCAAGTGAAAGACTGAGGTTGGTACTTTCTGATTCTTTCTCATCTATCTCTCGTAAAGGAAAACAAAAGTGACTTTAGTTTGTTTGTTTCTAAGATAGCTACCCGTCTTAGTGGGACTATCACCTTTGAATAAACACTAGTTTTCCCGATAACAATAGGTATGCATCTAATCAGTGTCTACACTTGAAATTTAAGTAGACCTATAACGATATAGGCCAAAAATATAATTAGAAAAAAGTAGTTTTATTATTTTTCCTCCAAAATATTTCATGTACCTCTTTTTAAATTTAAAGTATTTTGATTGATTCAGATATTATGACATGTAAATTACATGAAAATTTCATTGGCACTTTTAGGTTAAAATTTCCTCTAATGCATAGACTACATTGGACGTATTAACACCCTATCTAGGCAGAAGAAGTGTATCATTGTATGCACATATTATATGACCAAGTTGGCTAATGTAAAGGCGGTCAAGGTAGCAATAGAGACAAAAGTTGAAGAATTCTTGAGGGAGAAAATTTTTTGCGAATTTGGTTTTCCAAGGGAAATAATCACAGATAAAGGAACCTCCAACTACGTAGAGGGGATAATGAAGAAACATCATGTCAGACATAGGAATTCCACCCCATATCATCCTCAAGTAAATGGGTAAGTGGAAGTGACCAATAAATCACTAGAAGGCATATTGAATAAGGTTGTTAACAAAAACAAGAAGGATTGGGAAAACCAACTCGTTGATGAAACTTGGTCCTACAATACTACCTAGAAGAACACCACAAGATTCACCCCCTTCGAGGTGGTCTACGGTAAGAAATCCATTTTTTCCATTGAATTTGAATTGAACACATTGAGAATGGCAACGAAAACTGATTTGGACATCACAAACGCTCAGGAAGAGATACTACAACTATTGAATGCCCTTGATAAACTTAGGATGCATGCTCTTATGTACACTAAAGTGGTTCAATTATAAAGAAAATTTTGGCATGATAAGAACATTAATGCTACAATAATCCAGGAGGGTGATTGGGCCCTCTTATATGATTCTAGGTTTAAGATATTCAAAGGAAAACTCATGACCAGATGGCAAGGTCCTTACCTTGTGGAGAAATTCCATGATAATGTCTTGGTTTAGATAATGTCAATTGATGAAGAAAAAATATCATTATTATTGAATGGCCACAAATTGAAGCTTTATAGGAAGCTCCTTTCAAGAGCTAAATTTACTAGTTAAATAAGAATAGAAACAAATCTAATTGAGAGCCTCGAGACAACCAATCCACCAACCTCTGATGAAGCAAGAAGAAAAATAAAAGAATAAATGAAAAAGGGAAAAAACCTAGGTGAAAACCTCCATGAGACACATGATTTTAGGCTCACAGGCTTAAAACCTCCCCGAGGCAACCGATGATCCTGAAAAAAAGGTAAAAACAAGAAAATAAGAAGATCTACAGGTGAAAACCTCCCTTGAGGTACCTAGGGAAAACATAGTTTGAATGAAAAACTCAATGAGGTAGCCTATGGGTCTCATAATAAAAAAAATAAAGAAAAAAATAAAGAAAAAAGAAAAGGAAAGAAAAAAGAAAAGAAAAGGAAAAAAAAGAAAGATGAAAGTCCCCTATGTTTCATTTATTCTAACAGTGATGCAGGGATTCTAACAAGCAATAAAATAATATTAACTTCAAGACCTAATCACTCACCTTCAATGCCTTCAAATTTCTTCCCTATGTCCATTCCATTCACTCCCTCACATTTTCCAAACTTCCTATATCATTTCAAGGTACCTTTCATTCATTTCAATCAATGTCCTAAAATTCTATAGTATTTTGTTTTGAGTTGCTACAAGAAACTGCCGAGCATAGAAAGAAGGTACATAATTGAATTTTTTGATCTATGGGCAAGATAAGAAGTCTATGGAATCCCTTAGAACCTACCGACTCCATCATCCTTCACTTTCTCACCACTGTTCCACTAACAGTCCATAAAAATTCAACCCTCCACCTCTTTTTCACTTATCACCAGTAGTGAAAACTTCTCCAATCATCACAAGCAACCTCACCCTGAATTATCAAAATTTTGAATACCCCAGTTAGATAACATCATGAGCCTAAGAAGCTTATGTAGCTACTACAGGAAAACACACAGTCTTGTAGCATCCTTCATAATCCCTACATGCCTAAATTTGCAACATTAGTCTAAGAACGTTTTGAAGAACATAATACTCTACAAACTCAGAAAATAATCTTGAGTAGCTACAAGATCCCCTATAGGCAGCTACATGATCCTCAATCATCAAAGACAGAAGTTTGACGACTTGAACCAGAGAAATTTGCATCAGTAATAAAAACTAAAAAAAACCTCCAAAGGTAATGAAAGAAATATTGAAGCTTCCAGATTTCATCACCAACAACTTCAGGACCATCAGAAGGAGCTCTGTTAATCACATCAACAATTCCAACATCACCTGCAAAAGAACACCGAACGTAACGATTAGGTGTGGAATACTCTAAACCTCTCTTAAGAACTCATCTTAGCTTAAAAGATGTTATCAATGTATGTAGAAGAAGTATTATGGGCCAAATTTTGTAGATTAGTCTTGGCCATCTTTAGTAGTAAAATCTAATCATATCCCACATTACCCACATGTGTGAAGGAAAAAGGGAACGAGGAGATTATAACTCAAGGAAATGGGACAACATGCCTACTCATCATAAAGTATAGTTTTCAAACATGGTAGGTGGGGTCTAGCTAAAATATCGTGCTTAGCCCATCAACTCAACCACTTACCACATAAGTCGGACAAAAAAATATCATTTTTTATGGAAAATATATTTTAATTCTCTTGGGGGGGCCATTAGTGCTACAGGAGGATGACATAGGCGAGTTATTTCCTTCGAAGGTTCCTACAAGAAGGTGCAAGGTCTGTAAATTGGTGTTATAGGAAAGACACTAGATGCTACAAGAAGATCAATTTTGTAGAAAAAATCCATTTAACCCCAAGGAATAAAGGAGAATCATCAAGAAATGTGTAAGTACGAATTTTCCTTGCCAACATTTTCTAAAAGAAGTTGAAGAACTCTTTCAATTCTCAAAAAAATAACCTGTAATTGCCACAGTTTTTTAATTTCAAGTAAGGGAGACAAATGAATTGTTGATTATTTATTCCATGAGAGTTATAGGATGAAGGAATAGAGAGTATTCAGCTACATTTTGTATTTTCCTTTCTTCTCATCATTATTAAACATACTTTCAATTTTGCCTCTATCTCAACAACCCCCATTTCACATAAAACCTTAGAATCCTATAATAGAGAAACAAAACTCATTGTCCCACTCTGGTAAAAATTTATTAAATCCGTGGGGAAGGATTAAATTGAAGGGAACATAGAAACTTGTCCAAAAGTCATTGCCACCCTGATGTCAAGAAAACTTTTGCAAACTATTAGTGGTCTAGGTTTTTCAAAAATTTCAAGGGCTTTGATGATGAGATTGTCAAGGAATTTTCATTAAACCTCTAGCAACATGAGGGACATGATGCCATCAGTATAGTTCTAGGCCTCACCATTCATTTAATTGAGTAAGCTTTCAGTAGAATCACCACACTTCCAATAGGAAGAAGATGGAGTAAAGAGGAAATATTTGAGGCCATTATAGCAAAGAAATACTTCTTTCTTCACGATGAACAACCCATTGAATAAAAAATTGGAGTAGGGAGGAAGGTCTTACCCGACCCTTGGGATGAAGTAGCCTACCATGTTCTAAAATATATCTCATGTGAGGGGATACTCAGTATTGTGTATTCGAACTAATGTTGGCTCTCTATCAACTCAGATTTGAAATAGAATTTCCTATCTAAGTAAGACTAAGAATCCCTCCTTATTTATTTAATCAAAGAAATGAGCTTGAGGGTGAAAGGAGGAAAGCACCAATATCTAACACATGATAGGTTGATAAAGTTGATAGTCATGGATTCTTTTAAAATGCACCAAAATCCTATTCATTAGGATTCTTTTGTAGATATAGATAGAGAGGCATTTCTAAAGACCCAATCCCAAGCTCAACTAAAACTGGAAGGAGAAACAATAGAAGCAGAACCTAAGGGAGAGGAGGCTAATATTGAAGAAAAATAATCAAAAGGAAAATAAGAAGAAGAAGTGGAGAAGGAAAAAGAAAATACACATACACAAACTAAGGTATAAATAGAGAAAAAAGTGGTTATAGAAGAACTAACTAAGATTGATTTGATAGAATCAGATGGACAAAAGACATAGGAGGCCACTGGAACATCATCCAGACAATCAAAGAAAAAAAGAATGGAAGAGAAAGAAAGCACTCCGAAGGAGAACATATAAGAGGAAATTGTTGCTACTTTAGTAGCTTTAAGTATCCCAACCAAACCTAAAGGAACGAAACCAAGGCAATCCCCCATGTACTTCAAAAGGAGAAAGAGTAATAGGATAATACAAGGCAATCCTTAGCCTCGTTATCCAAATCCCATCACTATTGAAGAATGAGTTAGATAGTAGGAGGAGGAACCTAAGAAAGAAAAGAAACAAGAAGTTGAAATACCTCAAAGAAAATGAATGGAAAATAGCCATAGATCCCACAAAAGATTCTAGGTATCAAGGGGACAATACCTCCAAGAAAATCAACCAAGCTACAATAAGTAATTGGAAAGCTACGTCAATAAATGAATAAGCTACAAGAAGGACCTATAGAGTTGAAAGAATAAAAAAAGGATCTATGGGAGGGTATTGTGATGCTAGAGGAAGAAACGGTGAAGCTATAGGAAGGTACTATGAAGGTACATGAAGAAACTGTGAAGCTATAAGAAGAAATAGAGAAGATAAAAGAAGGGACTACGGGGCTACAAGAATAGAATCCAAAATTACAAGAACTAGACCCCCAACGAGACATCATATATTATTATGCATGGATCGAGGTAGAAAAGATACTCCCTACCAAATTTTCAGATTATCTATTCTTTGAAGTAGAGAAGGAAAGTGCTAGGACTCACAGATGCATGAAGATTTCCAAATCAAAGTGTTTGAAGGTGTGGGTATTATGGAGGATAAAATGAAGAAGATGGGTAGGACATGGCTAAACTCAGGTTTGAGGAAGCTAATATAAGGGACTACCTACAAAAGGAGAATAAAGAGATGAAGGGCCGACTACATGAAAAGGAGGAATGAATTTCCACCATGGTTAGTTTGTCCACGGAATACATACACTGTATAGACCCATAAAAAACATACCCTATGTTCCTCAAAAACTAGTTTTTCCACTTCTAGATTAAAACATTGGCCCAAAAAGGCTCCCTTCCTTTCCAGTTAATCAAGAAATTCATTGATTTTTTCCTTAGGTGTAGCATTGAAGATAGGGCTAAGATGGAAGAATTTTATATGCACAATTTAATATTTCCTAATATGAATGTGTGGGACCCCAAATCTCAGCTAATCAATGTGAAATTGATGGCTTTGGCCTCATAGCCGACCCATGAATATACCAGGGTAGAAGAAATCAAAATAATCATGGTGAAAGAGAAAGACGATCCTTTTTGTATCAAGGTATGATTACAAGCCCCTCGTCTCGTAACTACTAACCATAGGCTTGTAGCAGAAGATCCAAATGTGGTAGTTGTCTATACAGATAAACAAGATAAGTAAATCCTTAAATTTGAAGATACCTTCAAATTGTTGGGATATGAGAGCCTGCAAGCATGCCAAAGAAGGTGGCATACATTTCCATATAGTTTGAGGATAAAGAAATATCATTCACCAGAGAGGTTGAGGAATGCATTAGTAAGAACTACTTTGTATAAAAGAATAGGACAAATATTTGGAGTACACTGGATTAGATTCAAGTTTAGTCTCCCTTTATTATTATACCTTTAGGAGAATAAGGACTAGGTAGAGAAGATCAAGGAATGGGGTGAGATTAAAGAGAATGTAGGATTTCACCCAAAATAGGCTAACCCTTTTGGGATAGATTGGGAGATGAGAGAACCCACTAGGGAAATGAATGAGGTCCAACTAGATGGCTAGGTTTCTCAAATGACAAGCAACATTTTTAGTAGGGGTGTATAATGGGCTTCCCAAATAGGTACAATTTGAAGCCCATCTAACCATCCTTTGGCATGTTTAAACATTTCCTTCTACATTTGATAATGTCCTTTTCAAGCTATAATGCATTCTTAGGAAGGTTAGTATATATTTCCTATATCCTATGGAATAATACATTAAATGTGTAGGATATTGAGGATTCATTGTGCAAATCACATTGAAAACTAGTAGGAGAGTACCATAGAGACTTGTTCCTTGCTACAGGCTAATCACAACTTGGCTAGCTCAAGAGTAGTTACTAATTTCATGTGGCTACGAGAACACTAGGGAAACATATCAACATTTTTTAGCATTTTGGAGAGAAGTAGGCCTCCCTCCAAGAAGGATTCCCCTAAAACACTTTTTGCATAAATAAGAGATCCTAGCATCTTAGCATGGATTCAAGTTCTAGAGGAAATATAATGGTTATTAGAGAAATATATTTATGTCTATCACTTTAGTTGTTATGCTTCATCTATGAGTACTTTTGGAGTTTAATGAAAATAATTTATTTGTTCTCATTCTGAGTTTTCTTTAAGGGACTTGAGTCTCCTTGAGTTGGCACCCAACCCAAGTGCTAGAGCCCCTTCCTTTGCACTTTTCCTTTCCATGCACCTAGCATAGTTGTGATTTTCTACAAATCTTGTTCATGAGAAAGTAATTGTCCTTGCATGGTTTATAAGTGAGCTCCTTCCTAAATCTTGGTTGTGTACCTTGTGATGACAAGCACAAAAATATTTTTCTTTATGCAATAGTAGTCTCCATTATAAATTCAACTCATCCTTTCCACTGTTATTTTGATTTCTGCAATTAGTAGTTTGACAATTGCTTAAACATCTTGCTTTATTCACTGAACATGTACTTTTATTATATATGGGATATATTTTTGAATAGATTGAATTAGCATCATTTTCATGCACTAGAATCATTCATCTCATCAAGTTTCATTCACTACTCTTTATCTCTACAAATTGTCCACATGTTGAAAACTGCCTAACTGAGTTACAGGAATCTTCTAGCCTTGTTTCTTCCCTACATAAGTTACTTAATTGGTTGTGTATGAGCTTGGTAAGGTCCCTCACACCCTTCCATAACATTCAGCCACCTTTTTCACCCTCTAAACCACTCATAGACTCAATAAAAGTGCTTTGAGATGTTTCATGTAGCAAAACAAGGCATTCTATAGCAATATGTAGATTGCTTCATATCACCTCTAGAATTGCATCATAATTTTTTCCTTAATTCCTCATCACTCAAAAATTTCATTTAGACCTTGAATATGGATTTTGGAATATCAAATACCCCTTAGGTACTTTTCTTTTTAGGTGATATTGCTTCTATTGTATGTTAGATAGAAATCAATTTATTTACCTTCAACATTCTTGTGAATTTGATTTGTCTTATTGAAAGTGGAATAGAGTTCACTTTAGTCATTTCCTTGCCTGCAATAGTTTTTGCAAATTAGATTAGGATTTCATTCTATCATTTACTTTGGGCAAACGAGATTAGGGTTTTTATTTTGTCATTTATTTTCTGCAAATCATATTAGCGTTGCTTTTCTTCCATTTAATTTTTGCAATACAATAGGGTCTATTTCAATTATTTCCTTTGCTGCAAGTTATATTTGGTTTATTTGTCATTTATTAAAATTTTCAACTACTTCTTGTAGCATAGTGGTCTTTGTGCATGTTAACTCCTCTTCAATACATCAGTCAGCCTAAGTAGAATATTGCATAATGTACATATAGTACTGATACCTTTTAAGTTTGTGTGAACTTCAGGTTGATAATTAAAGTTTATCACCTTTTTAGTTCCAACAATCTTTTTGTAATATCGAGGCCCATCAGTAAGCTATCAGGGTGTGTTATAAATGGGCCACCAGGAGAAAAGGGGTTCCATTCTATTTGAGTGCATTTTGTTCTGTATAATTGACTAGCAGGTGAGAGTGGATATGAAGAGAGAAAACATAGTGTTTTTGAGCATTTTAGTAGCCTATGGGGTGGAGGCCTTACTTCTTTGTACTTGCATCAATTTTCTATTCAAAATAAGAGAGGAGGGCAACCTTACCTTCTAGCTAGGCTTTCTCCTAAAATCTTTTCTAAGGCTATATCTTTTATTAATTTGTGGATTGTGATTTTTACTTCATTATTCTCTATTTTCTTCATAATTATAATTTACATGGATGTGCAATAAATAATGATTAATGGATCTAGAAATCTAAAGAGAAATTAGCCCTTATAGTGTAGATTTTGGGTTTTGTAATACTTTTTAGTATATTCTTTGTGATGAATTTTCCAATGGAATATCCATGATAGTTTATGGATAAGTATAGATAGAACTCTACTAGTATATAAAATATATAAAATATGATTTAATTCCACTCACGACATGATCTTCTTTATGGATTTTATAAATTATACACCTATATATTAACTTAGAGTCCTATTGATTTCATAGTGTCATTTTTCTATGTCAGGTCTTTATGTGAGGAAATAGCTATATCACAACATTATTTCTAGTAATCTCACATGGAAAAAATGTTGAACACTGCCACAAATGTCTTGCTTCTTGTTCCATTACTAAACCAACTCGTTATCGTTTAGATATGTATACATAATAAGATGTCCTTCTATTCATTATATTTTCATTTAGATTTTCTCTTTGTTTACCAATGACTATGCACCTATACAAATGATAATAATTTCACTAAAATAGATATAATGATCCCTTGTAGGAAGGTTGTCAAATTTATTGACACAATTTGTCTATACTTGATCCATGCTTGATTTCCTTTTAATTTACCATCATCTATTATGTTGGATAATGATCTTAGATTTCTAAGGAATTTTTGCAATTCACTATGGTTAATTCTTGACATTGAGCTTAAGCACTCTTTACACCCTCAAACTATTGGCCATGTAAGAGTAATCAACAAATCATTATCTCATTTATTTCATATATATAATCATGAAATCTCTTGAACCTAGGATAAAAACATACATTTCATTTGACATCCTTATAATAGAGCATTACAATGTTCAACTAAACATGGCCCTTTCTAGAAAAGTTTTGGTTTCAAACCATCCATCCTTATTGGTGTATTATATCTTCAATACTAAATATCATCTACCACACAAATTAGTAAAGAATAAGATAGAAAATCCACCTCTATAAATAAATGCGACCTACCTTGAAGTGGCAAATAAAAAATGTGAATAAAAACATAATGCACACCAAGTACATTGACCTTTCAAAATATATTGATCCAGTTGGATGTTGGTGGCCACCCACCTATCCCATTTGGACCCCCACAACTGTCTCTTTCAGCTTTTTCAGTTTCCTAAATTGTAGCACAGTTTACTATTTTTAGCAGTTTTTCGGGTCCTAAACTTCTGGAGCCATTTTGAGGCCCTAAACGACGTTTTTTGGGAAATCTCGGGCAACATGGGTCCATGGACCCATGTTGCCTCCCAAAGTGGTAGTGCTCGGATAGATCTTTCTAACAAGCTATTGTACGCGTCAAACGGAGATCATATGCCAAAGTTACGACCCCGGGAAATTGATGTACCAATTTCCCCAAACGGGGCCCACAATTTGGCGTTTCATCTTCTAGGGTTAGGTTTCGGGATGTGAAAGGTTTTCCATTATTTCTCAACAATAAATAGGCCTTGGAGCCTCATTGTAACACAGTTCAGAGACATGTAGCCACCACATCTCTTCTCAGAGATAAGCTACCATCTCCCTATCTAGTTTAATTCCATTACTGTTTGTAAGCATATTTCAGTATTTTACATTAATGAAATGAAGTATTATTTCTGCTGCATATTTGTGTTTATGGTTATCTCTATAATTTGTTGCGTTCCTGTTTAATTCTGGATCAGTGGTATCAGAGCAGTCTGCTTTTTCTCTATTTTTCTTTGCATGTCCCCAACAAGGTCGGGATATAAGGAGTTAGGTCTTGAACTGGTCGAACCTTTGCAAGACCAACATCGCAAATCCCAATGGCCTCCCATGGCGGATGAGAAGAAAGACAAGGGGGCAGAAGATCCTATCAAAATCTTGCTCGAAGAAGCCCTCGAGCGACAACAGAACGCGATGATGGACAGCTTTGCCCAGATTCTTTAGCGGCTACCCAGAGGCGACGCATCAGCTTCCAAAAGCTACTCTGGAAATGCCACGCCATTTAAGGTACAAGTTAATTTTGAAATCCCCATATTCGAGGGTCAAATAGATGCAGATGCCATAGATAAATGGTTAAATCTGCTAGAGGGTTATTTTTCTGTTCATGAATTTTCAAGTCGAGAAAATATTGTTTTCGCTCTTCTCAAAGTAGCCCCCCACGTCAAGGACTGGTGGGAAACCTACTGCGAGCAGAAGGATGAAAGTACAGGCTCACTATTTTCAGCCGCACCCACTTAGAATGACTTCCGGGATGCCATGAAGGAGCAGTACTACCCTGTCGAAAGCTATGAGGACAAATACATCAAATGGACCACACTGTGGCAGGGACAAGACCAAGATGTGCCAGAGTTCACAAACATTTTTCATACCCTTCGCACACAGTTGGGTATCAAAGATTCTGAGCTGCATCTGGTACTCAAACACCGCAGCTGCCTGCATAGATACATCCAGGAAGATATGGAGTTCTTGAACATCTCCTCACTCGGCACGGCGTACCGATATGCTGTCAAAATCGAGCAAAAGTTCAAACAGAAGAAGCAAGACTTTGGATCTGCCAATCCGAAGCCCAAAGGACAAAGCCAAGGCGGGGTGACCCAAGACAACCCGTCGAAGCCGCAAGAAAAGAACAACACGATGAAGCCGAGGAAGGACACAGGAAAGTGGTGTGAGTTCCACAAGAGTCCCACTCATAACACAACTGAGTGTCGAACCAAGCAGTCGTTGGTGGCCGAGTTGAAGGCTTCGAAATCAGATACATGTTCCAACCCTGAGCCAGAACCCGACAAGGGGAATGGCAAAGGGAAGCAGATAATTGATGCGGATCCCAGCACCACTGTTGCCACTGCCAAGATCTAGAAAAATGAGTCCAAAAATCCAGAGGAAGGGGAGCGTCTTTTCAACTGACAGATGTGGGTGAAGGGTTCGCCACTGCAATTCATTATTGACAGTGGTAGCCAAAAGAACCTTGTTTTAGCAGAGGTCATGAAGCAGTTGGGCCTACCGACTACACCACACCCGCAGCCATACAGTATCGAGTGGCTTCATGAAGGATGAGATCTCAAAGTTCGCCAGCAGTGCCACCTTTCCTACAGCATCAAACCCTTCATAGACGAGGTATTGTGTGATGTTACACCTCTGGATGTTTGCGATGTACTATTAGGCCAACCATACTTGTGGAGGTGACATGTTGTGTATGAGTCAAGGCCTCGCGCTGTCATTATTTCTTTGGGTGATTCATTATACATGATACAGGAGGTAGCCCCACCTACCGCCACATCTTTAATCACTGCTAAGAAAGGCAGCAAGCTCATCTCCCAGACTAGGAAATTCATCTATCTGGCTCACTCCCAAAGTAAGGGGAAGATCGTTGCTACATCCATGACCCCCACAAAGGGTTCCTCCACGCAGCAGCAGCAAAGGGATACGGTCATGATAGAATACAGGAACAACTTCTCCTCACCCACAGGGGTACCACACAAGTTTCAGGTGGGCGACAAAGTTTGGTTACATCTGCAGAAAGAACGCCTTACAAGAGCCCATCAGAAGCTCCGACCACTCCGACATGGTCCTTACACCAGTACCAAGGCTACAGGCAACAATGCTTTGAAGCACAGCATTCCTCCATTCCTTCGCTTGCACCGGGTGTTCAATGTGGACCATCGTCGACCATGCTTCCCACCATTTCTGGTCACATCAGAGATTACAGAATAGCTCACCAAAGACCCAGCTCAACATAAGCTTCCTCATCTTAGGGAGGAACTCAATGCAATGGGGACCATTTCTTCCTAAGGGGGGAGAAATGATCCAGGTGGATGTTGGTGGCCACCCACCTATCCCATTTGGACCCCCACAACTGTCTCTTTTAGCTTTTTCAATTTCCTAAATTGTAGCACAGTTTACTATTTTTAGCAGTTTTTCGGGTCCTGAACTTCCGGAGCCGTTTTGAGGCCCTAAACGACATTTTTTCAGGAAATTTGGGGCAATATAGGTCCTCCCAAAGTGGTAGTGCTCAGATAGATCTTTCTAATGAGCTATTGTACGCATCAAACGGAGATCGTATGCCAAAGTTACGACTCCGGCAAATTGATGTAGCAATTTACCCAAACAGGGCCCACAATTTGGCGTTTCATCTTCTAGGGTTAGGTTTCGGGATGTGAAAGGTTTTCCATTGTTTCTCAACAATAAATAGGCCTTGGAGCCTCATTGTAACATAGTTCAAAGGCATGTAGCCACCACATCTCTTCTCAGAGATAAGCTACCATTGCCCTAGCTAGTTTAATTCCATTACTATTTGTAAGCATATTTTAGTATTTTACATTAATGAAATGATGTATTATTTCTGCTGCATATCTGTGTTTATGGTTATCTCTGTAATTTGTTGAGTTCCTGTTTAAGTCCGGATCATATATGACTATATTTGGTTAAAATTGAAAAAAAAAGATTTAATGGTCCTCATTAAAAGATTAATACCTCTTCAATATAATCCTTATTCAATATAATCCTTACTCCATTATCAAAGAAAAAGGTGATAATTCTTTCCAAATTAATATACCATCTTATTTGCAAATACATCTAGTCTTCAATATTGTCAATTCAAACCTTTCTATCCACCCTTGTTTAAATTAAAACCTAAAATTCCATTTCCTATTTATTTCGATAAAAAAGACTTAACACCAATCTAGATAACTCATGTCTACTCAATAAGAAGTTATTCTATTGTTCATAATTGTTTAAACCAAACAATTTCCGCTTAAAAATGAATTGGTGCACCCTTAGTGTCACACCCCTACACCTGCGGTAGTCTTTCAACCTCTTATAGCGAGGTGCAGCAGTACCAATCATTTTCTTTTCACCAATACTTACGATTGTAGACTACGCCTAACATTCCATACTTAGTTTATTTTTCATTACCAAGTATTATTATGTTTCCTTTATACAAGTGAAAGCCCATAACATTCACATAAACAGCATTATACAAGAGAAATGCACAATAGTATAAAGGGAGGGGCAACTCCCTGCAATATGAGTCTGCCCGAATCAATATATTTAATCTTCTTTTACAAGTACAAGTTAAATCTTGGGAAACCCAAACTTTACACTTAGCCAATTTTCAAACTTCGGCAAACTTGGTTGCCCAACTCGTCGGCGCCTCCGCACAGTCATCGCACGACTCACCAACCCTTCGTTCACCTCGTCGCACGATAGTGTTGTTTGCCCAACTTGGGCGCGTCTCGTCGTAACCAAGTTGCCACACACAGGTGCCTCCGCATGAATCACACCTTCGTTCACAATCTCAACACTTCACCGTTTCCTCCGTTTTGTTGTGCACGGCGCGCCCTACCCGGGTTGCCCGTCTACACGATTCTTCGCTCTAGCGTGCACGGCGCGCCCTCGCCCGGCCGCCTGTCTGCACGTCTACCCGTTTAACCAACTTCGTTCACCCGAGTCACCACATGCCTTCACCTAAGTCGCCACACGACTTCACCCAGTTCGCCCGAACGACCTCACCCGGGTCGCCACATGACTTCGCTCGGGTCGCCCGAACGACCTCACCCAGGTTGCCACACGACCTCGCCCAGGTCGCCCGAACGACCTAGCCCGAGTTCTGCCTGAACGACCTTCCTGAACAAATTTTCTGAATGACCTTCCCGAACGACTGTCCGAACAACTTTCCCAAATGACTATCCGAACGATTTTCTCGAACGACTGTCCGAACGACTTTCCCGAATGACTGTCCGAACGATTTCCCCGAACGACTACCCGAACTATTTTCCCGAACGACTATCCAAACGACTTTCCTGAACGAGTTTACACCCGAGTTCCACCCATCGTGCGAGCTCATCCACGCATTGTAGAACTCCTTATTCGAACTCGTGTTGATTGAATGATGGTCGTTTGCCTCCAAACGACCTCCAATATATACGTGTGGGTGGCGGGTTGTGTCACCCGGCCGACCTGCACCAAACGCCCAAGCCGACTTGTTCAACATGTGTTGTTTCACCCAAGAGGATGGTCGGCACGCCCAACTCATGGGACCGCCCCCTGAACTCACCTAACACCTTATAAACTCGTTTCTTGGCTCGTTTCATTTCATATTTTACATGCACTTCGCACGGTGGAGTTGCCCTGCCCGTCACACGGACGGCAGGTCCTAACATCCTCCCCCACTGGAAGTCATTGTCGTCCTCAACAATATCTCATCCCGACAACCATCTGTCACCAAGATCACCATACTAAGGTATACAACCCATCGGTATGTCATACATCGGAAATCATCTCAATCCATGATCATCAACCACCCTGTCACAATCTCCACATGCTGCTCCCCATCGTGGAAGGCTGGTCCCCCCATCTCAAGCTACATGCTTCTTGCAACATATCGTGTCGACCTCATCATGTATCGTCCTCATGTGAACTGCTGCCATGATACCCCAACACAATGCTAACACATATCTGTACACTGGATCCCCTCATGTCTTAACTATTCAGGTAGCTAATCCAACTGTCACACTCAAACCATGAGAATGCACATCCTCATGCCACCATCAGTTGTTTCTCAGAACATCCCGTCACATCCTCAACTCGACCAAGAATCCATCTCCATACAAGTAAGCCATGCTCAGGTCCATGAAGTAGTCCTCATCTCATCTGCAACATGTTGTCCATGGTGTCTCGTACTAATGTGCTACATGAAATCAGCCACATCTACCCCAACATCATCATCCATATGTGTACCTCCTCAATATGAAGAGACCATCTCATCAATCTCCGACCCTCGATGTGCCACATCCAGGTCCATGAAGCAACATCCATCATATCTGCAATGTGCCATCCCTCAAGTCTGCCATAGAAACAAGTATATACCTGTCTCATCTATCCATGTGCTACCTATGATCATAGATCAATCAAGTCTCATGTGTCAAAAGTGGTTGAGTCTCAGCTCAACCCATGCCTAAGTGTTGACACCAAGGCATCATCATCGTTGTAACTCCATCACTCCAAAGTCTGTCATATCGATCTTCCACATCAAGTCACTCTTCCAAGCCATTCCCATACATGTAATTGAAAGTATGCACCCCATCCTGCATCAAAGTCTCTGACCTCAGCTCCTTAATGCATTAGATCCTCCAAGTCCACCATATATGAAGTCCCCAAAAGTTACAACAATCTCATGTCATCATGAGCTCCATAAGCCATCCCCAACCAACATCTCAGCAAGCATACAAGTCTCGGCCCAAAGGTCTCTACAAGATGCCTCAGCTCTCCATGTAGTAGGAATGCTCAATAGTCTACTCACAATTCCATCCAAGTCCATGGCCTTGTTGTACAAGAGTGCACAATCTCTCCATCGGTTCATAAATAATAAGTCTCCACGTCACACCAGCAAATCCACCAGCACAACATCCCTGCTTTAGCACTCCTCATTGGATGCCCATAAGTGACACCTCTTCAAGTGCTCCTGCATCATGTCCCTGCATAAGACTGCCATGCTCCATGTCTCCAACCTGATGTCCATGACTAAGTTGCCCATGTAGTCCAACCAAGTAGATCCATCACAATGATCAGTCATCCTCATCCAATTCTGAAATCTTCGGTCTAGTGAACTCGGTCACCCAACCATATCATTGTCACATCATGAGTCCCTTCCATCATAGCGCCCCCACTAAAGGTTCCACCAAGACTTTCTCTTGGTCTCGGCCATGAGAAGTCCACCCAAGTATCATCATACCTCAAGTGTGTGCCCTTCTCCAATCTGTCCATGAGTCATGCCGGGCACTTAGCCAATTCTCCATGTGGCTAAAGCATGACCCATTCCTCCGCAATGATCATCATGTTCCTCCCTTGTCACGGGCCTTTGTACCTTCTGCGATAAGGTCACAAACAACCCCAACAAGTCCTGCAACTGTCAACAATCCTTGCTTCTCCATACAAGGTTTCACCATAGTCATCCATGGTAAGATCCTCCCTAGCATCGGCAAACTGATTTTTCCCTTCCTTGCATACGGTCCATCCACCAAATGCTTAAATGAAACACAAGTATAAATACTTACTTCATCATCATCATGAGGCTCCTCCATGTGAGTATCCTCATCCATCCATGTCTGCAAACTGCACGATCCTGGTCCAACTTGATCAACCTCAAGTTCATCCTCCATCGTTGGCACATCTGCAACATCCTTAGCTATCACGGCTTCCTCTTCCTTATCAGCACAATCTACAACTTCACCCTGCTCTATTGTTTAAACAAGTTGAAGAAGTTCGTCTTCAACATTCTTTTCCAAGACTTCAAGTCCTTTTCGAATCAAGGGGTTCTCTTCTTTCATACGCTTCAACTTGTATAAGGTAAGCAAGAGCTTCCCTTTCCATTCTTCCAAACCTGCCATGCCTTGTCGTTCAGCTTGGCCCAAGCACTAAGCTTCACCTCTGCTAAACCTGTTTCACCATTCACCTGAATCACCCTAATATTCCACCTATCACCTGCAAAACTTGAGCTTCCTTCCAAGTCTTTGGTCTTTGTAGAATCAACTCCTTGATTCAGTTCACCAAGTTTCCTGCAAAACTTGGACCAGCTCTAATACCACCTGTCATGCTTGTACACCAGCGGTAGTCTTTCAACCGCTTATAGCGAGGAGCGGCACTACCAATCATTTTCTTTTCACCAATACTTACGATTGTAGACTATGCCTAACATTCCATACTTAGTTTATTTTTCATTACCAAGTATTATTTTATTTTTCATTACCAAGTATTATTATGTTTCCTTTATACAAGTGAAAGCCCATAACATTCACATAAACAACATTATATGATGATGATGATGATGATGATGATGGTTAACGTCCACTCAGACCAAATTGGTCTATCGGACCTACAATTTTCTTAATTTTTACTTGTCTGGCTCCTCGTCTTTCTTGGCGAGATTGGTGTTGTAGCTTTCTTTCTTTTCTCTACGGTCTTCCAACTTCCTTTGTCTTGCATCTCCTTCATCTCTTCTGGTTCTTGGGACATTGGTGTCTTAGCTTCGCGATCTATTGTGTTTGTTCTTTTGAAAATAGTCGGAGAAGAAGTTTGGTTTAGGAGATCTGCTTTGCTGTTAAATGAAGATTTATTTTCTACGGTATTCAAATCCTCATAATTGTTGATTTGTTGGGGCGGGCTTTCTCCTTGCTTGTTTTGAGAGTTGTTTCCTTCTTCCTTGATTTCTTGTGACTCATTTTCTCTAGAATATTCTTCTTCTTTGATGACAGTGTAGTGTTCTTTTTGTGCTCCTTCCCACCATGTAGATCTGTGGTGGTTTTTTCTAGCAAAATTTTTCTCAGAGGCTTTTGGGCAATTTTTGGCTAGATGCCCCGTCTCAAAGCCCGATCGACATCTGAAGAGGACACTTTCATAATCAAGCTTCTGGTTCCACACATAGTCTTTACTTGTTAGGTTTATTTCAGCTGGGAATCCGGCGCTGAAATCCATTTCCACACAGATGCGTGCATAGGTGGTTCTGGCATATTCCTCTGTTTCTGGGCACCTGCAGTAAAATTTCCCAATTGCATTTCCGATGGCCTTTAGCGAGGAGAGATTCCAGAGATGCAAGGGTAGGCTTGGCAATCTCACCCAAACTGGTGCTGAGGTTATCACTGCTGTAGAGGGATCGAATGATGGGTTCCATGGCTTCATGAATAGGCCTGATTTTTCCCAAAACCAAGGGCCGGAATCTAGAATACATTGTCTGCTTTCAGGATTTTCAAAATCTACTATAAAGAAACCTCTAACACAGGGGTAGATATTAATTTCATCAGAAATGATAGGCTTCCATACCTCCGAGATCCAATTGTGGAGTGCTATCAGCCGCGGCCAAAAACCATTGAACCGGCAAATTAGGGCACTTTCGGAGAACTTCAAAGCTTCATCGAGTGAGTCCTGGACCACTTGGATAGTGGGAGTTGGGGCTTCACTCACGATATGGGTAGGAGATTGCCCTCCAGAGGCGAATGAGCCACCAGTTATTTTTGCGAAGCTCGGAGCCATATTTTACTTGCTCGTAGAACCCAGCCGCAGACAAATAAGACAGAAGATAAGATTAGATCTAGATCTGACCGCAGAAATTAGCCGCCTAGATCTAGCCTCAGATCTAAAACCTATCCGTGAAATAAACTGTAAATGCGAGCAGGCCCCAGATCTATACCGCAGATCTGCACCAGATCTATACTGCAGATTCAATTCAATGCCGCAGATCTATACCGAAAGCTAAAGAAAGATCTCTTCCCAATTGTGGGAGAAGGTATTAATATAAGAGAAATGCACAACAATATAAAGGGAGGGGCAACTCCCTGCAATATGAGTTTGCCTGAATCAATATATTTAATCTTCTTTTACATGTACAAGTTAAATCTTGGAAAACCCCAAATTTACACTTAGCCAATTTTCAAACTTCGGCAAACTCGGTTACCCAGCTCGTCGGTGCCTCCACACAGTTGCCGCACGACTCACCAACCCTTCGTTCACCTCGTCGGACGATCGTGTTGTTTGCCCAACTTAGGCGCGTCTCGTCGTAACCAAGTTGCCACACACAGGCGCCTCCGCACGAGTCACACCTTCATTCACAATCTCAAAACTTCACCGTTTCCTCAGTTTTGTCATGCACGACGTGCCCTACCCGGGTCGCCCGTCCGCACGATTCTTCGTTCCAGCGTGCACGGCGCACCCTCGCCCGGCCGCCCGTCTGCACGTCTACCTGTTCACCCAACTTCGTTCACCCGAGTCACCACACGCCTTCACCTGAGTCGCCACACGACTTCACCCGGTTTGCCCAAACGACCTCACCCGGGTCGCCACACGACTTCGCCCGGGTTGCCCGAACGACCTCACCTGGGTCACCACACGACCTCGCCCGGGTCGCCCGAACGACCTCACCCGAGTTCTGCCTGAACGACCTGCCTAAACAACCTTCCTGAATGACTTTTCTGAACGACCTTCTCGAACGACTTCTCGAATGACTGTCCAAACGACTGTCCTGAACGACTGTCCGAATGACTTTCCTGAATGACTATCCGAACAATTTTCCCGAACGACTGTCCGAACGACTTTCCCGAACGACTGTCCGAACGATTTCCCCGAACAACTGCCTGAACGATTTTCCCAAACGACTGTCCAAACGACTTTCCTGAACGAGTTTACACCCGAGTTTCACCCGTTCTGTGGGCTCATCCACGCACTGCAGAACTCCTTATTCGAACTCGTGTTGATCGAATGATGGTCGTTTGCCTCCAAACGACCTCCAATATATACGTGCGGCTGGCGGGTTGTGTCACCTGGCCAACCCACACCAAACGCCCAAGCTGACTCGTTCAACATGTGTTGTTTCGCCTAAGAGGATGGTCGGCCTGCCCAACTCATGGGACAGCCCCCTCAACTCGCCCAACACCTTATAAACTCATTTCTTGGCTCGTTCATTTCATATTTTGCACGCACTTCGCACGGTGGAGTTTCCCTGCCCGTCGCACAGACCACAGGTCCTAACACTTAGACACTTATAGATTAGTTTCCTTGATTACATCTTAAATCAATTTAATCCACTTCCTCAGGGTGGTTGAAAATTATTAAAAATTATTAATGACACATTAGTTTAGGTCTCTTCTTTTATTGTTATGCAAAGAAATAATAAACAAAAATAAATTATAATTGACCACTCCATTATAAATTTGTGAACCTACGAGAATTAGAGAATTTGATTGATTTTGAAGTGTGAGCTTTATTCTATTCATATTTCTAAATAGTATAATAATAAGTTAAATATTTGAGAGTCTATCTTCTAATAACACATAATCATACATGTAACTAATTTTATTAAATATTATATATAATCATGTCTTACTAATAATAAGAAGCATTATATTTTATTCTTACTCACAAATTTACCCTATAATAAGTTGAAGGTTTTGTTGAATTCATATTTACCCTATTTATTCCTTACCAACATTCGTTGTAAAATGCCAAACAGTATGCTTTTGTTAATTATAATATTTGTATTTTTACTAATTTAACTAAATAGTATTATACATTATTAAATATTAAACTATCAAATAGGTTATAAAATATTTGGTAGTTTATTTTTAATCTCATTTATCACTAATTTTATTATTATTATTATCTAATTTTAAAGTCATAGCCAAATCAGACACTATATTGGTATATGACACCCCCTTGTTTTTGGGACAACGGACCCAACTTCGTGCACGGTCTACCGACTTCTACGAAGGCATATATGCTCTACCCCTCTCGTTTTGAACCTATAACCATTTAGCAAGAAACACATTCTCTTAACCATTAGACCCACTCAAAGTGTATAACCCTATATAAGCTTATTTTGATTAAGAATAAAGAACATTATGTTTTATTTATACTCACCGATTTATTATTATAAAATATTGAACACTCTTACCATGGTTACTTTTATTAACTTCTACATTTGATTCTCATACTTTACATATAAATTATAATCATTCGAGAAATTAAAATTAATCTTTTGGTGATAATGCATTTCAAAAAAACCAACCCCCTTGTTTGTGGGACAAGGGACTCAGTTCCCCATAGGTCTACCCACTTCTGGGCAGGATATACAAAGGCATACATATGCTACCCCCTGTGCTTTTGAACTCGTGACCTTTTAGGAAGAAACACATGCTCTTAACTGCTATTTTGATTGTCATACTTCACATGCTATTTTGTTTGTGCGACAAGGGACTCACTTCCGCACAGGGTCTACCCACTTTTGGACAGGATCTACAAAAGCATACATACTCTACCCCTCTGGTTTTGAACCCATGACCTTTTTAGAAATACTCTTAATCATTAAACCCACTCAAAATGTATAACCTTGTATAATCTTATTTTAATTTAGAATAAAGAAACTTTATATTTTATTTACACTGACCAATTTATTATTACAAAATTTTAAACTTGGTTATTTTTATTAACCAATATATTCGGTTTTCATTTCTACTTATAAATTATAATCATTTGAGAAATTAAAAATAATCTTTCGGTGATGATGCATTTCAAAAAACACAATCAGGGTTCCTTTTATTAACCGATATATTCGGTTCTCATATTTGGAGAGATTGCATTTCAAACAAAAAAAACCAACCACTAAAAAGAGATTGACAAGACTATTATAAATATTTGTTTAATTCCTTATTTAAAAATAATTTATTTATTTTTGGTGATAATGCATTTCAAAAAACAAAAAAAACCAACCTCTAAAAAGAGATTGACAAGGTGATTGATAAATATTTGTTTAATTCCTTATTGATAAATATACTATTACTTTTTTAGTGATAGATATTCCTTTTTAGCTTTAGATATTCCTTTTTAGCTTTTTGCCTTCCAGCCATTTATCAATTTCTTCATGAATAATCCTGTGATTTATTGACAGCTCCGTTTTAGGACATTCCTTTTGTTTACTCCAAATTCAATGGACATGTTCAAGGAGCTCTGATACCAGTTGATGATTTATTGACAACTCCGTTTTTGGATATTCCTTTTGTTTACTCCAAATTCAGTGGACATGTTGAAGGAACTCTGATACCAGTTGATGGAACTGACTCACTGAAGTGAAGTGAGCTTAATCATTTCCTTCACAAACATAGAAATTTATACACCCATATAGCCGTAGATTATCTGCCATTATTTCTTCAGCCACTCCTGCCGACTCACTCCGCCGCTTGCCGCCGACTGCCCTCTACCGCCGTTACAAGAACAGGGTTGGTCGGCGTCCTGATTAATATTCTAACACATGTTGATTCATCATGTGAAAAGTAATCCAGTGGGCCTTGCCGTTTTTAGTGCTGACATGCATGGCCAACCAGACGATAATTCTATTCAAATAACAAATAAGGAAATCGACCACGATATTCTCGAACTGTGGAAGAGAGATCATACCTTCCCACTTGGGATCCTACCTTTCCACTTTGGAAACTCCATATCGATAAAGCAGTGGTGGTGATGAAAAGAGATGAGGAGGAATAACAGCGGAGTGACAGGTATGCTGTGGGAGCTTTATTCAGGGCATCTAAATGGCCCACTATGTCATTTACGGTAGCTTTCTTTTCGAAGTCCTGATCTGCCAAATCTAACGTGAACGTGGCTCGTTCTGTCTCCGAAATTGTCGGTTGGAATATTCACCGCGTGTATATTAGACCATCAGTCTGCACAAGGCTAACTGCATAGTACGCTCAAAAGAAACAAAGAATTTGGAATTCTCGTGAGCATGGCAGGCCTGAGTTTCGTTTTTGGTGTTATAGGTGAGACTCCTGGTGGATTAAACGCAACTCTGTGCTTCAGTGATTCGAATTTCTTTCTTATTTATAAATAACCACTACTTAAGATTTCATGTGTGCTATTAAATTAGTTTGAGAAATTAGACTGTGATGTCATCCTGCTGATTTATTTGAAGCTAACTTGGGCAAAATGGTGCAGGAAATGTGATATCGATCCTCGTTTTCATCTCGCCCGTGTAAGTGCTGAAATGTTTTAAATAGTAAAGTTTCTAGAAACTCTGGGTTTCTAGCAACTTCGAGTTTTTAAGGTGCTCTAGTCAGTTTTGTAAGTTTCATTATGTTCTGATTGACAGGAAGACATTTTGGTGTATAGTGAAGAATAATTCCACGCAGGACTTCAAATCTCTCCCTTATATCTGCACATTGTTGAGCACTTCTCTGTGGACATATTATGGATTAATCAAGCCAGGTGGACTGTTGATCGCTACTGTTAATGGCGCAGGCGCTGCATTGGAAGCAGCTTATGTGATTCTCTACATAATCTACGCCCCAAAAGAACGTAAAGTAAGTGTTAGAGTATCAAGGGTGGGCTGAAAAGTGGGAGGGTAGTTACATGTTATTTCATTTATATTTATATTAGCACAATTAGTTAGTTGAATAAACTTAATATCAGATATTCTTATTTCTAGTTATTAGGAATATTTTACAATCTTGTGAAATTAATTGTTTTACCTTGTTGCTGTTAATTTGGTTAATTCGATTCTAATATACTGAATTTGCAATCCTGGGATAAGTTCAGAGTTAACCGCACAACGCACTTTATTATTAATTTTATATGATGAATGTAAAATATCTTGTAGACTTCCTTTAATATATATATATACATATTCACACATGTCACAAAATTTAGGTTCTAGTTAGTATTTTGTTATCGTACTCTGCAACGCAGGATATTCATATTCATAATTGCTGTTGTTATGAAGTTCAAGACTGTTCTGCTGGTGCTGCTTGTGGATATAGTATTCTACGTTGGTGTGTTTATGGTCACTTTCTTGGCACTGAACCAACATATGAGAGTAACTGTAATTGGAGTTCTATGCGTGTGCTTAACGTTAAGCATGTATGGTTCCCCGCTAGTAGTCATGGTAAGCTTATTTTTCTACAATTTAAGTTCAGAAAAAGCTTCCAGAAACAGCTTCGCAGATATTTTGATCTGTCATTGGACTCTATACTGAGCTGCCAATAAGTGAGGAAAATTAATGCAGTTTCTAATTTTGTTAGTTTACGTTTTCCCCTGCGTGTGAATGGTAACAGAGAACAGTCATAGCTACTAAAAGCGTGGAATTCATGCCGTTTTTCCTGTCATTCTTCCTGTTTCTCAACGGAGGTGTCTGGGCAGTCTGGGCAGTGCTTGAACAAGACGTGTTTGTTGGGGTTAGTGATAAATTTTTCATTGGCATTTGATTTAGATAGAATATATAATGATGTGAATGATTCAAGCAAATCTACTGCTGCTGAAAATTACAGATCCCGAATGGAATTGGCTTCGGACTGGGAGCTGCACAGCTACTGTTGTACGCGATTTATAGAAAGGGAGAGCCCAGGCTACAAGGAATCAAAGAAGAAGACGTAAAGAGTATTGGCTTAAAACATGTGGCTAGGGATATCGAGATAGGTGTTGGAGATGAACTATATTCAGACTATATTGCTGGTTCTAAGTCCCATCCCAACAATCTGCAAATGGGGCCCAGTCTTCCTTAAGGGAAATCAACTAAGTATCGTTTGCAATGTAATTTTTGGATCAATAAATCTTCACCCATAAAGCACCCCATATTTTTTCTGATCTATAGATTGTTTACCATGATGAACTAATAAAAAACTTTGAATCCTTGCTCGCACATCTATCTCCTATAGATATAGGAGAGACGGAATGTTTTTATGCATACGAGTATTGCCTAAAATATTCCACAAAAGAAACTAAAAATTTTGAATCGAGAATTAAAACATGTTGAAATTGTAATTTCAACTGCAGCGACAGTTGAACAGTGCAGCTCATTTATTTCCAGCAAAACTGCTTGTTTCCATCGCATCGCTTTTCACAAGTTGGCGGTATTTTTTCAAACGGTTCCGATCACATTACTTTCCAAAACCGCTTTTCATTGGAACATAATGTTCGTGTAGTTTGACCGAGCAATATCTATTCGATTGAAAGGAAGGATGAGCACCGTTGATTGAAACTAAAGTTGCATACAGCCCTGCACCATGGACATAACGTGAAGTTCTCATTTTGACCACCAATAAAACAAAGAAATGAAATTAATTGTGTTCGGTAGAATATAGGTAAATGTTTTTAATTTTATTAGTTTTTTAACTCACGCGATGTATGGGCATAGAAAAACGCATTGTTATGTTTTATTTTTTTTAGTTGTTCAGTTTACTTATGCAATGTGAAGCTTGCGGTAGCAGGAAGGAAAAATTTTGTGCATAGTAGTGCGAATATGAAATGTAAAATTTTGTGCATAGTAGTGCGAATATGAAAAGTTGTAATTAATGCGCGTGAATGAGTTTTTACACACGTGTGAAGTAAATATATTATGTTTTGTTGGTTAATATGAAATGTAATGTGCAGTAGCAAATGTAAAAGAAATTTTTCTTACAACAATAAATGTAAGAAATTTTTACACATAGTAGTGTAAAATTTCAAAAAGAGAGAGTAATTTTTTTTTGGAAGTTCTTGGAGAATCCCTCTGTGAGAGGAAGAAATTTGTATCAGAAAGTTTTTATTAATGAATACAAAGTTTTATTGTGCATCTGAAATACTCTGTTCTGTCCAGAAACAATTTAGCTTCCCTGTGTTAAGATCCTATGGAGAAAACAAAGCATTGTTCTTTGTTCTTTTGTGTTTGGAATTATCAGAAATTCCCAACAGTGGTATCAGAGCTTGTCCAGGCTCTTTGAAGGTGTCAAAGAAGCTGAAAGAAGGGTTTCTTGTTGCAGCAGTTTTTCCAGCAAAGTGAAGACTCAGTCAAAAAAAAATCTAAGGTATTTCTGAAGCTAGTTTTTTTGTGTTGTTGTTGAAGACAGTCAGTGATTTTTAAATACACAGTCAAATATTTGAAGCACAGTTAAGAGTGCAAGAATGGCTCGCTCAAGCACCAGCACTAGCATGGGTATCTTTAATACTCAGCTCCCACAGTTTAATGGGAAAAACTATGACTATTGGGCAATAACCATGAAAGCTTTGCTTGCCTCACAAGACTTATGGAATTTGTTGAGGATGGATTTGAAGAGCCAACAGATGAAGATGAGTTTAATAACTTGACACAGGCAGAGAAAGATCTGTTAAAGAGCTATAAGAAGAAGGATTCTAAAGCCCTCTCATTTTTTTATCAAGCAGTGCATGAGAGTGTGTTTCCAAGGATAGCAGCAGCCAAGACATCCAAAGAAGCATGGCAAAATCTCAAGACAGCCTATCAAGGCATGGAGAAAGTGAAGACAACAAAACTACAGTTGCTGAGGAGATATAAAAGAATCTATGCATGAAGGATTCAGATAATATTGACTTATTCTTCGCACATGTGATTGGTCTGGTCACACAAATAAAATCTCATGGAGAGATTCTTGAAGAAAGGAGGATTGTGGAGAAACTATTGAGGGTCTTACCCTCAAAGTTCGATGTGATTGTCACCACCATAGAAGAGACAAAGGATCTCACAAACTCCACAATTGATGAACTACATGCATCACTGATAACACATGAGCAGAGATTGATTAGAAATGAAAACTCATCTCTAGAGCATGCCTTCAAGGCCCAGATGTCATTTGGAAGAGGAAGAGGTCAAGGCAGTGGAAACAAGAGAGGAAGAGGTAGAGGCCAAAATAGAGGTGGAAGAAACAACCCAGCGAATGCTCAAGGAAGAGGCAGCAATCTAAATCAGAACCAAGGCCAAGGCAGCAGTCAACAAAGTGGACAACATCATGCTCAAAGACAAAGGTATGAAAAATCCAATGTCCAATGTTATTATTGTAAAAAATGGGCATTATGCAAATGAATGTAGGAAGAAGCAGCATGATATGAGTAATAGAACTAGTGCAAATCTCACTAGAGAAAATATCAGCCAAAATAATTTGTTTTTAGCTTGTAATATGACTGAAGAAAAGAGTGGAGATGTGTTAGCTACCTATACCAATAGGTTTCATTTTTCATGATTGGCAGGGGAAGTGCCAATATGATCTACTTTGGTGATGCAAAGATCTCATATTTTGTGGAAAACACATTTCTACAGTTGTTTGATGTAGTCCTACTTCTGAATGGGTGATCCAACAGTCTAAGCTAGGTCATGCCATGTTTCAATTTTTGTTGTAGATTAGAGAAAGAAATCTGTCCAAACTGTTCAATCTTGGCAGATAAGTAGTTAGGTAGAGAATGAAGGTTCCCAACTGTTTAATCTGGGGCCTTGGAAGTAATAAGGCTAGCCTTAGATAGAAAATCAAAAGAAAATGCCAAAGGAAAAGAAAAGGCACATGAGGGTTTGCAAGTCTAAGTGCATCCTCCTTGAAGTAAAAAAAAATGCTAGGCAATAGAATGGGTAGGTAGATGGGGTTGCAGAAGCATGATTTCTTTCATATCACTGGCCTAAGCAAAGGAAACACATGGTGTCAGTGCAGATCTTCCTATTTAGCAGTTTTGCAGCAACAAAATGAAGCATGTCTAACTTCCCAATCATCCCCCATCAAACTCTTTGCTAACATCCCAATACCACCTTTGTTCATGAGATAAATCAAACTCATTGATCGATCCTCGTTGCATAAAGAGCTACATTTCCTGTCTAAAAATCTTTTCATTTTGATCTACTCCCTGACTAAGTTTGTTTCCTAAAAAACTTAGTATCTATCACTTCCCATTCATATTCCCCTCCAATACTAACTACTAACTCTATCTACATTTAACTCCCTATGTTCCCCTTTCCCTATTACCATAACACTATTGTGTATAAAAACCCAAAATATGTATATATCCCTCCCCTTTGGCATTATAGCCATATGTTCAAAAAAAACTGGAAAACCATGCATAATCAAAGTCTTGTTGGATATGGTTTGTTTAAAGTCAGGGATTAAACTAACTCCTGGTTGGTTTAATAACCTAAACCCTACCCTTTTCCCCTTACAACCCCTTCACAATGCTTTACCCGCACTATTTGCAAAAACCTTGTTAAAACCCACTTTTGCTGCCTATCCAAAGTTTTGTTACAACGCGCATTTCGCAAAAAACAAAAGAAGTCATTAAAATAATGCCGCTGGGTCCCACCGTATTGTCCTATCACCTTTGCACCCCGTCGCCCGTCGGATCTGGGCCCTCCCATCCGACGGCTTATATCAATATCGGGCCGCCCCCGATGTCCGAACGATAGCACCCGAAAAATGTCAGAGGGTGACGTCAGGGCTCGGCCACGCGTCGCTCCCAGATCGTATCGGGAGGCCGCCTGCCAAAACCGCTCCCGTACTATGAGCGGTCCGATGGAACCACTTACCGCTTTTGTTTACCGCCTGCCCACGTCACGCCCACGTCATGCCAAGTCGGCCCCGCATCGGCGCTTAGCCCGCCAGTCCTCCACTCTGTCCGCCACCTCATCAGTCCCCGTAGACCACTGACAGGCCGCCACGTCACCTTTCCGTACCCGACCCCACACGATGACGTCATGCTGACGTCATCCAAAAAAAGGGGCCAAAGCCCAAAATGTCCATATTTGGCCAAAAATCACGATTTTTTGCATTTTTTGATAAAAGAACTACTGTGCTCCCTACATGTAATTTACGACCATTTCGCCGCCAACCTGCAGAAATTGATTTAAAGACCGTGGGCACCCTCAACTCACCTGCATTGCCACCATTGGCCGTCTGCACCAGGTATTTATCAAAATCTCCCCTCTGTGCCTGGTTTTTTGCATAGTTCACCAAAACAAGCGAGAAAAGAGAGAAAAGAACTGTAATTACTAGTAAATCCTCGGTGACCACCATTTATCTCCAACTATAAGACCGAATTCACCTACAGACTGTCCGCATTGAGCCAAATTTCCACAAATTTATAGTCAGTTTGTGCATTCGCAAACTAAAACTTCTGCTACGCAAGTCCACCAGGAAAACGACTCTTAAATCCCAGTATTTGCTCATTAAACCTTTTCAGGAGCATTTCAACTTGTTTTCACCATAATTCACCCTGTTTCCCCTGCAAATTGCCTTGCTTCTGCAGAATTCATTGCTCTGTATCATTGTGCCTAGAAAAACAAGTTCAAATACATATCAAAGCACCAATTGACCATGGAGACACCAGTTGCATTGAATGTTACACCTCTAAATGCCCCACAAAGAGAGCTAGAGTGGCTGCCCTTGGCTGACAGAGACTACCAAATGGCAGAGGGAATCCCAGAATATAGCAAGTACCACATTCATGTACTCAATGACCTTAAAGCCAAACATCTCAGTGGGAATGATATCCTAGGGATTTGGGACTCCAACTTGCCTATTTTCAATCTCCCTCAAGTCAATATCCTCCCAGACTTGATACACAGATGCAGTGCCAGCTATGACCCCTGTCAGAGAGCTGTCCTTAATTCCTCAGGCTCAGTTTTGTTCCATGTCACCCCTGAGGCCATAAACGAAATGCTACACTTTCATACTTCAAGGCCATTGAATCCCCTCTCCATCATGGATTTGATAAAGAAAGGAGGCAAGCTGTCAAGTGCCCAAATTGTAAAGATCAATCAATTATTCATTCAATCAGGCTCTGAAACTGTGAGGACTCCCCCTATTGGAAATGTGTATCTAAATGAACTGGGCAAAATGCTTGTGGATATGATCAGTTATGTCCTGGGATACAGAACATCTGAGGATGTTGATGAAACCATTCTGGCCATGCTGTCCATCTTTTCCCCTGGAAAGCCTCCTGCTGTTCACTATGATTATGCTGCCTACATTGCCAATAAGATTCATGAGCAATTGATGAATCTAGAGAGGGAGAGGATATTTAGATATACTTCTTATATCTATCACCTGTTTCTATTCTATCAGCCTGATAGCTTCCCTATTAATCTCAAAAAGCTTGATGCCCAAGGGAACCAAAGGTCTGTAGTGTTTTGGTCTTCAGTTTTCCATCACATCTCTTTTTCACCATATAACTACTGTGAATTCGTAGACCTGTTTATCCATCCAGCCATGTCCTTGCTGTTGAGTTCCCCTCCTCCAAGATTAACAGATGAGATGCAAAGGATCCTCCAGCTCTCAAAGGCCTACAGCATTGGGGATTGGTATTTCTACCAACACCATACAGTGATCAGAATATATGGTTGTGAGCTAGCCCCATATAGGCTGCCAAGATATGTCCCTATGAGACTCTTTGCCTTAGAGTATTTCAGACAATTTGGAAATGCAGACATGGTCCATTTCCATAGCAAAAATAAGAAGGTGCAATTAAAAGTCAGAAATCAGCTACGACCATTCATTTATAATAAAAGAGAAGAGGCATGGCAAGAGGCAGATAAGATCCTGCAACGCCTCGGATTGCAAACTAGTTTCCTCTGGATACCCTATGATCCCAATCATTTCATTAGCCTTAGAAGGGTCAAGTATAAGTTGGCTAGCTATGATCATGTCAGGCTGCCCCATATTGAAAAATATGCCAATCTGTTAAGATGGAAAGAGGGCACATTAGAAGAGGCAAGTACTAAAGAGGAAATTCTACAAAAAGAAGCAAAGAATCTTGAGAAGGAAGCTGACTTGGAAAATTGTGGGCAAGTTTCCTCTTCTTATCAAGTTCAACTTGGAGCAGTTGCCTCATCCTCTACAGCCCCCCAGCAGGCAGCTCAAACTACTCCTAAGGCAGCCAGCACAGGTAAAGGAAAAGAGATGGAATAGGAGCAGCCACCCCCAACAGCAGAACAGCAGAAGGAGCAGCCCAAACAGCAAGAAGAAATGGCTGAAGCTCCCATATCTATAGAGCAACAAGCTCAAGAAAATGTGCCTCCAAGGCAGGAAACAGTAGTGGATGCCTCGGTGCTCCAAACCCCATTAAATGAAGAAAGAACCAGAAAGAGGGATAGAGAGCAGGAAACTCCCCTCACTACATCAACAAGTCAACAAGGGGAGAAAAGGCAGAGATTAAATCCTCTTTCTGAAGAAGAGATGCTTATTGGGCAATCCATGGGTATGGGCCCCCCTAGCATGGAAGCATCTGCCAGTTCCTTCCAACAGGAACAAGAAAGAACACTTGGAGGAGAGGTCAGCTCCTCAAGCCAGCAAAGGAGGGAAGAATCTAGCATAAAGCAGCAATTCATTGACATTAAGAAGAGGAATGAGCCAGTTAGACTCCAGCTATACAATCATCTACTCAAAATGGCTCCCACAAACTAGCAGAGGCTTATGTCAGCATATGACATAACAGAGGGGAAGATGACTATGAGTCATTTCATGCCTACTATGTTGCAGCCATAGTCAGCTGCAGATTACATAAGGACCAACCTTGAGGTATTTGCAAAAGACATCCACCCAATGGACCAGATAGAGCTTCACAAGCAAACGGGTGAGATGGTCTATTCCACTCTTGCAGATAAGACCTTTCTTGCGCACAAATTACAAAATAGTCTTCATAATACAACTGCCCAACTTGAATTGGAGAAGGCATCCTCTCAAGCCAAAGACAATAGGATTAGGTCTTTGGAAGACATCATTATAGAGCTTGGGCATGACCCAAGTGATCCCAAAGCTGTGCAGGCATTACTGAAGGAAAAAGAGGCAAATATAGCAGCTTTGAGGAAGATGGTAAAAATTCCAGTAACCCTTCACCCTCAAACAGAAGATGTTGCTCAACAGAGGAAGGACCAAGATGTAGCAGCCATGCTGCTAACACTACACAAATAGTTGGTACAAACATAAGGGAAATTGGTAGAAACAGAGGCTGCATTACAGGCAGCCCTGAAGCAGAAAGAAGGAGGCCAGACATCTCAGCCCCCACAGCCAGTGATCAACCTTGAGGAACCTCCTCAAATTATCAGTCCTCCCACAGAACAAGCAGCTGGGACAGGCCCATCAACATCAGCACCAGCGACAACATCAGAACAGGCACCAAGCCTTGATATGCAGAAGATGATGAAGGAGATTCAAGTTCTAGAGGCCCAAATGGCAGAGCTAAATGAGGTCAAGGAAAAATTGGCTACACTTAATGAGAAATATGACAAATCAAAGAAAACTGTAGCTGAAAGAACAAGAGAGGTGAGAGCTCTGGAGAAAATGATAAAAGAACTGGAGAAAGAGCTCTCCCTTGACAAGGTTGTGGCTGAGATTAAGAAAGTATTGTGGGCCAATATTGGTCAATCAATAACAGATCAATGGCAATATATAGAAACCATTCATGAGCACATAGATCTCATAGGCAGGGCTCACAAGGAAAGTCAGAGAGCAAGGGCATCTCTATGCACTATGCCTGAGATAGCCAATAGAATGATTAATGTCCTTAATAACCGTACAGGCCCTCAACTGGCGACCATGGGTATCCCCAACAGAACTGATACCATTTTGCTAATAAAATGGGTGCTCACTTTAAGAAATCTTGTGCAAACATTGGATAGGAGATGCCAGGAAATGCAGACAGAGGTGAACAAATTCACAAAGAAGTTCACAACATTGCATAACAAAGGCCTTCCTAGCCTACTAAACAATGCAAGTAGATTGCTATCCCATGAAAATTATGCCAAAAGGGTAAACACATTTGCTACAAATGAGATCACTGCAGGATCAAGTACCCCAGAGGAAACAGGGCCTGCATTTGGGCAGAGTCTCTATGACAGAATAGAGAATTTGTTTTTTATCATGAATGAGATCAGACATCTGTAGCCCCCGAGGGTTAGCTCAAATGGTCGAGTTCCCGTTGATAGTACTCTCCGGTTTGAGAGGTCACGGGGTCAAATCTCCTCGACGCCCTCGGGGGTAGGCCTGAAGGCCGTGCAGCTCTACGTGGACGTAGCGGCCACCTCAGGTGCCCCCGTGAACCACATTGAAAAAAAAAAAAAAAAAAAAAAAAGATCAGACATCTGTTTGAAGTGCCTCCTAATTACTACAAATATACTGAGGCAAATGAAACCTTAGGAACAATTTTGAGACATCAGTTGCCTACTCAGGAATGGTGGACCAGCATGATACAGACATTGCTGTGAACAAACAGGTTTTCATCAAATTTCTACATCAAAATACAGATCATCATGTTCAAATAGTTGATATATTTACTATGACTGCAAAAGAGTGGACTGAGCCAACTCAGCAAACCAACATGGCCACTAAAGCAACCCCGACAGATGCAGATGACAGGGTCGAGAAAGCTACAGCATGACAAAACATTAAAGGCGTATTATTCATAATCAATGCAAAGCATCCTGCAGAGCTAGTTGCCCTCAAAGTCAAAAACTTCTGACAAATAGCAAACAGTTGTTATGTATTCATTTAAGTAGCTTTTAATTTTGTAAAAATATCTTTGAAAGTTGGTAAGAGCAGTTATTGTGCAATAACTCAGAACTAAGATATATTTTGTGATATTTTTGTATATATGCACCCCCGCGCTGTTTATTGGGGGTTGTTGTTACTGATTCTGTTCAAGAGAACTCGACTGTATTCTTCTGAAAGATATAATACAAAGGAACTGTTGGTTTCCAGAAGACATGTGTGGCTCGGATGTGCTGTGATGAAATTACTGAATGCTGCAAGATTCTCATGTTATAGCGTGATACAATAAGTGTTTTCTAACTGTATTCATGTTTTATTTCTTCTCTAATCTGTCTGTGAATGTATGGTGTTTAATCTGGGTAGAAAGGTAAAAGACTAGTTCAGGATTTGTCTATTAAAGACACCCTAAATTCAATCCTTACTACTAAATATGTTTTCTTCAAGGTTAGATGCAACTGTGGAATTATTAAATGCTCCCAATTGCTCTAATCACATGATAGGTCTTTATTCAGTAATTCTTGTTGTTGCAAAGTAGGATTTGTTCTTCATCTCATATTGTACTGTGAAAGAATTCTTAACTACCTTTCCTGGTGTAATTTGTACTGTTTTCTTGCTAAAATTCAAAGTTTGTATCATGAATACCCATCTAGCCTTGCAGTGAACCTTTCTTTATCACAGACATCAAAACCCACTTATTTCTGGACTCCACATACCCAATGGACTGAAATCTCCTTCATATTTGCATGCCCTTCTTTGCACAACAGTCTGCAACCAAAACTCAAACAAACTCCCAACTCATAACTAGCCTAAGATCTTCAAAAACAAAGCTAACACTGAAAGAGAAAGCCCTCTCTGATTACAGGTAGGCTAGGACCTGTAATCAAAAGCTTGGTGAGTAGTTACCCTGGCCGTATTCCCTCAGGAGTCAAAGGGAACAACCTGGGTGTTAACAAGATGTATGGTTTCTAGACTCCGGTTGCAGTAACCATATGATAGGAAACATAGCCCTGTTTTCTATGTTGGATCAAAGTGTGAAGTCACAAGTCACACTATGAAGTGATAATAAAGTTTATGTTATGGGAAAACGAGAGGGAAATGTCTTAACAAAGAAAGGTGAAAAGAAAACCATAGCAAATGTTTATTATGTTCCTAGAATGCAATGTAACCTCTTAAGTATTGGACAGCTTGTGCAAAAGGGGTACAATGTTTTCTTTGTGAATGATGTATGCACCATCATGGATAGAGCACCCAGCAAACAATGTATTGCTGAAGTGAAGATGACAAGGAACAGGATGTTCCCTCTCAGAATGAAGGTAGATTTAAAAAATAAGGAGGTAATAGCAACAGTGATACAAGAGGCTTTCCAAAGCGAACCAAATGATGAAAATTGGTTGTGGCACTTGAGATTTGGATATCTCAATTTTCGAGGTCTTAATTTGTTGAGTAGAAAAGGAATGGTAAGAGGATTACCATTGATAGAGAAACCTGACAGCCTTTGTGAAGGTTGTATCTTGGGGAAACAACACAAAGAAAGTTTTCCATTAAGGAAAAGCATAAGGGCAAAAGCACCCTTAGAGATTGTCCACTCAGATTTATGTGGACCGATGCAAACTCCATCACTTGTAGGCAACCACTACATACTGACATTCATTGATGATTTTACTAGAAAAACTTGGGTTTACTTCCTAAAGAACAAAAGTGAAGTGTTTGAAAGATTTTGTAATTTCAAGGCACTGGTAGAAAACCAAAGCGAGCTGCATATCAAAGTTCTGAGAACTGATAGAGGAGGTGAGTATATCTCCAAGGAATTTCTACGTTTTTGTAGAGAAAATGGAATTCATAAGCAGTTTACAGCTAGGTACACCCCGCAGCAAAATGGAGTTGCTGAAAGGAAGAACAGGACAATCATGGATATGTCGAGGAGTATGTTAAAGGCAAAGCATTTGCCAAATGATTATTGGGCTGAAGTTGTACACTGTGCAACGTACATTTTGAATAGATGCCCTACAAAAGCAGTCATGAACAGAGTGCCAGAAGAAGCATGGAGTGGGAGAAAGCAAGGAGTCACCCACATGAAAGTTTTTGGATGTGTGGCCTATGCACACATTCCAGATCAGCTAAGGAAGAAGTTAGACAGCAAAGGAGAGAAATGTATATTCATTGGATACAGTGAGGAATCCAAAGCTTATAGGTTGTATAACTCATCCACCAAGAAGCTCATTGTGAGTAGAGATGTTCAGTTCATTGAAGAGGAAGCTTGGGATGGAAGCATAGAGAAGATAGTGAATGTTAAAAGCTCTTTGTCACATGATATAGATGATGAGGAGATCCCTGAAATACATCCCCAAACAGCAGTATCAACACGAAGACAGTAAGGGACACCCTTGAGGAGAAATGAAAGTGCTTCTCCAAGTACACCACAAGGAGGGAATTCAAGTGCTTCTTCAAGCACTTGCACACCAAATGAAAGAGGTAAGAAGTTCAGAAATTTAAGTGATATTTATGATCAAGAGGTAGCAAATGAAGGTATGAATTCTTTATTTGCATTATATTGTCATGTTGATGACCCTGTTCATTTCGAAGACGCAATTAAGGATAAGAAATGGATAGAAGCTATGAATGAGGAGATCAATGCCATAGAAAGAAACAAGACATGAGACTTCATTGAACTACCAAAAGGAAAGGAAGACATTGGAGTTAAATGGGTCTACAAGACCAAGAGTAATGCTGAAGGAAAAATAGAAAGACACAAGGCAAGACTGGTTGTCAAATGATACAAGCAGCAGTATGGGAGAGACTATAAGGAAAATTTTGCATCGGTTGCAAGAATGGAAACAGTGAGAGCAGTGTTGTCCATAGCAGCACAAAACAAGTGGAAAGTGTACCAAATGGACATGAAGTCAACATTCCTAAATGGATTGTTAATGGAAGAGGTTTACATTGAACAACCTCCAGGCTATGAAAAGAAAGGCTAAGAGCACAAAGTGTGCAGATTGAAGAAAACTCTTTATGGGCTGAAGCAAACACCAAGAGCATTGTACAGTAGGATAGATTCATATCTACTGGAAAATAGATTTGAAAAATGTGAAGGAGAACCCACTCTCTACATCAAAGAGAAAGATGGTAAAATACTAATTGTTGTGTTATATGTTGATGATGTTATTTTCACAGGCAATGATGATTATCTTATTGAAAATTTCAAAACAGTCATGAAAGAAGAATTTGAAATGACTGACATGGGTTTGTTGATATACTTCTTAGGAATAGAAGTAGAACAAAATGGAAATGGGATTTTTATCTCACAAGAAAAATATGTTAAGGAAGTGTTGGAAAGATTTAACATGCAGGAGAGCAAGGCAGCAATCACTCCCATAGTGATGGGATTAAAACTCAGCAAAGAGGACAACAGCAAGGATTTTGATCTTAGTTTGTACAAGAGCATAGTTGGCAGCCTCATGTATTTGACTGCAACTAGGCCAGATATAATGTTTGCTGTTAGTTTAATTTCCAAATTCATGGAGAGGCCAAAAGATGCACATTGGCAGGCAGCAAAAAGGATTCTGAGGTATGTTAAAGGTACTAAAAGATTTGGCATTTTATATACTACTTTAGAATGCTCGGATTTAATTGGATACACTGATAGTGATTGGGCTGGAAGTGTAGATGATCGGAAAATCACATCCAGTTATGTTTTTCAAATGGGTTCAGGAGCCATTTCATGGGCTTCTAAAAAACAGCGTATTGTAGCATTGTCTATAGCAAAGGCAGAATATGTGGCAGCCACATCAACAGTATATCAAGTAGTTTGGATGAGAAGGATGTTGAGGAGCTTATGCCAAGAGCAAGTAAAAGGAACTATGATCTTTTGTGACAATAGCTCAGCTATTGCATTATCCAAGAATTTTTTGTTTCACAAGAGAACGAAACATATTGACACAAAGTTTCACTACATCAAAGAATTGGTAAGCAATGGAGAAATTGTCTTAAAACATTGCAGGACTGAGGAGCAGGTTGCAGACATTCTGACCAAGCCTTTGAGACAGAAAAGTTTTGAATTTTTGAGGAAATGTCTGGGTATCACTGATAACCCAGCAGTTGAAATTAAAAGGGAGTGTTGAAATTGTAATTTCAACTACAGTGATAGTTGAACAGTGCAGTGCATTTATTTCCAGCAAAACCGCTTGTCTCCATCGCACCGCATTTCACAAGTTGGTGGTATTTTCTCAAACGGCTTCGATCACATTCACTGCCTGACGCGTGTCCATAGCAACTTTCCATAACCGATTTTCATCGAAGCATAATGTTCGTGTAGTTTGACCGAGCGATATCCGTTCGATTGAAAGGAAGGCTGAGCACCGTTGATTGAAACTAAAGTTGCATACAGGCCTGCACCATGGACATAATGTGAAGTTTTCTTTTTGACCACGAGTAAAACAATAAATGAAATTAATTGTGTTTGATAGAATATAGGTAAATGTTTTTAATTTTATTAGTTTTTTAACTCACGGGAAGTATGGGCATAGAAAAAAGCATTGTTATGTTTTATTTTTCTTAGTTGTTCATATTACATATGAAATGTGAAGCTTGCAGCAGCGCGAAGGAAAAATTTTGTGCACAGCAGTGCGAATGTGAAATGTTGTAATCCCTCTGCAATGTAATGCGCGTGAATGAGTTTTTACACATACAGCATTGTGAAGTAAATATATTATGTTTTGTTGGTTAATATGAAATGTAATGCACAGCAGCAAATGTAAAAGAAATTTCTAAAATTTCTAAAAAAGACAGAGTAATTCTTTTTGTGGAAGTTCTTGGAGAATCCCTCTCTGAGAGGAAGAAATTTGTATCAGGCAATTGTTATTAATGAATACAAAGTTTTATTGTCCAGAAACAATTTAGCTTGAATTATCAGAAATTCCCAACAAAACAATAATTGAGAACATAGCTACTGTCTTTTACATTTAATGGGTAACGGTAATTTTATGGGTTTCACTGTATAGCTTTGGTTTGAACGATGAATAAATATTGTGAGAAAGATCATTAGCATTCACAAATAAGTATCATAGCATGGAAGTTAATGATCGTTTTATTCTTTTTTCCATTGTATCCCATGAGAATAATGTCTTAATCATTATATAAACAAGATAAAATCAAAGTATAAGGTGAAAGACAATAAGCCGATTAGTGGTGAATAATATTTACAAAGCATTATTTACAATTCAAAAATTAGCGTACTTGACATGAAACCAGAGGATATGAGATACCATATGCTGAGCAATTTTGTTCTCACTCATCAGACGACAAATGCGTATGAACAAACATTGATGGAGGTTTTATGTCTAGAAATGATTTGAACCCGTGACGAGCGCAAAACCCTAAAGATACACAATCCGAAACTATCAACTTCGAAACCGGGTGGGATGGTGCACCGCAAGGTTGACATAGATGTTAAAAACACATATATCAAGGCCTTAGATCTGAAGTAGTCTATGTATACAGTATCAAGGATTGGAGGACGAAATTTACAGTTAATTTTCGATTTGTAAATTTTTATGGTGACGGCGGCGCCCTCTTGTCACACTTATTTCCTCTGCACGACCACTGGTGGTGCGATCTGAGCGATGTTTGTACAGCGTGGGTTCTCCACCACCACAGCATAGCAGCAATTCAGGTGCTCTCAATTTGTGGGATATAAGTTCCATACTCCAGCAGATGAGCGAAGTGTTGAACAAATAATGGAGGAAATTCACTTCGCTGCAAGTTCAGGTCAAATCTCAGATATGGACTCACCATAGGTATGTCCGAGTAGCGGAGGCAGATTGTGAAGCAGAGACAAGGTGCAGAGGATATTGCAGAAAGAATGATTGGCGGCGATTTACAGCCCGAGTAGGGTTTGGTGCATGTTGGGCTTGATGGTCGGATTATGAAACTGCTGGACTGTTTTGTTACGACGATTTTTAAAAGTAGATAATACTGCGGCTACGTGAATTTTCGCAGGCCAGATAATACTTCCCACGAAATTAATTAATTGTAACTTTTTCTCATTCTATGTTTTAAAAAAGTCACGTTTGTTTATCATACCACAATCCTTTTACTTTTCTCATTCTATGTCTCAAAAAAGTCACGTTTCCTTATCTTACCACAATCATTTTATTAAAGTTTAAATATACAAGTATTTATTTAGTATTTCAATTTTTAAATTATATATTCAATTTTTTAAAATAAAATTTTGATTAAATTATTATTAACATTTTATTATGGCAATAATAATTTATTATGGTGTCTTATTTATATTTACTTTATATATAAATATATATTATAATAAATTATTTTATGTAAAAATAAATCAAATAGAAAATTTCAATTATATAAAAATAGTTTATATATTTAAATTTGATAATATTAATATTTTGAATGTTGAGAGATTTTCTATAAAAATCATATTAATAAAAATTATAAGTGGAGGTTTTTCCAACTACTTAATGTGTTTCATCTTTTGAACTAGTTGTTATATTCTAATGGCTAGAAAAAATATGTCTTCATCTATTTAATCTAATGTCATGATGTGCTTCTTCGTCATGGCATTAGATTAAATAGATGAAGACATATGTTTTCTAGCCAATAGAATATAACAACTAGTTTTGACTAAAAATTATCATTAATTAATAAACAATTTTTTTAATTAAAATAAAGTAATAGATGGAAATTAGTTGTAAATAAAAAATTAAATTAATTTTATTATTATTATTATTATTTTAATCAAAATGAATTCAGTAATAATGAAGTCAAACTTAATTATTCTAAACAATAACAACAAAAATAGTAAAAATAAAATGGAAAAAATAAAAATATTTAGAAAACAGTGTTTCGGATTAATCACATTGTAAGGATTGGATCGACTTTTCGAACCAACTAATGTGGTTCATCCTCAAGACAAAGTGACAAGTCAGGCGATCTGAGAGAATAAATAGCATGGATGCATCAAAATTTAACTATTCTAAATAATAAAACTAAAAATAGTAATAAGTAAATGAAAAAATAAATTAAATTAATATAAATTAAAATAATGAATTAACTCAATTTTATCTTTTAAATTCAATGAAAATAAATAAATAAATAATAAATAATAATAAATAAATAAGAAATAAAGGAATACCATAAATTCCATTAAAATAAATAAATAAATATTATAAAACTTAGGAATACAAGGTAGGGATCCAAGTCCTGCTAATATTCCAACCATTAGAATGATATGCCTCTTTTCAATTTCCAAGGTCTCCCTAAATTTATGGTGATGAAAATGATCAATTCTGTAATGGCATTCGCCTCTTCAATGCATATGTGATGATTTGTGTTTTTTTTTAATGTTATGCCAAAGAGGAGAAGCGGGACCTTCCATGTTTGATGTCAACTGTGTGCTCAAGAATCCTCTGATAAATTGAGCAGTGGGTTTCACCAAACAATATCTTCATGCGAGTTTGCATCATTTCCCCTCTCAAACACTAAGCGTTCTCAACACCTTAGCCACTCAGGCGTTATGAGTTTTTGATGAAGACGACCTCAAAGACAAAAAAACCAATCTCCTTAGTGTTTTTAATAAGAATGGTTATAGTAAGCACTAATGTCTTAGAGCCTTCCTTAAGGTTGAAAAAGGTCCTTAGATTAAAAATGACCTTAAAGATCAGTTTTGAGGGGTGCATCTTCCATTTATCTAAGGAACCATAGACAAGATTGCTAAGATCCTGAAAAAGAATAAGGTTCCTTCGACATTTAGGCCCCTCATCACTATTCAAAGCACCCTAAGATCAGTGAAGGACCTTGTGAACCCTAAATATGGGAAACGTGTTTATGTCATCCCTTGCTCCTGTGGGACTCAGTACATTGGTGAACTTGGCCGCTCAAATAATCAAAGAATTCTTGAGTACGCAGCTGACATCAAACATGGAAGGTCTTGCTCCTCCTCTTTGGAAAAACATACAGAAAAGACAAACCATCACATCTGCATTGAAGATGCGAAGGTCATTGCAAGGATTGATCATTTTCATCATCGTGTTTAGGGAGGCCTTGGAAATTGAAAGGAGGTCAATGAATCTAAATAGCAACGATGGTTGGAATATTACCAGGAGTTGGATCCCTACCTTATATTCCTAAGTTTTTTAAATATTTATTTATTTATTTATGTTAATCAGAATTTCTGGTATTCTTTTATTTTTTATTTATTTACTATTTATTTTATTATTATTATTTTTTTTTGTAAACTTGGCAGTTCTTCCTCTATTTATATTACTTTTTCAAAATCTTTAACAACCATTTGCTCCAGGTGGCTTACCTGCCCGAAGGAAACCAGATAACCACTTGTCAGCATTAAACCCTGTCCAAAATTTAAAGAGGTTTATTGCTATCCATCTAGCATCACTGTTTTGACTGTCTATACTATTGTTTCTAGAAAGAAAATTAAACATGTAAATGCATTTCATCAAAAGAAATTTTTTTGAAATCAAACTGGATCACTGCGTCAATCCTCATCCGAGGATATTACTGGGGCTGGCGCCTTGGCACTGGATCCTGGCATCTCGCTCCGCTGCTCAATTCTCCACTTCATGTAGCTTTTAACCCCTTATAGAAATTACCTACATATGAATTCTAAAACACATAAAATAAACAATGCGAGAGCATAACACATAAAACACATATACACAGAGATTTTCCCCTGGATCCCAAAACTGGGACTACCAGCTTGATTTTTCATTATGTTCCTTTCAATGTTACAATACATATTTATACATGCCGAAGCATCCAATACCATGGACCGAAAACCATCGCGTCCAAAACCATGGACCAAAAACCATTGCGTCCAAAACCATGTCCGAGAAACATGCACAAAACCATAGGTAGGTTCGCCCAACCTAATATAGGGTCCAAAACCAAAATTTTCTAGGGCACTGCCCCAGACCCATAAAGTGGGGTTACCTGCACCCCTCAAACCCCCTATGACTCCCCTCACTATGTAATCAGCGCAATGAAGGGGGGGCTCTGCCCCCCTTCTAACCCCCCAGTTAACTATGTTGGCTAGTCATGGAAAGAATATAACACAACCCAACATTCTCCCACTTGTTTTTTTCTTTCCACAGGGAGCTACAAGAGAGATTAGTCATTTATCCAGCCCTGCAATGCTCATTGTTTCTCTACACCAAGAGAACTTGTCAGAGCTCACAGATTTTGTCAATGCATTTGCAATATTCTTCAAGGTGTCCACCTGTACCAGAAACACCTTTTTTTCTTCTATCATATCCCTCACAAAGTGATATTGAACATCAATGTGCTTTGTCTCTGAATGATATGCAGGGTTCTTTGCCAAGAAAATTTCACTTTGGTTGTCATAGTCTATCCTTATAGCTCCCTGTACTAACCCCATATTTTAACACAATCTTTGCAACCAAACTGCTTCCTTGCTTGCATGAGTGGTTGCCATGTATTCTGCCTTTGTAGTTGATAGTGCCACTACAGATTGTTTCTTACTCATCTAACTGACTGCACCTCCAAATAGGTTAAACACATACCCACTTGTAGATCTTCTCTGATCCAGATCTCCAGCGCAGTCTACATCAACAAAGCCATGAATATCCAACACTCTGTCCAATCCTAGTCTTCCTTCGTAGCACAAACCATAATCACCAATGCCGCGCAAATACCTGAAAAGCCGCTTCACTGTTGTCTAGTGCTCCTTCCCTGGTTTTGATATAAACCTGCTCAATACTCCCACTACATGTGCAATGTATGGTCTAGTACATACCATTTCATACATCAGGCTACTGACTGCACTTGCATATGGAACATGAGACATGTCCTCTTCTTCTTCTTGTGTCTTGGGACACTATTTAGTAGATAACTTTACTCCTATAGGAATAGGAACCTTCACCGGTTTACTATCCTGCATATTAAACCTCTGCAATATTATCTCTACATACTTCCTCTGGTTTAACCAGAGCTTCCTCTTTATCCGATCTCTTTTAATTTCCATGCCCAAATTATAGTTTACAACACCAAGATCTTTCATGTCAAATTTAGAGGACAAATGGGTCTTCAAATCCTAGATAATTTCTTTGTCATTTCCAACCAGCAACATATCATCCACATACAAGACCAGATAAATAACACTTTCACCAATTAATTTAAAATACACACAGTGATCTTCTTTGCTTCTGGTGAAGCCAAGTTCCTGTATAAATGTATCAAATTTCTGATACCACATCCCTGGTGATTGTTTTAACCCATATAGAGACCTTTTAACTTACATACCAGTTCTTTCTTATCCTTCACCATAAAGCCTTCAGGTTGCTTCATGTAGATCTCCCCTTCCAGATCCCCGTGAAGAAATGTTGTCTTCACATCCATCTGTCCTACCTCAAAATCAAAAGCAGCAGCAATAGATAAAAGTAATCTAATAGAAGTTACCTTGGCAACAGGAGAAAAAATATCACCGAAATCAATTCCCGACACCTGGGAAAAACCTTTTGCTACCAACTAAGCTTTGTATTTCTCCACCTTTCCTTCTACATTTGTCTTCTTGTTGAACACCCATTTGCTGCCAATGGGTTTCCTTCTAGCCAACAACTCCATCAGATCCCAAGCCTCATTTTTGTGCAAAGATGCCATTTCATCAACCATGGCCTCTTTCCGGAGTTTTCTATCCTCTGAATCTACTGCTTCCTTCATAGTTCTAGGATCATCATGAGTAACAGATAAAGCAAAATTTGAACAGAAAGCATATGGACTATACCTTTTTAGTTGCCTTCTTTCTTGAGCTGATCTTCTCACACCTGGAGTTTGTGGCTCTTTATCTTCTAATTCCTCCTCTACTGTAGAGTCTGATTCTTCCTCCTTTAGCTCAAACTTTATCTTCTCAGGTTCCTTTGGTTGGACTTCATGTTTAATAACATATTTAACCTCTCTGAACACCACATCTCGATTGTACACAACCTTCCTTGTTACTGGGTTCCAAAGCTTATAACCCTTTAAACCATTCTTATACCCAATAAAGATGAACTTTTCAGATTTACTATCCAATTTGGTTCTTTTGTCCTTTGGAACATGTACATATGCATCACATCCAAATACCGTCAGATGTGAAAGAGAGGGTTTCTTACAAGTCCATACCTCTTGTGGAGTCTTATCCTCCAACATTGATGAAAGTGACCTGTTGACCAGGTAACATGCAGTCTCCACCGCCTCTGCCCAAAATTCTTATCCTAACCCAACACCATTGAGCATGTTTCTTGCCCTTTCCATCAACGTCTTGTTCATTCTTTCTGCAACTCCATTTTGCTGAGGTGTATATGGAGTAGTCTTTTGTCATGCTATACAACACTTCTTAATAAATTCTTCAAATTCCTTACTACAAAACTCTCCACCGTTATCTATCCTCAACACCTTTATCTTCTTCTCTGTCTGGTTTTCCACTAGAGCCTAAATTCTTTAAACCTATCAAAGACTTCATATTTCTTCTTAAGGAAATATATCTATGTATTCCTTGAGAAGTCATCTATAAATGATACATAGTACACAGACTTACCTAGTGTTGGAACCTTCACAGGTCCAAACACTTCACTGTGGACAAGTTCTAATATCTGTTTCGCCCTTTTACCACCAGAGGGGAAACTCACCCGATTTTGCTTCCCATATACACAGTTTTCACAGAAATCAAAATCTGGAGAGCTATTACTCATACCTTCTACCATACCTTTACCATGAAGTATTCGAAGGCCCTTATCTCCAATATGTCCAAGCCTTTGATGCCATAGCATGGTCTTCTCTCCAGAGACCACTGGATTTTCTGCTCCACTTTCAGGAACCACAAAATTGTTGCACCCATCAATAACCATGCTACCTTTTAGCTTGTACAGAGTTCCATTCCAAAGTCCCTGCATCAATACCAGTGCTCCCCTAACCATCTTGTAGGTATCCTTCTCTACACTGTTTTTACACCTGCATCATCCAGCTTGCTTACAGAAATCAGATTTCTGGCTAATGCAGGAATATGTAGAACACTTGGAAGTGTTCTAGCCGTTCTACCTTACAACTTTAACTTTACTTTTCCGCGACCAACAATTCTAGCCTTCCTATCATCCCCTAAGAAGACATCACCACTATCATATTTCTCATACTCGCAGAACCACTCTCTATGGGGAGTGAAGTGAAAGGATGCACCTAAGTCAATCAACCATGCGTCATGATCTACATGTGTACTTGAGGAAGCCAAGTACACATCCCCACCTTCATGTAAGGTGGTTTTCACCTTTGCAGAAGGAGCATCATCAGATCCCTTTCCTTTGTTAAGAGCTTTAGATTTATAGTCCCTTTTGTAGTGCCCTTCCATTCTGCATTTCCAGCACACCACTTTTACAAGTTTTCCTAGAGATTTAGATCTCCCTCTAGATTTAGATCTCCTACTTGATGACATATTTTTGTTTCAGTTTTGGAACCCTCCTTGTATAGACAAGGCATCACCATTCTGCTTCTCCATAGTTTTCCATCTCATCTCCTCCGTCAGCAAGGATGCGACTATTTCATCAAACTGCAAGGCAGTTGCATTGCTACCTATTGTAATAACCAAACTATCCCACGAATCTGGTAGAGAACACAACAAACTGATGCACTTATCTTCATCTAAAATTTTAATATCAACAAATGCTAACTGACTTACCATGGTATTAAATGCATTCAGATGCTCTGTCACCGAGTCTCCATCTTTCATCCTTAGGTTATACATCTTTTTCCACAAGAATAGTTTATTTACTAGAGACTTAGATTGGTACAAAGTCCCTAACTTGTCCCACAAATCCTTCGTTGTAGCTTCCCCTGATACATTCAACAATACTGAATCTGAGACACACAATCATATTGTGCTTTTTGCCTTCTGATCGAACTTTTTCCATTCTTCATCGGACACTCCCATTGGTTTAGTACCCGAATCTACCGCGATCCACTAATCTTTATCCACCAACAGATCCTCCATCTTGAGTTTCCACAACTCAAAACTCTGACCATTAAATTTCTCAATCTCTATCTTTCCACTGCTCACCATCTTCTTTCACCACCAGAATCGATCCCACAGATCTCCCACTGAACAAGGTCTACCATAGGCTTGAGCGAAACCCCTCAGCAACAAAGGCATCCCCTTGAAGCCAAAACAGCTCTAATACCAAATGTAGCTTTTAACCCCATACAGAAATTACCTTCATACGAATTCTAAAACGCAGAAAATAAACAATGCCAAAGCATAACACATAAAACACATATACACAAATATTTTCCCCTGGATCCCAAAACCAGGACTACCAGCTTGATTTTTCATTATGTTCCTTTCAATGTTACAATACATATTTATAAATGCAGAAGCATCCAATACCGTGGACCGAAAACCATTATGTCCAAAACCATGGACCGAAAACCATCGCATCCAAAACCATATGTGAAAAACATGCATAAAACCATAGGTAGGTCTGCACAACCTAATATAGGGTCCAAAACCAAAATTTTCTGGGGCACTGCCCCGAACCCCATAAAGTGGGGTTACCTACACCCCTAAAATCCCCTGTGACTCCCCTCGCTACGCAATTAGCGTAACGAAGGGGGGGCTCTGCCCCCCTTCTAACCCCCCGATTAACTACATGGGCTAGTCGTGGAAAGAATATAACACAACCCAACACTTCAGCTCTTTAAGAGCCTGTTCAATTCTTCTCAGGGCCAGTTTATTTCTGTAGATCTGTATCTAAATTGTCGCTATCTCCCTGAGTAATTTTGCCCTGAATGGGTCCTTTTCCTTGTTCTTCTCCTGTGCCTCTGCTCCATCACCCATCGTTTGCTCTCAATGTAGGGTCATGGCCCGTGCCACCACGTTCTTCATTACCCAGTACTGTTGTATGGTTTTCCTGAATAGGGAATGCCTTCCACGAGTATTCCCGGGATCAAGCACCATGCTTTCCCACTCTTCCATGGGGATGTCCAGGTGCTTGATACTGTCATTCAGTTCCCTCTCCCAACTTGCAATTTGGGCTCTAATGTCCAACAGATTCCCTGCCATGTAAGCGTTAATAATTGTCTTCATATGTTCACTGCCTGGCTTCCTTCCTCTTTTCGTTGTAGGCCCACTTGTTCCTTCTTCTGCCTTGGTTTCTCTCTTTCCTCTCCTGGGGGCCATTTTGCTCCCTGCCTGTCTACAACTATCTTCTTCCTGGTGTTCTCTGTTTTTCTCACTGTACTTTCCCCGGTATGTTAATATACCTATCACAAAATCGTTGCATTTATCAAAGTTGTAATATTGAATCAAAACAATTTCCCAATTGCTCATTTTCTTTCCCTTTCCAGTGTTTGCTACCTTCGGGGTTTTAGTCAGATTGGGTTTAGAGCCAGTCCTTTTTTTGGTAAGGGTTTGGTGTTTTCTTGGGTTTCTTCCCATTTTCCTCCCGTGGCAGCAGTTTGTGCCCGACCTTACCATTTTGGTCATCCTCATGGGATCCTCCCTGGATGAGGTCGGATTTTTGTTCCACCTTTCCCAGGGTCTCCCTGGCTTGTCAACAGGTTTCCTCCTGGAGCCGGCTCTACTTCCCTCCCCCCAAGGTTGCTTGATTTCCTAGTTCACTATAATCCTTGGGGTTTTTTTCCCAGGTTTCTTCCATTTTTCCTACTGGCTCGCTCCCATCAATTCCTATAGGGCTGGCTAGGGTCATGTTCTGTCGGGGAATACTATAGGCTTCTATCACAGGATGGCCCTCTCCCTTCCTGGGTGCGAGACCCTCCCTCCCAATCTCCCTGCCCTGGAAATTCAAATGCACTATGAAATTGGTTTTACCATTGTCGTGGGAGGTTCTGTTATCCTTTTTTATAGTCTTATGCATGTTCCATTTCAGACTTCCTATTTTCCTACTGAAAATAATTCTGAGCCTAGCAGGGATGTGGAGCGAAAGGACTACATACCAACTTGCCGATCTGTTGCCTCTTCCATCTATCGTCTGCGTCTTCGCTCTTCGGCCACCTTCCCTCTCGCCAACTTTTCTCATCTTCGTCTGCATGCGTTTTTCTATATTCTTATTTTTGTTAAGTTTTATTCCTATCTCCCTCTGGTCCCTTGCCTTTACTGCCACCTGTCTAGCATTATTACCTGCACGGATCCCTACACCCTCATCTCGGGATGCTGCCCTTCTGTCCTTACTGCCATCTCCTCTCATTAATTCGCACTTTCTCCCAGCTGCTCTTGCCATGTTCCTATTGTCCTTGTCCTACCACTTGTTATCATTCTTCTACCCACCCTCCTGCTCTCTGCCCTGCCCTCCTCTTTATTGTTCTCTTCTGTCACTATCCTCGTACTCTCAGGAGTTGTACCTTCTCTGCCCTGCTTCGTCACCTGCCAGATTACCTGTCTACTCACTTCATTCTCCACGTCTGTCCTTTCCCCCACCTGTCCTCTTCCTTCCCCTTCCTGGCCACGTCTCCCCGGTCTCTCTAGATTTTCTATGATGTTCCTTGATCTGGGGTTCCTCTCTCCTCCTTTGTCTTGTGTGAGGAGTTGCACTAAGTTTGCCATCTCCTCCATCTGGACTAGCTCGGCCTCACTTGCATCCAGAGTTCTTCCACCATTCCTGCACCCCCAATTTGCCAGGTTGTCTGCTGGTTTGTTGCCCTTCCTTCTCACATGGGTGGGAAGGATGTAGGCTACCTGTCTTATGAATTTACTTATCTCCTGCACCAACTAGGCGGTTCTCCAGCTACGGCTGATTTTCTCCACTTGGGTTCCTTGTTGTAGCTGTTTGACTATATCCACTACCATTTTCGCATCTCCTTCAACCTGTAGATTTTGGTATTCCTCCCTTATGGCAATTTCCAGCCCTTTTTTCAGTGCATGGAGCTCTGCTTCATTGTTTGTAGCACTACCACAATCCATCACGTACCTTCCAAGCATCATTCCCCTATTGTATTTGAATACTCTGCTAGTCCCTGCCTCGCCTAGGTTTCCTTTCACAGCCCTGTCGAAATTCGACTTGATAAACCCCTGTTGAGGATTTCTGTAGTGATTAACCTCCTCCACCTCGTTATTTTGGTGTTTCCTTGTTGTCTTGTGCGTCATACTTGGCTTTAGTTGCAAGTGTGACATTATTCTTGTTTTTTTGGGGTCAGTTTTCCAATCCTCCTCGTACCACCTCTCTATTAGAATTGTCTCCCTGATATTTTGTATGATTTGGTTCCATATCTCTATATTTTCTCTACCATCCTCTTTGAAAATCAGGCGGTTCCACTCTTTCCAGATATTCCACAGAACAAATCCTATCGAGAGTCTCCATGCCCTGTTCAGGATCATATTCTGGTAAGGTTTATTCCTCCAGTTCTCTATCATTGTTTTCATGTTGTTTATATCTTTGTCACTGATTTCAAAAAGTTGTTGATGTTGTCTCCGCAGGTTGCCACTAACTTTGCAAGCATTGGTTAAATGCTCCATGGTCTCTTCCTGTTCTCTGCATAGGGCGCATCTCGATGGGCCTTGCGTTCCTTTTTTCCTCAGTTGGTCCCATGTTAGTGCTCTCCCATGGCTTAGGATCCAGGTAAAGAATGCTACCTTCGGCCATGTTTTTGTTTTCCATATGCTTTCCCATTTTTTTGTTTCTGGGTGTCTGTTGTATCCTGCTTTTAGATGGTATCCTTCTGCTATTGTGAACATACCTTTGATTCTATGTCCCCATCTTAGAGTGTCCGTCCCTTCTTTGATCGCTACTTTCCTTGTTGCCATTTCCTTTTCATATATTTCCCAGTGGGTTGTTACAGGTGCTTCTAGCCAGTTTTCCTTTTGTTTCCACTTTCTCCAATATCCATCAGATTCTGGGCTCCAGTAGTTTCGTACTGTATCGCCCTCATTTAGGCTGGTGAACTGGTGGATCTCTTGGAGTAGCGGCTGGTTGTTGAGTTTTTCTCTCTGTTGCCATGCTTCTTCCCAGAAATTGGCTTTATCCCCTCCTCTTACTTCCTAGAAGTTGTGCTCCCTAATCAGATCCCTATTGGCACTTGCCAAATTCCAGATTGCAGAGCCTTTCTTCTCGGTTTGAATTCTCAGCTTTCCTTCTGGAGACCTGGGCATCTCATATTTTCTCTCCCATAGTTTTTTCCACAGGTCATCCCCTCCCTGTGTCCATCGCCACCACAACTTTTCCCCCATTACCTGGTTCAAGATGTATGGGTCTCTCAGGCCTAGTCCTCCTTCTTTTAGGGATTTACTTAGCCAACTCCAGGATAGAAGTGCCCATTTTTTTATCTTACTCGACCCTTGCCATAGGAACTTTTTAAACATATCTACCATTTTCTGGCAGATTGTTTTAGGTGTGGCTTGGCTGGTAAGTTGATAGATCGGTATGGATTGGAGCACCGATTTTAGCAGGATTATGCGGCTCGGGATATTCAACGCCCTGAATGTCCAGTTTTGCATTCTTCATTGAATCTTACCCATCAGGGTACCCCAGTTAGCAACTCTGTTTTGCTTGTCATTTAACAAGATGCCTAAGTACTTAGTAGGGAAGTTCCCGACTCTGAATCCCATGGTTCTTGCCAGGAAGGCTTGGGAGGAAGCTTGGGTATTGAAGAAATAAATTTCCGATTTCTCTTTGCTTATCTCTGTCCCAGAGGCCCCTGTGAAGTCTGTGAGAATTTCCATTATTTTTTTTGCTTCTTTGAGTGTTGCCTATCCATATAACATAACATCATCGACAAATTGTTGGTGGGTTAGAGGTAGGTCATTTCCCCAAAGTCTTAATCCCTTCAGTTGTTCGCTATTAACTTTAGCTTTTATCAGTCTTCCTAGTCCATCCGCTGTGAGGATAAACAGGAACGAGGATATCGGGTCGCCCTGCCTGAGCCCTCTGGATGGATTGAAGGCTTCTGTTGGTGACTCGTTTAGTAGTACTGACATAACTGGCATAGTTATCATTGACATTACCCAGTTTATCCACCTGTTGTCAAAGCCGTATGCCTTTAGAATTTGTTGGAGGTATCCCCAATTAAGTCTGTCATAAGCTTTGGCTAGGTCTAGTTTTATCAGCATCCCTTTGGTTTTTGAATTTTTCAGTGAGTGAATTGCTTCTTGTGCTACCACTATGCCATCTATTATTTGGTTGCCTTTGACAAACCCCATCTGCTCCTAGGATATCAACTCTGGTAATATTGGTTTTAGTCTATTCACCATGATTGTAGCTAGTATTTTGTATATAACATTGCAGAACGCTATCGGTCATAATCCTTCTGGTTCTTCTGAGTTATCCGTCTTTGGTATCAGGGCTAGGAATGTAGCATTCAAGGCTAGGTGCATTCTTTTAGTATATCGAGACTCTTCTACTACATTCACTATATCTTGGCTCATGAAGTTCCACGTGGCTTCATAAAATTCTAAGGTGAATCCATTAGGCCCAGGTGCTTTATTCTTTGCCATCTTTTTTATTACCTCCTCCACCTCCGCTTTCATTATGACCCTTAGGAGAGCCAAGTTCTGATCTCTAGTCACTATTTTAGGGATATGTTGACTAATTTTATCAATGTTGTCCTCCCTTCTGATATTGGGTTCTATCAGGAGCTCTTTAAAATGTTGTACCATCAGATTCTCCATTTCAGCTTTCTGTGTTAGCCTGTTGCCTTGGTGGTCTCTTAGGGAGAATATTCTATTTTGCTGTCGGTGTTGTACCATTGCCTTATGGAAGAATTTCGTGTTTCTTTCTCCTTCTTTTAGCCATTGGATTCTCGATTTTTGTTTCCATAAGATTTCCTCTTGTTTTCTTCTTTCCTCCAGTTTATTTAGCACCAGTCCTTCTTCTTCTACCAGCTCTTCATTTCTTCCTTCTTCTATGATTTTCTGTTGTATTCATTTCATCTTTATCTAGAGCGTTTCTTGTTCCTTTTGAATATTTCCAAATTCTTCTTTGTTCCACTTCTTTATCTTCCTTTTAAGTCTTTTAATCTAAGTTGGAGGGTGTGCATTTTGTTTCTTCCTTCCATCCCAGTCTCAGTCTCCTTCCACCAATTCTTCATTTTATCTATGAAGGTGGGTTCTCTCAACCAGAATGCCTCAAACCTAAAGGGTCTATTCTAGTTCTGTTGATTCATAGCTATTTCTAATTTAATGGGCCAATGATCCAACCCTAAACACGAGAGGATTGTTGCTTCATAGAAGATATCTTTTCCAATGAAGTGTTATGTTGCTAGGAATCTGTCTAGCCTAGATGCTATTTGTTTGCTCCCTCCTCTTCGATTGTTCCACGTGTATTTTCCATTTATGGTTGGGATATCTACCATTTTCAGTTCTGCTTGAAGGTCCCTGAATCTCTCCATCTCTAGCTCTTCTCTTTGCAGTCCACCTTTCTTCTCATCTTTTGATGTTGTCATGTTAAAGTCTCTTGCTATCAACCACAATTTTTCTTCATGAAGGTTTCCTAGCTGCTGAAGTTGGAGGAGAAAGCTTCCTCTTTCCACTGGTATATGAGGGTCATATACTACTGAAACAAGAAACCATTATCTATTTCCGATTAACTAGCACTTCCCCGTGAGTATTGTTTTCATTCCTATCCAGTAATCTACTATGATTTCTACAGGGTTCCATAGTATTGCTATGCCTCCCACACTGCCTTTCGCATCTATGGTCATACTTTCATATTTCGGTTTTATTTTGTTTGGGATTTCCTTTATTTTCCTTCCTGAGATTTTTGTTTTCTGTAACAACATTATTCGGGGTTTTTCTTTTATTATCCTTTCCACTAAGTGTCTCTATTTGCCTTTACTATTAAGACCTCTTATATTCCAAGATGTGATTATCATTGGGGTGCTTGGCTTGTTTGGTGGAATACAGCCGAGAGCGGAACTACTCTCCCGGTGTTCACTAACATTTCTCCCATGATCTGTATCGATTCTTGTAGATTTCTCCAACCTCTTTTCTTCCTGCCTTTTGCTTTGCTTTGATGGTCTTGAGTATTATCCTGTTGAAGGCCTAGTTGTTCTACCATTTCCATCTTTCCCTGTCCCTGTTTCTCTTGGTACTGTTGAAAAGTTTCTCTGTATATTCTTTTTTTCTCTTCTGGAATGAATCTTTCATCCAGGTGTCTCTATTCATCTAGTAGTTTCCACAATACTTCTTCTTTTGAGCTTAGTTCTTCTCCTCTGCTTGTGTCAATCTCCATTACTGCATTGTCCATCTTCTCCCTCGCTTCCTTTTCCTCCTTCTCTGTTGGTTCACTTTGTGCCTTCCTCTTGGTATGTGATTTGCCTTGACTTGTGCTGCTTTCCTTTCCTTTTTCCCCTAATTTTCCATTGTTTGGGTTTCGTTGTTATCATCTTCTTATTATTATAGGATTTCAAAGCTGTTTGTATTACTTGGCTGGGTTTTTTGTTCTTTCCTTCCTTCACTGGGGTTCTCTCTTGTGTGTCTTCTTTTGCTTTTTACTTCTTGAAACCCTTCCTTGTCTTCTTGATTTTTCCTCTGTTGTTTGTTCCTTCACTCCTCTTCTTCTGTATTGAGTGGGCATTCCTTGAACATATGTCCATACTCATGACATCTTCTACATCTGAATGGAATGTGCTCATAGTCGAGGGTTTGCTGCCATACCTCCTCATGATACTCTAGCTCAACTGTATCTGGAATAGGGTCAGCTATATTCATGTAGACACAAATTCTAGCATATGAGGTGTATCTTCCCTTTTTTGTAGTTTCAGCTATTTTAACAAAGCTTCCTATTGTGTTTCCTATACCCTCTAGGATCTCTGGATCCCAGAAGTCCATTGGTAGCCCGAATAACCTCACCCATACCGGGGCTGCCAAGAATTTTTCCTTATCAGGGTTATAACATTCTTCCCAGTATCTCATAAATAGTCCAGCATTATAATGAAAGTAAGGACCATTTTCAAACACTTTTTCTTTATCTTGCAGGTTTGATAAGATTACCGTGAAGAAGCCTCTTGCTCCCAACTTTAGCTCGATGTGGCCTCGAGGTTGCCATTTTTGCTGGATCCATCTGGTGAGCTCCTTTTCCGCCAACCATACTCCGATGAACTTACAAATTAGCGCATGGTCTTTCATGTAGCTTTTGTATCACTCCAGTTTGTCCATTGAGATTATAAATCTTGGTTTCTCCGTTGCACATGGTAAACACCTGCCTTTGCTGCCTGCCTACCATCATGCTCGAAGGACAGGTCCCGATTTTCTTATTTCTTCTGCCTGGTTGCTAGTGTTCTGGCCTTCTCCTGCCACCGCATCTCGATAGGAAGGGATCTCTCCCCTCCTCTCCTTCTCTGTCATTTCTTCTAGTTCTTGGTTTCTGTGTATTTCGCTTACTGCAGTCTTTGGTTTTCCCTGTGCTGCCTAACTCATGACCGCCTGACCATTAGGGTTGTAGAACTGTTTTCAATGCTTCCAACTTTCAAATTATATATTTTTTTCCTCAAATAATTATTTACATCCACGTAATTATTATTATTATTATTATTATTTGGATTTAAATAATAAAATTGAGTTAATTCATTATTTTGATTTTTAATTAATTAATTTTATTTTCTTATTTTCTTATTACTATTTTTAGTTTTATAGTTTAGAATAGTTAAATTTGACCTTATTATTTTTATTTTGTTTATTTTATTTTTATTTTTTTCCATTTCATTATTACTATTTTTTAGTTTTATTTCTTAGAATAATTAAGTTTGACCTTATTATTACTAACCTTCGTTTTGATTAAAATAATAATAATAATAAAATTAATTTAATTCTTTATTTACAACTAATTTCGATAGATTACTTTATTTTAATTTAAAAAATTGTTTATTAATTAATGATAATTTTTTAGTCAAAACTAGTTGTTATATTCTAACAACTAGAAAACATCTCTCTTTCTACCTATTACTTTATTTTAATTAAAGAAAATGTTTATTAATTAATGATAATTTATAGTCAAAACTAGTTGTTATATACTAACGGCTAGAAAACATCTCTCTTCATCTATTTAATCTAATACCATGATGTGGTTCCTAATCTTGTCCTGAAGATGAACCAAACTAAATGGTTTGAAACAGGTAGACTTATAGTTTCTTTATGTGATTTTTATGGAAAGATCTCTAAGCACTCATAATATGGATGACACAAGCCTAAATTCAAATATTAATATTTGTTTTTTCCTAAATTAACAATAAATTAATATATCTTTGAAATAAGTTTATGGAAAGTTTAATTCGTTATCATGTGTTATAAATTATTATGTAAATTGTGAGTTCAAATCCTAGTAGGTATTCACCTATATATAATATATTTGAAAAACACATTTATATATTAATAATATTTGTACTTATTTGGAAAATATTATGTAAGCAATAATTATTTTAAATTTATTTTATTTTGAATTTTCATTGTTAACTAATAAACAAAAAAATATGTTATTTTAAATTTTATTTTCACTTTTAAAATATACACTTATTTACAATAAAAATGTGTATATAATATTGGTTTATTAAATTGTGAAAATATTTAAATATACATCAAATTTATTGAATTAAGAAATATATATATATATATATATATATATATATATATATATATATATATATATATATATATATATATATATATATATAGTCTAACTTATACACGAAATGACCTTTTTTACGACAATTTTAATCAAAACATTTTTTAGAACTTGAATTTAAGTTGTTTAATCTCCAGAATCTAAGTACCCCGAGGGGGTTTTTCATGGTGTTGAAGGACCATTTATGCATTCAAAAAATGTATTTTAAACAACAAAAATTCACATTCTTTCTTGAAATTGTTTTATCTAATTTTGGTGAAAATGTTTATTACTTCTCTAAGTTAGACTATATATATATATATATATATATATATATGCCCATTACCCAAATTACTTTATCTTAAAAAAACATTAAAACTTTTTCTAGAAGCAATATAGTTGTCACATTTGATATTGTCACATTAAATGTCATTTTTATATTTAATAACCTATACAAATTGAAATAATTTATGAAAAAAAATGTTATTATTTAAATGTATTGGTTTTCTATTATGACAAAACAAAAGCTTCATTTCAACCTTGTTCTTAGCATGGATTATTCCCAATAAATTTGTACATGGAAAAAAATCAATCTTAGATAAAATAATAAATTTAATTGGTAAGTTTAGGAATACTAGAGAGTCATCTTGTATTTTCTTACCACTACACTTAATGGTAATCTAAAAAATACTAGATAGGCATCATATCTTTCTTGACCACTTTGTTAGGCACTAGTATAGATGCATCTCAATAATGAATCTAGGAAGTTCCAGAAGGGATCAATTATTTTGACGTACAAAGCATTTTTAGAGTGTAAAACCTAAAAAATGGTTTGCACATCGAGAGATTTGATCCTTCTCATCGCTTAATAGATTTGTGATTGAAATGGGTCTATACTAGTTATTTATACACACATCCTCTCACCGAAATATACATTTCAAAAAGGCCATAATGTAAAATAATAATACTACTTGAAATAATCTTTTCAATTTCTTTTGTATAATATATATATGTATGTATGTATGTATATAGATAAACTATCTTTTGTATTATAAAGCTTGGATTTCATGGCCAAAACCATTTACAATTTTCGCTTACTTCTGTTGCTTGAATATCCTAGTACAACCACAACAAAATTTTCTTTCCTTTATAGGATTTTCAGCTACAATTTTACATTGTTCAAAACCTCCGATAGATTTTATAAAATTGACACAAAAAAGAAGTTCTAACTTACAATACATATGACATATTAACTAGCGTGCCCGAGAGGGCCCAACTTAAAACTTACTCCCTATTTCTACCTCTTTGCCATGAAAGTATCCTTCACTAAGTGTCACACCATCCACACCAACCATCTAAGAGTTGGGTGCAAAAATCGAAGAAACAATGCATGCCATCAATCTTTGTGGACATTGTTATCACTCAAGTTGTTCCCAAAAGTTGTAAGAAAGGGAATACGACCGAGGTAACCACAGACCAATCTTTTAGATACAGATTCTAGCCAATCTGCATCCAGAGAGGGCTCTCTCTTTATGATTTAGCTTTGTTTTTAAAGGTTTTAGGCTAGTTATGAGGTACAAGGGTTTTGTTTTGAGTTTGGGTGGTGAGATTCAATAGAACAGTGAGGCAAAACTGAAGAGTTCAGTCCATTGGGCATGATGGAGTCAAAAGGAGGATGGTTTCCTGGATTTGGTTTCTAACAGAAGATGGCATCACAGAGCAAGGTAGTCAAACAATGGAACAATTAAAGGCTGGAATCAGATGGAATGGACTCAAATGGGTGAAGGGCAGTTAAGAATCCTTCATCATATTGAAAGAGGGAAAGTGAAAGCTTACCGACAAAGAGCAATTAAGAATTCTTTATCAAATAATCAACATGAGAGAATAAGGGGAAACAAGAGCAATTAAGAATTCACTGTTTATTCTAATTCTGAAGCAAATTCTGGATTAATCTTTTTCTCTACTATTCAGATCATGAAACACAGATGATATAACAAACAAGAGACTATAAAACACAAGGTAGAAAGTACTCATTGATCCATGGGTTGATTCAAGAATTCTGTGACAGGTCTTCTGCATCAATTCTTCTTCCAGTAAACTAGACAAAAGTTTGATCCCAACAGCCTTTTATTCCAAAGTTCAGAGTTACAGCAAAGTCTACGAAATCTACACACACCCAACCTCTTCAAAACTCTGAGGAAGGGGGTATTTATACAACAAAATATGTACAACAGTATCTCATAAAAGCTTTGAGGTAATATCTAAGTTTAACCTAAAGTAATTTACAAGCAAAGTAGATAAAAACGGCACAGAAATGATATCTGATGCTGTGCTAGAGGCTGGCTCTTTAGGGTTCGGCTTGCAGGTGTCCTTTGTAGCTCTATGTCAACTATTTACATTAACTGTTCTTTAACTTCTGACCTGCTTCTCTTAGTCAGCTCGGATACTCTTTAATGCTGACTTGACTTGCCTTTATTTCTGCACTGATACTCTTTAAAGCTTGATCTGATACTCTTTGACTTGTTTGGATCCTTTTTAATGCTCCTCTGATACTCTTTATCGCTGATTTGACTCCTGCTCACCACTTTTGTGGAAATTCATGTCTTGGACGGTTTCCACTGGCTGGGGCAGCAAGTATCTCTATTTTTTATTCTTCTGCGAACTTGGAGATCCCTCAGTTTTCTTTCAGCTGGGTCTAAGAGGAGGAAAAAATAGCACTATGACGGGCTTCTTGAGGGTGTAAGCTCATTGCCAGAGCTTTCGTGGTCGGGAGGTGGTTAAAATATTGGAAATGTGACCTCAGCCGAAATCAAAACTAGAGCACTGTCGGCAACAAAATTATAACAAAAAATGACCTTCTTACCATATATTGAGCAAAAATGATTTTGGCGGGAAATTTGATTTTTCGGACGGGTGATGTCAGCATGATGTCAGCGGGGGTACGAAATAGATGACATGGCAGGGTGACGTCAGCAGGGGACAGTTGACTTCAGCGGATGACGTCAACGAGGGGTCAGTGGGAGGGCTGTAAATGGTTTTGCCCGCACCGCTTTTCGGCTAGGGCAGATTCAGGCGGAAAGGGAGCGATCAATGCGGGAGCACGACGTGTATCCCGGGTATGGCACAAAAACCACCGTCTCCCTGGGTGGTAAAGTTGAGCGGATGAGGGGGTCACGATATGATTGTCAGTCGTCCGATGTGAGGGTGCCAATCGGACGATGGACGCTTATGGAACAAGACGGGAGTTAATGCGCGGTCCTGGTTTTAATAGACCAAGGTTTTAATGGCTTGCGGGGTGATTTGATTGGTTCTCGGGTGATTAAGTTGTTAATTAATTGGAGGTTAATTAACCCTTGAGCATGCGGCAGATTAGGTTATTTAAAAGTTTCGAATAAACCTTTAATCCCTTTATTTACAGTGCTATGGTTATAGTTTAACCGAGGGGGCGGGGATATTAATACATGGGGTTTTTATTTATATAAATATAATACGGGAAAGGGAATAATTGGATATGGGATTTATATAAATAACTGTTATTGGTCAATATGAATTTTGTGAAAATGGAAAGCGCTAAGCATAATTTTTTGGAATTTTTACATAAAAACTTAGGCCAAAAGGGAAGAAAAGGGGTTTTTACAAGGAATATGGTCGACTTCCTAAGTAAAGTAGGAATTCACTTAGGCAATGAATGAAACGGAATGAGTGGCTTAGTGATATTAAGCAGATCTTAATATCACTGGGGGAAATTAGTAAATGATTTGGGAAACAGTATGAAGGGGAGTTAGTCATGCCTCACTTGAGCTGCTCCAAAAATATCTACCATGGTAGTTGTGATGGGACTGAAAGTTAGCATATTTACACAATACATCACAAGTCACCTTCTGCAACTTCATCTACCTACCCAACCTACTTTGCCTAACATTTTTTCTTCTTTTCTTTGGGTGCACTTAGACTTGGCAAACCCTCATCAATTTTTCTTTTCTTTTCATTGTAAGCCTATCTAAGTCTACACTTATTTCTTCCAAGGGCTCAGATTAAACAGTTGAGCTCCTTTGCTTCTCTACCTATCTACTCATCTGCCAAGATTAAATAGTTTGGAAAGATTTTTATTCTCTATCTAAAACATGAAATTGAAACATGAACTGGCCAAGATTAAGTTGTTTGGCCATTCATCAATTGTGGCATGAAGTTAACAAGCTACACATAATGCTTTATTTTTCAAAAATGAAATAGCAGTGACATTTGGACTTGCACACTTTCTTGGTCCTTTAATTTACGGTTCATTTTTCATTTTTTCTTTTGACCATTTATTTTTTCACCCTTTGATTTTTCTTTTAGGGTATACCCTCTTTACATTTTTTAATTTTTTTATTTTCTTTTTTATTTTTTGATAATATGGAAACCTTTACAGCAAGGGAAGGAATAACATATTATAGAGCTCAACCAGTCAATCATGAAATATGACACCTACAACTATAGGAGTATAATAGACCTAGTGACTTCACTTGACTACACCTTTAATAGTAGGAGATATTTCTCCAAACCAATGATTTTTCTTTGCATTTGTGCCTACAACCATTCAACCTTATGATCCATGAGCTTGAACCTTTCCTTCCTATCACACTCCAAGAACTCCAACCTTCTAACAGAGAGTTCATACATTCCATCAACACCTTGAACATTCTCTCCACTAATTTCTTCCAATGATCTAAGCCCCCTTCTGGAACCAAACTCTCCAAGGTAACCATAGAAACATGATACCAATTGCAGTGCCACCAATTTGAATGCAGAGGGTGAAAAGGGGCTAGTGAAAATGCCCGAGATTCTTGTAAATTTAACATTACTTTTGCTCTCCATTGATAACGGTCCCCTAGAAAAAATCATTAATTCTATCATCATATGAGATATCAAGTTAATCTCCACTGCCATACTAAATTATTTCAAGTAGAGGAGATGCTCCAGAGCATTAATTCCCAAGACTTCAAAGGAAATCCACTAGATAAAGGATAAAGGATTAAAAGAATCACAAATTTCCATTTTCTCTAATAATAATTCATCCAAATTATATAGGATATAGTTATTTAACACTAAAATTTTCCAAACTTTTTAAAATACTATATAAAGTCCTTAAAATTTTGAATAATGTTATACAAATATGACAACTATACAAATGTTATATGAATATGTCAATTATAAAATTTTACTAATTCTTAAAATGTCAACTATAAAATTTTGAATAATGTTAGACAAATATGACCAAACATTTTGTAGTTGACATTTAAGAATTAGTAATATTTTCCAAGGTTTCTCAACTTCAGCATAAGCATGAATCCTTAAAGATTTTCTTAGCACCTACCTAAACACACTCAACCAATCCCTTGAAAATTGGGGACATGATTAACATGCCTATCACCATAATATTTATCTTGACCTACATAGCATAATTGTCTCATCCTCCTATCAAAATCCATCTATAGATAACATTACACAACGAGAATGGCAATCATGTGGATTAGACATTTTTGGCTTCCTTCTTTGCTAAAATCATCTCCTTCATGCTAGAGTCTATGGTTCTTCTTCTTTTGATTCATGTTATCCTATAGAGTTTGATTCATCATCATTCAATTCAAAATCTACCTTATCTATCAAAGAGAGGAAGCATGATGGAATGTACCATGTAGGGTAATTCTTGGGAACATAGATGGGCATCCTCTAATGCATATTCACTACCATGTTGTTCTTATAGTCTAAAAGAATTGTTTCCCTATGGATGATGATGAATAAGTTCCCATTGAAGCATAGTTGTAGATATGGTTATACATTATTCCCCACCTATGTGTTAGTTAATGTTCTGCATAGTAAAGGTAGGCTAACATTTTTGCCTTGAGGTTTTGAGAAGTAATTTTAGGTAAAATTATTGGTGCCTTGCATGAAAATGATACGATTATTAGGTAGGATTAAGTTTGAGACATTCCATTTGTTTTTAGCGAGCTTAGAAGCATAAACTCCATCACTCCTCCTAGTAAGAGATATCACTAAATAATCTCAATCCCTTTAACCCCTTGGGATAAATGCGTGATGGATTTTTCACCTTTGGAACTTCGGCCATGTGGATAACTTGTTATTGTTACTAGATGAGGTTTAGAAGCTTTCTAGTGGCAAGAAAGTTTTCTCCTTTAATAACTCCTATAGCTTTGAATGCCCAAAAAAAGTCACAGTTTCCCAGTATCTTCACCTCTGTCACAACACCTTTTTCCTTGCAATTAAAATTCATAGGCAGATCATTGGTAGGTAGAGTATTGGCCATCTGCACGTTGTTTTGTGGAATTCCAAGATGTCTTGTGTAACAATATTCAAACTCGCACATTGTTAGATCTGAAAATGGAGTAATGTTGTCTATGGCCATGGGATCCATGTCTTGTTTTGTGGTATCCTTGAGTAAATTCTTCTCAAATATATATAGCCTACGAACAATTTCTTCTACAGTAGTATACACCTTCCCATGCTCAACAATGAACTTATCAAAGAGTGTATTGGAGCACGAATTTAATGGGGTTTTACCATGAAATATATCATATCTTCTTTCTGAAACCATATAATCATCAAGCCCCACAGAAAATGAGATTTGATTGCAAATTACAAATAAAACATGCATCCCTTTAAAACAAGCACATTGACATTATCACATGCCATGGAACAAAAGGAAATAATTAGAATCAATATCCATATAAATCTTGTGGCCTCCAAATGAGAAAATTAATAACCCATTATGTCTAATTAACATAATTAATGGATGTCGACCAAAGTTGAGTGGTTGTGTTATAGATGGTGAGGTTTTGGCTACCAAAGTGTTGATCGAAGCCCTAGTGATTATCAATAAAATAGACATCAATAGAGAATTGGTAATAATGAAACTCCCATGCAAGATGGAAATGAGGCTAGAAGTGATCCATTGATATTCATTGGTTTCTCCCATGCTAGTGAAGCATATTTTCAAAGTCCTAGAGGACTGAGCTATAGAAAGTGTGACAACTATTCTTGTAGCTATTTGTTTAGGATCCAAAGATATTCAGAGAGATGTTGTTCAAGAAGGGTATTTTATAGAGTTATTGCATGTACTTCATATCCACTATAGTTGCAGAGCCAAGAGTAAGGGTAGAACTTGCTAGAATCTCTTGAAGCATATTTTTCCCATCTCTAGGTTTATCTACTCCAATTACTAGTAGCTCTAATATAGTTGATTCTTGTGGTAGACAATGTGAAAGAATTTCCTAACAAAAACTTGATGAATGTCACTCCACTAGATATTTGGGACAAAGGGTGTCATAACTTGGCTTTCATACCACTAATCCAAATCTTGGGGATTAAGATCCAATAACCTTGAATGTTGAGAGAAGAGGCAGGGGAAATGAAAATCTTCCAAGAAACTAATCATGAAAAAACATTGAAAAAATATGTATTGAATACATCCAACTTGTGGAAGGAAAGAAATCCATTTATTAAATGAGATAAACTTTTGATCATTACATCGCGGTGGACCAATTTGTCTTAAATTTTCAAGGTGAGGTTATTTATTCATGTGGTCATGTTTTCTTAATGGCCCCATTGCCACTTTTGAGTCCATCATTCTCATGCTAGTGTCCATATTCTACTATCACTTTTTTTTGTCAATTATGCATAATCCTTCTCAAGGTCTCATTATAGAATTTCTTGCAACATTTCTTCATACACTTCATGTTAGGTGTTTCCTTGTTAGTCTACATAATTTATTTTGTTTCCCACACATGACTTATGTGATTAATTCTTGATATTGGGAGAAAAAATCTATCCACTTTTGCATAGGGATTACGACAACTTATTATAACTCGGAACAACCTTACTCACCATGTAAGGGATATTTATTGCAAAGGAGTATATTTTCAACTTGCTTAAAATTGTTGGAGATTCCATAGGAACCATCGAAGCAATGAATGCTTTATGATTTTGAAGGGAAATAAATTTACAAAAATTATCATTTGGATTAAAAATGATTCCAATTTTCTTTCACATTCCTCCTATTTCCATTTTGAAAAGCACCTCAAATATTTAGTAGACAAGTGGGCTAACATAGCTTCAATCCTTGAGATTGGAATACTATTGAAAAATGGGGTAGCAATACATGTTATATTCCATAGCTATAAGTTCAAATTAATGATTTCACATCACGTTTATTCTCTCACAAGTGAGAAGATAGTTCATCATTCCATTTGCATCAATTTGGGAGATTTAAGGATCCTATGGAGTACCTTAAGCATGTGCTCATTAATTTTTGTTTTGGTTATCGAAGGATCCCATTATATTATGTGTTTCATAAATGGGATAATTAAGTGTGTAGGTGATATAATTGGGCAATAATACATCCTAGTTTTGGTGGGGATAACAACCTTGGTATTCCTATTAATTCTTTGGAACCTCCCATCAACATTGTCTATGCAAGCCTAGGGCTAAACTACATCTGCAAATATTTTTCCTAAGGGGAACTTTCTATCTTTTCGGGAATCAACACCAACTTAAATAATGTATGCCTCCATTTGATGATTCTTCACTTACCATTCGCTTTCATAAACCTAGAATTTGTCCATTTGGGTTAGGAACATCCTTTAATTGGTCTGATAAAGTTTAAGTGAAGGAGTCTAGTAATATTATACTATCTCCATTCCTTCTCTTTGTCAATTATTTTCATTTTTGGGATCTCTTTAATTTCCATCCCTTATACTTTTTCCATGCTCTGTTTTGTATCTTCTTAAGCCTAGAATCACTAGGCAACAATTGGGGAAGGCTACCTTAAAAGCTTGTGGGAAAATGCATAGAACATGACCACAGTTTACATTGAGGATTCTCTAGTTTATGGTAGCTCTTACTATTTCTTGTATTCAAATATTTATGTCTATTCGTACTTTGGCTATATTTCGAATTCATCATTAGGTTCAAGAAATACTAAAACTTTTGATGAAATTTCATGGAAGTACATAAGTTTGTAATCCTTAACCTTATTCAAGTTCTTTCCTCCTCTACATATCCTAAAAAGGCTTCTCTTTTGAAGCCATAATCAAAAGGGTTTCCTGATTAGGGATTGAGGTCATCTCTATTGGATACAAAATAATCCCAACATAGAAAAAAATGATATAATGAATCCCAAATAAGTTTGAGAAGTTGCAAAGAGCTAACACATTTTAATAAGAAGATTATTTTCCAAGCCAACTCTAAGATCAATGAATTGGAGCACCATTATATCATGTAGCATCATGACATTATGAATTTGTTGATTAAATAGAATCAAATGATTGATTTATTGGAAGTCAATAAATTAGTTAAAAATTTGTCATTAAATATTAAGAAGGGCGATATGCCATCAACCTCAAATGATCAGGTCAAGCATATTAGTCCACACACTAAATGAGATAGATTATTTCTTATATAAGTAGGATAGGATTGAGTGTATATTTGTAATAACGAGATTATAACTTAGTAAATTATTTTTGATTTGATCTATCATTATTTAGTATTCTATAGAGACAATTCATCCTGGAACTTGACATTTATATAAGATAACAAGAGTGATGAGAATATCGAATAAGAGTTTTTTTTACTATCCCTTAATCAAAGGTCTACTAATTTTTATTTTTTTGCAATCCCATGGTTGGCTTGCATTAACAAAAGATCCATTCCATCAACTTGAATAGTTATAATAACAAAAGTGGTTCTTGGATTGGCATGGATAAGGAGCATGTGAGGAAGTGGAATTGCATGAAACTATGAAGAGTTATATACTTGGTAGCACACCAAGGCCATAAGAGAAGTAGGGTTGAGAGTTGCAACAATATCAAACAATGTTGGACATGACTAATTGGTGAATCAAATGGCTTATGAGTAGTTTTCCTTGGTGTTATGAGTTTTATTCATGGGATTTTGAATGTTGAAGAACTTTTCTAGAAATTGTAACTTTGTTAAACTACTAACTAATCTGATAATGAGATCTTAGACAATTATTAAGGGATACAGACTCATGTCCATGGATTTTCCTATGTTACTTTGTGAAATGGATCGATAAGATTGTGAAATACATAGACAATCAAGCAGTTAAAGAACATAATAGAAAAACACACATAAACACAACAAGTTTAATAAGGAGTTCACCCAACACTCCTGAGCTACCTCTCTTGGTCTAGCCTTCAGTGGTGACCTCTCTATTATGTCTTCAGAACCAGATTTTTTACAAAAGTGAGCTCAATTTGAGTCTCACACAATAGATACACAACAACAACGCTTACTTGGACCCCCCAAGTCTTTCTAAGTACACAAACTTTCCTCACTGACTTTCTGTCTCTATTTTCTCTCTGTCTCAACACTGCTTGTCTCTATTTCTGTCAATCTGTGGCTTTAAAGCCAATCGGTGTTGTCTGTTCGTTTCTCCTTCTCGGGCTCTCTGGCTTCCCGGCCTCTGTCCACTTAGATCCCCCTCTGAGCATTAGCAATCATTGCTAAATGCCTGCAGGGATGGTGGCCACCTATTCTATAACGGAATAGACCATCGGGCCTTTGAAATTCCCGAAATAGACGTTCTCTATTTACACAAAGAAATACATTCAAACACGGGAAAAATCCACCAAAACATTGTTCATTAGACTTCAAATATCCATAAAGCCATCCTACACTTCTATCAGGTCCACCTTTTAATTGCTTATCACATCTCCACCGTTGATCTGAGAGAGCTATATCCAACGACTGAGGTTCATTTCGGGCGGCCCATGCATACGGGGGTTAACCACCCGAACAGGTTGGTTTTCTCTATCTAGCACCTAGACACGTGGTAGCCAATGTATGGGCTTGGGCGGAGCTCGGCCAAAACCACTTACCGCCTACGACCCACCCGAAATCCCACTTGTTTCGTGATTTCCCTTTGTATTTTAAAAATACATGAAAACATTGAAAAACCCCGAAAAATGGCTTTAGACAGACTTGAAATATTATATATTTGCATTCATAACCCCTTTGGGGTCCAGTTTCATCGTATCGGCACATTTCCTTCGTATTTCATTTATTTAACAAAAAATGCAAAGACAAAGGAAAATATCGTTTTCCAGATCTCAAAATATATTAAATATCACCTATATCTTCATCGGGTTTCGCTATCACGAGTTATGTTTATATCGGCCCCACTCCATTATAATTCTCTGATGCAATGTTGCGATGCGATTGATCATAATCGCATATCGCACATACTCCCAGGTTGTTTGTAAGCACTCCTTTGTGGTTTGCGGACATGATATTGCGATTCAACTTGGGCCATCGATCTATGTGCTTGATCAACGGTCCTCATTGACCCCGCTGATCACTATCACATATTCCATGTGCTCTCCACCGATAGCCTCCACTTGCCACCACTGATTGTGATTTGCCGATCGAATCTGGACCGTTGATCGGCTAGATCCAACGGCTCCTGTGCATTGCTCCGTTGACCTCCAATAGGCCTCATTTCACTATTTTATTTATGTTTTTTCCTCCCGATAGTGTTATCTAACTTTTATAAAAGTTCTTCTCATGTGATAGTTTTGATCTTTAGAAGACTTAGAGGGTTTTCTAGGATCCATTTGGATCACACCTACCCATTGAAAAAGCTTTTGGACCACCAAAAGTTGTTTTTTAAGCATCAATCAAGTGAGGATACAACTTCCTCACTTGTCCAATCTCTATCCATCTTGCACTGCTTGGTTTTGAACCCTTGAGTCTGATTATGAGGTACTCAACATCCCCTCTGCGCATAGTTCTCACCTTCTTGTCCAAAACTGTATCTTCCTACAACTCATTGAGATATTCAGCTAACATATCATCAATAGAAGGAAACTAACTTTTCTCTTCAGGATCTTCAATCAATGAAGGTTCAAATAGTCTCAAGTTCTCTGCATTAACTACTAAATAGATGTGCATGTAAGCTGGAAAATCAAGGCAAAAAGCATTCTCACCAATTTTCTCAAGTATCTTAAAAGGCCCATACCTTATTGGCTTCAGCTTCTTTCCTTCACCTTGCATTCTATCTTTGCTGATGTACAGCCAGACTTGATCACCAACTTGGAAGCTATGCTCAATTCAATGCTTGTCATGCCTTGCCTTATACTTGGCCTGGCTCTATTCCAGTTGTTCCTGCACTGCTTGGTGAAATTCTTGGATCTGTTCAATGAACTTGGTTGCTTTGTCCACATCACTGTGTCCATCAACTGCCACTAAAGACAAAATCCAAGGGAGACCTTAGTATAAAACAAAAACAAGTCTCAAAAGGAGATCTTTGTATAGAAGAGTTCTTGGCACGGTTGTAAGCATGTTGCACATAACACAAATGTTCATCCTAAAGCAGGGGATGCTTGCTGCAATAGCCTCTCAGCAACTAGATCACTGTCCTATTGACCACCTCTGTTTGACCATCAGTTTGTGGATGAAATGTTGTGCTCTTCTTGAATATGGTGTCCATTAACTCCCATAGCCTTGACCAAAACTTCCCAACAAATCGGTAATCTCGATCAGATACAATGGAAGTGGGTAACACAAAATGAACCCATACATGCTGAAAGAACAACTTTTCTATTTGTTCAACTATAATCTGCTTATTACAAGGTATTAAAATACACATTTTGTTGACCCTATCCACAATAACATATAAATAATCATGACCTTTTCTATATTTTGGCAGTCCCCCAACAAAGTCCATGGAAACACTTTCCCAAGGATGAGAAGGAACGGGAAGTGGAGTCTATAAGCCTAGTTTTCTATTGTTGGGATTTCTTTTAGCACACATGGTAAACCCTTTAATATATCTAGAAACTGTTTCATGCATTCTTGGCCAATAACAAAACCTTTGCAACTGTGCAACTGTTTTACTTACACCAAAATGACCTGATATTAGAGAAGTGTGTACTTCTCAGATTATGTTAACTCTTTCAGTTTGAGGAATGCATAACTTTCCCAAATGATATAAGAGTTGGTCCTTAACATGATAATCCAATTCTTCTACTTGTTTTCCCTAACTTAAAGTTGCATATACATCTTTAAAATCTACATCTTAAGCATATTATTCAATGTAGCTTTCATGCAATACTGAATTATGCTCAAGTATAGTATATTCTTTTATGATTAGTCTTGATAACATATCTGCAACTTTATTGTGTATTCCCTTCTTATATCTGATGACAAGATGAAATTGTTGTAGAAAACCCATCCACCTATAGTGTCTTGATTGTTGCAATTTAGTTTGTGAGTGCAAATATTGAAGTGGTTGATGATCTGTATGTATAATTGTTTCTTTGTCCAATAGGTAATGTTTCCACTTTTTCACACTTTACACTAATGCATACAATTCTTTATCATATTTGGGATAATTAACTACTGCAGAATTAAATGTCTCATAATGATAACATATGGGTTTACCGTGTTGCATCAACACTGCTCCCATGCCATAGTCACTGGCATATGTTTCAATCTCAAATGGTCTTTGAAGATATGGGAATGCTAGTACTAGTGTTGTACTAATTTTTTCTTTCAAGGTGTCGAAGGATTTCTACTGTTTGCCTCCCCACTAAAACACCTTGTTCAATCCTATCAGAGCATGTAAGGAAGCTGCAATCAAGGAAAAGTTAGCAATAAACTTTATCCAATATTATGCTGCTCCTAGGAAGCTCCTATCTTCTGTAGCAGATTTGGGTTTAGGCCAGTTCACAATCACTTCAACCTTAGAGGGATCTATCTTCAATTCACCACCCCCTACAATATGACAAAAATAATTCAAAGATGTTTTGCCAAATTCACATTTTGATAGTTTAACTCAGAGATTTTCTCTTTTCAAAACATCTAGAGTCTTCTTTACATGATTCAAATGTTCTTCCCATGTTTTACTGAAAACAAGAATGTCATCTAAATATATAATTACAAAATCATCAATAAAAGGTCAGAGTACATCATTCGTAACTCTCATGAAAGTGGCAAGAGCATTAGTAAAGCCAAAAGTCATAACTAGCCATTCATACAGCCCTTGCTTTGTTTTGAAAGCAGTCTTCCATGCATCTTGTTCTACAACTCTGACCTAATGGTAGCCACTATACAAGTCCAACTTGGAAAAGTAAACAGCTTCTTTCAACTAATCTAATATATCATCTATGCGAGGAAGAGGATAACGATTCTTGATCGTTATTTTATTCAGTGCTCTGTAATCAATGCACATCCTCCACGAACCATCTTTCTTTCTCACCAACACAATTGGAGATCTGCATGGTGATGTGCTTTGTCTTATCAACCCTTTATCGAGCAGCTCCTGTACCTGCTTCTTGATCTCTGCATTCTCTAAAGTGGATAACCATTTATGCCTGTGGATGTGACTGTTGTTTCATCACCTGAGTCTAACCCCAAATATTTTTGAATAACAGCAGCAGTCTTCTTCTTCTTTCCATCGAACTTCTTGGGTTTCAGCGTTGGATGCAAAGACCAACAACGTGCATCATTATGTCCATCCTTCTTGCAATAAGTGCATGAAGTTTTGTCTTTCTGTACAACATTTTCCTTCCTCCCTTTCCATTTCTGCTTCGTCTTTTCCTTATTCATGCTTGCAGTGGGTTTTGATGGTCCCCCAATCTCTGGGTTCACATTCTTGCCTCTAGCCTCCAGATGTGTAGCCTGAACTGATACCTCATCTATGCTAGTAGGGTTAAACATGAGAATGGTGTGCCTCAAATAGCTATGCAGACCACCTATATACTTCAACAAAGTTTCAGGTGAGTCTAGAGAAATGCCTAGAATTAAAGCTCTTTTTCTAAATTCCTGGGTATAGCTTTGTACACTTTGCCCCTTTAATTGGCGAAGAGTTTGCCAACTCATCATTGCTTGTTGCATATAAGCTAGTGGATAGAATTGTTTTTTAATGGTAGAAACAAATTCACTCCAGGTAGAAAGAATTTTACCATGCTTCTTCAAATCAGCTTGTGTCCTACCTTCCCACCACACTAGGGTAGTTCATCCAAGGCCAAGGCTGGCCAGCTGAATTTTTCTCCTTTTTGAATCGATGTTCTACACTATGCAATATACATCAATCTGTTTAATCTAGTTATCTAGCTTTTCTGCATTTAATTCTCCATCATATATTGGCAAATCAAATTTTACATCTAATTTAATCAAAGATATTTTCTTCTTTTTATTTTTAGGGCTAGAAGGAGGTGTTGATGGAAGAGGCTCTTCCCTTTTCCCTTTGCCTTCTGAATGGCCATCTAAAAGAGGTTCCTCTGTTCCTTTGTCTTGTTTGGAGGTTGAGGTACTTTCACCTTGACCTTTCTTAAATTCTCGATACATCTCTTCTACCATGGCTTTCATGGTCATGAAACTGTCCATGAGCTGATAGTCTGATTCCAAGGGGATTTCTTCTACCATTTTCCTCATAGGATAGACTCTTCCAATTTTTGGGTTAGCCTCAACCAATTCTCCTTCTCCTAATTTTAGCTTTGACCTAGTTAGCATTCAACAATCCAACACAAGCTTGTCTAACCTTAGCAAACCTAGAGCTTTGATACCACTTGATCTCATAATGAGATCTTAGACAATTATTAAGGGATTACAGACTCATGTGCATGGATTTGCCTATGTTACTTTGTGCAATGGATCGATAAGATTGCAAAATACATAGACAATGAAGAAGTTAAAGAACATAATAGACAAACACACATAAACACAAAAAGTTTAATAAGGAGTTCACCCAACACTCTTGGGCTATGTCTCCTGGTCCAGCCTTTAGTGGTGACCTCTCTATTATTTCTTCAAAAGAATTTTTTTTACAAAAGTGAGCTCAATTTGAGTCTCAAACAACATATACAAAACAACAAGGCTTTACTTGGACCCCCCAAGTATTTCTGAGTAAACAAACTCTCCTCACTAACTCTTTGTCTTTGTTTGCTCTCTATATCAGTACTGCTTGTCTCTATATCTGTCAGTCTGTGGCTTTAAATCCAATCAACGTTGTCTATTCATTTCTCCTTCTCGGGCTCTCTAGCTTCCTAGCCTCTGTCCGCTTAGATCCCCCTCTGAACATTAGCAATCATTGCTAAATGCCTTCAGGGATGGTGGCCACCTGTTCTATAACGGAATGGACCATCGGGCCTTTGAAATTCCCGAAATAGACGTTACCTATTTACACAGAGAAATACATTCAAACACGGGAAAAATCCACCAAAACATTATTCATTGGACTTCAAATATCCATAAATATGTCCTATACTTCTATCAGGTCCGCCTTTTAATTGCTTATTGCATCTCCACCATTGAGCTGAGAGATCTAGATCCAACGGTAGAGGTTCATTTCGAGCGGCCCATACATACAAGGGTTAACTGCACAAAAAGGGTGGTTTTCTCTCTCCGACACCTGGACACGTGGCAGCCAGTGTATGGGCTTGGGTGGAGCCTGGCCAAAACCACTTACTGCCTACGGCCCACCCGAAATCCCGCTTGTTTCGTGATTTCCCTTTGTATTTTAAAAATACATGAAAACATTGAAAAACCCCGAAAAATGGCTTTAGACGGACTTGGAATATTATATATTTGCATTCATAACCCCTTTCGGGTCCGATTTCATCGCATTGGCACATTTCCTTCATATTTCATTTATTTAATGAAAAATGCAAATACAAAGGAAAATGTCGTTTTCTGGATCTCAAAATATATGAAATATCACCTATATCTTCATCGCTTCCAGCTATCGCGAGTTATTTTTATATCGGCCCCTATCCATTGTAATGCTCCAATGCAATGTTGCGATGTGATTGCTCGCAATCACATATCGTACATACCCCCAGGCTGTTTGTAGGACTCGTCTGTGGTTTGCCTACGTGATATTGCGATTCAACTTGGGCCGTCAATCTGCGTGCTTGATCGACGGTCCTCATTGACCCCGCCGATTGCTGTCACATATTCCATGTGGTCTTCGCTGATAACCTCCACTTGCTACCGCCGATTGTGATTTTCCGATCAGATCTGGACCGTTGATCGGCCAAATCCAACAGCTCCTGTGCATTGCTCTGTTGACCTCCGATAGGCTTGATTTCACTGTTTTATTTATGCTTTTGCCTCCTGATAGTATTATGCAACTTTTCTAAAAGTTCTTCTCATGCGACAGTTTTGATCTTTAGAAGACTTAGAGGGTTTTCTAGGATCCATTTGGATCACTAACTATCATTGTTTTGAGTGGGTTTTATCATCCTTGGGTTCACACTATAAAATGGTTTTATACTATTATGATTTTATTACTTTTCTTGCTTCTTATGTGTAGTGTTCCATAACCCATATATCTGAAATTTAAATTAGGTTTACAAGTATTATAAATATAGTAAACTAGATTAAAGAGACAAGTAAGATGAGAAATATACCCTTGTATTATGATAATTAAGGGAGGTGTTGGTAACATAGTTTTGATGATTTTTTAGGAGCCTTTTTGGATCTAGCTTTGGCTATTCACCCAAGATTGCATGAGTAATTGCAAAGTCACAAGTGTGGGGGAGACATTGGGCCTTCATTTCATTCCTTTACTACTATAAGAAGTGTGATTTTCTCCCTACCTACTCCCTCTGATGGCATACTGTCATTCCCCTTTTGTCACAATCACTTGGATTATGGTCATCACATGCTGATGACGTGTGATGTTTTTAAATTCAATGATTTTCAATTTCTTTTTATTAGGTATTTGAGCTAGAGCTTGATTTTTCTAATACGAGTACCGAATCATGCAAACCTAGTAAATATCTATTAACCCAAATTGTTAGTTGTCATATTTATGCACACCGAAGGTGAAATATGCCACAGTTTTTGTTGCTATGTGGATCAATATGGGTCAATGTTGGTGCCTTTAAATGGATCCTAGGTGGCTTGAGATGGATCCTATGTTAGAGAAGGAAGGCATCCACTCATAGTTAATGCTCTAGTCAAACGTAAGGTGGAAATTCATACAACATAAAAACAATTGAATATTTAATCAACTTCAAAGTTTTGGGAATTGGCATGCCATTTCATGAAAATATCCTATGCCAACATAAAAACAATTACCCATGTCAATGAGAGTTGTATTTGTCAATGGAATTATGTCCTACTCTTTTTTTGGGATGTAAACAATTAATAGATTTATGAGTCCTCAGGATCTATTCATGGTTCAATATACCCTCCTCTACATTATATAACCTCTATATAAATTAAAGGTTAAAGGTAAATGTTTATAATATTAAAGGATCAGTCAAGGAAGTAGTAAATTTATGTATTGCAGAGTTGTTCAAATCATCCAATATGAAGGGCATATGTTGGTGTATATTATAATTTGATGACCAAGCATATGTGGATTTGTTTTTGTTGCTACAACACCCTCTAAAATTTAGGCTTACGCTTAATTTTAGAGCCTTGTTTAGTCCTGTACATTGTTGTCGCAAACTTTGAAACTCATTTCATGTGTTTTCTTGAGGAGTTTTTGTCCCCTTTGCAACATAGGAAAGATGTAGTATTTTCGCATATCAGTTGTCGCATCACGTCTAAAAGCCCATTCTGGTGGTCTCAAGAGGTGACCTTTCTGTAAATGAGTTATTTTGACCATGTAAACATTCGTTGCAGTCATTTCCAATGTTTTAAGGACTTTCAGACAAGTGTCATCACATTTGTCGCAAAGTGTATCTTAAGTGTCACACTTGTCATACAGTTGTCATAAAGTTGTCACATGGAGGGAAATGTATTGTTATGTGTCCTGGATTCTCTATGTTTTTATGTCATCAAGTATTCTAAATGGGCGATCACAGTCGAATTTTTATCAATGTTCACATCAACCTCACTAATCCCACAATTAGTCATTTTCTTGAAAGCTTCCTCACCAAGCAACCTAGATTCACCTGACCTCCCTGGACTTCACACTGTGTGGTATCATTCCTTAGTTGTGACCTTGCCTCTTGTCACTACAAAATGTGCAGTTCCTACCTCCCAGGATTGTTGCACTGTGTATTTTCTATGCCTAAGCCCTGACCTTTCCCCCTAGAATTGCACATTTGTTTCTCCTAGCCTGACCCTAACTTTACACTGCACTGTCTCTAATCTCAAGCTCATCCTCGGGCTCTTGAACTATGAAACGACACAATGGACCAACCTCTCTTGTCTCCCATAATTGTGTAATGTATTCACCTAGTGCTCATAACCTCAGCTTATCATAGTGACTATGGGAATTGCGCAGTTTGTCTCCATAGCCTAGCCTAAACTACGCACTGCACAGTACGAAGGCTCAAGGCTCCCATTTCCTGCTTGAACTAAATAATTGCACATCCATTGAGCCCTTTTCCCATCCTTCCATCTAGTTTTAGCTTAGTCAATGGATCAACATGCTCAATCTTAGAATAGGGGATTTTCGGATTGATGTCATCTCATCACGAGTGAATTGTAGAAATAGGTACCTTATTATGCCATGAGAATATGAGGAAGAAGGAGATGAAAGAGTGAAACATTCTAAAAATCCATCTTGTAGCTGAGTACATGAGCTGATCATTCGAGAGAAAGGAAAGGGACACCAGTTTGCGATCACCATTCAAGGCTTGAGATCATTGAAGATCCCTTATCACTAAGACATGTAGAGGTGACTAGATGAATACATGCAACACACAATGGTACTAGTGGCTTGACATTGTCACATCATCAAGAAATTCTATGTCAGTAGTTTCATGTCATCTCATTTCATGCGTTAGCACATGCCACACCATTGTGGTTAATGCTGAAAATTATGTTTCGAAAATGTATTATAAAGTGGAATTCTAAAGGACATGTATGGAATATGAAGAGTAATGTAAAGCTAAAAATTCATATGAAGCCAAACAGTAATGAGGGTAGATGAAGATTTATAAGGAAGGTGAAGCATCACTTCCTCATTTTTATATATACACCCTCATTGTAAGAGTAAAGGACTTTTCACCTTGGCTCCTCCCATAAGGCATTAGAGAGATAAGCTAGTACTTTTGAGGAGAAAGGAGTGGCTCCAACGCTCCACTATTGGAGATAGTGGTGTTCATCATATACATGTGTCTTGGAAGTTTTACTTAATACAAGAATCCATATGGGCCAACTCGTTCTTCATGCATGGATTATGGATATTGGTAAGACTATTCTGTGAATGTTTGTAAATCCAGTTTTCTTTCATATGTGTTAAAGTAGTTGAACTATTTCGGCTATTTTAGTATTCATCATATTTCATCTCTGTTGCAATTTCTATCATTGTTTTCGCATCCTTGTGGACTACTCCACCGAATATTAGACAAAATCATCCTCATTACATTGGTTGCACCGACTGTGGAATCTTTGTGGTCTATTCCGCTTAATTTTGTATGAATCCTTCTCATTTATGTGTGTCTCTACTACTGTGGTACTACTACCTCTCTCTTAGAGGCTCACTTTTCCTCCCCTTCGCAGTGAAAGAAATTTGGCACACATATGATTGAACACTCACTAGGCACACCCCCCTTTCATTTCAAATGGACATTGTCATTCCTATATCTTACTGACAGCTAGAGTCAAGGCATATCTTTAAGATAACAGAAAACCAAACCATATTTTGGATGAGGCTCCTACCCCAAACCGCATGAGGTCTAATTGGGACCACAAATTGGGGAGACCCCTTGAATGGTCTAATTAGGACCACATATCGGGGAGACCCCTTGAATGTTTGCAAGCCCAACACCATCAACATTTTTGGTGCTAGAAGGAGGGAAAACAAAATTTTATGGCTGATAACCCCACCAACCCTAATCTTACTTCCTATGGTCAAGGCAGTAACATTCCCAGCAAATCCCTTGTACACATTCCTTAAGTTAGTAGTTCTTCTTAGCCTGTAATTGCACAACCTTACAAAGTCTCTTATGATCAGATCTGGGCCATCTACCCCATCATTCGAAAGTTTGTGAGAGATATTGCATTGATACCTAGAATATAAACTCTTCCATATCTTCCGAAGAAGAACAAAACCACCTGCACTAGGATAGTGGTCTCAACAGTTGAAGAGTTGGTTATCACCACCCTTGAAGAGTTAGCATACTCTAAAGAAAACAAAAAAAAAAGAACAACCTCCAACCTTGAACAGTGGTGACGGTGATAACGTAGAGCTCTCGGATGATACTTTTCACAGGTTGGGTGGAGAAGAAGAAGAAGTAGAAAAGTAATCAGATTATGAAGAAGAAGGGGAAGATAGTGATGAAGACATGGAAGACCAAGATCAGGATTGCATGACTCAAACCCCACTTGCACTGTCGGGTGTGCTACACAAGATTCCAAGGCACTTGGAGAAGCTACTAGTTGAGTATGACCTTGACATAGAAATAAAGGCGAAGGACCATCTAGACATCTTCTACATACATCTGCAAACACTTGAGGTACGTTATGATGATGTTGCATGTAGAATGTTTTTGTGTACCTTAGATGGAAGAGCAGTTGTATGGCATCATAACCTTCCTTCGAATGCGATCCAGAATTGGAGGGGTTTTAAGAAATTATTTCTTGAAAAATTCATTGATGATAAAACCCACACCATGCTCTTGAAAGAGTTGGGTAATCTCAAGATGGAGAAAAAATAAAAGTTGAAAGATTTTAATCATAGGTTTAACCATATCTTGAACATATTTTCACCCAACACGAAACCTCATGGCTCCATAACAATTGACTGTTTTACATCCGCCTTACCATCAAGCATAGTGCAGTTCATAAAAAGAACTACGAAACCAACTTTACCTGAAATGTTTGAAGATGAAATCGCAGTCGAGAAGGACCTGCGTGCGATACGGGTCATCTCATATGATGAAGTAACAAAATAATCCAAAGGGACATAGAAAAGGTCTCAGGCCTCCATAAGCAACGCCAAATAAAAATAAGTAATTGATCTTGAAATATTGACCCACGCCATCAAATCTTTGTCCAATGAGTTGGAAGAATTGAAGCAAAGGTAAAGTGAGACCTCCGTGAGGAGCAATCCCCCCAAGTTCAACTTTCTGAGAAGGACTTCCAACTTCAGCAACAACAATAACTAGTTGGCCAGGTCTATGCAAAGCTCAAACATTCTGCGAAATATCCAAAGTATGGGCATGGATAAGTACTGTTCATTTCATCAAGAATATCACTCAAATAAAACATGCCCATAGTGGAAGCACATCATGAACGCTCTGGTTGGGTAGTTTATTGACACAGTGCTTACTGACGAGTCGACTAATCTTAAAATAAAATAATTAAAACTAGAAATAATCAAAATTAAAATAATTAACTAAAATTATTATAATAATTAAAATAAAAATAAAAGAATTTATTTGTGTAAGGGTCGACTTCTACATAAAAATTTATCAATTTCTAGGTTTATATATACTCTGGTCATAAGATTCTTCTCTCAAGAAACTATCTTTCATATTCCATCAATTTTGTTCCTGATGATGCACTCCCTTTGGGGTTCAAAATGTCAACAGAATGAACATAATACTCTGGATAATCCGGATCTTGCTACTCCAAAAAACTACCACAGAAGCTTAAAGTCTAACATAAGGAAGAAGTTGTTGTAGCCAAAGAGAATCCAAGCATGGGGCATGTAGTAAACACATTCAGTTGCGTACTCATAGCTAGAGAAAGTAATGCTAAGAAGTAACCACTAAGTAATGACCCAGCCCAAAAGCAGACCACTCAATACAACTTAAGAAGCCAAGGGTCGGTTCCTACACAAAAGTTGACAAAGTAGAAATTGAAGGAACATTTGTTGAGGAATATTAGTTTGTCTGTCAACTCAAGGTAGATACATAGAACAAGGCTGGAAATGAAGTCACTTCGAAAATTGATGAGCCTGGGTATCGCAACAAGAATGATGCAACTCCCAGGGCTACCAGCTTTACTTATTAACCCGAGGTTTGTATAAACTTGGAGGTGATAGTGCTATATGCACAAGTAGAAGTGAAGGTCTTGCTTGTTGTCATTATTTATCTAGCAAGAAACCCAAGGGGTTCCAAGCCAAACTTATGTAGGGTTAGAAGAAGCTTAATTCTTTGATGGAATAAGAGCAAACCTATTCTAAGAGAGAGCTACTCTACTGTAGTAATGAAGAAAACAACATGTAATTCTAAACTACACCATAACCTAACTAACCATCTAAACATCCATGCTAACATAATTGCTAAATAAACACTAACCTAATGCTTCTACCTAAGTTGCAGAGGTAAAGAACATCAAAATATACTAAGGTGTAAGCAAAGAAACTTAAGCTAAATCAGTTTTCAAGCAGAAGAGCAATCGGAGGTCGAAATCAATGAAAGGAGGACGTAAGGACGCAGTAGCGCATAGGGACCGTCGGATCGATCAATGAGCAAAAGATGGATGGTGGAGATGTTATCGCGGGGGCTTAAGTGAATAAATGGATGAACAGGGTTAATGAAGCAGGTGAATAGTAGAGATCTTATCGAGAAGGATTGAGTCAAGAGATGTGCAGACAGGGTAATGAAGCAGATGAATGGTGGAGATCTTATCACGAAGGCTTAAGTGACTAGATGGATGAACACGGTGAACGCACAGGATGAACGACTGAGATCTTATTGTGGAGGTTAAGTCAATAGATGAACAGACATGGTAACGAAGCGATGAATGAATGAGATCTTATCGCGTGGATTAAGTCAAGAAATGGATGGACAATATTAAGCAGAGGATGGATGGCAGAGATCGTATTGCGGGAAAAAGAAACATGTGGAAATGATGGAGTGGGTTTCTAAGGCAGTAAGTAGTTTCTTACGCACCCTCAAGACCATAAGTGAAATTCAGAAATTTCATGCGATTAGCCTTACTGCGCGACACATAGCATGAGAAAACCACTTTTCTCACGTGCTCTTGGGCAGATAACAGTCGTGCAATAATTCGCGCGAGATTGTGCGATAGCCATTGGATCAGGCGAGCTGATCAACAATGGAGATCGGCCAAGCAAGTTGGCGATCGGGTGATGCGATAACCATCGAATTAGGTGAGGTAGATCAACGGTGGGGGTTTAAAGCACATAAAGTGTTCAGATGACGCGATAGACATCAGATCAAGAGACAGATCGATGGTGGAGACTAAAGTGCATATAGTAAGTGGAAGACTTCACACAAGGCAACAATTGGAGAAAATAATGAATCATACAGTTATTGTGAAGGTTTTTTGGGGATTGGACAGCGAAGAAGCGTTGCATGAAGAACATGCTAAAGGAGGTTTCAAAGGAAAACGACAAAAAAACCAATGAGGGTAAACAAATAACTGCATCGAACAACAAAATCCATAGCTCATGCGAGAACCAAAAACCTGTGGCTTTGGGGTTGCTAAAGGGTCTCTTCCTTAAGTCATGGTCCCAGAGGGAGGAGATGAGGCCGAGACACCTGCGCACAACCTTATGGTGATATTTTCTTGTAGCTAACATGTAAACTAAAAGAAGGCACAAATGGAAGTAAACTACAGTAAATGCAGCTATTGAAGCAAATGAACAGAAAAACCATGAATAATCTATGTTATACTATTGTAATGAAAATGAAGCTACTTAATAAAATAAAATAGAAAGCCATGTATCTACTTAAGAAAATGAACAGAACCAGGAAGTTACTTAAGTGAATGAACAGAACAGAAATCTATGTTACTTAAGCAAATGAACAATGAAAACCAGGAATCTATGTTAGCATACATGTACAGTAAAGAGGAGCTTTGGCTACTAGGGTTGGGCCCTAACCCAAGAGCTTCAGACCTCTGAGTTAACTCAGTGCTAGCTCAAAACAAAACTCATTCTCATTATCAAAACCATGCATTACATAACAAACTGTCACAACTTTTGTAGCTTAGAGATAAAGCATAGTTTTAAAATGAAAATACAAATCCTTCTGAGGTCCTAAGCCGTTGTATTTATACATCTGAAATCTATAATGACTTCCTTCAAATTAGTGAGGCTTGGCTCCCAACTCAAGAAAAATTGGTTTCTATCCCTTTCACTTGCTCGGTTGTCTTCTGGTCTTCAAAGTGATGGTTGTTTTCACACCGAGCTGATGGAGGAATATTCGAATGGAGGGGTAGTAAATGAAGAGGATTTACCTCCTATAATTACTCTCCCTTGTCCCATTCGAGTTTTGACCAAGGTATTTTCCATAGTTCCTTGCTTTTATCCTTTATGCCTACATTTTTCCTTGCTTGTATCCTTTATTCCTACATTATATGCACATTAGAACACAAAGCAAAATATCCAACTCTAACTCATCTCATAAACAAAATATAATCAAAAGTATGTAATAAGGTGTGATAATAGTTGGTTTGACTAAGCTAGGAGGTGAATTAAGGCCAATTAAGGCCCATATAATTAACCAATGATGAGGCTCATCATCACCCCCCTACTGAAAGTGTTGCTCATCCTCTGAGAAACTTAGTCAATGTCCATGTCCTTCATGGCTCTGGCAGCCTCTCTAACATCCCATGCTTCTTTTGTGGTCTCTTTTTCTTATTTATAGAAGCCTTCTCTCCTTTCTACTTCTTCCCACTGCCTCTTTTCCTCTTTTTCTTTTCTCCCTTCTAGCATCCCTAGGAGTAGTGGTGGACTGAGTTTTAACCCTATCCAATTGAACTTCAACCTTTGCATTGATTTCTTATACATAGGTGTCCTGTTGAGTTCCTCTCTCAACCTTTGAGGGGAGTAATATTCTCTGATCTTCACGCTATGTGGCAATTTTTTCCATATCCTTTAGAAGGCATGTATATTATCAACTCTTAGCAGCCTAAACATATCCTCAAAATTTGGAATTGTTTGCTCTTGGGCAGCAAGATATATAGGTGCCAGTTGAGGATCATTTGCAATTAGATTATGGGTGTCGATTAGGGCCATGGGATTTGATTGTTTAGCTCTAATGAAAAGAGGTTCATTTTTCTCTCTGGCCAATATTCTTTTCATCTCTACAGCCCTTGACTTCTCATGCTTCATCGATGATGCCAAAGCCATTAATTGTAGATCTCCTAGCTCTGCATTAGGATCCCAAATATTCATGTCTGTGAGGGCCATGTTGATCCAGGTGGATATTGGTAGCCACTCGCCAAGTCCACTTGGACCGCCACCATTGTTTCTTTCAGCTTTTTAGTTTCCTTAATTATAACAAAGTTTACTACTTTTAGCAATTTTTCGGGTCCTAAACTTCCAGAGCCATTTTGAGGCCCTAAACGACATTTTTTGGGAAAACTGGGAACAACATGGATCCATGGAACGATGTTGCTCTTCCCAAAGTTGTATTTCTTCCATAGATATTTCTAACGAGATATTGTGCATATCAAATGGAGATCGTATGCGAAAGTTACGACCCCGGGAAGTTGATGTACCAATTTACCCAAACGGGGCCCACATTTTGGCGTTTCATCTTCTGGGGTTAGGTTTTTGGATGTTTAGGGTTTTCCATTGTTTCTCAACAATAAATAAGCCTTTGAGCCTCATTGTAACACAGTTCAGAGGAATGTAGCCACCACATCTCTTCACATAGATAAGATACCATCACCCTAGCCAGTTTATTTCCATTTCTGTTTGTAAGCATATTTCAGTATTTTACAATAATGAAATGAAGTATTATTTTTGTTGCACCTCTATATGTGTGGTTACATCTGTAATTTGTTGCATTCCTATTTAAATCTGGATCAGTGGCATCAGAGCGGTCTACTCTTTCTCTGTCTTTCTTTGCATGTCCCCAACGAGGTCGGGATATAAGGAGTTAGGGCTTGAACTGGTCGAACCTTTACAGGACCAGCCTCACAAATCCTGATGGCCTCCCATGGCAAACGCAAATAAAGATGAGGGGTAGGATATCCTATCAAAATATTGCTTGAAGAGGCCCTCGAGCGACAAATGAATGTGATGATGGACAACTTTTCCTAGATCCTTCAGTGGCTACCCAAGGGCGACACATTTACTTCCAGCAACTATTCTGGAAGCGCCACACCCTTTAGGTACAAGTTAACATTGACATTCCCATATTTAAGGGTCAGATAGATGCAGAAGTAGTAGATAAATGGTTAAATCTGCTAGAAGGTGTTTTTCTATACATGACTTTTCCGGCAGGGACAACATTACTTTCACTATTCTCAAATCGGCCCCCCACGTTATGGACTGGTGGGAAACCTACTGCATGCAGAAGGATGAAAGTATGGCCTCATTATTTTCAGCCGCACCACTTGGAATTAATTCCAGACTACCATCAAGGAACAATACTACCTTGTCAGAAGTTATGAGGGTCAATACATAAAGTGGACCACACTGCAATAGGGAAGGGACCAAGTCGTGCCAAAGTTTACCAATATTTTTTGTACCCTTTGCACAAAGTTGGGTATCAAGGATCCAAAGCAACTACCTGCACAAGTACATCCATGAAGAAATAGAATTCCTAAACATCTCCTCACTCGACCTGGCATATCGATATGCCGTTAAGGTCGAGCAAAATTTTAAACAGAAGAAGTGAGACTTTGGATCTATGAATCTGAAGCAAGGGAAAGGTGCCCCCAAACCATAAAACAAAGGACAAAGCCAAGGCAGGGTGGCCCAAGACAACCCGCCAAAGCTGCAAGCAAAGAACAGCATCGAAAAGCCAAAAAAGGATACGGGAAAGTGGTGTGAGTTCCATAAGAGCTCCAGTCACAACACAAGTGAGTGTCGGGCCAAGTAGTTACTGGTGGCTGAGCTAAGTGTTTCAGAATCAGATGCATGTTCTGACTCTAAGTCAGAACCTGACAAGGGGAATGACAAAGGGAAGCAGATTATCGATGTGGAGCCTAACGCCACTATTGCCACCACAAAGATCCAGAAGGAGGAACCTGAAGATACAGAGGAGAAGGAGTGTCTCTTCCACTCCCAGATGTGGGTAAAGGGCTCGCCGCTATAGTTCAATGTTGACAGTGAGAGCCAAAAGAACCTGATTTCGGCAGAGGTCGTGAAGTAGCTAGGCTTACCGACCATAGCACATCCACAACTGTACACCATTGGGTGGCTTCACCAAGGATGAGATCTTCATGTAAGCCAGCAGTGTCACCTTCCATACAACATCAAGCCCTTCATGGATGAGGTATTGTGTGATGTTCCTCCCCTTGATGTTTGTAATGTATTATTAGGACAACCATACTTGTGGACGTGACATGTTGTGTATGAATCAAGGCCTCGTGCTATTATTGTTACTTTGGGAAATAAGTTGTAGAGGATACCGAAGGTAGCACCACCTACCACCATCTCTTTGGTTACTGCAAAACAATGCAGTAAGCTCATTTCCAAAATCGGGAAATTTATTTTCCTGATGATATGCCCTCAAGGAAAGAAGAAGACGATGGCCACGACCTCTAGACAAGGCCCCTTCGCACGACAACTATAAATGGACAAGGTCGTGGAGGAGTACAAGGACATCTTCACCTTCCCCGCAACAGTTCCTCTGCACTGTCAGGTCAAGCACTCCATCGATCTGACCTGAGGTGCACCGCTACCCAATGGACCAATCTATCAACGCTCTGTTCTGGAGAATGATGAAATAAAGAGGTAGATTTAGTAGCTGTTGCAGAATGGTCACATCCATCCAAGTTCATCGCCTTGTGGGAGCCCAATCATGTTGGTAGAGAAGAAGGATGGGACTTGGAGAGTCTATATTGACTATTAGGTGCTGAACAAGATCACTGTCCATAGTAGGTACCCGATTCCATGGATTGATGACCTCCTGAACCAGCTGAAGGGTGCAAAATATTTCAGCCAGATCGATTTGAAGTCAGGATATGACCAAGTACAAATCAAACCCTCCTATGTGTGGAAGACTACTTTCAAAGCCAAGGCGGGCATGTTCAAATGGTTGGTTATGCCTTTCAGATTGACGAATGCTCCTATAACCTTCATGAGGCTAATGGATTACATCTTGCAGCCATTCGCCAACTCATTTGTAGTGGTATCCTTGGATGACATCTTGATCTTCAGCCAGAGTTAGGAAGAGCACCTCCACCACATTCGACAGGTTCTCCAAACACTGTAGCAATGCAAGTTATGTGCCAATTTGGAGAAATAAACTTTTGGCATGAACCAGGTTTAGTATTTGGGATACATTATTGATGAATGGGGGATGCATGTGGATCCAGTCAAGATCCAAGTCATTTGGGATTGGCCATCTCTAACCACTCTGAGAGAGGTCCGCAGCTTTCTAGGTCTTGCCAACTTCTACCACAAGTTTGTGTTGGGATTTTCTCATATCACTTGCCCCTTGAGTCAATTCACCAAGGGAGGAGCGAAAGAAAAATTCTTATGGTATGGATCTCTATAGAAGGCATTCACAGAGTTGAAAGATCGCCTCTGCTCGGCACTAGTGCTCACATTACTAGACTTGCAACAACCATTTGAGGTTGAGACATATGCCTCTGGCTATGCTATTGGAGCAGTCCTTACTTAACATGGGCATCCAATGGCATATCACAGTGAGACACTTTCAAAGACAGTCTCGAAGTATCCCACTTATGATAAAGAAATGTATTCCATTGTGCAGGCCTGCTGACAATGGAAGCATTACATTTTGGGGAAGGAAGTGGTCATCCACATAGACCACTGACCACTGCAATTCATACAGACCCAAGGCAAATTGCAGAATGATCGCCATCAAAAGTGATCCACATACCTGCAATAGTTCCATTTGAATTTCAAGTATAAGAAGGGCAACACCAATAATGTTGCAGATTGCCTCAGTCGATCACCGATCATGGCGATAACCACTATGCTCAACTCTTGAGGGCACGAAACTTTTAATTGGCCACTTCTCTACAAAAGTGACCCAGAATTCGGCCACACATACCATACACTCTTGGAGGGTTAGCATGTTCCAGATTTTCACCTCCAGGATGCCCTATTATGCCACCTGGGTCACCTTTGTGTTCCTTTAAGTGAGCATGCCAAGATGATTTTGGAAGCACACTACACTAAGGTTGTTGGGCATTTCGGGTTGGAGAAAACAGTGGCAGTACTACAGAAGTATTTCTATTGGCCGAATCTTCGACAGGATGTCAGGAAGTACATCAAATCATGCACCACCTGCCCCATTACCAAACCGACCATCAAGAAGCAAGGCCTCTATACCCCCCTGCCTACCCCTAGTTGACCTTGGGAATCCATCTCCATGGATTACATGTCGGACCTTCCTTGTACTAAGCATGGAAATGACTGTGTTTTTGTGGTCGACGATAGGTTCTCGAAGATGGCCATTATGGCAGCCTACAAGAAGAATATCACAGCAGAAGCCACTGCTAGACTCTTCTTTGAATGAGTGTGGGTACACTTTGGGATCCCACAATCTATCATCTTAGATTATGATAGCAAGTTCCTCAGTGCATTTTGGTCCAGTCTCTAGTCAATGCTGGACACCAAACTCACTAAGTCCACAACATTCCATCCTCAAACTATTGGTGAGACAAATGTTGTGAACAGGATGATCGTACACATTCTATGCATGTACAACTCAAAGCATCCACACACATGGGATGAGAGCCTCCCTTATGTTCATCACAGCTACAACCAGGCTCTCCATAGCTCGACTGGCCACAACCCTTTTCAGGTGGGCTTGGGATTCCAGCCACTATGTCCCATTGATGTGGCCATGCCATTTGCAGCTACTCATGCAGATTCGGCTCATGTCCAGTCCAAAACAAATAAGGAAAACAACTTCATTGAGCACATCCAACATATTCGCCAGTAGGTCCACAACATTTTGGAGAAATCAAATGCCAAGTACAAGTAGTGACGTGATCAACATCTGGTGCCACACAAGTTTCAGGTGGGCAACAATGTTTGGTTGCATTTGCAAAAGGAATGCCTTATCAGAGCCTATTGAAAACTCAGACCACTCCGATATGGTCCTTACACCATTACCAAGGTTTTGGGAGACAGTTCATTTGAGCTCAACATTCCCCATTCCTTGGCCTGTACCCAGTGTTCAATGTGGACCACCTTCGGCCATACTTCCCACCATTACTAGACACATCCGACATTGCAGAACAACTCACACCCACAGAGTTAAATCCAGATTGCATGGAAAAAGATGCAACTGATCAGATCATTAACACATAGATCAAGCACACTCACCAGCAGAATATCCAACTATATCGAATTGTCAAAGTAGGCCAACTCCTTCACTAGGGCAAGTGGCTCACCAGGGACCAAGTTCAGTAGAAGTTTCCTCATCTCATGGAGGAACTAAACACAATGGGTACCATTTCTTCCTAAGGGGGGAGGAATGATCTAGGTGGATATTGGTGGCCACCCGCCAAGTCCACTTAGACCCCCACCATTATTTCTTTCAGTTTTTCAATTTCCTTAATTGTAGCATAGTTTACTATTTTTAGCAGTTTTTCAAGTCCTGAACTTCCGAAGCCATTTTAAGGCCCTAAACGATGTTTTTTGGGAAAAATGGGAGCAACATGGGTCCATGGACTATTGCTTCTCTTCTCAAAGTTGTAATTCTTAGATAGATCTTTCTAACGAGATATTGTGCACGTCAAACGGAGATCATATGCCAAAGTTACAACCCCATGAAGTTGATGTACCAATTTACTGAAATGGGGCCCACAATTTGGTGTTTCATCTTCTGGGGTTAGGTTTTTGGATGTTTATGGTTTTCAATTGTTTCTTAACAATAAATAGGCCTTTGAGCCTTATCGTAACATATTTCAGAGGCATGTAGCTGCCACATCTCTTCTCAGAGATAAGCTACCATTGCCCTAGCTAGTTTATTTCCATTTCTATTTGTAAGCATATTTTAGTATTTTACAGTAATTAAATGAAGTATTATTTCTGCTGCATCTCTATATGTGTGTTTATATTTGTAATTTTTTGCATTCTTGTTTAAATCCAGATCACATGTTGTGCAAGTAAAACTCAGCCATTTTGGCCCTATCCTCTAGTGCACTTTGATCACGAAGATCAATAAACTGCTTGCAGTCCTGAAATGGCATGGTGCCCCTTTGTGCTAGTGTTTTAATCTGAAATTGTAGCCATTTTTTTTAGGTAAAGAGCATAGGATTTAACTGGCATCCTATGTTGGATGGCCTCCAAGGAGAGGTTGGCCATACATGCTAGTTGGTTTTCCTTTTCCTGCAGTTGTCCTCTCTGATTTTCGTATTTTCTCCTTTATGTTATTTTTTCTCATCTCCATTACTTTCTTCCTTCGTTTCCTCCCCTGTTTTAGCATCATCCTCCTTGTGTTCTCTTTCATCATGTTTCTATGTATTAGTTTCTTGTTCATTCATCTCATCCCCATCTAGATCTGTATCTTCTTCTTCTTGTTTTGCCTCCTCCTCAATGACAAAAGGACTAACATCATAGGCGAGGGTTTTGATTTCATCCTCTACTGGTAAGTTTCTGAAGGCTGGCCATGTTATAGGGATCCTGAGGTTTTGGAGGGCATCCTTAATGATGATCCTGATCAACCCATAGTAAACTAACTGCTGGGAATTTCCTTCCTTTACTTTGTTGTTGGAGACTATGAGTGATTGCATCAAGAAATAGGGTATGTTGAGTCTTTGGTAAACTAGTGTTTCTGCCCCAAGTCTTAATTCTTCAAGCATTCTCAAATGGTTTCCATAAAAATACTGCATCTATGGACTCTTTCATTCTCTTTTTACTTATTAAAGAATTTCCTTTTTGCCACCTCTTCACTTATAAACCAACTACCTCTTAACCTTTAGAACTTTTGATTAAATGGTGCATATGAGTGAGTGAGTGGGATACTTACCTGTGTTCTTGATGCCATGTTGCAGTTGTCAAAGATCAGAGGTGCTGCATTATCTATTTGCTTCATGGTCATTCTTCTTCCTCCTCTGCTATATGCTGATGGTTTCTTGGCTTTTGGAGGTGTCTGTGACTAGAGATATGCTGCTGCTGCTACTGTGGAGCTCCTGGATTACCACTTGGCAATGTTTGGTGTCTCCCTTAGAATTTCTTGATCAAGTTTCTAGCTGGTGTTGTGAGGATGATGTAATGAATGGATAGAGGGAGTAGGAGTGTGTGTGTATGCAGGGATGATGGTAATGGTTGAAGTGATTCCATAGAAAACACAATCTTCACCTAAATTGAAGCAATGAAATCAAAAACAATGGAATTGATGGAGGGATGCATGGTAAGGAGTGGAGGAGATCAATATATGTGAGGCAGGGCACCCTTTGGATCTTATCTTTGCTCCTTGATTGTCTTTCTCACCCACCTGCAAATAACAATTATGTTTTTTTCTTTTATTATTATATTTGTTTATTTTTTTTAAAGAAACACCTAGGCTGCCTCAGAGAGGTTTTCACCCTAGATATCTGCCCTAGGCACCTCAAGGAATGTTTTCACCCAGGGATCTTCTTACTCTTTTTCATTTTTTTCTCATCCTTGGGCCGCCTCATGAGGTTTAAAACCCAAATATGGGACTCAGATGCCTCATGGAGGTTTTCACCTGAATCCTTATTATTTTTTCTCCTTTTCAGTGACCTGATGAGGGAGGAGATGAAACTTGCTTCACCATCATCACTATCTTATTGATATCGTCAATGAAATCATGTTTTGATAAAGGCCTCTTGTACATTTTCAATCGATGTCCATTAACTAGCAATGGAATGGCTTCATCATCTATAGTTCTGACTTGCACTGAACCATTTTCATGGCATATTTCCACCACATAAGGTCTGAGCCATCTTGTCCTTATCTTTCCCTTGAAGTCTTTATACCTAGAGTCATATAAAAATGCCTAGTCTCCCTCTTGCAATTACTTCTCCTTAATATGTTTGTCATTCTAGATCTTCCTCTGAAGCTAAACTATCTCTGTATGTAGGAGGGCCTGCATTCTGAATTGATCCAAGCCATTCAAATGGAATAATCGTTCTTTCTGTGCATGACTGAGGTCCATATCTAGTTGGGTTTCCATCCTCAATGTGTTATAATCAAACTCAATGGAAAACAAAGCCTTTTTCCTATAGACCAACTCATAGGGTGTAAATCCAGTGGTGGTCTTCCATGTTATATTATAGGCCCGGGTGGCCTCAACTAGTCTCTCTACCCAATCCTTCCTACTGTTGCTCACTACCCTAGTTAATATGTTCTCCAGTTCCCTGTTGGTCACCTCCACTTGCCCATTATCTTGTGGATGATAAGGAGTGGAGGTCCTATGCTTGATTTTGTGATGGATGAGCAGTTCTTCAATCATGCTAGAGGTAAACTGGCTGCCTTGGTCTATGACTAGCTCTCTAGGCTACCCAAATTTGTAGAATACATTCTCCCTTAGGAACTTAGCCACCTTCTCTTCTTTTGCTGCCTTAATTACCTTGGTTTCAACCCACTTAGTCAAATAACCATTGCACAGAATGATGTGTTGTTTTTGCTTTGAAGGAGGGTTGATAGGCCCAATGAAGTCCATGCCCCACTTGCCAAATGGCTCGAAATTTCATCTCTTGGAGTAGGCTTTCCCATCCTCTGGCACTGATCACACTTACTAATGTACATTTTCACATCCTGATGAAGAGTAGGCCAATAATAGACTGCTTGCAACACTTTGAATGCCATCCTCTTTGCTGCAAAGTGACCTCCACGAGGCCCATCATGGCAGGTCAAAAGAATGTCAAAGACTTCCTCTTCCCTTACACACTTTCTCAAGATTTGATCTGGGCCAAGTCTAAATAGAATGCCCCCAATCCAGGTGAAGGGGGAACTTTTCTTGACTATATTTCTCTTATCGTTGGAGGGCATGTTTGGTGGGAACTATGCTGATACCAAATAGTTTTCTATATCAGCAAACCATGGGGAGAGAACTGAAATAGCAAACAAATTCTCATCTGGTAACTGGTCATCCAGCATTCCTTCTTCACCTGTAGGTAGATTCATGCTAGATAGAAATTCAAAAACAACATTTTCCTTACTAGGCTTATCAATAATAGTTAGATCAAATTGTTGTAATAAAAGAAACCATCTTATAATTCTAGCATTCACATCTGGTTTGTTCATTAAATATTTGATTGTAGCATGATCAGTATGCACAAATGTTTGATAGCATGTAATGTAATGCCTAAATTGGTTTAATGAATGCACAATAGCCAAGAGTTCTTTTTCGGTCACAGTATAGTTTAGCTCAACCTTTGACGGGTTCTTACTAATAAAATAGATGGCATAGGGAAATTTATCCCCTTCCTGACCTAAGGTTGCTCCTATGGCTTTGTGTAAGGCATCAGCATGAATATGGAAAGGGAGGGTCTAGTTTGGGCCTCTAAGGATTGGTGGAGTGGTTAACTTACCCTTTAGAATGTCTAAGGCCTCTTAACAGCTCTTTGACCATATAAACTCAGAATCTTTGGCCAACAACCCAAACAAAGGAGAGGCCACCTTGCTGAAGTCCTTTATGAACCTTTGGTAGTATCCAGCTAACCCTAAGAAACTCATGACATCTCTATGCTTTTGTGGAGGTGGGACCCTTTCGATGATTGCTATTTTGTTTGGGTCCACCTATAGTCCTTGCTGAGATATTGAATGAACTAACACAGTCCCTTCAGTCATTAATAATTCACATTTTTCTGGACTAAGAGACAGGTTCATTTCAATGCATTTGTGCAAAACTTTCCCTAGGTTAGTCAGGGCTTCTTGAAAATCATAGCCATAAGGTGTAAAGTCATCCATATATATTTCCATAGCATCATCTACAAATTCAACAAAAATACTCAAGACTGCTCTCTAGAAACTGACAGGAGCATTGCATAGGCCAAAAGGAAGGACCCTATAGGCAAAATTACCCCAAGGATAGATGAATGTGGTCTTATCTTGGTCTTCTAGGCAAATTTGGATTTGGTTGTACCCACTGAATCCATCTAGGAAGGAAAAAAACTTCTTCCCTGCCAGGCCATTTACACTTGGTCAATGAAGGGTAGGGGAAAATGATCCTTCTTTGTGGCTTTCTTCAAATCCCTATAATCAACAAAAATCCTCCACTTACCATTTTTCTTGGGAACTAACACTAAAGGAGAGACCCATTCACTATCATAGATAGGGTAAATGAATCCTACATCTAGCAGTTTTTGCAGTTCCTCTTTGACTATGTGTTTAACGGTCGGATTCATCCTCCTTTGTGGTTGCCTGACTTGCTTGCAACCTTATTTGATGTATATGTGGTGAGTACACACTGAGGGGTGTACTCCATTCATTTCCTTATAATTCCAAGCGAAGGCTTCTAGGTTCTCTCTCAACATGTTGCATAGCTTTTCCTCTTCTAAAGCAGAAAGAGATGGATTTATTTTCAAAGTTTTCTCTGGGCCAAATTATATGGTTTTGACACAAAGTGGGTTGGAATTGGCTAAACATAAGTCAATTGGATGATTTTTTTGGGTTTCCCTTACTTCTTCTTCTAATGGTAATGAACTAGGAGTTGGACTTTGGAGCAGGTGTTCAATTAAGTCATCCTCATCTTGTTGTCCTCCTCCTATGGTTGCTTCCAAAACATAAAGTTGGACAGAATAAACCTCATCATTTTTCTCCTCCAACCATAAAGGTAAATCATGCTCTAGAGAAGGTTGAGCATGAGGGTATAGGACTAATTGTTTGGACATATGCCCATTCTTGATGGTCATATTCCCAGCTCTGCAGCTAATGTAAGCATCAGTTGTGTCAGACCATGGCCTCCCAAGGATGAGAGGGTAACCAGTAAGCTTAGCCTTAGGCTGGAGAACTAGGAAATCTGCAGGGTACTCCCAGGAGTCAATGGATACCATCACATCCTCCACAATTCCCTCAGGGGTGAGTGTGGAACAGTCTACAAGTTGCAGAACTGTTGTGGTCTTCCTTAATGACCCATGGAGGTTGATCTTCAGCTTAGGCTGGAGAACTAGGAAATCAACAGGGTACTCCCAGGAGTCAATGGATACCATCACATCCTCCACAATTCCCTCAGGGGTGAGTGTGGAACAGTCTGCAAGTTGCATAACTGTTGTGGTCTTCCTCAATGACCCATGGAGGTTGATCTTCAGCATGGTGTCCTTGGTCATCACATTAATGGCAGCCCCAAGGTTAATCAAAGTGTGTGGGACAATGGTGCCATTGATGTTCACATCTACTACAGGGCTTCCAGGGTCCAAATATTTTGGACATAATACCTGGCCCATCATTAAGTCAGACAATTGGCCAATGACATTAATGGTAGGGGCATCCATTTTTCTTCTTCCTGGATGCTTGAAGCACTTCTCCTTAATCAACTTATTATAAATGGGAACATCTTTGATTGCCTGGAGAACAAGGATCTTTACACATATATTTTTCAATTCTCCCAGAAGTTTAGTTTCTTCTGGGGTAGGTTGGAGTGGTTGGGTTAATCTCTCAGGAAAGGGTGGATTTACTTTAAGGTTGCTTTCCTCTCTTTCTTCCTCAACCTCCTTATGTGGAGAGGGAGGTTGATTATCAAGGAGAATTCTCCTAGATCTTAGGTTGATCTCCTGGATTTCTACAACATAAGCTGAGTATGATGCCTCTCCACTATATACTTGTTGAGCCTTCCTATTGTTTGGGTTTGGATCTGGCTGGGCAGGCATCTAGGGTTTCTTAGGTGGAGCAGAGTGCAGGAGTTGTGGTTGGGTAGGTGGTGGAGGCAACAGGGTTGGAACATTATTGAATTGTTGCGTCCACCCCTGGTGTGGGGTATTCCATTGAGGTTGTGGCTCAACATAACATTTAAATGACTGGCTGGCTGGCTGGGAATGATACTGAGATGCACAGGACCAAAGAGGGGCTACAGACCAAGAAGGATGAGGAGGGGGTCCCCAAGAAGGTATAATTGTGGTTTGGTTGGGGTTGTAATATGCATGGGATGACCCTTGCATACCCTGCTTGTATGGTCTAGGCCCAGGAGGCCTCCTTTGGTTGATGTAGCAAAGCTGCTTAGTGACCCCTTCAGCTCCTTGATATACAACTTTGATTCCAGGTAAATAAGGGCACTTGTCTGTGGAGTGGTTTTCTTCACAGACTAAGGAAATCTTAATACAGTTTAATGGACATTCATTCCTAGGATGCCTCTTGGTGCATCTAGGACAGAAGATGGCCAAGGCTCTCTCTACTTCCTCTTGCTTCCTTTTGATGTTCATGATGTCCAATTGCAAGGCAAGGATTTGCAGCCTATCACTTTTGAAATCTTCCAACATATTTCCAATTTCACCCTTGATGGATGAGTTGGAGGATGATGTACTGGCCATAGGTTAACTACCCCTACCCATTTTCCTGGCTGCCCTAGAATGGTTTCTAAAGACAGTCTTGATATCCTCATAGGGTAATTGGTAGATATCTCGTCCTGCTATCATATGTAAGGTATCTAGAAAATCTTCCCTTACTCCTCTAAGCAGGACCAGCTTTAGTGACTCAGGGTCAAGTGTGCACCTCACCCTTTTGTAACTGAGTTGGAATATTTCTTCATAGTCTTCTAGGGATTCGTACTGGCCTGGTCATCCTGAAAATCTCTTCTTTATTATTCAATGACCTACAGTAGTCCCTATATTTTTTGTTAAAATCTCATTGCATCTGAGCCCAATATTTGATGCTATCTCTAGGTAAACCCATGAACCAGGGCAATGCTACATCCTTGAGGCTAGATGGAACATTTTTAACTTTTCCTCATCATTTTTATAGACATAGGTTTAGCATATAACAAAAAACTCGAATAGGAAAGTTTTAAGTTCCTTTGTGGTCAGCCATGGAAACAAGGTAGAGCGGAGGGGCTTATATTCTTCATCTTAGTGTCCCCATTGGTCTCCCTGATGGGGAAGGTACCCTCAATTCTTTCTTTATTTCCTCTGTCATTTCGGTTTTCAACCATTGGTTCAGTAGGAATGGGTTCTTTCTCTTCTTCTTCCCCTGTAGGTTCCTCAAATATGTAAGGTTGCTCACCTAAAGGGTCTTCCAATTCACCGTCACTGAAGAAGAGGGAAAGTTGACTGTTGAATGCAGTGGGGGTGTTTGACAAGAATTTCCCTTAATTGTCCCTATTCCTACGAGGCACGAAAGGAAATGCTTTTGGGTTGGTTTTTGTAAGATTTTTTAAGATGGAAAATTCTACTTGCAGAATGAAAAGGAAAGTAGATAATGAAAACTGAAAGAAAGGAAGAAACTATATTACTTTTGTAGAAATAAACTAATGGAAGAAAATTGGAGACTAGAAATATAAGAAAGTAATAATTCTACCTAGACACCTCCCTGGAAATGACGCCAAAAAGTGATGAGCCTAGGTATTGCAACAAGAATGTTGCAACTACCAGGGCTACCAAATTTACTTATCAACTTGGGGTTCGTACAAACTTGGAGGTGACAGTGCTATATGCACAAATAGAAGTGAAGGTCCTACTTGTTGTCATTGTTTATTTGGCAACAAACCCTAAGGGTTCCAAAGCCAGACTTCTATAGGGTCAGAAGAGCAAACCTATTCTAAGAGAGAGATACTCTATTGCAGTAATGAAGAAAACAACATGTAATGATAAACTACACCATAACCTAACTAACCATCTAAATAGCCATGCTAACAAAATTTCTAAATCAACACTAACCTAATGTTGCTACCTAAGTTACAGAGGTAAAGAGCATCAAACTATACTAAGGTGTAAGCAAAGAAACTTAAGCTAAATCAGTTTTCAAGCAGAAGAGCAATCAGAGGTCGAAATCAATGAAAGGAGGACGTAAGGATGTAGTAGCACATAGGGACTGTTGGATTGATCAATGAGCAGAAGATGGACAATGGAGATCTTATCGTGGGGGCTTAGGCGAATAAATGAATGAATAGTGTTAATGAAGTAGATGAACAGTAGAGATCTTATCGTGAAGGATTAAGTCAAGAGATGGGTGGACAGGGTAACAAAGCAGATGCACGGTGGAGATCTTATTGTGAAGGCTTAAGTGACTAGATGGATGAATAGGGTGAATGCACAGGATGAAAGGATAAAGTCTTATCACATAGGTTAAGTCAAGAGATGGACGGACAGGGTAACAAAGTGATGAATGACTGAAATCTGATCGTGAGGATTAAGTCAAGAGATGGACACATAAGATTAACCGGAGGATGGACGGTAGGGATCATATCAAGGGAAAAGGAAATGTGTGGAAATGATGGAGCAGGTTTCTATGGCGATAAGTAGTTTCTTGCGCGCCCTCAAGGCCTTAAGTAGAATTGTGAAATTTCACACGATTAGCCTTACTGTGTGACACGTAGCATGAGAAAGCCACTTTTCTTGCATTCTCTCAGGTGGATAATGGTCGTGCAATAATCCATGCGAGATTGCGTAATATCTGTTGGATCAGGCAGGGCTAATCAATGATGGAAATTGGCCAAGATAGTTGGCGATCAGGTGATGCGATAACCATCAGATTAAGAAACAGATCGACGGTGGAGATTAAAGCGCATAAAGTAAGTGGAAGACTTCACGCAAGGCAGAATTTGGAGAAGTTAATGAATTAGGCAATGATTGTGAAGGTTTGTTGTGGATCGGACAGTGAGGAAGAGATGCATGAAGAACATGTTGAAGGAGTTTTCAAAGGAAAACGACAGAAAAACCAGTGAGGGTGAGCAAATAACTGCATCGAAAAACAAACTCTATAGCTCATGCGAGAACCAGAAACCTATGTTTTTGGGGTTGGTGAAGGGTCTCTTCCTCAAGTCATGGTCCCAGAGGGAGGAGATGAGGCCAAGAGATCTACGCACAACCTTATGGTGATATTTTCTCCTAGCTAAACTGTCAACTGAAAGAAGGCACAAATGGAAGTAAACTATAGTAAATGCAGCTACGGAAGAAAATGAATAGAAAAACCATGAATAATCTACGCTATACTACTATAATGAAAATGAAGCTACTTAAGCAAATAAAACAGAAAACCATGAATCTACTTAAGCAAATGAACCAAACCAGGAAGCTACTTAAGCGAATGAACAAAACATAAATAAATGTTACTTAAGCAAATGAACAATGAAAACTAGGAATCTATGCTAGCATACATGTACAATAAAGAGGAGCTTTGGTTGCTTGGGTTGGGCCCTAATCCAAGAGCTTTAGCCCTCTGAGTTAACTCAGTGCTCGCTCAAAATGAAACTCATTCTCATTATCAAAACCATAGATTACATAACAAACTGTCACAAGTCTTGTAGCTCAGAGATAAAGCAGAGTTTTACAATAAAAACCCGAATCCTACTGAGGTCCTAAGCCTCTCTATTTATACATCTGAAGTCTCTAACGAATTCCTTCAAATCAGGAAGGCTTGACTCCAAACTCAAGAAAAACTAGTTTCTGTCCCTTTCACTTGCTCAACTGTCTTCTAGTGTTCAAAGTGATGGTTTTTTGCACTCCGAGCTGATGGAGGAATATTTGAATGGAGAGGTAGTAAATCAGTAGGATTTACCTCCTATAATTACTCTCCCTTGTCCCATTTGAGTTTTGACCAAGGTATTTGCCATAGTTCCTTGCTTTTATCCTTTATGTCTGCATTTTTCCTTGCTTGTATCCTTTATTCCTGCATTATATGCACATTAGACCACCAAGCAAAATATCCAACTCTAACTCATCTCATAAACAAAATATAATCAAAAGTATGCAATAAGGTGTGAGAATAGTTGGTTTGAATAAGCTAGGAGGTGAATTAAGGCCAATTAAGGCCCATATAATTACACAATGATGAGGCTCATCAAAAATCACTTCCACAAGTAGTAAAAGTAAGTTCGTCACTATGGATGTAGCACACAAGCCAACTCCTCCAGACACTTTGACAAGCTCTCCCGCACTAGATTACAACATTTTTGATGAAATGAAGAAGGCTCACATGAATATCTCGTTATTCAAACTAACAAACATCATGAGCCAGCAAGACATGCTCTTACGCGCACTTGGAAAACCCATCTCAGGTATCAATACTTCTTCAAAAAATGAAGTTGAATCTGGTAATTCCTTTATTTCATTGGAGTCCGTACTTATCGATTTAACTTTTGATGTAAATACTCTCTACCTTTCATTTTTGTTAACATTTAAAATTTTCAATTGTAATGTACAAAAATGCTAAGTTGGTTCTAGTGAATTGGTAAACGTAATGCCTCTATCTGTCGCAAAGAAAATCAACACAAAATGGTACAAAATAGATGCATAAATTATTCAGCTGGACAATACTCATGCCCATGCAATTCGTGAACTTAGATATGTGCTTATCCATTTAACATCCGATGATCGAGTTCAACAATGTACAAACATAGTAATTGTGGACATACCAGAAGAATATGGGGTATTTTTCAGTAGAGATTGATCCAACAAGATACAAGAGTAATTTTCTATGGAATCATCATATTTATGGCTTCCTCACAAGGGTATAAATAATCAGATCTAAGTGAACTCAGAGAGATACAAGAAACATATTGTTACTGCCTTAAATGGAAAGAATGAACCAATGGCTTTCACAAACCTTATTTTTGGAAACTGAACTGGGATGTTATCTTTCTCATCCATCCCCAACCCCACCAGATACACAATTGGAGCTCCTTCCTAGTCCAACTAGTGAAAATGATGTTTGTACAGTTAGTAGTAGTAATAATAATAGTACTAGTGTAGTATGTAGCCCTTGTACATATGATATGTGGACTTTGTATTTTGATGGTTCCAAAATGCAAGAGGGCTCTAGAGTTGGTTGTGTTTTAATAGACCCATGATAGAGAAAACATCTGATCTCTAACCACTTGGAATTTGAGTGCACGAAGAACACTACGGAATACGAAGCACTCATATTGGGTTTACAAAGAGCCATCGACCTCAACGTTGTAGTTCTTAAAGAAATAGGTGACTCAAAAATTATCGTACGATAGGTATGTGATACCATACATTATGTGTCACCTCATCTCAAAAGTTACCAATAAGAGGTATGGAATTTGATTTCACATTACCAAGCTTTTTAAATTATATATGTTCTTAGAATGTGTAATGTAGCTACAGATGCATTGGCAAATGCTGCTACTAGGTTGTCACCACTGAGGGATGATTTTTTTATAGAAATTATTTATAAGCCATCCATCCTTGATAAAATTTCTAGTTTATGTGTTTTTAATGATGACCAGCAGATACTACACTTCATGGCCAACACTGATGTTTTCACATATGCAGCAATCAATGAAGATGAGCACGAGAAGGAACTGCAAAATGCATCTAGTACAGTAAAAGGAAACCTCATGCCGAAAGGCATGGTATCATTGGAAAAGTCTTATGCCTTGTAGAACCATTTTTGAGGTCCTGTCAATGCTAAAACCCACAGTTCCATGTTGTCACACGAGCAAATCAATTTGGGAATAGAAAGAGATCTCAAGTTTGTCAATCTTGGTACTTATTGCACACCACAAGAGTGGCAAGCCTTTATTCTATTATTCAAGAAGTACCAAGATGTATTTGTGTGGGCGTATGACGATCTAAAAAATTATGACACGTGAATCATCCAGCATGTAATTCCAATCAAAGAAGGGGCCAAGTCGTTCCAACAAAACTTGCAGAAGGTACATCCTATGCTTGAGTTTCTTATTCAAAAGGAGTTAAGGAAGTTGTTGGATTCTCTGATCATTTATAAAGTGTGACATTCTACTTGTATTTCAATCTTGGTCCCTATAAGGAAGAAGTCTGGGGAAGTCTTCTTGTGTGTTGATTTCCACAACTTGAAACATGACTCGGATAAAAACAACTTCCTTGTGCCATCTATGGAGCAGATATTGCAATCCATATTGGGTCAGAAATTTTTTCTTTATTATATGGGTATTCGAGATACAATCAGGTTCTAGTATCAAAGCTTGAGAGACAAAAATGACATTCTGTACTAAGCGGGGTACGTTCACGTTCAAGAGAATTCCATTTGGGTTGATTAATGTTGATGCAATATTTCAACCTTCCATGGAAATTGCATTCCATGGATTGATTGGAGAAAGTGTGGTGGTCTACCTTGATGATCTTACAATATTTTCTAAGAAGAGATTTGACCACATATGCCATTTGCGGAAAAATTTCCAGTGATGTCACAAATATGAGATATTTATTAATTCCAAGAAGAGTATTTTTGTAATGTGCAAGGGTAATCTCTTAGGCCACTAAGAGTGGGATTAAAGTAGACCTCAAAAAGGTCAAAGAAATCATGCAGATTCCCTTCCCAATAAACAACAAATCTATGCAGTCCTTTCAGGGGAAAATAAGCTTCCTCCATAAATTCATCTCCAATTACACTCATATTTTCAAACCAATACATGATATGGTGAAGAAGGAAGCAATCTACAAATGGGATAAAAAGGAAAAGTATGAATTTTCCCATATAAATCAAGTTATCACAGAAGCACCTGCACTATACAACCCATATTTTAGCAAAGATTGTTTGCTCTACACCTTTTCTTCTGACACTTATCTCACCGTCGTGCTTATGCAAAAGGATGATCAAAATAATGAGTAGCCTATATCCTTTATAAGTGCTAGTATTCAAGGACCCAAACTCAATAATTTCACCATTAATAAACAGGCTTATGCCGTATACAAGGTGGTGAAGCACTTGTTTGTTCAATAAGAGTTGCATGAGAGAAAAGAGAATTGGATGACTAGTTTACAATAATATCACTTAGAATTCAAACGAGTTCACATAATCAAGGGCCACATTTTTTATCAACTAGAAGGAGAAGTAGTGGATGCAAAGGAAGAAGAATATATTTCAAGATGGGGGCAAGAAATTGAAATGTATAATGTCAAGCCAGCTTCCCCCCCCACACCATTGTAGACTCTTGGTATACAAATGTGTTCCAACACCTTGAGCACGACACCGTGCCCTCCCATTTATCTGCAAGACAAAAGAGGGAAGTTAGAATCAAAGAATTATCTTACCAATTGGTGCATGGGGTTGCTTTTAAGAAAGCACCATAACAGAATATTTATCAGGTGTTTATAAGCACATGATTCAAAGAAAGTACTACACGATCTCCATGACAAACCAAACAAGGGACATTTCACAGCTAACAAAACTATGCATAAATTTATGCGGATTGGTTTGTATTGGCCTACATTATTCAAAGATACTCATGCTTACACCTACAAGTGTCTAGTCTGTTAGAGGTGTGTCAGCTGAAACAAGAAGTCAACCACCACATTGCAAACTATCACAGTGCAAGAACCTTTTCAACAATGGGGCTTGGATGTCAATGGAGAAATATTTCTGCATTCATCAAAGTGACACCACTATATTTTCACTGCCACAAACTAATTTATGCAGTGGAAAAAATCAGTTACACTTAAACATGTGAATGATCAATAAGTGATCAACTTCCTTAAACAAAACATCATTTCCAGGTTCGACATTTCCGACTTTAATTGTTTTCGATAATGAAATGTATTTTTTGTCATTGAAATTATATGAGTTTGCATTATAAAATTGAATTGTATTGAAGCATCCAGCTAATTATTATCCATTAAGGGAATGGTCTTGTTGGATCAAGAAATAAGAACCTTATCAGTATCATCAAAGATACCATATTCTATGAACAGAGCAACTGGCACTCTCCTTTGATAAATGCTTCGTGGGTTGACCTAGTCACACCAAAGCCCTCTCTAAACACCTCCCCTTACTTCCTAGTGTATGGAAAAGAATTCATCCTCCATCCTAACATTTACTTGCCTGCTCTCCAGATTTCTTAGGAATCCCAAGGCAAGCCATGCTAATTAATGCAGCACAAGATGGACACTCTTCACAAGTTGCAGAAAGAAAGGGTGAAAGAAAAAGAAATATTTTCACTTCATCAGAACTGTATCAAGAGGTGGCTTGACAAGAAGTCTGCAAGGAAGAATAACTTTAGTGTGGGTGACTTAGTCATGAAGTGGGATAGAGGCCACATGGAAAAAGGAAAAAAAAAAAACCAAGTTTCAATCCCTATGGATTGGACCAATCACAGTCCACGAAAATTTTGGTAAAGACACATATCATCTACAAATACTTGACGAGAGGATTGAATTTCTCCTTATCAATGCCCAAGACATAAAACATTATTTTCAATGAAAATATGGGACTGTGCCCTACACTTTGTACATAGTGCTTTCTTTTTTCTTTCATTTTGGTTTTGTTTTCTATATGTGTCATGTAAATAAATGTTGTGTTTCAACATGTTTCCTGACTTCTTTTTGTGTGACTGATTTAAAAGAGAGCCTTGTGACACTTCAACATTTGGCTAACCTTATATCCATCTTCCTTTTCTTGGTTATATCTTCTGGTCGATGAAGTTCTGACTAAAAATACAATTCATTCGTAAGGAGAGTTTTGGTTAAACCATGAACCTGTGTCTATTCAGGAAAATCTCATACCTCACTTGGTTTTATGCTTTCATGTTTTCATGCCTATCCAATTAGTAGAGGAGGAGAAGGGGAAAATATAAATGAGAAAACTTAAATCAGAGGTCTTCATATGCTTCTATGAATGAACAACCTCTTTTTCTCTCAATAATTCGGGATCCCTCTTCCAATCATAAAATGAATAAATGCCAATTCATAGTCCTATAAAATAAATACATGAAGGTGAAAGAAGAGAAAGGCTTCCTGCACAGAGAGGTGAAGAAAACAACTTCGTCGGGGTACCTTCCAAGCTTTCCAGTAGTGGAGAGATGTTTGTGATCATGTAGTGACTCCATTGGGGTACTGTCTAGGCTTGCTGGTAGCATAGAAACAATAGAGATGAAAAAAAATACTCTGAAAATATTAAGCTCGCAAACTTCACTAGCCTTCCCAACTCAAACTTTTGCAATATCATTGAATTTTATGATCTGTTCAACTGAGATAGGTATAGAGGGGACTATATTTATTCACGGGGTAAGTGGGGATACCAAGGTAATCCACGTGATGAATCAATACTCCCCGAAGAACCAAGGCCCTGCACAGAAGAGTTAACCAAGGAAAAGAAACTAGAATTTTACTACCATGTCACCAAGTGTTGTCGTTACTACAACACCCTCCAAAAATTTGTCTTATGCTCAATTTCAAAGCCTTCTTTGGTCATCTACATTGTTTTCACAAACTTTGAAACTCATTTCATGTATTTTCTTGAGGATTTTCTGTCTTGTGTGCAAGATAGGAAAGATGTCGTCTTTTCGCATATCGATTATCGCAACATGTCTAAAAGACTATTCTGGTGGTTTCAAGACATCTCCGTTATGTAAATGAGTTATTTTAACAATTTAAATATCATTCACACTCATTTCCAAAGTTTCAAGCACTGTTGCATAAGTGTCATCATTGTCATCGCAAAGTGTATCTTAAGTTTCGCACTTATCATAAAATTGTCATAAAGTTGGCACATGGGGGGAAATGCATTTCCATGTGTCTTTTATGATCTATGTTGTTATTTCATCAACTATTATAAGAGTGTGATCATATTCAAATTTTTACACTATTCATATCAACCTCACCAATCCCGCATTGTCATTTTCTGGAAAGCTTCTTTACCAAGCAACCTAGCTTCACCTGGCCTCTCTAAACTGCACAATGTGTAGTCTTAGTCCTCAGTTGTGACATTGCTTCTTGTCACTGCACAATGCATTATTCGTGTCTCTTAGGGCTACTGCACTATATAGTTTATGTGCCGAAGCCCTCACCTTGCCCCCCAGAAGTGCGCAATTTTTTCTCTCATCCTAGCCCTAACTGTGCAGTGTGAAGTCTGTAGCCTCAAGCTCATCCTTGAGCTACTGAAGTGCACAAATGTGTAGTGGCCTAGCGTCTCTTATCTCTCGGGACTACACAATGTATTCACGTAGTTCTCATCCCCTCACCTTGTCACACTAACTCTTGGAATTACATAGTTTTTCCCCTCAACCCATCCTGAACCGTGCACTACGTAGTCTCAAGGCTCCCCTTGCTACTTGAACTACAAAATTGTGCAGTCAATGAGCCCTTTTCCCAACCTTCCATCTGGTTTCATCTCAGTCAATGGATCAACATGCTCAATCTTAGACTAGAGGGTTTTTGGACTTATGTTTTCTCATCATGAGTGAATTGTAGAAACAAGTACCTTATTATGTCAACAAAATATGATGAAGAAGAAGATGAAGGAGTGAAACATGCTAAAATACCATCTTGTGTTTGATAATGTGAGCTGATCAATTAAGATAAATCAAAGGGACAACTATTTGCGATCATGATTCAATACTTCAGATCATTGAGCATCCCTTATCACCAAGCCATGCAGAGGTGAACAGATGAAGATGTACAACACACAGTGGCAGCAGTGGCTTGAAATTTCCACATCATCAATCAAGTCTATGTTAGAAGTTCCATGTCATTTCATGTCATGATTTGTCACATGCTACACCATTGTGGTTAATGATGTAAATTACGTTTTGAAAATGTATTGTAAAGTGGAAGTCCACAGGACATGCATGGAATATGAAGAGTCATGTAATGTTGGAAAGTCATAGGAAGTCAAACAATCATGAGGTTAGATGAAGAATCATAAAGAAGGTGAAACATCACTTTCCCATTGTTATATATACACCCTCATTGTAATATCAAAGGACTTTTCACCTTGGCTCCTCCTGCAAGGCGTTAGAGAGATAAGCTAGTTCTTTTGACGAGCAAGGAGTGGCTCCAATGCTCCACTATTGGAGCTACTTGTGTTCATTGTATACATTTGTCTTGGTAATTTTACTTAATAAAATAATCCCTATTGTCCATCATGTTATTCATGCATGGATTATGGATATTTGTGACACTATTCTATGAATGTTTCTTGATGTTTGTTTCATATGTGCTAAAGTAGCTGAACTATTTTGGTTATTTTGGTACTCATCATATTGAGAATGTGTTCTAATTTCTATCATTGTTGTCACATCCTTGTGGACTACTTTGTTGGATATTAGACAAAATACTCCTCATTACATTGGTTGCACCGACTGTCGCTTCTCTATGGACTATTCCACTTGATTTTTTACGGATCCTTCTTGTTTATGTGTATCTCTACTAGGGTGATACTAGTACCTCTCTCTTAGAGGCTCACCTTTCCTCCCCTCTATAGTGAAATAAGTTTGGAACACATACGATCAGACACTCACTAGGCACACTCCCCTTGAATTTTGAAGGCATATTTGCATTCCTCCCTCTTGTTGATAGCTAGAGCCAAGGCATATCTTTAAGATAACTGGAAAACGTGCCATATTCCGAATGGGGATCCTATCCCAAATGATGTGAGGCCTAATTGCAAACACATATAAGGGAGACCCCTTGAATGTTGGCAGGTCAAGCACCATCAATAGGATCTATATTGAGTCTTTGTCGACTATCATTATAATTGTAATGTGAACTTGTGTATTCCTCTTTTAATATAAATTATATTATTCTAATTTTTATTTCATATAAAATTACTTACCTTATGGTTTTCCTTTGCACCACAAGTTATTATGTAGGGCCCTCTACCTGATTTGTGTTGCAAGTTCCTTTATCTAATTAGACAGGTTTTAATTTCTATTTATGTTTTGCAAAAAACAAAAAAAAAACAAAAAATTGTTATCATTTCAGTTCTTTAACATTCATATGTCCTTCCTTGAAAAAGCGTGGATTGCCTATAAAGGTTAGGCTCTAAAGGTTGAAGAAAAACAATCCTTTTTAAGTAATTGCAATATTATTTGATCCATTTAATGGAAACAATGTACTATGTTCAAAGCTCGCAAAATGATTTTGTAAACATATTTCTAGTTATCCAAGAAAGCTTTAGCATTTTACGTTCCTCTTAATAGAATTTTATATTTTAATTGCAAACTGTGGATTCCCCTACAAAATTTAGGAACTAAAGGTTGAAGAACATAAGTGCTTCTTAAGGAAACATAGAACCATTTAATGCCTCTAATGTTAAACAATGTACTATGAATGGAGTATGAAAAGTTCTCTTGAAAACATAATCCCTATGATCAAACAAACCTTTGTAGCACTTTAATTTTTAGCCTAATTGAATTTTATTACTAGTGGGCTATCACGAGCTAAGAGTGATCAAATCTCTTAAGCTGTGAATCACTTTTAGAGTGAAACATAGAAATTTCAATGTTTAAATTGCATTTTTCAATGTATACATGGATTTAATGCCTTGAAGATCTCCATAAGAACTTGGATTGTGTAGAATATACAATTTAAACTTACAATTCCAATAAATGTTCGCTAGATTTAAAATGACTAAAAAATATACCTAAAAATGGAACAAAATGTAGAATAGTGAAAGTACTTAAAATACTTAATTCATATATATATTATTGAAATATTTTAATTATAACCCAAATTATTGCTTAATATTACATATTAATTTTATATTAAGAATTGAAATAATTACACATTTTCTTACTTTCAATTATTTTTCACTTTGAAAGATATATATCTATATATATATATATATATATATATATATATATATATATATATATAGATAGATAGATAGATATATATATATATATTGTCAATCAAACCATCCAAATTATATTACCATGTTGAAAACAAGTACATACATAGTTTCATCAACTCGTCCAGCCTCATTTTCACTGGATTTGTTAGCGAGGAGAGCTAGAATATAGAACAACAGATTTACCAGTTTACATGTTATTTCCAAAGGGATGCAAAGCCATATTAACTAAAAAACTAACAAAATAAGCAAACAACCTATCAAATGAATTTCAAGGTGGAGAACATGGATGATGCATGTTTACCGTAGATAGATGACCTTGCTGCTCGTGCATGTGGAAGTCTATGTGTTCCAAACGGGTCTCCAGATCTTGTAGGCATCCATTTGTTCACCTTTGGCTTCTGCGAACATTCTCTAGTTATCCCATAATTTTAGATTGAAAGAATTGAATGTCATTCCAGTATGCCACCATTTCATTATGATCCCCATACCTATGATCACGAAGGATATCTAGGTTGGCTTGGATTCCTTGCAATTGAGCACTAATTTATTCCATGGAGGGAGCCTGCACGACATTAATAAGAGAAGGAACAAGGTTTTTTACTATCTCTTCTTCTCTATCTAGACTGGTTGATCATTCCTCGTTGGAGGAAGAGGCTCCACCCACATTGGTGATGGGGTTTCAATGACGTCCTCCTCCTCTATAGGGTCATCCTCTCTACCACGACATACCTGCATACAATGGGAATTCATTGGATATAGAATAGCTCCATACCACTTGACCTGCATAGCCACAACTATACGACAAAACCCTAATTCCCCACTGCGAGACACCACGGTGATAGGGGGCGAAAATACCAGATCCACCATCCTAGAACAAGAGGCTCCTAGACTCCCCAACACTATAATAGTAACACTACAAATTCCATGGAACAACACCAAGATCCTCCTAGTCCGTTGGATACATGTTTAGGTTAGGTTTCTTATCTTGTGGGTCATTTCTATTTCTTTAGTCATCAATGGATCATGTATCCACAATACTTGACCTTCATTCTCCATAAATAAAATAATCATAAGAAGATTTAGCAACGGGAAAGGGAAAGATACTAGCATCTTCCATGGGAGACTTTAGCTTGATTTGAGGCACAAGCCCAAAGAAAAGAAAATGGTCATAGAGGTGAAGAGCTTCTTCCATGAATAGAGCCTTATGTTAGCTAAAGTTTCAAGTGATTAATTGGATAAGAGGGTTTAGGAGGAAAGAAAAACCTTAATTTATGGTCATTCCTTCATTGAATTGGATGGAAGGGTGGGTTAAAGGTTCAATTTACTCTAGAATTAGGGAGACAAAGTTCTTAAGAATAATAGAGACTTATTGTCTAGTTAAAACTCTAATTGCTCAGGATTTGGTAGACAAAGAGTAGTAGTGGGTCATTCTACACATAACTGAAACCTTTTAAAAGGTAAGATTGAAGTAGTCTATAATGTAGCCTTCATCATAGGTATTCACCAAAAATATGAGATTAAATACCAAAATTAAAAGTATTGTGGCTCATAAGGCGTGCTAGCAAATTCCATCATTACTGAGGGTGATTTGATACCTTCTAGTTCTAAGTAGTATGAAAACTAAGAGAAAATGGAGCCAATCTACTAGCCTGATGATGAAAAGGCACTGTCACCCAAATTTTGAAACATAGTTTTGTTTGTCTACTTTAATAAATTTTATTCATAAATATAAGATGTTATGTGTGTGTGTGTTATAATAAAACAATATATCGTTCAATAATTATTCGAATATCTTGTTGCCTTTATATAATGTGAACTAATCCCTAGATCTTATATAGATATATCTATATCTATATATATATATATATATATATATATATATATATATATATATATATATATATATATATATATATATATATATATATATATATTCCCCAAGGAAAAATCGTAATTTTCATTGATAGTTTGAAAATTACATGTTGTAGATGCTAGTAGCATATGCTGTAAAAGTGGTCAAAGCCACTGATTGTGTTGTTCTATCCAAAAATGAATCTATCCCAAGCATGGGACAATGTTTAAATAATTACAAATGATATGTTCTAGAAATATATATACATAAAATGTACAATAACAAAAGTTAAATACATAAGAAAAGCGCCATATAAGACATAACATCAGGGTCTGTTGGCCCCATTCCACTACACGTCATCATATGGATGATGGTAGTAGTTGTAGCATTCCTGATCAATCTGTTCCCTGATCAACTAGATTCCCCCATGGCTGGTGGGAAGTTTCTTTGGATAGCTGATCAGAAATTTGTTTGTGCTCCCTATATATATATATGATGACAAGAGATATATTCAAAATGAGTCCTCAACATCAGTGTGTGATCCAAAATATGCTAGAGTGTTTTAGTCACCAATTTATGATAATCTGTGAGTCACCAAAAATATGTAAACGACAAAATCATTTCTCAAGTGCAAAAAATAATATATGACTGAGAGTAATGAGTTCAGCAAAGTTGTTTGTCCCATCCCCCAGACCCATCTGGATCTTATAGTAGTGGTTGTTATTGATATGAAGAAGGATGCCCCCGCCACAGCCATGATACTACACCGAGCCATCAAAGTATGCCCATGGAGTATTACCATCAATAGTCTTAGTAGTGATGTTGAGCACAGTGGTAACACGGCCATCCACTGGGATGCTATGATATATACAAATAAGATGTGCAATAACATGCATCCATCAGGGGGTGGTGTCAATGAAAATTGTTTTGTTCCTTTGTAACCAAATACACAAGAATATTAGAATAGGTAGTTTACGAATCCTGTGTGATTGTGCAGTAGTCCACCAAAGATGCCAAGACTCCAAGATGTCAACCCCATGCCATATATATATATATATATATATATATATATATATATATATATATGATGAAAAGAGATATAGTCAAAATGAGTCCTCAACATCAATGTGTGATCCAAAATATGCTAGAGTGTGTTAGTGTCGCATGCATATTGATGATTAAACCAATTTATGATAATCTGAGTCACCAAAAATCTATAAACGATGACATCCTTTCTCAAGTGCAAAAAATAATATATGACGAAGAGTAATGAGTTCAACAAAGTTGTTTCTCCCATCCCCCAGACCCATCTGGATCTTATAGTAGTGGTTGTTATTGATATGAATAAGGATGCCCCCGCCATAGCCATGATGCTATACTGAGCCATCAAGTATGCCCATGGAGTATTACCATCAATAGTCTCAGTAGTGATGGTGGGCACAATGGTAACATGGTCATCCACCAGGATGCTATGATATATACAGATAAGATGTGCAGTAACATGCATCCATCAGGGGGTGGTGTCAATGAAAATTGTTTTGTTCCCTTGTAAACAATACACAAGAATATTAGAATAAGTACTTTATGAATCCTGTGTTATTGTGCAGTAGTCCACCAAATATGCCAGGCCTCCAAGATGTCAACCCCATGCCATCTAGTTTGAAGTTGTAGATGTGTAGTAACTTCAAGCTAGGTAGAAATAGTAAAAGGGAAAGTAACAAAAAGATTGTCAACATATTCCAGATCCTGTTTTAAGAGAACACACCAGGATAGCCCATGATAGGAAGGATTTTTAAGGTTATCCCCAGTAGGAACCTTATTCGGGAGAATGCACCACATTAATAATTTGGTTCTAGGTGGCACCTTCAACTTACAAAGAACAGTCCACCACCAATATGTGATAGGTGGTTTGTGATCCGAAAATATATGAAGATAACCAATCTTTGGGGAGTATTTTTCGTAAGGAGAGTGTTCCCATATAAGATCATCATCCCCATCGGAAATCCGAACATGGGATTCCATAAGTGAGTTTATATATGAATGCCAAATGGCATGCCAGATGGGAGGGATGCCCAAAATGCCAAATGATATCCAGGTTTGTCTGAAGATATTAGAGTTTCCCTGATCAACAATATGGGCCAGTTGAGTGAAGCCTAAAATTGAGAGATAGTGTATCAGATCCTAGGGAAGTTGATATGCGTTCCCATAACTAGTCCATGGATCCAACCCAATGCGAACCAGATTTCCATTGCCAATCTTCCAAGTCAATCCATCCCTGATATATACAAGTGAGTTTAGGACTTCCCTCCAAACCTTTGAAATATTTGTTCTATCCAAAGTTGAAAGTTAGATCCAGTCGAGGGGGTGGAGAGGGGAGATATAATTTTGAGTGACCACCTCTGCCCAATGGTTTTTGGAGGTGAGGATATTCTAGCCCAATTTGGTTGCCAAGGCATTGGAAAATATATCTATATTTTTCATTCCCCAGCCTCCCCATTTTTTTGGAAGAGATAGTTTATCCCATCTAGCCCAACCAAATATGTGCCCTTCATGCATTTCCTTCCAAATGAATCTACATCATAGCTGTTGTATTCTGTTGAGGATACGTTTCGGTACCCAAGAAAGTGACATCCAGCATACCGGAGTAGCTTCCAAAACAAATTTGATGATGACAAGTCTGTCTACCTTGGAGAACCATCTATGGTGCAAAATATTCAGTCGCCTTTTGATTTTAGCCACTACCCAAACCCAATCTGCAATCTTAAACTTTGCAGGCTTTAGATGAAATCCCAAATATTTGAGACCTTCTTTAAAGGGAAGAAAGGTAAAAGGGAAGCGTTGTTGAGTCAAGATAATTTCATTAGGAGTGCATCCTGTAGTCGATCCACGTCCGAGTGTGAAGAAGGACCTTTCCAAGACATTTTACTTTCATGATGTGTTAAAATTGCATTTTAAAAGAACATTAACAAATACAGCTACAGACTGTAAGGAAGAGGAACATAACAATCATCAACACATGAAAACAAAAAAAACCATTGATAACAGAGTTCGTCCAGGAGGGACTACGTCTCTGGGCCTTGGTGTCAAGATGGTGTAGGCCGCTGCATTATGTGTTGTCAATAAGGTAATGTAGATAGAGATGATGTCTCGATCATACAAGGAAGAATGCCCTCACGCAGGAGTGGCCCTAAGAGATGTTCCATAACTAGAACTGTTAATCAAAAGACTCCTATCAGTATGACACAAAAATAGGCATGGTGCGCATCCCGCCAATGTGGCACAAAAGGGATGTCAAAGAGAAACACATGCATGACGACAACAAGAGTATCCCAACAACATACAACAAGGGATCTCAAAGCATAACATGATAGGTTACGACATAAAGTACATCACATAAAAAGATTCTGCATAACATGAAGCAAGGAATCATGACAACATGAAATAAACAAGATCCTCCATCAACATCAATCATGGATCTGTACAATATAATGCATAAATAAGAAGTACATGAACACATCATATACCTGACAACCAAGGGCCATATGAAGAAGTGGATGTCTCACTGCTGAAGCTGCTCGGACCATTGCTCTCACGGCATCAATCTCATGAAGATGGTTGCTCACACATGAATGTGAACATTTGCACTGCACTTAGAAAAGTGACTAGAAGAAGAAATAAGAGAATAAGAAATCTGAAGCCACCATCAACTTTGTGGCATTGAGTAGTGCTAAATTGACTATCCAAAATCCAAATTCTGAGAAGTTGAAAATTCTGGGCTCAAGGAATCTTCTAGATTCCCCAGGTTTCCTTAAAGATTTTGTTCCATGGATGGACTATAAATCTATAGCTTAGATGACAAATCTAGTCTTGCATTGTGATCCCTATGAGAAACCATGAAAAACAAGTATAAACTTGACTATATTCTGAAATGTCGAAATTTTACCTCCTTGGGAAAATTTCATGGCACATGGTTATGCTCCCTGTTTTCGCTGAAATCATGGTTCCACATGCATTTTGGAACTACCTAGAAAGTGCAGACCTCTATTGAAGAAACAAACAACACCATTGTGTTCGTGGTGATGAGAGGTGTAAAAACCATATAAAACTTGTCAAATTCTGACAAAGTGAGAATTTTGCCCTCCTGCAAAATTCATGGTTCCTGCATTAAAATATTAATTAATTCACTACCCTGAAATCCATGCCTAAAATCTCTCTCCTCCTTGAACTCTGTGCAGAGGTGAAAATCCTGAGTTTAAATAAAACTCATCAGCAGATTCTCCAACGAATAGGCCATTGGCCTAATGGTAAATAATAGGAGTCGTTGAGGAGAGGTTGGGGGATCAAATCCTGCCCCTCCATAGATAAAACTTTTATAAACCAAAATATGTTTGAAATAGGGTAAAGTCCCCTTAAACCCTGCATTATGCCTTATTGGCACATATTATTGGCACATATATTAATACATATGCTTTAACCGCTGTCGGAATAAATATCTATCAGCACACATATAAATTGCGATCGGCGGTCGACGATGGCGGAGGCATATATATCGGCGCTTTTACTGTGACTTCACCGATATCCATATCAGCGATCATCACGTATCAGTGGTTGGCATGGTAGTTGGTGCATATATCGGCCTGATTTCTGGGACTTCGTCGATATCCATATCGGCGATCGCTCTTATCAGCGATCGGCGTGGCGTTGTTATTGGCGATCGGTAGGCATGTATATCGGCTCTTTAAGTGGGGAAATCACCGATATTACAATCGGCCTACATATAATCGTTCGGGGCGAAACATGCGGCATATCACATGGTTATGCGATATATATATGGGTGCGACAGTTGTGGAGGGTTCGGCGGAGGTTATTACCGCCGATCCCAATATATATATATATATATATATATATATATATATATCACAGGGTTGCAATAAGGGTTGTTTAAAAGGGTTCGGCGGGGTTTGTTGCCGCTGATCCCGAAACCATGTGTTTTCTTATTTTTATATAGTTATTAATAACTATATAAAATGAATCTTGTTTCATGGTTATTTAATAACCATATAAAAATGATTTTTGTCCCTTATGCCTATTTTAGGAGACAAATGAAATAATTCCAAGTGTCAATGGCTGATGGGCTACCATGTGGGTCCCACTTGCTTACTGGGATGCCATGTGGCATGCTGTGGGCCCCACTTTCTCTTGTCATGTCAAAATTTGAAGAGCTTTATCTTTCGCATACGAGCTCAGTTTGACGAGCCGTTCACACCCCCATGATCAGGACGGCGAGGTCTTCGATCTGGTCTTGGTTCGATCATAATCCAAATACTTTGATTTTTGATCCATCTTTGTCCTGTGTGTCTCTCTAGAGCCACCTGATTCAATCCTCCCCACTAAGGAGCTTTTGGTCCTCCAAAACCATGGAAAATAATCTGCATATTTCTTTGTACCCTATTCGCATCACAAGCGTCCTGAAAAGGTCTCGCTTCCATCTCCTTCACCTTTGTTCTTCAGAGCCTTAAGTGATGAACCGACACCTGCTACTTCTGCAACCTATAGTACACTATTTGAAAATCACATGCTTTGAATAACATCACCAAAATAAATACCCAAATGTCCCATACTTGCCATGAGTTTATAACACATACTCAGTGGACAAGTTTACAATAAGATGGACGTAATACTCCAGATATGACAACAAGGCCAACTTATCATGGTTGCTTCAAAAAGTGATCGAAAACACATCATCACTGCAACACATGATTTACATACATAAGGCCAAACATTATTTTTTTGACAAGTGATGGAAAGATAACATCACTTTCAGAGTTTTAACATGCAACTCAAAATAGGACTCAAAACATGACCAGACATCATTGTTACTAACCAAGTGATGGAAACTCATCATCACTTTTACACTTTAAAAATGCAACAAATGATTTACAAAGAATGACCATGAAATAACAGCGAGTAAAAAAAACCATTTTTCACTTATCAATTTGATTGGGTCACCTCCTTGAGGTGGTTTTGCTTGTCAAACAACTGCTCTTCTTGCTTCACGCACCGACGCTTTTTCTTTAAGCCTCTGCTCTGGATGGAGTTTCCAGCAAGTGGCTCTCTAATGGCCATGTCTGTCACAATGACTGCAGTAGTATTTCTTCGTCCATATCTGCTTAACCTATTTCTTTTCATGTGGTTGAGAGGGTCTTTCATGCCTCATGAGTGCTGCCATTCTTTTCCAACACTTGGAAAAGGTATGGTTAGGTAAACCACAAAAAGTACATGTTTTCCAATGCCTTAGTCTTCGTTCATTATTAACAACATGAACATAATAAAAATGAACATTTGAAGATCGAAAGCGTTATAACTTACTTTGCTATATTTTATGTAAGTATGGCGATGAGAGCTTGCCTCAGCTCTCTCCCTACGATGGAAACTGTCATGGGATGATGGGGATGTTCTCCCATCATTCTTTTTCCTTGACGAAGTCTCGGACAAATCTAACACCTTTGAGCACTCTCCTTTGGTGTACCTCGAGCCTACAAATCGAGATTGATGCATAACCTCCAGAGGTTGGGTCATGCCTTGGTTATTAGCACCAAGCTCTTTCTTCTCATGCCTTGTCTTTGTAAGGAGCCTCATATTTGTCCTTGTAATTGGGATCTCCAAATCTCCAACAGTCATCATACTATGAGAATATGAAATCGAAAGGAAATCAACATCTTTTACCTTCTCTTTCGATTTGGAAAGAACTGATGAGGGCTGCTCATCATCGATCGTTGGTGGATTGCTAACTGTCTCAGCACATTCCCTAAATTCTTTCCTGACATACCCAAGTCCTACTCGACACGGTAATTTCTCTACTTGGATGGGATTGACAATGCCTTGGCCATTAATTCCCAAGCCTTTTCCTTCATACCCCATTCTCTTTAGCAGTTTGTAGCCAATTACTGTGGCATGATTTTCAAACACAGTGAAATCATCATCAGGAAACACACATGAAGATGGAGAACTAATTTTTACCTCACATGATTCTTGCTACAGCTTTTCCAAGGCCTTGTCCTTTGCTTGCAGTTGTAGTAACAAATTCTCCTTCTCCTCTTTCTCTTCATGTAAGCACATCTTCAATTTATCATTCTCTATTTGAAGATTATGTTTGTTTTGCTTCAGTTCCTCCATGGCCTCTTCTGTGGCTTTCAACTGAAGCTGTAATCGCTCCTTTTCCTTTATTTCTTTCTGTAGAGTTTCATACATGATTTCCACTTTCTTGGAAATGTTAAGCATAGTCTCATACATTTCTCTTTCATCCTCTGTCATTGTTCACGCCGCAATTCACATCAACGTTAAGACCTACTCTGATACCACTTGATCCAGGTCCAGGTGTGAAGAAGGACCTTTCCAAGACCTTTTACTTTCATGATGTGTTAAAATTGCATTTTAAAAGAAAATTAACAAATACAGCTGCAGACTGTAAGGAAGAGGAACATAACAATCATCAGCACATGAAAACCAAAAAAACTTGTGATAATGGAGTTTGTCTAAGAGGGACTACGTCTCCCAGCCCTGGTGTCAAGATGGCATAGGCCGCTGCATTATGTCTTATCAATAAGGTGATGTACATATAGATGATGTCTCAATCATACAAGGAAGAATGCCCTCACGCAGGAGTGGCTCTAAGAGATGTTCCACAACTAGAATTCTCAATCAAAAGACTCCTATCAATATGACAGAAAAACAAGCATGGTGTGCATCCCACCAATGTCGCACAAAAAGGATGTCAAAGCAAAACACATGCATGATGACAACAAGAGTATCCCAACAACATACAACAAGGGATCTCAAAGAATAACATGATAATTTATGACAGAAAGTACATCACATAAAAAGATTACTCGTAACATGAAGCAAGGAATCATGACAACATGAAATAAACAAGATCTTGCATTAGCATCAATCATGGATCTGTACAACATAATGCAGAAAGAAGAAGTACATGAACACATCATATACCTCACAACCAAGGGCCATCTGAAGAAGTGGATGTATCACTGCTGAAGCTACTCAGACCATTGCTCTCACGGCATTGATCTCATGAAGATGGCTACTCGCACATGAATGTGGACATCTCCACTGGCACTTAGAAAAGTGACTAGAAGAAGAAATGAGAGAATAATAAATCTAAAGCCACCATCAGCTTTGTGGCATTGAGTAGTGCTGAATCGACTATCCAAATTCAGAATTCTGAGAAGTTGAGAATTCTGGGCTCAAGGAATCTTCTAGATTCACCGAGATTCCTTAAAGATTCTATTCCATGGATGGACTATAAATATGCAACTCAGATGAAAAATCTGGTCTTTCCATTGCAATCCCTGCGGGAAACCATGAAAAACAAGTATAAAGTTGACTATATTCTGAAATGTCAAAATTTTACCTCCTTGGGAAAATTTCATGGCTCATGGTTCCGCCCCCTAGTTTTGTTGAAATCATGGTTCCAGGTGCATTCTGGAACTGAATGGAAAATGCAGACCATTGTTGAAGAAATGAATAGCACCATTGTGTTTGTGGTGATGAGAGGTGTAAAAACCATATAAAACTTGTCAAATTCTAACAAAGTGAGAATTTTGCCCTCCTGCAAAATTCATGGTTCCTGCATTAAGATATTAATTAATTCATTGACTTGAAATCCATGCTTGCAGTCTCTCTCCTCCTCAAAATCTGTGCAGAGGTGAAAATCCTGAGTTTAAATAAAACTCATCGGCAAATTCTCCAGCAAATAGGCCGTTGGCAAAATGGTAAATAATAGGAGTCGTTGAGGAGAGGTCGGGGATCAAATCCTGCCCCTCCATAGATAAACCTTTTATAAACCAAAATATGTTTGAAATAGGGTGGGAGTCCCCTTAAACCCTGCATTATGCCTTATCGACACATATATTAATACATATGCTTTAACCGTTGTCGGCATAAATATCTATCGCCGCACATATAAATTGCAATCGGTGGTCGGCTATGGCAGAAGCATATATATCGGTGCTTTTACCCAGACTTTTCCAATATCCATATCGATGATCATCACTTATCGGTGGTCAGCACGGCAGTTGGCACATATATTGGCCCGATTTTTGGGACTTTGCCGATATCCATATCGACGATCGCTCTTATCAGCGGTCAGCGTGGCGTTGTTATCGGCAATCGGCAGGCATGTATATCAGTGCTTTATGTGGGGAAATCGCCAATATTACAATTGGCCTACATGTAATCGGTCAGGATGAAACATGCGGCATATCACATGGTTATGCAATATATATATATGGGTGTGACAGTTGTGCAGGGTTCAACGGAGGTTATTACCATCGATCCCAATATACATACATACATATATATATATATATATATCATATGGTTGCGATAAGCGCTGTTTAAAAGGGTTCAATGGGGTTTGTTGCTGCCGATCCCGAAACCATGTGTTTCCTTATCTTTATATAGTTATTAATAACTATATAAAACAAATCTTTTTTCATGGTTATTTAATAACCATATAAAAATGATTTTTGTCCCTTATGCCTATTTTAGGAGACAAATGAAATAATGCCAAGTGTCAATGGCTGATAGGCTGCCATGTGGGTCCCACCTGCTTATTGGGATGCCATGTGGCATGCTGTGGGCCCCACTTTCTCCTGTCATTTCAAACTTTGAAGAGCTCTATGTTTCGCATACGAGCTCGGTTTGACAAGACGTTCACACCTCCACGATTAGGACAACGAGGTCTTTGATCTGGTCCTAGTTCGAGCATAATCCAAATACTTTGATTTTTGAGCCATCTTTGTCCTGTGTGTCTCTCTAGAAACACCTGGATCAGTAGTAGTTAATGTGGATTTATTGTGATTGTAGTCCATACTAGTGGCAAAGGAAAATGATTGAAAAACAGAGGAGAAAGTAGTTGTGTCCCAAATTGACCCATTCAGAAAAATGAGAATATCATCAGTGAATATAAGGTGGGTAAGGATGCAATTATTTGTGATGTTGATTCCCATCAGTCTACCCTGTCGTTTTTCCGTAGTAATGTGTCGACTCAGTCCTTCCATGACCAGTAGGAAAAGGAGATGTGATAGAGGGTAGCCTTGTCTAAGGCCTCTCTCAGCATGAAAGAATGATGACGTCGAGCCATTAATAAGGACAGTATAAGATACATTAATAATACATCACATAATCCATTGAATGAAGGGTAAACGAAACCCCAGGTGTGTCAATAGCATCCTAAGGTAGATCTAGCTGGTACGATCAAAAGACTTAGCCAGATCAATCTTGAGAATTATACCTTTAAGTTTCTTTATCTTGATGGAATGAAGGACCTCCTCTATAGTGTCGATTGCTTCATGGATATACCTGTGTTCAAGAAATTCAAATTTCTCTAGGGATATGAACTTAGATAATATGGGATTTAGTCGGTTAGCAATGATCTTGGAAATAATATTATAGATGTATTTACAATGTGAAATAGGCCGGAAATCATTAAAAGTATGAGGATCATCAGATTTGGCGATCAGAGAAATAAATGTAGAGTTAAATGCATCATACATTATCCCCCCCATCTAGCATTCTTCAATGACCTGATGAATACTTTAATCAGAGAGATATCAAATAATTACCGTGATTTACGGAGAGGAACAATAACCAGCAATCAACAATAAGACACATGAACAATTCACACAATATTTAACAGGGAAAAACCCTAATTCTAGGGAAAACCCACCATAATGAAATTCATTATCCTTGGCCAAGACCCTGGCCAACCTAGCCAAGCGAGACTTCCCTGCTCACCTCCCTAGCCTACCTTACAATCAAGTTTTTCCAACCTTTCATAGGCTCCATTACATGAAATACCATGGGAAGAAAACCATGGGTACACAATACCACATGCCCCAAAACTACCCCTATTTAACTTGGTCAATCTTGACTCTAACCCTGAGTCAATTTAACTAACATTCACCCCTTAAATTTACTTGGGGTTCCTTGACTAAATCCAGCCAAACTTTCCAAGTGATTCAAACCAACCCTGCTTACTTTGGCCCTTACCCCCCTCAATGTTTTTACCCGGGGTGTCTGTTGACCGACATCCCTTATCATGTAGGGGTACGCATGTCATACTAGGTCTTATAGCCACATACCCATTTAAATGCAAGTTTAAAAATTTCACTCCATTATAATAATATGTTGTTATTTTTTTATTTAATCCCTTGTTGCTATTAAGATTCCATTCTCTCACCCAGTGCTTTCATCTCTCATGGAACTCCCATATTCCATCCTCGCCCAATGCAAATAACATACTCTCACCTGAAATTACTCTCTTTATTCCATAAAATTACTTTCGCTCCATCCTTATCCCAAAATTGGCCTACATATGGACCACTTCCATAAGTACCACGTTATTATAACCACAACAACCCTCCATAAGAGTATTATATTATTAACATCGACATATTAATTACATATAACAGCTTGACTACTTTTTCAACGAGTGACACTTCAATGGTGCATGCACATATGAATGTATTGGTGACTTGGAATTTGTTGACAGAGAGGGCGACCTTGTCCATCGTAGACGTAGTTGTAGTTGCCTCATTGTTGCTTCATCTCCAACCGTGACCATCGATGTCATCTTCACAACCCCAACCTTAGTCGACTACGAAACTTCCCCCACCATTATATCCATTGCTCTCAGTGTTGTATTCACCTCCCTCAAAAATGGCTGCAATGACCTCCACCACGGCCCTGCCCACCCATTCCTCTTCCTCTATCCATCCTCACCACCTCGCAGGCAGAAGGTGTTTGGAAGGGAGTTTAGCAGGTTGAGACAGAGATAATGATGACTTCTGCTGGCCATTTTTATTTCCAATGGACTTGGGATTCTTCTCTCCTCCCTATTATGTTGCCACCACGTTCTGTAAGGCGCTCCTGATTTTCTCGTTCTGCTGACTTCAACTTTCTCCTGCAACGATGAGCATCTTAGTGGCATGGGAATCCACCATTCACACGACCTTCTAGAATTTATTTGGGAGCACTTATCCACTTTTTTATCTAGCATCAAGTCCATCTTTTTCCAGTCACAACCCCTTTCCTCCAACATAACTTCCTGTTGGAGAATCTAAGCCCAACCACTTGTTATGTGTCAAAACCATCCCTCCAAGTGCTCCAATTTAGTTTCAGTTAAGTCCAGTTTAGTCGAGTTTGACTCTAGTCATTTATTAGTGATGTTTCCAATGTAATCTTATTTAATTTATTTGTAATAGTGAGAAGAGCAACTCCTCTACTCCACATTTTGTTCTCTTCAATTTTTGTCATGGTACCAGAGCTCAATCTGTGTAAGACTCCTTGAGAGCAACAAAGAGAGATTATTTTGCATAAGACTCCGTGAGAGAGCAGCAATGAGAATGAAGAGAAAGTGTAAGCCTCTTTGAGAGATCAGAAGAAGTTTGAACAAGCTTGTGAAGAAGCAGCAAGAAAGCCAAGAAAAAGGTGAAATATATTGAAGAATTTTTTTTGGGAGATTAATGCTTTCCATGTGTTAAACCAATGTGTTAGTAACACCACTAACACTAATTAGTCAAAGGAGAAAGCACGTTAATCAAGCTTTTCTTGCAACGATTTTCAATTAGCGTGGGTTAGTTGTGATGGGCAGTGCGTTAGAGCACTAACACTGCCCTTCACCATTGACAGAAGAGTTAGAACGCGACCTTTGCTCATCCCACAGAGCGTTAAGGGAGAAACATTTGTCCAATTCCTTCGTAAAATACCGTAGTGGATAGGGGAAATGATTTCAATGAAAACTCAAGAAGTAAGTTTGAAGAATTTTGTAAAAGACCGCAGCAGCAATGTCCAGTTCCTTCCATCATCTTGAAAGAAAGACCGACCTCTGTCCAAAAGAGCACTGACGGCATTCCAACCAACAAGCGACGAGCCAGGAGCCAAATTTTTGTCCCGAACACCAAGGATGATCATGCGAAAGCAATCCAAGAACATCCCATTCTTGGCCATGGTTCATTCATCGTGAAAATAAAATTGAAGGCATAAGGTGAAAAGTCAATATTTTTTTAAATGGTTTTAAGAGGGATCATGTAATGAAAATCCTTATGATTTAAAAAAGGTGCTCATGTGATATTTTAAAAGGCTTATGAAATTATTTAAAAGAGGCTTTTTATAGGCTCCACATGATTTGGAAAAAGGAATAATGTAATGTTGTATAGAAGAATTTTTTTTTTAAGAGGGAATTAAGACAGGGAGCTACATTTTCTTTGTTAAAAATTGATTAAGAAATGGGAAAAGTGAAAAGGATGAGAAAGTCAAAGTGATAGTAGGATATGTTTGAGATATTTTTAGATCTGGAAGTGAAGAGGAAAAAGGATGCCTTTGCATTGAAATACACAAAATAATCTATTGATGACAGCATTCTAATCCTGATTTCAGAAGCCGAGACAACCAAGGAGGCTTGGGATATGCTTGAAAGGTGTTTTGGTCCAGGGGGGCACTGAAGTTGAAGATGAAGGTGGATCTACATCAATAGATCTAGATCTACATCGAGATGAAAGGATTGTTGAATCCTACTGCACTCAGTCACACGTGGATGATTTTTGTGAAGAAGTCATAGAAGCAAGAGAGAAGGAGCACGTAGATGCTCAAGAACCTCACTGTGCATAGCCACAGGTGGACGAAAATTTGGTAAAACTAGCAACAGAGCTTGCTGGTGAAGGCTTGGTGAATCCAACAATAGAGCTTGCTGATGAAAGTTTGGTAAATCTAGCAATAGAGCTTGCTGATGAAATCCAGCAACAGAGCTTGCTGAAGACAATGAAACAACCATTGGAGCAATCTATGCTAAGGTGAATGCAACAATTAATATTGCTGATATAAAATTGGATGAAGAAATGTTGGCTAATGATGAATGGTTGTAGGTGATGCAACAAAAACATCATATTGACGTGATGCTATTTGGTGAGATAGTGGAAGACAACTCATTTGCAGCATCACAGGTTAGTAAAGAAGTCAAATAGATAGAGACAGAAACAGAGGAAGAGGAAAGGAATGAATCCCAAAAAGAGAAAATAGAGCATATGCAGAAGCACATCTGGAAGTGCAACAGCTCAAAGTACAACAAGAAAAAGCTCTCATTGCAAACCAGAAAGAACAAAGCCAATGTGGTTTTATAGATGTTTTTAAACTTACCATTGATTTCAAATGTGCAGGTACAGAGAATTATTTTAAAGAACAGCTAAATTTTCTTGAAGCATGGCTTGCAACACCATGTCTAGATGAAGTCTGCATAGACGTTGTAGAAATGATCCTTGAAGACAGCTTGGATGGTGAAGAAATTAATGAAATTTTCAGGTATTGGAGTCCTGAAGAAATATTATTTTATTATAATCTTATGTTGCAGCAGATTGATGATGAAAAGAACACTACAAAAGATAATATGTGGCAGCAGCCCACATACAAGTCATTTTTTGAAGAAGTCCAGGATATTCTTATACAACCTGGAAGAATGGAAGACCTACACCAACAAATGAAGAATCTGAAATTTGAAGCCTACAATAAGAAGAAAATGTTGAAACAATTTAGAGGCTATAGGATCTGGAAAAAGAGAAGAAGAAAAGTTGAAGTCAATTTTTAAATTGTAAGCCTAGCTGAGACATAGACTAGCAGGTAGCTTAATTGAATTTTTTATGTGGTTGTAATTAAGGGGGAGCATTGGAGAATCTAATCCCAACCACTTGTTAGGTGTCAAAACCATCCCTCCAAGTGTCCGAGTTAATTTTCAATTAAGTCCAGTTTAGTCAAGTTTGACTCTAGTCATTTATTAGTGATGTTTCCAATGTAATCTTATTTACGTGATTTGTGATTTAGTGAGAAGAGAAACTCCTCTACTCCACATTTCGTTATCTTCAATTTTTGTCACTTCCATGGGCTTGGAATCACCAAACAGTTTCAATGAACCCCATGGATTTGACCTAACTCAGATCAACTTCTATTGGACATCATCTCGTTGTGGTTCAACTATAATGAGTAGAACACCCACAATCATTCTTCTCCATCAATTCAACCACTACATTGCACCACTAAATTGCATCAGGGCTTCTTCTAAGGTTCCTCGGATTTCAAGCAGCTAACTTGCCTTGCCAAATATATCTTGTAGGGATCCACCTCAATTTGAAACCCTCACACAATAACAGAAAACCTAAACCTTAACTTGCACGTCATTTACATTAGTGTTGACATAAAATGTCTCCACTAGATAATTTCATAGAACTTTATGAAAATTGAGCCATATATCCCTTGCAATAATAAAAAAAACACCTATCTCTCTTGGTTTCCCACTACACGAAGATATATTCATCAAACCATAAACCCTTGACAACGAAGGAGTCCCTCTGAAGCCAATAACTAGCTCTGATACCAGATGAATATTTTAATCATAAAGATAATAAATAATTACCATGATTTACAAGGATGTGTTAGTGTCAGTCTTTCCAGCCTTCCTCCAGTGATCAAATATGCTCTTACAAAGTGATCTCAGAGTGTCAAGGTCAAATTTTGTCATTTCAGTGAATCTTCAAGCAAAATTTGGTCACTAGGCATTAGGTCTAGGGTTTGCTTTTACTCTTTTCAAAGTTGCCCAAATGTCAGTCTATGTCACTATTCAGCTGAGTCCATCATCATTCATAGGGTTTTCATCGTCATATCAGCTTCCATTGGGTCATTTTACACCTTGTTCATGCTTCAGTTGCGCCTAGGTAAGGTCATTTCCCTCTCCTAGGGTTTTGAAGGCAATTTCTTTTGGACAGTCAAATCATCAGCAAAACTTGTTTCCTGATGTCCATACACCTTTCCCTATCCTTAATGTACCTTATCAAATGCTTCCCATCACTGAGATCCCCCAAAATCCTCATTGTCGCACAAACCCTAGTTTCTTGCTACAACCTGGCAATTTTCTAGGTTGGGCCTGTGTTTTTCCCTTTTGGACCCCTTCCCCTCACTCAATCTCTGAGATTCCACTTTCCCCTGCTTCCTAACATCCCTCCCTACTTCCAAAAATTTCCCCAAAAATTTAGAAGCCCCTTATCCCCTTCATTTCGCTTCATTTCGACAAAATCCCTTGTTCCACACATCGGGATAAGTTTCACTCAAACGACGTTTTAGAGCAATCAAAGATGAATTTTCTAAAACTGAGAGAGGTTTTCGTTCAAAACATGCCACGGAAGAAAAACCTCCTTCACTTTTTACACAGGTGTCATGGTTTGAGAGAAATGTCAAGAATATCATTGCCTCAGGAGAATCAAAGGCACCTCTGAAATGACCTTGGGAAAATCAAGTTTTCTCCTAGCTTGGTTGGCCAAATGATTTTCTTGGTGGGTAAAATGATAACTAGACACAAAGACCTTTCCAATGAGCTATCATGAGCTCAATTTGGGGTTGAGGAAGGAATTCAAAAGTTGACTGCAACAGCACTCTTCCTTGAGGCAGCCTCATTTGGCACATTTTGACCAGTCTTGGGAGATTTGATTTTTGATAGGGCAAATGAACTCCAAATTGAAAAATTCTAGTTGGGTTGGAAAGTAGACTCAAAGAAATTTCCAACGAGCTATCCTGCACCCGATTTCGACACCGGGACAGCCTCCAAAAGCCTCCTGAAAAACGCAACCCGTTGAGCCTGGCGCGCGACCCATCAGGGTGCCTTTGCCAGTGCAAAAATTACACTGGTGCGACCCATTGAGGGCGCGCGACCCATCAGGATTCACCTACAGAAATTTTCCAGTGAGCCACAAATCAACTTCTTTCTCCTAAATTTCTTCAGGTAGGCCTCTAAATCATGGTGATTTTGCTTGGTAAAGAAAAAATGAGCATGGAAGATGTGTCAAATGCCATCAAGATGAAATGGGAAATTCATGTGTATTGTGCTTAAAAAGGTCAAAGTGCAAGTAAATCTAGGGTTTTGTTTTTCTGTGCTCAAGGTCATCCTTTTCATCCCCACTTTTTCCCCACATCCTATTACCACCTCCCTTATCATTTTTACCCAATCTCCCTACCAAAAATACTAAAAGCCCTAAAACCCTACCCCTACCCCTAAAAATCAATAACATAACCCTAAACCCTACTTCCCATAAAACCCTTGCATATTATGATTATGTGATGTTGTATATGTCATAATTTCTTCCCTAAATTCCCTCTTACATATATTTTCCCTAAGTCCCCTCAAAAGTCCCCCTCCCTAACTTCTCCCTTGTGTTATTTGTCCCCTTGAAACAACATCTCAAACAGTCAAAACAGCAGGGCATCCCATGGGAGGAGTTTATCTCTCGTGAGTTTTTCACAGCACCATCATCACCCCCTGAGATTGTTCATGAGGAGGGAGGACCATCACAGCAGCATGATATCCCTGAGACCAGATATGTCAGCTCTCCTCCATTGGTCACTTATCAGAGAGGCCAAAGGGCCTTATTTGCAGCAGCTCGGCGAGTATTTTCTCCACAGCAGGTGGAAGGGGTCTCGCCTTCTTCATCAGCTCAGCGAGTGCTATCTCCACATCAGGTGGAAGGGGCCTCGCCTTCTTCAGTAGCACAGGCATTACAGAGGGGCAAGCAGCCCATGGTCGAGGAGGGACTGTCGGGTGATCCCGACATTGATATCATTGATCTTGACACCCGCTCTCCTACCACGGAGCTTCATGAGATCATTCAGCAAAAGGAGGCTGAGAACCGCTTGTTGCAGCAGAAGTTAGAGATGGCACAGTGGACGATCACCTATTTAGAGCAACGCAACAAGCAGTTGGAGGATGAGCAAACTCTTGATGAGTTGTGGAGGATTCGTAGTGACCGCAACTTGAATCGAAGAAGACCCGGTGATTTAGTACCCGTTGAGCGAGAGTCTATGCTTATCCGGCTCAATGCTCATTTGGAGAGGCTGTTGGCCAAGGCCAACCAAGATAAGAAATTGCTGAGAAACATGAAGAATCATTATTGGGCACAGATGCACGTGTGCAAGGCAAAGATGAAGGTGCTCCAAAGGCGGTTGGTCAAAGCACAAAAACGGAGAAAAAGGCCCGATCCCCTCCACATCTTGGCCGAGGCTTCCTTGAAGGAGCATGGCACTAAATAGCTCAGCCCCAGCACAAATTCCAAGAAATTTTGAGCATTTTGGGTGATTTTTGGTTTTTAAGGCAAAAAACAGGTTTTTCCGCTTGACGGGTCTCACCCCCTGCGCGACCCTTTCACTTGGCAACTCTATTTTCAAAAAACTCAGCATTTCTGGATTTGGCATGAAAAGTTACACATGCTCACCCATTGCCAAGAGATTTTATGAAGTTTTGGGCCTCCTGAAAGTCAAAAAACAAGCAAAAAATGACTTTCTGCCACATTTTTGACACACAGAAAGCAGTCTTGGGAGATTGCAATTTTGGAGGGGCAAATGACAACCAAATTTAGAAATTCCAGTTGGGTTGGAAAGTAGACTCACTGACCATTCCAACAAGCCTACTCTTGCCTCATTTGGACACCTGAAAATGCCCCAAAAGTGCTCTCAAAGGCGCGCGACCCGTCAGGATTTGGCGCGCGACCCGTCAGGCAAATTGCTCAGGATTTCAGCCTACAGCTCAGCAAAACGCAGTTTTGACTGTGTTTGACTTTTTGGAGTTGATTTTTATCCTTCTTGTTGTAAATTATGTAAATTTATGACACTTTTACACTTATGTATCTCTTCTGGAAGATTCATTCATGAGATAGGTGAAAATTAAATGAATGAATTGGTTTCCTAGTTTATAGAGGCAAGTTGTTTTGACTGCCTAGTTTTCAGTGCTTAGTTTAGAATTGGTTGAAACAGCTCCTAGGATAGTGAGCTCGACCCCTAGAGGCAGGGAAAGATGTTAGATGATCTATATTATGTACTCTCTTGCTCATTTTCATGGTTGGACTCTTGAGGGAGAAGCTCTTATTGTATTATTCACTGTATCTCTGCAATTTTTGGAAAAGGAAGACCAGGGTTTTGCAGTCCTTTTTGGGATTCTTGTGGACACATGTGTTGATGGTGCGTTTCTCTTTGTACTTGTAAGTGTGTTATGTGAATCATTTCCTTACTTTTCCTTCTGCACATTAGGCAAATGAAGTGTTAAAGTAGAACTCATGACTGTCATGCTCTGCTTTTAAGTTTGCTTAATATCAATGTTTTCTACTGTTTAAGGAGAATTCAAAGTTATTGTTTTCTCTCCTTAGCTCCTCACCTGTCTTTCTCATCCATTCACCTCTATCAAAGGCATCAATACTGTCTCCTACCTCGCCCCAAAGAACCCCCTGCAGAAACTGTGTCCAATCCCCGCACATAAAATTTCCATTTCCCCAATTTTCCACCAAAAACCCTAAAAATCCCAAATCAACCCTTTTGATCAGTTTACTAGCCTAAAATCAGTGTTACCCTTTTGGTTATCTCGCCCATTGAAGATCTTTATCGAGATAGACCGGAGAGAGCCCTCTCCTACCCCGTAGGGCTAGCTACGAGGCTAAGTGGTTTGATGTTGCCTTGAGGTTTACATTTCTCAGCCTGAGGTGAAATTTCAAGCGCTAACAGGATGAACAATAACCAATAATCAACAATAAGACACATGAACAATTCACACAATATTTAACTAGGAAAACCCTAACTCCTGGGAAAACCCACCATAATAAAATTTCATTATCCTTGGCCAAAACCGTGGCCAACCTAACCAAGTGAGACTTCCCTGCTCACCTCCATAACCTACCTTACAATTAATTCTTTCCAGCCTTTTATAGGTTCCATTACATGCAATACCATGGGAAGAAAACCATGGGTACACAATACCACGTTCCCCAAAACTACCCCTATTTAACTTGGTCAACCTTGACTTTAACCCCGAGTCAATTTTCCTAGCATTGAAGGAGGTCGATCCCCACAATATCAAAGAAAGAAATGTAAAATTAAATCGACCATCCATCTGGTCCAGGGATTTTATCCTTCTTGAACTATTTAAGGGTGCCTTCCAATTCCCCCATAGTAACAGGCAGAAGAAGGTCCTCTTTCACTTCTTGGTTAACAAATCTAGGGAGAAGACCCGCCACCTTAATGATCTCAACAAGATTCAAATCCTGTGAAGCTCTGAATAGCTAACTAAAATAGGAAGTACTGAGAATAGATAATTGATGGAAATTATTTTCCTACAAACCCACATCATCCTCTAGATGCTAGATGGTATTGATGACTTGACGGCTATTTGCAAAACAATGGTAAAACTTTGTATTTTCATCTCCCGCCTGTAGCCGAATGGCACGACTCCTAAGTCTTCAGGTTTCTTCACGATCCTTCAAAATTTTATTTCGTTATGCTTGTAATTTGATGAGTCTTTCTTTGGCCTCAATAGAGAAAATCCACTACCGTCCCAGTCCACCAGATTGGCAAGCTCTACTTCAGTGTCTTTCAATGTCTGTTCATCCTTATGTATTTTTTCCCTGGCCCAATCAATAGCTTTTTTCTTAAGGGAGAGAAATTTCTTGGCAAATACTTCAAAGATAGATTGGTCAGGTGAAGGATAGTAGGTCTTCCAATGCTTAGTAACCAAATTCAATTATCCCTCATCCTTGAGCTAGGTAGAATTGAATTTATATGGTGCCTTAGCTTTACGATCAGCACAAGAAAATTCGAGATATATGGGTGAATGGTTAGACAATTCCCCATATCCCACCCATTGATGGTATAAAGAGAGATGGTCCAGTGGAAAGTCCTTGACTAAGAATCTGTCCAGCCTTTTGGTGAGCGCAATATCTTCAGTCCTTCTATTAAGTCAGGTAGGTTGCAATCGAGCCATAGGAATATTAGAAAGTTGATGGTCCTCCAGTAGGGAGCAAAAATGTTCAAATAGTGTGTCATATTGAGCATTGTGACCCTAGGATTCAGCATGGCCCCTTGAGAAGTTAATATCTCCCCCAATAATAATATTATCAACTTGCATATAAGTATGATTAAGGAGTTGGTTCAAGAATGGTGCCCGGTTGATGCAGGGGCCATATACATTGATAAGTCACAACTCCATCCCAAATTTAGCAAAAAAAATATTACAACCCTAGGATTGAATCATAGAGCCAATCCATTGGATTAACCACGAACATCCAAAGGATTAAATTTCCAGCCCTGGACAAGTGCCTCAAGTGTGGGAGTGATCAATGTACAAGGTGCAAGAGTTTCCTGTAGAAATATAATATCCACCATTTTTTTGTTTATCAAGCGATGGAAGGCTAGTTTCTTTGCAGAACTATCTAGACCACGACAATTGAAGGAGAGCCACTTCATGGAGAACCAGGGTGTGAAGAGGTCAATTCTCTAAGGACCATATCAATGTTGGGTTGATGACGATGAGCCACATACAGTCCCGCCTGGAAGATAGCCTTGGACATAGAGGAATGACAACCCCTATTAGATATAGAGGGCGGAGGGGGCGCGAACAATTCCAATACCACAACTATCACTGGGAGAAATTCAGGAAAGGGAGCGAAGGTTATAATGATGACTCCGACTAGAATCAATGGAGAGCTCAACAGAATTGATGGAACTGGGACATCCAGAATGGAGGGGGGAGGAGGGGGAATAAGTAAGCAAGGAAGGAGCTAGTGAACACAAAACAGAGGGAGGACAAAATGCAAGTGTAGAAATGCATTAAGAAACACATTTTATGCAATAAAATATAGCATAAATAAGAGAGGGTGTAGAGGAATAAGTACCCGCATTAGAGGCAGTCATCGTCGCGGCCACATGAGATATGATAATACATGGGAATGGGGGGTGAACAGTCTCCATGCAAGCTTGATGAGCCAGTGGAACAGTCATCAATGGACAGTCCTCAAGCTGAGCAGGTCACTTGTGACGTGGATCAACTGAATTTTCTGTAGCAGCATGTTCTGGTCGAACCACCGAATCAAAGATGAAAGCAAGAAGAGGGCAGTCCTTGTATAGGTGCCCTATTTTGTGGAACCTCCGGCATCAATAGGGGACACCTTCATAATCTAAAATTTGAACATGGCATGTATTTATCCAGGGAATTTGTAGGTTCTCCTCTAAACCCTTTCTTATGTCTAGGTACACTAAGATACGTGCCATAGACATGTTCCCAGTGAAAATATGTGATTTTTCATATCTTAAATACATCTTCTGGCAAGAAGTGAAGTGGTAATCCCAGAAGACACACCGAAATAGGTCCTGCCCCCAAGTGTTCACACTCTGGATCAAAGAGTGGACTCCATTGTTTAAGAAGAACCGAAGCAAATTCAATATGCCGATATTTTGATAATACCCATGGGATGAACTTAGGGTGCTGAAAATATAGCACAAACCAACCATGAGAAAGCATTACCATAGATGGTATTTCATTCAGTATTTGTCCCCATATTTACATAATCCATTGACGCAGATGAGTAGCCGAATATTCTCTACCACAGACTCTCCCTCCCAAAACCCGATCAGAGGTATCAAGCACATCACCCATTTGGAGTTCATCACCAAAAGTGACAGAGATATTCTTAGTCCCAGCCTTAACCCCATTGTATCACTTTGTTAGTTGACCCGGCTTGCCAATAGAAGGAATAACATATGGAGAGGACAGAGGAGCAGAAATAGAACCCACCTGTGGACCCCCAACGAAGTCTGGGATAGGAGGAGATGTGCCAACAAATAAACCTGAGGTGGGAGGGTTGTAAATGAGGGGAAGTGGGATGGAAAATGAGGGTATAGAGGATGGGGGGATAGGAGGGTTCGGGTTTGGGTAGGGTAAAGGGAAAGGGTTTCCAGTGGTGGGGAAGATAGGGGGATCCAGGGAGAATGAAGCAAAGGAGGGGTCCATATAGGTTGTGAGGAACTACAGATAAGTTGGGGATAGTAGAAGGTGGTCAAGACCAACAACATAATAAACATCATCTAGAAGCCCACAAGACGGCAGAGAAAAAGAGGGTGGATCGGTCAAACGAGGTAACTGCTGAGCCGGAAGAGAGAAAGCAGGATAATTCGACACTGTGTAGACTTACGGATCACTGACCAATGATGAGGGGATCTCCAGGGAGATGTTGCAAGATGTGACTGGCAGATGTGGGGGGAAGACCGATTAAATGGGCACCAAGGCATATGGGTCCTCAAAATAATCCACCATGTCCTCCTCCATGCTAGCTGACAGCCTGCAAGGAAAGGGCTTAGGGAATAGTGCCAATAGACAGTTTCCTAGACAAAACAACAGTTGGTCCCAGTGCCGGATAATGGAACAGGAGAACGGAAGCGACAGAAATAAGTTCACTGGAAGGGGAGTAAGTAGGTTAGTCCCAGTCACTGACAAGTGGAAAATACTTGAAGGGTTCTTCAAAACCAAAACCCAGGGTTTGTAGAAATGCCATCGCCTGAGCTCTGCCTCCTTCCTCCAACAAGGTTAAGAGATATATATATATATATATATATATATCACATACATACACGAGCATATATTTATATTTATATTAAAATATTACTTAATATCATATTATATTACTATTTAAATTATAATGAAAATAGCATGTGGAATTTATGTCTTCCCATTTATGTAGAGATACATCTTCTATTAACCTAAATTCCTTTACAATCAATAAATTCCAATATATTATTTGTTTATTTAGAATTTCTAAAATAAATATATTCATTTAGAAGATTTTGATTTATTAAACTATAAATACACTATTACTTCATGAATAATAATCAATTTGATATTGAAAATAGTCCTAGGATTTTTGTAGAAAAATCATAAGGTTTCCAATACACCTGCATGTTGCAAGCTCTGTAGGGGGTTCATATCCCTCCTCAAGTCACATCACTTCAGGTGAAAATGTATTTACGTATGTCTGTGCCATGATTCAGGTAAATTGGTCCCTAAAAATTCTAAGGGAAGTGAAAATCTCCATAAAAAACTAGCCGACAATGCCATTCTTTTACCGCAAAAGTAGTAGTTGAGCCCAAATTTGAAGTTAAATTCAACCACATCAATGATTTTATTCAATTTATGAGATACCATTCCCTCATCAGCAAATTTCTTGGAATATGGCCAGCTAAAAAATTGCTTTTGTGGTGGATCCAGTAGAAATCGAAAGTCAAAAGTCAAATCAAGCTTGAATTAGGGACAAAGGCCTTTCTCACAATATTTGTTTCTACTCTTAAATTTAGAGAGAAAATATTTGAATGGACCCTTATTTCTTTAGTTTGGTTAATATTTACCTTCGATATTAGATAACACAACTCATTCTTAATGAAAAACATTTCTAAGCATTGCTAGTATAGGAAATTCCCTAGTAAACTTTGTCAAAATATCATAGGTAAAAATAAAATAAAGGTACAGATTGTATGTCTAAATATGAGTCTATATGAATAGTTCAGAGCCACTACCTAGGTCAATAAACATTTATTACCAGGATGAGCTCTAGAAACAAATGCTGAATTATAAACATATCCCATTTTATTGTCGTCGATGCCATGAAGATGGGCACCTCTTCTATGATTCTTCACTCATATCCCTTGTCAAAACCCCATCTTAAGATTCTAACAATGATGAAGGATTTTGTAAACCCAAAACAAGAATAAGAAGCCACATAACCCCTTTGTTACCTCTGTATGGAAAAATATCCAAACAAAAAAATTTAACTTTGACCCTTTAGCCGATATGAACCTTTCTCCCACTCATGATTTAATCAATCCAAACCCCTCCCATGATATGGATCAACTAATTTAGAAAACATAGATTGAGGTTGTTCTCTCCCATGTTGAAGATGGAAGAGTTGGAAATCAAAAAATGGTGTTAGAACATGTACCCCAAGAGATCAACTTGCAGGAGAAAAAGAGAACTAGGACCTGATATTATAAAAGACGTGGATCTAGATAGCATATATATATAACATACATGGCCAATGCGTGGAGAGGAAAAAGCCTGGAACTTATTCTAAATCATTAAGTTAGAATCCTTCGAAAACCTTACCTCAAAGCATGGCTAAAATATCAAAAAAAAACACGAGACAAGTCATCGTCTGACTTTTGACTTGGAGAACAATGTCAACATTTCAAGGATCCTTCCAAGATGCATAACAAGGAAAATAAAAAGGGTATGGAATCAAATAAACAATTATTGGAATAATTAGGGGAAATTCTAGTCAATTCAAGAAGAATAAAGATGATATTAGATGTGTAAACTCCACACAACCATGTTTGCACTGGAAATAATATCCTAGAATATAAGAGGCCTAAATTTCAAAGGTATGCACAAGATTATTCGAAAACGATGGAATGGGGATTCTCCTACATTTAAAATGGTATAGGAAACTAAGTTTTCTAGTGATTATATTGACATATTACTTGAAAGTATGTGGAGAAATTGTCAATTCATAGCCATAAATGCTCAAGGGTAAGCAAGAGTGTTATTAATATTTTAGAACCTAAAGTAGGTGATGGTAACTAACACATTTTCGACTTCTAGAATTTTCACTATTAAATTCCATCCCATACGATCGATAAGGACATGCTACCTCTGTAGTGTCTATGGATTGTCTCTCTCAAGAGATAAGGATGGTTTCCTGCACTCTCTTAGCAACCTTTAGTTCATAATTTGAGAGAAGAAGTGGATTGTAGGAGGAGACATTAATATACTATGCTCCCTCACAAAAAATAAAGGTGTTCGTAACATGAAATATGTGACACATCCTTTTAGATAAGTCCTAGCTAGCTATAAACTAGTGGACCTTGACATAAACTATAACAGCCCCAGGTTAAAAGTTAATGTAATATATTTAATAAAGGAAAAATAAGACTAAGGTCAAGGGCCATGTATTCCAAGATGAATGTTGGGAAAAGTATCCTAGTGGGTGTTATCGTTCTGTGATTTTGAAGATTGACAAGACAAAAGTCACAAAAGATACATCAAACCACTTAGGAGTCTAGGGTCTAGCTCTCCTAGACTCAGAGAGGGCTCTCTCTGAATTTTTAGGATTTGACTTTATTTTCAGTGTTCTAATGTGTTAGGCTAGATATAAAAATTAAAGAGATTTATTAATTGATTGCTTGGTTTTTTGTTTGTTTCATTGGGGTAGATCATATTTGAATCCTTTTCATTCGGATATGGAGTCAAATGATGGGTGGTAACATCAATTTTCCAGAGAATTTACGAGGAAATCTAACCATTTATACTGGATCTAAAAGCAAAACGAGAAATGAGATGAAAAAAAAGTGATATTAGTAATGATTAAAAAGCAGTTAAGTATTTCTTAATACATCAAAAGAAAACATTTATATTGTAAACACAGATAGAAATAAGGTGCTCCAACAACGTATATTAATCTATAATTCCTGCTTTACAATAAGACTTAATGATGCATAAATGAATAAAACAGAGATACATTCAGCACAGAAGGGAAGACATCACCACGTCAAAACTGATCAAGTATCTTACAAACGGCCCTTTTTCATTGATGCTCCACCTCAAAATTACAATGCTCCAATGAGAAAAGATAGCTCAAATGACTTGGGTCCAACCCCCAATACTTCCAATGCATAAAGTATTTAACTCAAAACCTACAACGATTTGACTTATATACTTGGCAATTTGTTATTAATTACAACAAAAGAAAATTGACTAGTGTAACCATGAAGTAGCCACACTGAGAAAACTGGGACACCTGGTCCTCTTTTTCATAGATGTTGTTGCTCAAAAATTAATTTTTCTACAGTGGCTCTACTGACATGGCTGGTGCTGACTCAGATTTATGTTGTCACTTCAATCATCTTTGTCTCATTCCTCCTGATAATCACACAGGTCACTCCAGGCTTCTTCATCTGGAATCTTGATCTTCATTAGCATCCTGTATATTTCATCAGCTTCAGTGTGTTTTGCAAAAGTGGGTTTAACCACAAAAACATGTTTCAACTCATGCTCGATGTATATTTGATTGTTGATAGCTTCCAGCAATGCCTTTCCTGTTATGTTACCTTTAATCTTGGAAATATTTGCAGCATTCGTGGCTATACCTTGGAGTTTCTTGACATAGTCCTCTTTGGCCATGAGTTTGTCATTTATGACAAACAGAGAGGGGAGGCCTCTCTGATTTAAAGGCTAAATTTTGTTGAAGAACCTGTTCACTGTTAGCTCCATATTTTGACATTTTTCTTCTAGCTACACATTCAAGCTATTCTTAGTCAGCACCTTCTTCACTTGAAGTATAGTCTTTGTCTTGTCTGCTACTCCCAACTCTTCTAGCTCATACCCATTTCTTGAATTTAAAATTTTGATTATCTTGTTAACTATTGCTGGCATGTCTCCCAGCTCTTCATTAGTATCTGAAATAGCTTCTTAAGTCTTTTCAACTAATTCTTTTTGTTCAAAGTAATTTGGATGTTGGGCCAAATTTCATTCATACCATTGATTATCTTATTCCAAATAATCTCCTTCACTCTTCCTAGAGTGTTCCCAATAGATAATTATTTCTCTAATTTTTGTAGGCTTTCAATCAAGGTCCTTGCCCTCTGCATCTCTACTAAGTGATCAATTTCGGCCCTCTAGATTTGATCCTGCAACACATTAACTTGATTTTCTAGCCTCTTAATCTCCTCAGTCTGAAGATTCATGCCTTCCATGGATCTGGCTAGATGTTTTGTACTGCTTCCTGTCTCTATAGCAGTAGTTGCTAGTGTGGCTGTAGGAAAAGCTGAGAGAGGAAGAGCTTCCATAGTAGTGTTGGCCATTTGTGATGCCTTATCTTTTTCTTGTATCATTTTCTCCATCTCTACTTCCATTTGTTTAATTTGGAGGGGTTGTTCTATTATTAACTTCATCATATCATCTTTTTGGCTCTCTTTTTCCTCTATCTCCTTTGTCAAGGGATCATGTGTTGTAGGCAACTTGAGTTGCTTCTTCAAACTGTTATATCCAACTCCTTTTTCTTGATTACTTCTTTTGTTGCTTTTACATCTGAAGGATCATACCCAATCCTCACTACTAATTCTTCCAAAGACTTAATTCTGTTGTCCTTTGACTGTGATGAAATCCTTTCCATCTTTAACTGTGATTGAGCATTTGACAAAGCTACCTACATTTTAAACAAGTTCATAGAAGTGTTGGTTAGAGTAGATGAAATCATTTTACCTGTTTTCTTGTGCATTTCCAGTTGATCAATTGGATGAACACTCCTGGCATCAAACTCAAAATAATTTTTCTTGTAATCCACTAAAGTTTTGGGCTCTATTGTCAGTGCTTCCAAAAATGCCATGTGCATTTTTCCCTTTTCTAAATCAAATGCTGAGAGAAGTCTTCCTTCAAAAGGTGTACTCTGTTTCCAAAACTAAGAATAAGTGTTCTTTTTCAATATCTCATTCCTAATTTTAATCTCCTTGAAGGTATCAAAGACTGTCTCCTCCTTTTCTCCAATGACATTTGTAGATGAGGAAACTTGAAGAGAGTGTTGCCTTTCTAAAATTGGAGTGGTAGGAAAAGATTCCCCTCTAGGTGGGGATGAGTCTGGAATATCAATGAGATTGATGACTATTTGCTACGATGATTCCTTTCCCATGTCCATGTGCTTTCTGGGCTTCTTCATGTATTTCAGTTTGAGTTCCTTCATAGAAGTATGAGTCCCTGGTGACTGATCTTCTCTAGGTCTTTTCCCGGTTATTCCCTATTCTTGTTCTTTTCCCTTTCCTGTTTTGTCTTCAGTAGTCTTTCTTTCTTGTTGTCTTTGAGTCTATGCACTAGAAGAAGAAATCACTTGTTCCTTAGCCTCTTGTAATGTGTCTAAAATCCACTGAATTTGGTTCATGTATTTTTCAATTTCAGACCTTTGAGTGTGAATATAGGTTGTTGACTTGTTCTCCACCCTTTTCTTGGAGATGATGCCCCATGGGTCATAGGACCATGTAAAACTGTGGGTGAATTTCATTTCCTTCAATCTCTTATCTACCTCCTCCCTTACTGCTCTGTTTTTACATATGAAAAGACCAACCTGGGATTTGATCCTAACTTGTGACTTTTTCTTGGCTTCTACAAAATGCACTTAATCTGCATTGATCATTTGTCTGATGTATTCAAGTGCAAAGATCCTCATGTGGAGGAGATTTGGTAGCTTATAAGGAGCCAACTCACAGCCATATACCCTTAATTAAATGTAATTTTGGTACAAGTACCAATCATCTATTCTTGCTTGGTCTGTCAACTGCATAATCCTTCTAATTTCTTCACTGATTTTGGGTTCTGCAGTCCCACTGAGGAGGCTCATTGCGGGGTGAAGAAAGATTTCTACAAATGTTTTGTAGCTAAATTATTTTGGGTCCTTCATCACTAATGTTGTGAAGAAAATAACAGATTGGGGTTCAAATTCCTCATTGAACTTGCTCATTGAAAACAGGAACATGTCTGCCTGAAAATAAACAAACATATATACCAAAACTGAAGAGTATTGGAAGACTTCCCCTGTGAAGAAATTGACAAAATGCTCATGGATGGCATATTCTAGAAATTGAATGAAATTTAAAAGGACAAAGGGCTTGGATTCTGTTGATAAAATAGATAGAAAACCTATGATAGCTTCATCAATCCACTCATCTGAATAATAGCGAAGTAAATAAGAAAGAATAGCGACAATGTGCCTGGTTCTGTAAGGGAAAATAGAGGAGGAATAAGGAGGATTATTATTTGGTAGAGGTGTTTTATCAGTCATGAATAGTTCTAAGGTTTTAGCTCTCTCAGAAAAATATAGCTTCTAATACATTTCAGTAAGAATCTCATGGAAAAAGGGAGTAGTTCCTTCAATAACAGCAGTTTGCATCATTTGCATAATAGACTTGGCATCAATGGTAAACAATATATGTCTTGTTGGAGCCATCACTGCCCATTTCTTTGGATTGTAGCATGATTGGCATTTCCTGATAAATTCTAGGAAACTATGGGTTTAGGGAAGATATAGAAATGTCAATTAGTGTTCTAGATGCCTATGTCATCTACTTCATCCACAAATTTATGCTCCCACCAGCTGTATATGTCAAATAAATCAAACTCTGAGAGTGTTTCATGTATCGTAAAATCCCTGTCTACCAGTGGTATGTGATCCAAATCCAATAGTGGATGGACCATTGGGTTAAATACCTCCTGTTCTTTTTTCTTGGGTGCCATGGTTGTCTTTTGTAAAAACCTTTGAAAATGAACTGTGTTGGTTTTGCAGTAGACCTGCAACAGAAAGGGATGAGAAGAAATGGGAATTCAGTGATCAAGAAAGAAAAGGGATGAATTAGAAGTGGGATTCGAGAAGGGGAACGTTCTATAATTGTAGAAAAATGAAGCCTTCTACGACTGTAATGATGTTTCATTATGTCTACTGCGTTCTATGTTCATGCATGAATGGAATTGAATTGTACCTATAAACAACGAGATCACATAAAAAAATTGTAAATGGATATGAGATTGTGCATTTGTAGATTTTTGAGGTGTTTGTCATTGTCTTGGCTTGACTTAGCATGGGACCGTTGGCTAATGGCCCAGCCAATGGAATGTGCAACGATGGGAATGGAGGTGATAGGGCAGATGGGACGGGATGGCGTTGTGAGGTGGTGGGAGTGAGAAATGGTTAGAATGGGGAGGTAGTTTAGTTGAAGGCATAAACCATTTTTCGAGGGGCCCTGAGAGTGGTAAGTGGTATGAGAGGAGGGGTGCGAAATCATGAGAGCGCGACACCTCATTGGTTTAAAACCATTGATTTCGGACCCCCCCCCCCAAGATTAGCTTTCGGAGGATGAGGGGGGTGGGAAACGCATATGGACTGTCTGATCATATGGAGTGAGCAGAGATTAGGTGAGAGATGGGGGAGGGTAATGTTGGATGTGACAGGTAAGTGAGTGGTGGGGTAGGGAAATAAATAGGGGGCGGACTATAGGGATATAGGGTATAGAATAAGGTTAGGGAAAATTATATAAGACCTTTTGCCCCTTTTTGGCTTCTTTTCCTGAAATTAGGAAAAAGACATTGAGGTGTATTATCAAACCTTAAAGAGCTTATCATGTCCTTTTTCCTTTTGAAATTTTTCTCAATCTGCCTACCCTTATTTTCTAATCTAGCATTTTTTTCTTTTTGTATTTGCAGGGTGCATTTGGACTTGCATCCCGTTCACTTTTTATTTCATTTCTAACTTACCCTATCATTTATTTCTTCCATTGGTCCAGATTAGACAGTTGAACCAATTTTTTCTACCTAGCTACTGATTTGCCAAGATTAAACTATTTGGCAGATCTTTATTTTCTACCATATCAACAGAAATTGAAATTTGTTCAATCATGCTTAGACTGTGTGATTTGAACAACATTTAGGGTTTTCTTTTTCTTCTTATTTTTCCTCTTTTGTTCTTTTTTCTCTTTTTTTTTTTTACATACCCTCTTTTCATTTTTTATTTTTTTTAGTGAAATTAATTGAATATTGGAATCTGTGAACAATTTGAAATCTGCAAACTGTGAAATGCTCAATCACCTTGAGATCCTATAAATTATAGGACCCTAACAGTGGGCATAACTCATTAATGGAAATCGGAAAAGGAAATGGCAAATACTTTGAAAAGTCAAATAGGAATTATTGGAATTTATTTGATGAAAATAAAGGAAAATAGGAGAAAAGGGAGGTGAAAGGTCACAAGTTGCATGTGAGGATCAGTTCATAGATTTTGTCAACTTTTTTTTTTTTCAGTTTAGTTTGATATTTGGTTTCAGTGAGGAGAAGAGCACCAATAGGAGAAGGAATGCAAAGGGAAGCAAAGGAAGGACAAGGAAAGAAATGGAAAGAAAATTAAAACAAAGGAAAGCAAAGGAAAATAAGGATCAAGCAAGGAATGGTTGCAACAAGAAGCTTTAGTATGAATACTTGGAGGTAACATGTTGCATGGATGATTTCCTGACTAGTTCTAGCATGCATTGTATATGTATGTGTTTATTTGGTTCATTTTTTGTCATTGGAAAGGGTGTTTCCATGTTTCAACAATGATTTTAGCCTTGCCTTGCCACTTACAAATAACCATGGTGTGATGGGATTCGTTATTGGTTGAGCTTTGGATTATGGGAAGGTTTTGGATTCAGGTGAGGTGGTCTTAGGAAAATCCCAAGTGTTGGGGGTGGAGATAGTCTTCTCCTAGAATCCCTAAACAAGTGGGTAGAGACAGGAAAATCCTCAAGGGCTAGTGAATGAATTTTGAGGCATCCAAACTTAGTTTGGTTTTGTGATCTTGGGATTGGTTTAATTGAGATCACAATAGGGTGAGGGTGGAGGTGGTTTAACCTATGGATTCCCTTGGTTGCTTATGGATTGGTTGATCCCATGAGATCCCACATTCATGATTAGAATATGGCATGGGTGTGATTGGCCAAAATAAATATTTGGTTCAGCCCAATCTATGGTCAGGTGGTATGTGGAAGTCCCTGGCTTGGTTGGATTTTGCATATGTCAATAAGAGCTAAGTTCCACTTGTATTTGATGAGTAAACATAATTTTTATTATGCCTTTAACATTTGTTGTATCATTGTTAATTATTTGGTTATATGTTGGTTATAAGCATGTTTTATGACAGATTTAAGTATGGCTCTTATAACCTTTTAATTGATGAATGAATGGATAATGAATGCATGACTTAATTGGTATTATGGAATCTATTGTGAGAGGGAATTAGTCCTTCTTGGTAAACCTGAAATATGTTTTATATCTCTATGTTCAGATATGAATTCATGGCATGTAGGTTGCATATTCATCATGTGTTTGATGAAATTATTGTCATTGTTAGACTGGGTTAGGTCAATTCCTTGAGTAATTTTTGTGTTAGAGGATTTGTCTCTGTGTTATTTATCATTTTTTTTTTTCATTAAGTTATGGGTAGAGGTATGGTTCCTAGACTTGAGTTAAGAGTTTCTTATATTTCACGATCACTAGAACATAACTGCTTGAAAAAGACTTTAGTCATTGGGAATCAGACTTGTGGGAGAAACTAGAGGGTTATAGTCATTTGGAGGCCTTGTCATGGGAGTGGTTGGGGGTCTAGCTCACTAAAAAATAAAGTTATCTTAGGGGATGGAAACCTGGAATGGTTGGTTAGTTCCTGGGGGTCCTGTAGCACCTCATGGAAGTCATTAGGGTCTTGTTTTGTCGACTCCATTTCCTTAAGGTCATCTAGGAGGTTGAGTCATTTCATAGTAGCCCCTTAGCTCATGTTTACCCTTTACCCCAGGATATTCAGTGAAGTAGGTAGATATGAGAGGAGGTGTGTTACAGACTCGTACCATAGAAGGTTTCACTCTCTTTAGGTAATATTTGATATCACAAAGTGGTATTAGAGCATGGTCCAAACACTTGGACGTGATGGGCTAGATGCATGCGGTTATTCATGCTTTGTCATCGTTATAGCTGGCATGTATGAGGTCATGGTATGCAGTTGGTATTTTCATGCATGATGTTGATATATTGATATGATTATGGTTATACATGTATCATGTTAACGTGGACTAATTTTGAAGATCAGATAAACCTCCCCTGAACGTCATTCAAGTACGATTTTAGTTATGGTATCTATTTGGTTTTTCTAACACAATATACTTGCAATAAGAAGAGAATCAAATATTATGAGAAAAATGGTGGTCTACATTTCATGTGACTCTCCCTACAGATTAGTTGGGAAGAAACGGGATGAGTACTCTCCTAATATAGTAGATAAATTGAGGAGTTTCAGGGAAAAACCCATAAGTTGAAAGGAAGACAATGATAGGTTGGTTGAGGCTTAGGAAAGACTTGCAAGGGCTCAAGAAAAGCAGGTAGAGGTAAATGCACTCATCCTTTAGAGTTTATCAGACTTGAAGAGATAGGGACAACTGGGGATTAGTCAAGAGAAGGAAGAGAAGACTATTAGAGCCTATGGTATCATGTCTTGGTCATGATATAGGTTGGATAGAGAGGACATGGTCAGAGGTGGAAGATCATTTGACACACCTAACAACAGGACTGGTATGTATGGGTGTCATTCTAGTTCCTATTCCATGAGACATCATCATCACTGCCATCATCCTTATAGGAGGAGTGAGTACCCGCATGACGAATTCAAGAAAGTCAAGCCACCTATATCTGATGGAGAGATGAACAAGTCAAAATATGAAAAGGCATGGTTGCTTGGGATAAAGACATTATTCAAATTGCATAACTATTGAGAGAACATGAAAGCCAATATAACCACCATTAGTCTTAAAGGGAAATCAGATATCTGGCAAGAAGATGTGAGGAATGTCAGAAGCATTCAAGAGGAAGAGTTGATTTGGAATGTGTTTGAGATACTCTTCAAGAAGTACCTATCTGAGAGATATTATGACGATAGAGATAAAGATTTTTATTAGTTTCATATGGGTTCTATGATGGATGATCAATACACTAGCAAGTTTATGGAGTTGTTGAGGTATGTGCCTTACCTGAAGGATGAGAAAGTGAATGTTTAAAGGTTCTTCAGTGGGTTGCGAGTATCATAGAGAGACTGGATTTAGTTTGATGAGCCACGGTCGTTGGAGGAAGCCATCCGGAAACTAAAGCATTGTTATGATCATTCAAAGCATAAATATAAGCCTAAGCATGATTTCAAGGGAAATGAGAAGGTTAAAGGGAAATGGCTACTGAAGAGGGGAAGAAATTAGGATGTAGGTGAGAAATAAAATGTCGTTCCTTATAAGAACTTCAATGCAGTTGAGAAGGGACATGGTCGTACCCTGAAGAGAAGCATAATAGAGGTGATGGCAGGGAACCATTGCAGTGATGGATATGTGGAAAATATCATCACAATAAGGATTGTCCATTTTACCAGGGTTGTAAGCCTAATATCTATAATGCACAAGAGCTGCAGACAGTTGGGGATGTTGGTCATAACATGCCTGAGATTTATGAAATTATGGACAACAAGTATGTAGAACAGCAGGAATCCATCACTAATATGGAAGGTATGCTTTGTGCTTAATTTGTTTCTATTTTTGTTGACCCTAGATCTAATTATAGTTATGCTAATCTTGACCTAGTGGAGAAGTGTGGTTTGAGAATATAAGAGCATGCAAAGTCTTGGTTGGTGTAGTTGGCTACAGGTACTAAGAAGAGAGATCATCACTCTGTAAGAGCTTGTATATTTGAGTTGAATGGTATGCCTACATCGATGCATTTAAATGTGCTTCCATTGGGGTCATATATTTTGATTTTGGGTATGGATTGGTTGGACCTCCACATAACCAAAGTAGATTTCTATGACAATGTGTTGATGGTACTGGACCCGCCAACATGTCAAGGGGATATCCCCAGTAAGAAGTAGCAATTAGATCTTAGAGTGTTTGGTGTAGGAGTCCCAACAGTGGATCGTACAGAAATGCCTTGACCGTGGTGTCACACAAAGGCAAGTAGAACAACTAAGTCAGCAGCAAGGGTGTGATTGATGCAATGAGTCAAGGAATGTGTATGAGAGGTTCCAACACTTAGAAAGGGGAAGGAGGTGAAGCTGAGTTCCAGGTTGAAAGGGATCAGTCCCAACTTGGCTAGGAACACACAACACAAAGGACATTCACAACTTCCAGCAAAGCAGTCCACTCGGATGCGGCAAACACATAATACAAGGTAAGATAACACATACAACAGTCACGAATAAATCTCAGATGAGTGTGACGGTTGTTATGGAAAGGTTCAAGTGAAAGGTCTGTCTGATGTTCGGCAGAGTAGTCGACATGGACGATGACAACATTAACAACATATGCAACACATTAACAACAAGACTCATATAATTGCATGTGAATCAGTTCATACACAAGTATGTAAGTTAAACAACACATATCATTAAAGCAATAGAAGCAGCCCAACTACAATAACAACATATGCATGAAAATATGCTAGCTCTTATTATATAAAGAAGTGTAAGTAACAATCATACAATTCATCCATGTAAACCTGCTAGCCCCAACAGTGGAACATTACAGCCACATCTGCTCACTCCTCCAAAGAGATGTAGTAGCTCCATGCAATGGAGAAGCCAAGGCATGTTACAATATTGTCCAAGCCTTCTTCAAAATATTCTTAGTAGAAGCTTGGCTGACCAAAAGCCTCTACAATGAGCTATGAGGGACTATTTATAGCAAAGGGTGGGGTAAGCCTTGACATTCCCCTTTGTGACCATTCAACCACCCTCATGACTCTTCACCTACTCTATGACTGTTACATCCATTCTTGACACTTGACATGAATGAACATTACAATGCATGTACTCATGTGAAAAATGGCTTGGACAAGCCAAACTAGACATCATTCAGATTTAGACAACCATAGAAGTCCAACTGCTCAACATCCTCATGCTGATCAACAATGACATATTGGTGCCAAGATTGGTAGTCCTTGAGAGTGTCAGTGTGTTCTACCATGAAATCCATCTGAAACTTGAACCTTTCCTGCATAGCAGCTGGGTACACTTCTTGGGCTCCTCTGTCCAACTCGTCTGTGAGCATGCGCATTATTATCTTTAGTGTGGCAAGACCAACAACGTCCTTTCACATGATGTCTACACTAATAGGAAAGTCTGTGCTGATGGTGGTGCGCATCAACTCATTGAAGTACGTGTCAAGCTCCTGTTGGAACTGCTTCTTGGTCTTCACCTGGATGAGGGTCCCAAGTAATGGGATTGCATGAGTGTGCACTATAACCTCCATGCCTTTGAATACTCATGCATGGGAAGCCTATATTCTAGTGATGAGTTGCGTTAGGCCTTCATAGTTCCAGATTTGACTCTGGATACGTGCTTGTAGCTCGACCACATTGGCCTTCATCATCTTTGGCAAGTGAAGCGGGTCTCCCTTTTACTTCATCGTCCATGCTTGCATGTTATCAACAACAGTATGTATGTTCTTCAAGATGCATACTCTTCTTGCACATCACTGCTGCCATCCATGGAGATGAACGACTGCTTGATGCATGGTACCAAACATGGAGTACAATGCTCGCATAACTATGTCCATGGACAATACTTCATCTAGTATTGCCTTCTTCAGTTCAGCTCAGGCGGACATTGTCAACAAGTCTCCTCCCTGCCTGGCCACCTGTAGTTCCTTCGCCATTCGCTCACTCTGATCTATGAGAAAATGAACACTTGAGCTAGTGGCTTTGGCATACACTCTAGTTGCATCAGCCAATAGAGCTGGATGCTTGTGCACTTCAGTCATGATCACTTGCTCTTCAAATTGCACAGGGGATGTTTGGTCCTCAGGAGTCAGTACTCTCTGAGACTAAACAACTCTGTGATGAGATTCGTTAAAGGAGATGTTGTGCATCTCTGCCTCTGATTGACCACCAAGGATCTTAGTACCTCCTTGGTCATTCGAGACTTGCTTATTGTCTAGATGCATTGAAGCAGGTGAGTCGACTTCTCTTTGGTGAGACATGAGGTCAGTGTCCTGTTCCAACTCCTACTGCTCCATGTTTGCGTCCTACTATTCAAGAGCATGTCCTATCTCATGAGCAAAGTCTTTCCCCTATGAGGTTCACCCTATTCACCTAATGCCAGTTGTTCAGAAGAATCAACTACTTGTACGAGTGCTGCTTCATCTGTCTGCACGTGATGCACCCCCTACTGAATCTGCTGCTGCTGCGCTTCCTTCTCTTTTTGGCACATCTCTTGTTCTTTCCGGAGTTGCTCCCTCAACTCATGCAAATCCTTCTCTACTTCTTCCATTCTCTTCTTATCTCTCTGCCTTCGTGCAATTCGCTTGTCACGCTGCTGCCTCTTCTATTGAATAGCCATAGCTTCTTGTTCTACAAGTGGGTATGCTCGAAACTTGCAACTTTGCTCCTCCTCCATGTGGTCGACAATATTTCTCTTCCCTTTGTCATGCATAGGTATGATTGGCTCTACTACCTCTGCTACTATTGAAATTGCTGGTGATCTTCATGATGCTACTTCATGTTGCCTTGCTAACCACTCTACAGTGAAGCCAACCTATTCATTGGGTCTGGAGGAATTGTAACAATATCTCCCTAAGTCCTCTTCAGCCCAATGAAATTCCCCATGGATCCAATTGAACTGAACTCTCATGAACTGATCCTATACAATGAAATGTGGGTCATACGAGTTGAAGCTTCAAAGGTCGAATGAGTACTTCTTCATATGTTTAGCTTCGACATCTGCTTGCTTGATGCTTCGGATCTCATACAACCCAATCCACAATGGAAGAGTGGGCCAAGGTGCCTTCTTCTTCCACTGCAGCCTAGTTGTCAATCCTATTGAAATATGATACGCTACTTCTTGCATGATAAGCATGTCCAAATCAAACTTTGGTAGAACATGTGGAGGCTTCTCCACATTAAACACTCGGATGAACACGTCATCCAGTGAGGGATACCAATCTGCAATTCCTAACAGTGCCTTCATCACTTCTAAGATGTACGGTGGATCCTGTTAAAATATCAACCTATACACTAGGGTGACAAGAAGGTCGGACAACGATATGATCACTCCTCTGAAGTTGCACTCGGACATTAACTTGAAATACGTGCTCACAACAGTCTCCGCTGGTGACCATGCCCACTCTAAGCCCAAGAACTCATGTCGGGCACAGACTGCATCTAGAATGTAGGCGGACATGTAAATTTATTCATGCGTGCCTTCAGGCAACTGTCGAGCCTTCATGACTTGCTCCTTCAGCTGTTGAGCCAGTATGCCAGACTAGTTGCATTGTCTTCCTTCTCTAGCCAGTTGATCCAGCATGACCACCAACCTCTAAGGGAAGTTTTTAGTGCTCGCTTGGCCACTCAGTCGACATGTGAATATGACCAAGTATTGGAATGCCTTCCTCAATATCTTCGTCTTATAGATCTGATTGGGGGTCATCCTCAAACGAACTAGCTCCTTTAACCAATCCTTCAGAATCTCTCTGGAGTGACTTGTGTTATTGGGAGAGCTGAACGGGGGAGTCATGACAGTCATGGGCTCAGTCATCTGATACATCTCATCTTAATCTCATGCCCAGAAGGTTGCAAGCTTCGTCTCACTGACACTGCTCAAGATTATCGTCTCGGGGTCAGTGTGAGAGACAATCCAGTGAATCATGTCCGCGCATGGGAACGCGGGGTATCTGCAGGCAATCTAGTACTAGCCAGACTTATGAATGTTCACATACACCTGATGGTCTTAAAAGTATTCCCCAAAAGTACCTACGAATGTTTCATTCACCTCTTTCCACTTCAATTTGATTTCCTTGTCTAGATACAACTTTGTATCTTCATAGATTGGCAAACTAGAGGACACCTTCTTAGTTGCTGCTCCAGCTGCCATACCATCAGTGTCCTAAGATACTATTCTCTTGGGAGCCATTGAGGTAGATGAACACCTAAAAGATCTGGAAACAAGAAGCATGCATGGCAAGAAATATGTCAGTGAAAACATAGCAAGTCCGGGGAAGGACACATCACATACCTGGGAAACTGATGACCAAGATTGCATAAATTTCAATGGGAGGTTGAATGACTGGCTACCAGAACTGTGCAAAAAGAAGCCTGGACTATCTAGGAGGCTAGACTAGCTACTGGATCTAGGAAATGCGTAATCCAGTTGGGTAGCTGGTTATTGGTATTATGCAATGTGCAATCCCAGCAGAGAAGGACTGCTGACCCAGGGACATATTTGTACAATTTCCTAGGCAAAGCAGCCACTATCCTCCAAGAATGCACAAAATAGTCCAGGAGTCTAGTGCTAGAAAAGAATGTGCAAATCTAGAGAGGAAGGTGAGCCTTCCTTCCCTAGATTGCACAATGCAGCCTTGGTGAAGGCAGAGACTAGGCCAAGGTTGGCCTGACTCACCGACTGGCAACTGAAAGAAAGTAAGTCGATGAAATGGATGGAGACACTCAGTGATAGCAGAAGTAATAGACAGTGCATGAAAAACATGAATGGAAGATTCAACAAACAGATCAACATGCATGTGGGTGAGGTCGTTCACCGATTGGGTGAACGTTCATGCAAAACAGTTTCATGCATGCGAGAACAATGAGATAGAAACAAAAATTGAAACAGAGCTAGGACAAGCTAGAATATATGTAAATGATAGCAGGCATTCAAATAAATCAAGCAAACAACACTCACACAAGCGAATACACAAAAAGCGATAAAAATGCTGAAAAAGACAAGTTGAGGCCACTTATCCATGAATAGCTAAGATGGATGTGTTGAAGAGTCCTGGATGTGTTGTGGGATGTCAGAGCTCCAAGATCGATGTGAATGAATGAGCTCTGATGCATCAAATAAATAATTTTGGTCTCAGGACGCGCATGCCACAAATCTAGGAAAAAGTGACACTTGGAGGGAAACTTCTAAAACAACTTTTCATGTAACCCTCAGCTGCTAAAAATATCTCCCTAAATCATGGGATTCCTTTTTCATGTTGTTTCTTGCTATTCTAGGAAGATCAAGTCATGCATGCATGCAAGTCACATTTCTTCGGTCCTGGGTGGAATTGGTCAACCATACTATTCATGCATGTGACTGCTCAACTACTCGGGAAAAATGCGCATTCCTAGCTTGGAGTTGGGCTGACCGCCTAAGAGGATTACACAATTTCTCAGTAGAGTAGTTGAGTGTTGCCCAAATTTGCACAAATCCTGGGTTGAATAACTTGCTGCTGGGAAACATTGCACAAATCCTGCTGGGAGGTTTGGCTGGCAGGATTGCGCAATCCTAGAGCCAAGCAGGCTATCAGAGAGGATTGCGCAATTCTAGGAAGAAAGGCTGGTTTCCCTCCAAGAATGCACAATTTTTTAGGGGAATCTAATCAATCTGTAGCTGGACCAAGTCTGTGTAAGCAGCTGGTGAGGGGAATCGATCGATTGTGATCGAAAGGCTGCCTTTGTGCGAGGAAAACACTAAAGCTTGAGTACTTGATGAAGCAAGACAAAGTGTTGTGTAAGGTTGGTAGGTAGGCTCCAAAACAAGCTAAGGAAAAATTTTGGAGGGTGGCTATAGCTGCTACAACACTTGGCAACACACTGGTAGAACTCCAGCTCTCTACGTAGACCTTGTTCGTGAAAAGAAAGTCTAACACCTCCGAAAGTATTGCTCAGTTCTTAGCTCATATTGGTTTCACACTAACTTGATTGTAAGATGTAGCATCTACCAAGCCCTTGGTTGATTGAAAGACATTCCAAGCCAAGGCAACATATTTGTTTAGATTGGGGTTGAGGGGTGTATAAGTGCACAAGCAGTATAGTCGTCAAAGTCTTAGTTTCATCTCCGGTGTTGCTCCACTGCCAGCAAGCCTGGACAGTGTTATGACCCAAAAATTCTCAAAACATCATTGTCTCAACTCTACTTTTGGTCATGATTTCAAGGAGGTCTAAAGGTCATTTTAGTCTTGATAATGGGTAGGTGATAGGGTAAGAGTCTCATTTCCATATCCAAATAAAGTTAAATCAGCCTTGTTCCATGTCCTAGAAGTCTCACATGTTGTTTAGAACCCATATTTTTAACTATTTTGAAAACTGTGTTGCAAAAGAGCATACATAGGAATCCACAATTTTGTAGTGTAGCTAGTTCAAAAAAGATGATTTGCGCTACGAAAAGAGCTAATTTCGTAGCACACTATGAGACAAAAACCCCGTTATTCTGTTTTTAGTAGTCAACTTCCAAGGGGGTTCTTGAGCAATTGAAAACTCATTTTTGAAAAATGAAAGAGGTTTTTATTATAAAAATTCTTACCTACAAAAACATCCTCGATTTTCGTAATAGCTCCCAAGGATAAAGAGATAGGAGCTTAGGAGTGCAGCCTTCTTTTTCAGGAAAAACAGAGTTATTTTTATTGGTTGATGAAGTGGTTGTTGCTTTCCACTCCCTCATTTTGTCACCTTTCTCTCCACATTCAAATATCATTCCTTAAAAAAGTTACCCAAGCTCCTCTCTGTCGTTTACTTTTCAACCTTTGCATGTATCAGTCAGTTGTCACCTTTGAAAAGTTAACTTTGTGACAAACAACTTGTTGTCCAAAAAGTTCTTTAAAGCTGTCATATTTTTAAGAGGGCAGTTTGGGTTATAAAGGGAAATTTCCATGAATATGAAAGGTTAAAAAGAATCCTATCATGGATGACCTCAACTTCACACAAGCTTTCATCCAGACAGGTTACATGTATTTCTACCAGGAGTTACAAGGGGATTTGTGTGTTTCTTGGATTGTTTTGAGCTGTTGGTTTCAAAAGGAATTTTCAGGAAAATGAAGATGAATTTCAAAAATCTAAAGGATTTTTTTATAAAAACATAACAAGGAACAAAAACCTCTTTCAAATTTTTGCCAGGTGCTACCAATTTGGAGATTTGAAGTTTCCTTTGAGACCTATTTGCAGAATTCTGGATTTTCCTGTTTTATACATGATTTTATAATGCAGATTCCAGACAACTAAAGATGGTTTTCAAAACACTGAGAGAGGTTTTGCTTATAAACATTCTTATCTACAAAAACCTCCTTCATTTTTGTAACAGCCATCAGGGATCAAAATATATAAGCTCTGTCTCAACACCTATTTTTCACATCAAAACGGTGTAGAAAATGATAAATTTATAGGTTAGTCTTTCATTAAGGTGAAGACCAAATTTTGAAGAATAACATCTTATAAGGGTAATTTTTTATTTATTTATAGTGATCATATCAGTATTTATGAAATATTGAAAATTCTTAAACTACAGATTTTGAAGGCTGTGTTGAAAAAAGAGCATACACAGCAGTTTCGTAGCGCGCTACGAAACTGCTGAAGGTGACTTTTTAGCACTTTATAGATGCATTTCAAAGGTAAGGTCTGATCAAGTCCAAGTTTTGATGATTGCTGGTAGACATATGAGGATCATTGATAAATTTTCAGATGGCAGTGATGCAGAATGGTTCAAAGAAGTATTCCATAAATGATATTAAAGTTGTGCTACGAAAACAAGCTATTTCAGCAACACAATCATGTTTCATTCTCTTTTTCATCTATTCGAGAGTTATTTTCTTGCACAGGTGGAAAAATGAAGTTTTTATGGATTATTAATGCATGCCACATGTACACCAGCAAAACTGCTTGAAGATAAGCATAAAGGATTAAGGGCCTTAAAAGGAGGAACTCTGTCTCCTAGTTTTCAGGACAGTTAGGTCATGACTTAGCAGGTTTTGCAACAACATTATCGACATCATCAAGCTTCAAGACATGGGTTGTAAGTTGATTAAATAATGTATTGAAGACCCATATAAGGTCGTTGAAAGCATGTTTTAGGATTTCTACTCCTATTTGTATTAGAACGCTTAAAAACAGCTAGCTGTCAAATTGTAATCAAGTAGTTTGTTTTGTGAATGGATAGGTGTCTAAGTTAGGAATTCGAATTCCTCTAAAGGTGGATCATAGTATCCAGGGATGTAAAACTCTATATAAAGCTTGAGAATTGAATTCCTCAGGGTTGGTAATTTCATTAGCAAAGGGAAAGTTGTGTTATTGTAAGTAACTGTGGTTTTTATACTTAATACAGAGATCAGTTTGACTACTCAAGATTCACAAGGATTTTATGTGTTTGATGCTCTTATGGCCTTGTTCAATTACTTATTTGCAGTGGTATGATCTTATGATACTTAGAATTCATTGGAAAATGCTCTAACTTCCTTCACATTCTTTTAAAATATGTTTTTTCATTATGTTACTGTTTTATTTATAAACCTAAACTCTAAGTTCCTTGACTTCCATGTTTTGCTGATCATGTTGCTTTGCTAAAGATCATCTTGACTCCATAGCCCAATAGATATTTTCTAATCTTTGATTCAACCAGTCAATTAGTTATACATCTGTCCATTTGTTCCTAGAGTTAGCCATCTAATCATTAATAAAAAATCTTTAACCTATTAAGAGAGCCCTCTCAGGTTGAGGAGGCTAAGCGTCAACCAAAAGATTGGTTTGAAAGAGTTACTCAGAGTCTACTTGATCAGCAGCCTATCAAGGTCATATTTTGTGATAACATTTTGGTGCGTCTGTCAGGAGCCTGAAGATTACTCATTCCCGAAATCAAGAAGCTGAACTTCTGAAGGTAGCAGGAGCTCAGGAAGTTGTTCGAGGCTGCATCTACCTTGGCGACTCCACACATCAAATAACAAATTGGAAGGTGACTCCACTGCTAGAAGATTAGTAGCTTGATGAAGTTTCAAGATGAGTGCCATTGCAAGAATGAATGCCAGGTATGCCCCTATGAATCGGTCTCATATCCATGGTTTTCCAAATCCTATGCCAAAGGTTGAATGGTTAGATGATCTTCCAATATTCAAAGATGAAAAGAAAGACAATGTTGCTCTTCATTTGGTTAGGTTCCATATGCATGTACATAGTCTTAAGGTTCACTTCCCTGAAGATTGTCTCATGAAGATGTTTATGACCACTTTAGAAGGAAAAGCATGGTCTTGGTATAAAGGCTTGGAAAATGGTTCATTATATTCGCTTGCTAATTTCCATGATGTATTCTATGAGATGTATAAAGAGTGTCATCCCTCCTTATTGCTGGTCAAAGATTGCTGTAAACATTCTGTAAGTTTTATTCAATATTTGGAGGATTGTTATGATGATGATGAATTCATGGATGAAGAAATTTTAGAGGCTCTTCATAACAATACATTTCAACACCAAGAAGAAAGGATAACATCCCATGAAATGCAACATGAAAATCAGCAGGGGTTCACACATGAAAACCATGTTACATCCTCTAAGATTAATGTAAAGATGCATCAAACTTGTCAATCTTTTGATCATAAAGAGTATGAAAATCATTGCAAACACCAAGAAGAAATACTGGAATATAGCTTTGATAACCCTCAGGCAGAGGAAAAGGTTGATTTTTTATGTCATACTTTGTAGCAGCTTACATCAAAGAATGATCATAATAATGAGGAAAATTACATTGTTTGTGGGAATCATTCAGGAAAGCAGTTGGATAGCATATCAAAGGAATCGTGTGTGGCTGAGAATCAGTTGTCTAAAGATATAGAATGTTATGATGATCATCAAACTTACCATGTCCTCTTTGACGCTATAAATGAATACATGGCAAAGATTTGCACACGAGTATTTCATTTTCATTTGCATTATGAAGATCTAATACATTATAAGTTGATTTTGGTCATCTCACTATCATGGTTATTTTGAGGTTGAATGCAGTCAAGAGCCTCAAATATCAAAAAAAACAAGTGGAAATTGCAGCTGATAGGGTAGGTAGGAATGTGAAAATAAGCTCAGGGTAGGTTGATTGAGCATTTTTTAGTAGGTGCAGTTTGAGTCCCTCTTGCAGAAATAATTAAAGCTTGGGGATTAGATAGGGCAGAATTTCAGAATTTTATTCTGAAGGATGAATAGTAGCACTGGAGCTACTGGTTCTTAGTGTACCACTAGGGCACACTATCCCTAGTGGGCCACTGTTATCACCCAAAAATTCTCAAAACATCATTGTCTCAACTCTGCTTTTGGTCATGATTTCAAGGAGGTCTAAAGGTCATTTTAGTCTTGATAATGGGTAGGTGATAGGTTAAGAGTTTTATTTTCATATCCAAATAAAGTTAAATCAACCTTGTTCCATGTCCTAGAAGTCTCACATGCTGTTTAGAACACATATTTTTAACCATTTTGAAAACTGTGTTGAAAAAGAGCATACACAGGAATCTGCAATTTCGTAGCGTAGCTAGTTCAAAAAAGGTGATTTGCATTACAAAAACAGCTAATTTCGTAGCGCACTATGAGATAAAAACCCTGTTATTATGTTTTTAGTAGTCAACTTCCAAGGGGGTTCCAGAGCAATTGAAAACTCATTTTTTAAAAATGAAAGAGGTTTTTCTTATAAAATTCCTAGCTACATAAACCTCCTCCATTTTTGTAACAGCTATCAAGGATCAAGAGATAGGAGCTTAGGAGTGCAGCGTTCTTTTTTAGGAAAAATAGAGTTATTTTTATTAGTTGATGAAGTGGTTGTTGCTTTCCACTCCCTCATTTTGTCACCTTTCTCTCCACATTCGAATTTCATTCCTTAAAATGTCTAACCAAGCTCCTCTCTGTCATTTACTTTTCAACATTTTCATGTATCAGTCAGCTGCCACCTTTGAAAAGTTAACTTTATGACAAACAGCTTGCTGTCCAAAAAGTTCTTTACAGCTGTCATATTTTTAAGAGGGCAATTTGGGTTATAAAGGGAAATTGCCATGAAGATGAAAGGATAAAAAGAAGGCTATAATGGATAACCTCATCTTCACACAAGCATTCATCTAGATAGGTTACATGTATTTCTACCAAGAGTTGCAAAAGGATTTGTGTGTTTCTTGGACTGTTTTGAGTTGTTGGTTTCAAAAGGAATTTTTAGGAAAATGAAGATGATTTTAAAAAATATGAAGGAGGTTTTTTCTAGGAACATAATGAGGAACAAAAACCTCTTTCAAATTTCTCCCAGGTGCTATCAATTTGGAGATTCGAAGTTTCCTTTGAGACCTATTTGTAGGATTCTGAATTTTGTTGTTTTATAAATGATTTTATAATGTAGATTTCAGACAACTGAAGCTAGTTTTCAAAAAAATGACAAAGGTTTTTCTTAAAAAAATTATTATCTAAAAAAACCTCCTCCATTTATGTAACAACTATCAGGTATCAAAATATATAGGCTCTGTCTCAACAACTATTGTTCAGATAAAAAACAGTGTAGAAAATGATAAATTTATAGGACAATTTTGGCATAAAAAGAGAAGAACATCTGTGAAGAAGAACATCTCATAAATGTAAGTTGTTTTGATTCTTGGTGATCATATCAGTCCTTATGAAATTTTTAGAAAATTCCCAAACTACATATTTTTGAGGCCGTGTTGAAAAAGAGCATACGCAGCAGTTTCGTAGCGCGCTACGAAACTGCTGAAGGTGACCATTTAGCACCTTATGGATGTATTTCGAAGGTAAGGTCTGATAAATTCCAAGTTTGATGATTTCTCGTAGACATATGAGGATCATTGATTAAGTTTTAGATGGCAGTGATGCAGAATGGTTCAAAGAAGTATTCCATAAGTAATATAAAAGTTGTGCTACAAAAATAGGCTATTTACGTAGCACAGTCATGTTTTATTCTCTTGTTCATCTATTCAAAATTCCCTTTCTTGCACAAGTGAACAAATGAATTTTATATGGATTATTAATGCATGGCACATCTACACTAGAAAAACTGTTTGAAGATAGGCATTAAGGATTAAGGGCCTTAAAAGGAGGAACTCTGTCTCCTAGTTTTCAGGACAGTTAGGTCATGACTCAACAGGTTTCGCAACAACACTGTGGACATCATCAAGCTCGAAGACATGGTTGGAAACTGATTAAATAATGTATTGAAGACATAGATAAGGTTGTTGGAAGCATGTTTTAGGAGTTTCACTCCTATTTGTATTAGGACTCTTAAAGGCAGCTAGTTGTCAAGTTGTAATTAAGTAGTTTGCTTTATGAAAAGATAGGTGTCAAAGTTAGGAATTCGAATTCCCCTAAAGATGGATCCTAGTATCCAAGGATGTAAAACTCTATATAAATCTTGAGAATCAAATTCCTCAAGGTTGGAAATTTCATTAGTAAAGGAAAGATTGTGTTATTGTAAGAAACTGTGGTTTTCATACTTAATACAGAGATCAGTTTGACTACTCAAGATTCACAAGGAGTTTATGTGTTTGATGTTCTTATGGATTTGTTAAATTACTTATTTGCAGTGGTATGAGCTTGTGATACTTATAATTCATTGGAAAATGCTCTAACTTCCTTCACATGCTTGTAAACTGTGTTGATTCACTGTGTTACTGTTTTATTTATAAACCTAAACTCTAAGTGCCTTGACTTCCATGTTTTGTTGATCATGTTGTTTTGTTGAAGACTATTTTGACTCCATAGCCCAATAGATATTTGCTAATCATAGTTTCAACCAGTCAACCAGTTATACTTTTGTTCATTTTGTTCCTAGAGTTAGCCATCTAATCATTAATCAAAAACCCTAAACCTAGTGAGAGAGCCCTCTCAGGTTGAGGAGGCTAAGCCTCAACCAAAAGATTGGTTTGAAAGAGTTACTTAGAGTCTACTTGATCAGCAGCCTATCAAGGTTAGATTTTGTGATAACAGACAATACCCTGGTGGAGTCACATAGGAACACAAGCATGGCTCCACTTCCAGCAAGTCTGGTCAGTACCCTAGTGGAGTTACTTGCATCACCTCCCTGTATAGGAAGCCTTTCTCTTCTTTCGACTTATTTATTTTTCATTTTGAATATTTTGACTTTTCATTTTTCATTTTCACTGTGCATAGCATTTATTCATTTCAGAGGTGGAAGAGGGATCCTGACTTATTGAGAGCAAAGGAGGTTTTTCCAGTAGATAAGTAGTTTATTATATCTCTGACGTGCTTGTTGATTTTTTCCCCCTCACCTTACTCTACTTAACTGCGCTGACAAGGTTAACCCAAAAACAATGGACTAGAGAAGGTGACACTAGTTAGCGTGCAAGCATTATGTTTACACTAAGGTTCACTTCGAAGAGTACGTATTTTCCTTCGATGTATCATGGACTAAGAGTAACAAGCTCATGATATAGAGGCAAGATGACAGATAACTAAGTAGTGATAGTTGTACAGGTCCTCTTGTACTTTACCCAGCTCGCTTCAAGAGTCATACATAGTTTCATGCAAGGCTAACCTACGAACGAAACAAACGAACCAACAAACATCAAAGCAAAGAAAAAGTAGAAGCTAAAGTGAAAGAAAAGAAGGTAAGTAAACAAGCAAGCAAACAAACACACAAACAAATCATACAAGCAAGAAAGCATGCATGCAAACAACTAAAAGGAAACACTACTCCTACTCCTATAGTAATGTTGCATGGGCCTGATCACGTGAAGTGATTCTTCCAATGCAGCCACTAACGCATTGGGAGACCCATGTTGGTGAAGGCTTGGTGTTCCAGCAACCTAGTGGTGCGAACAACAAGCAAGAAAGATATAACAATGAATACAACCACACTTCATGTTTCAAAGTGCCCACGTGACATAAGTGAGTGCATGAGAATGACAGATAGTCTGTGGACTTCTCATGGTATTGTGTGACACTACGTGCAACTTTGAGGCAAAATCACTCTTGACTGTGACATGCAAGAAAACAAAAGAAACAAAGACAACTTGCGTCGTGAACGAGTGCTTGCATTGTAAGACTCCTCCAAAGCATGAGCAATGGGATCATGCAGTTTGAGTGGAGGAAGTGTGATCTATGTGTGAGATGGACCTTCAATGCATACAGATGAGTGATGACGAGCCTTGGGTGATTAAATGATTTCATGATTGGAAGTGAGACTAACCTCAAGAAAGCGAGGGCCTGACATAACCATCAGCTCAAGCTAAAGTGCCTCGACGGTCTTGTGTGTCTCAACTTCATCATCAGGTAGATCATCATGCACCAGTGGCTTCAAAATATCAACTGCGATAGATTTGTGATCATGATAAAAATTGGAAGCAAATGGGCATGATTGCCATGATCAGAAAAATCAATGAATTCTTCAACATCCTCATGATCAGATGAATCAAGCAGAGAGATAGCTGAAAAGTGAACGAAACCATCCTCTATGTTTCTGGAAAAGATATATGAAGGATCAAGTGGATTTTAAATAAATAACTTATCCTCTCTATTTTTGAATGATGGACTAACATCCGGTGAGTCCTGCAAGTAATCAAAAATGGGTGCATCTGCGAATGAAGACACACATGCAAAATCATGGATGGCAGGTTCACCAAAGAGGCTAGGAAAGAACGAAGGGGGCTCAAATGGAAGGGAGTTGTCCTTCACCGAGTGTTGATGTTCAAGCTCCCACTCATACTCTTCATGAATGATAGTGCATGTTGGTTGTGCAACACCAACTCCATCAGTGGGTCATTTCTTGTTTACAACAAGTGAAGAGTCCAGAATGGATGAACACAAGACAACATCATCTAAATGAACACCTGAGTGCAAAAACGGAGGTCTAAGAAAAGAATGCACATGGGAACTCGAAGGACTCACAACCAAATTTGCATGAAAATGGAGTGGAGTAATGTTGGGAGAGTGTGAAGGATGGACACTTGTGCAAACATGATCCTCATCATTACTAGGCAATGGTGGAACTATTGAATTAGAGGGACGTGGATAGTCTATTCAGACAGTGCTTGCTGCCACATGAGATTGCATAGTTCCATCAACGAAGAAGGTTGAGCGAGGCTTGACATCAAGCTTTCTCTTGGGACGAGCAGATTTCTTAAGACATTACTCGAATCGGTCCTAGAGACAAGCGAACTTCATCTAGATCCTTGGAGCTTGAAACCATAAGTCATGGAAGCACTGCCAAAAATCAATAATGGATTCATGCGGAGCCCTCCGTTGCTATAACAGTTTCCAATCTAGATGTTCTATATCAAAATGATAGAACGTGTCTTCAATAAGATCATAAAAGTGCTCAAATGAGTGCACGATATCAGCCAGTAGGCTAAGCACCCAACGAAACAGAGATTCGCGAAGTGTGAATGCAAGCAGCAAACCGACCTGTTCATGAATAAACTCATCTTCCCCATGAATCATGGAAAGAAATTTATGTAAGTGCTCAGGCCAAGCCACTTCACCTTCACCATCATACATGTGAGTGGACAAGAGATCAAAAAGTTTCCCTAAGATGGGGACATCTTCATGATTCGAAAAACACCTTGGGGGAAGAAGAATGCAAGGCTCCATGAAAGATATGCAAAGCTTCAAAACTAAATGAGAGGACTCTGCTTGTCATCAGGCCCTCCTTCTAGTGCCAGAAATTTTGACGGTGCTAGACCCGCCAACATTTCAAGGGGATCTTCCTGGTAAGAAGTCCCAATTAGACCTCACACCATTTGGTGTAGGAGTCCTAGCAGTGGTTCGTAAGGTAATGCCTTGACCGTGGTGTCGCACAGAGGCAAGTAGAATAACTATGTTAGTAGCAAGAGTGTGACTAATGTAGTGATTCAAGGTGTATGAGAGGTTCCAACACTTCGAAAGGGGAAGGAAGTGAAGGTGAGTTCTAGGTTGAAATGAATCAGTCCCAACTCGGCTAGGAACACACAACACAAAGGACATGCACAACTTACAGCGAAGAAGTCCACTCTGATGTGGCAGTTACATCATACAAGGTAAGATAACATGTACAACACTCACGGATCATTCTGAGATGAGTGTGACAGTTGTTATAGCAAGGTTCAAGTGAAAGGTTTGTCTAATGTCCAGCAGAGAAGTCAACACAGACGATGACATCATTAACAACATATGCAACACATTAACAACAAGATTCATATAATTTCATGTGAATCAGTTCATACACAAGTATGTAAGTTAAACAACACATATCATTAAATAAACCGAAGTAGTCCAACTACGATAACAACACATGCAAGAAAATGTGTTGGATCTTATTATATAATGAAGTGTAAGTCACAATCATACAATACATCCATGTAAACCTGCTAGCCCCAACAGTTGAACATTATAGCCACATCCGCCTACTCCTCCAAAGAGATGTACTAGCTCCATGCAGTGGAGAAGCCAGGGCGCGTTACAATACTATCCAAGCCTTCTTCAAAATAGTCTTAGTAGAAGCTTGGCTGACCAAAAGCCTCTAAAATGAGTTATGAGGGACTATTTATAGCAAAGGGTGGGGTGAACCTTGACATTCCCCTTTGTGACAATTCAACTACCCTCGTGACTCTTCACCTACTCTATGACTGTTACATCCACTCTTGACACTTGACTTACACTTGACATGACCCAACATTACATTGAACATGTACCCATGTGAAAAATGGCTTGGACAAGCCAAACTAGACATCATTCAGACTTAGACAACCATAGAAGTCCAACTACTTGACATCCTCATGCTGATCAACAGTGACATATTGATGCCAAGATTGGTAGTCCTTTAGAGTTTCTGTGTGTTCTGCTGTGACATCCATCTATAACCTGAACCTTGCCTCCATAGCATCTGGGTACACTGCTCGGGCTCCTCTTTCCAACTCGTCTGTGAGCATGCACATCATTGTCTTTAGTTTTCCGGACCAGCAACGTACTTGTGCATGATGTCTGCACTGATAAGCAAGTCTGGGCTGGTGGCGGCGTGCATCGACTCGTCGAAGTATGAGTCAATCTCTTGTTGGACCTACTTCTTGGTCTTCGCCTGGGTGAGGGTCCCAAGTGATGGGATCACATGAGTGTGCACTATAACCTCCAATGCTTTTAAATACTCATGCATGGGAAGCTTGTATTCTAGTGATGAGTTGTGGTAGGTCTTCATAGTTCCGTATCTGACTCTGGATATGTGCTTGTAGATCGACCTAATTGGCCTTCATCATCTTTGGCAAGTGAAGTGGGGCTGCCTTGTACTTCATCGTCCATGCTCGCATGTTATAAAAAATAGTATGTATGTTGTTCAAGATGTGTACTCTTCTTGCACATTGTTGCTGCCATCTGTGGAGATGAACGACTGCTTGATGCATGGTACTGTTGTGACCATCAATGACCCACTTTTTATTAGTGTTAGCAATAACATTAATAAATGGGGACCCTTCCAAAAAATTAAAACTTAGTATTTAATATTGCTTTTTTGTTTAAAATAAAACAAGATATCAAAGTGAGACTTGCTAAAACATGTAAATTTACCTTTTCCACACCTAAGCACTATATGGCCGTAAAACCCATCAAAAGCTTTGAAAGTGGAAAGTCTTAATTAATAGGTAAACCTTTCACAAAACCCGCTTTTCAAACAATAGTATCGCATCGCAAAAAGGTCATGGCGGGCATCTCTTATATAAAGAACTCCTTGAAAATGCGATCTGTGAGAATGCGAGATATAAGGCCTTACGACCTCATCGCATATCGCAGATTTCAAATTCTGCAGCACCACTTAATGTAAAAATGCCCAAATATTGCGAAATGCAAGAAGCTTCTCGCAAATCGCATATCGCAGCCACCCGACGAAACAATGGTTGTTAATGATAATAGGTTTTGCGATATCGCGATCTGCAATATTGTGAAGCCAATCGCAAAATTGCTTTATCGCAAATCTAATGGTTTAGAGTTCTATGATAGTTCTGTCCGTCGTTCGATGCAAAGTTATGAGCATTAAGTTTTAGCTTAACGGTCCATTAGTGGTTATTTATTAAAAATGATTTGGATCAGGGTAAGAGGACCATCTCACACAAGGTGATATCTTTGATATGATTTAAAGAATTAGAAGATTTCCTGTCACCTTATTTTTGTTCATTATTTACTATCATCCTTATCGTATCTTTGTTCTCTGCCTACAATTTTTAGGAGCAGTACGCAGAGTAGCACAAAGAGCGTAATGGGAAAGAAAGGCAAGGCTCCTACATCTGAAAAGTCAAAAATGACTTTGTTATTCACAAACACCACTTGTACTAAGGAAGCAGGGATATCTACCTAGGAAGCCATGTACCAAATGTTAGAAGAGGAAAACTCGAGAATTATGAAGGTTACAGTTACAGCAGATGGACGTGGCTCCTCTGAAGTGTCCCTAACTAAGTTTGCATGACCATTTCTACATCTTATTGCAATGAGGCCGAAGATACTACCCTACACTGATATGGTTAAATGGGTCATAGAACATGCAGATATATCTGATAGAGAGTTCAAGATGGCCAATCAACTAGTCATGGGGTCATTTACCCCAAGCAATTTGAGACACATGTATCACTTGCCAGAACCTCAGGCTTCCTACAACAAGAAGTTTGTAGAAATATTTGCCAAGCACAACGAAGATTTGGCGGACTGCACAAAAAGTTGGTCTGCCAAGGAAGAACCACTAAAGAACGACAAAAATGGTATGTACGCCACTGGCTCTTTCTGTTTTCCTTGTTGTTTCACTACCGCAATGTTATGTAGACTATTTGGGAAGCCAGATATCAACAAGTTTTCATTAGAATGGTTTCCTTTATTGGATGCAGCCACCAATACCACCATAATGGATTGGGCCTAAATTTTATCAGATAATTTGGCCTCTGTTATTTTAGGATATCGAACTAAAAGAAGTTTTGCTCAAAGGGTTTACCCTCCATTCTTTTTAAGTGCCTACGTCATGGACGCCATTTGTTTTGTCTCTGATTTTCCTATCATGGGGTGGAAATGGATAGTACAGAACCCTCTTCCTATTCAGGTTTATCACAAAAAACTGTAGGAATCCAATTTCATCCCACATTTCTACATGATTTTTCATGGAGTGATGCTCCCTATTCATAGAATGCTTTACAACAAAGATGCCCCAAGATTCTCCCCAGAAGCTGAAGTTGACATTCTGCTTGTCAGAAGATGGTTTGAGGATGAATTATTCACGTACATCAGGGTATTTGGTAGCATTACTTCCCCTCACATCCTTCCTTTGTATGTCCTCGACAAACTAATGGCCAGGGAAATAGCTTACCAGACCTGTGGTGTTGGAAGAATGAGCAAAGTATTAAAGGATTCTAAGAAGGCCATTTGGCCTCAATTCCCTGTAGTCTGCGGGGCTTTTGCATTATTTGATTTAGGTCATGCTTTTAGAGAAGTTGATAATATGCTATGTTTACAGCTACCAAAATTCTCTGGGAGGCAGTACGATCCCTTTGGTGTTGTAAAGAATTTTACCACAGCGGTTAAAATAAAAGTGTTTACCAATGAAGAATATTCCTTTGATGATGTCTTTCTACAGAAGCACACTTTCAGAGAGGTCTTGCATATGGCACAAATTCAGTTTAATCAAGAAAAACTTCAAGAGTTTAACAATTATAGAGAACAGAGGTTAAAGAATGTCCCATTGGACAAATTGCTTATTGAACCAATAAGGGAGCCCACTCCTAATATTAGCATAAGTGGAAGTCAGATGAAGAGAAGTCTAAATCCAATTCCGAAAAAGAATTGGTTGAGAAGTCCGATGATCAGTCCAAAAGTGAAAGCAGCAGAAGTGAAGTGTCAGTTAAAGATATACCTCAATCTACAGAAAAGCCTGATCAGGAGGTTTTGTCCCCAGAACAAACTGAAACTCCCACTTCCTTTCCAAAGCCAACAAAGCCACTTGTAGTGGATCCAGAAAAGGAATGGGAAAATTTTAATGAGTTAATCAACACTGAGGAATAGAGCGCAGAGCCACCAACAAACCCAGGAGTGATAGCCACAAAAATGGTGGTGGAAGGGGCTACCAATACTTAAGATACAGAGCATATTCCTGTTGCTCCATCATCCAAAATCATACTGAAAATAGACAAGATTCCTCCTTTGGATGTATTTTATAGCCCCCAACATAATGCTGTCGTCAGGAGGCAAAGTAAGAAATGAAAAATAGATGTCGTTCTCTCTCCAGAGGCTAAACCTCTTGATGTTCTGTGGAAAGACCCAACTACAGACCCATCAGAAAACCTAACTAGACTCTCTGAGATCGCAGGGGCATATGATTTTGCAACAATTGATAAGGCAACTGAAGTAAAAATGATACTAATATAAAAGGAGGATAGGATTCTATTTTTGGAACAACAACTACAGCAGGCTAGCATCAGTCAAGAAGCAGAGATACAATTGACAAAACTCCAATAGGACTTCTAGCAAACGAAATTGGATTATCAAGGCAGTCTGGCCAATAAAGAAGAACAGTTACAGACCATGATATGACTACATAAGTATGATCCTAATATTGAAAAATTTATCACAAAATCACTCGCTCTTAATACCCAACTCTTGCAACAGGAAGAAACACTCTACTAAAATATCTCGCAATGGAATTCCCATCGCGAAAAGAGCGATAACATTACAAATCAAGTCGTAGATTTATGACTTGATTATGATTCAATTTTTAAGAAGGTTTCTAAATTTTTGAACTGGCAAAAATCAGATGAAGGGAAAAGATCGGAATTGCCCAGAATCGATGAATCTCATAAAGAAATTTTATTCACAGAATGGGATTCCCAGCTTAAAGAAGCAGAGAAGGCGATGGAGGAAGCAGCGACAATAGCAAACAATGTTATCGAGTGCATCAATGAAAATCTGCATAAACAAAATTTAATATTAGATACCACTCCAGGATTCCTCCGAAAGGAACAACAGCATCAAAAAAAGTGGAAACAAATAGCAGAGGAAAAGGCTGAGTCAATTAAGCCGGTAAATAGGTTAAACTAGGACACATACTGGTAGTACCTGGTAAAGCCACATAGCCAATGGATGACCCTGAAATGTCTCATAACCTCCACCGAGAAGATAGTGCCAATGCTCGCCAATTCCGTATTTGCATGTCAATTAAAAGCCGAGGTCAGCCAACCGACGCTCTTGAAGCCAATGCTAGATATTTGCAACTTAAAAGAATAGATGCATAATTTATCATGGATACAATTTAGTTTTATTTTTAGTTATTTTTGCTTAAAATGAGGAAGGTGGTTTAAACCTCCTCATCTATTTTTGTAATATTTATTTTTAGAATTCATTAAAGTAGTATTTAAACCCCTCTCATGCATTTAGAGAGGGATCCAGAATTTTATCAAAAACAATTCTTCAAAACGTGTAGTTTGCCCCGCACTGAGGAGTTTTTGATAAAATGAACGGAACGAGATTTATTTTTATATGAGTTTGATGCTTGCTACTGAAATGCACTTTTGTACTATTAGTGGATGTTGGGTTATTTGAAGATAAATCTATATTGTTGAAGCCCATGACTAGAACCTATTACCAATGGTATTTTTATCTCCAAATACTTTTCACTTATGTGCCAAGTGATAAATTATTTTCAGTTATTGATATATGAAATTCTGAATGTTCAGTTTTCATTATTGCACTTCTGTATGGTGATAACTATTCCTTTTATGTTAAGTATATGAATAACTCTTATGCGTTTCTCATAATTGTTTCGGCTAATTTCTTATACGAAACAATCATTTTTAATGGATCCCTTTCTAGTAGTGATTGAATGATTTTTATTACCAATTGCTGTTGGAAATTACTTTAGATTGCATAAGCGAAACGTTACTCCCAAGATAGTTTAAAGTTAGATGTTTCCTTTCATTAAAATAAATTTCACAAGTTAGTTAAAGATAGATTAGATTTAGAATAAGCATTCACCCCATAAACCCAAAAAGAAAAAAATCATCCTGATAGCACACCATCATAAATAGATTGGGAAACTGGTCCCCTCATCCCCAGTCAGAGCCACTATTCCAAACGGAAAAGGAGCTACTTTCAAGGTCCAGACCGGGTGGTTATCCCTCTTGTTGTAGACCTGATTTTTGAGCCTTCAACATATTTGGCACTAGAGGGAGGGCCTGACTGTGAATGGAAACTAAATCTACATCTTCACGCCATTCTAAGAGTAAAACTCCCTCACCAACAGCCTCAACTTCTCATTTGCATTCTAAATCTTCCATCACTGAACCAGAAGTTGAAAAGAAAAATACAGATCACATTACTGAAATCCCAATCAAGCCAAATCATTCTTCTTCAGATCCTCCTGAGTTATATACTTTAACTCATATGTTACAAGGAATTTCTTTATCTCAAGAAGAATCTGAGTTTTCCCAAGGTAGTGTCACTTCTCATTTGACCCCTACTCAATGACTTACTAGAGCACAAAGCAAAAAATTAGGAATCCCACCTATTGAGTTTCCTTTACCGAGTCATAAGAAAGATAGAAAAACACCAGTAGAATCTCAGAGTGAGGTTTTATCATCATCTTCATCTACCATCCCATCCATATCATCGCAAGTTCATTCATCCACCCCACAACTTCAGATCGTGGTTCACACTGGTACAGGAGCAACATCCTCCTCTACCCAACCACCTTCATTTACTGCAACATCTTCCACTACTCATACTCCAACAATGGCAGGAAATCCACCACCAAGGCCATGGGCTAATCCAGGAGCTGTGAACATGCCTGCACCCTTATCGCAATTACCAGCTCATCCTGAAAAATGGCTCCCTAAGTTCAATCCTGATGATGGTCTATCAGTCGAAGAGCACATAAATAACTTCATGTTGTCCATAAATTTAAATGGAGTAATGGAAGAGGATGCAATTGTACAATTATTCCCTTATACCTTAAAAGGAGCAGCAGGGTCATGGTATTTTTCGTTACCATCACGCTCCATTAATAACTGGGATACATTTCAAGATCAGTTTTTAACAAAATTTGGAGATGACCGATCTACAACAACTTTAATCAATGACCTCTCCAATTTGAAAGCCGAACCAAGAGAACCAATTAAGGATTTCAATTCTCACTTCAATAAATTATTAAATAAAATACTAGCAGCGTCGAAACCTAGTAATGAAGTCCAAAATGAATGGTATATTTCCGCTTTACCTTCAAATTCAACCATCTTTGTAGATAGAGTTGCCAAGCCAACGTTAGCTGAAAACATGAAAGAGGCAATAGCTGTAGAGAAACATATCCTAGAAGTAGAGAAGAAATATGTTGTAGATGAAAGAAAATCTAAAAAAGTGTCTTTTAGAGATGACCCTAAGAAGAAACAATCAAAAGACCCATTTGACTTAGAAGGGTTACAGAAAGTCTTGAAAACCATGTCAAATGAAATTGTAGATATAAAGAAACAAGTAGCGGAAACCTCTTCCAAGAAACCTTATAAAACTTTCAAGAGAAACCCTTTAACTGATCTGAAACCTCCCAATGCTATAATAAATGCAGAATCGTAAGGGGAAGAAGAGGAAGTTTTGAATGAAGAACATACTGAAGATGAGGAGATTGTAGAACTACAAGGAATGTGGGACTTCATTCTTCCAGAAGAAGAAGATCAAGATGCATTACCAGTGACTACCAGAAGTAGAAATCAACTTGATCCTCCACAATCCAGTTCTAAACAGAAAAACCCAAGCCCGGCTTCGAAGGAAAAAATCGCAGGTAAGAAATCCTCACCAAAGGCCACTCAAACAAATCCAGTCCAATCTGATTCAACAACTTCATTCAAAACACTTATCATTTCCGATGAAATGGAGTATAATATTGTTGAAGACATGAAGAAGACTAGGGCCAACATTACCTTTCATGAGCTGAGTAAATTAAAGAATCAACAAAAACTACTCTTGAAAGAGCTACATGCAGTACCTATTGCACCTCTACCTGTCGCTGTAATCTCACAAGCTACTCATGAAATGGGAAGATCTCCGACTGGTATGTCAAATAAATTTGATTCAAATGACTTTGCTTTAATTGGAGGAAGGTCAAAATCCCATACTCCTCCATTCCTCCTTACTTTTGAGGTTTTCAATAAAAATTTGCATAACTGTTTGGTAGATTTTGGTGCTTCATCTAATATTTTGCCTAAGACAGTTTGTGAAAGTTAAATGTCCAACCTCAGAAATCTGCAGTACGCATAGTACAACTGGATCGGTCTCAAGCCGAGGTTATCGGCGAGATCAATCAAGTGACCATAAGGTTTTCATCGAATCCAAAGGTATGTCAAGTCATTGATATACTTATTGCAAATATTCCTGAGTTTTATGGATTAATTCTTAGCAAGGATTGGTCAGAGAAGCATCATGGTTACTTTGCGACCAACTAGTCTCATATGTGGCTCCCTTATAATGGTAAACCAAATCAAATAAAGGTTGAGTGAGAAAGACACCAAAAGTATATAGTAATGGAGTTAGAAGGAGAAAATGAACCTATAGCGTACAACAACAATATAATTGGAAACTATGCTATTGATTCATTTTTATGGAATTTCAATGCTTATACATCACCTTTTTTAGAAAATTTAGTTTTATCTCAGATAGAAACTTTTTCTCAAACATATACTTCTAGATGCATTGATTTTTGTATATAGGCCTGTAAATAAATCTTTGTTTTGGAAATTATTTTTCGATGGTTCTAAGTCTAATGATGGAGCAGGAGCAGGTTGTATATTAATTAGTCCAAAAGGAGAGAAAACCATGCTAACCTGTAGACTTGAGTTTGATTGCACAAACAATACTACATAATATGAAGCTCTAGTTCAAGGGTTATACAAGGCAATCGAGCTTGATATCAAATATCTACAAGTCTTTGGGGATTCTGAGATTGTTATCAAGCAAGTAAGAAATATTATACATTATCTATCAGGTCACTTGAAGCATTATCAATCGTTAGTACAAGACCTGACTTCACACTTTATAGCATTCAATATTTCATCTATTCCTAGACTCCAAAATGCTAGTGCTAACCTCCTTGCTAATGTAGCTTCCAAACTCATTCCCTCAAAGGACTATAGTCCAGACAGATTCTCATTCAAATTAATCTTTAGACCCTCCATCCCAGATAATGTTACCAACTAGAGAGTTTTAACGATGATCCTGATATTGTAAGTTTTTTGACTTCAAAAGGCTCTTACAATAATCAAATAATTGGTGAAGACCAACATGACAAGTAGCTAGAACAAGGAAGCACCAATAATGCTATACCCAAATCTGTAGTCAAGTTGGAAGACCTATATGATTTAAAGGACAGATTCAAAACGTCCACGAATTCAAAACTTCAGAGTTCAACTCTGAGATATGAATTAGTAAATCTTGGGACTGACATAAAACCACAAAACGTCAACCTAGGTCTTGGTCTAATACCCAAGGAAAAGGCAACTTTCATTCGACTTTTGAAACAATAAAAAAATGTCTTTGCTCTGAATTATGATGACCTCAACACACTTCAATCATACAACATACAATTCCGATGATCGCTAACAAAAAATCAGTCCAGTAGAAGCTGAGGAAAATCCATCGTAATTTGGAAAACCAGATTAAGTCTGAGTTGAACAAATTACTGAAAGAAAAAATTATTTTTCCTGTTCGACATTCTAGATGTGTTTCTAACCTGGTACCAGTCAAAAAGAAAAACAGAGATGTCCAGATTTGTATTGACTTTCGAAATCTCAATAAACCCTGCCAAAAGGATAATTTTCCACTACCCCATATGGAACAGATATTACAAGCAGTTGCAGGGTCTGAACTGATGTCCTTTTTAGATGGCTTCTCGAGGTATAACCAAGTTTTAGTCCACCCGGATGATCAATTGAAGATGACATTTAGAACAAAATGGGGCATGTATGCATATCAAATGATGCCTTTTGGGCTGATTAATACCAGTGCCATGTTTCAAAGGGCCATGGACAATGCGTTCAAAGGATTAGTGAATAAATCAGTGGTGATTTACTTAGATGACATAACAATATATTCTAAAAACCATAGTAGTCACCTCAGATATTTAAAGCAAATCTTCCAATGATGTCAAAAGTATGGGATCTCACTTAATCTAAAAAAATCCTTTTTTGCATTAAGTGAAGGAAAGCTTCTCGGATTCATAGTGTCTAAATTTGGAATCCATATTGATCCAGATAGGATTAAGGATATTTTTGAGATATCTTTACCCCATAACAAAAAAGCAATGCAATCCGTCCTTGGTCAGATCAATTTCATTAAAAGATTTGTCACCGACTTCTTAAGAATTGTGTCACCTCTCCAAGCAATGATTAAGAAAAACTCTCTCTTCAAATGGGGCCAGGCAGAACATGAAGCATTCACCCTGATAAAAAAAGCAATTATAAATGCCCCATCTCTAGCGACTCCAATTTTTTCCAATCCTTTTATTTTGTATACATTTGCCTCTAAGAAATCATATCCTGCAATACTCACAGAATCCAATCAAGATAAAACTGAAGCTCCAATTGCCTTCTTCAGTTCAAACTTGCAAGGAGCTGAATTAAATTATTTCGACGTTGAGAAACAGGCTTATGTTGTATTCAAAGTGATTAAACACTTTAGACCCTTTCTTCTCAAGACTCATACAAAAATAATAGTACCATTTCCAGCAGTAAGAAATCTTTTGGTACAGAAAGACGTGGGTGAAAAGAGAGCAAATTGGGTCACAGCCCTGCAAGAATATGACGCTGAAATCAAGCCAGAAAATATTGTAAAAGGTCAAGGTTTTTGTAGAATGTTGGCTGGAGCATCGCACATATCAGAAATACAGTCCCCAGACAGTGAGGTACAAATGTATGAGGTAAGCCTAAATGATATTGAATCAAGATATGCCGATATCATGTTTTACTTAAAGAATGGATATGCTCCTTTGGATTTGAATCATACAAAGAAAAGAGCCCTGAGATTAAAAGCTAAGCAAGATCAAATTGTAAATGATGTACTCTTTAGGATGAATTATTATTTTGTTCTTCCTAGATGCCTTGAGAAATCTGAAGCTAAAAAAGTATTGCAGGAACTTCATGATGGACCAGTAGGTGGACATTATGCAGGAGATGTGACAGCACACAAAATCTTGTGCGTAGACTACTACTGGCCAACATTATTTAAGGATGCACATAGCTATGTAAGAAGATGTCAAATTTGTCAAACTGCTACTGGAAGACAGAGGAAACCATCATTTCCATTACAGCCAGTCAACATCGATCAACCATTTGAACAATGGGGATTAGATATAATAGGTGAGATCATTCCTCACTCTTCTAAACAGCATAAGTACATCCTTACAACTACCGATTACTTTACCAAATGGGTAGAAGCAGTTCCACTCAAGTCAGCCAACTCTGAGAGTATCATCGATTTTATAGATCAATTCATAATTACCAAGTTTGGCTTACCTTCAGCTTTAATGTTTGATAATGCATCATATTTTTCTGGTAATGCTATGACTGAATTTGCACTCAAAAGAGGTTTTAAACTTAAGTATTCTGCCAATTATTACCCGCAAGGAATTGGGTTGGCTGAATCAACAAACAAAAACCTTGTCAGAATCACTAAATGGACTATTGATCAAAATCATAGAAATTGGCATAAGTCTTTGATGTACACTCTTTGGGCAGATCAAATAGCTCAGAAAACTTCTATTGGCACTTCTCCTTTTAATTTAGTTTATGGGAAAGAAGTGGTCCTCGCAACACATCTAGCTATTCCTTGTTTAGCCTTAGTTAAATTCATCGAAGAAACTCCTTCCTTTTCCTTGCAACTAAGGAAATTACAGATCCTTAAGTTAGAAGAGGAATGAGAAAAGGCCAGAATTACCCATGTGCATCATCAACAATTAGTAAATGCTTCTTTTGATTCAAACTTGGTATCTAGAAAAGATTTTCAGCTTGGAGACAGTATTTAAATGGGTTAAAGCCCATGAAGAGAAAGGTAAGCATACTAAATTCCAACGAATGTGGCTTAGAACATTCCAAATTGTTGAAATCATAGGTCCATTGAATTTCATGTTACAAGACTTAGTAGGGAAATGAGAGTCTCTACCTGTTAATGGGCAGATCCTTAAAAAATACTTTCCATAGAAGATGACCTCTTCTATTTTTGTAAATTATTATTTTTAGTTTGTTTTTCTTTTTGATAATAAAACAAGTTGAAAATGTTTACCTTTAGTTTCCATGAAAAGAGTAGTGTCTCTTGTCAATTTTGTTTTTTCGCTTGTATAAGTGGAAGTGGTTTGGAAAATTAATCTTTATTTTTGAAACATATGGTCAAGTGCTATAATTCTGAAAGATTTTACTTGTTCTTTTGTTTCAACTTTACAAGTTTTGATTAAAAACAACCTTAAGTAGAAGTTTGCTTCATATCAGTCATGAAAAGTATCAATAACAAGACAAAGATTCTCTATAGAAAAGCTACTTTTAAACTCTACAATTGTCATCCAGAAGAACTCTTAAGGAACCAATGACTTCCTCCCCACTTTAGGAAATTGCAAGATTCAAAGAGTAATCCAGTTATGCACTTTAAACTTAAAGAATAAGAGGTCTCATCAAGAGCCGGCTTATCATGATCATAAAGATTATAACTAACTGACATTGCCAAACTGCATACCAAAACAGGGTAATGACTCTAGATTGTTTCAATCAAAAGACAAGGGGTCTCATCACGAGCCAGCTTGTTCAGTTAAGTTATAAATCAAGTGAATGGCACTGTCAATTTTGGCCACCAAACCAAGACATTGTTCTTTAAGAATTAAAATAAAAGAAAAAGCAATAAGTGTATATGAGGATTTATCTTTGAAAATTACATACTTCTTAAGTAGGATACTAGATCATTGCTAGGTAACAGGTAACCCTGTCAAGGCTATGGATGCCTACTGGCAGCAGAGGCTCTACCTATGAAAAATGAGTACACCTAAACCGATCTACGGAGATGTATTTGTTTTTATCTTTATAAACTAAGTAATGACTGATGTAAGTACAATGACTAACTTTGGGAAGAAGATAATCAGAATTAGGATAGATGGAACAAGATTTTGTTGTTAGCAAATAGCACTGTTTACCTTATATTTCTACAATAAATTTTGATTTTCCAAAAACATTTTTATTTTAGAAGTTTTAGAAAATTCAAAAAACCATCAAAGATAATTGGTTCTTTCAAATGAATCGCCAATTGTTGTGACCATCAACAACCCCCTTTTTATTAGTGTTAGCAATAACATTAATAAATGGGGACCCTTCCAAAAAATTAAAACTTAGTATTTAATATTTCTTTTTTGTTTAAAATAAAACAAGATATCAAAGTGAGACTTTCTAAAATGTGTAAATTTACCTTTTCCACACCTAACTGTGATATGGCCATAAAACCCAAGAAAAGCTTTGAAAGTAGAAAGTCTTAATTAATAGGTAAACCTTTCACAAAACCTGCTTTTCAAACAATAGTATCGCATCACAAAAAGGTCATGGCGGGCATCTCTTATATAAAGAACTCCTTGAAAATGCGATCTGCGAGAATGTGAGATATAAGGCCTTACCAGCTCATCGCATATCGCATATTTCAAACTCCGCAGTGCCACTTAATGTAAAAAAGCCCAAATTTTGCAAAATGCGATAAGCTTCTCGCAAATCGCATATTGTAGCCACCCGATGAAACAATGGTTGTTAATGTAATAGGTTTTGCAATATTGCGATCTATGATATTGCAAAACAAATTGCAAAATCACTTTATCGCAAATCTAAGGGCTTAGAGTTCTATGACAGTATTGTTGGTCGTTCAATGCAAAGTTATGAGCATTAAATTTTAGCTTAACAGTCCATTAGTGGTTATTTATTAAAAACGATTCGGATCAGGGTAAAAGGACCATCTCACGCAAGGTGATATCTTTGATATGATTTAAAGAATTAAAATCTTTCCTGTCACCTTATTTTTGTTTGTTATTTACTATCATTCTTATCGTATCTTTGTTCTCTACCTACAATTTTCAGGAGCAGTACACAGAGCAGCACACAGAGCGTAATGGGAAAGAAAGGCAAGGCTCCTACATCTAAAAAGTCAGAAATGACTATGTTATTCACAGACACCACTTGTACTAAGGAAGCGGGGATATCTACCTGGGAAGCCATGTACTAACTGTTAGAAGAGGAAAACCTGAGAATTATGAAGGTTACAATTACAGTAGATGGACGTGGCTCCTCTGAAGCATCCCTAACTGAGCTTGCATGCTTGTTTCTACATCGTATTGCAGCGAGGCCGAAGACACTGCCCTGTACTGATATGGTTAAATGGGTCATAGATCATGCAGATATATCTGATAGAGAGTTCAAGATGACCAATCAACTAGTCATGGGGTCATTTACCCCAAGCAATTTGAGACGCATGTATCACTTGCCAGAACCTTAGGCTTCCTACAACAAGCAATTTGTAGAAAAATTCGCCAAGGACAATGAAGATTTGGCAAACTGCACAAAAAGCTGGTCTACCAAGGAGGAACCACTAAAGAAGGACAAAAATGGTATGTATGCCACTGGCTCTCTCTGTTCTCCTTATTGTTTCGCTGCTGCAATGTTATGTAGACTATTTGGGAAGCCAGATATCAACAAGTTTTCATCAAAATGGTTTCCTTTATTGGATACAGCCACCAATGCCACAATAATGGATTGGGCCCAAATTTTATCAAATAATTTGGCCTCTGCTATTTTATGACATTGAACTAAAAGAATTTTTGCTCAGAGGGTTTACCCTCCATTCTTTTTAAGTGCCTACGTCATGGATGCCATTTGTTTTGTCTCTGATTTTCCTATCATGGGGTGGAAATTGATAGTACAGAACCCTCTTCCTATTAATATTTATCACAAAGAACTGTGGGAATCCAATTTCATCCCACATTTCTACAAGATTTGTCATGGAGTGATGCTTCCTATTCGTAGAATGCTTTACAACAAAGATGCCCCAAGATTCTCCCCAGAAGCTGAAGTTGACATTCTCCCTGTCGGAAGATGGTTTGGGGAGGAATTATTCACGTACATCAGGGTATTTGGTAGCATTACTTCCCCTCACATCCTTCCTTTGTATGTCCCCAACAAACTAATGGCCAGGGAAATAGCTTACCAGACCTGTGCTGTTGGGGAAATGAGCAAAGTACTCAAGGATTCTAAGAAGGTCATTTGGCCTCAATTCCTTGTAGTCTGTGGGGCTTTTGCATTATTTGATTTAGGTCATGCTTTTAGAGAAGTTCATAATATGCTATGTTTACAGCTACCAAAATTCCCAGGGAGGCAGTACGATCCCTTTGGTGTTGTCAAGAATTTTACCACATCGGTTAAAATAAAAGTGTTTACCAATGAAGAAGATTCCTTTGACGATGTCTTTCTATAGAAGCACACTTTCAGAGAGGTCTTACATATGGCACAAATTCAATTTGATCAAGAAAGACTTCAAGAGTTTAACAATTACAGAGAACAGAGGTCAAAGGAGGTCCCATTGGACAAATTGCTTATTGAACCAATAAGGGAGTCCACTTCCAGTATTAGCATAAGTGGAAGTTCAGATGAAGAGAATTCTAAATCCAATTCTGAAAAAGAATTGGCTGAAAAGTCCGATGATCAGTCCAAAAGTGAAAGCAGCAGAAGTGAAGGGTCAGTTAAAGATACAACTCAATCTACAGAGAAGCTTGATCAGTAGGTTTTGTCCCCAGAACAAACTGAAACTCCCACTTCCCTTCCAAAGCCAACAAAGCCACTTGCAGTGGATCTAGAAAAGTAATGGGAAAATTTTAAGGAGTAAATCAACATTGAGGAACAGAGCGCAAAGCCACCAACAAAACCAGGAGCGATAGCCACACAAATGGTGGTGGAAGGAGCTACCAATACTCAAGAGACAGAGCATATTCCTGTTGCTCTATCATTCGAAATCATACTGAAAATAGACGAGATTCCTCCTCTAGATGTATTTTATAGCCCACAACATAAGGATATCGTCAGGAAGCAAAGGAAGAAAAGAAAAATAGATGTCGTGCTCTCTCCAGAGGCTGAACCTCTGGATGTTCTGTGGAAAGACCCAACTACAGACCCATCGGAAAACCTAACTAGACTCTCTCAGATCGCAGGGGCATATGCTTCTGCAACAATTGATAAGGCAACTGAAGTTCAAATTCTATTAAAAGAAAAGGAGGATAGGATTCTATTTTTGGAACAGCAACTACAGTAGGCTAGCATCAATCAAGAAGCAGAGATACAATTAACAAAACTCCAGCAGGACTTCCAGCAAATGCAATTGGATTATCAAAGCAGTCTGGCCAATAAAGAAGAACAGTTACAGACCATGATAGGACTGCATAAGGATGATCCTAAGATTGAATAATTTATCATAGAAGCACTCGCTCTTAATACCAAACTCTTGCAACAGGAAGAAACACTCTGCAAAAAGATCTCGTAATGGAATTCCCATTGCAAAAAGAGTGATAACATTACAAATCAAGTCGTAGATTTACGACTTGATTATGATTCAATTTTTAAGAAGGTTTCTAAATTTTTGAACTGGCAAAAATCAAATGAAGGGAAAAGAGTGGAATTTCCTAGAATCGATGAATCTCATAAAGAAATGTTATTTGCAAAATGGGATTCCCAGCTTAAAGAAGTAGAGCAGGCGATGGAGGATACAATGACAGCAGCAAACAACATTATTGAGTGCATCAATGAAAATCTGCATAAAGAAAATTTAATATCAGAGACCACTCCAGGATTCCTCCCAAAGGCACAACAGCTTCAAACAAAGTGGAAACAAATAGCGGAGGAAAAGGCTGAGTCAATTAAACAGGTAAATAGGTTAAACTGGGACACATATTGGTAGTACCTGGTAAAGCCACATAGCCAATGGATGACCCTAAAATGTCTCATAACCTCCGCCGAGAAGATAGTGCCAGCGCTCACCAATTTCATATTTGTAGGTCAATTAAAAGCTGAGGTCGGCCAACTGACGCTCTTGAAGCCAATGCTGGATATTTGCAACTTAAAAGAACAGATGCATAATTTATGATAGATATAGTTTAGTTTTTTTTAGTTATTTTTGCGTAAAATGAGGAAGGTGGTTTAAACCTCCTAATCTATTTTTTTAATATTCATTTTTAGATTGCACTAAAGTAGTATTTAAACCCCTCTCATGCATTTAGAGAGGGGTCTAGAATTTTATCAAAAACAATTTTTCAGAATGTGTAGTTTGCCCCCCACTGAGGAGGTTTTGATAAAAGGAATGGAACAAGATTTATTTTTATATGAGTTTGATGTTTGCTACTGAAATGCACTTTTGTACTGTTAGTGGATGTTGGGTTATTTGAAGATAAATATATATTGCTGAAGCTCATCACTAGAACCTATTACCAATGGTATTTTTATCTCCAAATACTTTTTACTTATGTGCCAAGTGATAAATTATTTTCAGTTATTGATATATGAAAGTCTGAATGTGCAGTTGTCATTATTGCACTTTTGTATGGTGATAACTATTCTTTTTATGCTAAGTATATGAATAACTCTTATGCGATATGTTTCTCATAATTGTTTTGGCTAATTTCTTATATGAAACAATCATTTTTAATGGATCCCTTTCTAGTAGTGATTGAATGATTTTTATTACCAATTGTTGTTGGAAATTACTTTAGATTGCATAAGCGAAACGTTACTCGCGGGATAGTTTAAAGTTAGATGTTTCCTTTCATTAGAATAAATTGCACAAGTTAGTTAAAGATAGATTAGATTTAGAATAAGCGTTCACCCCATAAACCCAAAAAGGAAAACATCATCCCAATAGCACACCATCATAAATAGATTGGGAAGCTGGTCCCATCATCCCTAGTCAGAGCCACTATTCCAAACAAAAAAGTCGTTGCTTTCAAGGTCCAGATTGGGTGGTTATCCCCCTTGTTGCAGACCTGATTTTCGAGCCTTCAACAAGTACCAAACTTGGAGTACAGTGCTCGCATAACTGTGTCCAAGGAAAATACTTCATCTAGTATTGCCTTCTTCAATTCAACTCGGGCGGACATTGTCACCAAGTCTCCTCCTTGCTTGGCCACCTGTAGTTCCTTCACCATTTGCTCATTTTCAACCATGAGAAAGCAAACACTTGAGCTAGTGGCTTTGGCATACACTCTAGTTGCATTGGCCAACGCAGTTGGATGCTTGTGCACATCAGTCACAATCACTTGCTCTTCAAATTGTGCAGGAGATGTTTGGTCCTCCGGAGTCGACACTCTCTGAGACTGCACAACTTTGCGATGAGATTTGTCAAAGGAGATGTTGTGCATCTCTGGCTCTAGTTGACCATGAAGGATCTTAGTACTTCCTTGGTCATTTGAGACTTGCTCATTGTTTGGATGCATTGAAGTAGGTGAGTCGACTTCTCTTTGGTGAGGCATGACGTCAATGTCCTGTTCCAACTCCTACTACTCCATGTCTGCATCCAATTGTTCTAGAACCTGTTCTATCTCATGAGAAAAGTCATTCCCCTGTGAGGGTTCACCCTGTTTGCCTAATGCCAATTATTTAGAAGAATCAACTACTTGTACGGGCACCGCTTTGTATGTTTGCATGTGATGCATCCCCTGCTGAAACTGCTGCTACTACACTTCCTTCTCCTGTTGGCATAGCTCTTGTTCTTTCTAGAGTTGCTCCCTCAGCACATGCAACTCCTTTGCTTCTTCCATTCCCTTCTTATCTCTCTACCTGTGTGTGATTCACTTATCGCGATGTTGCCTCTTCTGTTGAATAGCCATAGCTGCTTGTTCTACAAGTGGGTCTACTTGAAACTTGCAATTTTCTCCTCCTCCATGTGGTCGACAATCTTTCTCTTCCCTTTGTCGCACATAGGTATGCTTGGCTCTGTTGCCTCTATTGTTGCTACTACTGCTAGTGCTCTCCATGGTGTTGCTTCATGCTGCTTTGCTAACCACTCTACGGTGAAGCTGACCTATTCATTGGGTCTGGAGGAATTATAATAGTATCTCCATGAGTCCTCTTCGGCCCAATGAAATTCCCCATGGATCTAATTGAACTAAATTCTCATGTAGTGATCCTTCACAATGCAATGTGGGTCATATGGGTTGAAGCTTCAGAGGTTAAACGGGTACTTCTTCATATGTTCAGCTTCAACATCTGCTTGCTTGATGCTTTGGATCTCATATAACCCAATCCGCAACAAAAGAGTGGGCCAAGGTGCCTTCTTCTTCCACTAGAGCCGAGCTGTGAATCTTGCTAAGATATGATATACTACTTCCTGCATGATAAGCACGTCCAAAGCAAACATTGGCAGAACATCTAGAGGATTCTCCACACTAAACACTCAAATGAGTGTGCCAGCCGATGAGGCATACAAATCTACAATGCCTAACAATGCCTTCATCGCTTCTTCTGGCATGCAAAGTGGATCCTATTCCAGTATCAACCAATACACTAGGGTGACAAGATGGTCGGACAACCGTATGATCACTCCTCTCAAGCTGCACTCAAATAATAACTTGAAATACGTGCTCACAATAGTCTCCGTCAGTGACCATGCCCACTCTAAGTCCAGGAACTCATGTTGGGCATAGACTGCATCTAGAATGTAGGCAGACATGTAAATGTCTACATGCGTGACTTCGGGTGATTGTCGAGCCTTCGTGACTTTCTCCTTTAGCTAATGATCTAGTATGTCAGATCAGTTGCATAGTCTTCCTTCTCTAGCCAGTTGGTCAAGTGTGGCTACCCAACTCTCAGGGAAGGTCTCAGTGCTCACTTGGCCACTCGGTCGACATGCGAATATGACCAAGTGTTGGTATGCCTTCTTCAATATCTTTGTCTTATAGATCTGATTGGGGGTCATCCTGAAATGAACTCGCTCCTTTACCCAATCCTTCGAACTATCTCTGGAGTGGCCTTTGCTGTTGGGAAAGTTGGATAGGGCAGTCATGACAGTCATGGGCTCGGTCATCTGATACATCTCATCGTAATCTCGTGCCCAAAGGTTGCAAGCTTCGTCCCACTGACACTACTCATGGTTATCGTCTTGGGGTCAGTGTGAGGGATGATCCAGTGAATCATGTCCGCGAATGGGAATGCAGGTATCTGCATGCAATCTGATACAAGATGGACTTATGAATATTAACGTACACCTGAAGGTCTTCAAGGTGTTACCCAAAAGTACCTGTGAATGTTTCATTCACCTCTTGTCACTTCATTTTGATGTCCTTGTCTAGATACAGCTTCTTATCTTCATAGATCAGCAAACCAGAGGACACCTACTCAACTGCTGCTCCAGCTTCCATACCATCAGTGTCCTGAGATCCTATTCTCTTGGAAGCCATTCAGACAGATGAATACCTGAAAGATCTGGAAACATGCAGCATGCATGGAAAGAAATATGTCAGTGAAAACAATGTAAATCCAGGGAAGGACACAGCACATATCTAGGAAACTGATGAGCAAGATTGCGCAAATTTCACTGGGAGGCTAAGTGACTAGCTTCCAGAACTATGCAAAAGGAATTCTGGACTATCTAGGAGGCTGGACTGGCTTTTGGATCTTAGAAATGTGCAATCCAGTTGGACAGCTAGCAGTTGGGATTGTGCAATGCGCAATCCCAGCTGAGAAGGACTGCTGGCCCAGGGATAGATTTATGCAATTTCCGGGGCCAAGCAACCACCATCCTCCAGGAATGCAAAAAACAGTCTAGGAGGCCAGTGCTGGGCTAGAATGTGCAAATCTAGAGTGGAAGGTAAGCCTTCCTTCCCTAGATTGCATAATGTAGCCTTGGTGAAGGCAGAGACCGGGCCAAGGTTGGCCAGACTCACCAACGGGCAACTGAAAACAAGTCGATCAAATGCATGGAGATACTAAGTGATAGCAGAAGTGATAGACAGTGCATGCAAAACATGAATGGAAGATTCAACAAACAGATCAACATGCATGTGGGTGAGGTCGTTCGCCGGTTGGGCGAATGTTCATGCAAAATAGTTTCATGCATGCGATAACGGTGAGATAGCAACAAAAATTGAAATAGAGCTAGGACAAGCTCAAATATATGTAAACAATAGCAGGAGTTTAAGGAAATCAAGCAAACAACACTCACATAAGTGAATACACAAAAAGCAACAAAAATGATGAAAAAGACAAGTTGAGGCCACTTACCCATGAATAGCTAAGCTGAATGTGTCGAAGAGTCCTAGATGTGCTGTGGGATGTCAGAGCTCCAATGTCAATGTTAATGAATGAGATTTTATGCATCGAATGAATAAGTTTGGTCTCAAGATGCGCATGCCACAAATCTAGGAAAAAACGACACTTGGAGGGAAACTTCTAAAACAAATTTTCATGTAACCCCCAGCTACTAAAAATAGCTCCCTAAATCATGGGATGCCTTTTTCATGTTATCTCTTGATATTTTAGGAAGATCAATTCATGCATGCATGTAAGTCAAGTTTCCTCAGTCCTGGGTGGAACTGGTCAACTAGATTGTTCTTGCATGCGAGTGCTCAACTGCTTGGGAAAAATGCACATTCCTGGCTTGGAGTTGGGCTGACTGCCCAAGGGGATTGCACAATTTATGCATAGAGTAGTGGACTGCTACCCAGATTTGCGCAAATGTTGGGCTGAATAGCCTACTGCTAGGAAAAATTGCGCAAATCCTGCTGGGAGGGTTGGCTCGTAGGATTGCGCAATCCTAGAGCCCAACAGGCTGTTAAAGACAATTGTGTAATTCCTGGAGGGAAGGCTGCTTTCCCTCTCGGAATGTGAAATATTCAAGGGGAATCTGCTCATCCTAAAGCTGGACCAAGTCTAGGTAAGCATCCTATTAAGGGAATGGATCGACTGTGATCGACAGGCTGCCTTGTGCGAGGAAAATACTGAAGCTTGAGTACTTGATGAAGCAAGACAAAGTGTTGTGTAAGGTTTGTAGGGAGGCTCCAAAACAGGCTAAGGAAAAATTTTGGGGGGTGGTTGTAGCTGCTACAACACAAGGCTATTGAGTGCCCAAATGATAATTGAGAAAATAGAATCTTGTAGGGAAAGAAGAATCCTACATCAGTGAGGATGAGTACAGCTATGTAGGCTAAGTGCAGTCTCAAAAAGGGGTGTGTACTATTTGTAGTCCAATTCTAAAACACCTGCATACGAATTCTAAAACACAGAAAAATAAACAATGCAAGTGCATAACACATAAAACACATATACATAGAGATTTTCCCCTGGATCCCAAAACCGGGACTACCAACTTGATTTTTTCATTATATTCCTTTCAATGTTACAATATATATATACATATACATATATATATATATATATATATATATATATATATATATATATACATACATGCCAAAGCAACCAATACCATGGACCGAAAACCATAGGTAGGTTCGCTCAACCTAATATAGGGTCGAAAAAAAAATTTCTCGGGGCGCTACCCTGGACCCCATAGAGGGGGGTTACCTGCCCCCCTCAAACCCGCAGGACAGGGGGGGCTACTGCCCCCCCTGTGACACCCCCGCGTAATCAGCGCAATGAATGGGGGGCTCTTCCCCCCCTCTAACCCCTTGGTTCACTACATAGGTTAGTCATGGAAAGAATATAACACAACCCAACAATAGTATTGAGATTTCTAAGAGACCATCAGTTTTATTCCAAGCTTAGTAAATGCAATTTCTTTCAAACATAGGTACATTACTTGGGACATGTTGTTTCCAAGGAAGGTATAACAATGGACCAAGAAAAAATAAGGGCTATCATGGACTAGGTAGCTGTTAAGAATGTGGATGAGGTCAGATCATTCACGGGACTATCAGGTTACTATAAGAGGTTCATCAGGAACTTCTCACAAATTACATATCCTATTACATCATTGCAGAGGAAAGGAAAGAAATTTGAATGGAGAAAAGAGTGTGCATCAAGTTTTGAGCAGTTGTAGTAGTCTTTGACAAATGCTCGAGTTTTAAATATTATTGATCCAGATAAAGAGTTCGTCGTGTGTATAAATGCCTGCAAGAGAGGAATTGGTGGAGTCCTAATGCAAGAGGGACATGTGGTGTGTTATCAGCCAAGGAAGCTAAATGAGCACAAGTATAATTATGTGACTCGTGATCTTGAGTTGGTAGTGATCATACATGCATTTAAGATGTGGAGACACTATCTTCTTGGCAGGAGGTTTGTGTTGACGAGTGATCACAGTGGGATGAGATACTTGTTTGACTAGCCTAATATGAATCCTAGACAAGCTAGATGGTTGGCTACCCTTAGTGAGTTTGAATTTGAGATTAGATACATTAAAGGAAAGGATAATAGGGTTATAGATGATCTCAACACAAGAGTGCAGGTAAACCATGTTGCAGCTATGAGTTCTTATGGGACATATTGACACGATCAGATCTGACAGCCATGACAACAGGATGATAGGTATCAACAGATTAGGCATAGATTAAAGAAGGGTACAAGTGATCGAGATGTGGACTATCATTTAACAACCACTCACTTGGTCATATTCAAGGAGAGGATCTATGTTCCAGATGACTGTGAGCTCAAGAATCTTATCTTGAGGGAGTTTCATGTCAAGCCATATTCAGGTCACCCAAGATATCAGAAGCCATTGAAAATTGTGAAGAAGTTATACTATTGGCCCAACTTGAAGAAGGAAGTGGCAGAGTTTATCAATAGATGCTTGGATTTTCAGCAAATGAAAGTTGAGTGTAAACAACCAACTGGTTTGTTACAACCTATTTTGATTACATAGTGGAAATGGGTGGTCATTTCCATGGATTTCATTATAGTTTCATCAAGGAAATCTAGACAACATGATTCTATTATGGTATGGTTGATAGGTTGAGCAAGGTATCTCACTTCATTCCAGCGAAGTCTACTTATTTAGGTATTGATGTATCATAGGTCTTCATCAGGGAGATAGTGAGGTTGCATGGTGTTCTGAAGAAGGTTGTGTTAGACATAGATGTCAAGTTCACTTCCAGCTTTTGGAAGGAGTTATTTGCAAGTTTGGATATAGAGTTGGCCTGCGATACAACTTATCATCTGCATACAGATGGACAGACATAGAGGTTCAATAGGATTTTGGAGGACATGTTTAGAATGTATGTTATGCACCAGGAGAGGAGGTTAGAGAAGTACCTTCCCCTAGTTTAGTTTGCTTAAAGTTATCAGGAGCCACTAAGGATGAGTCTGTTTGAGGTACTTTATGGGTAGAGTTGTAATACTCCCATCAACTAGTGTGATGCAATGAACAAGTTGTTGATAGGACTAGACATGTTGGAAGACATGGAACATGAAATGGAGGTTATAAAGAAGAATCTAAAGGAAACAAAGGACAAAAAGAAAATTTATGTAGATGAGCACAGGGCATTGAAGGAGTTTCAAGTTGGGGAGCATGTGTACATGTACATCAAGCCCAAGAAGATCTCCTTGAAGACACACCTCAATATTGTGGGCCTTTCGAGATCAATGAGATGATTGGACTAGTGGCCTACAAACTTGCACTGCCTATGACAGTGAAAGTCCATGATGTTTTCCATATTTCATTGCTTAAAATTTATGTAAAGGATGTTGAACATGTTATAGATTGGTATGGATTGGAGGTGGAACCAGAAGGAGAATTCCAGCTGGAAAATCAGTGCATATTACAATGGAAAAAACCATGCTCTAGAATTGAGCAATCGAGCAAGTTGAAGTGTAGTGGAAGCACTTTAGGCCCGATGAAGCTACATGGGAATGACTGATCAGATGCATGCTATGTATCCCTCTTTATTTGTCGATGGAGGAAAATGCGTTTTTGGTATAGGTACATATTTATGTTTGTTTGTTATTGTAAATACCACAATGATTTATGTTATAAATCTCTAATAAGCATTATGGTTGTCATTTTGTCATGTTTGTCATGATGGCTTTTCTTTTGAGCGGGTTGTTCATTGTAAATACTGGAATGAGCTAGGTTATAAAGCTCCATTCGAAATATGTTTTTATTTTCAGTGGTCTTGATGGTTGTCTGTGCCATAGAACATCGAGTATGGTGTTCCCCTAAGGGGGGGGGTCTATAACAACCTTGGGTGAAAATTTCATGTAATAAAGTTAATAAGGAAAAATAACCATAGGTCATGGAACACGTATTCCAAGATGAATGTTGGGAAAAGTATTCTCGTGTGAATCACTTGTTTTTTATTATGGTTAAGGGAAATTGGCAAAGGCAATGGGAAAGGCATTGAAAAGGAAAAAAATACATTATTGGCATTTATTTTATGAAAAAAATAGGAAAATAGAAGAAAATGGAGGTGAAAGGTCACATGTTGCATGTGAGGAGGAATTGAAGGAAATTAAGGAAAATAAAGAGATTGGAAGCATCAATAATAAAAATCCTTTTGAGGGTAAATTCACATATTTTGTTAGCCTTTTGTCAATTCAGTTTCAAAATTGGTTTCAGAGAGGAGAAGAGAACCAAGAGGAGAAGGAATGCAAGGGGAAGCAAAGGAAGGACAAGGAAAAAAATGGAAAGAAAAGGAAAGCAAAGGAAAGTAAGGACCAAGCAAGGAAATGTGGGACCAAGCAGCTTTAGCAGGAATACTTGCAGGTAACAGGTTGCATGTATGATTTCCTAGCTGGTTTTGGCATGCATGGTATATGCATGTGTGCATTTGGTTCATTTTTTGTCATTAGAAATAGTTTTTCCAAGTGTCGACAATGGTTTTAGCCTTTCCTTTCAATTTATGAATAGCCATGGTGTGATGGGATTCATTACTCATTGGACTTTGGATTTCCAGAAGGTTTTGGATCAAGGTGAGGTGGCCTCAGGAGAATCCCAAGGGTGGACGGTGGAGATGGTTTTCTTCAGGAAGCCCTAAATAGGTGCGTGGTTTTGTTTTGTGATCTCAGGAATGGTTTAGGTGAGATCACAGTAGGGAAATGGTCGAGGTGGTTTAACCTCTAGACTCCCTTGGTTTTTTATGGATTGTTTTATCCCACAAGATCCCACATTCATGCTTCGAATATGGCACGAGGGTGATTGGCTGAAAGAAAGAATTGGTTAGCCCAATCTTTGGTCAGGTGGTACATGGAAAGCCCTGACTTGGTTGGAGTTTGCATATCAATAAGAACTAAGTTCCTCTTATATTTTATGAGTAAATGTACTTTTTATTATGTGGCTTTAAGTCTATCATTGTTAATTATTTGGTTATATGTTGCTTATAAGCATGATTTTATGATAGATTTAAGTATGGCTTTTATCAGCTTTTAATTGGTGAATGGCTAGAGAATTAATTCATGACATAATTGATATTATGAAAACTGTTGTGAGAGGCTATTTGTCCTTCGTGGTAAACCTCAAATACTTTTTAGATCTTTATGTTCTGATATGCATTCATGGCCTATAGGTTGCATGTTAATCATGTGTTTGACAGAATGATTTTCATGGTTAGACCACGTTAGGTCAAGTCTTGGACTAAGTTTTGTGTTATAGGCTTTGTGTCCATGTTATTTATAGTTTCTAGAGGTTTCATTAAGTTTTGGGTAGAGGTTTGGTTCCTACGCCTTAAAAAGTGGATTAGATTTTGCGGTCGCTCACACAAAACTGCCTGAAAATGACTGCAGTCACTAGGAAGAAGGCCTGTGGAAACGAATGGAGGGTTACAATCGCTCAGAGCTCTTGTCATGGGAGAAATTGGGGGTCTAGCTCACTGAAAAAGAAATTTATCTCAAGGGATGGACACCTAAATGGTTGGTTAGTTCCTGGGGGTCTTGTAGAAACTAAGGGAAGTCGGTAAGGCCATTTTTTGTCGGCTCCATTTCCTTAAGGTAATCTAGGAGGTTGATTCATGTCATAGTAGCCCCTCAAATCATTTTTACTCTAGGAAAGCCAATGAAAGTGGGTATACATGATGGGAGGCATGTTAGATAATCAATGTGATCCATACTAGGAATAATAGGAGAAGGAGGTCTCAACAAATCATATAATTACTTGACAAATATGCAATTTTAGAATCCCTAATGTTGAAGAATCTATTCACGGAACCAAAAATTCTCCCCCACAGAGGATTGAATCATTGACCACTTAGCTTGCAATAGGAACTGCATGCCAATATAAAAAATAAACCCTTCAATTTTGAAAATTATTAGATCATCCACTGTGCTTTCATGGAAAAGATGCAACAATGGTGGAGCAAAAATGACAACTTAGATGGTTTTACTATGTATCAACTTCAAAATAAATTAAAGCATGTAAAAAATCAGTTAAAATACAAAATTCAGATGATTTAGGTATCATCCTCCAAGCTAAGAAAGAATTGGAGGAAAAATGGCAACCTTTCTATAATAGCCCTAGTTAAAAATCCATGTAAATATAAAATATAATACCACAGTCATGGGACAATTCTTCCAAGATGAACGTTGGGAAAATATAGTGGGAATCACTGGATGTGTTTATGGCTAAGGGAAATTGGAAAATGTAAAGGAAAATACATTAAAAAGAAAAAAGGGCACATTTTTTCACACTTATTTATGAAAATAAAGGAAAATAGGAGAAAAGGAAGGTGAAACGCCACAGGTTGCATGTGAGGAGGAAATTGAAGAAAAATGATGGAAAATGAAGAAAATAAAGGCCTCAATGATAAAAAGGCTTCTAACGATTAGTGGGTAGGCTTGGTCAGTGTTAGGATTAGTCATTTCAGTTTCAGAGCTCTCTCATTATTCTCTCTCTCTCTCTCTCTCTCTCTCTCTCTCTCTCTAGTCTTAGACACTTAGAATTTTCTTGGAGCACTCTAGCTTTGGAGAATGGAAGGAAAGGAAAGTAAAGGGAAAGGAAGGAAATCAAGGATCAAGAAAGGAATATCATGATCAAGAAACTTCAACAAGAATACTTGCAGGTAACATATTGCATGTGTGATTTCCTAGCTAGTTTTGATAGGCATGGCTTTGCATGTTGGTGTATGGTTCTCTTGCTCTCGGTAGCATGGTTTCATCCATTTATGACAATGGTTTTCAGCCTATCCTTGCCTATTTTCGGATGCTATGGTGTATTGGGATGTTGATCTTGGTTTTAAGCTTTGGAATTGTTGGATGGATTTCAGAATTTGGGGCGGAGGTGGTCTCAAGATTAATTACCAATGGCCCAGGAATCCATTGACCGAATTTGACGGGATACACAGTAAATCCTGAGGGAGGTGTCTTAGTTTAGGGCCTAGTGATCTAGGATTGGATTTAGATAAACCCTAAGAGGCAAGGAGATGAAAAATTCCTCAAGGATAGTGATGGATTCCATATGGCATTAGAAGTGCGATTCAATTTTGTGATCGAAGCACCGGTTTTGGTGTGATTGCGGTTTGGTGAGGGTGGAAGTGGTCTAACCTATAGATTCCCTTGGTTTGTTTTGGATTGGTTTATCCATGAGATCCCACATTCATGCTTGGAATATGGCATTAGGGTGACTGGCTGAAAGAAAGATTTGGTTCAGCCATGTCTATGGTCGGGTGGTACGTGGAAGTCCTGAACCTAGTCGGCTTTTCCTATGTTTAATAAAAGCTAAGTTCTCTTGCTTTTGCTTATATATATGTGGATTTAATGGTTGTTATCTCACTGTTATTTTTGTGGTTTTATGCTGGTTATAAGCATGGTTAAGTGACTAGTTCATGTCATGGTTATTTCATGTATTTACTTGTAACTAAAAGGATAATGGATGAAAGACCTAATTGATGTCATAACAGTTCAAGGGAGAAGGTGGTGATCCTTCTTGTCATGTCTCATAAGATTTTTAGTCATTCATGCTTCTATCTTGTTTCCTAGACCTGTAGATTGTATTGATGCCAAGTGTTTTACAGAATATCAGTGTCAATTGGGGATGTTCAAGCCTAGTCCTCGATTTAGGTTTTGGTTTATTAGTCTTGTAATCATGTGTTTAATGGATTCCAGAACTTGCATCAAGTTCTAGGTAGTGGCCAGAATTTTGGGCTTGAAAAGTGCCTTAAATCCCACGGACTCTGGCACAGGTCTGCTGGAAATAGTCCTTGGATGAAGGCATGTAGGATTGTGGGAGCGTCCAGATCTCTCTAGATGTTGGCATGCCCATAGCATGGGAGCGGATAGAGGTTTAATAGCTTAAAAACTTAGTGGGACCCAGGGGCATGATACATGTGTGGTTGGGATGGCTCATGGGAGTTTTGTTGATGATTTGGAAGTTATGTTTGATGTGTTTCCTTCTATTTTGCTTCCACCTAGGAGGTTGAATCATATCACAGTATCCTGTCACCACATGTTTACCCCGGCTTATTGGTTACTAGGGTAGATATGGGAGGAGGGTGTTACAAAGTGGTGTAAGAGCGTGTTGCACTCTTTTAGGGTCATATCTGATACCATAGAGTGGTATCAGAGCATGATTCAAACATCGTATTGGATGGGTAGTGTGTTGATCATGCATTCATATTAGTTGCATATGTGTTTCTTATGCTTATAGTCCATGGGTGTGTTGCATTTACATGGTGTTGATCATGGTTGCAGTCGTGTCGTCATGTGAAGGTTCAGGGTGTTGTTGTGGGATGTTTTGTCATGAGTATATGGTTGAATATGAATTTGTTATACATGTATTGTAGGTTGGACATTCATCATGAGGTCATTGTATGAAATTAGCTCATCATGATGATGTTGGTTGTTAGGATGCTAATGTGTTTTTTGAGATAAAGCAGGAGATGCAAATCATTAAAGTGAAGTTGTAGCATTGGACCTCAAGGCAAGAGCATGTCGTCATACAAGTTTGGATGTTGGTCATGCAAGTATGTTATTTAATGGTTTGTTATATGCATTAGGGTTATATACATTAGGTTTATGTACACGTCTATTGATTTTATGGTTATATATATGATAGATTCTAGTTGATTAGTGTAGTCATATGCACATGTGTCAGATAGTCATGAGTGGTAGTAGCCTATGGATGTATGCATTGCTCTTGTTGTTTTATGTTACATAACTTTATGATTATGTTATATGTTGTTGATGAGTATGTTATAGGTTAACTTGTTGTTTTCTATGATAGTTAGCTTGATGATTAGGTTATATGTTGTTGATAAGCATGATATATAACGTGTTGTTGTTATATGTTACTAACTTGATGATTATGGTTATTACATTAAGATATTGATGTTATATGTATCATGCTAAATTGGATTGTCCTATGAAGATGGTTATGAGTCGACTTATTTGTGGCATTGTGTTATACTAATCTAGACTGATCGTACATATGTGATTGCTATGCATAAATGACAAATGTTTATGAGCTTATGATGTGAACATGTTAGTTAGTTACTATTATGGATATCATGGTCTTATTTGTGTTGAGATGATGTGTTGTGAGGTTATATCGTGCTAACTAAATTGATTGTGCAGACAAGATAGCCGCCCCTAAGATACATTAAGGTATGAGCTTGCTTATGCCATCTAATTTGTGCTTAAATATTTTCTTGTGTCATCTATTGGGTGTTTGAATGTTGTTGTCTATTATGTTGTATATCTGTTGTTGAATGTTTGATTAATCGCATGATATGAGTATGTTTCTATAAGATTGAAACGAGAAATGATCTTGTTTTAAGATAGTTTTACTCACACCTATGTGTTGAGATAGATGACATGTACTTGAGTGTAATAGGTGACAATTGTAGAATTATGTCTAATGGCTATGAGTTGACTATGAATTATGACATGATTGCTAGTCTTGGTAAAGGTTGATTTCAAATTGATAGATATGATTGTTTTGATATTTGGAACATGTGTTTGACATGTGTGGACAGTGCAGGAAGCATGCATGGTATTAGCATGACAAGGTAATATTTGGTGTGTTTATATAACTAATAGTTGGGTGATGTGAAAATGCATAGTAATACTCAATTGCAACAAGGAAAATGTCAAAGAAAGGAATTGGGCAAGAATTCTTTTGGCTATATTTGGAAACCCTAATTCCAAACAAATGAGTGCTTTGCATACAGGAAGTCTTATTAACCTTAATCTTGTCTGACATTATGTGGATATGTGTTATGCTCATGAACTGGTATTTGACAGGTATATTAGCTAGTCTCTAGTTACAGGTGGATATGTCAAAGGAATTAGAGTCCCTTGAGAGATGGCATGCATGTGTTCAGTTGCAAGAAATGAGCTTGGCACAAGAAGGTAAGGTAACTAGTATATTGTTATGTTTATTTAAGCACTGACAGTTATGTGTTGATGGAAGTATGATGCAAGGGGTTGCATGGAAAATAAATTGCCATGGAATCATGAAGAAGGCTTAGGTTGAGCTTTACCTTGGAAGCACTGGGAACCGTGGGGATTGAGTCATGGTGTATATTGTTAGTCTTTTGTTTTTCGTATTTTGGTGATTTGTTGTGTTTTATTGTGTTTTTGTTTGTGTCTTGTGCATGGCCATGGCACTTTGGTTGTGGTGTCATATTGTTGTTGGTTTTCTTCTTATTTGTTTCTTGTCTTGCTTTTTATTTTTGGGGTCTGGGGAATTGGTTGGGAAAGAGGAAATTTAATGGAGCCCAGGGAGAACTGAATGAAACCTATTAGGTGATGTAAGGCCTAGATGAAGCTCAGTGCATGTATAAGGGCAACTGAAGGCAAGTGTATAATGACTAGTTGGATTGGTTGGGTCCATTGGTATAAATGGACAATGGTGGGACAGTCATGAGAAAAGTAATCAGGAAAGGTAAAGTAATGAGGTGTCAGATGTCATAGCTACATTGTCAATTATTGTTCTCGGTGTTGTACATGAGTTGCATGGATAAAGGAAGTTCTCTTAACCTTGACCTTATGATATCTGGTAATTACGTTGTGATCATGATTGTGTCAATGTATATATATGTATACATGTATGTATGTAGATATGTCATTTTCTGATGAGATCATGACTATTTTGTGCTAATGTTGTATATATGTATGTATCTATGTATCTATGTGACTGTCTAACAGGGTCATCAGGAATCGTTCTTGTGGAGAAATGATTGCTTATGAAGGTGAATGGCAAGAAGGGATTCCTCGTTAATGAGGAATCAAGTGGGAAGAGTAGCCTGATAGATCTCTGAGGTTAGTATCATGTGGATATGCATTGATTTTATGTGATTATACCATGTCTATATTTATGTTATGGATAGGCTAATGTTGAGAGATACATCAGTGAAATGAAAACAACATTATGTGTGACATGATAGGATAAGCATGGATGGCGGAGATACACTGGAAGCAAGGTTTCTTGGTAGAGAGAGTGTGGTTTTGGATGTGTGATACTATTGTTGTGCATATATTTTATATGTTGTACATGTTTCATCTGTGATGTTGTGTGCATGTGGTGTTTTGTATATGTTGTACATATGGTGTTGTGTGTAGGTGGTGTTGTGTACATTTCATGCATATGGTATTGTGTACATTTGGTGTCATGTACATGTCGTGCATGTGGTATTGTGTACGTCTAGTGTTGTGTACACATTGTATAGGTTGTACAATGTACTTGTGGTGTTGTGTGCACATTGTACAAGTGGTTTTGTGTACATATGATGTTGTGTACATGTTATGCAGGTGGTCTTGTATATAGGTGGTACTGTGTACATGTTTTACATGCGGTATTGGTGTACATGTGGTATTATGTGCATGTCATACATGTTGTGTTTTGTACATGTGGTATTATGTATGCGCATGGTGTAGTCATCGTATCATGACATGTGTATCTGTTGTGTTGTACTCTGTGTACGTATATATATTGTGTTGTACATTAGGTGCAGGATTATGTATTGTGTTTTGGTGTACACCGAATGTAGGTGTATGTATTATGTTGTGTTGTACAATGGGTGTAGGTGTATGCGTTGTATGTTAGGTATAGGTGCATGTATTGCATGGTGTTGTATGTCATGTGTGGTTGTATGTGTGTGATGCACACTATGTGTATGTGCACTTGGTTGAGGAAAAGGCATTGGGTGTTTTTCGGGTGTGGAAATTGATCCAGAGTGTGTAGGGAATAAAGAGAAAGGTAGAAGCTAAGGATTGATTAAAGGATAAGTATCAATATTTTATTTCAGTTTTATTATGTGTGTGAATTATGATTCTGGTTTATGACGGTTACATGTGATTTATTATTTTTATCTATGATGGTTGTGTTTTGAGCTAACTTGATGCAACATATTTATACATGATGATTTGGTCAAATATGCTAGTTCGACTTGTTGTGAAAGGAAGTAAAAAGGATTGCAAGTGTACATTATTGATTAGCTACCAATGAGGTATGATTTGAAGTTATTTTAATTTACTTTAATCTAATGGAAGTTATGTGCTTGGTACGGGAAGAACAGAAATGTCTGGTTGGGTGGTTGAAATTGAATATAAGCATTAGTAGCAATGACAAAAGGAATTGGAACAAGCAGCAGTATGTTGGTAAAACACTTCAGGAGCAGGCCCATTGTGGGACACTCGTACCCAATAGTTTCCATTGATTTCCATGAGCATGATATGACCGATATGATGGTTTGAGGTAGGTATATGCCTTGGTTGTCTGACTTTCCGATGTGAGGAATCCTTTCCAAAGGATGGATTGCCTAGGATAGGGGATGCCAGGGAACTTGGAAGGTAAGTGATTGCATGGAAGGGGTCACTAAATTGCCCGCGAGACTCTGTAGTAGAGAAGGGAAGGCTAAGGATATATTTGTTTTGGTCATTATCATTTCCAAATGGAATCAAATGCACATTGGGAGTGTGCCCTGGAAAAATGAGCCAGTAACTTTTTGCTGAAAGTACAAGTAGAGCAGGAATATAACGTTAGACATTGGATGAATCTTGACCATGGCAGTGGATTCTGGACTTTCTGGGAAGGAGGTGAATCCTGGTATTACTTTGAGGGTGGAGGTGTGAGATTTTGGATTCCCTTATTGTGGATGCAAGCATCGTATCCTTTTATTTGCTAGTTTAGCAAATGTGCAAATGTGTATATGTTGTCATCATAAATATTGTAATGAGCAATGTTATAAGGCTCCAAGAAGTGGTATGATTGTTATCTGGTCATGTTTTCATGATGTTTTTCTTTTGAGGAGTTATTTCATTGTAAATACTGTAATGAGCTAAGTTATAAATATCCATGGGAAGTATATTTTATTTTCAATGATTTTGATGAGGCCTTAGTGTGGTTTAACACCAAGGAAGGTGTTAAGGGGGAGGGCTTCATAACAACCCTAGTTAAAAAACCATGTAAATATATAATATAAGACCATGGTCATGGGACACTTATTCAAGCCGAATGTTGGGCAAAGATATCCTAGTGGGAATCACTGAATGTGTTTATGTCTAAGGGAAATTGACAAAGGCATTTAAAAGGAAAAAAGGAATTTTGGCACACTTATTTATAAAAATAAAGGAAAATAGGAGAAAAGGAAGATAAAGGTCACAACTTGCATGTGAGGAGGAAATTGAAGGAAAATAATGGAAAATGAAGAAAATAGAGGCCTCAATGATAAAAAGGCTTATGAGGGTCAGTGGGAAGGCTTGATCAGTGTTAGGCTTGGTCAATTTAGTTTTGGAGCTCTCTCATTATTCTCTCTCTCTCTCTCACTCTTGGACACTTCGAATTTTCTTGGAGCACTTTAGCTTTGGGGCAAGGAAGGAAAAGCAGGCAAAGGGAAAGGAAGGAAAGAAAAGATCAAGCAAGGAGAGCATTATCAAGTAGCTTCAATAGGAATACTTGTAGGTAACATATTGTATGTGTGATTCACTAGCTATTTTTGACATGTATGGGTTTTCGTTTTGGTGTATGGTTCTCTTGTTGTCGGTGACATGGTTTTCTTAGGTTATGATAGTGGTTTTCAGCCTATTCTTTCCTTTTTCTGGATGCCATGGTGTACTAGGATGTTGATCTCGGTTTTGAGCTTTGGAATTTCTCGATGGATTTTGGAATCTTGGGCAGAGGTGGTCTCAAGGTTCATTCCCAAAGGCATATGAATCCCTTGACTGGTTTTGGTGGGATACATAGTAAATCATAAGCGAGATGTCTCGGTTTAGGGCCTAGTGATCCAGGATTGGATTGCAGTAAATCCCAAGAGACAAGGAGATAGAAAATTCCTCAAGGATAGTGATGGATTTCAGATTGCATTTCAAGTTTGGTTCAGTTTTGTGAATGGAGCACCAATTTTGGCATGATCACAGTTTGGTGAGGGTGGAGGTGGTTTAACATCTAGATTCCCTTGTTTTTTTTGGGATTGGTTTATCCATGAGATCTCAAATTCATGCTTGTAATATGGCATGGGGGTGACTGACTGAAAGAGATATTTGGTTCAGCCATGTCTACGGTTCGGTGGTACATGGAATTCTTGAACTTGGTCAGATTTTCCTATGGTTAATAAAAGCTAATTTCTCTTGCTTTTGTACATATATATATGTGGATTTAATGGTTATTATGTCACTGTTATTTTCATGGTTTTATGTTGGTTATAATCATGGTTAAGTGATTGGTACATGTCATGGTTATTTCACATATTTACTTGTAAATTAAAGGATAATGGATGCCAGAACTAACTGATGTCATAACAGTTCAAGGGAAAAGATGTTGATCCTTTTTGTCATGTCTCGTAAGAGTTTTCAGTCATTCATGCTTTGTCTTGTATGTTAGACCTATAGATTGTATTGATGCCAAGTGTTTGAAAGAATTTCAGTCCTAGTCAGGGATGGTCGAGCCTAGTCCTAGAGTTAGTTTTTAGTTTATTAGTATTGTCATCATGTGTTTAATGGATTCCAGAAGTTACAGCAAGTTCTGGGCAATGACCGAATTTTGGACTTGAAAATGACTTAAATCTCGAAAACTTTGGCACATGCAGACTTATGGGAGCATCCAAAGATCTCTGGATGCTGGCATGCCAATAGCATTGGGACCGTCCAGAGGTTTAATAGCTTTAAACATAATGGGACCCAGGGGCATGATACCTGTGTGGCTGGGATGGATTCTGGGAGTGTTATTGCTGACGTGGAAGGTATGTTTGATGTGTTTCTGTCGATTCCACTTGCTTAAGGACAACTAGGAAGCTAAATCATATCATATTAGTCTCTCGCCACATGGTTACCCTGGTTGGCTAGTTACTTGGGTAGATATGGGAGGAGGGTGTTACACCTTCAATAGAGAAAATTTATTCATGGAAGATTGGATGAGATAACCCAAGAATATGAAATCCTAATGACAAAATTTGAAGATCGACATAAGAAGAAGTGACTTATATGGAAGAAAAATCATGTGTGTCATCTTGAGGAAGGGGAAGAAACATCTCTTTCTTCCATAAGTTCATGATCTAAAGAAGGCATAACAAAAGAATTGTTTCACTCAAAATTTCTTTAGGATACAAGATTCAAGACCACATTGTAAAGGAAAAGGAACTAATTCAATACTAGAGGATATATTGTCAGATCCTCTACGAAACAATGAATAGAAAATAACAAGTATCACTCATCATATTCCAATACTAGTCACAAGGGAGAAATATTATGCACTCGTCATAAGGTTATCCTATGAGGAAGTACCAGTGGTGATAAAATCAATTCCCAAGGATAAATCTGTAGGGCCTTATGATTTCAACACCAATTTATACCAATTATTTTGGCCTCTATCAGAAAATATATATGGAAGGTCTTCAAGGAATCATGATCATAATTCTTTATCCTCCCTACTCTCAATGGAACCTTTCTCACTTTGATACCTGAGAAGGAGAAATTGGATAATCCTAGTGGCTTTCGACCCATCTCTCTTTGTAATATAGTGTACAATGTAATCTCCAAAATAATCACTAATAGGTTGAAGAAGATATTACCTCGCTTCATATTTTAGTAGAAAATAGGATATATTGAAGGAGAAAAGAAATCTAGATGTAATAATCATGGTGCATGAAGTAATCCACTCATTAAAATGTACCAAGAAACTAGGTATATTCATCAAATTTGATATCTCAAAGAATGTTGATAGATTAAATATGTCTTATCTATTTGAAATTCCATCAAGTTTTGGCTTTGAAAATGATTGGATCTAATCAATTCAAGGCATCTTATCATTGTATTTATTCTCCATTCTTCTTAATGGATCACCTTGTTAATCATATTCCCCCTCCCAAGGAATAAGGTAAAGCAATCCCATGTTTCATTTTTTGTTTATTATTGCAACTGGAGAACTTGGCAGAGCTATCAAAGAAGTTGTCTTTCAAAAAACAATTAAAGTAATTAGATTATATAGAGAGTATCCTAACATATTTCACTACCATTTTGTGGATGATATAATGTGTATGGGTACTCCTACAAATCGAAAGCCAAAACCCTTTGTAAATTCTAGATGATATTTTAGTTGCATCAGGAATGCAAATCAATTAAGAAAACACACAAATATTCTTCTTTAACACTCCACCATTAGTGCAGATGCATATAGAAAGGTTTCCAGTCTATCAAAAAAGTAAGTTCCCAATAATTTATTTGGGGGCACCTTTAGGACAACTCCTTAACAGTTAAAGCATGGGAGCACCTAATCAACAAAATGGACTATAAGTTGTCTAGTTGGACTTTTCGCTCACTCAATATAGTTTCCCTCTTCGTCTTATTTAAATCATTCATTCCAACACTCCCCAATGACAGTCGTCCACATTTTATCTACTATCAAAAGTAGTTAGAGATCCTTCTTTTGGGGAGGGGCCAAAAAGGAACGTAAATGGGTACTAGTTGCATGGGACAATTTGTGTCTACCAAAGATTCATGGAGACAAGGAACCTCATGACCCTATGACATTAAGCACGAATGTAGGTGCCTAAATATGGTGGATATGGTTCTAAGAAACAACCCCAGCTTGGTCACAAATATGGAAATAACATGCTTTACCACAATTTAATACAATCCCACTTCACTCAAGTAGGATCCTCTATCTCGAAGTGGCTTAAAAACAGAAAGAACATTGTTTCTATTGGGAGTTATCATGGAAGTAGTTTCCATGAATCTTAGATCAAGAATATTTAGATCAACTCAGATAACATATTAAGGCCAACAATAAATTTAGAGTAGCAGACTATTGGATTGCTAAGTAACCCCATCTCCCATGGAAAAAATGATTCAATCAAGATAATTGGTTCACCCAGCTTGAAGGTGACAAATGTCACTCTTTCTAGCATGAATTCCAAAATAGGGTAATATCATTCTCTCATGATGAGGATAAATTACATAGCTCAACTAGTGCATCAAGGAGGCATCATGTAGAATTACACAATCAAAATCATAACATAGAGATCACTTGGAAAAGAATATGGAGAGAATATTTATGGCCAAAACTATCTCTCATCTTATGCCTCTTGTTTCATAAGAAAACATTAACATGGGATCAATTTCTTAAAATGGGCTTTTGTGGGCCTTCATACTGCTACCTTCGCAAATCAGAGGAATGTACTATGGAACAACTATTTAACAAGTTCTTTTTTCCTAATTCCCTTTGGAAACCGTTAGTGGGCACAATGCATCTAACTAACCTTGATAAAGACAACATTCCCTTCTCCACTGAACAATGGCAAGAAAAGGATTTTGAAAATCCTATCCTAAATACAATATGGACACTAATCTTAGGTTCCTTTTGTGGGGTATATGGAAAGAATGAAACATACACATTTCCTAGTCTAACTCAATCACTCAAGATCTCATTTAGAGACTAGTCAAGGCTAACATAAGAGAGATAATAATCACAGAACACTCAAAAAAAGCTGATTGGAAAGCCAAGGTTATTGAAGTTAATATTGTGAATATAAGGGAGCTTCCTAAAACATCTACTACCACTCAAAATATTCGAATTCCCTCCTACGTCTCCATTCCTAGACTCACATCCTCCCACTTCGTCGTTCATCAAACTGAACTTTGACAAAGCATAAAAAAAATCCAGGGATAACAAGATATGGGGGGATCTTTTGAGATCATACATGCCAAATCTTCTTCATATATTATTGGTCACTGGGCATTTCTATTAATAATGCAGCAGAGTTAAAGCTTTAGAAATGGTCCTGAAGTTTTCTCAATCCCATGCTTATTAAAAAATCATAATAGAAAGGGACTCTCAATTAATTATCAATATGGTCATCAAAATCATCAACAAAGTACATGCTAGTAGGTTTTTGGAAAGCTAGATATTAGTGTATGACCTTGGAAAAGTGGTTAATATTATTCCTCTTATTCCAGTAGTAATTTTCATGCACGTTAGGAGAAATGGAAACAAAATAGTAAATCTTCTAGCTAATGAAGGAGGCTCAAACCAACTTAGACAGATAAATTACCAATGGAAATAGTTTTCTTAGTTGAATTTGAAAAAAAAATGTTAGGAAATGGCTCAAAAAAATTTAGCTTCCCTAGAGGGGTATTGTTATGCGACCAACTCAAAATAGAAGAAAAGATAGATCAACGACTTCAAAATCAACCTCTTCGAGAGGGAAACCTCCTTTACATTACACAAATGGATAATTATTTGATGTTACAAATGACAAGACCTCCTTTATATATATAGGAGTCTAAGGGTCACAATATAATCAGAGCCGACATAACAATAATATTCTAAGGGCACAACAATAAAAATAGTGGGCGGGACAAAATAATAACAATATGGGGACTACATGGGCACAACAATACAATAAGGGGGTAGCACTAATAACAATAAGGGTCTACACTAGTAGTATAGGTACCTAACATGCCCCTCTCCTTCAAAAAAGTGTTGTCCTCAACACTTGAGTAGTTCTCGATGCTTCTGTATAAAATTCTCATCCTCCCATGTGGAATCTTCAATGAGTAAGTTATTCCACTCTATGAGATACACTGTGACTGCTTCAGGTTCCAATATGATTTTCCTTCCTCGTCAAGTTCTGTAAATATTGTTTGAACTGGGAGCTTGTCACCTATAACCTTCTTTAAGCATGACACATGGAAAACTGGGTGCACTCATGAAGATGTAGGAAGCTCCAATTGGTATGCCATAGTACAATATTTTGTAATGGCTTGTACGGACCATAATACTTTGGTGATAATTTATTATCCTTCTTAGTTTGCGTGAGGGACAATTTTTTTTTATGGTTGTAGTCGTAGAAATACCAGTCACCTACATAAAAAGTTCTTTCATTGTGATGTTGATCTACCTATTGTTTCATTCTATTCTATGCCAAAGTGAGATTATACTTTAAGAGTTGGGGAACTTGTTGTTGATGATCGGTGCGATATTCCACTTCTTGAACGTAATAATTTTCTCTTAAATATGATGTGACTGAGGGTGGATGATATCCATAAAGTGTCATAAATGGGATCATTTTTTCTGTAGTATGGAAGGAAGTGTTATACCACCATTCAGACAAGGGAAACCACTTGACCCATTGTGTATGTTTATCATATACAAAGAAATGAAGATATCCTTCCAAACATTTGTTCATTATCTCAGTTTTACCATCAGATTGGGGATGATAAGATGAGATATGAGCTAACTGAGTACCCAAACAAGAAAATAATTTTGTCTAAAAATTTTCAGTGAAAATGGGATCTCTGTCACTTACAATAATATTTGGGTTTTCATATAGCTTTTGAATTGTTTCCATAAATGCAGTAGTAAGTGTACTAGATTTAAATGGATGAGATAATGCACACAATTGTGCATACTGTAGAATATCATGTATATTCACAAGCTCATGTAATCTACTAAAACAAGTGACAATAATCTACTTCTACTCTTTATAGTGGAAGCACATAAAGATCGAGAAAAATAATAATCGAAAAGAGGAAGAACATCAATGGCACATAACCCATTAAATATCCAGGGAAAGCCACAACTCAAAACCCCACTATCTGTATTGCATTAATTAGAAATCCAAGATGATAATACAATGCTTGTTCTCACAAGAACAATCCCAACACTCTGTAAAATCAATCTCCAACTCACAAGCAAGATCTTGGCCAGCACTAAGCCAATTCTCCAGCTCTCCAAGTCCCTATTTCCTTGTGTAATTCCTATGGCTGAATAACCCATCTTAGAGGGAATTCAGTGCACTCAAATCTGTGCAATCCCTTCAAGGATCAGTTCCTGATTGCATGCACTATCAGTGCAACTTAAAAAAATCTAAAAAAAATAGGACGTTTTCCATACACTCTTGTCTCAACTAGGTGTTTCTCAGAATTAACATGCATGAGTTTTTGATGAGGGAATCTTCAATTAATTGGAGTAGGACTAGTTAATGCATTAGTGCACCAATTAACTGTTAACTCACTATTAGTTCCTCAAATAGTTTGGAACTAATTTAACTTAACTTAACTCAGTAAACTGAGTTATCTAATTACAACTCATACTTAACTCATCCTGGACCCCTAAAATATAGGGAGAACATATACATGACATCAGAAAGACTTTCAACTCGAAATTCCTAAGTTAACTAAGTCAACTTAACTTAGTTAACTATTACAAGTTTCTATGAGAAATTAGTTCGATTTTAATTCTCAGTTTAATTCAAGGAAAAATTAAACTGGAATTTCTGGATTTTATTTTTATCATTTCTTGTTGCTATTTCCAACACTCTCTCTCAACAAGAAAGGAATTCAACTCAATCCCAATCTTGAATGTTTGGAATGTTTTGAATGCAACACTTCTCTCTAGTGTTGTTTCTACAGCAACTCTGGAAGCAAAAAACATCCAACCTTAATCAGAATGATGCCTCTGTCATCAATGTCATTGACTATTATTGCCTCTGTCGACTGAAAACTCCGAGCTTCTATTGACTCTGCCTTTATGCACTGTTGTCAACCCTCTTTACACTTCTTCAGTATTTGACTGTTCTAGCCTCTCTCACTTTGATCTCTGACTGAATCAATCCCACTGATTTCTCTTTCTACTATGTAATTTTGTCTCCTGTAGCAAGGTACGATCCATGAGATAAAACCACTCAATGGATCCTGCCCAATTTCATCCCTCTCGAGACTATCACTTCAAATCACCCCACCTCACACTTGGAGGTATGGCTGCATGTGATCCCTCTGCCCACTTGGCTCGAAATTTCCCCCTACTGGAGGTCTCTGCATGGTTGGATGCTTCCACTCAGTCTCTTCTCGACTTCTCCAATTGTGGATACTCCACAATTGTATCAGGTTTCTTCTTCTATGCTTGAGTGGATCTCTCGACTCGGTCTCCTCTCAACTTCTCTAGTTGTGGCTGCTCCACAACTTCCTGAACCTCATTTTGAGGCTTCTTCTAGGGCTGCATGTTGAGAGGTAATTTACTCTCCCTCTCCACCACCAAGTCTCTAGCCTTTGCCTTGCTCCTCAAGGATTTGCATGCATCTTGAACCTCAAGATCATACAGGTTCTTGACCCATGCACTGATCTTTTTCACCTGTCCCATGGTGATGTGTCAAAGGAAAACATTTTCCTTACTAAAAACCACATCATAGCCACGGTCTTCCAATACCGTGACTGAAACAAGATTATTCTTTAGTCTTGGAACATACATCACATTTGTGATCCTGAGAGGGAAGCCAGACTCCCTCTGAAAGGTAACCGTACCAATCTTGGTAGCTCTATACCTCTCGTCACCTCCAAACTCTATGATGTGCTTGAGGTCTTTCTCCTCAAAATAAAAAAAAGGGATCTATATTCCCCATCATATGGAATGAGGCACCGCTATCAAGACACCACATGCCTGCCATGGCAGTGTCAGTTATGCATGCAATGAGAGTGAAAATAATTTTGAATTATGAAGCTAGACTCCTTCTTGCTTGCTTTCTTTTCTGGGAAGTTCTTGGCATAGTGCCCATGCTCCAGACAGTGAAAAAACTTAACTTTCATCAAGTCCATATTCTTTCCGCCCTCCTCGCCTTGGGACTTCTTTCCCTTGGCCTTCGTTACATTGCTCTCTAAGGAAAAATTTTCTTCCACTTCCTTGGAAGAGGTCCCATCTCTGGTGTTCCTCCTAATCTCCTCTTGCATCAAATCTGATCATAGTCGTTCCCAATCTAGGAGCTTCTCCCAACCATTGAAAGAGTCCTCATAACTATGCCAACTCTTTGGGAGTCCAAGAAGAGAAAGACTCACCATATCATCCTCAGCAATAGTGATTCCAAAACTTCCAAGCTCATCCTAACAATGAGTGAACTTGGTCAAGCAATTTGGAATTGAGTCACCTGCCTCCATCTTGATTTTCCGAAGTTTATCTTTCAGTTCCAACTTCCTTTGGTCACTGCTATTCTGGAAAATGTCCTTCAATGTTTTCCACATAGCATGTGTAGTTCCTTCCCATGGAGACTCAAGAAAATGTGGTCTCGAACTCCCTCAAGGATTATCCACCTCACCCTTGCCACACACTACTTCCATTTGGCAAGATTCTAAGCATCTGATGTTGGTGGCTTAGAAATGTCCTAATCAATGAATTCCTTGAAGCCATTATCCTCCAACATAGCCTCCATCCTGTCCTTCCAGGCTATATAGTTTGAGCTGCCATCCAAGGCATACTCGAGCCGCAAATCGTAGAACGCCATATGTCGATCCTGAAGTATGTATTGAAAATTCCAATTTCACTTGTAACCTTGAAATCAAAACTTCAAAATATACTCTAGTATATTGTTCTCAGCTCCCATACCATGTAGAATATCCTGTAGGTTCACAAGCTCATGTAATCTACTAAAACAAGAGACAAGAATCTACTTCTACTCTTTACATGGAAAGCACAGAAAGATTGAGCAAAACAATAATCGACAAGAGGAAGAACATCAATGGAACATAACACAATAAATTTCCGGGGAAAGCCAAATCTCAAAACCCCACTATTTGTATTGAATTAATCAGAAATCCAAGATGATAATATAATGTTTGTTCACACAAGAACAATCCCAACACTCAGTAAAATCAGTCTCCAACTCACAAGCAACCTCTTGGCCAACACTTAGCCAATTGTCCAACTCTCCAAGTCCCTATTTCCTTGTGTAATTCCTATGGTTGAATAACCCATCTTAAAGGGAATTCAGTGCACTAAAAACTGCACAATCCCTTCAAGGATTAGTTCTTGATTGCATGCACTATCAGTGCAACTCAGAAATGTCTAAATCAAATAGTACATTGTCCTGCACTCTAGTCTCAACTAGGTCTTTCTCAAAATTGGCATGCATGAGTTTCGAATGAGGGAATCTTCAGTTAACTAGAGTAGCACTAGTTAATGCATTAGTGCACCAACTAACTGTTAACTTAGTATTAGTTCCTAAAATAATTTGGAACTAATTTCACTTAACTTAACTTAACTTAGTAAACTAAGTTATCTAATTACAACTCATACTTAACTCATCTTAGACCCCTAAAATATAGGGAGAACATATACATGACTTCAGAAATACTTTCAACTAGAAATTCCTATGTTAGCTAAGTCAACTTAACTTAGTTAACTAATACAAGTTTCTATGAGAAAAGAATTCGATTTTAATTCTCAGTTTAAGTCATTGACAAATTAAACTGGAATTTCTGGATTTTATTTTTATCATTTCTTGTTGCTATTTTCAACACATACTTGGTAATTCTATCAACTACCACCATGATGAAACTCTTTCCTTCGGACGTGGGTAAACCAGTGATAAAATCCATTGAAACCTCCTCCCAACGTTGACTTGGAATCGATAAACTTTTTAACAGACGCAAGGTTTTAATTGCCTCAACTTTATTTTGTTTGCAAACCAAACATTCTGCCACAAAATTTGGAATATCATATTTAACGCCATCCAAAAAACATTCCTTCTTAAACCTGTGGTAAGCTTTTAAAAATCCTGAGTGCCCTCCTAATGGAGAGGTGTGCAATTCTAGAAGAATCTTTTGTTTGAGTTGGGAATTCTTACAGAGGTATAAGCGATCTTTGTACCATAACAAATCATTTTTCTAGCTAAATGTATCAGATGTTTTAGGATCTTGCTATAACTTTTGAATGCATTCCCACGTTTCTTCATGATTCTTCCATTCATCCCTTGTTTTGTTTATCCAATGTGGTTGGATAATAGAAATGGCACAAAACAATGCTTCCACATCCTCATCCTTTCTTGAGAGTGCATTTGCAACAACATTGTGCTTCCCTTTTTTGTAGATGGTTTCAAAGTCATAACCCAACATATTTGTGACCCATTTTTGTTGCTCTTCTGAAAATAATCTTTGTTCTAAAAATTATTTAAGGCTATCATGATCTTTTTTCACCTTGAAGTGTCTTCCCATTAGGTAAGGTCGCCATTTCTTAAGTGCATGTAGTATTGCCAACATTTCGTTCTCATGAATAGTTTTTTGTAAATATTTTCCTTTGATTGGATTACTTTCAAAAGCAATGGGTCTTCCTTCTTGCATTAAAACAACACCAATTCCATTTCCTGAGGCATCACATTCCATAATAAAGGCTTTTGTGAAATCTGGCATAGCTAAGACCGGTGCTTGGCACATTGCCTCTTTAAGATGTTCAAAGGCCTTCGTTGCTTCTGGAGTCCAAGAAAATGCATCTTTCTTAAGTAATGTTGTTAGATTTGTTTCTATTGTCCCATAATTATTATCAAACTTACAATAATACCCTCTCAACCCGAGAAATCCTCATAGATGCTTTATGGATGTAGGGATTTTCCATTCCTTAATGGCTTTAATTTTTCTAGGGTCTACATTAACACCTTCATGAGATAATATATGTCCTAGATATTTCACCTCTTGTACTTCAAAGAAACATTTGGAGGCTTTTGCATATAACTATTTCTCCTTCAATAGTTTTAGCACCTTGTCAAACTTCCAAGACTTACTGCAGATTAGTATATCATCAAAAAATACTAACACAAATTTTCTAAGGAAGGGTTTGAAAAATGGAATTCATCAAACCTTGAAATGTAGAAGGCGCATCGGTAAGGCCAAAAGGCATCACCAAAAAATCATAATGACCCTCATGAGTTATAAATGTTGTTTTCATAATGCCTTCAATCTTCATTCTGGTTTGATGATATCTTGAACAAATATCCAACTTGGTGAAGCAAATTGATCCATGTAATTCATCCAATAATTCATCAATGACAGGAATATGAAATTTATCTTTAATAGTGAGCTTGTTGAGCTCCCTATAATCTGGACACATGCCCCATGATCCATCCTTCTTGTGCACCAATACTACTGGAGTAGAGAAAGAACTTTGACTAGGTTGAATTATACTAGCCTCTAGCATTTCTGCAACCATATGTTCAATTTCACTCTTTTGGGCATATGGATATTTGTAAGGCTTTATGTTTGGAGGAACATTTCTTGGAATTAAATTAATAGCATGATAATGATCATGAATAGGTGGGAGGCCTTTAGGAGTGTCAAATATCTTGGAATGATTGTCCAAAACTTTTTGGAGATCTAGAGAAATAGATGATTTGCATGTGGGAACCTCTAGTGAACATAATTGTGCAATTACGCCCCATTGTTCTTTCTTTAGAAGCTTTGCCATGTTGTTAGAGCTTATTATCTTTCTTGGTTTTCCTATGATACCCCTTAATTCAAATTCCTTACCTTCCCAAAAAAAATCAAGAAACGTTCTTGAAAATTAAAAGCTACTTTACCGAAAGATTCTATCCATTGGACTCCTAGAACAACATCAACACCACCCATTAGAATGGAAAGCATTGAGATAATCAATACATGTTATCCCATGGATAGCTTTATATTATGACACTTTCCAGAGAAATCTATGGTTCCTCCATTTGCAACCATCACTTGACACTCTAGTGCTAGCTATGGGAAGCAATTGCATTCCTTGGCTATCTTACAATGAATAAAATTATGGGTACTACCCGAATAAATCAACACTATTACCTTTGTCTTCTTGATATGTCCTTCTATCTTGAGGGTTTGAGGAGTGGTAATTCATGCTAATGCATTACAAGATATGGTCATATTCATTTCTTTTTTCTCTAGGTTCGGTTCCTGGTGTATATCCTCTTCTTTTGATGTTTCTTGTTCCTTTTCTTCCTCCTGTTCAAAATCTATGTAAAATAATTTCTTCTCATCACACTTATGAACTTTAGTGTATTTTCTATCATAGGTGTAACAAAGCCCTTTTTCTCTTTTTTTTTTTCCAATTGTTGTGGTGTCAACCTTGTCAGTTGTGGAATGCTAGGGGCATCAACACTTACATCTTTAGAGTTGTGAGTGGTAGGCTTCCTTCTTGCCATAACTTTTCTTTCAATTTTTCTTGCCAACCTGAATGCCTTCTCCGATGAATCAAGTTCCCAAAGGAAAACCTCATATTGGATTTATCCTTTAAAGTCCCTATCAAAACATCAATCCTATGCTCCTCTTGAATATATTTTACCCTTATATTCAATTTGTGGAATTCCTCAATGTGCTCCACCATTGAACCCTTTTGTTTGAGATTTATCAATTGGCTAAAGAAGGGGTTGTTTTTTGTATCCCCATAATGCGCTATCATTTCCTCCATAAATTCACCAACTGAAAATTTGTTTATGAGAGAAAAGCGATCGATACCATACAAACTGATTGGGTTCCAAATATAAAGTTGCAATGCATACCTTTTGTGTGTTTTGCACATTATGGAGATCGAAATATTGCTCCATCTGTAGTATCCATGTTACGGGATCCTTGCCATCAAACTTCCTCATATCGATCTTTGGAACATGATGAGTCTTCAATCGAACATTAGATTCTATGAAATTATGATTAACATTACTTTTGTTCTCATCATGAGTTTCCTCTACTACCTTTTCACCATTAAGAAGCATTTTGTGTAGCAACTTTGCCAAACCTCCTTTCAAACCTTCCATGTATTTCTTCAAATATTCAATGTTTTCTTTCGGTTTTGCTTCTAAACTATCCATCTTAGCTTCCATATTAGCTTCCACATCATCCATATTAGCTTCCATGCATTTCTTTAAACCATCCATCTTAGTTTATGTTACTTTTTGTGAGAGTGGAATTTGTCGCACTTGGTCTCATAATTTTGATATACCATGTTGCATTTATTCCTCTTCTTAATGCGTCATGGTAGATATTTCAGGTTTCTTAATAGGTGTTTCCATTTTATTTCTATGGGGCATCACTTAATGATAATTATGCTTCATTGTTCCCTTTGAATCACTTCAAACTAATTTCTCAAACCAAACTTATGAAAATTAAAAAAAAAAAAAACTACACACTTTTTTTCACTTTGTAGGAGCTCGATATTGAATCTGTTGTATCTCTGTAATTTGTGATCTTTAAGGTCTTACATTTCGTCTTGTAGTATCCCTCTGAGTCCTCTTTCTAACCCCACTAGTCTGATCAATATTGGATTCTTCAAGAAAGATTTATGCCAAATCTCTCGCGATGACCTGATTATAGACTAGTTTAGTAGAGCAAACTTGTACAACCTTCCACATGTCACTATTTCGACCTTCGGACTTGAAATGGATACACAAAAAACTACGCTCTATTCTCTTTATGTAACTTCTGACGAAATTTCAATCCGGTGCTCAAAGAGAAAGTCATGATGATTTTCCCAAGGTCACCTATTTGGGATGTAATTCGGGAGCTTGCAAACACCCTAACTTCCTTGGATCATATCTCCACAAATATAACGAGAAATGATCTAAAATTCAGACCCCAGGTTCATCAAGATTTCGTCTCAAATGGGTTTTAATTTAGCTTCTGAAACTTCGTATAAAAAACGTTATAGCGAAAATTCCACAATGACTTGTTGGAGCAGCGAAACCCTAGAATCCAAAGCTCTGATACCAAATGTTATACAACCAGCTCACAAAATAGAAGAAAATATAGATCAACGACTTCAAAATCAGCCTCTTCGAGGGGGAAACCTCCATTACATTACACAAATGAATAATTCTTTGTTGATATAAATGACAAGACCTCCTTTCTATATATAGGAGTCTAAGAGGTCACAATATAATCAAAGCGGACATAATAATAATATTCTAAGGCACAACAATAAAAAAAGTGGGCTTCTAAGGGGTACAATAATAACAATATGGGGACTACATGGGCACAACGATATAATATAGGGGTTGCACTAATAATAATAAGGGGCTACACTAGTAGTATAGGGACCTAATTGGTACACATAGACGAGTCAGGTGGGAGGGGGGCGCATGGCCACTGCCCACCAAAGACATTCATTGGCGACCATGACCAAACACCCCTACATCTTTAATAGCCATCTGACACATCATTCCTATAATAATGAAGGCACACCATTTGATAAGCCTTAATGACAACAATGGTAAGTAGGTTTTAATGGCCTTACAGTGTATTATCATGTCCATAGTTAATGTGGAGAATGATGTTTTATAGGAAATTGAATTGAAGTTAATAGAGGAATCAAATTTCATGTTTTTTACTCATAACAAGAGTTGATGAAGGATGAACTCAAATACCATTGGAATTATGTATGATATAGAGGTCTAATAAGGCTATGGAATTATTAAATATGGCTAGTTATGGAATCTAAAGGCCATGAGATCCTACTTACATTACACATGGTGGATTGGATATAGGTTTTGGTGCACATATTTTCATATGGTACACATGTTGACTCCTTTCTAATGTTTCCCTTTAAATGGTGCTCAATTCTAGCCTTTTTTCTACCTTTTGTGATTATTAATCATCCTCCCGCATGGCTAGGTTCTCTACACATATGGCCACCTCTCCTTCTCACTCTTGCAAGCCTAGTTTCCAGGTTTTTCCTTGATGTTCCATCCAACTTAAGGATGCTTAGTGCTACTGCGAACATCCTAGGAATCCCATCCTTGGAACATGTGCACTCACATTCTCCATTGTTACTTCCTTTGTTAGACAACCCATCATCAAATAGCTTGTATTTCACATAGCATTGTGTCAAGTATTTTGGTGTATTAGTCAACTTGCCAAGCAAAAGAGCTCAAACAAATCACGACATTACCTACTATAGATAGATTGAGAGCTCTTGATCCTAGAAAAGGACCTAGATCTCATCCAAACACTACAAGGCCAACATGCCACTGATGGTTTAGGAGGAAATAAATGCAACTAAAAGGGAATTATAGTAGAGATAGGATGCCTCACGGACATGGAAATAGCCATTGAAATTAATGAGTGGGTCTTAGATGTCAATCACACCAAAGGGATACTCAACCAATATGCATACACCATTGATATATATTGCACCTCAAGATATTGTTGGGATGTATATTGGTTGATCAAAGTGTAGCCCAGGATGAAATTTTGTTGATGATTGACGAGCTTCAGCTCACAGTGAAGGATCACCAACTACAACAAATTGAGACACATCTTAGTCTTCCACCTGACCCAAATTTCTCACTAGGTAGTAACAAAGAACTAATAGCTATAGAAAAATCCAACTCCCCAAAGAATATCATGTGTATGAAGAGTACTTACCAATTCCCATTTCAATAATTGTGCCTTGATTTTTGGATATTAGTTCAATATTTATTATTTGATATATAAATATTTTGGTATTAATTAATAATTAATATACTAGTTCTGACTATTATTATTAATAATATTATTGTTATTAATTATTATATACCAACTAATTATTATTAGTATTAAATGAAATTATATTAAAAGAAAATCATTACTTTAGATTATATGATTTAATTAAATTTTAAAATTTAAGATTATTTGATTTTTTTTTTTAACACTTTATCCTTATGTTATTTTTTTTTAAATTAGAATAGCATATATTAATACTCTTTACGAAATAAAAATAATTTATATTAGAAAATTATACTACATGCTTAATTACACCATATAACTTAAACAAACTATTTTGAATTTTTATATAATTCTACCTAGTTCGTACCTTATAGTTCTACCAAGTATTCTCAAGCAACAAAGTTAAGAATGCAAAGGTTACCCAATAGTTCTACCATGTTTTCTCAAGCAACGAAGTTAAGAATGCAAGGGTATTGTAAAAGGAAATTCTTATTTTTAATTTTATAGCAAAGTTAATGTGTTTTGACATGCGCTTTCGATAGCTCGATATAACATGTGGTTATTTTTTTTCTCTAGTCATCACTGCACAAGTGTTATATCTGACTATCAAAAACGCATTAACTTTGCTATAAAGTTGGAAATAAAAGTTTCTTGGTGTAAAAGTATAGAATCAAGTTTGAAGTCAAGATTGCAAAATTCAAGGAAACGTGTATGCCTAAGTTTAAAGCTGCTTTTTAAAAGGAATGAAATGACAGGGTGAGAAGTCTATATGGGTACTTTCCACGGTCCTGCTTTATTGTCGGGCCTGCGTTTGTGTTTCACGTGATACCTAGTACCTTTCAATCGTCCAGGTGTTTGATATGAGTACAATATGCTTGCTTCATTTTTTATATTCTATGTGTTTGATATGATTACCTTATGTTTACTTTCTTTTTCTTTTCATGTCTGATCGGCACATGCTCTGACCTAAGTAATGAGAGTCTTTATCCAGAGAAGAAAAGGAAGAGTACATGGGTACTTTCCATGGCCCTGCTTTATTTTATTTTTAATTTAATAATTTTGATAAAGTGGAGTTTAAAAAACTTATAAATTAGTTTGGAAAAAAATGAGAATTTTGGTAAGATTATGATAAAATATGGTAAATGCTTTTGAAAATTTAGGCTATAATTGTTAAATTTAAAAATTTTGGCTGTCTCAAGAATTTATGATAGTGTTAAATCTATTTCCACCATTAAAAAAATGATTCAAACACTCTAACATTTTAATTTTTTGAAAAAATATTAACCAAATTCCAACAAAAACACACTACCATCCAAACTAATTTGTAACATTTATAAATAAAACCTTTTAATAATTCTATTTACTTTATTTCTAAAAACCATAGTCGTGCTTCTGAAAGGCATTCTTGTAACGAGGAAAAAGTCATCCTTCCAACAAGGAAAGGAAAGAATATACCTATCTTAAAATGAATAAATGATTTTTTTCTTTCATATACTACATGCGATGAAGTTGAAACAAAACAGTGCCATATACTGAACATTGTTAAATTTTGGAATGTTCATATTTTAATTTTAGAATGCTCCATGTGAACATGATTAACAGGAAATACTTGTCACTGCTGAAAAATGCAGTTTTATAAAAAAATAATGAAATCCCAAGCTTATTGGGAGCGAAAAACTAAAACCACATAAACTAATTAAATGACTTCTAATTTAATCTCTACTTACTTTTAAGTTTTAACAAGGTAGTATCCAATAAATAAAAAAAACTCAATTTATCTCTGTTGCATCATAACAATTTTCGGACATAAACACTAAAGACAGGGTATGGCAATCTAGCTATACATCAGACAATAATTGGGATCTTGACGCGTATGGATAGCGTTTGCAAAGGATGTTTATCCATACTTTTTCGGTGCCTGAGATTTCTCCTCACCGAAACTTGGTGCGGAACAAGATTCAGCGCTTGCTTTGCCAGTTACAGTATTTTTACTGTTCTTCTGGATTTTCGCCTTCATCGTGGGGTACTAGAGAAGCATGATCCTGCAGTTGGCCTGCATCTAACCGCAACTTTCCGGAGTCTATTGAAAGGGCTTTTACAAGCTTTCTGAGACCCTGTATATTAGCTTGAGGAAGACTCAATCCTTTCACCAGACTATTGGGATGGGCATTGGAAGTAACTTCACTGAATTCATGTCCATCTCCACCACCCATCTCCATATCCCCACCAAGTTTAAAGCTCTTGCTCTTTCCATCTTTTTCTCTAATTCCTTCTCGCTTGGGTTTTCCCTTCCTATAAATCATGTACACGACGAGCTGTGCAGCTCCAAGGCCGAAGCCGATTCCATTTGGGATCTGTAAATTGCAGAAGTATATCTGTTCGAATCAATAAAGTCATATATGTTTTGAGACTGTTTAGTGTTCAGAACTAATTTCTGTTATTTATGGGTGTTGTTATTTATGAGTAGATTTTTAGAGTCTATAACCAGATTCATTATCAAGATAATACTTACACTCCTTTATATAGGTATTTACATTTTTTTATATAGATATTGTTGGCGAATGCTATTTCCAGACTTATAGCACTATAAATGTGGATGACAAGCGAGGGGAAATAGCGCTCGCCTTCTCTCCAGCTCCATCTATTTGTTCACGTGCTGTGGAGAGAGAGAGAGGGCGAGCGCTATTTCCCTCCCTTGTCAGCACGCATTTATAATGCTATAAGGTTGGAAATAGGAATCGCCGATATTGTTTTGATGATAAATCTTGTTATAAACTGAAACGTCAACTCATAAATGATAACTGTGAAATAATCTTGTTATAGACTGAAAAATCTACTCATAAATGACAATTATGAAATTAATTCTCAACCCTAAATAATCTCATGATACCCTCCACAAAAATCTTCAAACAATCATATATATTTTTTCTACTTAATCTAAAATAAAAATTTTGAAGCACTAACCCCAACATACACGTCTCCTTTCAGTACTGCCCAGACTGCCCAGATACCTCCGTTGAGAAACAGAAAGAATGACAAGAAAAATGGCATGAATTCCACGCTCTTCGTTACTATGACGCTTTTCTGTTACCACCCATATATATTAAATTTATAAAATTCAAACCTGCACTGATTTTGCTTGAGTTATCGCCAATATAAGGGCCCTACACCAAAGTCTCGGCCAAAATCAGATTTTTAAAAGATTTTCTCTGAGCCTAACTGTGGAAAATATGGAAAAATAAACTTACCATAATTGCTAACGGTGAACCATACATGCCTAACGTTAAGAAGACGCATAACACTCCTATGACAGTTAGCCTAATATGATGATTCAGTGCCAGAAAAGTCACCAAAACCACAGCAGCAAAGAATCCTACATCCACCAGCAGCACCAGCACAAGAGTCTTGATCTGCATAACAGTAACAATTAGATACACAATGACTTATAGAACCTGTCCACGGACAATATCATCTTTTAACATTAGATTGATATTAAACCAACATAGTGGTATCAGAATTTCAGACTGTAAGTGACATCAATATTTGTGTTCGCCCTTGACAAAGGGAATACAGTATGAGTTTGTCTTCTAAATTTAGTTAAATAATTTGTTGTTAAATATTATTTTGATGTTGTTTAAAATTTGTCTTTGAATGCATAAATGGATTGAGTTTATTGGAAAAACTTTAGTAAGGCTTAAAATTTACAATTTTTGGTTAAATATTGTTTTTATGTTGTTTAAAATTTGTTTTTAAATGCATAAATAGATTGAGTGTACTGAAACTTTAGTAAGACCCAAAGCTTACAGAGCTATGATTCTAAGAATTTTTTATAGTATTAAAGGCAATTTTGACAAATAAATACACAAAAAAACATCTAAAACAAATTTGAATTAGTGAAAATGCCTTAACAGTGCACAGACTCAGAGTTTACAGAGCTAAGATTCCAAGAAATTTTTATAGTATTAATGGCAATTTTGACAAATAAATATGCTAAAAAAACATCTAAAACAAATTTGAAATAGTGAAAGTGCCTTAACACTGCACTCATTCATTTTAACAGTACACTCATACGATGTTAAAATTTAGAATTTAAAAAATTAAAATTTAATCAAGGCCTCGTGCCTTCGCTTGTATCTGGACTTTTATATACTCTTAATATAAATCATGAAGCTTTTTCTTTTTGAAAAAAAAAAGTTATAAAATTTGTAAAATTGTTTGAGATTTTTTTTCACTAGTGGGAAAACCTATGTTAACTCAGTTATCAAATCAGCAGTGAGGACAATCATCAGGCTTACTCTTGCCAGAAGCCTCTGGGTCTTGAGCCGTTAACCTATTTTCTTAAGGCCCAGAAAAACGAGCTCTTAGCCAAGCAAAAACAGTTTTAAGGTATATTCCCAGCCAAATTAAATTGGTTGAGATTATTGTTAAAATTTAAAATTTTTAATTTATTTTGAGTAATAAAAAAAAAAACTTTTTTAAAAAACACTGATTCATTTCTACTCTGATAAAACTCCCAAAACTCTAAATAATGGAGTTGTCTTTAAAAAGACTTTTGGAAGCTTTTCCAGTGAGTTTTTCCCTAAATAATATGCATGTATACGAACAAATAACTTGCAGACTTACCTTAAGTTCTTTATGGGCGTAAACTATAAACAGAATTACATAAACGGTCTCTAAAACAGCGCCTGCCCCATTAACTGTAGCAATCAACAGTCCCCCCGGCTTGATTAATCCATAATATGTCCACAGCAAAGTGCTCAACAGTGTGCAAATATAAGGGAGAGATTTGAAGTTCTGTGTGGACTTATTCTTGGTTATTCGCCAAAATGTCTGCCTGTCATTCAAAACATAATTAATCATACACACAAAATTGAAGAGACCCTTAAAAACTAAATGTATTTCACTATTCCAAACATTTTAGAGCTTACATCGGCGAGATGAAAACGAGGAGCGATATCACATTTCCTGCACCATTTTGCCCAATTTCCAATTAAATCAGAAATATCACATCGCAGTTTAATTTCTCAAAAACCCACATGAAATGTTGCAAGTATTTATAGATCTCAAAATATTTATATTCAGATGAACAAACAACTTGAATCACCATTGCTGCGTTAAATGCAACTGTGATTGGAAGTATATACTGACCTACAACACCTAGTATGAAGCTCACATCCGCCATCTCCAGTATATGCTGAGAACCAAGGGAATATTTTTTGCTCCTCTCGTGGACGATCCTACATTAACCTATTCCTTTGGATAAATGATAAGGCATAGGTCTGCCGTCTGAAGCACTAAAATAAGCAAAAGGCCCTGCAGGAATAGTCCAATGAAACCATTGCTGCGATAGATCGAGGGCCACGTAAAATGTGATAGTACGTACTGTCGGTGCATGAGCTGGACAGAACAGTTTTTTTCAACTCAAAAAGTCGCGCTTGGTGCATCTGTCCGGAGCTGCTAGGAGTCGTCCATTCCGAGGTCTCACAGAGTGCGATAATGATCCAATTTGAAAGTTTTTTAGTTTTTTTTTTTTTTTTTTTTTCAAAAGGTGGAAAAACCTATCAAACTCAGTTTGTCAAACCAACAGTGAGGACAGCCATCTCTGGCTGCTATCCGCGAATGTTAGTTGACACATCACTGTTATCAAGGAAAACCACGCCACCTGAAATAACCCGCTGGTGGTCCGTAAGGGAGCAGGCTTTCACTCCTGCTAGATGCCTCTGGGTCTTGGGCCGTTAACCTGTTTCCTTACGTCCGAGGAAGACGAGCTCTTAGCCAAGCAGAAGCAGTTTTAGGGCATACTCCAGGCCCATGAAAGGTCGGTTTTACTTTAAAACCGAAGAATATATAAATTTTACTTTTCAATTTTTCTATGATTAAAGTTGGAAATTAATTATATTACAATCTATTTTTTAGAAATATTTAAAATAAAATATATGTTTTTTAATAATATAAAACATACGTATCATGCTTTACATACATTGATATAATTTATGATTTTTTATAATTATTATATTAATAAATGTAGTTGATATAAGTTTATTACTTTATTTTTATAAGGTTTTTGACTTATAAAATGTGGAAAGTGCCATCAATTTGTATATGTCAATCATATTTACTAATTTGGTTGTGTTAGTTGGCATTAGACACCTTTCCCGGTGGATATATATTACTATCACAATCACATTAATAAATATGGTTGCACAACTTTTCATATTCTTATTGGAATATAAAAGGTGGAAAATAGCACGAATTTACTTATATCAACCACATTTATTAATGTGGTTGTCCAAGTTGATAACGCAACGCACATACATAAGGAGGATCCAGAAACGATGGTTGATTGTGTTTGACTACGGCTAAATATGCTCGGCAAAGTATAGCTAGCTATAATAGAATATGGGTAACTATGGTTTACCTAGTAAGCATGGTAAACCTAGGTCAACCTACTAAGTTTAGTAAACCTAGTAAGCTAGTAATCCTAGTCAATGTAGGTAAGCCTAATAATCATATTAAACCTAGGTCAACCAAATAAACCTAGTAAATGTAGGTCAAGGAACCTAAGTAAACCTAGGTCAACCAAATAAAGCTAATAAATGTAAGTGAAGGAACCTAGTGTTGAAAAGTGTGCAACAAGAAATGCTAAATTTGGAATGTATTAAAAATAGATCAGCTAAAAATAGCATGTCTAAAAATAGCAGTTTGGCCAGTGCGGGTGAGAGGTGAAACTGCTAAAAATAGAAAGTTCTAAAAATAGCATTTATGGGTCCCTTCCTATTTATAGGAGTCCCTAGTCTATCTATAGGAAGTAAAATTAATTTTGGTCTTAACAACAGTTGGAAATATTAATTAATCAATTTAGTTGAGTTAATTAGTTAAGGAAATTCGAATTTGAAGTCTTTGTGAGCATGCACATGAGTTGTCCCACTGATTGAGGAATTTATCCTTAATTTCCTCCATTGATTGAGGGAATAAGTATGAGTTCTATAATGAGAGAATCAGTTGACTTAGTTCTAACTAGTCAAGTCCAGTTAGATTATTTTAACAAGTTGTTAAAATAATAAAATATAGTTTGTTAATGCTTGCATGCATGTGACAACTATTATTTTAGATAACTGAGAATTCACTCATGGATAACTGTTGCATGTCAGTTTTGTCAGAGACCCAGTTGAGATTAGATGTGGGACAGTGTACTATCAGATGCGGGATAGTGTACTATCAGATGCTTGACTATTTCTAGTAAGTAGTTTTTGCATTGTTGAGGAACTAGTGACCTCAAGGATTGCATAGTTGGACTATTGGTTAACTTGGTATGTTTGGAATTAATTGCATATGATTTTGCTATTATTTCCTAAGCAAACTGCGCAAGGAAATAGGGATTGGACCATAGGTAAAGCCTTTATATATAGGGCTTGCTTGGTTCATGAGACATATCTTCATATCTTCATAGTTCATTGAGAACTGAATAGCTTGAGAGCTAATTCTTTTTGTATTGTGAAGAGGATTTCCACTTGATTGATAATACATGGTTTGGGTTTTATGCCGGTGCTTTCCCCTGGATATATCTTGTGTTATGTGTGATTAATTTTCTTGATCAGTTATGCATGTTTCTACATGATGTTGCTCATGAATTCGATTATGCTTTCGCTTAATGTTTTGTAGAAGTAGAACAAGTATTATGCTTTAGGACATTGCATATATTGGTTTGTTCTACAGGTGAAATTTCTACATGGTATTGGAGCACAGGTGATCAAGCAAGAACAGTGTACTAGCAAGAGGAATTCGAAGTTTTTTATTCTTGATATAGATCTCAAGTTCTTATCACATCTATTTCATCAATGGCATTCTATGGTTTGAGGCTTGAGTATGGCCTTGATGGCAGCTCAAACTATATAGCTTGAAAGGATCACATGGAGGCAGTTTTCGAAGATAATGGCCTTAAGGATTTCATTGATCAAGAAATCCCTAAGCCTACTGACAAGACTGAGTAGGTGGAATGGAGGAAGTGTGTGGCTAGAGCTAGGAGAATTCTCTTGGAGGGAGTGTGAGATCACATTGTCTTGAGCCTCCATGGGAAGGAGACTCCACATGCAATGTGGAAAACATTGAAAGATTTATATCAGAATAGCAGTGATCAGAGGAAGCTAGCACTGAAGGACAAACTTTGAAAGATCAAGTGTGAAAGGGATGAGACGATCTCTATGGATCTGACCAAGCTCATCACATGCAGGGATGAGCTTGCAAGTGTAGGGGTCGTGACATCGGATGATGATATGGTGAGTCTAGCACTCCTTGGCCTTGCTAAGAACTAGCATAGCTACCAAGACTCGATGAATGTAAGGGAGAAACTGCCAGATTGGGAACGACTATGGTCGGATTTGATGCAGGAGGAGATTAGACAGAGCACCAGAGATAGTTCTTCATCCATGCATGATGAGGAGAACTGTGCCTTAGCGAGTAAGGCGAAGAAGGGGAAGGGGAAGGTTTCTCTTTCTGAATCTAGTTCTTCCAATGATGGGAAGAAGGTTGAAAAATCGAAAGTGCGATGCTTTCGTTTTCATGAGGTGGGCCATTATGCTGCAAATTGTCCATGGAGGAAATCCAAGAAGGGATCTGGGGAAGGATCTGAAGGTGAGGCACTTGCTTCACAGTTTGAGTTGGATTTCACACTCTTCGCATGCACGGTTTCATTCTTGGTGGGAAGTGGTTGGTTTCTTGACAGTGGAGCTTCTTTCCACATGATCGGTGACAAGAGTTTGTTTAGTACTTTGGAGGAGAAAGATCTCCAAATACTCATAGCGATGGGTAATGATAAGAAGTATAGTGTCTCAGGTGTAGGCATGGTTATTTTTCAGAGGGAGCATGGAGCTCACCTTACCTTGACCAATGTCAAGTATGTACCAGGACTAAAGAGAAACTTGGTGTTGATCGCGATGCTAGAAGATAGAGGCTATGATGTAGTCTTTAGTAAGGGAAAGGTTTTCCTTAGACACATCATCACTAGATAGGTGAAGCAAATTGGTTCACGAGTCAAGAACATGTATGCTCTTGAGGTTCAAGATGCATGCAAAGCCTTGAGTAGTAAGGCAACTGATGGAGACTTGGTGGTTGAGAGGGAGGGTATATTACCTCTCAACATGCAGAGCCAGAAGAAGTCTCAGACAATTGTGGAGGAGCCACGATTGGTGCAGCAGCTTCAGGAGGTTGTGGAGCAGCAACAACAGGGGAAGCTGAGTGGAGATCGAGTAGAGACATCTACTCATGTAAAGACCTCCAGTAGGGGGAAACTTCGAGCCAGGTGGGCTGAGGGATCACATGCAGCCATACCTCCAAGTAGGAGGTGGGGCGATATGATGTGAACATCCCAAGGAGGAGGGGTAGGATCCTTGAGGTACCCAACTTCTTGGATGAGACCTTGCTACAGGAGCCCTAATGTGGAGTAGTAGGAACTGACTGATTGGGTAGAGACAGATGCGGATGGAGCAGTAGAGAGAGCGACAGTGTAGGGAATCCCAGGACAGTGCATAGATAGCAGGCTGTAGCAATGCGAGAGGCACAAGTGTTTTGCACAGTGCTAGGTGGCACAGAGAGGTGTGCAACGGTGCAAGATGCATGGAGATGTTGCAGTAGCACAGATGTCAGAGGGGAGATGTTGTTGTAGATTCCCTTGTTTTTATTGGGATTGGTTTATCCATGAGATCTCATATTCATGCTTGTAATATGGCATGGGGGTGACCGACTGAAAGAAATATTTGGTTCAGCCATGTCTATGGTTCGGTGGTACATGGAATTCTTGAACTTGGTCAAATTTGCCTATGGTTAATAAAAGCTAATTTCTCTTGCTTTTGTACATATATGTGTGTGTGTGTGTGTGTGTGTGGATTTAATGGTTATTATCTCATTGTTATTTTCATGGTTTTATGTTGGTTATAATCATGGTTAAGTGATTGGTACATGTCATGGTTATTTCACATATTTACTTGTAAATTAAAGGATAATGGATGCCAGAACTAACTGATGTCATAACATTTCAGGGGAAAAGATGTTGATCCTTTTTGTCATGTCTCGTAAGAGTTTTCAATCATTCATGCTTTGTCTTGTATGTTAGACCTGTAGATTGTATTGATGCCAAGTGTTTGAAATAATTTCAGTCCCGGTCAGGGATGGTCGAGCCTAGTCCTGGAGTTAGTTTTTGGTTTATTAGTATTGTCATCATGTGTTTAATGGATTCCAAAAGTTACAGCAAGTTTTGGGCAGTGACCGAATTTTGGGCTTGAAAATGACTTAAATCTCGCGGACTTTGGCACATGCAGACTTAAGGGAGCATCCAAAGATCTATGGATGCTGGCATGCCCATAGCATTGGGACCGTCCAGAGGTTTAATAGCTTTAAAACATAGTGGGGCCCAGGGGGCATGATACCTATGTGGCTAGGATGGCTTCTGGGAGTGTTACTGCTGATGTGGAAGGTATGTTTGATGTGTTTCTATCGATTCCACTTGCTTAAGGACAACTAGGAAGCTAAATCATATCATATTAGTCTCTTGCCACATGGTTACCCTAGTTGGCCAGTTACTTGGGTAGATATGGGGGAAGGGTGTTACACCTTCAATAGAGAAAATTTATTCGTGGAAGATTGGATGAGCTAACCCAAGAATATGAAATCCTAATGACAAAATTTGAAGATCGACATAAGAAGAAGGGACTTATATGGAAGAAAAATCATGTGTGTCATCTTGAGGAAGGGGAAGAAACATCTCTTTCTTCCATAAGTTCATGATCCAAAGAAGGCATAACAAAAGAATTGTTTCACTCAAAATTTCTTTAGGATACAAGATTCAAGACCACATTGAAAAGGAAAAGGAACTAGTTCAGTACTAGAGGATCTATTGTCAGATCCTCTATGAAACAATGAATAGAAAATAACAAGTATCACTCATCATATTCCAATACTAGTCACAAGGGAGAAAAATTATGCACTCCTCATAAGAATATCCTATGAGGAAGTACCAGTGGTGATAAAATCAATGCCCAAGGATAAATCTGTAGGGCCTTATGGTTTCAACACCAATTTCTATCAATTATTTTGGCCTATATCAGAAAATATCTATGGAAGGTCTTCAAGGAATCATGATCATAACTCTCTATCCTCCCTGCTCTCAATGGAACCTTTCTCACTTTGATACCTGAGAAGGAGAAATTGGATGATCCTAGTGGCTTTCGACCCATCTCTCTTGGTAATATAGTGTACAATGTAATCTCCAAAATAATCACTAATAGGTTGAAGAAGATATTACCTCGCTTCATATTTTAGTAGAAAATAGGATATATTGAAGGAGAAAAGAAATCTAGATATAATAATCATGGTGCATGAAGTAATCCACTCATTAAAATGTACCAAGAAACTAGGTATCTTCATCAAATTGGATATCTCAAAGGATGTTGATAGATTAAATATGTCTTATCTATTTGAAATTCCATCAAGTTTTGGCTTCGAAAATGATTGGATCTAATCAATTCAGGGCATCTTATCATTGTATTTATTCTCCATTCTTCTTAATGGATCACCTTGTTAATCACATTCCCCATCCCAAGGAATAAGGCAAAGCAATCCCATATTTCATTTTTTGTTTATTATTGCAACTGGAGGACTTGGCAGAGCTATCAAAGAAGTTGTCTTTCAAAAAAAATTTAAAGTAATTAGATTATATAGAGAGGATCCTAACATATTTCACTACCATTTTGTGGATGATATAATGTGTATGGGTAATCCTACAAATTGAAAGCCAAAACCCTTTGTAAATTCTAGATGATATTTTAGTTGCATCAGGAATGCAAATCAATTAAGAAAAACACAAATATTCTTCTTTAACACTCCACCATTAGTGCAGATGCATATAGAAAGGTTTCCAGTCTATCAAAAAAGTAAGTTCCCAATAATTTATTTGGGGGCACCTTTAGGACAACTCCTTAACAGTTAAAGCATGGGGGCACCTAATCAACAAAATGGACTATAAGTTGTCTAGTTGGACTTTTCGCTCACTCAATATAGTTTCCCTCTTCGTCTTATTTAAATCATTCATTCCAACACTCCCCTTCTATATCCTTTCAACATTAATGACACTCATCCACATTTTATCTATTATCAAAAGTAGTTAGAGATCCTTCTTTTGGGGAGGAGCCAAAAAGGAACGTAAATGGGTAATAGTTGCATGGGACAATGTGTGTCTACCAAAGATTCATGGAGACAAGGAACTTCGTGACCCTATCACATTGAGCATGAATGTAGGTGCCTAAATATGGTGGATATGGTTCTAAGAAACAACCCCAGCTTGGTCACAAATATGGAAATAACATGCTTTACCACAATTTAATACAATCCCATTTCACTCAAGTAGGATCCTCTATCTCGAAGTGGCTTAAAAACAGAAAGAACATTGTTTCTATTGGGAGTTATGATGGAAGTAGTTTCCATGAATCTTAGATCAAGAATATTTAGATCAACTCTGATAACATATTAAGGCCAACAATAAAGTTAGAGTAGCAGACTATTGGATCGCTAAGTAACCCCATCTCCCATGGAAAAAATGATTCAATCAAGATAATTGGTTCACCCAGCTTGAAGGTGACAAACGTCACTCTTTCTGGAATGAATTCAAAAATAGGGTAATACCATTCTCTCATGATGAGGATAAATTATGATGGGGTCGTAGCTCAACTAGTGCCTTCTCCATCAAGGAGGCATATCATGTAGAATTACACAATCAAGAGCATCACATAGAGATCACTTGGAAAAGAATATGGAGAGAATATTTATGGCCAAAACTCTCTCTCATATTATGCCTCTTGTTTCATAAGAAAACATTAACATGGGATCAATTTCTTAAAATGGGTTTTTGTGGGCCTTCATACTGCTACCTTCGCAAATCAGAGGAATGTACTATGGAACAAATATTTAACAAATTATTTTTTCCTAATTCCCTTTGGAAACCGTTAGTGGGCACAATGCATCTAACTAACATTGATAAAGACAACATTTCCTTCTCCACTGAACAATGGCAAGAAAAGGATTTTGAAAATCCTATCCTAAATACAATATGGACACTAATCCTAGGTTCCTTTTGTGGGGTATATGAAAAGAATGAAACATACACATTTCCTAGTCTAACTCAATCACTCAAGATCTCATTTAGAGACTAGTCAAGGCTAACATAAAAGAGATAATAATCACAGAACACTCAAAAGAAGTTGAATGGAAAGCCAAGGTTGTTGAAGTTAATATTGTAAATATAAGGGAGCTTCCTAAAACATCTACTACCACTCAAAATATTCGAATTCCCTCCTACGTCTCCATTCCCAGACTCACATCCTCCCACTTCATCCTTCATCAAACTGAATTTTGACAAAGAATAATAAAAAAATCCAGGGATAACAGGATATGGGGGGGTCTTTTGAGATCATACATGCCAAATCTTCTTCATATATTATTGGTCACTGGGCATTTCTATTAATAATGCAGCAGAGTTAAAGCTTTAGAAATGGCCCTAAAGTTTTCTCAATCCCATGCTTATTAAAAAATCATAATAGAAAGGGACTCTTAGTTAATTATCAATATGGTCATCAAAATCATTAACAAAGTACATGCTAGTAGGTTTTTGGAAAGCTAGATATTAGTGTATGACCTTGGAAAAGTGGTTAATATTATTCCTCTTATTCCAGTAGTAATTTTGATGCACGTTAGGAGAAATGGAAACAAAATAGTAAATCTTCTAGCTAATGAAGGAGGCTCAAACCAACTTAGACAGATAAATTACCAATGGCAATAGTTTTCTTAGTTGAATTTGAAAACAAAATGTTAGGAAATGGCTCAAAAAAATTTAGCTTCCCTAGAGGGGTATTGTTCTGTGACCAACTCACAAAATAGAAGAAAAGATAGATCAATGACTTCAAAATCAACCTCTTCAAGAGGGAAACCTCCTTTACATTACACAAATGGATAATTATTTGATGTTACAAATGACAAGACCTCCTTTCTATATATAGGAGTCTAAGGGGTCACAATATAATCAAAGTCGACATAACAATAATATTCTAAGGGCACAACAATAAAAATAGTGGGCAAGACAAAATAATAACAATATGGGGACTACATGGCCACAACAATACAATAAGGGGGTTGCACTAATAACAATAAGGGGCTACACTAGTAGTATAGGTACCTAACATGCCCCTCTCCTTCAAAAAAGTGTTGTCCTCAACACTTGAGTAGCTCTCGATGCCTCTGTATAAAATTCTCATCCTCCCATGTGGAATCTTCAATGAGTAAGTTCTTCCACTCTATGAGATACACTGAAATTGATCGATTTTGTAGTTGTCGATTTCTTATTTCTGTGACTGATTCAGGTTCCAATATGATTTTTCCTTCCTCGTCAAGTTCCGTAAATATTGTTTGAACTAGGAGCTTGTGACCTATAACCTTCTTTAAGCATGACACATGGAAAACTAGGTGCACTCATGAAGATGTAGGAAGCTCCAATTGGTATGCCATAGTACAATATTTTGTAACAGCTTGTACGGACCATAATACTTTGGTGATAATTTATTATCCTTCTTAGCTTGCTTGAGGGACATTTGTTTTTATGGTTGTAGTCGTAGAAATACCAAGTCACCTACATAAAAAATTATTTCATTGTGATGTTGATCTGCCTGTTGTTTCATTCTATTCTATGCCATAGTGAGATTATCCTTTAAGAGTTTGGGAACTTGTTGTTGATGATCGATGTGATATTCCACTTCTTGAACCTAATAATTTTCTCTTAAATATGATGTGACTGAGGGTGGATGATATCCATAAAGTGTCATAAATGGGGTCTTTTTTCTGTAGTATGGAAGGAAGTGTTATACCACCATTCAGACAAGGGAAACCACTTGACCCATTGTGTATGTTTATCATATACAAATAAATGAAGATATCCTTCCAAACATTTGTTCATTATCTTAGTTTTACCATCAAATTAGGGATGATAAGATGAGATATGAGCTAACTGAGTACCCAAACAAGAAAATAATTTGTCTTAAAATTTCCAGTGAAAATGGGATCTCTGTCGCTTACAATAATATTTGGGTTTTCATATAGCTTTTGAATTGTTTCCATAAATGTAGTAGTAAGTGTACTAGATTTAAATGGATGAGATAATGCACACAAGTGTGCATACTGTAGAATATCCTGTATATTCACAAGCTCATGTAATCTACTAAAACAAGTGACAATAATCTACTTCTACTCTTTACAGTGGAAGCACATAAAGGTCGAGAAAAATAATAATCGAAAAGAGGAATAACATCAATGGCACATAACCCAATAAATATCCAGGGAAATTCACAGCTCAAAACCCCACTATCTGTATTGCATTAATCAGAAATCCAAGATGATAATAATGCTTGTTCTCACAAGAACAATCCCAGCACTCTGTAAAATTAATCTCCAACTCACAAGCAAGATCTTGGCCAACACTTAGCCAATTCTCGAGCTCTCCAAGTCCCTATTTCCTTGTGTAATTCCTATGGCTGAATAACCCATCTTAGAGGGAATTCAATGCACTCAAAACTGCACAATCCCTTCAAGGATTAGTTCCTGATTGCATGCACTATTAGTGCAACTCAAAAAAATCTAAAAAAAATAGTACATTTTCCCTACACTCTTGTCTCAACTAGGTGTTTCTCAGAATTAACATGCATGAGTTTCTGATGAGGGAATCTTCAATTAACTAGAGTAGGACTAGTTAATGCATTAGTGCACCAACTAACTGTTAACTCACTATTAGTTCCTCAAATAGTTTGGAACTAATTTAACTTAACTTAACTCAGTAAACTAAGTTATCTAATTACAACTCATACTTAACTCATCCTGGACCCCTAAAATATAGGGACAACATATACATGACATCAAAAAGACTTTCAACTCGAAATTCCTAAGTTAACTAAGTCAACTTAACTTAGTTAACTATTACAAGTTTCTATGAGAAATTAGTTTGATTTTAATTCTCAGTTTAATTCAAGGAAAAATTAAACTGGAATTTCTGGATTCTATTTTTATCATTTCTTGTTGCTATTTCCAACACTCCCTCTCAACAAGAAAGGAATTCAACTCAATCCCAATCCTGAACGTTTGGAATGTTTTGCATACAACACTTCTCTCTAGTTTTGTTTCTACAGCAACTCCGGAAGCAAAAAACATCCAACCTGAATCAGAATGATGCCTCCGTCATCAATGTCATTGACTATTATTGCCTTTGTTGACTGAAAACTCTGAGCTTCTATTGACTCGTCCTTTATGCACTGTTGTCAACCCTCTCTACGCTTCTTCAGTATTTGACTGCTTTAGCCTCTGTCACTCTGATCTCTGACTGAATCAATCCCACTGATTTCTCTTTCTACTATGTAATTTTGGTTCCTATAGCAAGGTACGATCCATGAGATAAAACCACTCAATGGACCCTGCCCAATTTCATCCCTCTCGAGACTATCACTTCAAATCACCCCACCTCACACTTGGAGGTATGGCTGCATATGATCCCTCTGCCCACTTGGCTCGAAATTTCCCCCTACTGAAGGTCTTTGCATGGTTGGATGCTTCCACTCAGTCTCTTCTCAGCTTCTCCAATTGTGGATACTCCACAATTGTATCAGGTTTCTTCTTCTATGCTTGAGTAGATCTCTCGACTCAATCTCCTCTCAACTTCTCTAGTTGTGGCTACTCCAAAACTTCCTGAAGCTCATTCTGAGGCTTCTTCTAGGGCTGCATGTTGAGAGGTAATTTACTCTCCCTCTCCACCACCAAGTCTCTAGCCTTTGCCTTGCTCCTCAAGGATTTGCATGCATCTTGAACCTCAAGAGCATACAGGTTCTTGACCCATGCCTGATATTTTTCACCTGTCCCATGGTGATGTGTCAAAGGAAAACATTTTCCTTACTAAAAACCACATCATAGCTACAGTATTCCAATACCGTGACTGAAACAAAATTCTTCTTTAGTCTTGGAACATACATCATATTTGTGATCCTGAGAGGGAAGCTAGACTCCCTTTGAAAGGTAACTGTACCAATCTTGGTAGCTCTATACCTCTCGTCACCTCCAAACTCTATGTTGTGCTTGAGGTCTTTCTCCTCAAAAGAAAAAAGAGATCTATATTCCCCATCATATGGAATGAGGCACCGCTATCAAGACACCACATGCCTGCCATGGCAGTGTCAGTTACGCATGCAATGAGAGTGAAAATAAGTTTGAATTATGAAGCTAGAGCTTCACCTATTTCCGCTATTGTCAACTCCTTCTTGCTTGCTTTCTTTTCTGGGAAGTTCTTGGCATAGTGCCCATGCTCTAGATAGTGAAAAAAATTGACTTTCATCAAGTCCATATTGTTTCCTCCCTCCTCGCCTTGGGACTTCTTTCCCTTGACCTTCTTTACCTTACTCTTTAAGGAAACATTTTCTTCCACTTCCTTAAGAGAGGTCCCATCTCTAGTGTTCCTCCTGATCTCCTCCCGCATCAAATCTGATCACATTCGTTCCCAATCTAGGAGCTTCTCCCAACCATTGAAAGAATCCCCATAACTATGCCAACTCTTTGGGAGTCCAAGAAGAGAAAGACTCACCATATCATCCTCAGCAATAGTGATTCCAAAACTTCCAAGCTCATCCTAACAACGAGTGAACTTGGTCAAGCAATTTGGAATTGAGTCGCCCGCCTCCATCTTGATTTTCCGAAGTTTATCTTTTAGCTCCAACTTGCTTTGGTCACTGCTATTCTGGAAAATGTCGTTCAATGTTTTCCACATAGCATGTGTAGTTTCCTTCCCATGGAGACTTGAGACAATGTGGTCTCGAACTCCCTAAAGGATTATCCACCTCGCCCTTGCCACACACTACTTCCATTTGGCCAAATTCTAAGCATCCGATGTTGGTGGCTTAGAAATGTCCTAATCAATGAATTCATTCAAGCCATTATCCTCCAACATAGCCTCCATCCTGTCCTTCCAGGCTATATAGTTTGAGATGCCATCCAAGGCATACTCGAGCTGCAAACCGTAGAATGCCATCTGTCACTCCTAAAGTATGTATTGAAAATTCCAATTTCACTTGTAACCCTGAAATCAAAACTTCAAAATATACTCTAGTAGATTGTTCTCAGCTCCCATACCATGTAGAATATCCTGTAGGTTCACAAGCGCATGTAATCTACTAAAATAAGAGACAAGAATCTACTTCTACTCTTTACATGGAAAGCACAGAAAGATCGAGCAAAACAATAATCGACAAGAGGAAGAACATCAATGGAACATAACACAATAAATTTCCGGGGAAAGCCACATCTCAAAACCCCACTATTTGTATTGAATTAATCAGAAATCCAGGATGATAATATAATGTTTGTTCACACGAGAACAATCCCAACACTCTTTAAAATCAATCTCCAACTCACAAGCAACCTCTTGGCCAACACTTAGCCAATTTTCCAACTCTCCAAGTCCCTATTTCCTTGTGCAACTCCTATGGTTGAATAAACCATCTTAAATGGAATTTAGTGCACTCAAAACTGCGCAATCCCTTCAAGGATTAGTTCCTAATTTCATGCACTATTAGTGCAACTCAGAAAAGTCTAAATCAAATAGTACATTGTCCCTGCACTCTAGTCTCAACTAGGTCTTTCTCAAAATTGGCATGCATGAGTTTCGGATGAGGGAATCTTCAGTTAACTGGAGTAGCACTAGTTAATGCATTAGTGCACCAACTAACTGTTAACTTAGTATTAGTTCCTCAAATAATTTGGAACTAATTTCACTTAACTTAACTTAACTCAGTAAACTAAGTTATCTAATTACAACTCATACTTAACTCATCTTAGACCCCTAAAATATAGGGAGAACATATACATGACTTCAGAAATACTTTCAACTAGAAATTCCTATGTTAGCTAAGTCAACTTAACTTAGTTAACTAATACAAGTTTCTATGAGAAAAGAATTCAATTTTAATTCTTAGTTTAAGTCAATGACAAATTAAACTAGAATTTCTAGATTTTATTTTTATCATTTCTTGTTGCTATTTTCAACACATACTTGGTAATTCTATAAACTACCACCATGATGAAATTCTTTCCTTCGGACGTGGGTAAACCAGTGATAAAATCCATTGAAACCTCCTCCTAACGTTGACTTGGAATCAATAAAGTTTGTAAAAGACCCGGGGTTTTAATTGCCTCAACTTTATTTTGTTTGCAAACCAAACATTCTTCCACAAACTTTGGAATTCATACTTAACGCCATCCAAAAAACATTTCTTCTTAACCCTGTGGTAAGCTTTTAAAAATCCTGAGTGCCCTCCTAATGGAGAGGTGTGCAATTCTAGAAGAATCTTTTGTTTGAGTTGGGAATTCTTACAGAGGTATAAGCGATCTTTGTACCATAACAAATCATTTTCTATCTAAATGTATCAAATGTTCTAGGATATTGCTACAACTTTTGAATGCATTCCCACGTTTCTTCATGATTCTTCCATTCATCCGTTAATTCATTTATCCAATGTGGTTGGATAATAGAAATGGCACAAAACAATGCTTCCACATCCTCATCCTTTCTTGAGAGTGCATCTGCAACAACATTGTGCTTCCCTTTTTTGTAGATGGTTTCAAAGTCATAACCCAACATATTTGTGACCCATTTTTGTTTCTCTTTTGAAGATAATCTTTGTTTTAAAAACTATTTAAGACTATCATGATCTATTTTCACCTTGAAGTGTCCTCCCATTACGCAAGGTCACCATTTCTTAAGTGCATGTAGTATTGCCAACATTTCCTTCTCATGCATAGATTTTTGTAAATACTTTCCTTTGATTGGATTACTTTCGAAAGCAATGGATCTTCCTTCTTGCATTAAAACAACACCAATTCCATTTCCTGAGGCATCACATTCCATAATAAAGGCTTTTGTGAAATCTGGCATAGCTAAGACCAGTGCTTGGCACATTGCCTCTTTAAGATGTTCAAAGGCCTTCGTTGTTTCTGGAGTCCAAGAAAATGCATCTTTCTTAAGTAATGTTGTTAGATGTGTTTCTATTGTCCCATAATTATTAACAAACTTACAATAATACCCTCTCAACCCAAGAAATCCTAGGAGATGCTTTATGGATGTGGGGATTTTCCATACCTTAATGGCTTTAATTTTTCTAGGGTCTACATTAACACCTTCATGAGATAATATATGTCCCAGATATTTCACCTCTTGTACTTCAAAGAAACATTTGGAGGCTTTTGCATATAATTATTTCTCCTTCAATAGTTTTAGCACCTTGTCAAAATGGTGAACATGATCCTTCCAAGACTTACTACAGATTATTATATCATCAAAAAATACGAACACAAATTTTCTAAGGAAGGGTTTGAAAAATGGAATTCATCAAACCTTGAAATGTAGAAGGCGCATTGGTAAGGCCAAAAGGCATCACCAAAAAATCATAATGACCCTCATGAGTTCTAAATGTTGTTTTCATAATGCCTTCAATCTTCATTCTGGTTTGATGATATCTTGAAAAAATATCCAACTTGGTGAAGTAAATTGATCCATGTAATTCATCCAATAATTCATCAATGACAGGAATATGAAATTTATCTTTAATAGTGAACTTGTTGAGCTCCCTATAATCTGGACACATGCACCATGATCCATCCTTCTTGTGCACCAATACTACTAGAGCAGAGAAAGAACTTTGACTAGGTTGAATTATACTAGCCTCTAGCATTTCTGCAACCATATGTTCAATTTCACTCTTTTGGGCATATGGATATTTGTAAGGCTTTATGTTTGGAGGAACATTTCTTGGAATTAAATTAATAGCATGATAATGATCATGAATAGGTGGGAGGCCTTTAGGAGTGTCAAATATCTTGGAATGATTGTCCAAAACTTTTTGGAGATCTAGAGAAATAGATGATTTCCATGTGGGAACCTCTAGTGAACATAATTGTGCAATTACACCCCGTTGTTCTTTCTTTAGAAGCTTTGCCATGTTGTTATAGCTTATTATCTTTCCTGGTTTTCCTATGATACCCCTTAATTCAAATTCCTTACCTTCCCAAAAAAAAATCAAGAAACGTTCTTGAAAATTAAAAGCTATTGTACCGAAAGATTCTATCCATTGGACTTCTAGAACAACATCAACACCACCCATTAGAATGGAAAGCATTGAGATAATCAATACATGTTATCCCATGGATAGCTTTATATTATGACACTTTCCAGAGAAATTTATGGTTCCTCCATTTGCAACCATCACTTGACACTCTAGTGCTAGCTATGGGAAGAAATTCCATTCCTTGGCTATCTTACAATGAATAAAATTATGGGTACTACCCAAATAAATCAACACTATTACCTTTTTCTTCTTGATATTTCCTTCTATCTTGAGGGTTTGAGGAGTGGTAATTCATGCTAATGCATTACAAGATATGGCCATATTCATTTCTTTTTTCTCTAGGTTCGGTTCCTAGTGTATATCCTCTTCTTTTGATGTTTCTTGTTCCTTTTCTTCCTCCTGTTCAAAATCTATGTAAAATAATTTCTTCTTAGTGCACTTATGAACTTTACTGTATTTTCTATCGCAGGTGTAACAAAGCCCTTTTGCTCTTCTTTTTTTCCAATTGTTGTGGTGTCAACCTTGTCAGTTGTGGAATGCTAGGGGCATCAACACTTACATCTTTAGAGTTGTGAGTGGTAGGCTTCCTTGTTGCCATAACTTTGCTTTCAATTTTTCTTGCCAACCTGAATGCCTTCTCCAATGAATCAAGTTCCCAAAGACAAACCTCATATTGGATTTATCCTTTAAAGTCCCTATGAAAACATCAATCCTATGCTCCTCTTGAATATATTTTACCCTTATATTCAATTTGTGGAATTCCTCAATGTGCTTCACCATTGAACCCTTTGTTTGAAATTTATCAATTGGCTAAAGAAGGGGTTGTTTTTTGTATCCCCATAATGCACTATCATTTCCTCCATAAAAATTCACCAACTCAAAATTTGTTTATGAGAGAAAAGTGATCGATACCATACAAACTAATTGGGATCCAAATATAAAGTTGCAATGCGTACCTTTTGTGTGTTTTCCACATTATGGAGATCGACATATTGCTCCATCTGTAGTATCCATGTTACGGGATCCTTGCCATCAAACTTCCTCATATCGATCTTTGGAACATGGTGAGTCTTTAATCGAACGTTAGATTCTGTGAAATTATGATTAACATTACTTTTGTTCTCATCATGAGTTTCCTCTACTACCTTTTCACCACTAAGAAACATTTTGTGTAGCAACTTTGCCAAACCTCCTTTCAAACCTTCCATGTATTTCTTCAAATATTCAATGTTTTCTTTCGGTTTTTCTTCTAAACTATCCATCTTAGCTTCCATATTAGCTTCCACATCATCCATCTTAGCTTCCATGCATTTCTTTAAACCATCCATCTTAGTTTTTGTTACTTTCTGTGACAGTGGAATTTGATGCACTTGGTCTCATAATTTTGATATACCATGTTGCATTTATTCCTCTTCTTCATGCGTCATGGTAGATCTTTTAGGTTTCTTAATAGGTGTTTCCATTTTATTTCTATGGGGCATCACTTAATGATAATTATGCTTCACTATTCCCTTTGAATCACTTCAAACTAATTTCTCAAACCAAACTTATGCAAATTAAAAAAAAAAAAAAAACTACACACTTTTTTTCACTTTGTAGGAGCTCAATATTGAATCTGTTATATCTCTGTAATTTGTGATCTTTAAAGTCTTACATTTCGTCTTGTAGTATCCCTTTGAGTCATCTTTCTAACCCCACTAGTCTGATCAATATTGGATTCTTCAAGAAAGATTTATGCCAAATCTCCCACGATGACCTAATTATAGACTAGTTTAGTAGAGCAAACTTGTACAACCTTCCACATGCCACTGTTTCGACCTTCAGACTTGAAAAGGATACACAACAAACTACGGTCTATTCTCTTTATGTAACTTCTGACGAAATTTCAATCCGGTGCTCAAAGAGAAAGTCATGATGGTTTTCCCAAGGTCACCTGTTTGGGATGTAATTCGGGAGCTTGCAAACACCCTAACTTCCTTGGATCATATCTCCGCAAATATAATGAGAAACGATCAAAAATTTGGACCTGAGGTTCATTAAGATTTCGTCTCAAATGGGTTTTAATTTAGCTTCTGAAACTTCGTATAAAAAACGTTATAGCGAAAATTCCACAATGACTTGTTGGAGCAGCGAAACCCTAGAACCCAAAGCTCTGATACCAAATGTTATGCAACTAGCTCACAAAATAGAAGAAAATATAGATCAACGACTTCAAAATCAACCTCTTTGAGGGGGAAACCTCCCTTACATTACACAAATGAATAATTTTTTGTTGATATAAATGACAAGACCTCCTTTCTATATATAGGAGTCTAAGGGGTCACAATATAATCAAAGCGGACATAATAATAATATTCTAAGGCACAACAATAAAAATAGTGGGCTTCTAAGGGGTACAATAATAACAATATGGGGACTACATGGGCACAACGATATAATAAGGGGGTCACTAACAATAATAAGGGGCTACACTAGTAGTATAGGGACCTAACTGGTACACATAGACGAGCCGGGTGGGAGGGGGGTTTATGGCCACTACCCACCAAAGACATTCAATGGCGACCATGACCAGACACCCCTACATCTTTAATAGCCATCTGACACATCATTCCTATAATAATGAAGGCACACCATTTGATAAGCCTTAATGGCAACAATGGTAAGTGGGTTTTAATGGCCTTACAATGTATTATCATGTCCATAGTTAATGTGGAGAATGATGTTTTATAGGAAATTGAATTGAAGTTAATAGAGGAATCAAATTTCATATTTTTTACTCATAACAAGAGTTGATGAAGGACGAACTCAAATACCATTGGAATTATGTATGATATAGAGGTCTAATAAGGCTATGGAATTATAAAATATGGCTAGTTATGGCATCTAAAGGCCATGAGATCCTGCTTACATTACACATGGTGGATTGGATATAGGTTTTGGCGCACATATTTTCATATGGTACACATGTTGACTCCTTTATAATGTTTCCCTTTAAATGGTGCTCAATTCTAGCCTTTTTTCTACCTTTTGTGATTGTTAATAGCTTGTATTTTACATAGCACTGTGTCAAGGATTTTGTTGTATTAGTCAACTTGCCAAGCAAAAGAGGTCAAACAAATCATGACATTACCTACTATAGATAGATTGAGAGCTCTTGATCCTAGAAAAGGGCCTAGATCTCATCCAAACACTACAAGTCCAACATGCCACTGATGGTTTATGAGGAAATAAATGCAACTAAAAGGGAATTATAGTAGAGATAGGATGGCTCATGGACATGGAAATAGCCATTGAAATTAATGAGTGGGTCTTAGATGTCAATCACACCAAAGGGATACTGAACCAATATGCTACACCATTAATATATATTGCACCTCAAGATGTTGTTGGTATGTATATTGGTGGATCAAAATGTAGCCTAGGATGAAATTTTGTTGATGATTGACGAGCTTCAGCGCACAGTGAAGGGTATGGATCACCAACTACAACAAATTGAGACACATCTTAGTCTTCCACCTGACCCAAATTTCTCACTAGGTAGTAACAAAGAACCAATAGCTATAGAAAAATCCAACTCCCCAAAGAATGTCGTGTGTATGAAGAGTACTTACCAATTCCCATTTCAATAATTGTGCCTTGATTTTTGGATATTAGTTCAATATTTATTATTTGATATATAGATATTTTGTTATTAATTAATAGTTAATATACTAGTTCTGACCATTATTATTATTAATATTATTGTTATTAATTATTATAAACCAACTAATTATTATTAGTATTAAATGAAATTATATTAAAAGAAAATCATTACTTTAAATTATATGATTTAATTAAATTTTAAAATTTAAGATTATTTGAATTTTATTTTTTTTTTAACACTTTATCCTTATGTTATTTTTTTTTAAATTAGAATAGCATATATTAATACTCTTTACTAAATAAAAATAATTTATATTAGAAAATTATACTACATGCTTAATTACACCATATAACTTAAACAAATTATTTTGAATTTTTATATAATTCTACCTAGTTCGTACCCAATAGTTCTACCAAGTATTCTCAAGCAACGAAGTTAGGAATGCAAAGGTTACCCAATAGTTCTACCAAGTTGTCCCAAGCAACAAAGTTAAGAATGCAAAGGGTATTGTAAAAGGTATTGTAAAATGTATAGAATCAAGTTTGAAGTCAAGATTGCAAAATTCAAGGAAACGTGTATGCCTAAGTTTAAAACTGCTTTTTAAAAGGAATGAAATGACAGGGTGAGAAGTCCACGCTCCTGCTTTATTGTCGGGCCTGCGTTTGTGTTTCATCTTTTATATTCTATGTGTTTGATATGATTACCTTATGAACTAAGTAATGGGAGTCTTTATCCAGAGATGAAAAGGAAGAGTATATTGGTACTTTCCATTGTCCTGCTTTATTTTATTTTTAATTTAATAATTTTGATAAAGTGTAGTTTAAAAAACTTACAAATTAGTTTGCAAAAAAATGAGAATTCTGGTAAGATTATGATAAAATATAATAAATGTTTTTGAAAATTTAAGTTGTAGTTCTCAAATTTAAAGATTTTGGGTGTCTCAAGAGTTTGCGATGGTGTTAATTCTATTTCCACCATAAAAAAATGATTCAAACACTAACATTCTAATTTTTTGAAAAAATATTAATCAAATTCCAACAAAACACACTACCATTTATAAATAAAGCTTTTTAATAATTCTATTTACTTTATTTCTAAAAACCATAGTCGTGCTTCTAAAAGGCATTCTTCTAACGAGGAAAAAGTCATCCTTCCAACAAGGAAAGGAAAGAATATACATATTTTAAAATGAATAAATGATTTTTTTCTTTCATATACTACATGAGATGAAGTTGAAACAAAACAGTGCCATATACTGAACATTGTTAAATTTTGGAATGTTCATATTCTAATTTTAGAATGCTCCATGTGAACATGATTAACAGGAAATACTTGCCACAGCTGAAAAATGCAGTTTTATAAAAAAAAAATAATGAAATCCCAAGCTTATTGGGAGCGAAAAAATAAAACCACATAAACTAATTAAATGACTTTTAATTTAATCTGTACTTACTTTTAACAAGATAGTATCCAATAAAAAAAACTCAATTATCTCTGTCGCATCATAACAATTTTCGGACATAAACACTAAAGACAGGGTATGGCAAACTAGCTATACATCAGACAATAATTCGGATATTTACTCGTATGGATAGCATTTGCAAAGGATGTTTATCCATACTTTTTCGGTGCCTGACATTTCTCGTCACCGAAACTTGGTGCGGAACAAGATTCAGCGCTTGCTTTGCCAGTTACAGTATTTTTACTGTTCTTCTGGATTTTCGCCTTCATCGTGGGGTACTAGAGAAACATGATCCTGCAGTTGGCCTGCATCTAACTGCAACTTTCCGGAGTCTATTGAAAGGGCTTTTACAAGCTTCCTGAGACCCTGTATATTAGCCTGAGGAAGACTCAATCCTCTCGCCAGACTATTGGGATGGGCCTTGGAAGTAACTTCACTTTCATCTCCATCTCCACCACCCATCTCCATATCCCCCCCAAGTTTAAAGCTCTTGCTCTTTCCATCTTTTTCTCTAATTCCTTCTCGCTTGGGTTTTCCCTTCCTATAAATCATGTATACGACGAGCTGTGCAGCTCCAAGGCCGAAGCCGATTCCATTTGGGATCTGTAAATTGCAGAAGTATATCTGTTCGAATCAATAAAGTCATATATGTTTTGAGACTGTTTAGTGTTAGGAACTAATTTCAACTGTTGTTATTTTGAGTCGACGTTTAGAGTCTATAACAAGACTCATCATGAAGATAATACCTCCACTTTGTTATGTAGGTATTGTTTTGATGATGAATTTTGTTATAGATTGAAATTTCAATTCATAAATGGTAACTGTGAAATAATCTTGTTATATACTGAAAAAACCACTCATAAATGACAACTGTGAAATTAATTCTTAACAGTAAACAGTCTCATGATACCCTCCACAGAAATCTTCAAACACTCCTATATATTTTTTCTACTTAATCTAAAATAAAAATTTTGAAGCACTAACCCCAACATACACGTCTCCTTTCAGTACTGCCCAGACTGCCCAGATACCTCCGTTGAGAAACAGAAAGAATGACAAGAAAAATGGCATGAATTCCACGCTCTTCGTTACTATGACGCTTTTCTGTTACCACCCATATATATTAAATTTATAAAATTCAAACCTGCACTGATTTTGCTTGAGTTATCGCCAATATAAGGGCCCTACACCAAAGTCTCGGCCAAAATCAGATTTTTAAAAGATTTTCTCTGAGCCTAAGTGTGGAAAATCTGGAAAAATAAACTTACCATAATTGCTAACGGTGAACCATACATGCCTAACGTTAAGAAGACGCATAACACTCCTATGACAGTTAGCCTAATATGATGATTCAGTGCCAGAAAAGTCACCAAAACCACAGCAGCAAAGAATCCTACATCCACCAGCAGCACCAGCACAAGAGTCTTGATCTGCATAACAGTAACAATTAGATACACAATGACTTATAGAACCTGTCCACGGACAATATCATCTTTTAACATTAGATTGATATTAAACCAACATAGTGGTATCAGAATTTCAGACTGTAAGTGACATCAATATTTGTGTTCGCCCTTGACAAAGGGAATACAGTATGAGTTTGTCTTCTAAATTTAGTTAAATAATTTGTTGTTAAATATTATTTTGATGTTGTTTAAAATTTGTCTTTGAATGCATAAATGGATTGAGTTTATTGGAAAAACTTTAGTAAGGCTCAAAATTTACAATTTTTGGTTAAATATTGTTTTTATGTTGTTTAAAATTTGTTTTTAAATGCATAAATAGATTGAGTGTACTGAAACTTTAGTAAGACCCAAAGCTTACAGAGCTATGATTCTAAGAATTTTTTATAGTATTAAAGGCAATTTTGACAAATAAATACACAAAAAAAACATCTAAAACAAATTTGAATTAGTGAAAATGCCTTAGCAGTGCACAGACTCAGAGTTTACAGAGCTAAGATTCCAAGAAATTTTTATAGTATTAATGGCAATTTTGACAAATAAATATGCTAAAAAAACATCTAAAACAAATTTGAAATAGTGAAAGTGCCTTAACACTGCACTCATTCATTTTAACAGTACTTAACAGTACACTCATACGATGTTAAAATTTAGAATTTAAAAAATTAAAATTTAATCAAGGCCTCATGCCTTGGCTTGTATCTGGACTTTTATATACTCTTAATATAAATCATGAAGCTTTTTCTTTTTGAAAAAAAAAAAAGTTATAAAATTTGTTAAATTGTTTGAGATTTTTTTTCACTAGTGGGAAAACCTATGTTAACTCAGTTATCAAATCAGTAGTGAGGACAATCATCAGGCTTACTCTTGCCAGAAGCCTCTGGGTCTTGAGCCGTTAACCTATTTTCTTAAGGCCCAGAAAAACGAGCTCTTAGCCAAGCAAAAACAGTTTTAAGGTATATTATTGTTAAAATTTAAAATTTTTAATTTATTTTGAGTAATAAAAAAAAAAATTTTTTTAAAAAACACTGATTCATTTCTACTCTGATAAAACTCCCAAAACTCTAAATAATGGAGTTGTCTTTAAAGAGACTTTTGGAAGCTTTTCCTGTGGGTTTTTCCCTAAATAATATGCATGTATACGAACAAATAACTTGCAGACTTACCTTAAGTTCTTTATGGGCGTAAACTATAAACAGAATTACATAAACGGTCTCTAAAACAGCGCCTGCCCCATTAACTGTAGCAATCAACAGTCCCCCCGGCTTGATTAATCCATAATATGTCCACAGCAAAGTGCTCAACAGTGTGCAAATATAAGGGAGAGATTTGAAGTTCTGTGTGGACTTATTCTTGGCTATTCGCCAAAATGTCTGCCTGTCATTCAAAACATAATTAATCATACACGCAAAATTGAAGAGACGCTTAAAAACTAAATGTATTTCACTATTCCAAACATTTTAGAGCTTACATCGGCGAGATGAAAACGAGGAGCGATATCACATTTCCTGCACCATTTTGCCCAATTTCCAATTAAATCAGAAATATCACATCGCAGTTTAATTTCTCAAAAACCCACATGAAATGTTGCAAGTATTTATAGATCTCAAAATATTTATATTCAGATGAACAAACAACTTGAATCACCATTGCTGCGTTAAATGCAACTGTGATTGGAAGTATATACTGACCTACAACACCTAGTATGAAGCTCACATCCGCCATCTCCAGTATATGCTGAGAACCAAGGGAATATTTTTTGCTCCTCTCGTGGACGATCCTACATTAACCTATTCCTTTGGATAAATGATAAGGCATAGGTCTGCCGTCTGAAGCACTAAAATAAGCAAAAGGCCCTGCAGGAATAGTCCAATGAAACCATTGCTGCGATAGATCGAGGGCCACGTAAAATGTGATAGTACGTACTGTCGGTGCATGAGCTGGACAGAACAGTTTTTTTCAACTCAAAAAGTCGCGCTTGGTGCATCTATCCGGAGCTGCTAGGAGTCGTCCATTCCGATGTCTCACAGAGTGCGATAATGATCCAATTTGAAAGGTCGGTTTTACTTTAAAACCGAAGAATATATAAATTTTACTTTTCAATTTTTCTATGATTAAAGTTGGAAATTAATTATATTACAATCTATTTTTTAGAAATATTTAAAATAAAATATATGTTTTTTAATAATATAAAATATACGTATCATGCTTTACATAAATACATTGATACAATTTATGATTTTTTATAATTATTATATTAATAAATATAGTTGATATAAGTTTATTGCTTTATTTTTATAAGGTTTTTGACTTATAAAATGTGGAAAGTGCGATCAATTTGTATATATCAATCACATTTACTAATTTGGTTGTGTTAGTTGGCATTAGACACCCTTCCTGGTGGATATATATCACTATCACAATCACATTAATAAATATGGTTGCACAACTTTTCATATTCTTATTGGAATATAAAAGGTGGAAAATAGCACGGATTTACTTATATCAACCACATTTATTAATGTGGTTGTCCAAGTTGATAACGCAACGCACATACATAAGGAGGATCCATAAACCATGGTTGATTGTGTTTGACTATGGCTAAATATGCTTGGCAAAGTATAGCTAGCTATAATAGAATATGGGTGACTATGGTTTACCTAGTAAGCATGGTAAACCTAGGTCAACCTACTAAGTTTAGTAAACCTAGTAAGCTAGTAATCCTAGTCAATGTAGGTAAGCCTAATAATCATATTAAACCTAGGTCAACCAAATAAACCTAGTAAATGTAGGTAAGGAACCTAAGTAAACCTTGGTCAACCAAATAAAGCTAATAAATGTAAGTGAAGGAACCTAGTGTTGAAAAGTGTGCAACAAGAAATGCTAAATTTAGAATGTATTAAAAATAGATCAGCTAAAAATAGCATGTCTAAAAATAGTAGTTTGGCCAGTGCGGGTGAGAGGTGAAACTGCTAAAAATAGAAAGTTCTAAAAATAGCATTTATGGGTCCCTTCCTATTTATAGGAGTCCCTAGTCTATCTATAGGAAGTAAAATTAATTTTGGTCTTAACAACAGTTGGAAATATTAATTAATCAATTCAGTTGAGTTAATTAGTTAAGGAAATTCGAATTTGAAGTCTTTGTGAGCATGCACATGAGTTGTCCCACTGATTAAGGAATTTATCCTTAATTTCCTCCACTGATTGAGGGAATAAGTATGAGTTCTATAATGAGAGAATCAGTTGACTTAGTTCTAACTAGTCAAGTCCAGTTAGATTATTTTAACAAGTTGTTAAAATAATAAAATATAGTTTGTTAATGCTTGCATGCATGTGACAACTATTATTTTAGATAATTGAGAATTCACTCATGGATAACTGTTGCATGTCAGTTTTGTCAGAGACCCAATTGAGATCAAATGTGGGACAGTGTACTATCAGATGCTTGACTATTTCTAGTAAGTAGTTTTTGCATTGTTGAGGAACTAGTGTCCTCAAGGATTGCATAGTTGGACTATTGGTTAACTTGGTATGTTTGGAATTAATTGCATATGCTTTTGCTATTATTTCCTAAGCAAAATGCGCAAGGAAATAGGGATTGGACCATAGGTAAAGCCTTTAAATACAGGGCTTGGTTGGTTCATGAGACATATCTTCATATCTTCATAGTTCATTGAGAACTGAATAGCTTGAGAGCTAATTCTTTTTGTATTGTGAAGAGGATTTCCACTTGATTGATAATACATGGTTTGGGTTTTATGCCGGTGCTTTCCCCTGGATATATCTTGTGTTATGTGTGATTAATTCTCTTGATCAATTATGCATGTTTCTACTTGATGTTGCTCATGAATTCGATTATGCTTTCGCTTAATGTTTTGTAGAAGTAGAACAAGTATTATGCTTTAGAACATTGCATATATTGGTTTGTTCTACAGGTGAAATTTCTACATGGTATTGGAGCACAGGTGATCAAGCAAGAACAACATACTAGCAGGAGGAATTCGAAGTTTCTTATTCTTGATATAGATCTCAAGTTCTTATCACATCTATTTCATCAATGGCATTCTATGGTTTGAGGCTTGAAAATGGCCTTGATGGCAGCTCAAACTATATAGCTTGGAAGGATCACATGGAGGTAGTTTTGGAAGATAATGGCCTTAAGGATTTCATTGATCAAGAAATCCCTAAGCCTACTGACAAGACTGAGTAGGTGGAATGGAGGAAGTGTGTGGCTAGAGCTAGGAGAATTCTCTTAGAGGGAGTGTGAGATCACATTGTCTCGAGCCTCCATGGGAAGGAGACTCCACATGCAATGTGGAAAACATTGAAAGATTTATGTCAGAATAGCAGTGATCAGAGGAAGCTAGCACTTAAGGACAAACTTTTAAAGATCAAGTGTGAAAGGGATGAGACGATCTCTATGGATCTGACCAAGCTCATCACATGCAGGGATGAGCTTGCAAGTGTAGGGGTCGTGACATCAGATGAGGATATGGTGAGTCTAGCACTCCTTGGCCTTCCAAAGAACTAGCATAGCTACCAGGACTCGATGAATGGAAGGGAGAAACTGTCAGATTGGGAACGACTATGGTCGGATTTGATGCAAGAGGAGATTATACAGAGCACCAGAGATAGTTCTTCATCCATGCATGATGAGGAGAACTGTGCCTTAGCAAGTAAGGTGAAGAAGGGGAAGGAGAAGGTTTCTCTTTCCGAATCTAGTTCTTCCAATGATGGGAAGAAGGTTGACAAATCGAAAGTGCGATGCTTTCGTTGTCATGAGGTGGGCCATTATGCTGCAAATTGTCCATGGAGGAAATCCAAGAAGGGATCCGGGGAAGGATCTGAAGGTGAGGCACTTGCTTCACAGTTTGAGTTGGATTTCACACTCTTCGCATGCATGGTTTCATCCATGGTGGGAAGTGGTTGGTTTCTTGACAGTGGAGCTTCTTTCCACATGACCGGTTACAAGAGTTTGTTCAGTACTTTGGAGGAGAAATATCTCCAGATACTCGTAGCGATGGGTAATGATGAGAAGTATAGTGTCTCAGGTGTAGGCATGGTTATTTTTTAGAGGGAGCATGGACCTCGCCTTACCTTGACCAATGTCAAGTATGTACCAGGACTGAAGAGAAACTTGGTGTCGATCGCGATGCTAGAAGATAGAGGCTATGATGTAGTCCTTAGTAAGTGAAAGGTTTTCCTTAGACACATCATCACTAGATAGGTGAAGCAAATTGGTTCACGGGTCAAGAACATGTATGCTCTTAAGGTTCAAGATGCATGCAAAGCCTTGAGCAGCAAGGAAACTGATGGAGACTTGGTGGTTGAGAGGGAGGGTATATTACCTCTCAACATGCAGAGCCAGAAGAAGTCTCAGACGATTGTGGAGGAGCCACGATTGGTGCAGCAGCTTCAGGAGGTTGTGGAGCAGCAACAATAGGGGAAGCTAAGTGGAGATCGAGTAGAGACATCCACTCATGCAAAGACCTCCAGTAGGGGGAAACTTCAACCCAGGTGGGCTGAGGGATCACATGCAGCCATACCTCCAGGTAGGAGGTGGGGCGATATAGAGTGATCATCCCAAGGAGGAGGGGCAGGATCCTTGAGGTACCCAACCTCTTGGATGAGACCTTGCTACAGGAGCCCTGATGTGGAGTAGTAGGAACTGACTGATTGGGTAGAGACAGATGCGGATGGATCAGCAGAGAGAGCGACAGTGCAGGGAATCCCAGGACAGTGCATAGATAGCAGGCTGTAGCAATGCGAGAGGCACAAGTGTTTTGCACAGTGTTAGGTGGCACAGAGAGGTGTGCAATGGTGCAAGATGCATGGAGATGTTGCAGTAGCACAGATGTCAGAGAGGGAGCACTTGTTAGCAGCTGGTAGAGCTTCAGCATCAGAGTATGTTCCTAGCCCAACAGGGTGGTCAATTGGGAGTGTTTTTGTTCCAAGTGTTTTTGGAGCAAGTGGACCAGGTAGATGTGTTGCATGCAGAACATTCCAAAGTTATAGGATCGAGTTCGAGAGGAAGCCTTTCTTGTTGAGAGGGAGTGTTGAAAAGTGTGCAACAAGAAATGCTAAATTTAGAATGTGCTAAAAATAGACCTGCTAAAAATAGCATGTCTAAAAATAGTAGTTTGGCTAGTGAGGTCATTGGCCACATTGGGTGAGAGGTGAAACTGCTAGAAATAGAAAGTTATAAAAATAGCATTTCTGGGTCCCTTCCTATTTATAGTAGTCCCTAGTCTATCTATAGGAAGTAAAATTAATTTTGGTCTTAACAGTAGTTGGAAATATTAATTAATTAATTCAGTTGAGTTAATTAGTTAAGGAAATTCGAATTTGAAGTCTTTGTGAGCATGCACATGAGTTGTCCCACTGATTGAGGAATTTATCCTTAATTTCCTCCACTGATTGAGGGAATAAGTATGAGTTCTATAATGAGAGAATCAGTTGACTTAGTTCTAACTAGTCAAGTCTGGTTAGATTATTTTAACAAGTTGTTAAAATAATAAAATATAGTTTGTTAATGCTTGCATGCATGTGACAACTATTATTTTAGATAACTGAGAATTCACTCATGGATAACTGTTGCATGTCAGTTCTGTCAGAGACCCAGTTGAGATCAGATGTGGGACAATGTACTATCAGATGCTTGATTATTTTTAGTAAGTAGTTTTTGCATTGTTGAGGAACTAGTGTCCTCAAGGATTACGTAGTTGGACCATTAGTTAACTTGGTATGTTTGGAATTAATTACATATGCTTTTGCTATTATTTCCTAAGCAAACTGCGCAAGGAAATAGGGATTGGACCATAGGTAAAGCCTTTATATACAGGGCTTGGTTGGTTCATGAGACATATCTTCATATCTTCATAGTTCATTGAGAACTGAATAGCTTGAGAGCTAATTCTTTTTGTATTATGAAGAGGATTTCCACTTGATTGATAATACATGGTTGGGGTTTTATGTTGGTGCTTTCCCCTCGATATATCTTGTGTTATGTGTGATTAATTCTCTTGATCAATTATGCATGTTTCTACTTGATGTTGCTCATGAATTCGATTATGCTTCCGCTTAATGTTTTGTAGAAGTAGAACAAGTATTATGCTTTAGGACATTGCATATATCGGTTTGTTCTATAGGTGAAATTTCTACACCTAGTAAACCTAAGTGAACCTCAAAAATATAGGTCAACCATGGTCAACCTAGTAAATCTAGTAGTCGTGATCAACCTATTGAACTTGGGTCAACATAGTAAACCTAATAAACCTAGTAAACCTAGTAAACATAGGTCAACCATGATCAATCAAGTAAACCTAGGTAAACATAGTAAACCTAGGTCAACTTAGTAAATATAAAACTAATAAACTATGGTAAACTTAGATCAATCTAGTAAACCTAAATGAACTTATGCTAGTATTAAAATTATACTAGAAACACCCACAAGGAAAAAACCCAACCAAATTCCTCTTGTATTATAAATCAATTGTTTAGCAGAGATACAAAGTACAATGACATAATGAATAATTTCACCCAAATCTGGAGAAGATCTCTGATAGCAGTAGTTGATGCAAACATTGAATCACTTTGGCTCTCCAAGATCTACTATTTCTCTTCAAGAATCTCTCTCTCTCTCTCTCTCTTGACTCTCCAACTCTCTCTTTATCAAGTTCGAATTCTCCTTTCACAAGCACAAGTGAGTGTTTCAAGTGAGGATGAGAGGCACAAATATATAGGAAGAGAAAGAAGGTCGAATTCATGAGGGAGTAACTCCTATGCCTTGAGGAGGAGTTGCATATGCCAAAATAGGAGTGTAAATTATGCCATAAAGGAGAGGAGCGTACCTTATACATTTAGGAGAGAAGTGTAACTTATGCATTAAAGAGGTGTAAGAGGATTTTTATGATGAGTCATTAAAATGTGTAAGAGAGTATAAGAGGTGTATAAGAGCATTATAGAGAGAGAGGAATGAAACCATTAAGAGAGAGAGAGCACCATATGCATTAATTGAGGGGAGTTACATATGACATGATTGAGTCTCATGATTGAGAGACTTGAATTTCTTTTTAATAATAATATAATAATATCATAAAGAGGATAATATTAATAGTAATAATAATATTGATGATTCAGTTAAAAATTAAATAATTGAGATTGATTAAGAACAAGTTAAGTGATTTTCCATCATATATATATGATTACGAATTGATTGAAGGTGATTTACTATTTTTGGAAAGTCATGGTTGTAAAGATAGACATGACTTCCTATTTTCAGAAAGTCACTTTATAAAAGTCTGAAATGAAATTTTATTTAAGGAAATTCATCCCATATCTGCCAGTTTTCAACACTTTTACACAATTTTGTGAGTATTAGAATACTCTTACATGGTATCAGAGCCTTAGCAGAGGTTCGATTTCCTGATTTGTGTTTGAGGGGGGTGTCGGAATTTGACACTAACTTCATTGGGAATCAATAACAACCACTTTGGAATTTTCCTTGAGACTAGGTGATGATAAAGAATTGGAAGTTTACCAATCGCTACAGGCTTTTGTGTAAAGGAAAAGCTCAACATGATATCAGAGCAGGTGTTTCTTACCCTGCTAAATTCTTCTATCAGTCTCATAATTTATGCACATCTAGATTGAATTATTTTCCTCTCATATACCAATGTACTCATTAGTCAAATAACCATTGGCCATAAAGTAGGCCAATCACAAATTAACCATATTTTCTATGTTCATTAGTGGCAGTGACAACAACATGAGAGTTAAAGCGCTGGTAGAGGCCTTGTATTAGGCTTGAATTCTGGCATGGGAAACTGGTGTATGGATCGGTCAATTTGATGGAATTTTGGCCTCACTGGTTCCTCAAAGGAGGTGGAACGGTTTCTCTTAGAGTCAATAGCCTTTCCTTTTCTTTCTTTTTCTCTCCATGTCATATCCATCAACACTCCTTTTCCTTGTTCTTAGTGGTTTAATCCATGATTTCATATGTTTATTTTGGGGAAAAAAAAATATTATTTGGTTTTCAAGAAAGAATTTGATGATTAAAACATTAATCTGGTCTTAATTTTTTTCCCAAAAATGGTTTAAAATCCTCTAGAAATTATTTCCATTAGAGAATGACCATATGCTTATTTCAGTGACATTTCAATGCATTTGGTGTCATTATGGTTAGTGGTTATGAAATGCCTGCTTGTTGGTTAGTCATGCAAATTTATGTGGATTATTCTGATTTGTGTCATGATTAGAAGTGTAAAGTTATTGTTGTTGTCACCATCAACCTTGTTTTGTAGTACTTTTGTTTTTGTGGCTAGTGGAAAACATTTTCCAACTTGGTGTTATCAAAATGGGTAAAATATTGCCCTAATGAGGTCCTTCAGTTGTAGTGAGTCATAGTTCTTTTGCACGTAGATAATGCAAAACTTAACATTCAGTTCCATACTACAATGGCTAAGAAAATTAGGAAGGTTGACCATCTGGAGTCAATGATGGGCACATATTTCCAGATGCTTGCAAATGAGTTTTAAGAGAAGATTGACCTCCACGATGATTTGGAGGAGGAAGTTGAGGCCTTTCCTGACTCAAAAACTCATATTTTGAAGAAGAAACTTTGCAAGTTGGAGGAGGAAAAAAATCAATAGTTTATTGAGGTTAGGTTTTTAAAACCCTCAACGTTGGATCGATATCAAATTTTGAAACAATATTGTGATGCCTTGTTATAATAGTTGATTGATAAGGATGAGGTTATTCAAAAGTTGCAAGAGTCTAACCAATTACTTAAGTTGGATGTCAATCACCTTTAAGATGCTGAGATGGAGACAATTGATGGCTCACCTTATTCCATGCTTCATGATGTTGATTACCAAAAACATGATGTTGATGATCATGACTCATCAGATGGTTTTATTACACCTATTATTGAAAAACATACTACTAATATTAGGTCCTATTTGATGAGAAAAATGGGATATACCAGTGGAGGATAAGGGAAGAATGGAAAGAACATCATTGTTGTTATTAATCCTGTAGTGAAAACATCAATAACAAGCATGGGATACAATCTTGTTGTTGTCTCATCACCTACATTCATCTGTGTTGAGACTCAATAGGTTATGTTTTTTGTCAAAGGAATTTAGTCTGAGGTACTAGAAGAAAATTCTCCTAATGATTGTGATAAATAGATCGATATCATTCTAGATGATAGTGTTATTACAACCAACTCTGACTTTATAGAACCAAAAATTGAGCCATATCAATGTCCTTCTATGGATTCATGGAAATTAGTTAGGCATCAACATCCTTGGTCACATAGTAGTCCTTCATTTATATAACTGCAGAAGAGATGTTAAAGGATGAATCGTCGACCAATGCCAACTATTAGGATCGATTGTGGGGTGGATCAATGGATGGTCATGGCATCATTTGAACATATGTTTGCATAATTCATATTTTTGTGCTTCATAAGTTGTGTAACTATACAAAGTTCCTCTTGTTTGTTTTTGATTTCCACTGTTCCATCAGTTATGTTTCAAGGGGGGGAATTTGTTAGTGACATACATTGTTGATTCACAGTCCTCCTATAATTTTGTTTGAGGGGGGGAAGTTAAATTATGAAAAATATTGTCATCATTGCTTTATTTTTGTTAACTATTGTCGTTTCTTGTGTTTAGTTGTTGTGATGGTGATAGTGTTCAAACAACTTCATCAGTGTCGTTATACCATGTTTGGGCCAAGTTTTCAATATTTACAAGCCTCATTGTTTGTTTTTTGGTTGACAATGTTGCTTCTATTTGAAGCCTTTGTCCTCGTTCTTTACTAGCAACTATTTTCTCTGAAGCGTTTTTGGGTAAGTTTATAGTGTTTTCCTCTCTTGTGCCTCTCCACCATTTCTACTTTGGAGATCAACCAACCTCATTGAGGTTTCATAGCTCTCATCTTCATGGTTTTGGTACTTCAACATTTTGTACTTCTTGATTGAAGCAGACCTTTTTTCTTGCCTTTAACTAGATCATTCTGAGATCTATAGTTTTATCTCTATGATTATTTGAGAACTAGCATCTTTCTCTCTTTTTTTTTTGGGGCGGGGGGGTGAGTTCTTACAACTTTTTTCTCCTTTTCTCCACTTATGAGAGTTTGTACTTGGGTACCTTATTAGGCCTTATTGTCAGGACCCAATTTTTTCTTTATGTCTTCTCACTATGCTTCGTTTAAGGGGGGGTATTAGAGTTAGTCTTTTCCAATGCTTGCTTTCCCAAGGAGGTAGCTATAGTGAGTTGTAAGTTTACTCACATAGGAATTTGTATTTTCTAGTTGTCATAGTTATCCTTAACTAACACTGGGCCTCCTCCATTACTATCTAAAGGAGGTATTCTATGTACTTTTACATAATTTTGTGAGTACTGGAATACTCTTATAGTGCCAACCACTTAAATAATGCAAATGCTAAGATGAAAATGAAAACTAGCCATGCCACGGATACTACATGCTCATATTTGTTCATGGGCGTCATAAATTATAACAAAGTTATATACGCAACGAAATTGAAGTTGTAGTTATGGCATCATAACACATATTTTGATGCAAAAGAGGTGGGGGGTTGCAAAGACTATAACTCAATGTTTTAATTATGTGGCTCTTTGTTAAACAAAAATTCTTTAGCACAAGTTCCAAAGATGTGCGCTTAAGTATTTGCTTGATAGACCATTCATGAGAGAGATCGAACTTCCTAGACCACTTGAGGTCTACCTTTTGGCCTCGTGGTCCTATAAATCACGATCACAATATTGTTTAACTTTATTTGAGGAGAAGAGAAACATCTATTGGAATCCATGTTCAACATCTAACATGTTCCTTTTTCTTGAGCTACAGGTAAACTCTGTACCCCTAAGCACAAAGTGCATCTTTTAGATGTCTAAAAATGTATTTTCATTTTGTTTTGATTTCCACAAGGATAAATATTGGGAAATGATACGCATCTACAAACCTAAAATTTCATTGTTGCAACTTCCATCCTCTTAAATATGGCTTGTTTCACATGAGAGTTGGCTCAATTCTCTCACTTTATAATTTGTTGGGTATCAAATTTGGTTTAATTCCATTCGAATGATGAGCTAGGAAAAACTCACAGACCTCTAGGACATTAATAATCAATCATCACGACGACATACTCATTGTAACAAGCATGATAGATAAACTTGTCCACTTCACATGGGGAAATAACATATTTTCAGGCAAAGAAATAAAGCACACAGAGGATAATTGGACAAAACCTCAATTTATTTTATAATTCATAACAATATATTTATAGAAGAATATTCTAGCCTACATTCATACTTGACAGGGGCTCTCGTGCTCCTCCTCAATATTCCCTCTCCAGGTTGTATTTTCTAATTGGCATATATATATATATATATATATATATATACACACACACACACACACATATAATTTTTGGCTATCTAGAATACCTCCTAACGAAACAAAGACTATTTAGACATCTGTCCCAACTCCTAAAAAATTACCTAACACCTCATCCTATAATTTGTCGCTTTTACAATGGACCACATGGTCAAAATGTCAACTCATCAAAATTCCTGACCACCTAAATTCTTTCTAGAATTTGGAAACTTGTAATTACATTAAAAAAATCCTCCATTCCTAATTTTATACAAATTATATTTGAGAGAAATCTCTTCTCCAGATTCACGATAGCTTGTGTTCAAAACGTGAGTGGAAACAACTTTTTAGTTATGAATCAAAATAACTAATGAAAATTGAAACTATGGATATTTTTCTACATTTTAAAACTATTATTAATAATGAAAATCTACGAAGTGATAGTCTAGATAAATCTTTGAATGAAAATAAAATAAAATTATTATCTAATTTTGTTTATCTTACAAACAATATTAAAATTCCAAAAACCTGATCCTGATTCCAATATGGGAAAACCTACAAACCCTTCTTATTATATTTTGGATATCTAATATATCTTAATTATGATAAAGAATTCAATTTTTTTTGGTAAAACCCATATTAATTTGAGTTTTACCCAAAAAAAAAAAAAAAAATTGCAAATTGCAAAATTTCTATAGTTTGACATTGTAGATAGGAATTTATTATTTTTCAACAATAATTTGATTTATATATCTTCAACTTGATTGATTGGAGTCTTATTTTGTAATAATAGGAAGAGTAATGTTTCCATATCTTATTTTGTAATATTTCCATATCCAGTGACTCTAGTGACTCTAGTGGTGGTTATATAATTACATTAATTTTATGAAAAATATGGTATAATAATACTAATACTAATTTGGAAAAATAAAATAAAAATTCCCAACGTAATGCACATGTGAGCTCGCTTTTTCTCGTTATTTACGTTAACATTCTTAAAAAAAAAGTTTCTAACCTACGTCAAATATTTTTATATGAAAAAAATAGTATATTAAATTTTAATATCAACTATATAAATATCTTGTTTTCTTTTTATAATTAAATTTAAGTTTTAACATTATTATATAATATAAATACAAGTTTTTAAAGTGTAACAAAAATCTTTTCTTTGTAATCCAAATATTATATATTCTTTTTACCACTTTATATATTTTATCATGTCAATATAACCAATTTCCACCCTGAATAATATACATATAAATTTTTACTCTATTATTACATGAATATATACATATAAATTTCTACTCTATTATTACATGAAAAAATATTTGGGAAAATAAACGATGAACTACACTCGCTGATTTGAAATGCGTCGACGAATATATCATAATGTGATTTGCACCGAAGAATTTTCTCGTAACTTGATATGGATCACAGAAGCCTCAATTCTACAATAACATACTTATTTATAAAAACAATAAATTTAAGTAATATGTATGTGAAGTTTTATTTTATAAGATAATATATTTATTAATAAAAGATAAGTTTAACTAATACATTTTTGAACCATATGCATACAAATTAAGTTTTTTTCCCTTTGTTCATACATATAAAAAAAAATTTATATAAGATAAACAAAAATTGTAAATTTCATTCACATGCTTCTTTATATGCCCTATTACATATTAACCTTTTTTCTCTAACACTTTGATATTCTTTTTTTAAACATTTAGATTCCTTTCACACTAAAAAAAGATAAATCTTAAAATACATATAAATTTAATTTTTATTTGCTATTAAATTTTAAAATTAGATAAAACTGTAAATATCTTTAAAACATTATGAAATCAACATTTCCATTATATTTAATATATTACCTATATTTAAACTAACTAACAAAAACTAACAACTATATAAACTAACAACATCTATGAATATTTAATATATATTAATTATATGTATTACAGCCCATCCCTTACCTATATTGAAAGACATTGACCATATTTCACTCATAAATTTTCTGGATAGCCTTACTTGTACAATTCTATCAATATTAATTATATTTATTACAGCATATCCCTTACCTATATTGAAAGACATTGACCATATTTCACTCATAAATTTTCTGGATAGCCTTACTTGTACAATTCCATACATGATGGAAACGAGTGACATTGAAATCTTTTGCTTTTCCAATAATTACGATAAATACCTTTTAGTAATTTTTTGAAAATAAATTTAAGGATAAAAATAAAAGCTTAATCCATGAGCTCAGCAATTTCATTAAAGTAATATAGACTCAAGTTATTAAAATGGCAAGAGAAATTAAAATACGAAAGTATTTAAATGTGTGTGTTTTTTTAAATTTTTTCGTGGAAAATAGAGTGCGCAATTTCTATTAAAAAGTTGTTAATAGTAATTACATGTTGTAGATGCCAAGGCATATGCTGTGTGTGTTTTTTTAAATTAGAAAAAGGAATGGATGATTAATTGAAGTTTCAGATTCAGTGTTTTGATTTTTTTTCCCAATTTTATCTGAAAAATAGTAAGAATATGTTACAATTCTATGCTTTTTTTTCAACCTTGTTTAAAAATTTAATAAGAATGTGTTACAATAACACATTTGAACTATGAAATATACATAATTTATTATAAATTTGATATCATTTATTATTAAAAACATAGAATTATATTTTAGTGATAATATTTATTTCAACAAGCTTATGGATTTTTAGATTGACGATGAATGGGTACACTGTTAAAGCACTCCTTGCAATAAGTCACTTGTTCAAATCCATGTAAATATTTAGTTACCAAAAAAACATAACATTTATTCCAACAAAAACCAATAAATTAAACTGCCTTACATTAAGGCCCACATTTATCAACCACTCTACTGCAATTGCATGTGGACCACCAGCCGACTTCTTTATGGAGTTTTTAGATTCCTTTGTCGGTATGGAGTTTTTCAGATTGGGAACTCCTCATTAGTCTCGGTCTGAGAGAACCCTCTCACGTTTCAGTCGCGTATTTTCGTATCCATAATATCCTACATTCACCAACCCACTCCTTTGTCGGTGTGGAGCTTTTCAGATTGAATCTATTGTATGTTGATCCATATCTTGAAATAGTACAGGTGGAATATTTGTCATTTCTTCTTTTAATTGTATAAAATCCCAATGGTATGCATGCCTAAACTACCCTTCAGTAACTTTGACAAATGCTCCTTAAAGTACCATTCAGTCACTTTGACAAATGCTCCTTAAAGTACCCTTTAATAACTTTGACAAATGCTCCTTTGTCTATGCTGAAACCATTAAAATACTGATAGCATTGGTTGAAATAATAGCCTCTGTTGAAAAAAATGAAGCCTGTGTTGTTTGATTAGGCGTTGAATTAGCATGGAACAAGTTCATTCATTCACTTATATATGTTGTCATTTTCATTCCTACCCAATTAATAATATTTTTATTATTAAGTGTATATTGTTTTCAGGAGTGTTTTTTTTTAAAGATAGATGTGTGTATAATGTTATCTATGTGAATTAATAAAATTAATAATATATTTTAAGAAGGATTTAAATAAATAAATAGATTTTAGTATTATTATGAAATTGATATCAAGATTAATTGTTTATATATATATATATATATTACTTAGATTATTTATATTATTTTAAAAAAGATTGATACAAAAGGTTGTTTTTGTGTTATTAATTTGCCACTTGAGAAAACAAAGTACTAACTTAAATTCAAAGTTTTCAAATTACTAATATTTTATATTGCTTAATAAACTCTCAAAATGAAACTATAACTAGTAGAGAAATTAAACTCTAAACTAATAAGAATACTAACAACATTAATAGTAAAATGACTCTGCTTCAAAAGTTTGGCTCGCTTGGTGTTCATGCTATAAGAGAATCCACATGGACTAGTGGTTTTGGTTCAATATCCTTGTGAGACGAAGAAAAGTCAAGATTTGTTTGGTTGTGTTAGATTGAACTCAAAAACATGGAAGATTTATAACTAGAAGAAAATCACTTTTAACTTTTCTTCATGTATATAGAATACTTTCAAGTTTATCAAGTCCAACTGAAACTTCCATGGGAAACAACCTATGGGAGACACCGAGCCCCCAATTGACTAGGTGAATTTGTGGGCACCAAACCACATGAGACACTAATCCCCTAGGTAGTTGAGCACCAACTCAGCAAGATTCATGGGCACAACCATAGGAGACTTCAGTCTCCAGTTGAGCACCAACTATGCTCCAAGTTATTCTTTGGATCTGTTATGTGATAGCCCTTGCCTAATTTCCCCTTATTATAAAAAAATCATGCACTTTGATTATAATTAAAAAGCCCTAAGAATTGGGGCACGAATTCTAGAGTTTGAGCTGGGAGGTTGCTTGGGATTTAAGAGATGCTTGCCCTGTTTTATGACAACCATTGAAGGTTGGATGGTGTACCTTAAATGGACGAGTTTTCTAAATTAATTGAGTTGAAAAAGAAGGACAAGGGACCATGCTTTCCATGGAAAAAGCTATAAGGTATAAAGGACACAATTAAATGAGAAATGGGTCGTATCAGTAGTTTGGGAGAAAGAAGTCAGCCAACAGGAAGTGGGGTGGAAGGGAGTGCTAACACATAGCATCCCCCATAACCATGCAGGATAGAATCATCGTGGATGAGAAGGAAGGCATGAAAACATTATTGGCCCATGCAACAAAATACAGTTGCAAAGGCCTGATGAAGAATAAAAACAATCCTTAGGGAAGAGAGAGACCAAGCATGACTGAACGAAGGGAGAGAGCATACACATAGGGAGCACTCTCATGCATGGAGGAGAAGGAGATCGAAGACTACTACAGAAGAGAGACATGAAGAATGTAAAGAGAGAACCATTATGCAATGATGAGAAAATAAATAATTTGTGATGTTATCAGAATGCGGGGAAGAAGAGCCATTACTCAGTTAAGTGTTGCGAGGTGGAAGAATAACTCGCAAGTGAGGAAAACATTCTCAGGATTCCCTATAAGACTGGAGGGTGGAGATGGTTTTCTTTAGATTCCCATGACAACCACAATCATGCTTTCCTCATGAAATGAAAATGTAAACATTTTTACAGAAATAAAAATTAAATGGGGACTAAGTCACGGGACACAGATTTAAGAGCTCAGGAGGTTTCTTAGTTGGGGTGTATATGGGTTTCTTGTGCAAAAAAATGTATTGTTTTCAAGAAACCATTTAAACATTGGTTGGTGAGCCTTAATTGACCGGTCATGAATTTAATTGGTCTACAAGAGAAGTACGCAAGCCCTTGTTGCATTAGAGAACATTCACAAGGCAGGTAAGACAAAATTAATGAAGGACGGAAATGTTGATACTAAGGACAAGGAGTCAATTCCTGTGTAGAAAAGTAAAAATAGGTAAGAGGAAGGCATTATAAATCATCCTCATAGTAGTTACAGAGAGCAGGAAGTTCAATTTCATTGAAGCAATCAAACAAATAGGGAACAAGTGTAGGAAGAGGAGGAACAACAAAGGAAAACATTGCAGAGTAGAAGAGAAGAGAGAGATAGTGAACTAAATTTTGTTGGCAAGGTTGGTATGAAGATCGTTTCTCCTTAGTGAGGATAAATACTTTTGGTGTCCCTAAAAAGCCAGAGGGTGGAGATGGGTTTTCTCTATATTCCCTTAGTGGTGTGGGTAGAGTGTTGACATTATGATGCATATGTTGTCCTAGATGCCAGCTCACTTGTAACATAACAAGTATATGGTAGCTAGATGAATCTACAGGTCAGATTAGAGGTGACAAAATGATGAAACGAAATAATGAGTCAAAGGTTTACAGATCAGAATCAGAAGCTTGATACGGGGAATTGTTGGCATTATGAATTAGGTGTTGTCCTTGATGGAAGCCTACCTAATGAGTTGTCCTTGAAGACAACCTATTTGATGAATGGACTACTTGGTAAAGCTATAAAGAGGATGCATGGCAGTTGTGTTTATAGATGTGACAAAATGCAGGGCAGTTCAAAGGTATCAATTCAGAAATGATAAAATGATGGCAACTCACATTGCAGGTAAATTCAGAGGTAATAAAGTAATGGCATAGAAGAACAAAATGATGGGACAAAGGATTACAAATGAGAATCAAGGAATTGAGGAGAGAGAATGTTTTAAGTTGCATATGTTGTTTCATGTAGTCCAGGTCGCGTATACACGTGGGTACACAGAATAAAAAGCACACATGGGATGGAAAATTAAGGTTAAAGAACACCAAGGGTCCATACCATACTATTAGCCCACAATATTGAGTGGAATAATAGTTACTTGATCCCGTCTAAGAATACCATAGCTTCTAAGTGTTGTTTTGGTCCATGGTATTGACAAATGTTCTAAGTATATAAGGAGGAGAATATCAAAGGGCTAAATGGGCAAGGAAAAGACTTTTTCATGAATACTTCTATCTAAAGTATATTTTGGGTTTTAAGGGCTGGTTATGATATAGATTTGAAACATCTTGTGCACCCTTGGATACAATGTTGGATTAAGATCATGAGACCTGGAATGACTTATCATTGTATGATTTGATAATGGATAGGCTAGATCTTAGTGCTAACGCATGTTTTATCCTTTAAATGCTATGATCTGGGTATATCTAAAGTCTTGAAAAGTTGCAAAGTTATAAGTCATTATTTGTAGATCTATACACAGGTTTACCTCGGTGAAGGCGTATACATGCAGATTCGGCGCTACCAAGTAGCGTATGCAGAGTAAGGGCTTGTTGTTAAAAAACGACTAATCTATCTGATCAGTGCCGCTATTTTACTGTTGTTTTTCAATGATGTCTTCATTAGATATGAAATTAAACTAACTGTATAAGGAGATTGAGTCTAGTTGACTGATTGATTGAGTAAGAAGGGTGGTATTTGCTGCTATCTGTTTACAACAATGTAATATGATAGTAGATATTCAGAATGTATTTGGTTAGTAGAATTTTGGTTTAGAAGTTTTATGATTCAGTATATTTAGAGGTATACACAGGTTGAGTTACAGAAAGTAGCGTATACACGCAAGTTGTCCTCATTGAATTAGCATATATATTTTGACATATGATTTTTGAGGTTAAATTTGGTTTTGGTTGTTGATTTAGTGTTCTAGGTTTAGTGATGTGTACTGGTTACAGTGATTGACTGTTCCAGTTGATTGGTTGAATTTTGATTAAGTATCGGTTGATTGGGTTTTGAGAGAATGGTCGATTTAGTTGTATTAGAAATTGATGATTAGGTGATTCAGTTGTGTCAGAGGTTTTAGTGATTGTTTTATTCAATTGTGTCAGAAGTTTCAATGATTAGTTGATTCAGATATTGATGACTGGGTTTCTGTTATGTCAGAGATTGATGATTTGGTTTCACTGATTGATTGATTAAGATGTGTCAAAGATGGATTACTATGTTAAAATGATGAGTTATAGTTTTATTTTCGATATTGATCTTAAGTGTTCTTAATGGGTCCAATCTGAAAATTTGATGACACATGGCCTACAAGTTATGATGTGTTGAAGCAAGTGGATCCAGTTTGAAAATTTGAGGAAACGTGGTCCATGGAGGATGTTGAGTGTTTGAGCCTTCAGTGAGGAAGTTGAAGCTTCCGACAAATAGTAGTTGGTGATTAGATCATGGGGTTGGAGCTCCCTTCCAGTAGCAGGATGAGAACGAGTGAATGTTGTAGCCTTTTGCAGGTTGGTGCCTCCGTACTAGTACAAGTTTATGCCAGTACAAGAACTAGGGGGTTATAACTCCCTTACAGTAGAAGTTGGAGGTCAAGTGAAGGTTGTAGCCTTCTGTAGGTGGGTTCCTATGTACTGGTATGAGTCTGCACCATTACAAGATTATAAAAATCTTTTTCTTTATATTAAATAAGATAGAAACAACAACAATAGGTTCTTTTATCCCGCATTGGGTTTCCACCTTATATCCTAGTGTTCATTTCTGTTTCTTGTGTGTGATGGTTTAATTTGTTGTTACAAAACATGGTTATTGTTTATATAATGTTTAATAAAGTACTGATGCACTGGCTGAAGACCAACATATGATGAATTAACTGAATTATAAGTTCACTAGATATATGTTGGTTGTCTTAAGAACATTCATGTGCATACACAGGCTCCTTTCAGTAAAGTCATGTATAGAAATTTGAATATGAATGTAAAATGTAATTGATTTGAAAACACTGATTCACACCCCACCCCCCTTAGTATTTTCCCCAACAATTGGTATCAGACATGGAAAATTTTAGGGACTAATATTCGCAGGTGGGCTAATTTTCCATGATTTTTCCAAAAAAAAGATTCGCCAATTTCCATTTTTTATAAAAATTATTAGCCCAAATTTTACAATACAAAATTATTTTACCTTAAAAATTGCCAACATTATATAGAGAGTATATATAAATTCATTATAAATTTGAATGATTTTACAAATACATCAATAAATTTTTTATAGTTTCCATATTAGGGACTAGTGAGATTCACCAATGTTTCTAAACTTCAAGATAGTTTTCCATCCTTAAAATTTTCCCTGGTATAAGAGCAGGTCCTTTGGCGGAAGCTTGATTGCTTGAAGGATATCCTTTGAGAAAATGGGAAAGAAGAAAAAGAAGAAAGCACCTTGAAAGAAGAAGACATCTCAAAGGAATAGTGACGGTGGGATAGACGATTGGCTATTAGGTGGAAGCAATTATTCAGATGCAGAATCACCTCAAAATAAAGATGAACAAGAAAAAGAATTATCATGTACTAATTTTTGGTCCTTTGGTGATACATTTCTATGTTCATTCAATATTAAAGATAATGAATGTGACAGTGAAACAACTGAATTTTCTCTTATGGGTGAAAGTGAAAGAAATCTAATAGAGGCAGAAGTTAAAAGGCTCATAGGTAAAATTAGAAATCAACAAGATCTATTTGATAAAAGGGAATGTACCTACAAAGAAGAGGTTACTGGGTTAAAAGCTCAGTTGGAGGAAGGAAACAAAATAAGGAAGTAGTACAAGGAAAAGGAAGATCAATATGAAAGGTCGTAGTATCAAGTGACATCATTGAGAAATGAAGTGAATGAAAAGGATACAAAAACCAAGGAACTTAAAGAAAGAACCAGTTACTGTGAAGGTCTTGAAGCTGAGGTCGTCTCTCTAAAAGAAGATATTGAAAATTCAAATAAGAAGAATGAAGAACTACTTCAAGCATTTGAAGAACAAGAAAATTAGATTCTCAAATTAAGACAACAAGTGGAAGAAGGAAGAAAAGTTGAAGAAATCATGAAGAAGCAGTATCTGGAAAAGGAAGAGCAATATCAGGTTGAGGTAAATATCCTAAAAGGTAAATTAGAAGAAAAGGATAAACTTTTATGATTTCAAGATAGTACTAAGATTTTGGATAATATTCTTAGTAGTCAAAGACCTCCTGCCATCAAATCTGGTCTTGGTTTTCATGAAAATGTTAAAGGTGAATCCATCTCACAAACTGAAGCAAGGAATTCTAATGCAAAATCTAAAATTTTCAACAAGGAAATAAGAAGTCAACCCCATCAACAACCAAGGAAAGAAAGTCTTCAAAGAAAATCATTTACTCCTAACTATAGAAGATCTAATCGATTCTTTCCTCTAATCAATAATGTTGAATGTTCTATACGTCATAATTTTGGACATGTTGCAGCCAGATGTAGAAGTAGAATGTTTCAAGCTAATAAATATCTCACAGAAAGATCATCAGCTTCCAGGTACTTTAAGGGATATTGTTTTTCTTGCAATATGTTTGGTCACAAATACATTGATTGTTATAGAAGGAATATGAAACATATAAGATGTTATGCTTGTAACAAGTTTGCACATATAGTGATAGAATGGAGAGACAAGTCTATGGATCGTCATAGATAATATTGTAAGCAATCAAATAAGCACATTTATGTCAGAAAATTTGAAAAAGATGAATCCACTAAGAATCAAGAAAAGGAAGACTAGATAAGGTGTGATCTTGCTCTCTACTCATTCGAAGATGAAGATGATAGTGGATTTTCTCATCACATGACTAGAGACAAGAGAAAAATGGAGTCTCTGATGAAGAACCATCATGGTAATGGTATTCTTGGAACTGATGTTTCTGTTGATTTGGGGTAGCATCGAATGTGCTCTGGGCATGAAATTTGGTGGAGAGGTTGGGGCACGTGAGATCTCCAATACCCAGAAATGGTTTGGGAAGATTCTAAACAGTTCAGGAGATATTAAAATAATTAATATTTTTAATGGAGTCCCTAAGTCTAAACTTAGGGAAAATAAAATATTAATGTGTATTAATATGAAACTGTGTTAGAATGGTGCAAAAGATATGAATCAAGCGAGATCTAATCTTAGTTGTTGATTAGGGACTTAATCTCGGCCGTTGATATGTCAACAAGAAAAGTATAAGAAGAGGCTTGAGGGTCACTTGGAGAGAACACCAGAGTGATCAGTGATTCTATTCTCTAGAGTGGGATTTTCTAAGAGAGATAGAATTAGTGATCAGGAGTTGCAACTGAGGGGCATTGAGTATAGAGAGACGGAGAGGTAGAGATAGTGCCAGGAGAGCAGCACAATAGCCAGGGAGAGTGACGAATAGCCAGCCAGGGCTCACGCAGGGCCAGGCAGAGGCAGCCGAGAGCTGTGCAGAGCCTCAGAGAGGCCATCGTTGTTAATGCAGAGGGCCAGAGGGTTAATGTAGGGCCTCCTAAGGCTGACGCAGACCCATCCGGGTGATGCGGGGCCAACGCTGGGAAGAGAGGGACTGACGTAGTTCGGAGAAGGCTGACGTTGGGGTTGCTGGGAATATTTGTGCCGAGGAGCTACCGAAAGGTTTATCCGGGGTTTCAGCCATAAGATTTGTCTCAAACTGAGAGGTATTATTGCCAAGAAAATTCTCTGTTGGGTATGCTAGTTTCGGCACCCAGATTGTACTCTGATATTGCTTAATAATAAAACCCTCAGATAGCTGCACTGGCTTTCCCACATTGGGTTTTTTTGAGGACGTTGGTCCAAAAATAATGGTGTCATATGGTGTGATTGTTTCTACTTCCTTCAGTTTTTGATCTGTAATATGTTGAGCATGCACTATTGTTTATTTTCATTATTTACATTGTAAATAACTTGTTAAGTAACATAATAAGTAGGTAGGAATAAATTAGATAAAGTGCATGGAGGGTTTCTAACTAAGTAGAGTTAGAAACTTCAACATGGTATCAGAGCATGGTTGTAGATCAGAGGAGAATTAAGGACATCAGCAGAGCAGAGAAATAACAACATAAAACAGTTGTCCCGAGTGACAGAAGTTGTTTCTAGCAGAGCAACAAAAAGGGAAGGGTGACACAGTGCATGCGTCATCAAGGGTGAGCCACAAAGAGGCAGCGCATAGACTAAGGAAGGTAAAGAGAGCCTCATGCAGAGGCACGCAGAAGCTGGGAAGGCTGACGCAGTTGGGGTAGGAGACCGGGTTGCTGGTGTCGGGACTGCGCAGAGCCTAGGAGCTCTCACCTTTAGGTTGTTGGGGTTTAGAAGGCTGTGGGAATATTGCAGAGTGGAGCTAGTGAGGTACTGTCGTTAGAATAGTACCTGACAGAGCAAGGCCAAGAACAGGGAGTTGCTACTGAGGGTTTCTAGTTAAGGAACTTGGATCAGTGGTGCGGTTGCACAAGACGATTAGAGTAGGGGGCATCTCGACAGTGGTAGAAGGATGTCCAGGAGGGAAATCAGGACTCAGAGGGAGTCAAGAAGAGAAATTCCAGATGGGAAGTAAAGACTCAGACGAGTCAAACAGAGAACTTCCAGGAGGGAAGTAGAAGAGCATCATGGCACTACACAGAGTAAGAGACCATGATAGAATAAACAAAGCGTCGAAATTCGCAGTCTGGAAGGCAAGAATCTTATCCGTACTTGACAGAAATCGTGTCAAGAACTTCACCTTGAAGGTAATAGCTATCCCAGTCAACCCCAATGATAACAACAAGTACGAGGAGGCAATGGTGAGGGCCAAGAGTATCATCCTTGACAGGGTCAAGGATCATGTAGTACCACACATTACCGAGAAGGAAATGACATATGAGATGTGGGAGGCTCTCAAGAAATTGTACCAACATACTTCTGTGTAGAGAAGAATGCTACTTGAGAATTAGCTGAGGTTGTATCAGATGAAGAAGGGAGAACCGATTAACACCTTCCTCGGAGGACTGAATGAGATCCGAGATTAGTTGACTGCTATAGAAGCCACGCCAGATCAGGAGTTGATGGTGAGGACAACCCTGAATTTTGTCTTAGAAGACTGGGACGTATTTGTATAGAGTATACTGGCAAGAGGGACTCTCCCACCTTGGGAGGAGATGTGGGCGGCTCTTCACCAGGAAGAGATCAGACGGTAATCGAAGACAGGTAGCAGTAGGAAGGGGATCAAAGTCAAATAGGAGGAGGAAGATGTTGCCCTAGCATCTGAGGGAAAGCAGGAAAAGCAGCAGAAGAAGGATCTCTCCAAGATCAAGTGCTTCCATTGTGGGGAGTTAGGTCATTATGTGACCCAATGTCCAAGCAAGAAGAGTAAGGGAGAGTCTTTCGAGACTAAGGCAACACCATTATGGGTAGAGAAGGAAGTTTTGACAGACGATAACTGTGCCATGAGTGCACACGTGCCACTTGAGTGGAAGTGGGGAGGCATCAAGCTGTAGTTAGGTGGACTACAGGCGATGAGGGGCAGGATCCTCAAGGTACCTAGCCTCTTGGATTAGACCTTGCTACGGGAGCCCCAGAGAGGAGTAGCAAGACTAGCTGAGTCAGATAGAGATGGATGTAGATGGAGTAGTAGAGAGACCTACAGTGCAAGAGTCCCGAGACAATGCGAGGCTAGTAGGTTGCAGCAGTGTGAGAGGCACGGGAGTGTTGCACCAATGAAGGATGGCATAGAGAGGTGTGCAACGGTGCGAGATGTAGGGAGTTATTGTAGCGGTGCAGAGGTCAGAGAGGGAGCACTTGTTAGTGACAGAGGGAGCTTCAACATCAGGAGGGTCTCTAGCCCAACAGAGAGGTCAGAGTGGGAGATTAGTTACTTACTTCTCAGTAACTGGGTTGCAGTGCAGTAGTGGGAAACATAATGCAACATGATGAGAGGAGGTGTAGTGCGGATGCAGTGATGGGAGAAAGGACCAGCAACAACATGGATGCAGAGGGAGCTGTCGTACAGATGCAGCAGTGGTAGTGGCAGAACCATGGGTAGTAGTACGGGATACAACAGTGTAGAGGATGGTGGGCAGTAGGCCTATCATCAACACAGGGACTGATGCCGGATGATAAGAGTAATACTGAGTGAGGAGTATTGCTAGAGCACAATCGTCGCTAAGAGGGAGTGTTGATTTGGGTTAGCATTGTATGTGCTCTAGCCACGAAATTTGGTGGAGAGGTTGGGGCGCATGATATCTCCAATACCCAGAAAGGGTTTGGGCAGATTTGAAACAGTTAAGGAGATATTAAAATAATTAATATTTTTAATGCAGTCCCTAAGTCTAAACTTAGGGAAAATAAAATATTAATGTGTATTAATATGAAACTGTGTTAGAATGGTCCAAAAGATATGAATCAAGCTAGATCTAATCTTAGCAGTTGATTAGGGACTTAATCTCAGCCGTTGATATATCAACGAGAAAAGTATAAGAGGAGGCTTGAGGGTCACTTGGAGAGAACACCAGAGTGATCAGTGATTTTATTCTCTAGAGTAGGGTTTGCTAAGAGAGATAGAATTAGTGATCAAGAGTTGCAACTGAGGGGCATTGAGTACAGAGAGACAAAGAGGCAGAGATACTACTGGGAGAGCAGCGTAGTAGCCAGGAAGAGTGACACAGAGCTAGCCAGAGCTCACACAGATGCAGCCAGGAGCTGCACAGAGCCTAAGAGAGGCTAGCGTTGTTGACGTAGAGGGTCAGAGGGCTGACGCAAACCCATTTGGGGTGACACAGGGCCAATGCTGGGCAGAGAGGGGCTGACGCAGTCTAGAGAAGGTTGACGCTGGGGTTTTTGGGGTAGTTTTGTGTTGAGGAGCTACTGGAAGGTTTATCTGGGGTTTCAGCCAAGAGATTTTTCTCAAACTGAGAGGTATTACTGCTAAGGAAATTCTCTGTTGGGTAGGCCAGTTTTGACACCCATATTGTACTCTGAAATTGATTAATAAGAAAACCCTCAGATAGCTACATCGATTTTCCCACATTGGGTTTTTCCGGGGACCTTGGTCTAAACATAATGGTGTCATATGGTGTGATTTTTTCTATTTCCTTCAGTTGTTGATTTGTAATATGTTGAGCATGCACTAGTGTTTATTTTCGATATTTACATTGTAAATAACTTGTTAAGTAACATAACAAGTAGGTAGGAATAAATCAGGTAAAGTGCATGGAGGGTTTCCAACTAAGTAGAGTTAGAAACTTCAACAGTTTCAAAAAACGTTCTAAGACCAGGTACAGTTAGAACACACTCAGGGGGAACTCAAAGTATGAAAATTTAGTATTCCACTTTTCGTACGTGGATCATATGAAGACAAGACGCATATATACACGAGTTTGAAACTACATAGTCGCATATATGTTGGTTTGAAGAAAAAACAGTCAGACGAAATCAGGAAAAGGGTATGATATGGTTCAATCAATGATCAATTGTATTTTTTATCTTGATGATTGATGATTACAGTCTGTTGTTGTTATTTAGAAGTTATTTTGACCCAAATAAGTTATTTATGACTTGATGTATAACTAGTTGATGACGAGGCCTTGATGATTCTTACTAATATATGCAATGATCATATCTGACAGTGAACAATTGGCACAGGTTTAGGGGGAGTATATGCTATGCCTCTAAGAATAAATTGTTGGCATTATGTTTAGAAGTGTTTGGTACGTAATGATTCTTGTCAATGATGAGGATGCCTATGTTGCTGAAGTGTTTAAATGATGCATATAGTTATGTTGCTTACATGGTGATCTTCATGAGTTCAAGGAAAAGTACAAAGCTTTAGTACACAACTTCATTATTTGATGATGATAAGTGTCACTCATCTCTATTATGCTGTTGTCATTATGTCTTCAAGGATGCATATATTTCATATGGTGCGGTTATGAATAAGGATTCCTATAGTTCGTTGCTCTCACCAAGTATATCGTTTGAGGATTGTTGCTCTTGATGGTATCAAGAAAGTTTGGCAAGTGACTGTGAGCTCATGGTTTTCTTTTCACATTGATGAGAAGCTAGATACATATTTCTATCACTATGCTGGATACATGGATGATTTCTTAAGTTGTGATGTTGGTATAAAATATCCTCTTGTATGAAGAAAATTGGCCAAGAGAATGGTGTTATTGCAAGTTTCATGAAAACATGGTTATATGGAGATGTGGCTTACTTAGTCACATAATGATGATGACTTATTTCTTTACGATGATAGTTTTGGTTCTCACTTATGTTTATCATGGTTGATGCTTATCAGATGTGGGATGTTGGAAAACTCCCTAGTAGTGATACATGATTGATATTTTGAGGATTTTTGTGAAAAGAACATGTAGTTCCTGCTACAATGATTTGATGATGATGTTATGGTCATGGATGATGACTATGGTTCTTTCACATATATATGATATGATGTGAATGGTTTTATATTACTTCTTAAAGATATGACACATGCTTAGGTTATTCATGGAAGGCTATGTTAAGGCTTTTTCTACTAAGGAAACAGAGCAAGTTTATCTTGATAAGATGAAGAGGATGAGATGATATCTATATGCAACATACTTAGTCACAGGTTGATGATATTAAAGCTACATTGACTTATCTTGCAAATTGATGATGGACATATACATGTTGTTGTTCTTGATGATGCTGATAGATGCTTATGGTGCAGATCATATATGGTGTGTGATAGTTGTTAGTAACTATCATGATCTTGTTTAGGTCTTTCGTATTTGTTATAAATTTCATTTATATCATTTGATGAAAAGGTCATGTAAAGACCGATGGTGTAATAATATGTCTCTTTCTGTTATAGTCTATTATGGAAGGGTCCTTTTGGACACATGATGTAATTTGTACCCCCACTATGCATGGGAAGGATGATGTAATAATTGCAATTTTTAGTTATGAATGAAGATTTGATGTATCCCCACTTGGTTGAATGATTGATGTATGTATGAGTCATTCGTGATAGGAAGGTCATACTCAGTCAATTCATAGAGTCATGTACTTCATTTTTCATTCCTTAGAGATTTCAACATGTGCTCAGGAGGAGTTTGATAAGAGAATTCAACATGTTCCTAGGGGGAGCACGTTCAATGTTCATATTCAATCATTCAGATATGAAAGTCTTCATTTAAAATTGGTCAGCATTTTTCCCTTGACGTCAAAGGGGAGAGTAGCTTGGTGTTTGGAGAGAAGCTTGATATTTTGAAAAGCTTGGTGCTTGTCATGATGTTATTTAGGGGTTGTGGTGACCAAACACCAAAGTGGTTTCCATCAAGTCCAATGTGGTAGATTGTTGGCATTATGATGCATGTGTTGTCCTTGATGGAAAATAACTTGCAACAAAACAAGCATATGGTAACTAGATGAATCTACAGGTTAGATCAGAGGAGACAGAATGATGGAACAGAATAATGGGTGAAAGGTTTATGGATCAAAATTAGAAGCTTGATACAGGAAATTGTTGGCATTATGAATTAGGTGTTGTCCTTGATGGAAACCTACCTGATGAGTTTTCCTTGATGACAACCTATTTGATGGATGGACTACTTGATAAAGGTATAAACAAGATGCATGGCAGTTATGTTTATAGATGTGAAAAAATGCAGGGTAGTTCATAGGAATCAATTCATAAATGGTAAAGTGATTGCAAACTCACACTGTAACAGGTCAATTCAGAGGTAACAGAGTAATGACACAAAAGAACAAGATGATGGGACAAAGGATTACAGATCAAAATCAAGAAATTGAGGAAAGATAATTTTTTAAGTTGTATACGTTGTTTCACTTAGTCCAAGTCGCATATACAAGTGGGTACATATAATAAAAAGGGTGTACATGATGGAAAATTAAGGTTAAAGAATGCCAAGTGTCCATACCATAGTATTATCCCACAATATTGAGTGGAATAATGGTTACCTGATCCCGTCTAAGATGACCATAGGTTCTAATTATTTTTTTGGTCCATGGTATTGACAAAGTTTCTAAGTATATAAGGAGGAGAAGTTCAAAGGGCTAAATGGGAAAGAAAAAGGCTTTTTCAGTTGTGAGGGCTATGGTTATGATATAGATCTGAAACATCTTATGCACCCTTGGATACAATGTTGGATCAGGATCATGAGATCTGAAATGACTTATCATTGCATGATCTCATAATGGATAGTATAGATTTGAGTGCTAACACATGTTTTATCCTTTAAATGATCTAAGTATATCTGAAGTTTTGAAAAGTTGTGAAGTTATAAGTCATTATTTGCAGATCTATACACAGGTTCAACTCGGTGAAGTTGTGTATACGCGTGTATTTGGAACTTCCAAGTAACCTATGTAGAGGAAGGGCTTGTTATTCAGAAATGATTGATCTTTTTGATTAGTGCTCCTATTTTACTGCTATTTACCAATGATGTCTTCATTAGATCTGAAGTTAGACTAATTGTATAAGGAGATTGAGTCTGGGTGACTGATTGATTGAGTAAGAAGGGTAATCTTTGCTGCTATTTGTTTAGAACTATGTTATATGATAGTAGATCTTCAGAATATCTTTGGTTAGTACAATTTTGGTTCAGAAGTTTTATGATTTGGTATCTTTAGATGTATATGCAGGATGAGTTATAGAAAATAGCATATACATGGAGGTTGTCCTCATTGAAGTAGCATATACATTCCGACATATGATTTTTGAGGTTACAGTTGGTTCTAGTTATTGATGCAATGTTCCGAGTTCAGTGTTGTGTACTGATTACAGTGATCTCACTGTTCTAGTTGACTGGTTGAATTTTGATTAAGTGTCAGTTCATTGGGTTTTGAGAGAAAGGTTGATTCAGTTGTACCATAAATTGATGATTCGGTGATTAGTTGTGTCAGAGGTTTCAGTGTTATTTGATTCAGTTGTGTCAGAAGTTTCAATTATTGGTTGATTCAAAAATTGATGATTGGGTTTCAGTTATGTGAGAGTTTAATGTTTGGTTTTCAGTGATTGATTGATTCACATATGTCAAAGATGGATGACTGTGTTACAGTGATGAGTTACAGTTTGATTTTTGATATTGAGCTTAAGTGTTGTTAATGGGTCCAAACTAAAAATTTGGTGAAACATGGCCTACAAGTTATGATGTGTTGAAGTAGGTGGATCCAGTCTGAAAATTTGATGAAACATGGTCCATGGAGGATGTTAAGGGTTGGAGCCTTCAATGAGGAAGCTGAAGCTTCTTGCCAGCAGTAGTTGGTGATTACATCAGGGGGTTGGAGCTCCCCTCCAATAGCAGTTTGATAATGAGTGAAGGTTGTATCCTTTTCACGTTGGTGCTTGTGTACTGATACAATTCTATGCCAGTACAAGAACCAAGGGGTTGTAGCTCCCTTCCAATAGAAGTTAGAGAATGAGTGAAGGTTGTAGCCTTATCCAAGTGGGTTATTGCATACTTGTATGAGTCTGCACCATTACAAGATTGTAAAAAACTTTTTCTTTATATTAAAGAAGACAAATATGACAGTAGGTTGTAACTTTTTCTTTTGCTTGATTGGGTTTCCACCTTAAATCGTCGTGTTCATATGTGTTGCTTATGTGTGATGGTTTATTTTGTTATTAGAACACATGGTTACTATTTATCTATTGCTTAATAAAGTACTGATACACCAGTTGAAGTCCAACATATGATGAATTAACTCAATTATAAGTTCATTAGATACACGTTGGTTGTCTTAAGAAAAGTCGTGTACACACTTAGGCTCCTTTCAGTAATGTCGCATATAGAAGTCTGAATATGAATGTAAATCTGAATCACCTTAGAATGAAGATGAACAAGCAAAAGAATTACTAGGTACTAATTTTTGGTCCTCTGGTGATACATTCCTCTGTTCATGCAACATTGAAGATTTCAAATATTTGTAGAAAAAACCTGTTATCATTTAATAGCCAATGTTTCAGACTAACTAAGTGAGTCCATCATCAGGGCTGTAAATTGCATTTTGAGAAGAGAGAGTGTGAATGCTTGGAGCAATTAATAGTTAATAGTTGATATTTTGATGATTTTTATTGTTGCCTTTTTATTTTAATTGATTATCATTTAATGATTAATTTAAGTATGCTTGATTTTGATCTCTGGTTAATTAGGAATGTTATATATAAATGTCTAGTTTATAATTAATATTATATATAAATGTTTGGTTGTTGTTTAATGATTAATTTAACGCAAAAATTAAAAAGATATCAAATATTAATAACTTATTATTATTTAAAATTAATGTTATTAATGTTGGTTTATATATGTAGTTTTTTAGGTAATTGTATTAAAATTAGAGAACTAATAATTATGCTTAGGACTAATATTAATATTTATATGTGAATGTTTATTGTTAATAATATCTATAAATGTCCTTTTTAATGATTAATTTTAATAGTTTTAAAAGATTAATAACTTATTATTATTTTAAAATTAAGTTATTAACGAAGGTTTATTAATCTACTTTTTTTTTTTTATTAAATAGAGTGAATTAAAAAGTAGGCTTTTAATTAATATTAATTTAAACACGCTTGATTTTGATTTCTTGTTTATTATAAATATTATATATAAATGTCTAGATTATTATTAATATTATATATAAGTGTTTGTTGTTGTTTAATGATTAACTTAAAAGCATATATAAAAAATTAAAAGTTATAAAAGATTAATAACTTATTATTATTTTAAAATTAATGTTATTAATGTTGGTTTATTTATGTAGTTTTTTAGGTAATTGTATTAAAATGAGTGAATTAAAGAGGTAAGCTATTAATTATGATTAGGATTAATATTAATATTTATATATGAGTGTTTATTATTATATATATATATCTATATATAAATGTATTTTGTTGTTTAATGATTAATTTAAAAGCATATATCAAAATTTTTTATAATAGTTTTAAAAGTTTGATAACTCAATTAATTATGATTAGGATCATATTTATATAGGAATGTTTATTAATAGATAAATTATGTTTTATTTTATTCTTAGTAAGGGTTTCCAAGAACTACTTAGTTTTAGACCATCATCTTTGTTCATGTTGTTTGATGATTTCTCTATTTCAATGGCTTCTTTCACCCTTCTTTTTAAATAATGGTCTTCTTTGTGAATTAATTTAGCATGTTCCATGCAAATGTAGTGTGAGGAGGAATATGCATGTTCTGCCAAGGCTGATTTTTCTGACCTATTCTTTGCAATGTCATTTATGTGTTCTTTTAGCCTTATGCCCATAGATCTCCCTGTTTCACCTATATATACTTTCCCACATGAAAAAGGAATCGAGTATACTCCTTTGTGATTTTTCGGGTCAATTAAATCTTTGGCAGAATCAAGCATGTTTTTTATGGTGTTAGGGGGAGTGAATGCAACCATAATGTTATGCTTGGTGAGAATTCTAGCAATTTTGTCGGTGGTTCCTTTTATATAGGGTAAGAAGATTTTAGGGTTTTCGACAGGTTTTCTTTTTAAAGTTTTGGTTGTGGAGTTTTTAGTAGTTTTATGGATTATGTTTTCCTCATAAACATTATTTTTGAATACTTTGAATAGATAGTTAAGTTATTCTGATCCGTCCATTATGATAGTAGTGTTTCCTTTGTCAGCTTTTAAAATTATAATATTATTGTTTTTTCTGATGTTATTTAAAACTAAAGATTCATCTTTGGAAATGTTACGTGGAGGAGGCTTGGCTCTTCTGAGGATTTTGGCAACATCCTGTCTTATTTCTTCTGCAACATCTTGATCTGTGTTCTTGATAGCGACTTCAATGTTTCTTATGACATCATTTATGGGGATTTTTGTTGGAGATATGGCATAGTTTAATCCTTTTTCAAGCAATGATTTCAAGTGATCATCAAGAACCAGCTGAGATAGGTTGAAAACTGTAGAGTTTTTGTTTTTTAGGTTTCCAGTTCTTACTTATGCTGCCAAGGGAGAATGGGCATGGGTTCTATTAATTAAATTAATATTAATTAATAGCCTACTTTTTAATTCACTCTATTTGATACCGAAAAAAAAACTACATTAATAAACATTCATTAATAACATTAATTTTAAAATAATAATAAGTTATTAATCTTTTAAAACTATTAAAATTAATCATTAAAAAAGACATTTATAGATAATATTAACAATAAACATTCATATATAAATATTAATATTAGTCCTAAGCATAATTAATAGTTCTCTCATTTTAATACAATTACCTAAAAAACTACATAAATAAACCAACATTAGTAACATTAACTTTAAATAATAATAAGTTATTAATATTTGATATCTTTTTATTTTTTGATATATGCGTTAAGTTAATCATTAAACAACAACCAAACATTTATATATAATATTAATAATAAACTAGACATTTATATATAACATTTTTAATAAACCAGAAATCAAAATCAAGCATACTTAAATTAATCATTAAATGATAATCAATTAAAATAAAAAGCCGACAATAAAAATCATTAAACTATCAACTATTAACTATTAATTGCTCCAAGCATTCACGCTCTCTCTTCTCAAAATGCAGATTACAGCCCTGATGATGGACTCACTTAGTTAGTCTGAAACGTTGGTTATTAAATGATAACAGGTTTTTTCCACAAATATTTGAAATCAACCAACCTGTCTAAAGTCACTCTTTAACAACATTGAAGATAATGAATGTGACAGTGAAACAACTGAATTTGCTCTTATAGGTGAAAGTGAAAGAAATCTAATAGATGCAGAAGTTAAAAGGCTCACAGCTAAAATTAGAGATCAACAAGATCTATTTGATAAAAGGGAATGTACCTACAAAGAAGACGTTACCAAGTTAAAAACTCAGTTGGAGGAAGGAAACAAAATAAGGAAATAGTACAAGGAAAAGGAAGATCAATGTTAAAGGCTGCGGGATGAAGTGACATCATTGAGAAATGGAGTGAATGAAAAGGATACAACAACCAAGGAAATGAAAGAAAGAACCAGTTACTGTGAGTGTCTTGAAGCTGAGGTCATGTCTCTAAAAGAATATCTTGAAAATTCAAATAAGTAGAATGAAGAACTACTTTAAGCATTCCAAGAACAAGAAAATGAGATTCTCAAATTAAGACAACAAGTGGAAGAAGGAAGAAAAGTTGAAGAAATCATGAAAAAGAAGTATCTGGAAAAGAAAGAGAAATATCAGGTTGAGGTAAATATCCTAAAAGGTAAATTAGAAGAAAAGGATAAACTTTTACGATTTCAACATAGTACTCAGATTTTGGATAATATTCTTAGTAGTCAAAGGTCTCCTGCCATCAAATCTAGTCTTGGTTTTCATGAAAATTTTAAAGGTGCATCTAGCTCACAAACTGAGGTAAGGAATTCCAATGCAAAATATGAAATGTTCAACAGGGAAATAAGAAGTCAACCCCATCAACAGCCAAGGAAATAAAGTCTTCAAAGAAAATCATTTAATCCTAACTATAGAATATCTAATCGATTCTTTCCTCTGATCAATAATGTTGAATGTTCTATATTTCATAATTTTGGACATGTTGCACCGAGATGCAGAAGTAGAATGTTTCAGGAGAATAACTATCTCAGAGAAAGAGCATCAGCTTCTAGGTGCTTTAAGGGATATTGTTTTTCTTGCAATATGTTTGGTCACAAAGCCATTCCTTGCTATAGAAGGAATATGAAGCATGTAAGATGTTATAATTGTAACAACTTTGCGCATATAGTGAAAGAATGTAGGGACAAGTCTATGGATTTCCATAGACAATATGGTAAGCAATCAAATAAGCACATTTATATCAGAAAATCTAAAAAAGATGAATCCACCAAGAATCAAGAAAAGGAAGATTAGATAAGGTGTGATATTGCTCTCTGCTCATTCAAAGATGAATATGATATTGGATGTGCTCATCACATGAATGGAGATACGAGAAAAATTGAGTCTTTGATGAAGAACCATCATGGTAATGATATTCTTGGAACTGATGTTTCAGCAAAAGTTCTGGGACCACGTACAATCAGAATAGACTTAGGGGAAACTAAAAGTATGAAATTTCAATATTCCACTTTTTATACGCGGATCATATGAAGACAAGTCGCATATATATGTGAGTTCTAAATTGCACAGTCGCATATACGTTGTTTTGAGGAAGAAACAATGGGACGAACTTTGGAAAATGATCTGATATGGTTCAGTCAATGATCAACTGCCTTTTCTATCTTGATGATTGATGATTACAGTCTGTTGATGTCATTTAGAAGTGATTTTGACCCTCATAAGTTGTTAATGAATTGATGTATAATTGGTTGATGATGATGCCTTGATGACTCTTACTAACATATTGAATGATCAAATTTGATAGTGGAAAGTTGGCACAGGTTCAGGGGGAGCATATGTTATGCCTCTAATAATGCATTGTTGGTATTATGTTTAGAAGTGTTTGGTACATAATGATTCTTATCAATGATGAGGATGCTTATGTTGCTGAATTCTTTAAATGATGCATATAGTTATGTTGCTTATAGGTGTTCTTCATGAGTTCAAGGAGAAGAACAAAGCTTGAGAACACAACTTCATTATTTGATGATCATAAGTGTCACTCATATCTGTTATGTTGTTGTCATTATGCCTTCAAAGATGCATAAATTTCATATGGTGTAGTTATGAATGAGGATTCTTATAGTTCTGGGCTCTCACAAGGTATATTGTTTGAGGATTGTTTCTCTTGATGGTATCAAGAAAGTTTGGAAAATAATTGTGAGCTCATGGTTTTCTTTTCACATTGATGAGAAGCTAGATACATATTTCTATCACTATGCTAGATACATGGATGATTTCTTAAGTTGTGATGTTGGTATAAAAGATCCTCTTGTATGAAGAAAATTGGCCAAGAGAATGGTGTTATTGCAGGTTTCATGAAGACATGGCTATTTGGAGACATGGATTACTTAGTCACATGATGATGATGACTTCTTATTTTATGATGATAGGTTTGGTTCTCACATATGTTTATCATGGTTTATGTTTATTAGATGTGGGAAGTTGGAAAATTCCCTAGTAGTGATACATGGTTTATATATTAAGGATTGTTGTGAAAAGAACATGTAGTTCCTTCTACGGTGATTTTATGAGGAGGTTATGGTCATGGATGATGACTATGGTGCTTTCACATATATATGATATGATGCGAATGGTTTTGTATTACTGCTTGGAGATATGATATATGCTAAGTTGATTAATGGAAGGCTATGTTAAGGCTTTTTCTACTAAGGAAATGGAGCAAGTTGATCTTGATAAGATCAAGAGGATGAGTTGATATATATATGCATCATACTTAGTCATAGGTTGATGATATTAAAGCTACATTGACTTACCCTGCAAACTGATGATGGACATATACTGGTTGTTATTCTTGATGACGCTGACAGATGCTTATGGTGTAGATCATATATGGTGTATGATAGTTGCTAATAACTATCATGATCCTGTTCAGGTCTTTGGTCTTTGTTATAATTGTCATGTATATGATTTGATGAAAAGGCCACGTAAAGTCCTGTGGTGTAACAACATGTCTCTTTTTGTCATAGTCTATTATGGAAGAGTCCCTTTGGACACATGATGTAAATGTTACCCCCATTATGCATGGGGAGGATGACGTAATAATTGCAATTTTCAGTCATGTATGAACATTTGATGTATCCCCACTTAGTTGGGTGATTGATGTATGTATGAGTCATTGGTGATAGGAAGGTCATACTCAGTTAATTCATAGAGTCATGTTCTTCATTTTTGATGCATCAAAAATTTCAACATGTGCTTAGGGGGACTTTGATTAGAGAATTCAACATGTGCCTAGGGGGAGCATGATCAGTGTTCATATTCAGTACAAATATGGAAGTCTTCATTTAACATTGGTTAGCCTTTTTCCCTTGATATCAAAGGGGGAGAGTAGCTTGGTGTTTGGAGAGAAGCTTGATGTTTTGAAAATATTTGTGCTTATCTTGATGTTATTTACAGCTTTTGGTGAACATACACCATAGTGGTTGCCATCAAGTCCAAAGGGGGAGATTGTTGGCATAATGATGCATGTGTTGTCCTTGATGGAAATTCACTTGTAACAGAACAAGAATATGTTAACTAGATGAATCTACAAGTTAGATCAGAGGTGACATAATGATGGAACAAAATAATGGGTGAAAGGTTTACGGATTAGAATCAGAAGCTTGATACGAGAAATTGTTGGCATTATGAATTAGGTGTTGTCCTTGATGGCAACCTACCTGATCCATTGTCCTTAATGACAACCTATTTTATGAATGGACTACTTGATAAAGGTATAAATAAGATGCATGGTAGTTGTGTTTACATATGTGACAAAATATAGGGAAGTTCAGAGGAATGAGTTCAGAAATGATAAAGTGATGGCCACTCACATTGTAGCATGTCAATTCATAGGTAATAGAGTAATGGCATAGAAGGACAGGATGATGAGACAAAGGATTATAGATCAGAATCAAGAAATTAAGGAAATAGAATGTTTTAAGTTGTATACACTATTTCACCTTGTCCAAGATGCGTATGCATGTGGGTAAATATAATAAAAAAGCACGTATGGGATGGAAAATTAAGGTTAAAGAATAACCAGGGTCCATACCATAGTATTAGCACACAATATTGAGCAGAATAATGGCTACTTGATCCTGTCTAAGAAGACCATAGTTTCTAAGTGCTGTTTTGGTCCATGGTATTGACAAAGGCTCTAAGTATATAAGGAGGAGAAGATCAAAGGGCTAAATGGGCAAGAAAAAGGATTTTTCATGAATATTTCTATCTGAAGAATATTTTGAGTTGTAAGGGCTATGGTTATGATATAGATCTGAAACACCTTGTGAACCCTTGGATACAATGTTGGATCAGGATCATGAGACCTCAAATGAATTATCATTGTATGATCTGATAATGGTAGGCTAGATTTGAGTGCTAAAACATGTTTTATCCTTTAAATGCTATGATATGGGTATATCTGAAGTCTTCTAAAGCTGCGAAGTTATAACTCATTATTTGCAGATCTTTACGTAGGTTCGCCTCGGTGAAGGCACATATACACGTGAATTCGACACTTCCAAGTAGTGTGTGCAGAGGAAGGGCTTTTTGTTCAGAAATGACTGATCTATCTGATCAGTGTTGCTATTTTACTATTGATTGTCAATGATGTTTTCATTAGACATGAAGTTAAACTAATTGTATAAGGAGATTGAGTCTGGATGACTGATTTATTGAGTAAAAAGGGTGATAGTTGTTGCTATCTGTTTAGAACTCCATAATATGATAGTAGATTTTCATAATGCCTTTGGTTAGTACAATTTTGGTTCAGAATTTTTATGATTCATATATCGAGAGGTATACGTAGGTTGAGTTACAGAAATTCGCGTACATGCAAGTTGTCCTCACTAAAGTGGCATATACATTCTAACATATGATTTTTGAGGTTACATTTGGTTTCCGTTGTTGATGTAGTGTTCTACCTTCAGTGTTGTGTACTGGTTATAGTGATTTGATTGTTCCAGTTGATTGGTTGAATTTTGATTAAGTGTTGGTTGATTGGGTTTTGAGAGAAAGGTCGATTCAATTACAACAAAAATTGATGATGGGGTCATTCAGTTTTGTCAGAGGTTTAAGTGATTGTTTGATTTAGTTGTGTCACTAGTTTCAATGATTAGTTGATTTAGATATTGATGATTGGGTTTCAATGATAGACTAATTCAGATGTGTCAAAGATGAATGACTATGTCAAAGTGATGAGTTATAGTTTGATTTTTGATATTAAGCTTAAGTGTTGATAATGGGTCCTCTTGAAAATTTGATGAAATGTGGCCTACAAGTTATGATGTGTTGAAGTAGGTGGATCTAGTCAGAGAATTTGATGAAACATGGTCCATGGAAGATGATGAGGGTTGGAGCCTTCAGTGAGGAAGTCGAAGCTTCTTTCCAGTAGTAGTTGGTGATTAGATCAGGGGGTTGGAGCTCCCTTCTAGTAGTAGCTGGAGAACGAGTTAAGGTTGTAGTCTTTTGCAATTTTGTGCCTACGTACTGGTATAAGTTTACACTAATACAAGAACCAGGGGGTTGTAGCTCCCTTCCAGTAGAAGTTGGAGAATGCGTGAAGGTTGTAGCCTTCTGCAAGTGGCTACCTGCATACTGGTATGATTTTGTACCATTCCAAGATTGTAAAAAGCTTTTTCTTTATATTAAATAAGACAGAGACAACAACAGTACATGGTTTTCTCCCGCATTGGGTTTTCACCTTAAATCCTCGTGTTCATGTTGGTTTGAAGAAGAAACTATGGGATGAACTCAAGAAAAGGGTCTGATATGGTTCAGTCAACGATCAATAGTCTTTTCTATCTTGATGATTGATGATTACAGTTTTTTGATGTTATTTAGAAGTGGTTTAAACCCTCATAAGTGATGACATGATCTATAACTGGTTGATGATGATGCCTTGATCATTCTTACTGACATATGCAATGACCAGTTCTCACAGTGAACAATTGGCACAGGTTCAAGGGGAGCATATGATATGCCTCTAATAATGCATTGTTGGCATTATTTTTAGAAGTCATTGGTGCATAATGATTCTTATCAATGATGATGGTCCTTAAGTTGCTGAAGTGTTTAAATGATGCATATAGTTATGTTGCTTGCATGGTGATCTTCATGATTTCAAGGAAAAGAACAAAGATTGACTACACAACTTAATTATTTGATGATGATAAGTGCCAGTCATATTTGTTATGTTGTTGTCATTATGCCTTCAAAGATGCATAAATTTCATGTGGTGCAATTATGAATGAGGATTCCTATAGTTCTTGGCTCTCAATAGGTATATTGTTTGCGGATTACTTCCCTTGATGGTATCAAGAAAGTTACAAATGACTTTGAGCTCATGGTTTTCATTTCCCATTGATGAGAAGTTAGATACATATTTCTATCACTATGATGGATACATGGATGATTTATTAAGTTGTGATATTGGTATAAAAGATCCTCTTGTATGAAGAAAATTGGCCAAGAGGATGGTGTTATTGCAGGTTTCATGAAGACATGGCTATTTAGAGACATGGCTTACTTAGTCACATAATGATTATTACTTCTTACTTTTTGATGATAGGTTTGGTTCTCACATATGTTTATCATGGTTGATTCTTATCAGATGTGGGATGTTGGAAAAATTCCTAGTAGTGATACATGGTTGATATATTGAGGATTGTTGTGAAAAGAACATGCAGTTCCTTCTACGATGATTTGATGATGATGTTGCGTATATGGATGATGAATATGGTGCTTACACATATATATGATATGATGTGAATGGTTTTGTATTACTACTTGGAGATATGACATATGCTTAGTTGATTCATGGAAGGCTATGTTATGGCTTTTTCTACTAAAGAAATGGAGCAAGTTGATCTTGATAAGGTCAAGAGGATGAGTTGATATCTATATGCAGCATACTTAGTCACATGTTGATGATATTAAAGCTACATTGACTTATCTTGTGAAATGATGATGGACATATACAGGTTGTTGTTCTTGATGATGTTGATAGATGCTTATGGTGCAGATCATATATGGTGTATGATAGTTGCTAATAACTATCATGATCTTGTTTAGGTATTTTGTATTTTGTTATAATTTTCATGTATATCATTTGAGGACAAGGTCATGTAAATACCTATGGTGTAATAATATGTCTCTTTCTGCCATAGTCTATTATGGAAGAGTCCCTTTGGACACATGATGTAATTTGTACCCCCACAATGCATGGGAAGGATGATGAAATAATTACAATTTTCAGTCATGTATGAACATTTGATGTATCCCCACTTGGTTGGATGATTGATTTATGTATGAGTCATTGGTGATAAGAAGGTCATACTCAGTTAATTCATAGATTCATGTACTTCATTTTTCAGCCATCAGAGATTTCAACATGTGCTCAGAAGGAGTTTGATCATATAATTCAACATGTGCCTAGGGGGAGCATGATCAATGTTCATATTCAACAGTTCAGATATGCAAGTCTTCATTTAACATTGGTCAGCCTTTTTCCCTTGATGTCAAAAGGGGAGAGTAGCTTGGTGTTTGGAGAGAAGCTTGATGTTTTGAAAATCTTGGTGCTTTTCTAGATGTTATTTATAGGTTGTGGTGATCAAACACCAAATTAGTTGCCATCAAGTCCAAAGGGGGAGATTGTTGGCATTATGATGCATGTGTTGTCCTTGATGGAAACTCACTTGTAACATAAAAAGTATATGTTAACTAGATGAATCTACAGGTCAGATCAGAGGTGACATAATGATGGAATAGAATAATGGGTCAAAGGTTTACGGATCAGAATCAGAAGCTTGATACGAGAAATTGTTGGCATTATGAATTAGGTGTTGTCCTTGATGGAGACCTACATGATGCGTTGTCCTTGATGACAACCTATTTTATGAATGGACTACTTGATAAAGGTTTAAATAGGATGCATGGTAGTTGTGTTTACATATGTGACAAAATGCAGGGAAATTAAGAGGAATTAGTTCATAAATGACAAAGTGATGTAAACTCACATTGTAACAGGTCAATTCATAAGTAATAGAGTAATGGCACAAAAGAACAGGATGATGGGACAAAGGATTACATATTAGAATCAGGAAATTAAGGAAAGATAATGTTTTAAGTTGTATACATTGTTTCACCTAGTCCAAGTCACGTATACATGCAGGTACACAGAATAAAAAGCATGTATGGGTGGGAAAATTAAGGTTAAAGAATACCAAGGGTCCATACCATAGTATTAGCCCATAATATTGAGCGGAATAACGATTACTTGATCCTGTCTAAGAATACCATAGGTTCTAAGTGTTGTTTTCGTCCATGGTATTGACAAAGGCTCTAAGTATATAAGGAGGAGAAGATCAAAGGGATAAATGGGAAAGAAAAATGTTTTTTCATGAATACTTCTATCTAAAGTATATTTTGAGTTGTAAGGGCTATGGTTATGATATAGATCTAAAACATCTTGCACCCTTCTATACAATGTTGGATTCGGATGATGATACTTGAAATGACTTATCATTGTATGAACTGATAATGGATAGGGTAGATCTGAGTCCTAACACATGTTTTATCCTTGAAATGCTATGATCTGGGTATATCTGATGTCTTTGAAAAGATGCGAAGTTATAAGTGGATTTGGCACTTCCAAGTAGTGTATGCAGAGGAAGGGCCTGTTGTTCAGAAATGATTGATCTATCTGATTAGTGTTGTTATTTTACTGTTGTTTTTCAATGACGTCTTCATTAGATTTGAAGTTAAACTAATTGTATAAGGATATTGAGTCATGCTCACTGATTGATTGAGTAAGAAGGGTGATCTATGTTGCTATTTGTTTAGAAATCTGTAATATGACAGTATATCTTAATAATGTCTTTGGTCAGTACATTTTTGGTTTAGAAGTTTTATGATTCAGTATCTTTAGAGGTATACATAGGTTGAGTTACACAAAGTAGCGTATACAAGCAAGTTGTCCTCATTGAAGTAGTGTATACATTCTGACATATGATTTTTGAGGTTACAGTTAGTTCTGGTTGTTGATACAGTGTTCTGGGTTTAGTGATGTGTACTGGTTACAGTGATCTAACTGTTCCAGTTGATTGGTTGAATTTTTGATTGAGTGTCAGTTGAAAGAATGGTTGATTCTATTGTATCAGAAATTGATGATTGGTTGATTTAGTTGCTCTCAGAGGTTCCATTGATTGTTTGATTCAGTTGTGTCATAAGTTTCAATGGTTGGTTGATTCAGAAATTGATGATTGGGTTTTAGTTATGTCAGAGATTGATGATTCAGTTTTAGTGATTGATTGATTTAGATGTGTCAAATATGTATGACTGTATTACAGTGACGAGTTACAATTTTATTTTCTATATTGAGCTTAAGTGTTGTTAATGGGTCTAGTCTGAAAATTTGATGAAACGTGGCCTACAAGTTATGATGTGCTGAAGCAGGTTGATCCAGTCTAAAAATTTGATGAAACATGGTCCATGGAGAATGCTGGGGGTTGGAGCCTTCATTGACGAAGTCGAAGCTTCCTTCCAGTAGTAGCTGGTGATTAGATCAAGGGTTGGAGCTCCCTTCCATTAGCAGCTGGAGAATGAGTGAAGGATGTAGCCTTTTGCAAGTTGGTGCCTGCTTACTGTTACAAGTTTACGCCAATACAATAACAAAGGGGTTGTAGCTCCCTTCCAGTAGAATATGGAGAACGAGTGAAGGTTGTAGCCTTCTGCAGGTGGGTGCCTGCGTATTGGTATGAGTCTGCACTAGTACAAGGTTGTAAGACTATTTTTCTTTATATTAAAGAAGACAGAGACGACAACAACCAGTGATTTTATCTCACATTGGGTTTCCACATTAAATCTTGGTGTTCATGTGTGTTACTTATATGTGATGGTTTATTTTTTTATGACAACGCATTGTTATTGTTTTTCTAATGTTTAATAAAGTATTGATGCACTGGCTGAAGTCCAACATATGATGAATTAACTGAATTATAAGTTCATTGGATTTACACTGGTTGTCTTAAGAACAATTGCGTACACATGTGGGCTCCTTTCAGTAAAGTCGCATATACAAATCTGAATATGAACGTAAAATGTAATTGATTTGAAAATATTGATTCACCCCCCTCGCCACCCCCCCCCCCCCACCCTCCGCCCCCCACACTTAGTATTTTTGCCAACAATCGGTATCAGAGTGGGTCCTTTCGAAGAAGCTTGATCACTTGAAGGAGATCCGTCGAGACAATGTGAAAGAAGAAAAAGAAGAAAGCACCTCAAAAGAAGAAGATGTCTCAAAGGAACAATGATATCATGAGAGAATATTGGCTATTAGGTGGAAGCAATCATTCAAATTCAGAATCACCTCAAAATGAATATGAACAAGCAAAAGAATTATCAGGTACTAATTTTTGGTCCTCTGGTGATACATTTCTTTGTGCATGCAATATTGAAGATAATGAATGTGACATTGAAACAACTGGATTTTCTCCTATGGGTGAAAGCCAAAGAAATCAAATAGAGGCCGAAGTTAAAAGGCTCATAGATAAAATTATAGATCAACAAGATCTATTTGATAAAAGGGAATGTACCTACAAAGAAGAGGTTACCAGGTTAAAAACTCATTTGGAGGAAGGAAACAAAATAAGGAAGCAGTACAAGGAAAATGAAGATCAATGTGAAAGGACGCAGGATGAAGTGACATCATTGAGAAATGAAGTGAATGGAAAGGATACAACAACCATGGAAATTGAAGAAAGAACCCATTATTGTGAAGGTCTTGAGGCTGAGGTCGTCTCTCTAAAAGAAGATCTTGAAAATTCAAATATGCAGAATGAAGAACTACTTCAGGCATTTGAAGAATAAGAAAATGATATTCTCAAATTAAGAAAACAAGCGGAAGAAGGAATAAAATTTGAAGAAATCATGAAGAAGCAGTATCTGGAAAAGGAAGAGCAATATCAGGTTGAGGTAAATATCCTAAAAGGTAAATTAGAAGAAAAGGATAAACTTTTACGATTTCAAGATGGTACTAATATTTTAGATAATATTCATAGTAGTCAAAGGTCTCTTGCCATCAAATTTGGTCTTGGTTTTCATGAAACCGTTAAAGGTGAACCCAGCTCACAAATTGAGGCAAGGAATTCTAACGGAAAATATGAAATGATCAACAAGGAAATAAGAAGTCAATGCCATCAACAACCAAGGAAAGAAAGTCTTCAAAGAAAATAATTTACTCCTAACTATAGAAGATCTAATCAATTATTTCCTCTTATCAATAATGTTGAATGTTCTATATGTCATAAATTTGGACATGTTGCAGCCAGATGCAAAAGTAGAATGTTTCAATCTAATAACTATCTCACAAAAATATCATAAGATTTGAGGTACTTTAAGGGATATTGTTCTTCTTGCAATATGTTTGGTCACAAATCCATTGATTACTATAGAAGTTATATGAAACATATAAGATGTTATGCTTGTAACAAGTTTGGGCATATAGTGAAAGAATGGAGGGACAAGTGCATGGATCACTGTAGACATATGTTAAGCAATCAAATAAGAACATTTATATCATAAAATATGAAAAAGATGAATCCACCAAGAATTAAGAAAAGGAAGATCAGATATGGTGTGATCTTGCTCTCTACTCATTCGAAGATGAAGATGATAGTGGATGTACCCATCACATGACTAGAGACAAGAGAAAAATGGAGTCTCTGATGAAGAACCATCATGGTAATGATATTCTTGGAACTAAGGTTTCAACGAAAGTTCTAGGACCAGGTATAGTAAGAACAGACTCAGGGGAAACTGAAAGTATGAAATTTCAATATTCCATTTTTCATACGCAAATTGTATGAAGGAAATCTGTCTATATATGCGAGTTCGAAACTACACATTCAGTTATATGTTGGCTTGAAGAAGAAACAGTGGGAAAAGCTCAAGAAAAGGGTTTGATATGATTCAGTCAATGATCAATTGTCTTTTCTATCTTGATGATTGATGATTACAGTCTGTTGATGTTATTTAGAAGTTATTTTGACCCTCATAAGTTGTTGATGACTTGATGTATAATTGCTTGATCATGATGCCTTGATCATTCTTACTGACATATGCAATGATCAGATCTGATAGTGAACAGTTGGCACATGTTTAGGGGGAGCATATGCTATGCCTCTAATAATGCATTGTTCGCATTATGTTTAGAAGTCTTTGGTACATAATGATTCTTATCAATGATGAGGATTCTTATGTTGCTGAAGTGTTTAAATGATGCATATATTTATGTTCCTTACATGGTGATATTCCTGACTTCACGGAAAATAAAAAATCTTGAGTAGACAACTTCATTATTTGACGATGATAAGTGTCACTCATCTCTATTATGTTGGTGTCATTATGCCTTCAAAGATGCATAAATTTCATATTGTGCAATTATGAATGAGGATTCCTATAGTTCTTGTCTCTCACAGTATCTTTGTATTGAGCAAGAGCATATTTTGACATTATTGGAATTAGGCACCTTTATTATTTCAATTAATGAGCAATACAAAGATCTTTTCTTAATCACGTTTTGAGTTTTATCAGCAGTAACTTTTGGAGGCTTTGGGCCCAGTCACTAGAAGATTCCCTGCTCCTTTATGTTATAACTATTTCCTTATTTCCTACAATTCTTTATTACTGTTCTTTTATAGAATCAAGTTATTCTTTATATCTGCATTTGAAATAGATTTTTAACATTGTTTCAAAAATGTTGCACTTTTAATGAATTGTGTCGAATAATTTGAGTGTTACGATTTATTGATGCTCTTTCCAATTCATGCTCAAGATTAAAGTAGTTACTCATTGTTTATTACTGTAGTGATTCTTTCCATTTACTAGATTAGAGAGTAGCCCATTAGATATGGTTTTTTTTAATGCATATACTTGAAATTCATTTCCATTGCACAACAGTTATGATATATTTAGTTTTGTGGTTTGAGTTGTCTTTGATTGAACTTTGAGATTTAAGGATTTGTTAATACTTTCTTGCAACGACTTGATGCAATATTAGACTCGTTTAGTTATGTGATAGCCTATGACTTATATTGAAAAGATAGTGGTGACATCCTTGAAATAAACAGACGAATCCCAGGTTGATAATGTAATGTAGGAATTTAGATTGAACTAAATAGTCATCTTAGTGCACTAAAATTTTTGCACCGTTACCAGGGAGGTTGTCAAAGATAATAGTTAATTTGTGTCTCTGAAGGGAATTGGGTATGGAAAATGGGAGGTAAGAACATGCGTACTTAGCAAGCAAAAAGCTTACTCCTATCTCCCACTCTCAGAAGATACATAGATGAATGACTAAGGGAAAAATGATACCAATAGATCATAAAACACTACCAAAAACCACGAAAGCCCAGGGATCGGCTACCCTTGGGAGACCAACCTTCATAGATGAAATCATTTAGAAAGATGAATCTCGGGCATCGGTAGGAGCCTAGACAGTATCTCAAAAGGGCTCTACTTCGATCCCTCAAGCAGCAGAATCACCAACTGTAGCTTATGCCGAGATCCATAGCAAGACTGAAGGATCCGAGAAAAGTTTCCAAAGTCCAAATCACCAATACTCTAGTCCTTCACAAGAGGGAAAATCATGCAATTTAAGAGAAGGAGAGGGAGAAACTACTGGAGCTGCTAAGGTAGAGCCATAGTTGTCTCAACTAGGATCTGTTGTGGTTCTAGATCTGAGCAGTGTAGTAAAGCGACTTCGAATTGAGAGTACCCCACTTACTCAGATAGCACCCCCTGAAGTCCCTAAAGGATATTGGAACATCTTCGACCAAATGGCGAATTAACCACTGCAAGGCCAGACCTCAATGTTGGAATATCGCATCATCAACCCAGTAGCCAATGCCCTGATGAAAGCTATTCCCTTGCAAAATATTGCAACCTTTGATGGAATGACCACAGAGGATCCAGATGCTTTTTTATTCGAGTTTGACATCCCGTGCAGAGGTTATGATTACACCACCGATCCTCAAAAATTGAATTTTTTCCCCTCTACCCTAAAAGGAGAAGCTTTGTGGTTGTTTATGGGTTTAGGCGGATGCACTATTAACTCTTGGGATGACATGAAAACTTATTTTCTCACGAAATATCAGGACTACTGTAGGACTAGGGAATTAAAAGATGAAATATTTAAAATGTCTACAAATGATAATGAAACTCTAAAGGAATATGTCGAATAGTTTCAGTACAATTTGCAGAGATCCCCTCACTCCACATTACCATAAGCAGTATTGAAAACCATATTAACAAAAGGGATGAAAGAAGAATGGATAGAAACCTTAAATATGACGGGGAAGGGATACATTTGTCAAGAAGATTATGATGAAATTGTTCGATTGTGTATCAGGTGTTTGGGAGGTAGCACACACACCAGGTCAGGAAGCCGAGACTCCATGACTAGAGGAAGCAAATCGCCCAGTGGAGGTGTGACAAGAGTAGAAATCTCTAACCTCCTGGAAGACTTCAAGACAAACATATTAGGCACAGTGACTACATAGTTAGATGTCTTACATGCTAGACAGAGACAAGCTGAGGAAGAATAGACGCTAGCCATATTTTTTGCATGATGCTGAAAGAAGCACAGTCAACGGGAATGTCCTTTGGATATGATCCATACATGCTCTATATGCACCAAGGACCATGCCACGGATCAGTGTCCATTACTTCTAGGGCTAAAAAAAGTATTCAAGGAAGCTAAAGAAGGAACAAAGCCAACATACTTAATGGCACAATGTCGAAAATGGCAAGCATGGTCCTGAGGTATGCCATAAGACCCATCCTTGATTTTTCTTACGCAATATCATCCACAACAAAATCTTGGAACATCATAGCAAGGTTGACCACCTTTCTCCACCTAGCAATCCCAATAGTACCCCATGTCACCCTGGTCGAACTAGGCCTTCCTAGGAGATGGCTGGCCAAATCTGCAATGCTATGCCCCTTTCTGGAAAAGTTCAACCAGTAATCCTTACTCTTCACAGTGGGCTGCTTCCACCTCATAGAACCCGAATTGGCCTAAAACCTGCCAGCGCCCCATGGAGATGAGAAATTTACCCATGGGAGTAGGTTCTAAAACTCAACCCACATTGTCTAGTCCATTTCAAAACCCTCAGCCTTTAGTACGCCCCCAACTGCTAGCTCAACCAAATCAAAATCCTAATAACAATAGACCAGTCCAATATTTACACATTCTTGAAAGTTCGGATAATGAGACATAACGAGTAGACTGTAATGAGCTTCGGCTGAGGTCAGGGTGTATTATTTCCATAGAAGAAAAAGAAACTGAAAACGAAAAACAACCTAAAATAAATCTGTCAATTGTGATTCCTACGGAAATCAAATAGGGAGAAGACACAGTCGAGTAATAGAATTTAGGGAAAATTATAATTTCTTCTCCCCCATTCCCCAAAAGACTAGAAATAGTCAAACCTGTTGTTTATCCTGATTTGGATATATTATAGGAATTAAAAAATTTGTGTATAAAGATCCCACTCCTCAAGGACATACAATATATCCTGATCTATGCAAAAACTATTCGAGAATTATCTGGGAAAAATCTTGGGAAGCAATTGAAAAATCCACCAAAAGAACATGTGGTAGGAACTTTATCTGACCTGCTTCTGGGTAAACAAGAGCCGATTAAATATGAAGACCTAGGGAACCCTGTAGTAACCGTTCAAATACAAGGCTGCACATTTCCAAACACATTAGTATATCTTGGAGAAGCCATTAAGATTCAGACTATTAAAACCTGCCGGGTTTTGGGAATTACAGATTTAGAACCCCTCGACCTGATTGGAAATTGCTAACAAATCAGTAGTTAGACCTGAAGGGACCTTAGAGGATGTAACAGTTTCTGTTGATTCCTAGGAATATCCTGTGGATTTTCTAATCATTAACCCAAGGAGTAGGCTAGATGGACATCCTCTGATATTGGGTTGACCTTGGTTAGTGATGGAAGATTCCTATATATAGTGTCATACAGGGAACATGACTATTACATCAAGAAGTGTTGTGAAAAATCTTATTTTGTATCCTCCTGCTAAACCAAGTGTACCTACTGTAAATATTTAGTCACACCCACTTGGGTACCTAGAAGAATGTTGTGTGTGGAGCATGATTGTTCAGAGGTATTTGTTTCAGCCAGATGTATACCCCAGGAAGTTTGTACACCCCTCCACGCTGGGGGGTATGGGGGCCAGTGGTCCCCTGGCGGGGGCTCAGGGGCAGCGGTCCCGAAGCCAAAAATAGATGTAAAATTGCCTTGCAAAAGTATAGAAATTTCTAGTCAATCTGGGCTATTCATTAGGCAGATGATCTGACAGTAGAACTTATGTTTATTTTAGGTTTTTTTTCCCTAGAAGGCAACCCCCTCTCTTTATATGAGGGCATTGTATTTTGAGGCTGTGAAATGGATGTGTATTCTCTGAGCGAGAAACAGAGAGACGAGACTGTGAGAGAAAATAGAGGATATTACAGTGGATCTGCTGTAGGTTGTGTCTCTTCATTTTGCTGGATAATAGAAAGGAAGGACTGGCTGTTCGGTGTGGACGTAGCCCAAACTGGGTGAAGCACGTATATTTGTGTGTCTCTTGTCTTATGAATTTTTTGTGTTTATATTTCTACAATATTTTATGTGTTCCATTGCTCCGTAATATATAATTTTCTAACTACTGGTATCAGAGCCGAAGGTCTATTTGGCTGATAAACTCACAGGAAAGAAGGATTCCTCATTCAAGTAGGAGCAATGGCAGAAGATGGTAAGTTTAGGGTCGAGAAATTTAATGGCCAAAACTTCTCGTTATGGAAGATGCAGATGGAAGATTATCTATATCAAAAAGATCTGTACCTACCATTGAGCGGAAAAACAAAGAAGCCGACGGCTATGACAGATGAAGAATGGAACTTTCTAGATAGAAAGGCACTCGGAACAATACGGTTGTGCCTTGCTATGTCAGTCGCCTTCAACATTTCGAAGGAAACAACGATAGAGGGTTTGATTCAGGCATTGTCTAAACTATATGAAAAACCCTCGGCCTCAAACAAGGTATTTCGTATGAAACAGTTATTTAATATGAAGATGTCAGAAGGTGGATCTGTTGCAAATCATTTAAATGATTTTAATACAGTTACAAGTCAGTTAAGTTCTGTAGGGGTAAACTTTGAAGATGAAGTTAGAGCTCTGTTATTCTTGTGCTCATAGCCAGAAAGTTGAAATATTTTAGTAATGGCCATTAGTAACTCTGTCTCTAGATCTAGTACTTTAAAGTTTGATGATGTTTTTGGTGCTATCCTTAGCGAGGAAATGCGACGGAAAAGTTCCGGTGAGACATCGGGTAATGCTTTGAGTGCAGAGTCTAGGGGAAGAAAAATGGAAAGAGGAAAGAGCTCAGGATATCGCAGTAAATCAAGGAAAGGCAAATCCAAGTCCAGATCAGGGATAGTGTGCTGGAAATGCAGAAAGAAAGGACACCTAAAGAAAGACTGTAGATCTCAGAAGGGAAAAGAAGGAGATGCACAACAAGAAAACAATCATGAAGAAAATGTGACAGGTGAGGTGTTACAAGATGCTTTGATTCTTTATTTTGAAAATATTATTGATTCCTCGGTGGTAGATTCAGGGGCCTCATTCCATGCCACACTTGATAAGAAATACTTTCATGACTATGTTCAAGGAGATTTTGGATAAGTTCATTTGGGTGATGATAAACCCTGTAAAATTGTTGGAATGGGTAAGGTTCTTGTAAAACAACAGAATGGTAACCAATTGCTACTAAAGGAGGTAAGGTATGTTCCAGATCTGAAGAAAAATCTGATTTCAATAGGGCAGTTAGGCGGTGAAGGTTGTGTGACAACTTTCACAAATAAAGCTTGGAAGGTCACCAAAGGAGCCCTGGTAACAGCAAAAGGTGAAAAGGTTGGTACATTGTATTTATGCAATGGTATTTCTAACTCTGTTAATGCTTTAACTTCCAAAGGAGCAGATGCAACATTATGGCATCATAGGCTCGGACACATGAGTGAAAAGGGGATGAAGATTCTTCACTCAAGGAATTTGTTGCCGGGTTTGAATAATGTTGATTTGGACTTTTGTGAGAATTGCATTTATGGAAAACAGAAGAGAGTTAGATTTCTCAGAGTTGGGAAAGAAAAGAAGAGTGAAAAATTAGAGCTTGTGCATACAGATCTATGGGGACTTGCTCAGGTATCATCTCTCGGTGGCTCTTGTTATTATGTTACTTTCATTGATGATTCAACTAGAAAAACTTGGATATATTGTATTAAGAATAAATCTGATGTATTTGATACTTTCAAGAAATGGAAAGCTTTGGTTGAGATTGAGACAGGAAATAAATTGAAGTGTCTCAGATCAAACAATGGAGGTGAATATTACAACGAAGAGTTTGATAGGTACTGTTTAGAGCATGGAATTTGTAGAGAGAAGACAGTTCCAAGAACACCACAAGAAAATGGTGTGTCAGAAAGGATGAACAAAACAATCATGGAGCGTGCAAGGTGCATGAGATTGCATGCAGGATTTCCTTTACAGTTTTGGGCAAATGCTATAGATACTACTGTTTATCTAATAAACAGAGGGCCTTCAAGTTCCTTGGATGGAGGTGTTCTAGAGGAAGCATGGACAGGTAAAAAGGTAAACTACTCCTTTTTAAAGCTTTTTGGTTGTGAGGCCTTTCTCCATATTGATAAAGAAAATAGAACAAAGCTGAGGAAAAGTCAAAGAAATGTACCTTTATTAGATATGGTGTTAATGATTTTGGTTATTGCTTATATGATTACGAAAATCACAAAATCATTAGGAGCAGAGATGTAATATTCAATGAAAAGGTCTTGTATAAGAATCAGTTGCAGGAAAAGAAACAGGAAAAAGAAAACAAGGAATATGCAGTTCTTGATGAAATCACTGAAAAAGTAAAGGTGTCTAAAAATAATAATAATCAACAACCACAACAACAACAACCATCACAACAGCAACAAGCACCCCAAACACCTGAAAGTGGTGTTAGAAGATCTACCAGGATAAGTAGAACCCCTAAAAGATACTCTCCTTCATTATATTATTTATTGTTGACTGATTCTGGTGAACCTGAATGTTATGAAGAAGAAATGCAGGTTGAAAGCAGGAAGAAGTGGGAGCTAGCCATGGAAGAAGAGATGGACTCCTTAATGCATAACCAGACTTGGGACTTAGTCAGGTTGCCTGCAGGTAAAACTACATTGCAGAATAAATGGGTTTACAGGCTGAAGGAAGAAGATGGAGGAAAACAGAGGTACAAAGCTAAACTTGTGGTGAAGGGGTTTGCACAGAAGAAAGGTATTGAGTAGTTACCTATTCTAAGTCTAGTAGCAGCTGAAGATTTGCATCTTGAGTAGTTACATGTAAAGAAAGCCTTTCTCCATGGGGATTTCGAGGAAGAGATATATATTCAGCAGCCACAAGGATATGAGGTAAAGGGGAAGGAGAAACTAGCGTGTAGGTTGAAGAAGAGCTTGTATGGCTTAAAACAGGCTCCAAGGCAGTGGTATCTAAAATTTGACAAGTTTATGTCTGAACAAGGTTTTACTAGATGTCACTCTGATCATTTTGTTTATCTGAAAAAGAAAAATGATGGAAGCTATATTATATTGTTATTGTATGTAGATGACATGCTTGTTTCAGGGTCTAACATGTAGGAAATAAATGTGCTCAAAAGAAAATTGGCAAATTCATTTGCAATGAAGAATTTGGGAGCTGCAAAACAAATCCTTGGTATGAGAATAACTAGAGACAGGAAAAATCACAAATTAACATTGTCTCAGAATGAGTACATGCAAAAGCTGTTGAAAATATTTAATATGCACAATGCAAAACCAGTTAGTACACCTTTTGCTAGCCATTTCAAACTTAGTAAGGAAATGTGCCCAAAGACCTAAGAAGACATGGATTATATGTCTAAAGTTCCATATGCATCAACAGTTGGAAGCTTAATGTATGCAATGGTCTACACAAGGCTTGATATTGCACATGCAGTGGGAGTTGTAAGCAGGTACATGAACAATCCAAGGGGAACATTGGATGGCAGTGAAATGGATTCTCAGATATTTGAAAGGTACCACAAATCAAGCATTATGCTTTGGTGGTTCAAACATTTCTCTACAGGGATATGTTGATGCAGATATGGTAGGTGAAAGAGATAATAGGAGGAGCACTACAGGATATGTATTTACTGTTGGTGGAACAGCTGTCAGTTGGGTTTCAAAAATCCAAAGTGTTGTTGCACTTTCAACAACAGAAGCAGAGTACGTTGCTGCTACAGAGGCTAGTAAAGAAATGATTTGGTTACAAAGGTTTATGGGTGAATTGGGTAAGGAGCATGATATGGGCATGTTATACAGTGATAGCCAAAGTGTCATTCATCTTGCAAAGAACTCAGCATTTCATTCCAGGACTAAACACATACAGCTCAAGTACCATTTCATACGATCAGTGTTGGAAGATGGAGAGTTGAAGCTGGAAAAGATACACACTAGCCAGAATCCTGTAGATATGATAACAAAAGTTGTAACCAGGGAGAAACAAAGAATATGCTCAGTTTCAATTGGCCTTCAAGGATGACGATGAAGATGAGAAACAGCCAGGTCCAAAGAGGAGTCATTGTCCAGCAAATGAAGCAGCGGTGGAGTTGCTACAATCATTCTCCAAGTGGGAGATTGTTGTGTGTGGAGCATGATTGTTCAGAGGTCTTTGTTTCAGCCAGATGTATACCCCAGGAAGTTTGTACACCCCTCCACACTGGGGGGTCTAGGGGCCAGAGGTCCCCCGACGGGGGCTTGGGGGCAACGCCCCCGAAGCCAAAAATAGATGTAAAATTTCCTTGTAAAAGTATAGTAATTTCTAGTCAATCTGGGCCGTTCATTAGGCGGCTGATCTGACGGTAGAACTTATGTTTAGTTTAGGGTTTTTTGCCCTAGAAGGAAACCCCCTATTTGTATGAGGGCATTGTATTTTGAGGCTGTGAAATGGATGTGTATTCTCTGAGTGAGAAACAGAGAGGCAAGACTGTGAGAGAAAACAGAGGATATTACAGCGGATCTGCTGTAGGTTGTGTCTCTTCATTTTGTTGGATAATAGAAAGGAAGGATTGGCTATTCGGGCTGGATGTAGCCCAAACTGGGTGAACCACGTATATCCGTGTCTCTCTTGTCTTATGCGTTTTTTGTGTTTATATTTCTGCAATATTTTATGTGTTCCATTTCTCCATAATATATAATTTTCTAGCAAAGAAAACATCCACTCTCCTCTCGTGCTAGAAGAAGCTCTTGAATTTAAAAGTCAAAAAGAGGATGATGTGATTAACAATTTCATTAATAGGTCAGTTTTCATGAATAACCTAACATGTCAAGTATTAAAAGCCATTCTTGATAATGAGGCATAGGGAGATCCCTCTAAGGACGCAGATGATCAACCTATACCCACGACCACTATTTATAATAGCAGATCAGTCGATATCGAACCAGGTAAAACACTTAACATTAACGATAACCTGGATAGCCACCAACAAAAAAGGCTTATTCAAGTGTTGCAGAAATATAAAAAAGATTTTGCCTAGGAATACTTAGACAAGAAAAGTATAGATCCACAGCTATGTACTTATCATATCTACATTGAGAAGGATGCTCGTACCATTTGGCAACCCCAGAGAAGGTTGAATCCCCATCTCAGGGATATTGTCAAAGAGGAACTGTAAAAGTTTTTGGATGTAAATTTTATTTATCCTATCTCAGATAGCCAGTGGGTCTCCCCATTCGTGGTCATTCCCAAGAAAAATGGCAAATGGAGAATCTGTGTGGACTACAGGGAGATGAAAAAGGCCAGCAAGAAGGACCATTTCCCTCTCTCATTCATCGATCAAGTTCTCGACACCTTAGTAGGGAAACAATTTTTTTCCTTCCTCGATGGCTTCAATGGCTATAATCAGATCGCCCCTGAAGATCAAGACAAAACCACATTTACCTGCCCGTGGGGTCTATTTGCATACCGAGTTTTACCCTTTGGTTTATGCAATTCTCCCGCCACATTTCAGAGGGCAGTATTGAGAACTTTCTCCGATCTGATCAACGAAGGACTCGAAATTTACATGGATGACATTACCCCCTTGTTGAGCTGTAAAAAGGGTCTTTTTAACCTCTATTTACCCTACATTAATTATCAATCTAGGTATGATTTTTTATCTCAAGAGTGTACTCAGTCTGAGGCAGTAACTTTTTCAAGAGTAATGTATGCAGTATAGTGCTTACAAAAGTAATTGAATGCTGGAAACAAACTCTAATTGCAATGGCAAGAAACTTAAATGCTTTGTAACTAAATAATTCACTTGAAAAACTACAACAATCATCAGTCAAGGATGCAGTAATGATGACTCTTTCCCCTGTAAACTGATGGAAATGAAAATCAATCACAATCAAGACCTTCAATCTGAGAACTTAGATAGTAGTAGTCAATGTTTGTTACAGTTGTAGATCTTTCTATTCACACCAAAGCAATTGCTGGAAATAACAATTTAATTTGTAGAAAAGAAACAACAACTAATCTATTGAAAAGATCGAACAACAAAGATTAATCTACACAACTGATTTAAGCAACAATCTTAATTGAAAGGAATTGAAAAACATTCTTCAACTATTAAAGGAATTGAGAAGCAATCTTACAAAGGAACAACAAACCTAATTAAGTGTAGACACACAACGACTGTAGAATCAGTAATCTTATTCTAGCATAATGGACATTAACCACAGTTATAAAGGAATGGCAATTGCAATGATAATGGTGTGGTAATCTCCTGAACAACAATCACAACTGTAAGTAAACCGTAGCTAAATGAACAACAATATCAATCTGTAAATGAACAACAATATCAATCTGTAAATGAACAACAATGTCAATCTGTAAATGAACAGCAATATCCGAATTAGATAGTGCGATATTATATTAGAATTAACATCATAACATTTTCAGTTGCAAATAATAATCTTTCTATTTCAATTACGAATTCGATATAACAGAGCAAGTCAATGAAATGTTCAGGAATAGAATATTACTGAATAAATTGAATTTAAAGGAATGCAAAGGAAATCAAACCACACACGACTGTAATCAAAAAATAATGATACAAGAAGCAAGTGATCCACTAGGGTTAGGCCCTTAGCCACTATGGAAGCACTGCTGCGGTTACTCTAGGATCAAATAATGGAACAGTAACTGAGTTATATATTAATCATAAAGGCAGAGTTACAGTTATCGCTCTTTAAAGAGAGTTGATTATCAAAGTTCAGATCACAATAGTAAACTCTACAAATCAACAATAATATCCGCCCCCTTGGGCTAACAGCGTTGTTCCTTTTTATAATGGCCAGGCGGAAGTATCAAAAATATAGATAAATCTTGAGGAAACAATCTCTTAGGATCAAAGGATCCTGAGGGATTCGCCATATCTTTAATCTTTAGTTATCGTTTTGCCCTCTTGCGCTGATCTTGATTTCCTCGTCTGGATGGGTTTTCGTGTCAAAGGGAAAATAATTGGTTCTGCTTTGTGTTTTCCTCTAGAATAGTAGTTTTCCATTTTCTTCATTTTCTGCATAGAAAAAGACAATAATTAATCATTTTACATCAATCACAAATCTCCTCAATTATATCATAATTCTTTAACATATTACCATCTTGGAATGTAAAGAAGTTATGATTTGAAGGACAAGATAAAGAAATAGATGGTAAAAACATACCTCTTCCAATGCTCAACACATCCCCCTGCTTACCCTTTTTCATGCCCTCATGAAAACATTGTAATTGACATGCAAGGCAATTAGGGAATATGTTGGAGAAGGATTTTCATGCAGTGGTCTAAAGCCATGATTTCTAGCTAAAACTTCAAAAATATGCCATGTCTGGCCTTCAGGCAACTCATATAGGGCCTTATACCCTGGTGTAGGATACCAGATGATTGGACTTCGAGACCTACAGCCTAACCAAAACGGGCCTTCTCTCAAGATGAGGTTACCGTAGGTAGCCAGGCGATCAGCAGCTATCTTAAAATTTTCGTAATTGAATGGCTCTCTGTCTTGGACATTCCGATTGGAAGACTTGTATCAGAGTTCGGCTGCTGCTATGGCAAGGTCTTTGATGGCTAGGAGGTATTCTTCCCCTTACTAGACAACTGCTGTGTGAATGGGTCCCAGTGTCTGGATCACACCCTTCTTTCTCATTAAGATTCTATGCTTATTCCACAGTTGCAATGGGTTTCTAGGTTCACCCCTTACCCACAGATCTAACCCGTTCTCCTGTCTTTGGAAGGTATTGTGGGATTTAAGCCACTTTATCTGGTTAATAGCAAAAGAGATGAATGCCTGAAGCTGTATATCACCCACAAAAGGACTAGGGTTCTTTTCTGTTTCACTGTCCAACACACGATTATGCAAATAAAACTCACATAGAAATCGCTGGAATTTCACCCCATAATGTTTACAACAGTTTATGAAATCATCAATGGTTTTTAACTCTATAGGCACCCCTACCCTTGACAGCCTTAATTTTCAATTGTAAATACCTTTCCATAAAAAACAAAGCATAGTTTTTGGCAGGTGCTCTACAAGCTAGAACATCAGTATATAGGGAACATAAGGTATCCATTTGACTCATAACTATTTCTAGTCTATTGGTTACATTTTTTACTTTTTCCTCTACCCTTTGCCATCTATCGAAGGCCTCGCTCTGTGATGCATTGATGTTCTTTACATGCTGCTGTAATTTCTAATATTTCTCCTGAGGAACGGTTTCCTTTGTGAGCTTTTCTATCGTTTGTTGGGCTTCTGCCAAATCCTTTTAAAGTTTCACTATCCTCGGATCATTGTTCCTCATAAAATTTTTGGGCTGGAGATCTACCTGGATCTCCTTATTACGACATCTGGTTCCTATAGTCTGTGTTTCCTTCTCACGAACTGTCCGATCGGTCATGTTGCTAGAGGACAATGCCTCTGTCTGGATGTCCTTATTGCAGATAGGTGTGTCTTTTGTTTGGGTCTCTGCATTTATAATAGTCCCATGCTATTCCTTGTAGTCCTGAATAATAATGGGTTTGACTTGAGTCCTTTTGGTCTTCACTTTATGGGGTTTCGCCTGGGTGGCTGCATGCTTTGCTCCAGGGGTTCCTTTTGAGATTTTCCGCATTTTTAAGACCCTTATTTATTGTCTGAGTTGCTTAATTACATTTAGCAGTCTCTACTATTCCTTTCGCAACTTTTTTATTTCATTTGTTTTCTTCAAAGGAACAACTGTTTCCTTTCTTGGGCCTGGGCTTTGTTCTTCAAGGATTGCACCCTCGCCCTGGCTTGTTTCCATGTTTTCTGCTTGGAACACTTCTTCATTGTTCTCGTCCTCGGGGAGGAAACCCTGGTTTGATCTGCTGTTTCTGGGGTGACTTCTACTTCTACTTCTTCTTTGTCATTCATTTCTTCGGATTCACACTTATTGAGAGCAGAGTGCTCCTGAGATTTTCCTTCTTCTTCCTCCTCATCACTCATCTCCCTAGATACACTCTTACTATGAGCAGAGTGTTCCTGCGATTGTCCTTCTTCTTCTTCCTCATCACACATCTCCTCAGATGCACTCTTACTATGAGCAGAGTGTTCCTATGGTCCTTCTTCGATATCGGGGTTGAGTGGGCTATGAGACTGGACATACTCACCCATATTGTCCAAAATTTGGGCCAATTCATCTTCTTGCAGAGGGTTTTGTAATGGGCTTTCACTGGGTGGTTATGCTTCTTCCTCGTCGGAGTGCTCAGTTTCCTCTTCTTCATTTTCTTCTGATTCTTCTTCATTTTCCCCTCCTTCAAGTTGTGGAGGTTGCTCGTCCTCTGAGTTATGTATCTCTAATGGCTAGCTACTATTTTCTTGGGGATTTACCAACATCCCTCTGCTTCTCCCCAATCTGACGGATTGTCTTCATTTTTGCAGTCTAATTGATGTGCTAACAATTCTTTTTCATTTTGGGGTTGGAAAGGCCAGTCCCCCATCTATTGAGAAAATAAATTCTTCCCAACTACTCTGCTGTTGGGCGAGACTGTAACTGACTATCAGCCGAATTAAACCGTGATGACTTACTACTAATTCTACATGATGAGATTTTCTTATACTTCGGGAAACATCATGCAATAAAAAATTTAAGTATGCGGGCAAATTCACAACATATTTTTGTTTTAATACAGCTAACAATTTGAGATGGCGTGGTCTTACCACGTCTTTTCTGCCATTGCAAGTGATGTAGCTTTGCACAATTCTGGCTAATTCTGCCCAAGGTTCTCCCAGGGTTGCAGGAAGGACTCCTTTTCCTTTGATAGTAAGGCTCTGTCCTTCGTCCCAGAAGATGGTTATAGTGTCTTGAAGTCTCATTTTTTTTAGGGTCCATACTGGTCCAATAGTTGGCAGTCTCGAAACTTCAGCAATTATCGCATATATTACTGTTATTTGCCTCCCCTTCACCATGGAATGATTTTCCTGCAAATTCTGTAGAAATTCAATGGCCACCGTCTCATTAGACTAGGTAGACAATCCATCCTGCTCTTGCTAAAATTTTGCGTGCAGCATCGGAGACCATTAACACCTACGGGTCACTGCGTATTGATCTACCTCCCATTTGTTCAAGCTTAGAACATTGTTAATTTTTCTAGAGCAAAATCATAGAGACGACGATGGAACAACAAGTTGTTCAAGCTTTAGCTGACTGTTAATTTTTGCAGAGCAAAAACAAAGAAATAGCGATGGAACAAGTTGTGCATATTGGGAAATACAATACCGTTAAACTTGCTATTCCCAAGTTTTGATGGAGTCATAATACCTCCAAATAATGAGTTGACACGTATGCCAGTGTATTATGGAGATCACCCGTGCCCCCTTGAAATGTGATGGGCCGTCCTCGGCCGGCAAAAAAAGGAGCAGCATGCTGGACTGTAGTCGTACAGGAAAATAAAGGAACAGAATATAGATCCATGACATATTTACAAAAATCAGTGGATTATTGAAATCGAGGCTTATGATGAAAATCGTGAATAAATATGGAAATGTCGTGACATGATGTGAAAAATAGAGGATAGGCTAACTTGACGTAAGTAAAAGTTCTTATGCGGTCGTTATCCACTTTAACCATTATGATTTATTTATAAATGATTTTCATGTATAAAAGGTTCGAAAGGGTTATATATCATAATCTCATTTGAAATCAGTATAATGATATAAGACGAAGGGTTTATAATGACTATTGGTGTATGAAAAATATGACTTCAATACCGTCAGAAGAGCTCTGTTGACCACAGGTGTCCATAACCTTGACAGAGTTGCTTATTTCACCCTTGGACCCATAATCCTTTGTGTATGCCTAGGAAACTACTGTGCGATGTCAGAATGGAAACCATTGTGCTGGCTTGTAACCAGATGAATCACAATGCCATTCACCAGGAAGGAGTGAAAGGTGGGCAGGCCGGCTCATGATGAGACCTCTTGTTCCAAGGATTTTTTTTTTGTTTTTTTCTTCTGATATGCCTCTTGGATCATCTCCTTGGTGTGGTGGGCATAGTGGGGATGCCACTTCATTTGCTTCTTTATAATCATGGTAGGCTGGCTCTTGATGAGACCCCCCATCCTTCATCTAACAAGTCATATTATTAATCATATAGATATATAATTTTTCTTTTATATTTTCTTTTATATAGCACTTTCCTATTTATATATAGAGGGTGGCTCAACACTCCTTAAGAGTAGGGATGGTGTAAGAAGTCTGAACATCTCAATAGTGGAAAATATGCCCTTATTCTTATTTAATAATAATGATCAAAGAAAATTATGGAGATTTATAAAGAACCAACATGATAAAAATAATCAATCAAATTGGTTTTAGTGAAAATAAAGACAACAAAGTGATATAAATAGTTGTGTCCTTTCCTCTTTTCTCTTATTGGTTCAAAGCAATTTCTCTAGAGATAACGATTTTTCTTTGGTTTGCTGATTTCAATATCCTCTAGTTTTTGTATTCTTGCATAAATGTATAGCTGTGCCTTAAATGAACCATCATTCACAAAAATCCTCTAAATGATGAAACACACACACACACACAAAAAAACAAAAAAATTCACTCAAAAAGTGTTGTTCCTTAGATGGAACAGCTGCTGTTCTTTAAGAGGGACATCAAAAGAACTTTTGTACGCAAAAAACATGGTTTCTTTAAGAAGAACAACAAGCAAAAGAAAAAAGCATACTCGAAACTGTTGTTCCTTAAGAGGAACAACAAATAAAGCAAGTGCGAAATAAAATGCCACTCCTTTAGCGCAATAGCCTAAGATCATCTGAAATCAAAACTGTTGTTCCTTTAGAAGGAACGACAGAAGGGGAAAAAATGTGGAGCGTTGTTCCTTTAAAGGAATGGCAAAACAATCTGGCGGAAATGTTGTTCCTCTGGAAAGGAATGGCCAAAAATGCGGAAATGCTGTTCCTTCGGAAAGGAACAACAATGTGTGAAAGTGTTGTTCCTTCGGAAAGGAACAATAAAAAATGAAGGTGTTGTTCCTTCAGAAAGGAACAACAAAAATGTGGAGATGTTGTTCCTTTGGAAAGGAACAGCAAAAAACGAAAGTGTTGTTCCTTCGGAAAGGAATTGAAAAAAGGTGGAAATGTTGTTCCTTCAGAAAGGAACAACAAAATGCAAAAGTGTTGTTCCTTCAAAAAGGAACAACAAAAGGGCGGAAATGATGTTCCTTCAGAAAGGAATAGCAGAATGCAAAAGTGTTGTTCCTTCGAAAAGGAACAACAAAAAGGCAGAAATGTTGTTCCTTTGGAAAAGAACAACAATATGCAAAAGTGTTGTTCCTTCGAAAAGGAACAGCAAAAAGGCAGAAATGTTGTTCCTTTAGAAAGGAACAACAAAATGAAAAAGTGATGTTCCTTCGAAAAGGAATAGCAAAAAGGCGGAAATGTTGTTCCTTTGGAAAGGAACAACAAAATGCAAAAGTGTTGTTCCTTCAAAAAGGAACAGCAAAAAGGCAGAAATGTTGTTCCTTCGGAAAGGAACAACAAAATGCAAAAAATGCAGAAATGCAAAAATCTGTATAGAAAGTAATTTATACAAGCAAAAAAGAAAAATTTATGTACAAAATTTAAGAACAATGAAATTACTTAGTGAACCAATGCCGAGGAAGAATTATTTTCCTCAGCAAGAATTTGCATATCTGAATCTTCCCGGAGCTGCTGGTAGAAGGATTCCCGAGTAAGCGGTTTATGGTACAGTTGCACTCAGTGGCCATTTGCTTTAAAGGTATGTCTAGATCCGTCAATAGTAGTCAAAGTAATGGTGCCATTGTCATGCACTTTTTGGATTTCATAGGGTCCAAGCCATCGAGTCTGAAGTTTTCCCGAGAAATCCTGAAACTTGGAATCGTATAGGAGTGCCCAGTGTCCTTCGTGGAAGATTTTATTTTTGATCAGGGCGTCATGCCATTTTTCTTTTTGCTGTTGGATTAATGCGGTGTGTTGAAGAGCTGAGAGCCTAATTTCATCTAGCTCTTTAATTTGCTGTAATCTGTTAGTCTTGGCCTCATTTAAATCCAGACCAATCTTCTGTGTTGTTCTTAACATTTGTATTTCGAACTCTATTGGAAATATGGGTTCCTTTCCAAATACTAGTTGATATGGTGAATAACCGGTGGTGTTTCTCCACATTGTTCGGTATGCCCATAAGGCCTCCGGCAATCTTGAAGCCCAATCACGCCTGTGTGATGCAATGGTTTTTGTAAATATTTCCTCTATCACTTTGTTCGTGCTCTCTACTTGGCCATTTTCCTGTGGGTGATATGGAGTGGTAATTTTGTGCTGAATGTGATAATTTTTTAATGTTGCAGTGATTTTATTACCTACAAATTGTGGTCCTCCGTCCGTGATTATGTCCCTTGGGAGCCCATATTGCACAAATATTTGGAACAGGAAATGAATCACAAAGTCTTCTGTAGCTCATGGAAGTGCCTTTGCTTCAACCCATTTGGTAACATATTTTGTTGCTACTAGAATATATGTTTCCTGATTTGATGATGGGTTGATCGGACCAACAAAATCGAGCGCCCAATGCTCAAATGGTTCAATTACTAACTGTGGGTTTAAAGGCATTTCGTCGAACTATCCAGGGTGTCCTGCTCTTTAGCAACTGTCACAGGCTTGAACAAATTTCTTAGCATCTTTAAAGATTTTGGGCCAATAATAACCTGTTTGCAAAACCTTATGACCAGTCCTTTGATCTGCGAAATGTCCGCCACACGGTCCGTCATGACAGGCTTTCAGAATGTCAAATATTTTGTCTTCATGAATGCATCTTCTAATGTGCATATCTGCCCCTGTATGAAATAGGTAGCCCCCATTCCAAGAAAATCAGGTACTACGTTGCACAATCTGTTTTCCTTCATTGGGGGTCAGATGCTCTGCTAATTTTGTTTGTGAAGAAGAAGGATAGTACTCTCATGCTATGCATTTACTACAGGCAATTGAACAAAGTGACCATCAAGAATAGGTATTCATTGTTGAGGATTAATGAATTGTTTGATCAACTAAAGGGAGTAGCATTGTTATTGAGAATTGATCTTAGATTCATATATCATTAGGTATGCATTAAAGAGGAGGACATTTACAAGACAACCTTTTGGACTAGGTATGGGCATTATGAATTTTTTGTAGAACATTTGGTTTGACTAATGTTTCAACTACCTTTATGTGTTCGATGAATAGCTTGTTGTGTCCCTATTTGGAAAAGTTTGTTATTGTGTTCATTGATGACATATTGGTATATTCTAAAAAAGAGGAAGATCACATTGAGCATTCGACAATGGTGTTGAGGTTGTTGAGAGAGCATAAGTTGTATGCTAAGCTCATAAAGTGTAGTTTCTTTCAGACTAAGGTACATTACTTGGGAAATGTTGTCTCCATGGAGGGCATAACAGTGGATCTAGAAAAGGTAAGAGCTATCATGGAGTGGGTAGCTCCTAGAAATCTAGATGAGGTGAGATCCTTAAAGGGATTGGTAGGTTATTATAGGAGGTTCATCAGGAACTTCTCATATATTGCTTATCCCATTACATCATTGCAGAGGAAAGGTAAGACGTTTGAATGGACAAAGGAGTTTGAGGTCAGTTTTGAGCAACTTAAGCAGTTGTTGACACATGCTCCAATGTTAAAGATCACAAATCTGGAAAAAGAAATTGTAGTATGTATAGATGCTTGCAAGAGAGAACTTGGTGGAGTCCTTATGCAGGAAGGATAAGTAGTGTGTTATGAGTCATGAAACTAAATGAGCATGAGAAAACTATCCGACGCATGATCTTGAGCTAGCAGTGATCATACATGCATTGAAGATGTGGAGACACTATCTTCTTGGTAGGAGGTTTGTATTGATGAGTGATCACAGTGGATTGAGGTATCTATTTGAGTAGCCAAATATGAATTCTAGGCAAGCTAGATGGTTGGCCACAATCAATGAGTTTTACTTTGACATCAGATGCATCAAAGGAGAGGAGAACAGGGTCATAGATTCTCTTAGCAGGCAGATACAGGTAAATTATACAAAATATATGAGTTCCTATGGGATAGATCTACATGATAGGATCTTGTAGGAAGGTCGGTAAGATGTCACGTACATGGATCTTAGTCATAGCTTATAGCAAAGTATAGGTACATGTAGTGGTACAGGTTCAGGTATATAGGATGTGGAATAATTCCTCAAGGGAGATGGATTGATTAGATTGAGAGATAGGATATATGTTCTAGACATCAGTGAGTTCAATAAGGTGATCTTGAGGGAGTTTCATGTGAAAGCGCATTCAGGTCATTCAGGCTATCAAAATACATTGACCACAGTGAAGAAATTTTTATTATTGGCTGAATCTAAAGAAGGACGTAGCAAAGTTTGTGACTAGGCATTTGGATTGTCAACAAGTGAAGGTAACATGTAAGCATTCAGGTGGATTCTACAGCCGATTGTGATTCTAGAATGGAAATGGGAGGTCATTTCTATGGACTTTATCATAGGTTTTCCGAGAAAGTGAGACAACTTGATGCCATCATGGTTGTGGAGGATAGGTTGATGAAGGTTGCACACTTCATTCTAGTGAAGTCTACAGTCTCAATTAGCGATGTAGCACAAGTATGCATTAGATATGTGGGTAGGTTGCATGGGGTTCTAGAGAAGATTGCATTAGACAAGGATGCTAATTTCACTTCCAAGTTTTGGAAGGAGTTATTTGCAGGATTAGGGATAGATTTGGCCTCGAGTACAACATATCATCTACACACTGATAGATAGACAAAAAGGGTCAAGAAAATATTGGAGGACATGTTGAGAATGTATATGATTCATCAACATCAAAAGTGGGAAGAGAACCTTCCACTGGTAGAGTTCGCTTACAACAATAGGTATAAGGAATCCTTGAGGATGAGTCTACTTGAGGCATTGTATGGGTAGAGTTGCAATACTCCCATCAGTTGGAGTGATTTGGTGAATGGGGTGTTGATTTGACCAAACATGTTGGTAGACATTGAGCATGAAATGCAGGGAATCAAGAAAAATATAAAGGAAATGCAGGATAGGAAAAAGAGCTATGCAGATCAGAACAAGGTGTTCAAGGAGTTTCAAGTTGGCTAATAGGTGTACTTACACATCAAACCGAAGAGGATCTCCTTACCGATTGGATCATATAACAAGCTGGCACCACTATTTTTTGGACCTTTCAAGATTCTTGAGAGGATCAAATCAGTAACCTATCAAATTGCACCACCTCCGATAGTGAAATTCCATGATGTTCTCCATGTGTTATTACTTATGAAGTATGTTAAATATGTTGATCATGTGATTGAATATTCTATATTGCAAGTCGAGCCAAAAGGAGTATTCCAACAAGAACAACAATCTATATTATAGAGAAATATGTTCATGCTCTGGAACCGAGCAATCGAGTAGGTTAAAGTGCAGTGGAAGCACTTTGGGCCCGATGAAGCTACATGGGAGTTGGCAGATCCAATGCGAGCTATGTATCCTTCATTGTTTTCCGGTTGAGGAAAATGAGTTTTGGTATGATGTTAGTTATATGTTTTGGCATATTTTTGGGTGATGTTTTGATATATGTACATATGTATGTGGATGTAAATATCGCCATTAGCTAGGTTATAAATCTCTAATAAGAGTTATGGGTGTCATGCTATTATGATGTTATGTTATGCTATTTGTTTGCTTCTCAGTAGAGTAATCATTGTAAATAGTGTAATGAGCTAAGTTATAAATCTCCATGGGTAGTGTATTTTCTTTTCAGTGTTTTTGCTAAGGTAAAGATGTGGTTGAACACCGAGGATGGTGTCCCACAAGGGGGAGCATTCTGTAACAACCCTGGTGAAAATTCCATGTAATAAAAGTTAATAAACGAAAAACAATAACCACGGTTAATGGGACACTTATTCCAAGTTGAATGTTGGGCAAGACATCCTAGTGTGGGTGTTCATTGGTTTATTATGGCTAAGGAAATTGGAAAAGGCAATGGAAAAATCTCCAGAAAGGAAAAATGACATTTTTGGCACATTTATTTATGAAAATAATGGAAATTGGGAGAAAAGGAAGGTGAAAGGTCACAGGATGCATGTGAGGAGTAAAATGAAGGAAAATAATGGAAAATGAAGAAAATAGAGACCTCGTTAATGAAAAGGCTTCTGAGAATTAGTTGGTACCTTTTGCCAGTTCAATTTTCAAGCTCTCTATTTATTCTCTCTCTCTCTCTCACTCTTGGACACTTATAGTTTTCTTGAAGCACATTGGCGTTGGATCAAGAAAGGAAAACAAGGGAAGAGGAAGGAAGGAGAAAATAAGAAAGAGTGGGGTCAAGCAACTACACTAGGATTCTTTGCATGTATCAATTTTGTTATGAAACCAGCTCACAAAAATATAGAAAATATAGATTAACGCCTTAGAATTCAACCTCTTCGAGGGGGCAACCTCCTTTACATTACACAAATTAACAATTCTTAGATGATTTGAATGACAAAACCTCATTTCTATATATAGTAGTCTAAGGAGTCATAATATAACCCAGCCGACATAACAATAATAATGTAAGGGCACAATAATAACAATAGTGGGCTTCTATGGGGCACAATAGTAACAATATGGGCACTACATGGGTATATCAATATAATAAGGAAGTTGTAATAATAACAATAAGGGGTTACACTAGTAGTATAGGGGCCTAACATGCCCCTCTCCTTCAAAAAGTGTTGTCCTTAATGCTTGAGTAGTTCTTGGTGCTTCTGTATAAAATTCTTGTCCTCCCATGTGGAATCTTCAGAGGGTAAGTTCTTCCACTTGATGAGATACTCTGAAATTGATCGATTTCATAGCTGTCGAGTTCTTGTTTCTATGACTGCTCCAGGTTCCAATATGATTTTTCCTTCCTCTTCAATTTCTGGCAATATTGTTTGAATTGGGATCTTTTGCATCTTTTGAATAAGTGGCCATACTTCTTTGTCCTTCTTCCATTCATCCCTTGCTTCATTTATCCATTCTAGTTGGATAATATAAATATCACAAAACAATGCTTCCACATCCTCATCTTTTCTTGAGAGTGCATCTACAACAAAATTTTGCTTCCATTTTCTATAGATGTCAAAATCATAAGCCAACATATTTGTGACACATTTTTCTATTCTTCTAAAGATAATAGTTGTTCTAAAAAGTATTTAGGACTATCATGATCCATTTTTACCTTGAAGTGTCTTCTCATTCGGTATGGTCGCCATTTTTTAAGTGCATGTAGTATTGCCAACATTTCCTTCTCATAAATAGATTACTTGAGATGTAGTAGTAAAAATACCCAATGACCTACATCAAAACATTTTTCACTATGATGTTGATCTACCTGTTGTTTCATTCGATTTTGTACCAAAGTGGCATTATCCTTTAAAAGTTGGAGAACTTGTTGTTGATGCTCGATGTGATCTTTCACTGCTTGAACCTTTTTCTTCTTGATATGTCCTTCTATCTTTAGAGTTTTAGGAGTGGTAATTTCTTCCAATCCTTTACAAGATATGGTCGGATTTATTTCTTCATGCTCGATGTGATCTTTCACTTCTTGAACATTTTTCTTCTTGATATGTCCTTCTATCTTCATAGTTTGAGGAGTGGTAATTCCGAGCAATGAATTACAAGATATGGTTGGATTCATTTCTTCTTTCTCAATGTAATCTTTCACTTCTTGCACCTTTTTCTTCTTGATACGTCCTTCTATCTTGAGAGTTTGAGGAGTGGTAATTCTTGCCAATGCTTTACAAGATATGGTCTGATTCATTTCTTCTTTCTTTGGGGTAGGGTCCTGGTGTATATCCTCTTCTTTTGATGTTTCTTGATCCTTTTCTTCCTCCTCTTCATACTCTATGTAAAATAATTTCTTCTTAGCACACTTATGACCTTTAGTGCATTTGTTATCACAATTGTAACAAAGCCTTTTTTCTCTTTTTTCTTCCAATTATTGTGGTGTAACTCTTGTGGGTTGTGGAAGGCTAGGAGAAACAACACTTCCATATTTATACTTGTGAGGGGTAGACTTCCTTGTTGCCTTAATTTTACTTTCCACTATGTCACAAAGCCCTTTTACTCTTTCCAATTGTTGTGGAGTTTCTCTAAATAAGGTGTTGCTCTTTGTATCCTCATAATGTGATATCATTTCCTCCATGAGAATTGACCATGTAAGAAGTTGTTTACGAGAACAAAGCCTTTTATACCATAAAAATTGATTTGGTTCTAAATATGAAGATGCAATACATACCTTTTGTAACAGTGGTACACCATGTAGATCAAAATATTGCTCCATCTAAAGTATCCAATTTACCGGATCCTTGCCATCAAACTTCCTCATATCGCCTTTTCTCGATTTTAGGAGCTTGATATTAAAATGACTATAACTTTGTAATTTCGGTTCTTCCAGTTTTGAAATTGTGACTTGCAGTAGCCCTTTGTGTCCTATTTCCAATGCCACTAGTCTGATTGAATTTAGATTCTCCAAGAAAGAGTTATGTCAAATCTCCCACAATGACCTGATTATAGACTAGTTCAGTAGTGCGAACTTGTACGACATGCCATGAGTCACTGTTTCAACCTTTTTCTCTAAAAAATATATACAAGAAACTACAGTCCGTCCTCTTTCTATACCTTCTTATGAACTTGTAATCTGATGCTCAGAGAAAAGTTATGATGATTTTCCCCAAGTCACCTATTTGGAATGTAATTCAGGAGTCTACAAAAAGACCAACTTCCTCAGATCATATCTCCTCAAATATAGTGCCAAAAGCTCTGAAATTTGGATCCGAGGTTCAGTGAGATTTCTTCTAAAATGGGTTTTTTTCTTAGCTTTTGAAACGTCATAGAACAAAAAGTTATAGCAAAAATTCCATGATCACCTATTTGGAGCAGCGAAACCCTAGAATCCAAAGCTCTAATACCAAATGTTATGAAACCAGCTCACAAAAAGATAGAAAAGATAGATTAATGCCTTAGAATTCAGCCTCTTCGAGGGAGCAACCTCATTTACATTACACAAATGAACAATTCTTAAATGATTTGAATGACAAAACCTCCTTTCTATATATAGGAGTCTAAGGAGTCACAATATAACCGAGCTGACATAACAATAATAATGTAAGGGCACAATAATAACAATAGTGGGCTTCTATGCGGCACAATAGTAACAATATGGGCACTACATGGGTATATCAATATAATAAGGGGGTTTTACTAATAACAATAAGGGGTTACACTAGTAGTATAGGGGCCTAACAAATTTGTATCCATGGTTCCCTTGTTATATTTGGCATGCATGGTACTGCATGTGGCTCTTTGGTATCATGGCATGGGTTTTTCTAGGTGTGACAGTGTTTTCATCCTAGCCTTGCCATTTTTGGATAACCATGGTGTCAAGGTGTTCTCATGTTATGATTGAGTTGGATTATTGGATGGATTTGAAGCTGAGTGAGGTGGATCTCCAAAAGAAAGAACACATGGCCTAGTGATCCCTGAACTAGACTATGGATTGTGGTAAATCCACTGGCCTAGAGACCCCTGAATTAGACTTTGGGTTGCTGTAAAGTTAGGTATTGTGTGCCTTGGTGGGCCTAGGAATCCTCGACCAATTAATAGTGAGATATACAGTAAATCCTAGAGGTGATTATCCTTGATTAGGGCTAGGAATCCTTGTTGGTGAATGGAGGGATATACGGTAAAGCCTAGAGGGTGGAGTCTTGGTTAGGGCCTAGTGATTCAATGTGGATTGTAGTAAATCCTAGAGACTATGAGACAAGGAAATTCCTCACTTTGTAGGTCGAGAGATCTAGTGGCATCCATGCTTATTTTATGGCCTAGTGATCCAAGATGGATTGTGGTAAATCCTAGCTCTATTGATGAGGGTGAAGTGGTGTAGCCTAAGGAAGCCCTAGTTGAGTTTGAATTTAAGTTCCACATTCATGCTTGGAATATGGCATGAGGGTGATTGGCTGAAATAAATAATTGGTTCATCCAATCTAGGGTCAGGTGGTTCGTGGAAGTCCCAAAATTGGTTGGCCTTTGCATCATTAATATGAGGTTATTTCTCCTTATTATTTCATGAGCATTACAATGGTTTATATGTGGATTATACAGTTTTTGTTTCCTTGGAATGTCAATTGTTATTATGCTAGTTATGAACATGTATTATGATTGTGGCTATGTATGTCTCTCATCATGATTTTAATTGTAAATGAATGAACAATGTATCTATGGCCTAATAGATGAAATTTCAACTAATGTGTTGAGCCATCAATGCTTCTTAGCTATTCCCAGATAAGTATGAGACCCCTATGCTTAGTTATGTTGTTAAGACCTGTAGCTTTCATATTTGTGACATGTTTGATGAAATGTATGTCATGGCTATTAGAGGTCCAGTCTAGTCCTTGTTGATGTTTTTCGAAATGTATCTTTGTTCTGCTGTGAAATTTCATTTATGAACCTGTCATTTAGTTCTAGGTAGTGAACTAGGCTCTAGGCCTAAAAAAGTGGCACAAATCCCAGAGTTACAGGCATAGGACTGAGGAGAAAAGTCCACAGAGGCACCCATGCCTTCTTGTGGGAGTGATTGGAGCCTCCCAGATGCACCCTTGTCCATATCAAGGTAGTTTCCTAGAGTTTAATGGTCTAAAAAATCAGTGGGACCCAGGGACTAATCGTGGGGATGACTGGGAAGGCTTCTAAGAGTGCTGTAGCATGTATAGAAGGCCTATGTTGTGGGTTTTCGTCGATTCCACTTCCTAAAGGTCACCTAGGAGGTTGAATCCCATTATAGTGGCTGCTCATCACATATCTAGCCCGGTTAACCGGTTACTTGGGTAGATGTATGAAGAGGGTGTTACACCCTTATTATTATCATCACATGAAACCTTAGAGTAGTTAACATTCCTCCTCTGACATGTCATCTGTTGGGAAGGAGTTGGATTCTAACAACCCAATATCACTACTAATTTCACCAGGTACTCTACATAATCCCAATACCCCAATTCTTCCTTTTGAATTTGTGGATATTGTTCCTGTTAATTATGATTTGGTTGATCATGGTGATTTGACACCTTCCTTTTCCTTGTCACATCCATCCCCTTTTTTCAAACCCTATGATCTGGATAGGGGATTCTTACACATTCTCTCTCCATCACTCCCTTCCTTTATTAGGACGAGAGGCTTACACGTTTCTTCCCTCATACTGTTCAAATTCACCCATGGAATTTCCAGCTTCTACCCCTTCCCCAATGCCTCCCTCAACTGAAATTCCTTATTTATTTGATTAGGTGTTTTCTCGGTCCCTCTTTCCCCTACCAATTTGATTGGTAGAAACTTTGATTTTTTATCCCAATCCCAGTCTTTGGAGATGCTTCTACTTTCCATTCATTCCTTTTCTCCATCTCTGTATCACATAAGGATTAGTCCTAATTTGGTGAAAAATGTCACCATACATAAAAAACGATGTCGACTCACCAATATGTCCCCTTCTAAAGGTGCTGCTAGGTATGATATCCCGATTTATTTGTTATAAATTGTTTAACTCCGTGATGTTTATATCCTTCGTGATAATGAATCCTAGGCCCATAGAGATTGTTTTCCCATATCTTGTCCTCCATGAATATTCTATCTCTCAATATTAGGGTTTGGGAGATGTTCACAAAAAATTCCCTTCGATATCTTTTATTATCTACTCATCCCACGATTTCTCTTATTCAAGAGACGATGGTATTTGGAGAATGGGCCTTCTCTTTTTTCCTTAATATTTTCCCTCAGTGGCATATTATCTCCATAGATACCACTAGTTTGTTGGGTGGTCTGGTTTCTTTATGGAACCTGTTGGGCTTCAGTTTTGATCTCATTTTGCTTTGATAAACTTATCTAGTTATCCATTTATCCCTCATTTTCACTTCATCCATCTCATTTTAATGAATATTTGATGTCTAATCAGGTATTTAGCTTTAATTTATCAATTTCTAAAGTTTTTATTAAAGTTTGATTTTAAGTGCAATTTTGGCAATTTCAGAAATTCCCGTAATCACTTCACGTTGGATATGGATGCAGGCCACTTCAGCACGAATGGGATGCATGAATAGGAAGCTTGGGAACTAGGACCAAGCCACCTATGCTTGGTTCCAACAGAACGAGTTTTCTTATGCCTTTTTGGAGCTAGTCAATCATGACTAGTCATCCAGAAATCCCATCTAAATAGGGCTGTTTTGGGATTCCATGATATTAGTCATATTTCTTGGGATGATGGAGTTGGATTCGACTTGAATAGGTGGACTAAAGTAGATATGATTGTTAGAGTGATTTTAGATCAGTTGGTTTCATGAACTCATTATTTAAGAGCCACACTTTGATGGCTCAACACACTTGACATATGATACTATTATGCTGTAATATTTTTGGTTTGAAGACTTGAGTTGGAGACTTATGTTACTTTCATTTTGCTGATCAATACATGGATGTTTTGCTGATCTAAAGCTTCTGATATCATCTTCATAAGTGTGCAAAGCAAGGGTGGAGGGCCCCCACTCCAAGCTAAGTACACTTCCAAGTTAGACTAGTTTTATTTCATTGCAAATCTGGTTGATGATAGCTTTAGTTTTTCAAAGTCTTATTTCAGATTGTATCATGGTTATGAATAGTGATTGATTTCATTTGTTAATGGTTTATTCATCATCTAATTGAGTGGGAAAACAAGTGTTCAAGTTGGGCATTCTCTCTATGAAATGGTGAATTAGAATTAGTCTCTTTCATTTACATGCAAATGGTTTGTTTTTATTTAGATTTATATCTTGAGATGAATGAGTTATTATGGAAAGCTTTGAGTGTCTCTTAAGTTAAGAGCCTTTTTCATGTATGATTTATGCATCTTGAGTCTTTGATTATAATCTCTAATTCATTGAAGTAATACTTGAGGTGGAAGTAGATTTCTTGAGTCAAGAACTCTTCCAATGTTCCCTCTTTTGAGCTGATTGAATCAAGAGTTTTAATATATATTTCTTCTTAGTTTTTAATCATTTATCTTTCAAGCATTGATTATATTAGATCTTCACAAATAGTGGTTTGCCTCCAAGAATAAAACAACCCGGATTGATAGTAAATAATTGTGTTAATTTAGGAACATAAATTAGCCCAACATTTTGGCGCCGTTGCCGGGGAGGCAAATATCAACATCGTCAATAGAAAGATAAAATCCAAAATAAACAAAAACATTAGTTACATTTCATTTCTTTAATTATGTTTCTTTATGCCTAGAGTTAGAGATCCTCAAGGTAGATTTATCAAAAACCCCCCACAAGTAGAGATAGGATCATCACATACACCTGTTACTGGTAATCCAATCATTGAAGAGCTGATTGAAAAACAAAGGAGTGGCCAAAGATTAACCTTGATTGAAAGGCAAACTTTGTCAGCTTGGGAAGCAAGGCAAAAACTCTCCACTTCCGGAAAACCAAAAGAGAAAGGAAAACAACTTGTCTTTCCACCCATCAATCCTCCTATCTTCCCACAAATTGAATCTCCACTTGAAACTCCACCTGAAATTGAAATAAATCAAACAATGGCAGAAGGACATGGATCAGTTCATCTTAATGATAATGAACAAAGAGCTGAAAATGAAAGACAAGAACGAGAATGGAGGAGGAAGAGAGAGGAAGACATGAAAAATGAAAATGATAGGAAACTAGAAAATGATAGAAAAAGACAAGAAGATGGACTTGACCAAGAATCAACATTTGGTTTCCCAATAATAGATACAAGTGAAATACTAGGAGAAGAAGTAAAGATGAAAAACATTCCACCTTCTGTGTTGCCGAACTTCTATGGAATGTCTACAGAAGATCCGGATTCATTCATGTTTGAATTCGATATCTTATGTAGAACATATGGCTATACTGATGATGTCCATAAGCTTCGTCTTTTTCCTGCAACATTAAAAGCAGCAGCATTAAAATGGTTTATGGGGTTAGGATAACAAACAATAGCCTCTTGGGATGATATGCGAACTGTCTTCCTTAAGAAATACCAACCTTATTGTAGATCTAGAGATTCAAAGGAAGATGTGTTTAGAATGACACAGCAAGAAGATGAAAATCTAGAAGAATACTTAGAACGGTTTGCATATAATCTTCAGAAGTCTAAACAACGTTCCCTAAACCAAGAAACTGTTCGCACAATCTTCCTCAAAGGCATAAGAGATGAATACCTTGACATTTTAAATGTAATGGGTAAAGGAGATATTTCAAATCTTCCATTTGATGAAATTGTCGAGTTATGTCAGAAATATTCTAGAGGAAGATCAAAAACCGGAAGAAGAGAAGTAAGTTCTAAGGCAGCAAAGTCAGCTGCAGGAGGGATAACAAGGGCTGAAATAGGAAGTCTATTGGAAAATTTTAAAACAGATCTTTTGAGTACATTAGGGACACAAGTAGATGTGCTAAAGGCAAACAAGAAAAAGGAAGAACAAGAACAAGCCTTAGCAATATTTTGTTCAAAATGTAAAAAGAAACATCCTCTAAGAGACTGTCCTTTAGATAGCATTCAAGTGTGTGGTCTTTGTACAGGCAATCATTCCACTGAAAATTGTGTAACATTGAAAGAATTGCAAACTCCTTCCATGGAGGACATGCAAGGAGCAGAAGGTTTCTATTATGTTGCACCAAGAAGACCATGGCCACCTAGAATGCCTCAGCCAAATCAACAACAAATCCCTCAGCAAAATTATGCTTATCCATCTTATAATCCTTGGGCCCCTCCTATGCCATGGCAAGCTTGGCCTCCACAACAATATCCACAACAACCTGGACAAGGTTGGAGAGGATATGGTTATGGAAACCAACAGCCACAACAGTCTCAACAATACCAACAACCTTACCAGCAACAATACCAACAATCATTTCCATATCCTCCAGCCATGCCATTTCCGCCACAAAATTCTGCATATCCATTCCAGCAGCAGAATCCACCACCATTATTCCCACAACAACAACAGTTACAGTTACCTTCGAATCAACCCAGACCAACACAATTGCCAGCTCAACCGGTTGCCAATCCAAATAACAAAGTGGACAAATCAGCATACATTGTAGAAGAAGCAGCATATTTTCCAACTTATTCTATTCTTCCTTTAAATGATGTCCATCTAAGGTCTGGAAAAGTAGTTAAAAAGGATTCTCCTCCAATAGTAGAAGAACCAAATGAACAAGGAGAGTCATCTGAAACATTACAACCAAAGATACAAAATCAGAAAGGAACAAATGTTACAACACAAACACCACCTTATCCTGAAAGGTTGGTAGAACAACAAAATCAAAATCAAATAACCCTTCCTGAATTTGATATCTTAGATGAGTTAAGAAATGCATATGTAAAGATTCCTTTGTTGAAAGCTATTAAAGAAATACCCATATATGCAAAAACAATAAAGGAATTATGCATTCGAAAAGAAAGAAAGAAAAAGGATCCTACAACAGTCCAAGTCATTGGAAAATTAGCAAGTCTCATGTCTACTCAACCTATGGTAGAAAAATATATTGATCCTGGTATCCCAATGGTTACCATATCAATAAACAATTTCTCGGTACCAAACACTTTAATAGACTTGGGAGCAGCTATCAATGTAATGACAATGGAGACAATGAAAACTTTGCAATTAAACAACATTAGATCAACTTCAACAGTTTTGGAATTAGCAGATAGATCTAAAGTTGTTCCTGAAGGAATGTTAGAGGATATCATAGTCTCCTTGGACTCATGGGAATATCCTGTTGACTTCCTGATCCTGCAACCAAAGACAAACTTGGGAGGACATCCTTTAATTTTAGGCAGACCATGGTTAGCCACTGCTGATGCCTTCATAGGATGCAGATCTGGAAGTATGATAATTTCACATGGAGATGAAAAGAAACATATCACTCTTTATTCACCTGCACAATCCACTTCTTTAGAATCAATACTTGAAACCGAAGAAAAGCAACAAACAAAAGCAGTTTTAAGTATAAATCAATTCTTTGATTTTAGAGAAGAAGAAGAGAATGAAGATTTGATGGATCTTTTTATCTCAGAGCCAAGTATTTCAGAGCAGCTTAGAAAAGTTCAATATAAAGCTGCAAATGAACTTCTGAATCAATGTTTTCAAGAAACATGTACTATTCGAACAATGCAAAACTCTTTGGTAGACATCTTTCCTGTAAACACAATCAACAATCCAACCATTAAAACAATTGAGATAAATCCTGGAAAACATTTAAATATTGGAACCCAGCTGCAATCACAACAAGAACAAGAGGTAATTGCATTACTACAGAAATACTCAAAAGCATTTGCCTGGGATTACACTGATATGCAAGGAATTCATCCTAATACATGTATCCATCACATCTACACAGAAGATAAACTGAAACCTGTTAGACAACCTCAAAGACGAATGAATCCAATGATAAAAGAAATAGTAAAAGAAGAATTACAAAAACTGTTAAATGTTGGATTCATCTATCCTATTTCGGATAGTCAATGGGTTTCTCCACTGGTAGTTGTACCAAAGAAAAATGGAAAGTGGAGGGTATGTGTAGACTATAGAGAGCTAAACAAAGCTACATTAAAAGATCATTTTCCTCTACCATTCATTGATCAGGTGCTAGACTCCTTGGCTGGAAAGAAATACTTTTCTTTCTTGGATGGGTTTAGCGGATACAATCAGATTAGAATAGCAAAGGAAGACCAAGACAAAACTACATTTACATGCCCATGGGGAACCTATGCATACAATGTTTTGCCATTTGGTTTATGCAATGCACCTGCAACTTTTCAAAGAGCAGTGCTTGTGATATTTGCTGATCTAGTCCATGAATGTGTAGAAGTTTATATGGATGACTTCACAGTGTATGGAAACACATATGATGATTGCTTGAACAATCTTGAGAAAGTCTTGAAGAGATGTATTGAAACAAATCTGTCCTTAAGTAACGAAAAATGCTACATAATGTTGACAGAGGGTATAGTGCTGGGACACCATATTTCCGCTTCTGGAATTAAGGTGGATCCAGCTAAAATACAAGTCCTAGTTAACCTGATGCCACCTACAACCCAGAAGGAGGTCAGAAGTTTCTTGGGATATGCAGGCTATTATAGACGGTTCATAGAAAACTTTAGCAAAATAGCTCAACCCCTGTTTAAATTATTAGCAAAAGATGTTGAATTTCAATGGACAAATAGCTGTCAGAATGCTTTTCAAATCTTAAAAGATAAGCTGTCAGTGGCACCCATACTTAGAGGACCAAATTGGTCTTTGCCATTTCATATTTCCACTGATGCATCAGATACAGCAATAGGTGCCTCTTTGGGACAGAAAGAAAATTTGTTCAACTATGCAATATACTTTATCAGTAAAAATTTGACACCTGCAGAAACAAATTATACAGTCACTGAAAAGGAAATGTTAGCCGTCATACATGCAGTAAACAAATTCAGACATTACATAACAGGATATCAAGTTTTTGTTCACACAGATCATTCAGCAATAAAATACTTGATGAACAAACCCATCACTAATGGACGAATTACAAGATGGCTCCTGTTATTGCAAGAATTTAATATTACAATCCAAGACCGGCCAGGCAAAGAAAACCAAGTGGCTGACTTTCTTTCCCGTATCCAATCACCAGAAGACCCAAATCCTGTGATAGACAATTTCCCTGATGAACATCTGTTTGCCATAACAGTGAAAACACCTTGGTTTGCAGATATTGCTAATTACTTGTCATCTGGAAAATTTCCAACTCAATTCACAAGTAAGCAAAGAAAGAAAATTGTTAGAGAAAGTTCTAGATATAGCTGGGTGAATGGTGATTTGTTTTATACTGGTTCAGATCTAATGATTAGAAAGTGTGTGCGTGAAGATGAAATACTAGATATACTCAGGGCATGTCATGACGAACCATGTGGTGGTCATTTTGCAGACAAACGAACAGCATATAAGGTGCTGCAACTGGGCTATTACTGGCCATCTGTCTTCAAGGATTCTAAGGCATATGTCAAACAGTGTGACAGTTGCCAAAGAATAGGGAGACCTATCATGTCAGATGAAATGCCGCTCAAGCCTCAAGTCCTCATTGAGCCATTTGAACAGTGGGCACTTGACTTTGTTGGACCCATTAATCCACCGTCAAATGGAAAAAGATATATTCTGGTATGCACAGATTATGTAACAAAATGGGCAGAAGCCAAAGCAGTGAGCAGAGCAACTGAAGACACAGTGGTCACATTCCTCTTTGAAGAAATTTTTGTGAGATATGGAGTACCTAGACAAATTGTGACAGATCAAGGAACACAGTTTACATCAAAGTTAGTACGGGATCTGACAGAAAAATACAAGATTAAACACAGAAAGTCCACTCCATATCACCCTCAAGCAAATGGTCAAGTAGAATCCACAAATAAGGTCTTAGAAAACATCATGACTAAGACAGTTCAGTTGAATAGGAAAGATTGGTCTGAGAAGTTAAAGGATGCATTATGGGCTTACAGAATAACATGGAAAAATACAACTGGGTTTAGTCCATATCAGTTGGTCTATGGGAAAGAAGCCTTATTGCCTATTGAGTTCCAGATACAAACATTTAGACTAGCAGCTGAATTGGGCATAGACTTGACAGAAGCACAACAACAAAGGATCATGGAGCTGAATCAATTGGATGAGCATCGTCAGCAAGCTATAGAGCATACAAGATTGGTACAAGAACAAAGAATGAAATGGCACGACAGATATATTAAAACCAAGACATTTCAGAAGGGAGACTGGGCCTTGTTATTTGACTCCAAGTTCAAGGATTTCAAGGCAAAATTTACCACACATTGGCTTGGGCCATATGGAATCGAAGAAATCTTTGATAATGGAGCAGTAAAGATAAAGACCATTGACCAGGATCCCACCTCATTTGTTGTAAATGGTCATAGACTGAAAGTTTATCATCAGCCTATTAGTAAAGAGACATTCATGAAACAACTGGTAGAAGAATCAGAACTGGAAATTATGGCTCTGCCATCTTCCAGTTCAGAAAAAGAATAAAGCAACAGATATATATAAAAAAAAAAAAAAAAAAAAAAAAAAAAAACAAAGAAAAAAGAAAAATAAATTGTTTGCTGGTGAAAACCAGGCAACTGGCGCTAAGCAAACACGAATTCATAGGGGAAAACCAGGGAAACCTGGACTCTATGAATTCACTATTCTTGTTTTACTATTCTCACATTATTTCAATGCAGGACCTTTCCACAATTGACTTGAGGACAAGTCAAACATTCAACAAGGGAGAGTCTTGAAGCAAGCTTTTAGCTGTTACAGCTAAGGTGTTATGTTGATCACTTTGGACCTGAAGCAAATTTGTTGCAGCAGAACCTGAAGGGACCTGAGTTGAAACATTATTCAGTGGGACCTGAAGCAAACTTAGATTGCAGCAGATCAAATCATTTCAGAAGTATTGCAAAGGGACCTGAGATAAAATAATATTGCAGTGGGACCTGAAGCAAACTTGTTGCGGCAGCACCAGAATAGAATCGACACAATATTTCAGAAGCATTGTAGAGGGACCTGAAATGAAAAATTATTCAAAGGGACCTGAACAACTCAAGAAGCAGTAATAAAAAGTCTACTATCCACAACATTTTGGATTCCATTCCACCTGAACAAACAGCATTCAACATTCAACCTGTACAAACAACAGCAAGGGAGTATATTCATAAGCCATTTTTTTGTGCTTGAAATTCAAATTTTTTTTTTAGAAACTTCTAGTTTTGATTTAATTGAAGTAAGTATCTGCAAATATTCATTAATATTCATTCCCAGTATATACCCTACATTCCCTATTCATCTTCCATTTCATTTCATTCATATAAACTTTCCCTAGATAGTTTTTTTAAATGCAAAGAGATCACACTGGGACCACTCTTTTCACATGTACATGAAGTCAAGCATGATTATAATTTTAAACATGACCCCATGGTCATTTTAAAATTATAAAAACTATGTTATAAGAATATGCGCTAAAGTTATTAAAGCATTGAATATAAACATTATAGGTTATAAGGTGCTAAAGTGATTTCAAATAAGCATAACCTAATAATGTTTCAAAAGACATAGGGAATGCGCATATATTAAAGAAAATGGTTATAAGTGTATTGCGCAAATAATATAAAGACATCCTAAGGCGCATATCCAAATAATCAACAGCATATAACATAGTATTATAAGGACCGCGGGCAATATAATGGTGATAGAAATGAGGCCGTGAACATGCAATATAAAGGTGATATAAGTGAGGCCGTATGCATTCAACGGCAGTGGTAAGTGAACTATGGCGTATATATATTGCAATATATATCAAATGCACCAAAAACCGTAACATTTCCATACGATAGTAAAGGAGAAATAAGACATAAACAAAGATATGACTAAAACTATGATATAACAGTGCGCATGCAAACGTTATATAGTTAAGTCGTAAATCTTATGAATACGTTGTATGGAATGAAGAAAACGAGTTTACGGCATAATTGCACACGCCATATGATAATGATCACACAGTGGTGCTACAGCCAGGTAATATGAATGATAATAATCACGTTATATCATTATCGTGAAAGGTATGGAAGCGGCCAATGCAGCAGTAGTGAATGGAATAAATACCCATATTCACCACGCAGCCCAACTACTCAACACAGAATACGGTAGGTGACACGGTGTTACACCAGTCAGAGGGTATTGGTTGATGGAAACGGCGGACCATGAGTAATTCAAATGGCCAGCTACCAACGTCTAACAACAATGAACCGCAGGGTATACGGAGAAAACGGTCATGAAATAACCATCCCTGCGTTGATTCAAACCACCATTTCCTCATTGCCGAGAGCTCAGAGAGTCGGGTTTGTGCCAAAAACAAAGCAAAAGGCGAAGGAGTGAGTTGAGAGGAATTTTAAAGGGAAATTCTGAGGCGAAGAAGCCGAGTTTGGCAAACAAACAAGGTGAGAACTTGAGTGCTTTTCGCTCGGCGACTATAGATAAGATTGAGTCCGCCATTACTCACACAGTTTCATTGTTTGACACCAGTGCGACTGTCCAAGAAAGAAGGGATTCGAAGGTTTGTTTGCGTCCCACGCGGCCAGTGACAGCCAGGTAACCCTAAAAATCCGGGATAACTCTTTGTATACAGCACGTAGGGAAGGATTGATTAAATGTTAATGCATAGACTGTGGCGTGAAAACAATAATAATCGGCCAAGCATTTAAAATCACTGGTTGCATGCATTACACGATAGAGGGAAATGAGAAATCAAATGCATCCAACATGGTGAGGTGGTTTAAATGACTAAGCGTGAGGGTTGTTGTATTTATAACCACTGTTTGTTGAACTATAGTTTGCCAAGAGCCGCCAAGTCTTCAAATGCATATGTATATGTTTTCAATATGCGCCATTGTCATCGGCTGTCAAACAAGTCATGAGGGTTTGTGAATACATGGTTTCACCGAACAGAATGTCGACATATGCATTAAATTGAGATTTTAAAAGTGCTGTTATGTGTATATATGAGTTGTAACGCATTAATATATGCCGGGGGTATTGTCAAAAGGAACAGAGGAATGCTGTAGGGGTGCATGTCAAAACGAGTCTTCAACCGTGTTCATGTTTCACTGTGCGCATATATTCATATATTTGTGCCATTAAAATGCATAGGATTGCCTGCAAATTTGTTGCATGGACTGCAAATCCTAATTGAAATCGACTTTGCATTATTTTGTGCCTTAAGGCCGAGGGTTTCATTGACTGTGTTTCTTTAAAAAAAATTGTTTGCCATTTGTTTTGAGCAGTAAGAATATGAGGCCGAGCGCATGTGAATAGCCCTCTAGGCTCAAAACGTTGTCTGCAATCTTTTGATATTTTTGTGAAATGATGAGAGGGTTTAGGCCGAGAGCAAAAGTTGCTGGTATAAACAGTCATGTTTTTAAAAATTTTTTGAAAGGCCAGTGCAATTTGCGCATTAAACACAGTCAATATTTGTGAATTTTTGAGAGGCCGAGAGTAATTTTTGCATTATACAGTCATGTTTTCTTTCATTATGGATAAACAAGGAATGTTTTGAGGAACTGTTAAGAGGCCGAGAGCAAAAATTTCCATTGTAAATACACAGAGAATGTTTGAGGAAGCCGAGAACAAAAATTTCTCTTATGTTTTTATTTAAATACACAGTAACACATGATTGGGAAAACATGGTTAATTCTATATGTGTATTTACTTTCTAAAAACATACAGAGGGCAGTATATTGATAATGGATATTCAGGTGTGGTGTGCCTTGAAACAGGGGTTTGAAACAGGTTTATACAGAGGAAAGACAGCAGAAATTTAAAGTTGAATCAGAGAGGGCAGGTAAGCCTCATTGCTTGTACAATTTCATTTAAAAACAATCATCATTATCCTTGTCAAAATGAAGTTAGTAACAGCAGAAGATTATATTTATTGGTTCACAGAAATCATGACAAACCGGGTAGAACCGAGATTCCAAATAGAAAGTTGGAGCAAAGAAACTGTAGAAAAATTATATCAGTCAGGAATGATAGGATTTCTACAGAAGTTTAATGGTCATTCAGAACAGATAACTAAGGAGTTCATCAATAATTTCAGTCAAGACAAAACTCAAGTAGGTGAACTCAGTATTCCCGTAACTCAGGAGTTCTTATCCAAAGCCTTAGAGTTGCCTATGATAGGAGAAAAATATCATAAGGGTTTGCATTTCAAGGAGAAAGCATGGACTTTCTTCCTTGAAAAGAATAGGAAAGGAACCTTTGATAGAGCTAAGGGGATACCTCGGGAATGGTTCAATGAACCATGGGGAGAACTAGTTATGGTTATTCAGAAATTTTTGACTTGTGACCGACAGTATAGCATTGCTCATCTATACCATGTTAGATTGCTGCAGCACATAAAAGGAGATGGTAGAATAAACTTGCCATATTTTCTATATAAAAGTCTTGTCAAAATGGTTGAAACAGTGAAACAGGAGCACAAGCCAAAGGCAACACAGGTATATCATCAGGGGTTAATTAAAATCTTGGTAGAATATCAGGTGAAATCAAAGGGGTTAGAATGGACGGAATTTATGCATAAAAATCATTTCATTGAACAACTTGTTGATATACAAGACAAAGTAGAGCAAGAGGATAAAAGCATAATGAACTCTCCCTTCTATCCTAGAACCAGAGCTAGAAATATGGCCATGCATGAGATTGATACATCTGTTATGTCTATTCCTAGGACTAGGAATTCTATTGATTTTGAACAGGAGGTAGAAGCATATTCTCCTAGGAAACCAGAAGAACAGGATGTAGCACAAGAACCCCTTGAGAGAGATTCCATATTTGATAATGATGCAGGAGAATCATTGATGAAAACCACCCAGGATTTTGAAAAGGAACTGAATTTGGCCAAGATACAAGACTTAACAGATCAGCTAGGAATAAGTAAAATTGTTGAGAGGCAATTAAAATCAGAGAATAAGGCACAGAAAAAGGATAATGCAAAGTTAATGAAAAGAAATGAACAATTACAAGAAGAAATAAGCAGGTTGCAAAAGAGAAATGATTTACTTTCCAAACAGGCATTCCAGTGGTTAAAAGACAAAAACATGTGGAAAGCTAAATATGAAAAGCAGAAGGTTAAAGCAGCAATGTTAAAGGCCAAACAGGAATCAGAATTTGATTGTGTGAACAGGGAAACAGATACAGGTACATCATCTACTTCAGAGGGCAGAAGGTCCAAGAGGAGCAAGCAAGCATGGGGACATGCTTGATCATAAGCATGGGAGAGATGTTGGGCTTCAGTTTTGATCTCATTTTGCTTTGATAAACTTATCTAGTTATCCATTTATCCCTCATTTTCACTTCATCCATCTCATTTTAATGAATATTTGATGTCTAATCAGGTATTTAGCTTTAATTTATCAATTTCTAAAGTTTTTATTAAAGTTTGATTTTAAGTGCAATTTTGGCAATTTCAGAAATTCCCGTAATCACTTCACGTTGGATATGGATGCAGACCACTTCAGCACGAATGGGATGCATGAATAGGAAGCTTGGGAACTAGGACCAAGCCACCTATGCTTGGTTCCAACAGAACGAGTTTTCTTATGCCTTTTTGGAGCTAGTCAATCATGACTAGTCATCCAGAAATCCCATCTAAATAGGGCTGTTTTGGGATTCCATGATATTAGTCATATTTCTTGGGATGATGGAGTTGGATTCGACTTGAATAGGTGGACTAAAGTAGATATGATTGTTAGAGTGATTTTAGATCAGTTGGTTTCATGAACTCATTATTTAAGAGCCACACTTTGATTGCTCAACACACTTGACATATGATACTATTATGCTGTAATATTTTTGGTTTGAAGACTTGAGTTGGAGACTTATGTTACTTTCATTTTGCTGATCAATACATGGATTTTTTGCTGATCTAAAGCTTCTGATATCATCTTCATAAGTGTGCAAAGCAAGGGTGGAGGGCCCCCACTCCAAGCTAAGTACACTTCCAAGTTAGACTAGTTTTATTTCATTGCAAATCTGGTTGATGATAGCTTTAGTTTTTCAAAGTCTTATTTCAGATTGTATCATGGTTATGAATAGTGATTGATTTCATTTGTTAATGGTTTATTCATCATCTAATTGAGTGGGAAAACAAGTGTTCAAGTTGGGCATTCTCTCTATGAAATGGTGAATTAGAATTAGTCTCTTTCATTTACATGCAAATGGTTTGTTTTTATTTAGATTTATATCTTGAGATGAATGAGTTATTATGGAAAGCTTTGAGTGTCTCTTAAGTTAAGAGCCTTTTTCATGTATGATTTATGCATCTTGAGTCTTTGATTATAATCTCTAATTCATTGAAGTAATACTTGAGGTGGAAGTAGATTTCTTGAGTCAAGAACTCTTCCAATGTTCCCTCTTTTGAGCTGATTGAATCAAGAGTTTTAATATATATTTCTTCTTAGTTTTTAATCATTTATCTTTCAAGCATTGATTATATTAGATCTTCACAAATAGTGGTTTGCCTCCAAGAATAAAACAACCCGGATTGATAGTAAATAATTGTGTTAATTTAGGAACATAAATTAGCCCAACAGAACCCCTCGATGGTTAATCTTCAATCTTTCCAAATATTTGCAAGCATTCTCCTAACCGAACACATTAAGGGATCGAAGAAGCACTTACATATATTAAACATATACGTCACTTATAACTCCAGAGATGATTTTCGGAGATGATGGGATGATTGTGGAATTTTAAATATTAGATCTCTCATATTGGTTAGGGAGCTAAATCTCACTATCTATGGTGATGATATTTGGGGATTGTGGGAAAAATTGGACATAATGGGCCAATAGTTTTAGCAGTTGTTTGAAAAAAAATTCTTATCGACATATGTCCTTCCCCTATTACCCCAAATTTGTGGAATGGTAGGTCTAGTGGGAAATGCATTACAAAAATACTGGACCATTTTCGGGTTCAGGAAAATATGTTGGAAAGGTTTGGTCATTTGAAACCTTGGGTATCTTCCACTAGGTATTAAGACCATTGATCAATTATCTTACAATGGAAAAGGAAATATGAGTGGAAAGGGCTTCCATTTAAATTCATTCACTCTTGGCTCTCAGATCTGGAATTTAATGTATTGGTTCAACAGACTTGGGGATTTGTGACTTTCATAGAAGAAAGTTCATGGATGGGGTTGGTTGGAGAAAAATTGAGGGCATTAAAAACTATGGTTCGTGGTTTGTAAAAGGAAATGACGTGAATAATGTGAAAATAATTATGTGGGATTGAGAAAGAAATAGATTGACTAAATGATTCGGTATTCAAAGGCATTTTATTAGAGGAGAACCAACAATTTCTTAGAGAACTCGAGGCCTGTAAAAGACACATATTACGTTTGTAGGAGGAGTCATGGCATTTAAAAAGTTGCACAAACTATATAGCAGTCTAGGATCAAAACACGAAATTTTTCCATAATTATTCCTCTAGGAAAATAAATGACAACGCCATTTGGGAACTACATGTGGAGGGAAGAGGAAAAGTTTCTAGTTTATAAGATTACATATTGAAGTTGTGGAACGTTTTGGGGGAATTTTTTGTGAGAGGTCTAGTGTTAACATGGGAAAGAAAATTGAATATATCCAAACATACGCTTGGAGGTAGGTTCTCAGAGGATGAGGACCGTATGTTGGGGTCCTAATTTCTATGAATGAAATTAAATATTTTATAAAATCATTTGTCTAGGGTAAATTCTCGAGGTTGGATAGTAGAACTATTTTTACAGTTATTGGATATAATGGGCCATGATTTTTTGATTATGGTGGAAGAGTCTTAGAATGGTTTCTATATCTCTGGTTCTTTAAATTCCACCTTTATTGCTGTCATTCCTAAGACATATAATGCGTCCATTTTCATGGATTTTCAGCTAATCTCACTTTGCAATATTTCTTATAATATGATCTCAAAAATCATTTCCACCTACATCAAGGACAATCTCTCTCTGCATATTTCTCGTGCGAAATTTGGTTTTCTCAAACATAGAAAAATTCAGGATGCAGTGGATATTTCCCAGGAATGCATTCTTTCCATAAAAACTCGTAAACTAGAGGCTATCATCCTAAAGTTGGTTTTACACAAAGCCTACGATTGTAATGAATTGGTCTTTCCTTTGGTTATTTTTTCATAAAATTGGACATTCTATGAAGGTTGTGGAATGGATTATGGGATGTGTTTCTTTGGTCAACAATGTTGTGTTGATTAATGGATCCCCTTTTTCCTGACTTCTTGTGGACTTCACTATGGATGTTCCTTATCCCCGTTATTATTTATTTTGGTTATTGATGTAGATTCACCTTGTCCTAAGATTTTGGATGGAAGAACCATTGTAGCCTATTCTCCTTTCATATTAGAACAAATGGTGTCAGGATTGAATATAGATTACAAACTAAATTTGTAATAAAAGAAGAGAAGAGGGGCTTACCACTTTATACCGTCACGGACATTTTTTTATAAATCTAAGCCGAAACCACATAGAACCAAGTGCATAAATGTGGCTTTCAATAGGTTGACTTAGTTCGTTGCCATGAAGGCCCACATATAATTCCTGGTACCACTTTTTATTCCTCTGGGTGGAAACCCTGGGATGTATAGCCTCTGACTAGCCCACCTTCCATTACTTCTACGTGATCCTTGCACACTCAAGCCCGAATAATTGGAAGAAGTGATTATAAAAGCCACCAGGTAAAGACCTCTAAGTGGGATCAACTCAAGTCCTTCATCTAATATCTCTGGTCTGCTCATTCTAGCCCAATGTAATGGAGAAGGCATTCACAAAATGTTGTCATGGTGGAACCTCTGAGAGGGATCCACAACTAAATGTTTCAGGTTGCTATCAAAATACGAACATGATGGTTGATTGAATCCAACAAAACACTTGGGTATAAAGCCTCCAGCAATACCCACTTGACAACTCAGTACAGTCGGCCACCATGTGAGCCTACTTGGTTTCTTGTTGACCTTGGATTTGTTAAGTAACATACTCCTGCTACCTTTAAAAAAAAAATTAAGTGTTGTGTAGTGTTCCTTTGTATAATTAATGGCTCTAACTTCTTTGTATGCTCTTGGCTCATTTGTTACACTTCAATCCTTACAACCCTCTTGCAAGCTTCCTTGAAATGAATTTACATAATGAATATTCTTATCGGGCCTATTATCAATTAAATTTGGAATTGCCAAGGTTACATTTTTATATTGTGCACATGTTAATATATAGATATACTTAAATATAAATATTTCATAAGGATTGGTTCTTGGGGAAAAAATATGGTCCTCCTCTCACATGCCAAAGCATATTTTTTGTTAAAAAGAGGAATATGAAGATTACATCTGCAAATTAGGTCTAGATACAGAATCATGGGATCTAAAAGACCATTTTGGGAAAAATAATCAAAAGCACAACATATTACAACAATTTCCATAATTTAATGAAATTCATAACAAATCAAAAACAAATCCTATCTAACTATCCACTTATTAAGGAACCAACTCCTTTAGTAAAATATATTGACTGAGATCAAACTTTTCACAAATTCCCTTGCATCATATGCACGGGGAACAAAGAATTCATGGGCTATTGTAACACCCTTATCACACATTTACCCAAGTAATCAACCAACCGTGGTAAATATGTGATGAGAGACTATTATGATCTAATTCAACCTCCTAGGTCACCTTAAGGAAGTGGAACTGACAAAACACAAACAAATTGACAGTCCACACATCCTACAGAACCTCCAAGATTTACCTCACCTTTCTAGGTTACCAACCCCTAAGGAAACTCTGTAGTTCAAGGACTTAGAGCCTCAGTCGCTCCCCTTCCAAGCCCTCCAAGCGACTCAAGGTCCCAGTCACTCCCATGAGCCTACCTGAGTTCGACTGTAGCCTTTTTCTGCAAGTGCTATTCCGGCGATGGTGAGATTTAAGGCTAAATTCAAGGGATATGAGTCAGTCACTACCTAGAAATTCATGGAATTTACATAAATAAAAAGAAACATAGAGACAATGATGCCAATGCAAATTATTTTACAAAGACTTTACTAGACCCCTACTATCCATGACAAGCATTTCATCAAACATGTCACACACATACATTCTACAGGTCTTAATAATAGATATAAGCATAGGAGTCTTATACTTATCTGAGAATCGCTAAGAAACATTGATGCCTTATCACATTAGCTGCATTATCATCTATTAGGAAATTAATTAATTTCTTAATCATTTACAAATCAAAACATGATGAGAACCATACATTTTCATTTTCAAAAGGCATATTCATAAGCAACATATAAACAACAGAAATAATGATGATACAACAACCATAAATGCCACATATAATCCAGTACTTTTACACAAAAAATACCAAGGAATGGAACTCTTATTAATGAATGAAAAATCTAACCTGGTATGGGACTACCACGTTCCACCCGACCATAGATTCACTAAACCAAATCTCTCTTCAACCAATCACCCCCATGCCATAATCCAAACATGAATGTGAGACTCAAACCAAATGAACCAACCAGGGATTCCCGAGGCTAAACCACCTCACCCTCATCAATAGAATCAAGATTTACAACAACCCTCACCAGATCACTATGCCATAAACAAGCATGGATGCGACCATATTTCTCCACCTACACCGTGAGGAATTTTCCTATCTCCTAGTCCCTAAGCTTTACCGCAATCCACAGTTCGATCCAGGGATCACTAGGAAAAAATTGAGACACCACCCTCCAAGCTTTACCATATATCCCGGCATTCACCAGCAAGGATTCCTAGGCCTGATCAAGCACAACCACCTCTAAGATTTACTGTATATCCTGTCATTCACTGGTTGAGGATTCCTATGCCTACTGAGGCACATAATACCTGGATTTACTATAACCCATAGTCTAGTTCAAGGGTAACTAGGCTAGTGGCTTTTCTGCAATCCACAATCTAGTTTAGGGATCACTAGGCCATGTGTTCTTTCATTCAGAGATCCACCTCACTCAGCTTCAAATCCATCCATCAATATAACTCAACCAGAACATGAGAACCCCATCACACCATGGCTATCGAGAAATGGAAAGGTAAGAATGAAGAACATTGTCACACTTGGAAAAACCCATGCCCATGACAACAAGAGAACCAAAAAAACACATCCATAACCATGCATGTCAAATCTAACAAGGAAATCACACATGCAAATCAATACCTACAAGTAAGCCCATTGTAGCTACCTAATCCTGCTTTGTCTTGCTTGATCTTTTGCTTCCTCTTTGCCTTCTTTTCATTTCTTGATCCAATGCTGAAGTGCTCGAAGAAAACTCTAATTGTCCAAAAATTTGAGAGAGAGAGCTCCAAAATGAACTGAGAAAAGTCTATGAACTGATCTTCAGAAGCCTGTTTATCAATGAGGCCTCTATTTTCTTCCATTTCCATTATTTTCCTCCTCAGACGAAACCTATGGCTCTTCACCTTCCTTTTCTCCTAATTTTCATTATTTTCATAAATAAAATGCCAAAAATGTCATTTTTCCTTTCCAAAGCCTTTTCCATTGCCTTTGCAAATTTCCTTATCCATAATAAACTGGAATGATAGCCACTAGCATTTTTTTGCCGAATATTAAGCTTAGAATACGTGTACCATAACCTTGGTCTTTTTTTTTTTTACATGGATTTTCAACCAGGGTTGTTACAGAACCCTCCCCCTTGGGGGAACAATGTCCTCGGTGTTCAATGACACCTACAACCAACAAGACTGTTGAAAGTAAAACATATTTCCCATGGAGATTTATAACACAACTCATTGCATTACTTACAATGACCACCGACTGAAAACATGACAATCATACCATTTACTAGAGCTTTATAACACAACTTATTATGGTATTTAAAATAACAACCACATTTTCTCAACCAACAAATAACCATATTATTTATGGAGCTTTATAAATCTAGCTCGATATGATATTTACAATAATATACACATATACACATATTCACTTTTGATCAACCAACAAATAAAAGGATACGATTCCTACATCTACAACAAGGGAATCCAGAGGCTGACACCTCTACCCTCAAAAGTAATACTAGGTTTCACCTCCTACCTAGGAAATATAGAATCCACTGCCAGAGTAAACCTACATCCAATGTCTAGTGCTACAATCCCAGGCCACTTGTCCTCTCAGTGAATAGTTATCGGCTCATTGTTCCAAGGAACACTCCCAAAGTGCATCTGATTCCATCTAGCAATGCTAATGACTGAAAAAAAAATATTCCTTGGCCTTCCCTTCTCTTCTACATACTCCCTTGGACAATCCGGTCATCCCCTTCTATGTAGTCACTCACCTTCCAAGTTCCTCGGCATCCCCTATCGTAGGCAATCCATTACTTGGCAAGGCTTCCTCACATCAAAAGATACAAAAACCAAGGCATATACCTGCCTCAACCATCATACCAATCATAGCATGCTCATGGAAATCAATGCACACTATTGGGTACCAATTTCCCACAATGGTCCTACTCCTAAAGTGCTTTACTAGCATATTATTGTCTATCCCAATTCCTTTTTCCGCTACTAATTCTTCCAGTCAGTTTCAACCAACCAACTGGGAATTCTGCGCTTTCTTGTTCCAAGCACATAACTTCCATTAGATTCAAAATAAATTGAAATAAATTCACATCATACCTTATTGGTAGTTCGTCAACAAGGTACACTTTCAATTTTGTTCACTTCCTATCACAACAAGTCAAACTAGTTGTTTGATCAAATCATCATGTATAATCATATCACATTTGGTTAGCTCAAAATGCAACCATCATAAATCAAAATCATATATCACAACTATCATAAATAAGAATCATAGATCACATGCATAATAAAACTGAAATACAAATCTTATAATTATCCTTTAATCGATCCTTAGCTTCTACCATTATCCTTTTTCCTTTTCGTACACACAACAGATCAGTTGTCACACCTAAAAAACACCCAATGCCTTCTCTTCAACCATGTACACATACACACAGTATATAACACACACAATACATACACCCACACCTGATGCAAAATACAATACATACACCTACACCCAGTGTATGACACAACACAATTCATACACCTACAGCTAGTGTACAACACAACACAATACAAACACCTACACTCGGTGTACAACACAATGCAACACATACAACAAGCAGACCATACCACATGTGCACAACACAACATGTACAACATGCACACAATACCACATGTACAATAGTACCACATGTACAACATGTACATAGTACCATATGTACACAATACCACCTGTACACAGCAACACCTGCACAACGTGTGCACAACATCACATATACGTGGCACCACTTACACAATGTGTACACAGTGCAACACGTAGACCACACCACATGTACACAACACCACATGCACAACATGTACATAACACCATATGTACATAGGACTACATGCATGACATGTACACAACACCACCTACACACAACACCACATGTACATACCACCAAATTTACAATCATGCATGCAACATGATATTTACATAGCACCACATGTACAACATGCACACAACACCAAATGTACATAGCACTGCATATACAAAATGTACATAGTACCCTATGTACACAACATGGTATATCCAACATGCGCACAACACTATATGCACACAACAATGCCTATCCATCATGTGCAAAGTACAATATGTAGACATCACTGTGTATCTAACATGTACATAGCACCATCTATACCCAACACTGCATTTTCAATATTCACACAACACCATAGGTATAATCACTGAATGTACAATATGCACAACATATACACAATAGTAGCACTGCACACCCAAAACCACACTATCTCTACCAAGCAACCTTGCTTCCAGTGTCTCTCTGTCATCCATGTTTATCCTATCATGCTATAGATCACGCTGTTTTCATTCCGTTGATCTATATCTCAACATTACATGTCATAAAATAGACATAATATAATCACATAATATCAATTCATATCCACATGATACTGACCTCATATATTTGTCAGGGCTACTCTTCCACTTGGTTCCTCATAAGACCAAGAACCTCTTCATGTTGTTCACCTGCATAAGAAATCATTCCTCCACAAGAATGATCCCTGATAACCCTATTAGACAGTGACATAGATACATAGATACATACATATATATAATCATTACCATAAAACAATCATGATCCTGTTAGAAAAATTCATACATACACACATATATACATATAACATTAGCATTGAACAACCATGATCCATGACGACCTTGTTAGAAACGACATACATACATACATACATGTATAAATATATGAACATCATCATAATCATGATTACAACATAATTACCATATAACATAAGGTTAAGGTTAAGAGAACACCCTCTATCCATGCACAACATGCACAACATTGAGAACAACAGTTCCCAACATAGCCAAGGCATCTGACACCTCAAATCCATCTACTTTACCTTTCAAAACTACTTTTCTCATGGTTGCACTGGCATTGTCCATTTACGCCAATGGACCCAACCAACTCAACCAGTTGTCATACTCATTCCTTCAGTTGCCCTTATATATTCACCAAGCTTCATCTGAGTCTTACATTACCATTTCAGTTTCATTCATCTCTTCCTGAACTCCATTAACTTTCTCTTTCCCAAACTAAATCCCAATACCCTCAAAACATAAGAGGAAATAACAAGAAAAGCCAACAAGAATAAAACCATGAAAAACCAATAGCAATACATCATGACAAACAAAGTGGTAATGCCTTGCACTAGACACAATCAAAACCCATAAATTAAGCTCAAACAAATCACAAAATACCGAAAGCACAAGACTAGAAACAAACACCATGACTCAATCCACGTGGTTCCCAAAGTATTCAAGGGAAAGCCCAACCTGTGCCTTCTTGACGACTTCATGGAAGTATATTTTTCCATGTAGTCCCCTGCATCATACTGCCATAAACACATAATTGTCAGTGCATAAATAATGAGAACAATACACCAACTACCCTATCTTGTTGTGCCAAGCACACTACCTTGTAACCGAACACATCCATGCCATCTCTCAAGGGACTCCAATTCCTTGATGGATCCATCTATAATTAGAAACTAGCTGATATATGTATCAAATACATGTTCATGATATAGGTTTTAATCCTGTATAGAAATTACTTGCATAAAAATTCTAAAAGCAGAAAATAAATAATGACAAGAGGATAAAACATAAAATAGATATACACAAATATTTTCCCCTAGATCCCAAAATAGGGACTACTAGATTGATTTTTCATTATATTCTTTTCAATGTTACAATATATATATATATATATATAGATATACATGCCGAACATAACTATAGTTCCCTTGACCAAATCTACAAAATACCATGGTGAGGAAATAATCATGCCCAAAACCACGTGTGAAATCCATGAAAAAAAGCATAGGTAGGTGTTCCCACCTAATATAGGGTTGAAAAAAATTCTCGCGGCGCCACTCGAGACCCCATGCACAGGGGCTACCTCTCCTCTTCAAACCCCCCAACAGGGGGGTTGTCGGCCCCCTGTGACCCCCCATTGTGCCGAATGAAATGAAGGGGGGGCTAACTGTGCCCCCTCTAACCCCCTAGAATCGTGTGTGGGGATAGTCATGGAAAGAATATAACACAAACCCAACACAGGACTATAGCACATATCTGCATAATGTCAAACAAAATCAAGGTTAATAAGACTTCTTGTATAGTAAGCACTCATTCGTTTGGAATTAGGGTTTCCAAGCATAGGCAAAGGAATTCTTTCCCAATTCTTTTCTTTTACCATTTACCTTGCTACAATTGAGTCTTATTATATCACATCACATCGTTGTTAAGTATATATCAGAAAATCAACTATTACCTTGTCACACTAATACCAAGCATGTTACCCTACAACTATTCGCACATGTCAATCACATGATCCAAATATCAATAGATCATATCTATTAATCTAAAATCAACCTTTATCAAGGCCAACAACCAGGTCATAATCAACTAAAAGTCACAAGACATGATGCTACAACTATCACCTACTTACACTCAAGCACATAGCAGTTATCTCAACACATATGTATTAGTACAACCATTTTAAAACAAGATAATTCCTTCATGCAATCTTATAGATGAAAAACCAGATCATTCAATTAGTCAAACAATCAAACAAACTATAAATGTACCATGTTAGATAAATAAACTATATGAAATAATAAACACCAAACGCTCATCATCAAATACGTGACATAAGAAAACTCATACCTTAATGTATCTCAGAGGAGGCTATCCTATCTGCACAGTCAATCTAGATTAGCATGACATAACTTCACAAAATATCAACTCAAGCATAAATAAGGGCATGATATCCATAACAGTAACTAGATAACCTCTTCACCTCATAAGTTCATAAATAATTGTCATTCATGAATAACAATGGCATATGCACAGCGAGTCTAGATTAGTACAACACAATATCAAAAATAAGTCGACTCATACTTGAATGCCATAACCCTAAACATCAACATAGGACAATCTAGTTTAGCATGACACATATAACATCAATATATTAAATGAAATAACCCTAATCATCAAGTTAAGTAATATATAACAACAACAATTTAACATATAACATACTCATCAACAACATATAACTTAATCATCAAGTTAAATGACATAAAATAACAAGTTACTACAATGCATGTCTATCCAACACATGTGCATATGACTACACTAATCAAGTAGCATTTATTATGAATGTAAATCTAACAACAATAGAATTACAAGCATGTACATAACCCTAGTGCTTATAAAAACCATTAACCAATATACCTTCATGCCAAACATACAAATCTATATGACAATATTCTCTTACCCTGAAGTCTAGTGTTGCAACTTCACTCTGATGATCTGCATCTCCTACTCTATCTTAGCCAACACATTAGCATAATAACATACCAATAACATCATAATGGCCTAATTTCATGTAATAACCTGCCTGGCTTACTATACATGCATAACCATAACCATGACAATGCATGCATAACAACATATAAATATTGGCATGCATAAAAAAATGCATATACATCCCACATGCATTCATGAAAAACACATCCCAATATCCACATCATCAACCTCTACATGGCAACACAATGGTAAAAATGACCACCACCATGCATACACAATAAGCACATAGTCCACAACATAAAGAATCCATATCCAACTGACATGTATGCATGGAAAACACATTCTTCACATCTAGTACAAGTGTTGAACCATGCTATGATACCACTCCATGTTATTAGGTAATACCTAAAGAGAAAAAAACTAGACATTCCCCAAAGAGAACATAACTCGCTCTCATACCACTCTATAATGTCCTCCTCCCACATCTACCCAAGTAACCAACCAAATGGGACCAATATGTGACAAGAGCCTACTATGATCCGATTCAACCTCCTAGGTCACTTTAAGGGAGTGGAACTAACAAAACACAACCAAATTGACCATCCACACATCCTACAAAACCTCCACGGGCTACCCCACCTTTCCAGGTGACCAACCGCTGAGAAAAATCAGCAGTTCAAGGACATAGATCCCCCATTGCTCCCTTGCCAAGCCCTCCAAGCAACCAAGGGTCCCAATCACTCCCATGAAACTATCTGAGTGTGAATGTACCCTTTTTTTCAAAGTGCTATGCCAATGAATGCGATATTTAAGGTTAAATTCTAGGGCTAAGACCCAATCACTACCCAAAATTTATATGGAATTTGCAGAAATGAAAATAAACACAGGCAATGATGCCAATGAAAATTCTTGAACAAATACGTAACTGGATCCCTACTAGCCATGACAGTGATGCATTTCATCAAACATGTCTCAAATATGCATTCTATAGGTCTAAATAACAAATCTGTGCATAGGGGTCTTATACTTATATGAGAATTGCTAAGAATCATTGATCCATTATCACATTAGCTACATTACCATCTATTGATTCATTTCTCAACCATTTAAAAATCAAAAAATGATGAGAACTATGCATTTTCACTGTCAGAAAACATATTCCTAACTAGCATATAAACAACAAAAACAATGAGGATACAAAAGCCATAAGTGCCACATATAATCTCATACTTCTACATAGAAAATACCAAGGAAAGGAAATTTTATTAATGAATTCAAAAGCCAACTCAATATGGGACTACCACGTTCCACCCAACCATAGATTGGTTGAGCCAAATCTCTCTTTAGACAATCACCCTTGTGTGATATTCCAAGCATGAATGTAGGACTCGAACCAAAATAATGAACCAATGATTCCCAAGGCTAAACCACCTTACCCTCATCAATAGAATCTGGATTTATCGCAATCCTCACTGGATCACTAGGCCATAAACAAGATTGGATGCCACCAAATTTCTCCACCTACATCATGAGGAATTTCCCTCTCTCCTAGTCTTTAGTGTTTACCGCAATCCACACTCTGATCTAGGGATCACTAGGCCATAATCTAGACAACACTGTCCAATATCCTGCTATTCACTGACAAGGATTCCTATGCATGGTCAAGGTAAATCACCTCTAGGATTTACTGTATATCCCGCCATTCACTGGTTGAGGATTCCCAGGCCCACCAAGGCACACAATACCTAACTTTACCACAACCCACAGTTTGGTTCAAGGGTCACTATGCCAATGGATTTACTGCGATCCACATTCTAATGCAGGGATCACTAGGCCATGTGTTCTTTCATTTAGAGATCCACATCACTTAGCTTTGAATCCATCCAAAAGTCTTTCTCAACCAAAACACGAGAACCCCACCACACCATGGCTATCTAGAAATGGCAATGGAAGGCAAGGTTGAAGAACACTATGACACCTGGAAAAACCCATGCCCATGACAACAAGAGAAAAAATAATATACATCCATGCTAAATCTACTAACGAAATTACACATGCAAATCGATACATGCAAATAAACTCGCTTTAGTTGCCTAATAATGCTCTACATTAATTAATATTTTTCTTCCTCTTTTCCTTCTTTTCTTTTCTTGATCTAATGCTGAAGCACTCCAAGAGAAATCTAGAAATCTAAGTGTCCAAGAGTGTGTGAGAGAGAGAATATAGAGAGAGCTCCAAAATGAACTGACAAAATTGTATGAAATGATCCTCAGAAACCTTTTTATCAAGGAGTCGCCTATTTAGTTTAATTTCCATTATTTTCCTTCATTTTCCTACTCACATGAAACATGTGACTCTTCACATTCCTTTTCTCCTAATTTCCATTATTTTCATAAATAAAATGCAAAAAATTCCATTTCACCTTCCAAAGCCTTTGCCATTGCCTTTTCCAATTTCCTTGGCAATAATAAAGTCGTCGTGGTAGATCCTCCGAGAGGGACCGACAACTAAATGTTTCAGGTTGCTATCAAAAGCCCAAAACGAGGGTTGATTGAACCCAAAAAACCATTGGGATATAAATCCTCTAGCAAGACCCACTTGATGACTTAGTATAGTCGGCCACCATGTCAGCTTGCTTGGTTTCTTGTTGATCCCAGATTCGTTAAGTAACATACTCCTGCTATCTTTGAAGAGAAATCTAAAGTGTTGTACAACATCCCTTTGTATAATTAATGGCTCTGACTCCTTTGGATGTTCTTGGCCACTTTGTGCCCCTCCGCTCCTTACGATTGTACTGGAAGCTTCCTCTAAATGAATTTTCACAATAAATCTTCTTCTCAGCCCTGCTATCAATTAAATCTGGAATCACTAGGGTAACATTTTTATACTGTGCACATGTTCATATATATCTATCTATCTATATATATATATATTGAAATATAAATACTGTTGAAGGACTGGTTCTTGGGGACAAAACTCTTGCCCTCCTCTCACACACCGAAGCATATTTTTATTAAAAACAAGAATATAAAGATTACATTTGCAAAATCAATCCAAATACACAATCATAGGATCTAATACCATTTTGGGAAAAATAATAAAAAACAAAACGAATTACAACAATTTCCCTAATTTAATGAAATTCATAACAAATCTAAAATAAATCTTATCTAATAATCCACTCATTAAGCAACCAACTCTAGTAAAATCTATTGGCCTCTAAGTCAATCATACTTTTCATAGATTCCCCTGCATCTTACTCCAAGGAGCAAAGAATTCATGGCCTCCTATCCATGAGTTATTCAATAGTTTTTCCACTTCTCTCTAAGAGTGTAGTAGTCATCCAGGTTGCATCAAACACTAGATGGCTTTTCCATATTTCCAATTATTCATGGTACTCTTTTCCTCAAGTTTTCTTAATCAGTATTTTATCTAGAATTATTTTCAATTGAAAGGGCGCTACTGCTATTACCTGCCTCTACCATTGAATATGTTGGTGTTTTTTATCTTCTACTGGTTGTAATTCTTGTCCTAGTTGATATTTCTATAAGTATGCAATGTTAAAAATAGGAGAAATATGAATCCCAGGTAATTCCAATTCATAAGCATTTGCTGAGAATTTTCTAAGAATCTTGCAGGGAAAAATCTTCTTTAGCTTTAGCTTGTTGTATTCTCCCTTACAAAACCTCTCCTTCCTCAAATGTTCTAGCACTTGATATGCTACTTCAAAACTATGCTCTCTCCTTTTAAGTTTTTCTCTTTTTTTATATTTAAGACTGCTTTCCTAAAGTTTTTTCTTGACTTATTCATGAATTTCTTGTATGGTTGTAGCAAAATATTCACCTACTGAACTTCTCTGCTCTGTTCTCCCTAAATTTTTGAGCTCAGGTACTCCCCTCAGATGCATCCCATATAAAATTTGGACACAAATTTGACAAGTAATCATGTTGGAAGAGTCATTATAGGAAAATTTATCTTGTACCAAAACTTGGTCCCACTGTTTAAGATGGTTTCCAACTAGACCACATAAGATATTACCCAAACTCTTGTTCACCACTTCAGTTTGGCCATTCTTCTGAGGGTGATATGCTGAACTAAAACTCATCTTGGTTCCAATCTTTTCCCGCGATGTTCTCCAAAAGTGTCCCAAAAATCTAGCATAGCAATTAGAGACAATGCTTTTGTGTTAGGCCCCTATACTACTAGTGTAACCCCTTATTGTTATTAGTATAACCCACTTATTATATTTATGTACCCATCTAGTGCCCATATTGTTACTATTGTGCCCCATAGAAGCCCACTATTGTTATTATTGTGCCCTTACATTATTATTGTTATGTCGGCTCTGATTATGTTATGACCCCTTAGACTCCTATATATAGAAAGGAGGTCTTTTCATTTGTATCATCCAAGAATTGTTCATTTATGTATTGTAAAGGAGGTTTCCCCCTCGAAGAGGCTGAATTCTAAGGCGTTGATCTATCTCTTCTATCTTTTCTTGAGCTGGTTTCATAACATTTGGTATCATAGCTTTTGATTCTAGGGTTTCGCTGCTCCAAACAGGTCATCATGGAATTTTCGCTATAACATTTTTTTCTGTGATGTTTCGGAAGTCGCAAAAAAAACCCATTTGAGAAGAAATCACGCTAAACCTTGGGTCCAAATTTCAGAGCTTTTTCCATGATATTTGTGGAGATATGATCTGAGGAAGTTGGTCTTTTTGCAGACTCCTGAATTACATTCAAAACAGGTGACCTGGGGAAAATCATCATAACTTTCTCTCTGGGGATCGGATTGAAATTTCATAAGAAGGTACAGAAAGAGGATGGATTGTAGTTTCTTGTATGCATTTTTCAGATCCAAAGGGTGAAACAGTGACTCGTGGCACGTCGTACAAGTTCGCTCTACTGAACTAGTCTATAATCAGGTCATCTTGGGAGATTGTGCATAACTCTTTCTTGGAGAATCCAATTTGGGTCAGACTGGTGGCATTGGAAAGAGGACACATAGGGCTACTACAGAGCACAATTTCAGAACTTAAAGATCCGAAAGTACATAGTTACAGTCGTTTCAATGTAGAGCTCCTAAAATCAAGAAAAAGCAAGATGAGGAAGTTTGATGGCAAGGATCCAGTAAATTGGATACTTCAGATGGAGCAATATTTTGATATACATGGTGTACAACTGCTACAAAAGGCATGTATTGCATCTTCATATTTAGAACCAGATCAATTTTTATGGTACAAAGGGCTTTGTTCTCATAAACAACTAGTTACGTGGTCAATTTTCAAGGAGGAAATGATAGCACATTATGAGGATACAAAGAGCAACACCTTCTTTAGAGCAACACCACAACAATTGGAAAGAGTAAAAGGGCTTTGTGACATAGTGGAAAGCAAAATTATGGAAACCAGGAAGTGTACCCCTCACAACTATAAAGATGGAAGTGTTGTTTCTCCTAGCCTTCCACAACCTACAAGGGTTACACCACAACAATTGGAAGAAAAAAGAGAAAAAGGGCTTTGTTACAATTGTGATAGCAAATGCACTAAAGGTCATAAGTGTGCTGAGAAGAAATTATTTTACATAGAATATGAAGAGGAGGAAGAAAAGGATCAAGAAACAACAAAAGAAGAAGATATACGCCAGGACCCCACCCCAGAGAAAGAAGAAATGAATCAGACCATATCTTGTAAAGCATTGGCAAGAATTACCACTCCTCAAACTCTCAAGATAGAAGGACATATCAAGAAGAAAAAGGTGCAAGAAGTGAAAGATCACATCGAGAAAGAAGAAATGAATCCAACCATATCTTGTAATTCATTGTTTGAAATTACCACTCCTCAAACTATCACGATAGAAGGACATATAAAGAAGAAAAATGTTCAAGAAGTGAAAGATCACATCGAGCATCAAGAAATAAATCTGACCATATCTTGTAAAGGATTGGAAGAAATTACCACTCCTCAAACTCTAGAGATAGAAGGACATATCAAGAAGAAAAAGGTTCAAGCAGTGAAAGATCACATCGAGCATCAACAACAAGTTCTCCAACTTTTAAAGGATAACGCCACTTCGGTGCAAAATCAAACAAAACAACAGACACTTAAAAAATGGCGACCTTACCGAATGGGAAGACTTTTCAAGGATGAGGATGTGGAAGCATTGTTTTGTGCTACTTATATTATCCAACCAGATTGGATAAACGAAGCAAGGGATGAATGGAAGAAGGACGAAGAAGTATGGCCACTTATTCAAAAGTTGCAAAAGATCCCAATTCAAACAATATTGCCAGAAATTAAAGAGGAAGGAAAAATCATATTGGAGCCTGGAGTAGTCACAGAAACAAGAACCCAACAGCTACGAAATTGATCAATTTCAGAGTATCTCATCAAGTGGAAGAACTTACCCGCTAAATATTCCACATGGGAGGACAAGAATTTTATACAGAAGCATCAAGAACTACTCAAGCGTTGAGGACAACGCTTTTTGAAGGAGAGGGGCATGTTAGGCCGCTATACTACTAGTGTAACCCCTTATTGTTATTAGTATAAACCTCTTATTATATTGATGTACCCATGTAGTGCCCATATTGTTACTATTGTGCCCCATAGAAGCCCACTATTGTTATTATTGTGCCCTTACATTATTATTGTTATGTCGGTTCTGATTATGTTATGACCCCTTAGACTCCTATATATAGAAAGGAGGTCTTTTCATTTGTATCATCCCAGAATTGTTCATTTATGTAATGTAAAGGAGGTTGCCCCCTCGAAGAGGCTGAATTCTAAGGCGTTGATCTATCTCTTCTATCTTTTCTTGAGCTGGTTTCATAACATTTTGAGCACTCCATGTCTCCTTACAGTTCCTTAAAGAACAAACTAGTTATAAGCAGTATCACTAGTTTTATTGCAAGGAATGAAGTGAGACATTTTAGAAAATATGTCTACAACAACAAAAATAAATTCATGGCCTGATTTTTTGGTAGTCCTAAAAAAAATCCATACTTACCGAATCCCAAGGCATTTCTCAAGTTGGTAATGGAGTGTATAATCTAGTGTTTTGACTTCCGCCTTGGGCATATTGAAAAATTTGGTAATTACTCACAAACTTGCACACATCTACTTTTAATCTTGGCCAAAAATAATTCCTCTTTAAAAAATCAGATGTTTTGTCATGACCAAAATAAAGGAGGGGAAGATTTAGTACAAAATGACAATACAACCCACATGTATAATGACACAACATAAGAAGAGATTCACGCACTAGAACAACAAAAAAATTTGGCACATAGAGAAAATGGGACAGTGGGTATGTTGGGAGTCAAATCTAAACATTAGAAATATTAAATATAAAATGACACATAAATGTGAATGTAATGAAATGCAAATGACCTTAAATGTAAATTTGTGGAAGATATTTTCATTTCGAATATTGTCCTATCCTTTCATTATAAATGTTATTGAGTTTAGGATTGGCGATGTTTGCTAGGGTTTTCTCTCTTGAGGGTTCTTCGGATATGAGGTTCTTGTGCTTGAAAGGAGAGCCTTGAAGCAAGTGCAATCTCCTTGTTGCCATGGCAGGGAGGGCTTGCATGAGATGTAAATTTTTTCTTAAATGAATCCAAGAGCAGTACAAATTTCAATTTTATGTGTCTTTAATTTACAAAAGTTGTGTTGTTTAATGCACATGTTTTTTTTTACTTGCAGTAGTGGTTTGTCAGTTTATCTTGTTGTTCATATATGTTTATATGTTAAAAATTTGTTATCATTTTCTTTTGTTGGCCCTCTTGGCGAGAGGGAAAAAAATTTCCACCAATTTACATGAATTGGGAAAAGACTAGTTCCCCACTTTAGCCATGTGGCAGCAGTGGTGGAGAGAAACCAAGGTGGCTAAACTTGTGGTCAGAGGGAGATTATAGGCTTGGCTAACTTGTAGTTTTGGGAAGAGCACAAATTTATTTATTTTGTGGTAGGAAATTTTCTAGGTTCTTGATGGTTTCCCATGTCCTAACAAGCACCAACACCTTGTAAATGTGGAAACTAGTTGATTGATGATTTTTTGGGGCTTATTTCATTAGTAAAGATGATGGAGATGTAAATTTGTTCTTTATTAGGTTCTATGGTGCTAGTCATCATTGTTGGCTGTCACCAAACTCTGCAAATATTTCTTTATCTTGCTAACCCAGTGGAATGGGAATCATTCATGACTGGGAAACTGGTTCGTTAAGAGGCTTTGGTTATGATATATTTACTTTCAATGAGAAGGTAATAAAAACCATAGTAAGCATGGATGAAAAGGATCCTCATGGAAATAGCTTCTCAAATAATTAGAGGTTTTTGTTATGACAGGTGGTGTCATGGTGGTCGTGCCCTTCCAACCAATTTAGCCCTAAAGTCATGGAAGGGAATGGAAACTTGCAGCCAATGTCCCAGATCTATCTCCTACGCAAAATTTTTCCTTGGGAAGAAATGGAAGGTGTTGATGTTGTGACCAACACCCTCTAAATTTTTTCCTACACATGAATTTTGGAGCCTACTGAGGATCTAACAATCTATCATTCCATAGTCACTTCATGATCAATTAATGTTACGCTAGGTGTCTAAGTCTTCTTCTCAGTTTCGAAGTGTCGAAGTCACTGTCTCACACATGTTCAGTCTATAACAAGTCATGAGAACATTCCTTTCTGCACGTTTGAACATCCATAACACAATCCATCAAGACGATGCCTGTAAACTGTTCAACCAATGTCAATAGGTAATGCGCACTTTGATTGACAATCTCTCACTTTTGGTTGTGATTGCACTTTTATTTCGGTAAGTTTTTCCAACTGTTGCTTTTGCACACCTTTGCTTCTATAAGTGTCGCTTTCATGTTTATTGCAGTCACTTTTTCTTTCCTTCACTTGAATAAGTGTTTTCTTCATGTTATCTTCACTCTAGAATGTGTCACTTTCAATGTCGTTCACATTTATCAAGTGCCGTTTTCACTTTTGTCTTACCGTCACAAGTGTCGTCTTTTTGCACAGAAAGTGTCACATATCACATAAGCATAGTTATGATTCATTTCAAGGGGTAACTTTGGTGCCAGTGATTGTTATTTATCATATATACATGTATGTCGCACTCGGAGGAAGTTATTGTATTGTTGTTGTATTGAGGGGATCATGTTGTTTATGTGTTCTGAGTGATCAATGTTGTGTCATCGATTGTTCTGAGTGTGTAATCATGTTCAAGTTTTATTCTTACTCACCTTGACCTCACTGATCCCACATAGTCAAATTCTGAAAATATCTTGCCCGAGCAACGATCCTTCACTAAACCTTATGGAACTATGCACTGCATAGTCTCAACCCTCAAGCTCAACCCTTAGCTCTTGTAACTACGCAATGCACAATTCCTACATCCATGGAATACACATTTTGAAGTCACAGTGCTTAAGTATTTCCTCCTTGCTCTCAGAATCTATGCAATCCTACCTCCCAACCAGTCTCTTTCTGCGTATCATGTAGTGTCAGTCATTAAGTTGTCTCCCTGAGTCCTTGAACTATGAACTACACAATCCACTAATCAGTTTCCCTCTTGAACTACTGATTGAGAAATATCAAGGATCAAGACTACCTCCTTGAGCTCCACAACTGTACAGATCAACCTCTGAGTCAGTATTCTTCTGTGCAATGTGTAGTTTCAAACCTCAATCTTCCAACCTATCTCGTTGAACTGTGCAACTATGTAATCCGTACGCTCCTCCCTTTCTTGTGCTAAGCATTCAAAAACTTCAAGCCTCAAGACTACCTCCTTGACCTCCTCAACAACAAAGTCATCCTATGTAGGCCTCCATGAATTGTACACCACGCAGTCTCAAACCTCAGTCCTCCCTCTTGGCCTCTCGAACTGTGCACTGTGCAATCCCTGAGTTTTCCTCCTTGTCCCATTAGAAAAATTTTGAGGTAAAAATGGGCCTCAAAACAAAAATGTACAACCACAATCAATTTTATAAGAACCAATAGGATTCAAAATGATGATGTCAACCATGGGGGATGATTCACCAATTTTTTAGTAAAAAGGTAAAAATATTCAAAAAAAAAAAACCTACTTTTACAAATTATCTCCCTACGATTTTACTCAAATTTCTAGCAGGAGCACTTGTTGGATGAAAAATTTAATTCCTCATTCAAGGAGTACCCATGTTACATAATTTTGATGGACCTTGCTACATGAAAAATGAGAAATACATGCAAAACGTGATTTCACTCACGTTTTTCATGGCAAAAGTGCGACAATATCATAGTCTAGGAGGTATGCAACCTATGACAATAAGCACTCTCAAAACTTATCAACGTCTAACCTATGATAATATTTTGAATTAGGGGTTTTTAAGGTATTTTTACAAGATTCTTATCTTCCACAGAAGGTATTTTCTTTGATCTTCATAATCTATATTAATGGAAATTATGTTTTGGTTGATGAAGGATAGGGGTATGACATCAATTGTCATGAATGTGAAAACTAATGTGCAATAACTAAGCCCTTGTGGCACTTACAACATCACCTAGACCACAACCACCATGAGCCTAGCCCTTAACATGTTATTTCACTATTTTTATGTTATAACTATATAAGAACTTTGGAGGTCAAGACAGAGTTCTTTGTCATAAGCCATTGCTTTCTATTTCCATGGACAAAGATTTTAATATCCCACCACTGCCAGATTACCAAAGCATGCTAAGATCTTATGGAAGACTAGGTGTAGGATGCCATGAATTTATATGTCAAATGATGGGCTTATTTCTCTCTTACGACTTCTGTAGACCACAACACCACACCATCATCACATAGAGACACTGCAGAATATTGTCGCAGAGCTGTTATGTGGTGATGTGTTACTCAACAACATAGTCTACCACATGGCATCTTCTGAATGGGAAAAGTGTGAAAATATAACTGTTTAGAAGGTATGCAACTTGCAACAATAAAGAATGTCACAACTTATCAATGTCTAACCTGTGACATCCTTTTGAAATAGGGGTTTTTAAGGTATTTTTACAAGATTCTTATCTTCCACAAAAGGGTTTTTTCTTCCATCTTCATCAGAGATCAATAGAAATTATGTTTTGGATGACGAAGGATAGGGGTATGACATCAATTTCCATGAATTTGAAAAAATAATGTGTAATAGATAAGCCCTTGTGGAACTTACCATATCACCTAGACCACAACCACCATGAGCCTAGCCCTTAATGTGTTATTTCACTATTTTACACTATAACCAATTTATAAGAAATTTGGAGGTCAAGACAAACTTATTTTTCATAAGACCTTGCTTTCATTGTATGATAGGACAAATATTTTCTTGTCCCACCACTATCCCTCAACACTGAAGCATGCTATGATGCTATGGAAGACCAAGTTTGGGACACCATAAATTTATATGTCAAATGATGGGCTTATTTCTATCCTACAGCTTCTATCAACCACAACACCATACCATCATCAGATAAAGACACTACAGAACACTATCAAGGAGCCTCTATGTGGTGATGTGTCACTCAACTACATAGTATACCATGTGGTACCCCAACCCATGTGGCACCAAACATCGTCGCCACACATCACCTAGGTGTCATGTTAGCTTTGTCTTCCACATCACTTGCTTCCACTACACCTTGATGATGTCATGCTGACATTAAGGTGACATCACTTTATCACATGGCATATTCTAGTAATGCCACATGACATCCTCTAGTAATGCCACATGTCATCCACAAAACTACCACTTGGCCATCCAAAAGGCCATTTGTGTCTGCCATGTGTCACCTCATTAGTGTGTCAAGTCAGTAGTTCTACCACATCACTTGTTCACATCGTCTATATTCCAATGTGTCATCCACATAGCCATACTTGGTCTATGTGGCATCTACCACCTCAGCCCAAATCATAGGTCCCACCTAGTCTCAGACCTTCATGCAAAACATTGTTTTCTCATTACTAAGATTTGTCATCAATTTTGACTCACCAAGTTCTCCAACACATTCGCCCATAGGACAGATTATGACAATAAGATGGAAGAACACCTTAACAAGAGTGGCTTCTATAGAATTCTTAACATGGACCCTAGCAACAAAATTCTCCGCTTAGTTAGTAACAAAATCAAAAACTCCTCTCCTGACTCTACTATTAAGAATAGATTAATACCAAATAGTGCCATCATCCCTAGAATTTATGGGGTTCCCAAAATCCATAAATCTGGAATTCCTCTGAGACCCATTGTGAACACCATAGGATCACCCACTTACTAGTTAGCAAAATACCTTGCAAATAAGCTTAGACCTTTATCAGGTAACACTCCCTCTTATATCAAAGATTCTGCTTCTTTCATAGAATGGATTAAAAACCTGGAAATCAGTGACAATGATCTCCTTGTTAGCTTTGACGTAGTGTCTCTCTACACTATGATTCTAGTAGATAAAGCCATAGAAGTTTTTAAGAATATTACAGACCATGAAACTGTAGAACTAGTAGACATTTGCCTAAAATCTTCATACTTCAGCTTCAAAGGTAAAATCTATGAGCAAACTCATGGAGTTGCCATGGGTTCTCCTTTATCTCCTCTGATTGCCAATTTATATATGGAACATTTTGAACAAATGGCCCTTAAATCTTTCCCCTTTATACCTGATGAATGGAAAAGATATGTAGATGATATTTTCGCTAGATGGAGACATGGTTTAGATAAACTTAATGAATTCTTATCCCACTTAAACAGCCTCTAAGAACACATTAAATTCACTATTGAGATTGAAAAATACAACCAGCTCCCCTTCCTAAATGTCCTCCTTACCAAGAAAAATGGCAAACTAAGCCACCAGGTCTTCAGAAAACAAACTCACACCGACAAATATCTTCACTCTAATTCCCATCACCATCCGAAGCAAAAAGTAGGAGTCATCAAAACCCTAGCTACCAGAGCTTCAAGAATCTCTGACCTTGATCATTTAGAAGAAGAACTTAACCATCTCTACAAGGTCTTCATCAACAATGGCTATCAGAAAAACATTATCCAAAAGATATTTAAAGAATCCACAACCAATACCCAAAAAAGGAAAACTCTGGAAAACCCTAGAATCTCCTTACCCTATATTAAAGGAACCACTGACAAAATCGCTAGAATTCTCACCAAGCATAACATTATGGTTGCCTTCACACCCCCTAACACCATCAAAAACATGCTAGATTCTGCCAAGGACCTAATTGACCCAAAAAATCACAAAGGAGTATACTCAGTTCCTTGCTCTTGTGGCAAAGTATATATAGGTGAAACAGGGAGATCCTTTGGCATTAGGCTAAAAGAGCATATTAATGACATTTCAAGAAATAGGTCAGAAAAATCTGGGCTAGCTGAGCATGCTTGTTCCTCCTCACATTATATTTGCATGGAACAAGCAAAATTAATTCATAAGGAAGACCATTATTTAAAAAGAAGGGTAAAAGAAGCAATTGAAATCGAAAAATCCTCCAATAATATGAATAGAGACGATGGACTAAAGTTAAGTGACACCTGGAAACCCCTATTAAATAAAATAAAAAAGCAATAAACATAGATTTACACACATTATAAATAAATAATTAAATAAATAGAAAAAAAATATATAAATAATAAATATCAATTTTAAGAAAATAATACAAAATTATTTAATTAATTAAAATTGATAAATATAACCTATCATAGCTAACTACCTATCTAATCCTTTAAATAATAATCTAATCACATAATAAATTAGTTAACATAAAATTTCAAAACTAATCTTTAAAATTATATACATGCATGTAACACAATTAACATACAGTTAGGATCTTAAACTAATAATTTAAATTTCTAATAAACATAGATTTACTAATCCTTTAAATAATAAGTTAATCACATAATAAATTAACTAACATAAATTTGATCTTAAACATATAATATAAATTTCAAATAATCATAAATTTACACACATTCATTAAAAATAAATAAATTAATATATGAAATGAAAATAATTAAATAAGTAAACATCAATATTAAGGAGAAAAAACAAAATTATTTAATTAATTAAAATTGATAAACATAACCTATCATAGCTAACTCCCTATCTAATCCTTTAAATAATAATTTAATCACATAGCAAATTAGTTAACATAAATTTTCAAAATTAATCTTTAAAATCATACATTCCTGTAAAACAATTAACAGATAGTTAGCATCTTAAACAAATAATATATATTTCAAATAAAATAAATAAATATTTAATTAATTAATTAAATAAAATTAAATAAATAAAATAAAAAAAGGAGGGAAGATAATAATAATAATTATAATAATAAATAAATAAATAAATAATAATAATAATAAATAAATAATAGATTTATTTTATTTGAAATTTAAATAATAATATATATATATATATATATATATATATATATATATATATATATATATTATATAATATATAGATAAACAATAATATAATAAATACCTATCTAAATAAATAAATTAAATAAGTATTAATTAATTTACCATTTATAAGCCAACTACAAATGAAGACAGTAGCAAAATTTTTCAATTAACTATTAATAAGCTCTGTAATTTTCACGCTCTCTCTTCTCAAAAACAAATCTCATTGCTCTGATGATGGACTCACTAAGCTAGTCCGAAACATTGGTTTCAAAACTATTCACAGGTTTTTCCTCAAAAAAAAAAAAAACACATAACTCCTTGTCTCGCAAGACAAACCAATTCCCATCTCCTAGAATAAACAATTTTCTTCCCTCGTAACATGCATGTTCTTGTTTCTCGGGACGTTCATTTCTCCATTTGATAACATGAAGAATTGTTATCATGCAGTACACCTCCCATCTATAATGCCATCCATCCTAGATACTACACATGATACTTGGTGTGGCTTGCATGATTCTCATTAAGAGTTAAGGTAGGTCATTAAGCTTCCTATTGACTAAGTGATCATGTGGATTAAGCTTAATGCTTCCCCTTTATAAATTTCTTGTTTTCTTCTATAAATTCAACAAGGCTGATTCAACCCATAAAAATGTGTGTTCTCCGCAAATCAAGACTCAAACTCGCAAGGACATCAATGGCCCTACAGAGCCATCCTCCAAACATATGATGTGATATTTTAGTATGAGAGATTCACTAGAAAAGAATGGCAGCGACTCATCATACACAACAAAAAACGACACAATATCTTGGCATGCCATATGCTGAACTTCATCAACATAATTCATTATTTCTAAGACACATATATTCATTTTCAATTATAGGATTCAACCCATGGCATTACACACACCACAACAATTTAACAGGGCTTATTAATCAGTTATTCATAGTATTAACTACAAACCCCCAACAGTCTTTACACAATAGCTGTTCAATATATTCATACATATAATATAATTGAAATCACACATAGAAATAGTTAGTTGGTCATGTCAAATAATCAAATATAAGCATGTAAGTAACTCTACAATTTAGAAACATATCAACATCACAAGGATCCGCAAGTCTCTTACAACCATGAAAATCATTCACATAAACCATCACATTGAAACACATAAGAATACATATTCCTCATTAATAGCGTTGATGCACCCATTGTCATACAACAACATCAACCATCATTCATATTGCACAAACATGCACATAGATACATGTAAGAACCTTATCTTAGTCATTGAATGATTGGGTGATCGAGAGAGGGAATTCAACTCTCCTCCCAACCATAGGCAAAATGCACTACTATTTTTCATGTCACTAATACCCCCAAGCAAGATTCAGATTTTGTAGAATGAAGTACTCAAGGGAAATTCACACCAAGTTGGTTAACAAATTTACATGGGAATCGAAAGTACTCAATGACTTCACCTAGGAACTAGGAGTCTAGATCACACAATGTCTCCACCCAGAAACACTTGAGGGAATCCATGTCACATAGTGCTCCACCCAATCAATCACTATAGGAATCAGAGTCCAAAGTTTCTCCACCTATTTCTTTCTTTAGGAATCTAGAGCATATAGTGCCTCCACCTGCAATCCAATAGAACTCTATAGTACACCATGTTCCCTCTTGTTAAATTCCACAGGGATCCAAATAATTTGGTCTCCACTTGTTAAACAAAATATAGGAACCTATAGACTCAGTGTCCACCTATTAAATCAAACAAAAGGATCCAAAGCTCATGCTGAGTATATCAACCTGGTGTCTCTTTTATTTTGTGAGCTTTGTTCATTGTCTGCGCATTTTCATTTTGAATGCCTTCAAATGCCCCTTTCTTACCACATTGCAATTATTCTTTTGCATCTTCTCTTGAATGTCAAAATTCTTTTCTTTGTTTGTTTTTTCATGTGTTCATGAGAGCCAATAGGTCTTGTGAGAGTAGTCTAGCTCGTCATCTACTCAGGTGCCCATATGCTTCCTTTATTGCATGTACAACTTATTTTTAATTCAACAAGGATATAGGTGGAAATTAAATGCAACATTTTGAGCTTGGATTTGGGATTGTCCTCCATAGACTATGAATCTATATCTGCTCTCAATTCAGCCATCTTTTATAATTTACATCAATTTACATGAATAGCCAATATAATAATATTTGAACGAGGGTGACAAAAAAGGTTATGACATTTGGGACCCAAAATCATAGAAAAACTACCAAAAAAAATAATTCATTGAGATAGTGGAAGAGATGGGTAGCCACTTATATGTGCTTGAATGATCTCCTCACTCAACCTCACCTATACAACTAAGTTTGTATAAAAGATCAAAAGTTGTGGAAAGTTAAGAATACCTATGAGTGAATTAAAGATATAGGTTGGGAATGACACATTTTATGTCAAATAAAAAAAATGCAGTTGTGAAGGGAACTTTGGGCAAGTCCATTGAAAATTAATACAAAATCCATTACCATATACCCACAGATACTCTCATACTCTCAGAAGGGATGCCACACATTTGTTTTGGCATCTTAAACAAGTACACACCATTCTGTTGGTTATTCCTCCTTGCCCATCATCATCTTATTATTACTTATCCCTATCTATCAAATTCCAATGATACATTAGTTAACATGCTCCCCTCATCATGATGACCTTGCTTCCTCACCATCAATCACATCACAAAGAGATTCAAGGAACTCTCTTTCCATGAAAATTGGAGATTTGAACTCCATGGCGACCGAATAGCCACCACTGAATTTGAAACTAATAACACAGGTAAAGGAGGTGGCAGATACACAGTCCACTGTAAATTTGATAACAACGTGAATTTGAAGCGAGGCTAAAACGCAAGTCATGTAGCACCCATCTGCTCACTCTGATGTGACAAGAGAGATCTATTTTCTAACTATGATGCAACAAAAGTTTAAGAAAAAATACATACTTTACTCACTTTTGAATTTAAACTAATAATTCAATAAAAAAAAACATATACTTTTAACCATCAAACCTCTCAAACTATATTTTAAAATCCAATTCCAATATAAAATATGTTATGAAACCGGCTCACAAAAAGATAGAAAAGATAGATGAACGCCTTAGAAATAAGACTCTTCGAGGGGGCAACCTCCTTTACATTACACAAATGAACAATTCTTGGATGATTCAAAAAACTTCCTTTCTATATATAGGGGTCTAAGGGGTTACAGTATAACCAAGACGACCTAACAATAATAATATAAAGGCGCAAAAATAACAATAGAGGGATTTTATGGGGCACAATAATAACAATAGGGGGACAATAGGGGCACAACAATAACAATAAGGGATACAACGACAATAGTAATGGGGGAATCAATAGTATTATAGGGACCTAACATGCCCCTCTCCTTAAAAAAGGTGTTGTCCTCAATGGTTGAGTAGTTTTGGATGCTTCTGTATAAAATTCTCATACTCCCATGTGGAATCTTCATCGGGTAAGTTCTTCCACTTGATGAGATACTCTGAAATTTATTGATTTCGTAGCTGTTGATTTCTTGTTTCTTTGACTACTTCAGGTTTCAATATGATTTTTCCTTCCTCATCAAGTTCTGGAAATATTGTTTGAACTGGAGGCTTGTCACCTATAACCTTCTTTAAGCATGAAACATGGAAAACTGGGTGCACTCAGGAAGCTGCAGGAAGCTCCAATTTGCATGCCATAGTACCTATCTTTTGCAACACCTTCTAAAGACCATAATACTTTGGTGATAATTTATTATCCTTCTTAGTTTGCTTTAGGGACATTTGTTTATATGGTTGTAGCCATAGGAATACCCAATCACCTACATCAAAACTTCTTTCGCTGCAATGTTGATCTACCTGTTTTTTCATTCTATTCTATGCCAAGGTGAGGTTATCCTTTAAGAGTTGGAGAACTTATTGTTGATGCTTGATGTGATCTTCTACTACTTGAACCTTAGAATTTTCTATTAAATATGATGTGATGGATGGTGGATGATATCCATAAAGTGCCATAAATGGGATCATTTTTATTGCAGTATGGAAGGAAGTGTTATACCACCATTCTGCCAGAGGCAACCATTTGACCCATTGTGCCTGTTTATCAGATACAAAGCAACGAAGATATCCTTCCAAACATTTTTTTACTATCTCAGTTTGCCCATCAGATTGAGGATGATAAGATGAGCTATGAGTTAACTGAGTACCAAGACAAGGAAATAATTTTGTCCAAAAATTTCTAGTGAAAATGGGATCTCTGTCACTTAAAATAATCTTTGGGTTTTCATGTAGATTTTGAATTGTTTCCATAAATGCAGTAGAAACTTTACTCACCTTAAACAGATGAGATAATGCACAAAAAGTGTGCATACTTGGTAAGTTTGTCAACTACCACCATCATAACACTTTCCTTCGAACTTGGGTAAACCTATAATAAAATCCATTGAAACCTCCTCCCAACATTGGCTTGGAATGGATAAAGGTTGTAATAGTCTTGGGGTCTTATTTGTTTCAACTTTATTTTCTTGGCAAACCAAAAATTCCGCCACAAACTTTTGAATATCCGATTTAAGGCCATCCCAGAAAAAATCCTTCTTAACCATGTGGTAGGTTTTTAGAAATTTTGAGTGCCCTCCTTGATCCAGGTGGATGTTGGTGGCCACCCACCTATCCCATTTGGACCCCCACAACTGTCTCGTTCAGTTTTTCTATTTCCTTAATTATAGCACACTTTACTATTTTTAGCAGTTTTTCGGGTCCTAAACTTCCGAAGCTGTTTTGAGGCCCTAAACGACGTTTTTTGGGAAATCCACCGCCAGCAATTTTGCTATCTAAAAATCATTTTTTTCGTCGTATTCCTTAGAGAGATCTTTCCAACGGGCTATCATGCGCGTCAAACGGAGATAGTACGACCAATTCGCGACCCCGGGAAGTTGATGTACCAACTTACCCAAAAACGGGGCCCACAATTTGGCATTTCATCTTTTAGGGTTAGGTTTTGAATGTGAAGGGTTTTCCATTGTTTCTCAACAATAAATAGGCCCTCGAGCCTCATTGTAACACAGTTCGGAACAACTCAAAGGCATGTAGCCGACACCTCTTTTCTCAGAGATAAGCTACCATTGCCCTAGCTGGGTTATTTCTATTTCTATTTGTAAGCATATTTCAGTATTTCCCATTAATGAAATGAAGTATTATTTCTGCTGCATATCTGTCTTTATGGTTATCTCTATATTTTATTGCGTTCCTGTTTAAATCCGGATCAGTGGTATCAGAGCGGTCTGTTTTTTCTCTGTTTTTCTTTGCATGTCCCCAATGAGGTCGGGATATAAGGAGTTAGGGCTTGAATTGGTCAAACCTTTGCAAGACCAGCCTCGCAAATCTCGACGACCTCCCATGGCGGATGAGAAGAAAGACGAGGGGGCAGGAGATCCTATCAGAATCTTGCTCGAAGAAGCCCTCGAGCGGCAAAGGAACGCGATGATGGATAGCTTTGCGCAGATCCTTCAGTGGCTACCCAGAGGCGATGCATCGGCTTCCAACAGCTACTCTGGGAACGCCACACTGTTTAAGGTACAAGTTAATTTTGAAATCCCCATCTTCGAGGGTCAAATAGATGCAGATGTCGTAGATAAATGGTTAAATCTACTAGATGGGTATTTTTCCATTCATGAATTTTCAAGTTGGGAAAAGATTATTTTCGCTCTTCTCAAAGCAGCCCCCCACATCAAGGACTGGTGGGAAACATACTGCGAGCAGAAGGATGAAAGTGCAGGCTCACTGTTTTCAGCCGCCCCCACTTGGAATGACTTCCGGGATGCCATCAAGGAGCAGTACTACCCTGTCAAAAGCTATGAGGACAAATACATCAAATGGACCACATTGCGGCAGGGACGAGACCAAGATGTGCCAGAGTTCACAAATATTTTTCATACCCTTCGCACACAATTGGGTATCAAAGATTCTGAGCTGCATCTGGTACTCAAATACCGCGGTTGCCTACACAGATACATCCAGGAAGAGATGGAGTTCTTGAACATCTCCTCACTCGGCACAACATACCGATACGCTGTCAAAATCGAGCAAAAGTTCAAACAGAAGAAGCGAGACTTTGGATCTGCAAATCCAAAGCCCAAAGGACAAAGCCAAGGCGGGGTGACCCAAGACAACCCCTTGAAGGTGCAAGAAAAGAACAACACCACAAAGCTGAAGAAGGACACAGGAAAGTGGTGTGAGTTCCACAAGAGTCCCACTCATAACACAAGTGAGTGTCGGACCAAACAGTCACTAGTGGCCGAGTTGAAGGCTTCCGAATCAGATGCATGTTCTGACTCTGAGCCAGAACCTAACAAGGGGGATGGCAAAGGGAAGCAAATCATTGATGCGAATCGTAGTGCCACTGTTGCCACTGCCAAGATCCAGAAAGATGAGCCCGAAAGTCCAGAGGAAGGGGAGCGTCTTTTCCACTCACAGATGTGGGTGAAGGGTTCGCCGCTACAATTCATTGTTGACAGTGGCAGCCAAAAGAACCTCATTTCAGCAGAGGTCGTGAAGCAGTTGGGCCTACCAACTACACCACACCCACAGCCGTACAGTATCGGGTGGTTTCATGAAGGACGAGATCTCAAAGTTCGCCAGTAGTGCCGCCTTCCCTACAGCATCAAACCCTTCACAGACGAGGTATTGTGTGATGTTAAACCTCTAGATGTTTGTGATGTATTATTAGGCCAGCCATACTTGTGGAGGTGACATGGTGTGTATGAGTCCAGGCCTCGTGCTGTCATTATTTCTTTGAATAATTCATTATACAGGATGTTGGAGGTAGCCCCACCTACCGCCACCTCTTTGATCACTGCTAAGAAAGGCAGCAAGCTCATCTCACAGACTAGGAAATTTATTTTCTGTCTGGTTCGCTCCCAAAGTGAGAGGAATATCGTTGCTACATCCATGACCCCCGCGAAGGGTTCCTCCACACAGCAGCAGCAACAGAGGGATACACTCGTGACAAAACACATAAACAACTTCTCCTTACCCGAAGGGGTACCACACAAGTTTCAGGTGGGCGACAAAGTTTGGTTACATTTGCAGAGGGAGCGCCTTACCAGAACCCATCAGAAACTCAGACCACTTCGACATGGTCCTCACACCTGTAACAAGGCTACAGGAAACAATGTTTTGAAGCACAGGATTCCTCCATTCCTTCGCTTGCACCGAGTGTTCAATGTGGACCGTCGTCGACCATGATCCCCACCATTTTCGGACACATCAGAGATTGCAGAACAGCTCACTAGAGACCCAGCTCAGCAGAAGCTTCCTCATCTCAGGAAGGAACTCAACGCAATGGGGACCATTTCTTCCTAAGGGGGGAGGAATGATCCAGGTGGATGTTGGTGGCCACCCACCTATCCCATTTGGACCCCCACAACTGTCTCGTTTAGTTTTTCTGTTTCCTTAATTATAGCATACTTTACTATTTTTGGCAGTTTTTTGGGTCCTAAACTTCCGGAGCCGTTTTGAGGCCCTAAACGACGTTTTTTGGGAAATCCACCTGCCAGTGATTTTTCTATCTAAAAATCATCTTTTCCGTCGTAGTCCTCGGAGAGATCTTTCCAACGGGCTACCATGCGCATCAAACGGAGATAGTACTACCAATTCGCGACCCCGGGAAGTTGATGTACCAACTTACCCAAAAACGGGGCCCACAATTTGGCGTTTCATCTTCTAGGGTTAGGTTTTGGAATGTGAAGGGTTTTCCATTGTTTCTCAACAATAAATAGGCCCTCGAGCCTCATTGTAACACAGTTCGGAAGAGTTCAGAGGCATGTAGCCGACACCTCTCTTCTCAGAGATAAGCTACCATCGCCCTAGCTGGGTTATTTCTATTTCTATTTGTAAGCATATTTCAGTATTTCCCATTAATGAAATGAAGTATTATTTCCGCTGCATATATGTCTTTATCGTTATCTCTATATTTTATTGCGTTCCTGTTTAAATCTGGATCACTCCTAAGGGAGAGGTGTGCAATTCCCTAAGAATCTTTTGTTTTAGATGGGAATTCTTACATAGGTATAACCGATCCTTCTACCATAACGAATCATTTTTCTAGCTAAATGTATCATATGTAGTGGGATCTTGTTGTATCTTTTAAATGAGTGCCCACACTTCGTCGTCATTCTTCCATTCATCCCTTTCTTCATTTATCCAATCTGGTTGGATAATAAAAATGGTGCAAATAAATGCTTCCACATCCTCATCCTTTCTTGAGGGTGCATCTGCGACAACATTTTGCTTCCCTTTTTTTAGATGATTTCAAAGTCATAACCCAAAATCTTTATGACCCATTTTTCTACTCTTTTGAAGATAATCTTTGTTCTAAAAAGTATTTAAGACTATCATGATTTTTTTTTTACATTGAAGTGTCTTCCCATTGGGTAGGGTCACCATTTCTTAAGTGCATGTAGTATTGCCAACATTTCCTTCTCATAAATAAATTTTTGTAAATACTTTCCTTTGATTGGATGACTTTCGAAAGAAATGGGTATTTCTTCTTGCATTAAAATAGCACCAATTCCATTTCCTAAGGCATCACATTCCACAATAAAGGTTTTTGTGAAGTCCAGTGTAGCTAAGACTGGTGCTTGGCGCATTGCCTCTTTAAGATGTTCAAAGGCCTTTGTTGCTTCTTGAGTCCATGAAAATGCATCTTTCTTCAATAATGTTGTTAGAGGTGTTGCTATCCTCCAATAATTCTTAACAAACTTGCGATAATACCCTGTCAACCCAAGAAATCCTCGTAGATGATTTATGGATGTGGGGATTTTCCATTCCTTAATGGTTTTAATTTTTCTAGGGTCTACCTTAACACCTTCATGAGATACAATATGACCCAGATATTCCACCTTTTTTACTCCAAAGAAACATTTGGACATTTTTGCATATAATTGTTTCTCCTCCAATAGTTTGAGCACCATGTCAACATGTTGGACATGATCCTTCCAAGACTTGTTATAGATTAGTATATCATCAAAAATTACTAACACAAATTTTCTAAGGAAGGGTTTCAAAATGGAATTCATCAAACCTTGAAATGTAGAAGGTGCATTAGTAAGGCCAAAAGGCATGACCAAAAATTCATAATGACCCTCATGAGTTCTAAATGTTGTTTTTGGAATGTCTTCAGTCTTCATTCTGATTTGATGATATCCTAAATGAAAATCCAACTTGGTGAAGTAAATTGATCCATGAAATTCATCCAATAATTCATCAATGACAGGAATGAGAAATTTATCTTTAATAGTGAGCTTTTTGAGCTCCCTATAATCTGGACACATGCACCATGATCCATCCTTCTTGTGAACCAATACTACTAGAGCAGAGAAAGAACTTTGACTAGGTTGAATTATACCAGCCTCTAGAATTTTTGCAACCATATGTTCAATTTCACTCTTTTGGACATAGGGATATCTGTAAGGCCTGATGTTTGGAGGAACACTTCCTAGAATCAAATAAATAGCATGATTATGATCACAAATAGGTGGGAGGCCTTTGGGAGTCTCAAATACCTTGGAATGATTGTCCAAGACTTTTTGGAGATCTGGAGAAATGGATGATTTCGATGTGGGAACCTCTAGTGAACATAATTTTGCAATTATGCCTTGTTGTTCTTTCTTTAGAAGATTTTTCATTCCGTTAGAGGTGATTATCTTTCTCAGTTTCCCTGCGATACCCTTTAATTCAACTTCCTTTCCCTCTAAAGAAAATTTCATGAAAATTTCTTGAAAATTAAAAGCTATTGTACCCAAGGATTATAGCCATTGGACTCGTAGTACAACATCAACACTACACATTGGAATGGAAATCATTGGGCTATTCAGTACATATTCTCCCATGGATAGCTTGATATTATGGCACTTTCCTTAGCAATTTATGGTTCCTCCACTTGCAACCATCACTTGACACTCTAGTGCTGGATATAGGAAGCAATTCAATTCCTTGGCTATCTTACAATGAATAAAATTATGGGTAATTCCCGAATCAATCAACACTATTACCTTTTTCTTCTTGATATGCCCTTCTATCGTGATAGTTTGAGAAGTGGTAATTCCAGCCAATGCATTACAAGATATGGTCAGATTCATCACTTCTTTATCTAGGGTTTGTTCCTGGTGTACATCTTCTTCTTTTGACATTTCTTGTTCCTTTTCTTCCTCCTCTTTACAATCTATGTAAAATAATTTCTTCTCTGCACACTTATGACCTTTAGTGTATTTGCTATCACAACTGTAACAAAGCCCTTTTGCTCGTTTTTCTTCCAATTGTTGTGGTGTCAACATTGTAAGTTGTGGATGGCTAGGGGTAGTAACACTTCCATCTTTATGATTGTGAGTGGTAGGCATCCTTGTTGCCATTATTTTGCTTTCCATTTTTCTTGCCAACCTGAATGCCTTCTCCAATGAATCTAGTTCCCAAAGGCGAACCTCATGTTGGATGTTATCTTTTAAAGTCCCTATGAACACATCAATCCTATGCTCCTCTGGAATATCTTTTACCCTTATATTCAATTTCTGAAATTCCTCAATGTGCTCCAGCATTGAACCCTTTTGTTTGAGATTTATCAATTGGCTAAAAAAAGTGTTTCTTTTTGTATCCTCATAATGTGCTATCATTTCATCTGTAAAAGTAGCCCAAGTGACAATTTGTTTACGAAAGAAAAGCCATTGATACCATACAAACTCATTTGGTTCCAAATATGAAGTTGCAATGCATACCTTTTGTGTGTTTTGCACATTATTGAGATCGAAAAATTTCTCCATTTGTAGTATCCATGTTCCGGGATCCTTCCCATCAAAATTCCTCATATCGATATTTGGAACATGGTGGTTCTTCGATCCAACATTAGAGTCTATGAAATCATGATTAACATTTATTTTGTTCTCATCATGAGTTCCCTTTCCTACCATTTCGCCATTGGTAAGCATTTCTTGTAGAAACTTTGTCAAACCTGTCTTCAAATTTGTCTGCAAACCTTCCATGCCTTTCTTTAAATCATCCATATTAGCTTCGATGCCATCCATCTTAGCTTCCACACCATCCATCTTAGCTTCCACGCCATCCATCTTAGCTTCCATGTCATTTATCTTAGCTTCTACACCTTTCTTTAAACCATCCATATTAGCTTCTACGCCTTTCTTTAAACCATCCATCTTAGCTTCTACGTCTTTCTTTAAACCATCCATCTTATTTTCTGTTACTTTTTGTGTGAGTGAAATTTGTTGCACTTGGTCTCGTAATTTTGATATATAATGTTGCATTTCTTCCTCTTCTTCATGATTCATCCTAGAGCTTTCAGGTTGCTTACTAGATGTTTCCATTTTCTTTCTTCAAGGCATCAATTACTGATAATAATGCCTCATTATGCCCTTTGAATTCCTTCAAACTAATTTTTCAAACCAAGCTTATGCAAAAATTCAAAAACAACTACACACCTTTTTTCACTTTGTAGGAGCTCGATATTGAATCTGATATATATATGTAATTTTAGATCTCCAAGGTCTGTAATTGCTTCCTGTGGTAGCCCTCTGAGTAATATTTCCAGCCCCGCAAGTCTAATCAAAATTGGATTCTCCAATGAAGAGTTATGCCAAATCTCCCACGATGACCTGAGTATAGACTGGTTCAGTAGAGCGAACTTGTACGATGTGCCGCGGGTCACTGTTTCAACCTTAGGTTCTCAAAATGATACGGAAAACAAGTACAATCCATCCTCTATCTGTAACTTCTTACGGAAATTCAATCTGATGCTCAGAGCGAATGTTATGACGATTTTCCCAAGGTGACCTATTTGGAATGTAATTCGGGGGTCTGCAAAAAGCCTAACTTCCTTAGATTATATCTCCGAACATATCTCAAGACAGGATATGAAATTCAGAGCCGAGATTCAGAACGATTTCTTCTCAAATGGGTTTTTTTTAGCTTCTGAAACTTCATAGTGAAATAGTTATAGTGACAATTCCACGATGACCTGTTTTAGATAAAATTTTGGAGTTTACAAAAACCCTGCCTTCCTCAGATCATATCTCCAAAAATATAGCAAGGCCAAATCTAAAATTCGGATCGAAGGTTCAACGCGATTTCATCTCAAAAGGGTGTTTTTTTTAGCTTCTAAAACATCACAGAAAAAATTTATAGCGAAAATGCCACAATGACCTGTTTGGAGCAGCGAAACCCTAGAATCGAAATCTCTCATACCGAATGTTATGAAACCAGCTCACAAAAAGATAGAGAATATAGATGAAAACCTTAAAAATAAGCCTTCTCGAGGGGGAAACCCCCTTTACATTACACAAATGAACAATTCTTAGATGATTCAAATGAAAAAACTTCCTTTCTATATATAGGAGTCTAAGGGATCACAATATAACCAAGCCGACCTAACAATAATAATATAAAGGCACAAAAATAACAATAGAGGGATTTTATGGGGCACAATAATAACAATATGGGGTCGATAGGGGCACAACAATAACAATAAGGGATACAACGATAATAGTAATGGGGGAATCACTAGTATTATAGGGACCTAACAAAATAATTTATGAGTCTATGTTGTAAAACCTATAAAATAACCTATAAGAATAATAATCTCAACTTTGAAACCTAAATTCCAATATAAAATCGCCTATTGATATAATATAGGATTATTTATCTATATCATTTATCTAAATAATTATGGTGTAATACACGATTATCTATCTGAACGTGTGTGTGTATATATATATATATATATATATATATATATATAGATATGATCATTTATCTAAATAATTATGGTGTAATACACGATTATATATATATATATATATATATATCTGAATTCCGGTACGAATACAGAATCCCTACAAATACATAATCAAATGTTTTGATTTAAAATCCAATTTCAAGATGGGATCCATGTTTTTCATTTAAAACATTGGTGATTTAATTTTGAATTTGATTACATCTTTCAAATTTTGACCAAGATGAAGAATATTGAGGTTTTATCCGTAGACTTTTAAAAATAAAATAGCTCATATTACGAAACTCTAATTCTAATATGAGATTATTGATTTACTTTATGAAACTCTAATTCTAATACGAGATTATCGATTTATTTAATCAGCATAGATCTATTTAATCATAAATTTAACATAATTAGAAAGGGACAAATTTTTTCATGTGCAAACTTAATTTAGAGTTTGAAAAACAATGTGTAATTTTTTATTATTTAAATTGTATTTTTGGATGTTATAAAGACTACATAACATATGCATTGAGTCATGCCCACATTAAACTGATTTTTTGTTATTAATATATATTTTAAACATACATCACTATTAATTCCTATTAAAATGTTTTATCTATAACCCATATTGCATATTTTATTGTATACAACATTAAAATATTTTGTTTTAACATTTCTTTTAATATATAAATATATATGAAGTTGATATCATGTATTAAAATATTTTTGATAAGTGCAAAGTTTAAACATCTTACATATATTTTCTTAATTCTAATAACTTTTGATAAAATTATATTAAATCATATGGATGACTTATTAAATATGCATAACATAATAACATATATATTATTTTTTATATTGAAAATATTTTATTTTATTTTATATACGCATTTTGAATATTTCGAGTCATGTTGGCTTAGAGACCGGAAAGGATTGATCTATATTTGTTTGCACACATTTTGAATATATTTTGAATATTTCGAGTCATGTTTGGGTCAGAGTGGAGACGAATTTGACATGATTTCACCCAGATTATGGAACTTCCGTGTCCTCCACACCCGATTCCATGGTTACCGGAGATTCGACCATAATAAATATAAGATTTTATAATTGATTTTATTGGTAAATGGAATAATTGGTATAGGTTTAGTTTCTACTGAGTTATTAGCTGTCCCTGTTTGTAATCTTTTTTATTTTTGAAAATTTATAAGTAAATTGAATAATTGGTATAGGTTTACTTTCTACTGAGTTATTGGTTATAAATTCATGGACACGGAAACTATATATGGGATAAAAACTGCCTCAATAAACCTCCAGACTCCACAAAATCTAACACAGTTCGGATCACAACATTTAATAATATTTTATAAAATTAGAATAATGATATTTTATAATTAGATATACCATTTTTCCATTAACATTGAAACTCAAACCAAACTATACATTTATTATAAAAAAAATACCACATTTTTAGGGAGTAGTGTGGGGAGTGTCAAATTTGTCTGGAAAATAATAAAAATTATGGTAAATTTTGATAAAATACCGTGGAAGTTTTTGAAATTTTAGGGTACAACTCACAAGTTTCAAGATTTTGGCTACCCAGTAGTTTTTGATGTTATTAAATCCATTTTTACTATAAAAAACAGGATTCAAGCACTCTTTATGGTTTGATTTAAAAAATATATATATATACTTGGTTTAAGAGGACTATCAATTGTTGGTGCCTCATAGAAAATGCCCTTTTCTAGCTAAAGTATATGTTTAAAAAAAAACAAAAATTCTAAATTTTTTCAAATTAATTAAATTTTAACATGAATCTTACCATCACTAGCCACCCCAATATTTTACCAAATATCCTAAACTTGTAGGCAGTAAAGAATGTTATCACATCAATCTTTCCAAAGTTTTTTTCTTGAAGGGGATTGTAGAACTTATGAGATTAGGTTTAAAATGCGGTCAATGCAGCTACTTGTTTTGTTCATGCTCTAGGGTTCTAGCACTCTTTGTTTTTTTAAAAGGTAGCGTTGGAAAGGTAGAGGAGGAATTGCACAAAATTTCACACACACAATAACACAAGTTGCAACGCTTCTATTGATCACACAAAACTTGATGATTACAATGAACCTAGTGAGGGGTATTTAAACTGAAATGCACAAAATTTCACACACACAATAACACAAGTTGTAGCTCTTCTATTGATCACACAAAACTTTATGATTACAATGAACCTAGTGAGAGGTATTTAAACTTTTTTGACTAGAAACACACTCAAAATATCATTGACATGAAACCACATACTAAATTCGACTTTACCCAAAATAAGCCTTAACTCAAACTCACTCAACTTGAATCAGTTAATTCACTCTCTAAATTAATATCATTGACATGAAACCACATACTAAATTCGACTTTATCCAAAATTAGCCTTAACTCGAACTCACTCAACTTGAATCGGTTAATTAACTCTCTAAATTTATACGATTATTCATGTGGGAGTAATTAGCTATATTTAACACTCCCCCTTAATTATGACCACTAAACTAAGACATGACTCAAGACAACTCAAAGACTTACAACACCTAAGTTTCCTTTGTGAAACTCAGATACATCTTCTGTTAATGGCTTAGTGAATATATCAACCATTTGATACCCTCAATTTACAAGGCTTCAAGTAGACTTCTCTATTGCTCACAAGTTCTCTAATAAAATGATATATTCTATCAATATGCTTGTGCATTTAGTGAAACACACTATTCTTGGATAGTGCAATGGTTGAGGTGTTGTCACAATATATTATTTTTGATCCTTGTTGTTTCTTCTTGAGTCGATATAAAACTCTCCTTAACCACACTTCTTGGCATGTTGTTGATGTCGCTACTACATATTCAGCCACTATTGATGAAAGTGTCATAATAGGTTGCTTCTTAGATGCTCATGAAATCACATTTGAACAAATATGGAACACATAACTAGAAGTGCTCTTCCTATCATCTCAACTTCCTACTAAATCATTGTCAGTGTACACAACCAAATCCTTCTTCTCTATGTTTGCATACATTATGCCACAATCTATAGTTCCTGCAATGTATCTCAAAATTCTTTTGCCACCTTTCCAATGTGAGGCTTTTGGAGACTCCATATATCTAGAAATCAAACTAACTCATTGCATAATATATGGTCTTGTAGTTGTGATATACATGAGTCTTCCAACTAATCGCTGAATAGAGTTGGATTAGCATATGATCCTTCATCATCGTTACTTAATTTTTTACCTTTTGCAACTAGTGTAGGAGCAAGTTTGCATTTTTTCATTCTTAATTTTTTTAGAAAATTTATAGCATACTTATTTTGACAAATAGAGATCCCTTTCTATGATTGCTCAACTTCTATGCGAAGAAAATATTTCATAAGACCAAGCTCTGTATTCTCAAAAATTTTCATTTCTCCATTCTTAATCTTTTTAGAAAATTTATAGCATACTTATTTTGACAAATAGAGATCCCTTTCTATGATTGCTCAACTTCTATACCAAGAAAATATTTCATAAGACCAAGTTGTGACTTCTCCAATTTTTTCTTCATCACTGCTTTAAATTCGTCCAATTCAAGATTACTAGTATAAATCATATCATCCACGTACAAACAAACAATCAAAATTCGTCCATGCTTATTTATCTTTGTGTACAAGGTAGGCTCAATGCTGCTTCTATAAAATCCATTCTTGATCATATAGTGGTCAATTCTGCTATACCACATTCTTGGCATTTGCTTGAGTCCTTTCTTCAACCTTTAAACTTTATCTTCTCGTCCTTCAATTTCATATCCTTGAGGTTGCTACACATATATTTCTTCTTCTAAAATTCCATTTAATAAGGCTTATTTCACATCCATCTCATACACTTTCCACTTGTTCAGAGTTGTTGTGGCTAACACTACTCCTACAGTGTCATCTAGCTACTAGACAAAACGTTTCTCCAAATTCTATTCTATTATCATTCAACTTTGCCTTGTACACTCACTTCACACCAATGATATTTTTATCTTTTCATAAATCAACCAAATACCAAGTATCACTATTTTCAATAGCTTCTATCTATTCAACCATGGCTTGCACCCAATTTTCATCTTTGCTTGCTTCTTCAAATGAAGAAGGTTGGAAAGACAATAACGCAAAATTTGAAGTAACATCCAAATCGTCATAAATATCTTTCCGACTTCTCATTTTTCGCTTACCATTGCTTGATTTGTCATCTGATTGATTGTTGGGAGAATTTCGATCTGTTGATCTACTTGAAGATCCATGTTTTTCAGAAAATATTGGATTCTTTGCTCACGTGACTATGTTTGGTGTCTTCTCATCTTTGTTGCTCCTTTTTTGCTAACATCTTTTTCTTCCATCAATAGCACTCTTACATTAATTTTTTTGTGTACACTTCCATTCCATGACTCTTGTTCTTTGAACAAAACATTTCTGTTGATAATGGTTTTCTTGGTGACAAGGTTATACAATTTGTAAGCTTTTGTTTGCTCACTATAACTAGTAAATATGTCATTTTTACTTTTATCATCCAACTTATCTCTTAGCTCTTAAGGAACATGTGCATAGACTACACATCCAAACAATCTAAAATAAAATACACTACAAAACATACATCAATATACAACATATTGAACATATAATTTTAAAAAAACCACTAATATAATATCTACAAAAAAATACTACCATGACAATGTACATCATGTAGTTTTCGAAAAATACTAACATGACATCTATGAAAACCCATATAACAATAATGCATAAGGGATGAAAACTTCACTCTCGCTCTTTGCTACTATTTTATTTTTGGAAATTTATGAGGTGTAAACTGAATATTGTATGGGTTTAGTTTCTACTTAGTTATTGGTTAAAAATTCCCGGCCGTGGAAACTTTATATGGGATAAAAATTGTCTCAATAAACCTCCACACTCTACAAAATCTCATATAATTCTGATCACAACATTTCAGAATATTTTGCGAAATTGGAATATAAAATTAGATATATTAATTTTCCATGAACATTGAAACTAGTCCCATCACTTGTTTTAAGTAAAATTAGTACATTTCTAGTGTGTAATTTAAGGAGTCAAATTTGTTTGGAAAATAATGAAAATTGTAGTAATATTTTGATAAAATCTAGTGAAAATTTTTAAAAATCCAAATTACAATTGACAAGTTTCAAAATTTTAGGTGTCTCTGATACTAAATCTATTTCCACATCAAAAATAAAATTCACACCTTCTTAATATCATATTTTTTTGAAAAAAAATGAACAATTTCGGCCGTACAGGAAAATTTGATGCTAATGACTTTTTCAGCTAAAATATATGTTAAGAAAAAACGAAAATTCTACAACATTTTCAGATTAATTAAATTATATCATGAATCTTACCACCACCTGCCACCCCAATATTTTACCAAATATCCTAAACGCGACTGCAAAGTAACGAATTCTGTCACATAAATATTTCCAAAGTTTTTTGTGAAGGGGATCGCAGAACGTATGAGATCAGGTTTACAATGCTGTCAATCGAGGTACTTGTTTTGTTCATGCTCTAGGGTTTTGGCGGTCATTGTTTTTGGGAAAAATAGTTTTTTACTTTGATATCTATGCTTTTTTCGTCGTTTTCCCACGCGCAGAATCTCGTAGAAAGAGTGTTGGCACAGACTCTGATATTAAGAAATGTATGACATCGAGTATAAAATATGGTCGACTATGGTACTTGTCATGATCATGGACTCTTTTACGGGTCTTTGTTTCAGAGATAGATAGCATTTTCCCTTTGATTTTTGTGTCTATGATATGGTTTGACTTTTGTATCTATGATATTGTTAAACTAGGTATACTCGCTTTTCCTACGAGCTGAATCTCGTAGAAAGAGTACTGGCACAGACTCTCATCTGAGTGGACAATATTTACCTGCGGCAGCTTTCATTTGTTCTCTGTGAAGAAAAGAGTATTCCCATCTCTAATTCCTTTGTGCATTTCCAATCAAATGATCCCAACTTTTATGCATGAAAATATCTCGAATTATGTGTTGCATGGGAACAGATTTGGAAACAGTCAAATAATCTCTGTTTCAGCGTAACAAATTTTCATGGAAGACTGATGCTAAACACAAATTCGAGTGTTTTTGATTTGTTAATTGGCCTGTTTATTGATCCAAACATGGTGTTTGCATACGGTACTTGGGCATGTATTTTCGGTGGATGAGAGTCCTAGTTACCAAATATCTGTGCAGCCGACATTCTGGCCGAGATTCTGCACTTGCTTTCACACATTTAGTGTTTTCACTGGCCTTTTTGATTTGACTCCTGTATTTATATATGTATATATATCATGGGTAATTTTTTATTATTTAAATTTTATTTTTGAAGGTATAAATGGATTTAAATTTTAAATTGAATTTTTAATATATAAATGGATACAATGTTTTGAAAATCACTTTTGCCACTTAGATGGAGTAGATTACATAGCTTAAATTAGCAATTCTACTCATTTTTTTATTAAATTTTAAACAAAATTAATTAAAAATATACACAAGACTAAAATGTAAAATGCTTTCACACATTTAGTATTTTTAGTGGCCTTTTTATTTGACTCCAATAAAAATAATAATAAAAAGATATTATCTATAAATAAAATATTTCAATGTCATATATATATATGGGGTAATTTTTCATTATTTAAATTTTATTTTTGAAAGCATAAGTGGATTTAAGTTTTAAATTGAATTTTTATTACATAAATGGATACAATGTCTTGAAAATCACATTTGTCACTTATCACTTAGATGGTGTAGACTACATAGCTTAAATTGGCAACTCTACCAATTTTTAAAGAAAATTTTAAACAAAATTAATTAAAAAATATACACAAGACCAAAATGTAAAACAATAAGAATAGTTGGAATGTTTTAAACATAACTTTTTTTTAATCGCTTTAGGTAATATTTACATAGTTTTTAATTGTTTAACCATTATATATATATATATATATATGAATATGACATTGAAATATTTTATTTATAGATAATATTTTCTTATTATTATTTTTTACATTAAAATATTTAATTATCACTTATTTTTTTTATTATTAATATTTTACAATATATTAATTTTATATTAAAAACTAAATGAATTACAGACCTTCTTATGAAACAATAACTAATATTTTACTTTCAATTACTTTTTCCTTTTATAAATCAAAAAATTATTATGGTCGAAGTTATTAATAATCAAAATTTTCTATAAAAAAAAAAAAAAAAATTAAAAATACCTAAAAAAAAAAATAAACTTTCGAAATAAAATTAAATATATAAAATATTCGTTTCAACCAAAAAAAATATTATCTTAAAATTTCACTTTTTACTCTATTTCACTCCTTAAAATTGCTCTAAATTATACAGTCGGTGTACTTCTTTATTTTAGGTGTAATATTATTATGACATAAAAATTATAAGGTTGATATACTTCTTTGTTTTAATTATATTATTATTGTCGGATCAAAGCTATTTGAGATTGGATGGTTAGAAATTTGAATTGTATATATGGGAAATGATAGAAAAGTATTTAAAAGTTAGAATTTAAAATATAGAAATGTAGAAATTAAAATAAATATATAATAATATAATTAATCACATACATGGAGATTCACCTCATTTTATTATGAAGATTTTTAACTTATAAAAAGGCTTTGTAGAATACAATATTTTTTTTACGGAGAGATATTAAGGCATTTTTAGGTGATCAAGGAAGGATCTTTGAGGAGTTTGTAGAAAGAGAAATATCTTCAAAATCCACTAATACCATGGCTAGAAGTAGGCAACCTAAAGTGTTTCTTATTAGAGAGATAATTGTTGAAGCCAAAAAAAGAAGATCAATCCATCTACCTACCCACGCTTCTATGGTTTGGCTACTATGGCTAGAAGTAGGCAACCTGAAGTGTTCCTTATTAGAGAGATAAATTTTGAAGCCAAAAGGAAAAGATCAATCCATCTACCTACCCACATTTCTATGGTTTGGCTACTAAAGACCTTAATAGTTTTATGTTTGATTTTGTTGTAGTTTGTACGACATATGATTACACAACATATGACCAAAAGCTCTAATTGTTTTGTTCCACTCTCAAGGATGCAATCCTTCATTGGTTCATGAGCCTAGAAGGGGGTAGCATCACTTCATGAGAACAAATGCAACAAGCCTTCCACACTAAGTACTGGTACTATTATAGAGCAAGAGATACCAAAGAAAAGACATTCAAAATGTCTCGAATGGATGAATCTCTGGAAGATTTTGAGGAAAGATTCCAATTGAGCTAGAGAAGAGCACATAACTACACTCTAGACCCAGATCCCTTGAAGTTAGACTTGTTGTGAAGGTTTAGAGAAGAATTGATGGAAACACTCAACCTTTTGGCTAATGGAGAAATTTACCAACTCAACTATGATGACATCAAAATGGTATTCAAAAATCATTCCCAAGTTGCTAGGAAAACATGTAGAGAAAACAAAGGTTTGGTAATTCCCTCTTCCTCCTCTACAATTACTAAGAAAGATATAGGAGTTATGCTAGAGGACTTAAAGATTGAGATCTTACACAACTTTATATGTAGATGGATACACTAAAGATCAAGAAAAAATGGCATTAGCTCTATTTTTCCCTCGATGCAGTAAAATACATCCTAGGAAGGAGTGTCCTTTAGATGTCATAGAGATATGTTATTTACGTGAAGAAAACTACTCTGCTTAAAAATGTCCATCTTTGCTAGGTTTGAAGGTTGTATACAAGGAACAAAAGGGAGAATGGAGCAAATATGCTTTGTCAATCAAAAGAGGCCACAAGGCCTTAGGTAGTATGAAAAAGGTATGAATTATCCCTCTCCTTTTAATAAAAATATAATGAACATTTTCAAACTTGGCATCCTCCTAACACTCCACTTTGGTGTATTCCTACTCCATGGCCTTATCCACCCCAAAATTCCATTCCTCCTTTTCAACCATATCCACACCAACCTCCTCAATGGGATAATCCATCTTCTAGATGGAGGCTTCAGGCAGCCCAATGACCTACATTCAGGCCTCCTCCTCTTCAACCACAATTACCTCGAAATAATCCTCTAAAACAAACTATGATGCCTTCACAACCAAACCCAAATCCTAACAACAAGTAGGCTCAACTAGTTTATAGCAGAGACACTACTTATCCAACTTATACTATGGAAATTCAAAATATAAACCTTATGTCAGGTAACGTCCTTTTGAATTCTCTTCCACCTTCTCTAAGAGAATATATAGAAGAATAGAAGGAAGATCCTACACCTCAAATCACCAATCCTCCCTATCCTAAAAGTTTGACCATTAAGAAAAAACACACCCTAGAAGAAGTTGAACTTCAGGGAGAGTTGAAACAATTGTGTCAAAATTACTCTCCTTCAAGCCATCAAAGGTGCTCCTATATGCAATAAATTCATCAAAGAGGAATTTCTTACAATGGCATGGAGGAGAAAAATATATGCCCCTACTTTCAATGTCATAAGGAAGCTAGTTGATCTTATGCTTAGGAAGGTCATCATTCCCAAGTATTTAGATCTTGGAAGCCTGGTAATAGATGTCTGCATCAATGATATTATAGTGCCTAACACTCTCACTGACTTGGGATCTACATTAAATGTCACGACTAAGGAGACTATGCTTAAATTCAATCTCTAGGAATCCCAAAGGAAGACCATGACAATGCTACAATTTTTTAATAGACTAGACTAGCACCTGAGGGAATCATTGAATATGTCACTGTGTCCATTGATTCTTGGGAATGTCCTATATTTCCTCGTTCTTCATCCCAAGACTAAGTTTAATGGATACCCTCTTATCCTAGGAAGGACTTCGTTGGCTAATGTTGATGCCTACATCAGCTATAGGGATGGAAATATGATTATCACTAATGAAAAATCTAAGAAAGAATTGAAGAATGTAACTAGTGTTGGTCTTCATAATTGTATTTGAGTTATAATGAAATGTACTTGTCAAAAGAAAGAAACAAAATTATAAATGAAATTATTTATTAGCATGGTGTCATGCTTTATTATTTTATTTATAGTGCAAAGCGTCCATTATAGGCTTCTAGGGTTTATATCTTCAGTCTTAGTATTTTTCATCGTGCAAATAACCCTTCTTGGCCTTTATATATCAAGAAATAAATTTATTTTGATGTAAATTAACTCATTTATGCCTCCTCCACCAAGTCTGCCTCAATTTCTATAATTTGGCCTCAAACTGGAATCAGAAACAACTATAAATAGGTAGCTACTCAACGTCATTTGGACACTTACTCAATCAAGCTTGATCTGCAATTCGAAGAAGAGAAAAAGGTATGGAAAATACAATAAGAGAAGGAGAAAACTTAAGGAAAAGAAGGATAAACCCTATCGAAGGAAAAATAACATATTATATTGTCTCTATCTCTCATGTGCAAAGAAACTTAAGCTACAAAAGACTTGGAATTCCAAAGTAGCTGAGCCAAAATACTGGAGTAGCTGAACTACACTTCTGGAGTAGTCAGGTCCAGATTCTAGAGTAGCTGGGTTGAAATTGTATTTATGATGTAGTATTGTTGCAGTTGATCTTTGAAATTTGGACGAATAGTTTAAGGGCTAACTTAGTGGAGTGAGAGAATTCTTTTGGTATAAGTCTTGTTCTATATCAATTTGATTTACTAGTGGAAGAGTTTGAATGGGTTTTCCCCTATAAAGGAGTTTTAGCCCTAGTCGAGTGCCTATATCTGGTGTCATTGATCTTCATGTTTGTATTTGATGATTGCTTAACAAAAATAAGATAAAAGAAGAACATAAAGGAATTTAATAAGACTACAAGAATATCACAAGTAATTATCGACATAAGATAATCTTTCTGCCTTTTGATTTTCTAACACGGTATCAGATCTAAGGTAAATAAGGAAATAAAAAGGAAACTTGAAGATATATTGAAAGGGTCAAAGAAAAATATCATATAAGAAGAGAAAGGCCTATTATATATATCAAGAAAATAAGACATTGTAAAATTCTATGACAAACTCAATGAAGATAGAAAATAAGCTAGAAGGAGCCTCCAACTATAGGGCATGGAAGAAGACGATAGATCTCATCCTTGCTAAGAATAATGTATTGGATTTTTGTTCCCAGAAAAGTTGTGAAACCAACGGATGATGTAGGAAATAGGGAAACAAACATCTTGGCATGAATCTAATAGCAGATGGAGTAAAGAACAATCTAATCCCCTACATATCCAACATAGATACTTGTCAGGGGATGTATGAAGCTCTATCCAAACTATTCACCATCAATAACATTACACAAATAACAAGTCCCAATAATGAACTAAGAACAATGAAGATGAAAGAAGATGATATTTTTTCTTCATATTTTGTAAGGATGTCCCAAATAAGGGATGAAATAAAAGCCATTGATGAAGCTATACCAGAAAAGGAAATTGTGATTGTTGCACTATTAGGTCTACCAAAATCATGGAGTTCTTTTGCATCAAGTATTAGTAGTTTGAAGGACATACCATCCTTTCAACAAATGTGGAATGTCTATAGTCGAGAAGAAGCCTGCATGTCATTAGAAAATAATAAGAAGCAAGAAGATAATGACAACACCTCTAATGCATACTCTGTTAATCACAAGAAGAAGGGAGGATACAAGAAATTCAAAGGACTATAGAAGAACGCTGATCTACCAAATATTGAATACTACAATTGTCATAATATGGGACATTACACGAGTCAATGTCCTAAAAACCGAAGGAATAAAAGGAGAGAAGGAGAACATGCAAATGTTTTTGATGAAGCTCCACCAAAGAAGAAGAAGAATTAAGAAATTGAAGTTAAGGACTTATACAATTAATTATTTCTTTGCATATCCTTCTAATTTCACTATTTCATGTTTTGTAAATTTTTTTGTTAGATTTTGATATAGAATGTTTTTTTAGAAGTTCTTGAATTGTTTTGATAAGTTATAGGTATCGGTTATAAAGATAGGATTAAGAGGGAGCCTTCACCATTTTACCAAAAGATAAGTATATTGTTCTTTATTTCCTTTTTCATGTTTGATTTCCTCCACACACTTAAATTTATTTGTATTGTCTACTCATAATCCTTTCTTTGTATTTTCCTTGGTAGAAAAGCTTACAAGAATAAAGTTGTGGAGAAAACTTCAAGAAAGGACTTGTATCATAAATATAGTCTTGTTTCTAATGAAACTTTACAAGGTTTGTTAAACAACAACTCAAGGTATGCTTGATTTGGTTTTGTTGCAAAAAACGGTATGAATATTATTCATTTTGAAATTTGATTCATATTGATAACTCTCTCATGTCTAGGGTTTTAAATCATAAGGATACTTGATAGGATGATTAATCGCTAGATTGAATTTACCCTTATCATATTATCTCTTACCATTTTGTTTTGATAAAACCCTAACCTTAGGGTTCACTATAAAACCCTAGCCTTTCAATGCTTAGGGTATGCTAATGATGCAACCCTAATCCCTTTAGGTATTATTGATAAAGTTTAGATCTTTTGTCAAAATACTACTCTCTTAATGTTTAGGAATGTTATGGTAAATCCCTACACTTCTATGGTTTGTTGTTGATGTCTAGAATCCCTAGTCTTTTTTAGAGTTTGGTAAATTATGATTTTTGATAAAACCCTTGTAATAGTCAATATAAAATCCTAGAAATCGATCTCTAGGTATATGTGCTTCCATATAATTGAAACCCTAGACTAGTCAAAATTGTTTTATATATGATTTTGGAGTGTGATGTTTGTATCTAGGGTTTACAATAAAACCCTAGTATGATACTGATATAAGTCTTTAGGAATTAATAATGGAACCCTAGAAATGAAATGTTGGTATGACAACATGATTATTGTTATTCATGATTTAGTTTTAGAAATCTAGGGTTTGTAATAAAACCCTAGTAGTTTATTTTCTAGGGCATGATAATAATGTTTTCAATTATTGATATTATTTAGTTTTGATGATGAAATCTAGGGTCTATGACGAAAACCTAGTAAACATTGCTACAAGAAGTCGAGTGGATAAATTTCTTGATTGATAAAACCTAACTAGGTTTAGGTATTGAATGTCTAAAATATGAGTTATTATGCTCCTATTATAATGACATGCTTTGTATATATTTGTGTTTTGTTTCACTTGTTCCTGGAAGTTTACAATTACATAGTCTTGAATATGATGAAGATGCTTACCTCATATTTTATTATAATCATGTTGAGCATGATGGAAACTAGGAGTTGTGAGAACCTCGATGACATTAAACTTCGATAGATGATCTTGTTTCGATGTGAAGGAAGATTTAAAATTCTTCGATGAATTGATGTTGTAAAAGAAAGAGCCTATAAGATAGTTGATGGACTTGTCCTTCGATAAAGGAAAGTATATATTTCCTTAGCTAAGAGCAATCTTGAAGATAAATGTATGACTTCATAAAAAGGACATGAGTATTTTTATAGCTGAAGCAATACTGATAGTTATTCATGATTAATAAAATTGTGAACAAGACTTGGATGTTTTTGGAAGAAGAGTTGAGGCTGAGTTTTGGTATTGTTGGAAAAGTTGTAGAACTAGAGATTCTGACTAGATGTGTTTGATATGATGATGATCTAAGAAACATCAGAATGATTAAGGACCCAAAAGGTTTCTGTTAGGCCCCTATACTACTAGTGTAACCCCTTATTGTTATTAGTATAACCCACTTATTATATTGATGTACCCATGTAGTGCCCATATTGTTACTATTGTGCCCCATAGAAGCCCACTATTGTTATTATTGTGCCCTTACATTATTATTGTTATGTCGGTCTGATTATGTTATGACCCCTTAGACTCCTATATATAGAAAGGAGGTCTTTTCATTTGTATCATCCAAGAATTGTTCATTTATGTAATATAAAGGAGGTTGCCCCATCGAAGAGGCTGAATTCTAAGGTGTGGATCTCTCTTTTCTATCTTTTTGTGAGCTAGTTTCATAACATTTGGTATCAGAGGTTTGGATTCTAGGGTTTCGCTGCTCCAAACAGGTCATCGTGGAACTTTCGCTATAACTTTTTTTCTGTGACGTTTCAGAAGTCGCAAAAAAAACCCATTTGAGAAGAAATTGTACTGAACCTTGGGTCCACATTTCAGAGCTTTTCGCGCAATATTTGCGGAGATATGATCTGAGGAAGTTGGTCTTTTTGCAGACTCCTGAATTACATTCAAAACAGGTGACTTGGGGAAAATCGTCATAACTTTCTCTCTGGGGATCGGATTGAAATTTCGTAAGAAGGTATAGAAAGAGGACAGAATTTAGTTTCTTGTATGTGTGTTTCAGATCCAAAGGTTGAAACAGTGACTCATTGCATGTCATACAAGTTTGCTCTACTGAATTAGTCTATAATCAGGTCATCTTGGGAGATTGTGCATAACTCTTTCTTGGAGAATCCAATTTGGATCAGACTGGTGGCATTGGAAAGAGGACACATAGGGTTACTACAGATCACAATTTCAGAACGTAAAGATCCGAAAGTATAGAGTTACAGTCGTTTCAAGGTAGAGCTCCTAAAATCAAGAAAAAGCAAGATGAGGAAGTTTGATGGCAAGGATCCGGTAAATTGGATACTTCAGATGGAGCAATATTTTGATATACATGGTGTACAACTGTTACAAAAGGTATGTATTGCATCTTCATATTTAGAACCAGATCAATTTTTATGGTACAAAGGGCTTTGTTCTCGTAAACAACTTGTTACGTGGTCAATTTTCACGGAGGAAATGATAACACATTATGAGGATACAAAGAGAAACACCTTCTTTAGAGCAACACCACAACAATTGGAAAGAGTAAAAGGGCATTGTGACATAGTGGAAATAAAAATTATGGAAACCAGGAAGTGTACCCCTCACAACTATAAATATGGAAGTGTTGTTTCTCCCAGCCTTCCACAACCTACAAGGGTTACACCACAACAATTGGAAGAAAAAAGAGAAATTAAAGGGCTTTGTTACAATTGTGATAGCAAATGCACTAAAGGTCATAAGTGTGCTGAGAAGAAATTATTTTACATAGAATATGAAGATGAGGAAGAAAAGGATCAAGAAACAACAAAAGAAGAAGATATACGCCAGGACCCCACCCCAGAGAAAGAAGAAATGAATCAGACCATATCTTGTAAAGCATTGGCAAGAATTACCACTCCTCAAAACTCTCAAGATAGAAGGACATATCAAGAACAAAAAGGTGCAAGAAGTGAAAGATCACATCGAGAAAGAAGAAATGAATCCAACCATATCTTGTAATTCATTGTTTGAAATTACCACTCCTCAAACTATCAAGATAGAAGGACATATAAAGAAGAAAAATGTTCAAGAAGTGAAAGATCACATCGAGCATCAAGAAATAAATCTGACCATATCATGTAAAGGATTGGAAGAAATTACCACTCCTCAAAGTCTGGAGATAGAAGGACTTATCAAGAATAAAAAGGTTCAAGCAGTGAAAGATCACATCGAGCATCAACAACAAGTTCTCCAACTTTTAAAGGATAATGCCACTTCGGTGCAAAATCAAACGAAACAACAGGCACTTAAAAAATGGCGACCTTACCGAATGGGAAGAATCTTCAAGGATGAGGATGTGGAAGCATTGTTTTGTGCTATTTATATTATCCAACCAGATTGGATAAACGAAGCAAGGGATGAATGGAAGAAGGACGAAGAAGTATGGCCACTTATTCAAAAGTTGCAAAGATCCCAATTCAAACAATATTGCCAGAAATTAAAGAGGAAGCAAAAATCATATTGGAACCTGGAGCAGTCACAGAAACAAGAACCCGACAGCTACGAAATCGATCAATTTCAGAGTATCTCATCAAGTGGAAGAACTTACCCGCTGAATATTCCACATGGGAGGACAAGAATTTTATACAGAAGCATCAAGAACTACTCAAGCGTTGAGGACAACACTTTTTGAAGGAGAGGGGCATGTTAGGCCCCTATACTACTAGTGTAACCCCTTATTGTTATTAGTATAACCCACTTATTATATTGATGTACCCATGTAGTGCCCATATTGTTTCTATTGTGCCCCATAGAAGCCCACTATTGTTATTATTGTGCCCTTACATTATTATTGTTATGTCGGCTCTGATTATGTTATGACCCCTTAGACTCCTATATATAGAAAGGAGGTATTTTCATTTGTATCATCCAAGAATTGTTCATTTATGTAATGTAAAGGAGGTTACCCCCTCAAAGAGGCTGGATTCTAAGGTGTGGATCTCTCTTTTCTATCTTTTTGTGAGCTGGTTTCATAACAGTTTCTGTTAAATATGTGTAGTAAATTTGTATTACTAATTGGGGTTCTATTTGTGCAGATCTCTCCATAAGAAGGTTGAATGTTTGAAGCATGCTTGGATGATGGATATATCTGGTTTAGTTGATAAGGAGAGATAAATATTCTTGGGGTGACAAGACACTTGGGAGGATATCTGGTCATCTTGTGATGATGCCTAAATCCTGAAGTAGGGAGGGTGGCATTGGTCTTAGAGCTCTCACCTTGGATACACACCTAGATCCCTAGGTTGGTGTTAAAGTAGAAGCTTGATGGTACATGTAGAAGCTGATGCTTGGAACACACCTTAATCCCACCCGTTAGATACCCTGGTCATGTATCTAACCTGTAGCACTATGTGTGCTATGACTTTTAATAAATAACATCATTTTGACATCTTCCATGTACCTATATATATATGTAATTATAAATACCTCCCTAGTTAAGAGGGAGTGTTGAAGAATGTAACTAGTGACAGTCTTCATAATTGTACTTAAATCATAATGAAATGTATTTTCCAAAAGAAGAAAATATTTTTTTTTTTTTTTTTTATAAAATAATTTTTATATTTGCATGGGTCTCATGGTTTATTATTTTTTTTCTAGGACAAAGCCTCCATTGTAGGCTTCTAGAGTTTATGTCATGAGTCTTAGTATTTTTCATCATCTAACAAACCATTATTGGGCTTTATCTATCAAGAAATAAATTTATGTTGATGTATATTAATTCATTTAGGCCTCCTACACCAAGTATGCCTAAAATTAGAGCCAAAAACAACTATAAATAGGCAGCTACTCGACCTCATTTGGACACTCACTCAAGCAAGTTTGATCTGCAATTTGAAGAAGAGAAAAAGGTGTGAAAAATACAACAAGAGAAGGACAAAACATAAGTTGAAGGAGAAACCCTGGCGAAGGAAAAATATCATTTTATCTTGTCTCTATCTCACATGTGCGAAGAAACTAAAGTTGCAGAAGAGTCAAAATTCTGGAGTATTTGGGCCAAAATTCTGGAATAGTTGGGCTAAAATTCTAGAGTAGCTAGGTCGAAATTATATCTATGATGTAGTGTTCATGCAGTATTGTTTTAGTTAATATTAGAAGTTTGGAATAATAGTTTGAGGGCTGACTTGGTGGAGTGAGAGAATGTTTTTGGTTAAAAGGTCTTCGCTTACCTCAATTTAATTTACTAGTGGAAGAGTTTGACTGGGTTTTCCCCTATAGAAGAGTTGTATCCCTAACTGAGTGCCTATATCTGGTGTCATTAATATTCATGTTTTGATTTAATTATTTCTTGATGAAAATACGATAAAATAGCATGAAGAAAGCTAATAAGACAAGAAGAATATCACTAGTAATTATCAACATAAGAGAATATTTCGGCCTTTCTGATTTTCTAACAAAAATAACCTATGTTATATCCACCTATTTAACCCATCATTGAGCACAATTTTCCTATTTGGGTAGAAGAGGAAGAAGAATATGAACTTTATCTATCATCCCCCTACCCGATATGTACATTTGAAACCACCATTAGTATCAGACAAGTGGATGAGGATAATTTGTTTAACAAATTTCTGCAAAACATGTAACTTGGTACCATGAATGTTGATGGCTTAAAGGATGAATCAATTGGAAAATTTGGTTGTTCTAAAAATAGTTCATGAGAAGATCTGATAAATTTTAGTTCTGAACACAATGATGTGAAAAGCATAGAAATCAATCCTTCCAAAACCTTGAAAATCATCCCTTTTCTTTCTATTTGTCAATGTGAATGGAAAATGAACCCTGGACTAAAAGACATTGTGAAAGATGAATTGCAAAAATTGTTGGATGCTTGATTCATTTATCCTATATTGGATAATGAATGGGTGTCTCCCTTAGTCACTACCCTTAAAAAGAGTGGAAATTTGAGAATATATGGTGGTTATAGAGAATTCAATAAAGCCACTAGAAAGTACCATTTTCCCTTTCCCTTTATTGACCATGTTTTGGATGTATTTGTGTTAGGAAAAATATTGGTTGGGGGGAGGGGGGGGGGGTGTTAATCAATATTTTTAATTTACTTAAAATTTTAATTTCATATTCTAAGTTATGAATTCTACGTTTATTTATCCAACCTGCGTGTGTACGTGACTTCAATGAAGTAAAACCATGTATATCCAATTAACTAACTTTTCATATGTTCCATCTGTTGTTGATCCTTAACCAGTGCATCATTATTGCATTATTTATTTATTAAGTAGAAACCATGAGAAATAAATAGAATATGAATCATCAACACACATAACACATATGAACACCAAGATTTTTAATGGAAACCCAATGTGGGAGAAAACCACCGATGTCATCATCTATCTCTTCTTCCTTTCTTATAAAGAAAACCTTATTACATATTGTACTGGCGTAGACTCTTACCAACAAGACATCCACCTGCAGAAGGCTACAACCTCCACTCATTCTCCAGCATCCATTGGAAGGGAGCTACAACTCGATACTCTCCTTTACCAACTCCTACTAGAAGAGATCACCTAGCCCATAAAGAAATTTACTAGTTACCACTAGAAGGAACCTCTGACTCACTCACTAAAGGATACAACCCTCAAAATATATTCATGGACCACATTTCATAATATTTCATACTGGATGCACCTAAATAAAAATATCAAAACCTGTAGGCCACCTTTCATCATATTTTCAAACTAGACCCACACCTAACATTATGCTCAATACCAAGTAACAACTCTAAAACCAAATACTAAATCAATTCATCCAATCACTGAACAAACCAAGATACCATACTGAATCATAGAATATTAAATCAATATTGAATCACCATAACCAGATCATACCAATGCACAACCATTCATCAATATACCAAGCCATACATTGTTAGTCATCACAGAAACCAAGTGTTGTCACTGCAAACCCTGATCAAATTTACTTCAGAATGTATACGTTATTGTTCTAAAGAGAACCTGTTTATATACATGCTTCCTTTGCATATAACTTGCATAAAGATACCATATTACTGAACACTGAATCATTTATCTAACTAAATCACTGAATCAACCACTAAATTAAGTACTAAACCATTCATAGATCATTGAACCATACCTAGTCACATTTTAGCATCATTAGAAATGATCAATATTTCAACTCACAACTAATTCAAATCAATCAACACTGCCAGATAGAGATAAACATGATGAAGACATCATCGATAGACAACAACAAATAGAACGGACATCATCAACTATCAACATCAAGCAACAACTCAAACACTAGTTCATATACACAACATGAACAAAACATATTAGTGTCTATACGTGACTACCATGTATAACACTCATGTACCGATCTCAACACACTGAATAAACAAGTCATAGAATATATATGTTACTTAGCAGAAACAGATCGCGTATGTATGTGATTATCCTGAAGCAAACCTGTATACAGATCTGAAGCCTTTCACTACAAACATAATTCACATTCTACAAAAGTCATTGTCATACATTCATATCACATCAACATTATAACCATATATCTATCATTGTTAGCTACAAGCATAAACAAATCAACCAAGTGTATTCATCAATCTTCACTACATTTTCAGATCTATCATATCTGAGCCATCTCCTTGCTTCCTGGTGCACACCTATTCTAGATCATATCACACATGAATAACTCATTACTTGCACACATAACACCTTGATATCCATCTACTTATATAGATTTTTCCTTAGCCAATACCTTAGGTAAATCCCTTGGTCATGTCGTTAGTATTCATTGACGAGATCAAATAAATGTTGTTGAAACCATTACTATGGGCCAATACCATGGTAATGACCCCCAATATCCATATTACCATGGTTTAGATTATGTATGTGACTTCCGCTTACAAGACCTAAATATGTACGCGACCCTTCATCATAGGATCTGCGTACACTTTCTCAAACATCACATTTATCATCAATCTGTAATGTAACTACCATTTCTCTGTCCATGTCCTTTGTAGCATTTGTACCAATTTGCATGAGTTCCACAATCATCAATGCCGACATCGAGTACATCTTTATTAAGAAAGTTGCCATCAAGGGAAACACATTAGTCGTAATGCCACAAATACCCCCCTTTGGATTTGATGGAAACCACTTTGGTGTTTGTTCACCACATGTAAACACCTGCAAACACACCTGCAAATTCCAAGACTCCACTCCAAACACCTTTCTCCAAATATCAAGCTTCTCTCCCCCTTTAACATCAAGGGAAAAGGGTTGAACTAGGCTTAATGAAGTACTTCCCTTGTAGCACTGATCGTTCAAAGCATTATCGGATGAACATGAATCATGAAATATATATTCTAACCATGCTCCCCCTGAGCATATGTTGAATCTTCTAAATATATTCAATAGAGTATAAGACTTTATGAATCATCAAAGTATGACTTTTCATATCACCAATCACTTTATGCTCCCATGATTACATCATTCACCCAACATTACATCAATTATAAAAAATAATGGGATTACACACTGTTGATGGTGTTGGACCTACCAACATTCATTGGATCACCATGGTATGAAGTCCCAACTAGACCTCACACCGTTTGGTGTGGGAGTCCCATCCGGTATGATGGCCCAGTTGCCATTGTCTTAAGGATTTGCCTCAACTCTTGCTTGTGAGCACAAGATAGTGGTTCTCTTTGTCTTTGAGAAGTGAGGTTCGCGTGCCTAGTGAGTGTAAGTGTACTTGTGTCAATGGTTCTTTCACTATGAGGGGGAAAAGGTGAAGGTGAGTTCCAGGTTGAAAGGGATCAGTCCCAACTCAGCTAAGAACACACAACACAAAGGACATACGCAGCTTCCAATGGAGAAGTCCACTTGGATGAGATAGTCAAAACATACAAGGTAAGATAACACATACAACACTCACAGATCAGTTCGAGATGAGTGCAATGGTTGTTATAGCAAGGCTCATGTGAAAGGTTTGTCTGATGTCCGACAGAGGAGTCAACACGAATGGTACAACATTAAAAAGATATACAACACATTTCCATTAATAGATTATGCATTACAACAAATGAATTAGTGCAGATGTAGAACATATGATTAAAGAAACATTCATTACAAGTGTTAAAGATCAGTATTACAGCAAATACAATACATGTGTGAAAATGTGTTGGCCTGTTGACAGGCTTCTGAATTAAGAAAAAGTTCCAAGACACATCATTACACCATACATAACTAACCCCGTCAGCAAGGCATTGGAGCCATTACTTCCTCCTCAAAGAAAAGATTACAGATTCTCTTGCCTATGTTGGAGGAGCTGAGGTGAAAATTCCCTCAATGTACAAATGAGTGGGATATTTATAGCCAAGGGTGAAACTAACCCTTGTGGTTGTTCGACTACCCTCATGACCGTTCGACTTCCATGACTTTCCAACTTCCATAACTCTATGTTCAACAAGTGGGTCTCTTGTACTTCCACATTACATCATATTTATTTACAACAATCCCATAGTGGAGATCTGGGCAACATGACTCATGACTTGACTCGACATGACTTGACAAGAAAATGCTGGTACATTCGTATTGTTATTGGAGTGCATGTCATGCTACAATGTCATTAAGTGATGGATGTCTTCATGGTGTATCACAGCTTCACCTTCGCATGGCGAATGCACAAAGCATTCAATGGTCCTTGGTTCACTTGATGAAGCTCTAATATGTTGTTCCTTGCTTTCATGTTGGAAGGCTTGATAGGCTCACTTGTTCACGAAGGTGCATGTTCGTCATGTTCGTCCGCTTTGCATGCTTCATTCATTCATCCGCTTCACATGCTTCGTTCGTTCGTCCGTTGGTGAACCTGTCCATCTGCATATGCTCCCTTCGTTCATCCCGTTCATCTTCTTGACATGTTTGTGGGTGTACCTATACTTGCAGTCACTCATGACGAGAAGACATCAAATCCAAAAATTCCTAGTCTACCATGACACATGATCATTCAGATGCGGGTGACTGGGAGAGGCAGCAAGGCTGTGATGCAGGATGATGGCTCTGGGAAATAGCTGATAAAAACTGCGTAAGAATCACTAAGGGATGGAGATAGACGATTTGAGTTGACAGTGACTGTTTACAAGGTCTGGCTCGGCTGGGAGGAAAAAATTGCGCAAATTTTAGGAGGGACAGTCTAGACTGCATGAGGGCAGGGCAGGCATGCTCAGCGCATTTTCTGGAACAAATAGTCATCGAGTGTTGGACATCCAAATTTGTGCAATTTTCCAGAGGAACATGTCAGGCTGCATGAAGGGTCAGCAGGGAGGGATTGTGCAATTTTTCTGGGGAACTGCCCAGGAGACTAACAACCAGAACTGTACAATTCCTAGAGGGAACTGTCAGTTGGCTGCTGGGGTCACTGGTAGCTAGACTCATGCAATTCCCAGAGGGAACTGATAGTTGGATACTAGGGTCACTGGTAGCTAGACTTGCATAATTCCCAAAGCAAACTTCCAGTTGGCTGTTGGGGTCACTAGTAGCCAGATCTATGCAATTCCCAAAGGGGACTGCTAGTTGGCTACTCAGTCACTGGCAGAAGAAACTGCATAATTCCTAGAGGGAACAGGCAGTCTGCTGCTGGGAGCTGTTGGGTGGGAAAATTGCATCAAGGCTGGGGGTCCGACCTATTGATCATCTCTACGTAATTTCTGAGTTGAGCTGACTGATGGGCACTGAGAGGCCTGCTCATGAGCACTGCGTAATTTTTGAGATGAACAGTCAGTTGTCTGTCCGGGTGGCCAGCATGACTATTGATTAAATTCCCTGTGGACAACATAGCTTGAAAGAACTAGCTTGGTGCTTCTACACTGTTTTGGTTGACAGTCGATCGAGTCGAAAGCAGGGTGATGGTTCGGCTATTAGTGAGAAGTCTGGTCGTCAAAACTTTAGCAAAAATGACTAAGTGTGTGAACAATTGATAAATGCATAGGTGATCATACTGACACACACTCGCATGAATTGACGACGAAACGACCAAACCATCCGAACACACATGTTCAACATGATTGACCGACGGTGCAAGTGACAAGTGCAACACTCGTGATCTATTGTTCATGATCAAGACAACGCTTTGTGCGATAGTGAATATGACTCTATTTGTGAGTGCGGCAAATGCCTTCATGGCAAACACAACAAACACATACGAAGCAAAGACTTTGAGCATAACCAAAACATGGTCAGAAGCATGACATAGACATCAACATGCAGAGACTTGAGTGCAATAAACAAGCAAGGTGAATGTAAAGACTCACATGATCTCATGGAGTGAACTCAAGTGTGTGCAGTCATCAAGTGAAACTCTCCTAGGGAACCTCCGAAATTGTTGCAGGCCATAGTTTTGGAGGGTGTTTGTAGCCGCTATAACACTTGGCGACACACTGGTATAACTTCAGCTTCTCTGTTTCAGTTCATTGCTAGCACAGGGCCTTGGTCTTTCATGAAGTATTGAATCATTGTGTAGGTTACTTCAGTTTCCCCACTTACCCCATGGACATAAATGGTTCACCATTTTCCAACTCAGTCAAACACAATCAAAAGTTCAGCTTAGATCTTGTGTTTTGAATTTTGGAAGGGTAGTTTAGTTCATCAATTGAAGATTTTCAGAGTATAAGTTTTCATATCTAGTGTTGCTCCACTGCTAGCAAGCCTAGGCAGTACCCCGACAGAGCCACACAAGAACACACATATTAATCCACTACCAGCGAGTCTAGTTAGTACCCCGACGGAGTTGCATGCTTCACCTCTCTATGCAAGAAGCCTTTCTCTTCTTTTGCCTTTGTATATTTTAAGAGAACTGAGCATAGGCACTTATTTGTTTTTGGGGCGGAAGAGGGATCCCAACTTATTGAGAGCAGAAGAGGTTGTTCCTTTAGAGAAGCATGTAAGACTTCTCACATAGGTTTTCTCCTTTAGATTTTTCCCCTTCTCCATTTCTACTAATTGGATTAGCTTCAACGCACATAGTAGAAGGCTGGGTATAGGCATGGGGCTTCCCAGTGTGGACACAAGTTCATGGTTGGACCAAAGCTTCCCTTACATTCGGTTCTTATTTTGCATAAAGACTTCATCGGCTGAAGGTTGTAACCAAGCACAAATAAAATAGACACAATACTAGCCAAGTGCTTCAGTGTCACAAGTCTCTTCAAATTTCAGCCACATACTCTATTCAAAAGCTAGAACGTTGTAGTTGGCAGCACTTATCTCCAGAAACAAGAATAGTAATATATAAAACAAAAAAATGCACGTGAACAAAAATAGTAATCTGAATAAAACAAAGAAAAGAAAAGATAATAAGCAAAACAAACCAAATGAAACAACAAGCAGCAAGCAGACTATGTACAAGGCACAGGCGCGACCTGACCTACTGAACTAATGTTTGAGGACTTGGCCGTTTGACAGGAATATTATCAATCCTCCCATCGAGTGATTGCAAATGATAGGTGTGTGAGCCAAGTTTCTCGTGGACCAGTGCCAGTCCATTGGGCTCCGCTTAGAACCTGGTTGCATTCCAGAAAACCTTCAAGTGAAGAAAACACTATTGTCTCAGGTACTGTGTGCAACATGGGCTCAGATGATGGAAAGGGGTAATTGTTTTTACTCTGGGAAGGGTTTTACTTTCTGAAGTCAATGCATAAGCGATCTTCCCAGATTTGTTATGTGGGGGATTTAAATTAGGAAACCAAGTGTGATGATGAACTTTGCAAGTAATCCAAACACTTAAAATTTTAATCAATCTATTCGGTGAAAGGAGTACAAACAACATTATGTGTTACTTGTTATTTGCTGTAATGGCTTGTCTTCTCCTTTACCTGGAATCTCATGTTGGATTGTTTGTATCTAGTGGGTACTCAGGTAATCATCTACTCATACAGGCCCATCCTGGTACTGTTCGATCAAGCGGTCAACAATTGGTCGCTACTAGAGTGTGTAACTTGTACTGAGATTAACCATCTTCGGATCATGGTGGATTCCCAAGTTGCTCTATTTTTTCACAGTGTTGGTATTTTGTGTGTTCATCATGAGTGCTTCAGCATCATTGTTTGTGACCCTGAACTTCAAACAGCTCAAAATCGTGCATAGTTTATTGTTTGGGATGACTAAGATGCACTCGGTCCTTGAGTAATCATGCATTCTTGATTTATCAAGACTCATGGTCCACAACTTGTCTGTACATGGATTGTTTGGCATGTTGGTATTGTTGCTACTACTACTACTAACAGAAAAACAAACTGTACAAGTTTCACTATCATCAATTGGGCGAGGAAGGAGTCCCAACTACCTTTTCTGATGAGGTTAGGGTTGGCCGTGTAAGATAACACTCCAATGTATTTTCCAGGAAGCAGTTGCCAAACATGAGTTCTGCGAAGGCCAATGGTTCATTCTTGCCGTCAAGGGGAGTGACATTGTGTTTCATATACCTCTTAGATAACCCCTGGATTTGGTTGCATTTTCCCTTGTATGAGCCACATGTGAGACCAGTCTGTAGCAAAGTATCCATCTAGCTAGTTGGACCAGTCTCTGTTGAGCAACAAACCATATGCTTCCGGTATGTCCACAAAAATTATGTTGATGGACTGGTGGAATCGACTGTCATGGGATAGTTGGATGATCACATCTCGTAGTTCACCAATGGCTGGTACTAATGTTCTATCAAGTTGTATGACTCTCGTGGATCTTTCACTGCATCGTGCATTGATATTCTTAGCAATGGAGAGTGGCATGACATTGGTTGTCGTGCCAGAATCAACAAAACAATTTTGGAGATTGTAGTTGAAAACTTTGAATGAAAGAAGGAATGGGGGCAACCTGAGTTTTCTTCTTCCATCCGGAGTGTATTGAGCACAGTGGATAGTGATCTGGGAGGTGTGCATGCTCCCTTGCTGGTAGAGGTCGCGCTGTCTATTTCCGTTTGTCCCAATGCACACAACAGAATATCTCGCTGGATTTGGACATTGGCTTACTCAAACAAACTGTTGTTTGCTCAAGTTTTCTTCATGTCATCAACTATGTTGTAATCCAGAGGTGGTAGACTCACCAAGGTGTCTGGGGTGGAACGGATGCTCGTGTTGTTTGGTGGATTGTTCTGCAACTTGTTGCTCACAAATGTGTTCATATCCACCGTTTTCTTCCCGGACTTGCTTTCTGTTTGTTGCTTTGAGGCAGATGGTGGATTGGCCTTCTTTACCAGTCATATCACCTTCTCTAGCATCTCCTCAAGTTTCAGGGGAGCCCCTTTACTCCTAAGATTGTAGTGATCATTTTTCTTTTGGGACTAATTCTCGGTGTTTGTCTTCGAGACTACTTGCAAGCACTGATATGCGTTCATCACATGCGCATAACTTGGTGCTTCATCAGGTGCGACCTCTTTTTTATCATCAGTGTCTTCTGGTTGCACCTGTATGTCCCCATCCACATCGAGTGTATGAGTACAGACAGAGGTAACAACTTGCTTCCATTCTGAACAAGATTTCTCGGGATGAAATTCTTCATGGAAGGAATAGTACTTACGATCATCACATTTTTTGAGTTGGAACATAGGCTTCTGCGCAAATTTGGAAGTGAACCAACTATTGCTTAATGAGCCAGTTGATGAATTGCTTGTCTATCTCTGCCTGGGCTGATGATTGTTCGTGAATGTGTCTATCTTCCATTGCTTGAGTTCAGACATTTTGGTGGTCAAGTTCTTGACTAGGTGAGTGAGAGTTTCAATATTAGTTACTTCCTTGTCTCTGCCCTTACTCACCATTGCTTGGGGATTTCTTCTTACATCCTTGGAGTCTCCTCATCCTTGATGACTCCAATGGCACACAATTCTTTCTCAACAACAATAGCCTCTTCGCACCTTTTTAATAGTGTTGGCTTCACAGTTTGCTTGACGAACTGTGCAATGGTGGTGGGAAGTGTAGATGTGTAATAGTCGACAATGATGGAGTCATGAGGTTTGGTGTCTGCTACAAACTTTTTCAAGATACACGTAAACCTTTCATTGAAATATTTCACTTTCTCTTTTCCCCCCAACTTGAGGCTTCTCAATTCTTTGAGTAGCATGGTTGGAGTCTTATCATTGGAAAACTTTTCAAGGAACATTCATTTGAAAGAACCCCAGTTCTGTATCGAGTTGGGTGGAAGGTTGTGATACCAAGCAATTGCCTGGCCATCCAAGGTACATGGAAATAATCTACATGCTATGTCATCATAAGGTACCTCAAGGGTCTACAGATATAGATAGAAGTTGTCTAACTGGTCTTCTACATTCACCTTGTTGTTAGGGTTAAAATTCATGTTCATTCTCTCCTCTCGCTTTTTCATCTTGTGCAGAATATCCATGAGAGCTAATGGTCCCTAATTCATTGATTCAAGACTTGGGTCGGCCATCTCTTCGTCCTCTTTGTCTTCTTCCTCTCCTTCGGAATCTGAAGGTTCTGGATTTGAGCATGTCAGTTCATCTCCATCTCCACTTCCTCCGCTACCTTCCCCTCTGCCTCCTATACTAGTGTTTGCACCCAAGACTACAAGAGTGTCTTGTTTGTCCTAAAAAAAGATTGGAGGTTCCTCTCTGTCTTCAATAGCTTCTTCCAACCCTTCAAGAGTATCAAGGATTGCTTCTTCTACCGATGATACAACCACTCCTGTGGTGGTGGCCTTTGGCTTCTTAGATGTGTGTGGAAGGTAGTGTACGCCTGGGATGAGTCAAACTTCTTTTGTTAACTAGCGAGTGATGGGATGGACAGAGCGAAGGTGTTGATATGAAATTTTGTGTTCAATTTTGGGAGGTGACGAGTAACTAACTACTGAGTCGTGAGAGAGGGAGTGCGAGTTTACCTTGATCAGATGGTTGATGAGTGTGTGTGAGGGGAATTTCAGCCATGTACAACTTGCTACCCTCCTTCTAGCACCAGAAATGTTGATGGTGCTAGACTCGCCAACATTCAGGGGATCACCCCGGTATGAAGTCCCAAATATTCCTCACATCGTTTGGTGTGGGAGTCCCATCTGGTATGATGGCTCGGTTTCCATTGTCTTAAGTATTTACCTCAACTCTTGCTTATTAGCACAAGAGAGTGGTTCACTTTGTCTTCGGGAAGTGAGGTTCGCATCCCTGGTGAGTGTAAGTGTACTTATGTCAATGGTTCTTTCACTATGAGGGGGAAAAGGTGAAGGTGAGTTCCAAGTTGAAAGGGATCAGTCCCAACTCCGCTAGGAACACACAACACAAAGGACATAGACAACTTCTGGCGGAGCATTCCACTCGGATGTGGCAGTCAAAATATACAAGGTGAAATAACACGTACAACACTCACGGATGAGTCTGAGTCAAGTGCAACGGTTATTACAGCAAGGTTCATGTGAAAGGTTTGTCTGATGTCCGGTAGAGTAGTCGACACGAACAGGATAACATTAACAACATATACAACACATTTCCATTAATAGATTATGCATTAAAACAAATGAATTAGTTTAGATGTAGAACACATGGTTAAAGCAACATGCATTACAAGTGTTAAAGATCAGTCTTACAACAAATACAATACATGTGTGAAAATGTGTTGGCCTATTTACAGGATCCTGAATTAAGCAAAAGTTCCAAGACACATCATTACATCATACATCAATAACCCTGTCAGTGAGGCGTTGGAGCCATTACTTATTCCTCAAAGAAAAGATTACAAACTCTCTTGGCTATGTTGGAGGAGCTTAGGTGAAAATTCCCTTCATGTACAAATGAGAGGGGTATTTATAGCCAAGGGTGAAACTAACCCTTGTGGTTGTTTGACTACCCTCATGACCATTTGACTTCCATGACTTTCAGACTTACATGACTCTATGTTCAACAAGTGTGTCTCTTGGACTTCAATGTTACAACACATTGATTGACATCAAGCCCATTATGGAGATGTGGGCAACATGAATCGTGACTTCACTCGACATGCCTTGACAAGAAAACGTTGGTACATTCATGTTGCTACTGGAGTGCATGTCGAGCTACATTGTTGCTAAGTGATGGATGTCTTCATGGTGTATCATAGCTTCACCTCTGCATGGAGAAGTGTGTGGAGTCTTCGATGGTCCTTGGTTCACTTGATGAAGCTCTATTATATTTTTCTTTGCTTTCATGCTAGAAGGCTTGACAGGCTCACTTGTTTGCGAGGGTGCATGTTCGTCGCGTTCACCCTCTTCACATGCTTTGTTCATTTTTTCACTTCACATGCTTCATTCATTCGTCCATTGGTGAACTTTTCCATCAGCATGTGCTCCCTTCGTTCATCTCATTTGTTGTCTTGACATATTTGTGGGTGTACCTATACCTGCAGTCACTCGTGATGAGACAACATCAAATCCGAAACTTCCTATTCTACAATGACACAAGATCATTCAGATGCGGGTGACCAGGAGAGGGAGTAGGGTTGTGATGCGGGATGATGGCCTTGGGCAACTGCTGATAAAAACTACACAAGATTCACTGAGGGATGGAGACAGATGATCTAAGTTGATAGTGACTTTCTGCAAGGTCTAGCTCAGTTGGGAGGCAAAAATTGCACAATTTCTAGGAGGGATAGTCTAGGCTACAGGAGAGCATGGAAGGCATGCTCTGCAAACTTTCTAGAATGAACAGTCAATAAGGGATGGATAGCCAAATTTGTGCAATTTTCCAGAGGAACAGGTCGAGCTGCATGAAGGGTCAACAAGGAGGGATTGTGCAATATTTCTGGGGAACTACTCGAGAGACTGGTAGCTAGAACTATGTGATTCCTAGATGGAACTACCAGTTGGCTGCTGGGGTCACTAGCAGCCAAACTTGTGCAATTCCGAGAGGGAACTGCCAGTTGGCTGCTCAGACACTGGAAGAAGAAACTACACAATTCTTGGAGGGAACAAGAAGTCTAGTACTATGAGTTGCTGGCTGGGAAAATTGCATTAAGGCCGGGATGTCGGCCTGCTAATAATCTCTGTATAATTTCTGAGCTGATCTTACTGATGGGCAGCGAGAGGCTTACCCATGAGCACTGCGCAATTTCTGAGATGAAAAATTGGTTGACTATCTAGGTGGCCAGCATGAGTGCTGATTGAATTTCCTGTAGGCAACACAACTTGAAAGAACTAGCTTGGTGATTCTACACTATTTTGGTTGACAGTTGATCAAGTCAAAAGTAGGGTGAGGGTCCAAGTGTTAGTGAGGATTCTGGTCATCAGAACTTCAGCAAAAATGATTCTAAGTGTGTGAATAGTCGAAATATGCATAAGTGATCATACAGACACACACTCGCATGACTTGAGGACGAAATGACCAAACCATCCGGACACACATGTTCAACATGACTGACCGACAGAGCAAGCGACAAGCGCGACACTCGTGATCGATCATTTATGATTGATATGATGCTTGCGCGAAAATGAATATGACTCCGTGTGTGAGTGCCACAGATGCCTTCATGGTGAACACAATAAACACATAAGAAGCAAAGACTTTGAGAATAACCAGAACACGGTCGCAAGCATGACTTAGACATCAACATGCAAAGACTTTAGTGCAATAAAAAGCAAGGTGAATGTAAAGACTCACACAAGCTGATGGAGTGAACCCAAGTGTGTGCAGTCATAAAGTGAAACTCTCCAAGGGAAGCTCCAAAATTGGTGCAGGATAAAATTTTGGAGGGTGGTTGTAGATGCTACAACACATACATAACATGACTTAACCCCAATATCCGTACATGATTGAATTTTAAAATGATTTACAACATGAGTCTTTTCATGACCTCTACATCAAGGTGGTAAACTGTTAACAAGCGTGAGAGAGACCACCAGTAATGTCAATGGTTCTCAAAGTACCAAGCACAACCCGTGAAATGTGAATAGATGTTTTGATGTCGAACACTTCACGGAATCTTTTGATCGAAAGTCAATGATGTAAACTGACGTCAAAGGCGAGAAACCTGCCATTGATGCATGCAGACTTCAAGGTACTGTCGATTCCTAAGTCATCTTTCTAGATAATGTGTCGATGTCGATAGAAAGCGACCCGTTGCAGGCAAGCCCGCAACACGAAATCATCGTTCAAGTTGAAGAAATGTTGCTGTAAGGACTGACTCAGGGATGGTTAAATGGATGACAAGTATTTTGCAGATGAAAGTTTTGCTTGCAGACCTCTTGAACACATAACGACACGACAGATGGCTTGGTGATGAATAACTCAAAGTTAATCCCCGGAACCCAGTTAAAGACTTTCAAAGTGGTTTGATCAACTGTGAGGTAAAAGATTTCCCAACCCAGGTGAATGAGACAGTGTCGTGTTCAAGAGCGGTGATAAAGTTTCTTTCGAGACAAAAGGTAACAAACAGGTTCATTCTTCTCTCTTTTCCCCCACCATTTCTGGCAAGTACCTCTTTATTTTTAACAAGCTTGAGGAGGATAACATATGCTTGATTATAAGCTCATCCTTCGGACGAGTCCAACCTAGTTTAAATTCAAACCCTAGGAAGGAGTGGTTCGTTCCTGTTTGTAATTGAACAGGTCCTCTACTGTAAAAGTTTAACGAGCCCAGTATAGGAGAAACTCGGCGTTTTTCAATTTTAGAGAGTCTGAAAAAACTAAAGGAGACTCCACGTTGAACTTTTTCGTACATTTGTGTCCCTCAAGCCCGAAAAAGTATAAAATAATACCTGGGGGAACCGCTTGATCTTGCGATCAAGGAGTACTTTCATAATAGTGTCGTTGACCTGAAAAGTAAAAAGCGATCAAAGGACACGTCGTTTTATTTCCTTATCGAGTTTGAAACGACAAAAACCCGGCAATCTTTTCCTGATTTTGCGGTCAGAAAAGAGCTAAAAGGGGACCGTCTTTTAATTCCATTTTAATGAGTGTAAAAGAAACGCTCGGCGATCTTTTCATGTTTTAGGAGTCAGAAAAGGGCTTAAAAGATGACTCTGATATTTTTGTTTGTGAAAAATGACAATTTCCCTCGAAATCCCTTTGTCCTGCACAAAAGCAACACATTACTCATACCTGTTTAAAATAGGCAAAAATACATCGAAAAACATCCTTTCATGGTAAAAAATGAACTAATTCATCCAAAAAACCTATAAAAAGACCTTTTACCATGTCATTTTTACCGTTTCACTGCTGAGGTTGAAAAAGGAGCTTTTGACAAGAAAATTTCCCGTGGTCGCTGCGGAAAATCCGACCGTCGGAATCGAACGTCGTCTTATCCAGGTATTTTACACATCCTACTCTGCATTTCTATCCATTTAGAATTAATTTTTAGGTCTTAGTTTCATTTTTTGGGGGGGTTTTGGTTTTGGAATGCGCCTCTCGGCGGACGCGGGTGCCCTTCGGGTGACCCGCGTCCCCCGACTTTTTCCTATACAGGAAAATGGTTGGAAGACGCGGTCCGCCTTCAGGCCAGCCGCGTCCGGGCGCCCTGTACTGTAAAGTCGGGGTGCGTCTTCCGTGAAATGCGCATTTCAAAACCCCAACCCCCTCAAATAACTATCTAAAAATTCCCAAATCAATTTCTAATGAATATTTCTGGTGTGCAGGGCATTAACCATGTTAGATTGGAGAGAACAAGAGCATGTAGAGGATGATGAAGTTGCAATAAATCATCAGCCTTCCCTGGATGCCCTAAGAGCATGCGGGTTATACAAATACTGGACCATACCGGGCATGAGGGGCCAGGTAAGATTCTTGGAATGGCTGGTTGAGCGATGGAACGTTCAAGAACAATGCTTTTACATAGGAGGGCACCAGCTCGAGATAGAGCCCTCGGATGTATACTTTCTCACTGGCTTGCCGAACAGAGGTGAGCAACTCAGTCTTGCGGGGACTAGGCCGGGTGGCCAATCCCTTGATAGTCTCCGTGACGAGTGGTGCACACCTGGGGCTCACCATTCGAAAGGCATAGAGACAAAACACATCACTCTGCGTGAACTCAAAGTCATAGCGTTCACGGTTACCAGAATTTGCGGCGCGGCCGCTTTACACATTGCTTCCGGATCCCAAATGCGGATGGCAATTGACTGTTACCAAGGCACCATTTTCAACTGGTGTGAAGCTGTGTCGGCTCATATGAAGAGCCAACTGACCAAGGCAAAGAACAGATGACTAAAGACTTTTGGATATGGGCCTCTAGTCGTGAGCTTTGCCTTGGAGAGAGTTCCAATGCTGATCCCTCAGCAACTCACTGTTGATATCTTGGGTCCTCGGGAGCCAAAGCTGATACGATGGGTTGCGGTGATGGCCCGGCATCCTGACGAGGGCACGGCGGTGGTTCGATTCTCAGATAGTTACTTTCACTGGTTATAGGACCAGGTTTTTTCGATACAGGATTTTCCGTATGCCGGAGTGGATTTTAGAGGTGATCCGGACATGGTTCTTCCACCGGGAGAACAATGAGATGACAGAGGTACTTTATTTTTCACAAGTTTTCTAATTATGTATTTTTTATTTTTCATATATATCGTCTCAAAACTAACAGTAAAATTTTCAAAATGCAGATGTTGGTCCACAGCGTCCAGCCAACCTCCGGCCTTTTGATAGACTACATCCAGCTGCACCGGTACCGGCCCCACAGGACGCGGCTACAGAAGTACTAGCTGAGTTGGAGCATGATCTAGAGCGTCTCACGGTAGATATACCTGAGACTACTATGGACGACATTCCTACCAGGCTTCAGCGCTTCGTAGTCGCGGTCCCTAGACCGTTTAGGAGATTTTTGCGTAAGGTAGCCCGTGCAGTGGTGTCATACAGAGAGCACCACCAGTGATTGACTAGTCACTTTTGTAGTCACATGTGACATTTTGACTTTTTGTACTTATCATTTTTGCCGATCATAAGGTGTTTTTCAACCTATGATCGAAGACGATGTATATTTTTTGACACACTCCTATCTATATATATATCACTATTACCGGCTTATCTTGTTTAACATATGTGATGAAATGTTTTTAAATTTACTTGCATGATTATCGTAAATGTCTGTCCAACATTCGAGAAGCAATTGCATCTGCTAATGTATTTAAAGACCTTGGAATATGCTGATATTCAATGTAATCAAATTCACGTTCCAAGAGACGCACTCTCAAAAACAACCTTAATAACACAAGATTTCTAATGGCATAAACTCTATTAAGCTGTAATACAACAAGTTCAGAATCTAACCTCACTATCAAACGTCGAATTCCAAATGAAATAGATTCGGATAATAATTCAACCACTGCACTGTATTCTGCAATGTTATTCGTTGTTTGACCGAGGCTTACCCCATGCATAGAAACTAACTCGTCAGAGGGCGAATAGATAACCCAAGCTACGGAAGAGATATTCCGTGTACTACGACAAGCACCATCAGCAAATCCAATGTATGTTCGGAGAGGCGTCGACATCTGCAATATCAAGAGTAAAACCAAGATAAGCCAGAATAACGACGAAAAAACACACTCTCTAAGCTAAGCACACTGACTAAATTAACAAACACGCTAGCTAGAAAGAAAATCTAACCTATCTAAAGATTTTCCATCCACCATTTAAGCATAATACCTCTTTAGGTAAAGTCCATTTCTGGGTTTACCCAAAGAGTCCCCATCAAAATCAACCAGCTCATAAGCCCCTTTTGCTAGCTTTCGCTTTACAATGTAGGGTCCATGCCACATAGGAACGAATTTTCCAGCACCTAGCTTATCGTTAGCTTGATCATATAATAGCACTAGGTCTCCTTCCGAAAAACTTCGAGGTGTTACATTTCTATCATACTGAGCTTTCATTCGTTTCGCGTGAGTCTCGATTGCCAATGTAGCGTCACGTCGAGTCTCATCTAATTTAGCCAAGTACAATAAACGTTTCTCCTCTTCGGAAGTAGCTGGAAGTAATTCAACAGCCATTTGAAGTGATGGGATTTCGCATTCAATGGGTAACACAGCTTCCAAGCCATAAACTAGCTGGAAAGGAGTGAACCCTGTTGAATTTTTCACTGAGGTCCGGTATGCCCATAGCGCTGAAAATAACATGTTGTGCCAATTTGACCGATGAACACCAATGGTTCGTCGGATCATGATAACCAAAACTTTGTTGATAGACTCAACCAAACCGTTGGCTTGTGGATAATAAGGAGTAGAGCTATCGTGGTGCAAACCAAGCTGGCTTGTAAGCTCAGTCATCATGATGTTTCGAAAATGGCTCCCATGGTCAGTAATGATTGCTTGTGGGACACCAAACCTAGTTATGATATGATTGAATACGAAAACTGCAGCTGTTTTGCCGCTTGCATCGAATGTAGGCATCGCCTCGGCCCACTTAGTAAAATAATCAACCGCAAGGATGATATACGCATGCCCCCCGACCGAGTGAGGGTTACAAGTAATAAAGTCGATACCCCATTTGGCGAATGGGCCAGCGGCAATTATAGGGTGGAGAGGAGCAGGTGAAGCGCGCATCTTGCGATCAAACACTTGACAGTTGTGGCATTTCCTGACGGCAATGATACAATCCTTAAACATAGACGGCCAGAAATAGCCAGCGCGCAACACCTTCTGAGCTGTGGCATACCCAGACATATGACCGCCACATGCTCCAGAGTGACAATCATTTAAAACTCTCTCAGCCTCTTCGTGAGTTAAACAACGTCGAAAAACTAAGTCTGCCCCCCGGCGATAGAGTGTATCTCCAATAATTCTGTAAGGCTGGGATTGAAACCGAATTTTTCGACGTTCCGCCTTGGAAGCTTCAGGCCGAAAGGTTTGGGTTTGGAGATAGATGATTATATCCCCGTACCACGGATCTACAGTACTGATAAGAAACAAAGATTCGTCCGCAATGGACTCTTCTGCCACAGTCTCTGTGTCAGCACTAGGGAAATCACACATCAATTCCGCGAAAACTAAGGATTTCTTAGACTTGGACTTCTCGAACTCCAAGTCGAACTCTTGCAGGATAACGATCCATTTAGAGTACTTGCCCCCTAGCAATTGTTTTGTCAAGATATAAATCATAGGGTTGCAATCCGAAATAACTGTAGTTTTACGGAGAAGAATGTAGTGACGAAAACGCTGGACAGCTTGAACGGCTGCCAAGGCCAATTTCTCCACATGCGAATATTTTAGCTCAGTGGGATTCAAGGTCCTACTAAGATAATATATCACATGCTCCGCTCCGAATTCATCTTCTTGAACTAATACCATTCCAATGGTGGAATGCGAAGCTGCGAGGTATAAGAAGTAGTCCTGGTTGTAGTTGGGAGGATGCAACAACGGTGCATGGGTCAACGCGTGTTTAAGTGCATCAAAAGATTGTTGGGCAATCTCGTCCCAAAAGAATTGTGCGTTCTATTTCAACAACCGTGTAAAACCTTTAGTGACCTCGGCGTAGTTTGGGATGAATCGGCGTAAAAAGTTTGCTTTCCCTTGCAAACTTTGGAGTTGGCGCAAACTCGAAGGAGGAGGCAATTTGATGATAGCCTCGACTTTCGAGGGATCGACGCGAATGCCGGCTTTTGAAGCAACAAATCCCAGCAATCGACCTGTTTCTATACAGAAAACACACTTGTGGGGATTCAACCGAATTCGATAATGCCTACACCTCATAAAGATTGCTCGTAGATGGACAAGGTGATCAGCTCGATGTAAAGAATGAGCAGGAAAATCATCGAGATAGGGTTGCACAATGTGCTTGATGTCATGAAATGCATAAGACATCGCCCGTTGAAAAGTAGCCCCGGCATTCTTAAGCCCAAAAGGTAATTTGCAATAAGAAAATGTCCCCCATGGATAAATGAATGCCGTTTTTGGTTGGTCGGCAGGTAGAATATTGATTTGATTATAGCCCGAAAAACCATCCATAAAGGAAAACATTTCACTTCCGGCACAATCATCAATAATTTGATCGATATAAGGTGTAGGATAGTTGTCTTTTGGACAAGCTCGATTTATATCCCTATAGTCGATACAGATTCTTATTGTTCCTTGTTTCTTGTTGACTGGAACAATATTCGATACCCAATCCGTTAACGGGATCGGATAAATGAAACCTGCTTTCAACAGCTTTTCGACTTCTGCTTTAATCGCAGCCGCTTTTCGAGGGTGAATCTGACGCAACTGTTGCCGGACGGGTTTAGCATCCGGGTAGGTCTTTATTTCATGAACAACAATGGTAGGATCGATTCCCGACATTTCCTCGTAAGACCAGGCAAACACATCGCGGAATTCTTGGAATAGGGCCTTGTAAATTTGGATTTCTTCTTCAGTACATGCGGCACCTATATGAATGTTCTCCTCAATTCCGGGCTTCACTGAAATATCAATGGGAATAGTACGAGAAATATTCCCTAAATTCAGCTCTGAATCAGAATGTTTCGTTGGATCCTGAGCGTCTTTGACATATTCAGCGGTAAAGATAGATGAAAAATCATTTTCAAATGCATCATCCTTAGGTAAAAACGAAGATCTGTGATGGAGATCCTCCCATGGTAGATCATCTACACTTAGGATTTCGCGAAGTTGTTCGTCAGATGACACGACTTCGGGAAACGCTATCCGTTCTAAGGTTGAGGTGAAAAGTGATTCTTCACTGACCACATTCATTTGGTCGATTTCGGTTGAATGCGAGTCGGTAAAAGACATGACAGCTTCATAAGCAATTTCATATGGACTCAAAGGCATAGCATCACCGAATGAGTCTATCTCAGAGTCAGATGGGACAATCCAAGGATCGTCATAAACAATATTTTCTGATGTAATCATATGAATTGTCGCAAATGAAGGGTCTACGTTGAGTGGAGGGAGAGGAAAAGTTCGCAGTAAACCGGAATCCTTAACTAAACCGACACCAACGTCCCTATAAGGGATTGTCGTCTTACCGACATGCTGAATACTCTCCGAAGAGGCTGGGTCGGATGAAAAGTATGTCAGCTGATCAATAGTCACGATCTTACCGTTATGTGGAAACTTGATTATTCTGAAGACCGATGAAACAACCGCTGTCATAGCATATGACCAACTTCGACCCAAAAGAAGGTTGTAGTCTAGAGGGGCATCAACCACTTCCACATCCAGACTAACGGTTTTACCTTCTACCCCTATAGGCAATTCTTGTAGAATACCAAACGGACGGAACCCACGGCCATCAAAGGCCTTAAGGATGGTGGGGGATTGGTTCAACGAAGGAGAACCAAGGGATCTCCAACATTGAATCGACATAATACACGTAGAAGCTCCCTCATCAATCACAGTCCGATGAATAGGTCTGTTTTTGACTATCACTGGAATTTGGAAAGCCATTTGATGGGGGAGACGCGGTGTACTATTTTCTAGATCGAAGATCATTAGATTTGGATCCTGAACATCAACAGCTCCGATAGCCGAAAAAGCAATTTTCGTTGTGCTGGGCATGATTGCAGCACTTCTAACGCCGACATTGCTGAGGGTGAAACAGCTAAGTCCTCAACAATGTTGTAATTCTGGGCTGCTCTCGCATGTGGATTGAAAGCAGACCTTCGAAGTACACCCTTGGCGGGCGGCTTAATCACTAAGTCTGGGTTAGGTTTTTCGATCTGTAGTGGATCGGAACCAGGAGCTGAGGTTGATGGGTTAGAGTGAGAAGATTCTGCTTCCTTACCATCAACAGGATTCTTACTACCATAATCTTGCGATCGAGTCGCAATCCTCACATGAGACATCATCAAAATGGGTTCTTCACTGGCATTCGAAGAAGAACCTATCATCTTATTTTCCTGCTCCGAAATGGATTTTTTAACACAGCAGGAGTGGGAGCACCTTTGACTATTTTCACAACCTCGGCCCGATGAGGGCAATCTCTCGTAAAATGATCCTCTTCACAAATAAGACAAGGATATCGAGGTTTGCGATTTTCGTCATTGGTTTCCGACTTTTCTGTTTTCTCCTTCGGAGCCTTGTCTGCTTTAGCCTTCTTCTTTCCTTTCTTCTTTCCACCGTTTTTTGATTTGGCCGTAGATGATTCTACAGCGTGAATATCGGCGGTAAGTTCAGGAGGAGAAGACTCTCCTGTCGGAGAATCAGGCAAAGTGATAATTGGAGTATTTGAAGCCTTGGAAGACTTCTTCTTGCTCTTCGTAGTCACGATACCAATCATACCATCAGCGGCATGAGATCCCGAAGGAGTAGCAGCGATTTGATTCGACTTTGGAAGATCCGGAATCTTCTCGTGTAATGTACCCGACTGAGTGTAAACTAAGTCAAGGTATTGTGCCTGAGCAATGACTTGCTCCTCAGTAACTACTCCGGCCTTAGCTACATCTTCAGTAATCTTCGGTAATAATGATTTGACAAACCATTCAGCTAAGATTTGGTCCGGGATAAAAACTTTCACTAACCTCCTACGACGTCTCCACTCATGAATGTGATCAGAAATATACGTGGACGTCGATTGTTTTAGTGAAGTTAATAACTCCGTGCCGTTATCGTATCTGACCGGCAACTGAAAGTGAGTTAAGAATGACGTAGCTAACTGACTAAAGTTGTAAAAAGAGGCCCGTGGTAACTCAATGTACCACTTGGCCGCGAGACCAATGAGTGTACGTTGAAAAAGACGTAAGCGGATGGAATCATCTGAGATAGAATTCGAAGCACACCAGAGGTGGTAAGTCATCACGTGATTGGACGGATCCTCTCCAGACTTACCTTCAAACTTGGGTATATCACTGGGCAACTTGTTTGGCATTGGCGGCCAGAACGGAAGATATTGAATTGGATCGTTCGTTAGGCGCGTCAAGTCTGGTAAATCCAAAGTTGCGATAAACGGTAACTGCCGGTTAGGATCTCTAAAACTCTGGGTCACAATACCAGCCCCAGGAGGAGGATATCCAGGATAACTAGGAACAGGAGTCGCATTTGGGATATTATATCCTCCTGGAAAACCAGGATTAACCGGACCGTACTGGGGTTGTTGAGGTTGTTGATAAGTGTACCCAGGATACGGTTGATACTGGTAAACCGGTTGTTGGACAGCTTGCCCATGTTGGTACTGTCCCTGGTACGGAGGTTGAACAAATTGAGGTTGAGTAGTGACAACCGTACTTATACCAGGCTGACCTATAGGCATCTGGACCGTGGTTTGAATCGTAGATCCAGACAACGGTAAAGATGTCTGAGGTGTGGTAACAGGGACAGTAGAAACTGGAGCCGTTGATACTCCAGAAGTAAGTATGGTAGATGTAGCGGTAGTTGCAGCAGCTGTTTGAGATGGAGTGCTAGGTGCAATTGGCGTCTGAGTAACTACCGAAGTTACAGAAGTTTGAACATTTGGCTGGACAGGTTGCGGTTACTGGGTTGGACCAGAAACTACGGGTTGTCCAGCTTGAGGAACCATCTGTACACTTGGCTGCAACACCTGTTGACCCTGTGATGGATCCCATACTAACATTCCAGGGTATTGACCCGTAACAGGTTGAGGATACTGAGATCCATAACCGGATTGAGGGTAGGATTGATAATTGTAAGGTGCAGTTCCCACACTTGGAACATATGACTGACCTTGAGGCGGTTGATAACCTTGACTCGAGTATTGACCTTGAGGTTGATAACCTTGAGGTAAATACTGATACTGGGGTTGACCTTGACCTTGAGGTTGGTACCCTTGAGGTTGATAACTTTGGGGTTGATACCCTTGAGGTTGATATTGATACTGAGGTTGACCCTGGGGTGCATATTGAGGCTGCCCCCCAGGCGGTAATTGGCCACCTTGAGGTTGAGAAATGGGAACTGAACCTGACATCATGTAAATGTCTCCTACACCCAATGGTACATTACCACTGTTTCCAATTAATAACCCACGATCAATGGGTTGAGGAGATGCCCCCGCAAAGGTACCAGAAAGAGATTGATACCCAGTGGGAACAGAAGGACCGCCGTTTAAAAAAGATTCAGGACTTTGAGTAAACACGGACGACTGACCAGTCATATTTACAGGAGTATAAATACCTCTAGGTGGAAAAGGAGTACGAGGTGGAGAAAAACCTACCCCTGAGTTGTCCAAATAATTGGTTAACGAAAGGTACCAAGTAGTACTTCTAGGAGGACTGTAAAAGATGGATTCACGCTCCCTTAGATCAATAGTAAGTTGACCTTCAAGGTTAGAGACACCTATATCCTCCTCTGGAGCAAGTTCTTCTATAGCAATCAAACCAGTAGGAAGATTTTCGGTGATAATTCTTTCTATTCTTGGTGAATCTGGAACACTAGAAGTTGGAGTAACAGGTTCAGATATTTCAGGTTCTTCGCCTGTATCACTAGCAGACGAAAAATTACCGACAAGCTCAGAAACTGAAACAGCTTCGGGATTATAACCTGTCTCTAAACTTTGGTAATCCGGATGGACTACCAAGGAAGATTCTCCTTCTTCAGGTGAACCTACTCTACTGTCACTAGGAGGAGTTACAAGGACCTTTAACCCTTCGTACTGACCCGGAATGTCTTCAGGAGATTCACCCCGCGATTTACGGAGTTTTCTTAACAAATCTATTCCGGTAACAATCTCAGGAGACTTGCCCCGAAGTCGACGGGACTGTCTCGGTAATTCCGCCACAATTAAAGATTTTTAACTACAACACACGAAAACAAAGTAAAAAATTTCAAATCAAACCACCTACAGTCTTCTAAAGAAGAAAACAAATTTGAAGCACACGCCTAAAGAATCTAGAGCGTCAAACCAAACACAAACAGTAGTCTTCCGGACCAAAAGCGCTAGTTGGTGATGAAATCCAACCTCGCTGGATTCAGTACAGAAATGGCGGGTGGAACAGTTACCCCGACAACCTGCTTAATGAATAGACCGGCACAAGTTCCTCCACTTTAACTGTCTCGAAGTGAAGTGAACCCCCCGGAAAATCCAAGTGAGTATAACCGACGTCTGTTCCAGGTACAGTGGGACCTTCCCTCCACCGTCACCTCGGTAGAACCCTAAAGATTATGGTCACTAAAGTTACCAATCACAACAATTACACCTGGGGGAACAGTCTAAACTCCGACAGCACGCAAGGGCAGAGTAACAAGCTCAATCCCCTTACCGGCTCCTTGACAGTAATCCAAGGTTTACCGATAAGTGACCCCTGGCTCCTCGACAATGGTTAATCCGAGGTTTACCGTTTGTAATATGTACTGTCTGGCGTCGTTCCCAACGAGGGGGGAATGATCCCCTCACTGGTTCGGACACGAGCTCGTGCTTCTCCTTTAAGAGGAGCTTTCCCAGAATGCAATTGAAACAATTGGATTTATTCTACTCAAGATAAACTATCTGTTTGGTTTTGTAGTCTTGGAGAGTTAAGTACTCACCTACTCCAAGACCCTAGCCTAAGCTATGTTGGTGTTTCAGAGCCCTAGAAAAATAAAAATTACTAGATTGATTTTAATTTAAGCGTTACTTTTAAGGTTGTTTCTTAAGTCAAAAGGTGATGGAAGTGAAACCAGTGGTGTGTTGACTCGACTCGAAACCACTACAAAATGCACCTAGGATGATTTACCCACTACTTTACTTTTTCGATGAATTGCTTAACTAAAAAGTTGAGAGAATGCACTTTTTATAAAAGCAACTTCTTAATTAAGGACAATCAAAGAAACAATTCGTTTGTCTTTTCCAAGCATAAAAACATGACCACTCTTTACTTGCACGAAAAAACTCTTTTTCTTCCAAAAACTTTAAATGCTACTTGAAACAAAACTTTTAAAAGGAGATGTTTTTGTATTTTTCTTATTTAACGAAAAACATAAATCTATTTTAATAAAAATCAATTGCAAACTATGAAATCTATGAAAATTCACTCAAAAAACAAAACAAATCAAAAGGAAATTACCCTAATTAATCCTAATGAGGCAAAGCCAACAATGATTATTCTAAGGTGTTTTACTTGATCACAATCAAATCAAGGACTAGCTTATTGCAGAACCAAAAACTAGTCAAAACAAAACTCTAATCTTTTTGTTCTTTTGTAAAATGGAAATCAACACTTTATAAACAAGTAATTCGAAATTTGACCCAAAAGACAACTTAAATGGCAAGCTGCTCACACAAGGAGACTTTACGACAGGCCCGACTTCTAAGAAGGCTGACAAACCAGAGAGATCTAAGGCTGGACAACTTTCTACCGTCAAAGTCACTACAGGACCTATTCAAAAATCAAACCCTAGGCCTAAACTTCGTTGAAATCCACTAAAACACTCAAAGCTCACAAAACAAGTTCAGGTGAAAATTTTTGACAGGGTACTAAAGGATCTGGGCAGAAAACACTGAGAAAAAACAAAATCTAAAAGCAATTAAAGCAAGAATGGAGTTTTTCTAAATTTTTACAGGAAGACGCAGGCAACCCGTTATAACAGGCGCGGGCCCGCTCTGTGCAAACGGCAACAGCACGTCCAAAGACGCACTGTGCAGTACTCAGAGGGTGCGTCTTTCTGGAAAAGTTAAGAAAAACCAAATCTAACTAAATCTAAAGCTAAGCCACCCAAATACTAATTCTCACAGTCAAAAACCAGAAAATAAAAATGATTTTCTCAGAGCAAAGTTCACACAAAGGAAAAGACTTTCACATTAATGGAGTCCCCAGCGGAGTCGCCAATTTGTCGTGGTGGAAAAAGTCGTTTGTGCGGACACAACTGACCTCCCTAGGAGTCTAAACTCTCTAGCGACAAACAAAACAAAATGGAGCAATCTTTCTCTAAATACATCTTTTAAAATATGAAAACTACAAGTGTTTAAGCTTACCTTATTCCAAAACGCTGTTGTTGTAGTCTGTCCTTGCTGATCCGGATGAGCTCCTCCTTCACATCAATTCCTGCAACCACAAACAATCAAACAATTACCAAGCACTTGCATCTCATATAATAAAACATATATTCAACATGCAGACCAAGGAACACATGAAATAACTCATTAACACAAGCTATTGAGAAAAATGAACCAGTTTGTATTAATAACGAAACAAAGAAACTCTTACAACCTGGCCTTGGTGTTGTGCAAGTTCCTCCCAGGGTCCATCAAGGGTTTTCCTCTACTTTGACAAAGCTCACCCACTTCCAAGTAGAATCAAGCAAAGACAATCTCTCCTCACAAGGTTCTAAATGGGAGTCCTAATTCCTGCAGCATTTACCCAAAGAAAATGTATAGCTTCAACCTCCCCTCCCTCTGGCTCAATGCCTTTATTTATAGTGTTGTAAAGAGGTTATTCAGGTCCACCATCAATGGGATAATCCCCCTCTTTGGGTGGGATAGCTCCCTTATTGATGGGATAAGTTCCTCCTTAATAGGGATACATGAACCAACTGGAGGCGCATCCATTTCATCAAACCGACCTCTAGAAAGTTCTAGAAGTAACCACAAGTAACTTTTTTAAGATGAAACTTGCGCATTTTGCCTTTTACGGAAGGACGCACCTGTCCCTTAATATACAGAGCGTCCAAAGACGCAGTCTTTGTGAACATTGTGAGCGTCCTCGCAGCTAAGGCTTGAGAGAACCTGCGTCCCCAGAGATAAACACATTTTTTACAAGACTTTCTCTCTTCTTTGAGTTTGAGATGGATAGCAGAGGCATAAGACTTGCCTAAGAGGGTAGCATGACTGTTGATTGAGCCATACTAACTGTAAATAGTCATCGTGACATTTTTTAGTGTAACACAAGGGGCATATATGACACTTATAACCAGAAATAGGGACCTCAACAATGAGGTAGCAAGACCATGATTGTCATCAACAACCATCATGCCCTAAACATAATAATCTGATAGAGAAAACATAAAGTGACATAATAATAGCAGCTTGAACATCCTCATCACCAAGAATTAATATATCATTAGGCATCTAAGACAGTGTAGCACCAATATTCCAATATCATCAACACGTGACCAAATATGAAATGCTTCCAAGTATCACTAAGCAATTGTAGCAGAAGTAATGGCTACTAATTCATATCATATGTTACCAATTCATATCATGAACTATCAATTCAAATAAGTAATGGAATTATCATTTTCCAATTATCAATTCAAGGAAGTAATGAAATTTCCATTTTGTAAGCCAAAAAAACTGTATTTTTAAGGTTGATAAAAAATCAATATGCCATCCCATGCTTGTTAGAAAGTTATACATTAGAAAGAAATGGAACACATAAAATATTACAGAAATATACACACAGAAAACGCATAACACAAGAGAGACATAGATATACGTGGTTCACCCAATTTGGGCTATGTCCACAGAGAAACAGCCAGTCCTTACTTTTATATTATCTAGCAAACTGAAGATATACAACCTACAGCAGATCTGCTATAATTCTCTCTCACATAACATCCTCTCTCTTTCTCACTAAGAATACAAATCTACATGGACGCAATATAATTCCCTCATATATAGAGAGGGGGTTGCCTTCGAGGGAAGAAAACCCTAAATTAAACATAAATTCTACTCTCATATTTTCACCTAATGAATGGCCCAAATTGACTACAAAATTACAACATTTTACAAAGAAATTTTACATCTATTTTTAGGTTCGAGGGCACTGCCCCCGATCCCCCTCTAAGGGGGGCCTCCAAATAATCATTGCCGCCCCCCCAGACCCCCCTAGTGATGCACATTTACGGGCAGCATTGCCGCCACATTACGAACTGATGTCCAATGTGGCTATACCTCTTAATAAAGAAGATAATTAGACTCCACACCCAACAATCTCCCACTTGGAGACTTATTATAACAACTCCACCGCTTCTTCATTTGTTGAACAATGACTCCACTTTGGACCTAGTTGTTTCTCATCTTCAACATCATACTTGAAGACTAATTGAACTCGAGCAGAATCTTAGTTTCTCCCTGGTTACAACTTTTGTTAAGATATTTGTAGGTTTCTGACTAGTGTGTATCTTTTCCAGCTTCAACTGTCCATCTTCCAACACTGACCACATGAAATGGTACTTGAGTTGTATATGTTTAGCCTTGGAATGGAGTGAAGAGTTCTTTTTAAGATGTACAGCCCTCTAGTTGTTATTGTATAACCTTCCCAACTCCTGCTTCTTACCCAATTCATCCAAAAACATTTGTAACCAAATAATCTCTTTACTAGCCTTTGTAGCCGCAACATACTCCACTTCTGTCGTTGAGAGAGCAACAACACTTTGCAGTTTTGAAACTCAACTAACAATTGTTCCACTCACAGTAAACGCATACCTTGTGGTGCTCCTCCTGTTATCTCTATCACTTGCCATATCTGCATCAACATATCCCTACAGAGAAATGTTTGAACCACCAAAGGATAATGCTTGATTTGTGGAACCTCTCAAATACCTGAGAATCCACTTCACCTCCATCCAATGTTCTTTTCCTCGATTTTTCATGTACCTTCTTATAACTCCCAATGCATGTGCAATATCAGGCCTTGTACAGAAAATTGAATACATTAAGCTTCCAACAGTTAATGTATATATGGCACTTTAGACATATAAGCCATTTCTTCCCAAGTCTGGGGACACACCTCCTTACTTAGTTTGAAATGTCTAGCCAAAGGTATACTAAATAATTTTGCATTCTACATATTAAATCTTTTCAACACCTTTTCTATGTACTCACTTTGAGATAATGTTAATTTGAGATTCTTCCTGTCTCTAGTTATTCTCATACCAAGGATTTATTTTGCAGCACCCAAATCCTTCATTGAAAATGAGTTTGCCAATTTTCTTTTGAGCACATTTATTTCCTACATGTTAGAACCTACAACAAGCATGTCATCTTACATACAATAACAATATAATATAGATGCCATCATTTTTCCTTTTGATATAAACACAATTATCAAAGTGACGTCTAGTATAACCTTGTTTAGACATAAACCTATCAAATCTTAGATACCACTACCTTGGAGCCTGTTTTAAGCCATACAAGCTCTTCTTCAACCTGCACACTAGTTTCTCCTTCCCTTTTATCTCATATCCTTGTAGTTGTTTCATATATATCTCTTCCTCCAAATCCCCATGGAGAAAGGTTGTCTTTACATCTAACTGCTCAAGATGCAAATCTTCAGCTGCGACTAGACTTAAAATAGTTCTGATTGAATTTTTTTTAACAACAGGAGAAAATATCTCATCAAAGTCTATACCATTTTTTTGTGCAAACCCCTTCACCACAAGCCTAGCTTTATACCTTTTTCTATTACCTGGGCTCCTTTAGTGACCTTCCAAGTTTTATCTATAAAATTTGTTACATAACCTTCATCTCCCAACTACCTATTGAAATCATATATTTCTTTAGATCTGGAACATGCCTTACCTCCTTCAATAGCCATTGATTTCCATTCTTCTATTTTATGAAAATTATACCCACTCCAATGATTTTGCAAGTCTTATCATCACCCAATCGAACCTATCCAAAATCTCCTTGAACATAATCATGAAAATGTTTGCTATCAGGTGTGGCATGGAATGAGGCCCCTGAATCTACCACTCATACAACAATAATATTTTGTAATGAAATAATCAAAGAATCTTGCAAAACATCCCCTGTCACATTCGCTTCATGATTGTTTTCTTGTTCCACATCTCCTTCTTTTCCCTTCCGAGACTTGCAGTCTCTCTTCAGGTGTCCTTTCTTCCCACATTTCCAACACACTATTCCCAATCTAGACTTGGATCTGCCTTTCCTTGACTTACTGCGATATCCTGGGCTCTTTCCTCTTTCCATTTTTCTTCCCCTAGTCTCTGTAGTCAAAGCATTACCTGATGTCTCACTGGAGCTTTTCCGTCACATTTCCTCACTAAGGATTGCACCGACAACATCATCAAACTTTAAAGTACTAGATCCAGAGATAGAGTTACTAATGGCCATAACTAGACCATTCCAACTTTCTGGCAATGACAATAGAAATAACATAGCCCTAACTTCATTGTCAAAAGTTACCCCCATAGAACTTAACTAACTGGTATTTTATTCAATTCATTTAAATGATCAACAACAGATCCACCTTCTAACATCTTCATATTAAATAAATGTCTCATAAGAAATACATTATTTTAGGCTGATGGTTTTTCATATAGTTTCTCCAATGCCATGTTATAGCACCATTTATCACCCTTGCTATTTTTGATGCTTGGTTTGTGGCTTAGGGAAACCCCTCCTTTTAGACTTGGTCCAAATATATTAAAAACAATGTTTTATTCTGTCTATGCTACTTTGCCCTGAGATAAATGCGTGTACACGTGGGTTAGTCAATACCCAACCAGCATATATGTGTTAAAACACTTGAAAAAAAAAATTCCTTAATTATGGGCAGAGTTCACAGGTTTTACCTGTTGATTACCTCCTATTTCCCGTGGCCCAATTGTTTCCCAACTAAAAAACTAATTGGGAGAAGTATAAATAGACTTCTATGGGAAGGCCTAAAGGAGGAGAAGAGATAGATTTATTATACTAAGATCATCCCTGACTGAGTCTGATGAATCGCTGTGCCTCATGCACTTCCCCAAGCTTCAGGAAACCCTTGTTTCCTTGATTATAGATATTCTCCCTCTTTCTTGAGATATCATGATGTTGGTTATGGAAGAAGACTGTTGAAGGCCGGGATAGGATGAATCCGAAGGACGGTTCCGCTTGGAGCTGGAACAAGAAGACTCAGGTGAATTCTCTCCATGTTATTTATAGTTTATTGCAATAAAATAAATGTTGTCTTGTTTCCGAAATTAACTTTGTTTATGCATCAAATTATGTTATAATTCGTAAATGAATGTTGTTTTGATGTATGATCATTCATTTGTTTATATGATATAAAGTCAAACTTCGTGAATATGCTTTACTTCTATACTACCATGTATGTTCGAATTGAATGATTTTCAGGTTCAAAGAACATCGGGAGGTGCAGAGGGTCTGAACCCTCAGGGACCTACTCGAATGAAGGAAATCCGGGTATAGTCACTCTTACGCAGTTTGTTTATATAAGCATTTTTCCTGAGTTGTATGAGTGTTTCTTATTATAGTTTGCTTTTGCTCTATTGGAGTTCTAACCCAAAGCCCTAGGGTACTTATTCCCCTAACAAAATTTGCGACTTCACTACAAATTGGCATGCATGCTACTTTTGGCCTTCAATTTTCAAAGATTGTATTAAAGAAGTCAAACTTTGCCACCCTTGTCAAATCTATACTCCGAAAATGAGTGCACACCCAGCTCCACTTTTCCCTGTTATCACTATTGGTCCATTTACGAAGTGGGGCATTGACTTCACTACTTGTAATCCACCTTTGGCGGCAAATCAAAAGTACATCATTGTGGCCGTAGACTACTTTACGAAGTGGGCTGAGGCCATGCCTACTTACAAAAACAATAGTGAAACCGCAACCTTGTTTCTCTTCAACCAAGTTATTTCACAATTTGGTATCCCGAGAGAGATTGTCACTAACCATGGCAGTCACTTCCAAAATCAACTGATGACCGAATTGGCTCTCAAGTTGGGCTTTCGGCAGGAGCATTCGTCTCCATATTATCCTCAGGCCAATGGGAAAGTTGAAGCCGTGAATAGGTCCCTTAAGACTATCCTACAAATGACAATTGATAAAAACCAATCCAATTGGCACATCATGTTGTACCTGGCACTCTGGGCATACCGAACCTCGGTGAAGACTACCACCAGTTTTACTCCTTTCCAAATAGTTTACAAGCTAGAATCTATTTTTCCTATCGAATGTGAAATTTCATCCCTTAAGCTAGCTATAGAACTTCTTCCAGAGATGTCTAGTCTCAAAGAATGCCTCATTCATTTGGAACATCTCAATGAGCAGTGTCGAGATGCCGCCATAATAAATGAAGCCCATAAGAAGAGGGTTAAAACTCAGTATGATAAAGTTGTCCATCCTAGGGCTTTTTCTGAAGGTGACCTTGTTGTAGTTTATGACCAAGACAAAGACACCTTGGGGGCAGGAAAATTCAAGTCAGTGTGGTATGGCCCCTTTATTGTCAAACGAGTTTTGGGAAAAGGGGCCTATGAGTTAATTGTTTTTGAAGGGAACAAGCTGGCGGAGCCCCGAAATGGGATCTACCTTAAGAAGTATTTTTCTTAGGTTCCGGCTGAGCAATTGCTTGTTTGTATATATTGTATTTTTGTACATATTTGTCTGGTATTTTGTGATATTGACATTTTTTGATCTGCTTTGGCAGGGGTTGATGGATGATTCGATATATTTTGGATTCGTCGATGGTGCTAGTCAACGAACTCCAAATCTTGCTTCTACATCTTGGGTGATTTATTTTCCATCTGGCCAGTTGATGGTGTCGAGGGGAGTATATATTGGACTTGCTTTGAATAACATTGTTCAATATACTGTCATTATTAATTTACTATCCGAAGAAATTTCTTATGGGATTGATTCGTTGATAGTTTATCTAGATTCATAGCTGATGGTATCGCAATTAAATAACATTTATCAGGTTCATGATCCTTATTTATATCGCCAATTTTTTAGAGTGAGAATGTCACAACGATCATTTACTTATATTACATATGTTCACATTCCACGATCTGAGAATTCATTAGAAGACTCTACTGCTAATCAAACATTAGATTGGCATATTAATCATTCATCAAATTAAACAACATCAAAAAATTTGAATCTATATATATATATCATAAAATCATCTGTATATAGATAAAGTGTTCAAAAAATAATATACAAAATTGGGACGAAATGCCCTCAAAATTTGGGTTCATGCCCATAATCATGTCCAATCATACATTGGTCTATCTATCGACCTGGCTTAGGATGAGCGGCTAAAAAGTTAACTACTGCATTGGCTACACGCTGAAGTATGCGGACCCAGTCCCGTGGTACCCCTACCACGCGGTGCTGCATCTCCTCAGGTAGATCCTCTATGGCTATCATAGGTACCTGGTGAGTCAGTCTCACCAAGTTTCTCTGAACTGCATATAGGACTCTCTCTATCTCAGTTGCTGCCTCTTCAGCTCCTCTTCCGCGATGCCTGTGCCTTGGAAATCCATTTGGTCTCACTGGACCCACATCTGGAACATGGTCATTTTGTCAGTATTTTTTCTCATCAAAAATATTTTTTAAGTTCATTTCATATTAAAAAAATCTTAAAAATTTACAAAAACTTCAAAAATTATTACCTATGTCTCCCCATGTTGCATTTGGTGGCAACACCAAGTCTGGATCTCCTCAAAAATCCATACCAGCATATGGGTAGTCATCAACTATGATGATTTGTTGGTCCCACCAGGCGAAAAACTCATCATCAAAAGTCATCCTAGTCATGTCCCCACCTCCAAGGCATTTCATCAAGTCATCCCATCTACCCATCCATGGATCTCGAGGGCCGCTGATGGAGATAGACACTTTGGGACGTAGCCCAAGTACCTTCTCGAAGAAGAATGTGCATAAGATAGTCCCATATCCAAATTTCTTTGTCTGAAGCTTCTGAATAGAGGTCAATTGGCTCTTCATGTTGGTCAGAAGAGGCATGCACCAGTCAAAAACTATGGTAAGGAATTCCACTGCCAGGCTCATGGACACTCGTGATGCTTGATGCAGTGAAGCTGATCCATTTACCCTTGCAATGGTAAATAGCAGAATCCTCAGGGATAAACTTTCCACGTGTTCGATTGGAATCTTACTTCCAATCTTCTCCGGGTGTCCAAGACAGTATATATGTACATAGTCTTCTACTGAATGACTACTTCTTGTCCTGCCAGTCGAATGCACGACCTTCCCTCTTCCAGAGAGACCTGTAATAAAGTAGATGTCTTCAACCTCAATCCATAGAGGCATCTAGTCTATCATGAAGGAATCATCCTCTGCACTCCAGTAGTGGATCAGTAGTTCAAGCAGGCATGTGTTGGCTTTCATGTTTGGCATTTTGAAGAATTTCAATAAGCCACAGCCTCTCAATGCGTCTAGTGCATTTTGGTCATTCATTACCTCATTGTCAATTGTGGTATGCTCTCTTTCTCTCCGTGTGATGGTCATCCTCCAAAAAATTTGATTTTCAATCGTTATTTTTTGTGTTTAAACTTTAACTTGCATACACGTGGGTTCCCTTTACACACAGTCGCGTGTAGGGCCATCGTATACATAGGTTGATCACATCCAACCCGCGTGTATGTAGAGTTGGATTTTTGGGCATAAATTCACACAGTCAAAACTCTAAGAAAACTTATAAAAACTATTACAAAACATTACAAGCATGATTTGAGGGTTACTTGATAACTTTGGTGTGATTTTAACGGTCCAATTGTTCAGAGGAAAGCTTGCTCCTTTTTGATCCACAACTCTTTGCTCCAAATAGAAATGAAAAAAATGTGAGTCCAAAAGTCATTATATAACTTTGAAATTGCAAAAAAAAATTCAAAATTTGATTTTTGTCTTATGGATTTTTTGACCTGTGGGCTTGGATTGTCGAGAGTGGGTTGTTTTTTAGGATATTTTGGAGACTTATTCGAGATGTTATTTCGGTCCCATGACCACTGACCCATCATGGTAGGTATCGTTCACTTATTGGCATATAGGTTAGGGAAAACCATTTTTCCATTGCATCTTGCATACTAGCTTACGTTCAGCAACACATTAGCTATAGGGTCGACCCCATTGTATCTTGGTTAGAAAACCATTTTCACTCGCTGATTTTTAAATCATGATGTGATGGTAAAGCCATCCTTTACATGGGCATCTTAGTTAGAACCTCACTGACATTGATTGCCCATGTTGCTATACTGAGTAGGCTCGGGAGTCCTCTCTAGTTCTGCCATGACTTATGTGTTGAAGACACATTCTATTTTCTTCTACACTGATTTCTAGCCTTATACCCTATAGGTGCCTTTGTGTTGAGTTGTACTGTTGCATTGCATTTTGACTATTTGCACCATTTGGCCTTGAGCCGGCTTCACTTGGACTCGTGTTTAAGCCACTTATTTGACCATGTCTTCTACAAAATCAACCATGCAATCACTTAGCTTCTACAACTTGACACATCCTTTTACTCGTGGAAAGAACATCCCTTTGAGTGTCCTTGACCAGTTTCACCTCCCTGCATTGAGCATAGGAATGTTCCCATCCCAGGAACTAGATTATTTGTTTCTTTGACACTCGTTCTTTCCACTGTACTATAGCATTCTTTTATTCTTTTTCCAGCTTAAAGAAAAAGACAAAAAAATTATAGATTCCAAAAAGAGTGGGAATGGGACAACATTATCTTATTTTTTTGGCAGCTAGAGTCAATCATGTCGCCCTTGAACAAAGTACTCAAAAGAAAGTCTCTCCTCCAATTTGGGTGAGATGTAGTTTGACTTAGGTTCACCTTAACCTTGTTATTGAGTCAGTACTCCTCCGATTGGTTACCTCTTCCAATCATATGGAGAGTTTTATCATGCCTCTTGCATGAAGAACTTATACAGAGTTATTATATGCTGCCATATAGTCATCATTGAGTCGTGCTTTTGTTCAAGGGAAGTAAGCCTGAGTCGGCCTCTCTGTAGTGTCTCCTGACCTATTTTTCAGTCGGCCATCCCTAGTTGTCAGTGTCATGTTTTTCATCACATCAGTTATATTGGTCCTTTGCTTGTGCTAGTTTGAGAAGGTCTCCATTGACTTCTTGCTGGTGGGTCTTTTCCTTATCAACGATGACATATTACTCTGAGTGCAGGCCTAGAGCTGCACCCTAGCCCTATTTTCATTATTGATAGGTCACCTTGTGCTAAACATCGATCAATATCATGGGTCTTTGACTGAGTGGTTTCCCTTGTGTTCGACATCAACTTTCATTATCACACATTGGGATTCATGCAATGCCTTGGTTTCTGTTTGACCCTATTGTTGGATTCCTCACCTTTGTGTCAGCTTTATTTATTGTTTGGTTTAGAGGGTTTCTATCGTGCGCTAGCTACATCTTGTGTATGCCGAAAACGTGCTTTAGTTGGCTTACTACATCTTTTTCATCTGATTCCTTCCACATTATTGGCCTACGGGTTACACTCACACTAGAATGATGAAGGATGCCTTAATGCCTTCCTTCTAGCGGGTATTTTCCTATCAACAACAGCTCATTTGCTCTGGGATAATGATCTAGAGTCCATTTGGTAGTACCTTAGGGTTTGTAGTCATTAGTGGTAGATTCCTTCGCTATCAACAGTGGGAAACCATCATTGTCCCCTGATTGATAGATTCTTCCAAGTGTTTGACTTCAGATCATTGATTTGCACATGTTAGATTGTATTAGGTACCTTCACTCTCATTTTCATTATCGATGAGTAGTCTCGAGTTTGTTAAAGTATACATCAATGGCCGATAATCAAATGATTTCTCACATGGTTTACCTCAGATCATTTATTCCCATTGCATAGAAATGTACCACGACAGTCACTGAAGACCTCAGGTTGCATCAACATGCTTTGGTTCACTTTTTAGTTGCTTCTAGTTGACACCATCCACCTTATATGTTGCAGTTCTTCATAGCGACATCTTATATGCTGGCCTTCGAGTTGCGATGTAGTATCATTTTATTCCATCATGTTCATTTGGTACTATTGGGATCAGTTTTTGACATCAGTGATCAGCTTCATCCTTCAGCATCATTGATCATCCTCTTATATGTGATATTCAGACATGTACTTTTTTTATCACGATCAGATGATCCATTATGTACTTTTAGTTCTTTATACTTGTATATATATTGGATCCACTTATACTTCATATGCAGACATGCTTTACTTTCTCTGAGCATGGGTATGCCCACCTTGGACAACATTTTCTTTCTGATCCCTTTTGATGGCTTGGCAGGTTGAATTCTAGTGAAGTCCTTCTCAGTTTTGACAAGATTCTTTCCATATACTTAATACATTTCAGCCATCACGTACCCCTTCTGACGTCATATATTAGGGGGAATTTGTTATAGCACCATTTATCACCCTTGGTATTTGTGATGCTTGGTTTATGGCCTAGGGCAACCCCTCCTTCCAGACTTGGTCCAAATATATTAAAAACAATTTTTTATTCCCTGTGTGCTACTTTTCCCTAAGATAAAAGCGTGTACACGCAGGTTAGTAAATACCCAACCCACGTATATGTGTTAAAACACTTAAAAAAAATAAAATTCCTTAATTATGGGCGGAGTTCACAGGTTTTACCTATTGATTACCTCCTATTGCCCGTGGCCCAACTGTTTCCCAACTAAAAACTAATTGGGAGAAGTATAAATAGACTTCTATGGGAAGGCCTAAAGGAGGAGAAGAGATAGAGTTATTATACAAAGATTATCCCTGACTAAGTCTGATGAATCCCTGTGCCTCATGCACTTCCCCAAGCTTCAAGAAACCCTCGTTTCCTTGATTATAGATATTCTCCCTCTTTCTTGAGATATCATGGTGTTGGTTATGGAAGAAGACTGTTGAAGGCTATGATAGGATGAATCCGGAGGACGGTTCTGCTTGGAGCCAGAAGAAGAAGACTGAGGTGAATTGTCTCCATGTTATTTATAGTTTACTACAATAAAAGAAATGTTGTATTGTTTCCGAAATTGACTTTGTTTATGCATCAAATTATGTTATAATTCATATATGAATGTTGTTTTGATGTATGATCAATCATTTGTTTATATGATATAAAGTCAAATTTTGTGAATATGCTTTACTTCTATACTGCCATGTATGTTCAAATTGAATGATTTTCAGGTTCGAAGAACATTGGGAGTTGTAGAGGGTCTGAACCCTGCGGGACCTACTTAAACGAAGGAAATCTAGGTATGGTCACTTTTATGTAGTTTGTTTATATAAGCATTTTGCCTGAGTTGTATGAGTGTTTCTTGTTGTAGTTTGCTTCTGCTCTGTTGGGGTTCTAACCCAAAGCCCTAGGGTACTTATTCCCGTAACAACTGACATTAAACCCTTTGTTGTTCTTTCCTTTTAAATATTGAAGGCTACTGATGCTGCTAGGCATAGCCATATTTTTCCAAGTGCCTTTTTGTTGAGAATATCCCATTCTGTGTCTGTCATACTCGTTGGCATCTTTACCTTTCTGCTCAATGGATGTACAAATCTTTCTGATACAAGTAATCTTCCATCTACATCTTCCATAGCTGGTAGTTTTGGTCGTTAAAATTTTCAAACCTAAACCTACCATCTTCTGCTATTACTCCCACTCGAACCAAGAATCCTTATCTCTTGTGAGTTTATGAGCCAAATAGACCTTCGGCTTTGATACCAGTTTTTAGAAAAATTATACATTACAGAGCAATGGAACACATAAAATATTGTAGAAATATACCCACAGAAAACACAGAATACACAGTGCTTGATGAGATCACAGAAAAAGTGAAGGTGCCTGAAAATCATAATAATCAACCGCCAGAACAATGCCATAGTTGTGACAAACATGATATCCAGGTTAGATCTTTGGAAAAAAAACCTAACTTGAGACTCAAATGTATTCATTTTTTTATTTATTTAATAAATGAACCATTCACACCTAAAAGACTAGTGGATTGGAGAATATGTGGCTTATTTGAGTTGTTGTATTGTTGTTACTCCTTCCCCTTTTGGTACTCCTTAGCTAAAGGTAGAGGATATATATTTTCTACTTAGTAAATAATAGATTCCATTGTTCTATGTTTAAATCCCAATAGAGACATTAGGGCACATTAATGGCTTTCACATCAACAATCTGATTTGTGACCAAAACTAGGTAATATCCTCTCTTGTTGTTTTAGTATTCAATGCAATTATTATGGTGTGTTCTTTAGTTATCGTTTTCCCTGTACATTCATTCGTCTTGCATCTTGGATAGTCCTATGGAAGTACTACATGTTTCTCTTTATCATCATTTGGAAACAACAACAACAACAATCAGTCGATGTACATGGGAAAAATTCCGCTTTCCGATGGTTACATAGATCTCACCTCATCACCAAATACTACATCTGGTGCTTCTGCGAATCATACGACTCAATTTTCTCAGTTGGTGGACTACATCATAATGGTTCTATACCATAAACTAATTATATTCTAGCTTACCACTTTCACGACCACCTTCACCATGCTCATCCACAACATTACCAGTCTTATGAGTAAATAATTTCAATGGCAATAGTTTGGCATTTTTCATGGCCCCAAATGAAAAAAAAAATCTTCTAGAAAGTTTTGGAGTAATATGGTCCTATTCCTACAATCAACTGATGAAAACACAATGAATCAACTGGCACTACTTGTAATGTCCCTCCTCCTACTAAATAATATTTTTTTGGGAGGCTATATTCAATAACAAAAGAAACGTTGCCATTGAATGCTCTAAAAAAACTCTGTTTAAATCCAAAATCATTCTTGTACACTAAGGAATCACTTCATGTTTATATTCATTCTATTATATCAAAGGAAAATCCTTTTCAAAAATTAGAACCACTACCACACAACCGATATTATAATTTTTGATAATAATGAACAGAAAATCATATCCTTTAGGCATGCATACCGCAATGGTGATAAGTGCTGACTTTACTGACTTAGAATTTCCTTTTCTCTTTGGGTATAATTTTGTGCCACCATTTTGAAATTTACATATTAGTTATAATGCTTTGAGTTTCTTGTACATGGACAAGGGGAAAAAATTATTTATTTAACTCTTAAACTCAAGGCTTTGTTGATGCTGCAACTATTATCCTATTATCCTCCAAGAGATTTAGTCCACATCTGACAATAAAAATTAGTAAAATCCATGTTTATGGTTTGTGGACTATTAGCTAAATTATAACCTATTTAAAATCATATGACCAAGTTCATAGGGGAATTTCCTCTTTATTGATGCCTTATTTCAAGTTTAGGCTTGTACATTAGGTTCGGTGGTTATGCAGTTTTCATATGGTATTATTTCTTTTAATTGATGGCATTTGGAATGGGTTATTACACATTATATGAGGTTCACCATTTGTAATAGAGAACCTTCCATAATACTCGTGAAGGATGCCCAACCAGCATCTGGCATATTCCTCCTCTGACCTCCATAGGCTACATGTTCATGGATCCATATACTTGGGATTTGATGGCCACATTGACGTTTGTAAGTAGCCTACTGTAGTTTTGGGAATTACCCTATCACTCCTCTCCTTATCGCGGGAATTTCAGTCAGTCATTCACTGAGCGAGTAAGGAGCATTGCACTTAGGGTTTAGGCAATTGACCACCATGGTAATTTCTACAACTGGATAAGACCCTATGCATTGGATTACGACACTATTAGCTACGGAAACAATGAATGTTGGGTGGTGATGGTTTCTTGGGCAAGGTAATTTCTCTTCAGGTTTTTCAGGATACATGTCTTTATTCTCACTCCATCAACCTTGTAAATTAACTGGAATTAAATTTTCTTGTTTACTCTTGTTTAGTTTACAAAAATTAAGCCACTCCTTTACTCATCGTCCCAAAAATTGTTAAAATATCTAATTACTCCCGTATGAAAAAGTTTTCTAAAATTAGAGAGTCAGTTAACTGACTTAAGTTGAGTCAAGTTGAGTTAAGTCATAATCAAATTTAGTGTGTGGTTGCATGTCAAGTTATTTTAGGCGAGTCGCTAGTCGGAAAAGGTTTAAATACCCTCATCGGGTTCATTGTAATAATCAAGTTTGTGTGATCAATTCAAGAGCCACAACTCTTGTCATTTTGTGTGTGAATTATTTGTGTTATTTTGTGCCTTTCCTCCTCTACCTTTCCAACAAATTGGTATTAGAGCGAGGTTACAAAGATGTAGGGAGAGAGGATCAACAAGAGTACGTGAGAGAGAAGATATAAATATTATTTTCTCTTGGTTGAGCTATAATGCACCTTACAGTGGTATTCAGGGCATTATAACACACGATACTTTAGCAAAGAGCCACATTATAGGTTGCAAAGTTACATTCGTTCATGAGAATGTGGGTTTCTTTTTTCACTGGGAGCGTTAGAGCACTAATTCGAGCCTTTTTTATCATAATTAGTCTTATCACACAGCCTCAATATGTGACACATTGTGTTAGTAAAGTCAAAATTCAAAGGTTTTCGATTAAAGTCTTTCCTAAGACTTCATATAACATGAAGGAGGTTTATATATGAGAGGTTTCATAAGCTTAAGTCATTCTTAAATTTTATAGTTGATATCTTTTAAAGAGCTTTCAAAGGCTGTTTTTTTAAAGGTTTCTACAATATATTAGAAGTGAGCCCTTAATAAAGTGGGTTTGAAACGTTTTTATATATATATATTAAAGGAAAAGGGTGCTTCAATAATCACAAAAAAGTTATTAAAATGGGTTATTAAAAGGTGAATTTTTAGGGTTTTATTATATTTGAAGTGATTGTTTTAAATATGCCTTCATCAAGCTTCCAGGCTCAGTTTCCTCCATTCCCACGGAAGGATTATGATATGTGGACCATTAAGATGGATACCACGCTGAAGGTGCATGATCTTTGGGACTATGTCACAAATGGGTTTCCAAAACATAAGAATGAAGGAGAAGAATGGACCCTCCCTAATGCAGAGAGGGAACTATGGAAGAAAGAAAAAAAAGAATTCAAAAGTGTTGAATCTTAAGGAGTGGTCTGATCAATGTTACAGAAGATTATGATCACGTCTTCAACAAAGAAAACATGGGAGACCTTGCTGACAAGCTATAAAGGTATGGCCAAAGTAAATATTGTTAAGTTGTAGAATACTAGAAGAGATTTTGAGAGTTTACAAATGAAGGAGACAAAGGATATCAATTCATTCATAGATCAGGTGATGACTGTCATAAATCAGTTAAAATTTATGGTGTTGATATTAAAGACCAGAAAATGGTTGGGAAGGTCCTCAGATCTCTGTTTATGACATTTTACATCGTGGTAGCATCCATAGAAGAAGCCAAGGATTTGGAAACAATGAAAGTTCATGAGTTGATGGGATCACTTCTATCCCATGAGGTAAGGATAGAAATAAATAAGGATTCCACTTTAGAAACCACTTTCAAAATTTCGGTTTCTATTTCAAGAGATAAAGGTCGAGGCATAGGTAGATCGAGAGGTTGAGGATGAGGTGGAAGACATGGTGGTTAGAGAGATGGGAGAGGAGAGCATGAACATGAAAGTGGAAACAACAATAGAAGCTTCAACAATAATCAAAGAGTTGACAAATAAAAGGTCAAATGTTGTTATTACAATAAATTTGGTCACTATTTCCGTGATTGCAAGAAGAGGATAGTTGATCAAGGAAACCAGAGAGCTAATGTAACTACAGAGAATACTAACTCCATGTTCCTAAATTGCCATACCATGTAGGAATCTTTTCATAATATGTGGCTATTAGAAAGTGGTTGCATTAACCACATGATAAGAAACAAGAATTTGGTTGGAAATTTGGATCAATCTGTGAAGACAGAAGTAAATTTGGGGACTAACAAGACTGTGGATGTAGATGGAAAAGGAGTGGTCAACATTATGACCAAGTAGGGGGATAAAAAGACAATCTTAGAGGTATATTATGTTCCTGGTATTAAAGATAATTTGACAGGTGTTGGTCAATTGATGAAGAGGGGATACATAGTTATCTTTCAAGGAAAATAGTGTGTTATATATGACAAGCCCCCAGGAAAGCACTTGATAGTAAAGGTGCAGATGAAGAGGAAGAAACTATTTCCTCTAATTATGAATTATAGTGATCAAGTCAGTTCATTTATAGTTGGATGTTCTAATGATTACTGGTTATGGCACTTTTGACTTGGACACTTGCACTTCCCTGGTTTGATATTGTTGCAGCAACAACAAATGGTTAGAGGGTTATCTCCCATAAAATAACCTACTAGTACTTATGAGTGTTGCATCTTGGGAAATCAACACCGTGAAAGTTTCCCAAAGGGAGTTGCATACAGAGCAAAGCAACCTCTTGAGCTGGTGCATATAGACCTATATGGACCTATGAGGACACTTTCGATTGGTGGAAGTTGTTACATCCTCACTTTCATTGATGATTATAGCAGAAAGACTTGACTTCGCTTCTTGAAGAAGAAATCTGAAACTTTTGCAAAGTTAAAAGAATTCAAAGCCTTAGTAGAGAACCAAAGTGATCGTTAGATCAAGTTATTGAGTTCATATCATGGCGAAGAATATGATTCGAGGGAATTCCATGGTTACTGCAAACAACATGGAATTAGAAGACAATTTACAACCAGGTAGACACCGCAACAAAATGGTGTAGAATAGAGAAAGAACAAGACAATGATGAACATGGAAAGGAGCATGTTAAAAGGAAAAAAATTATATAATGAGTAATGGGGATATTCAGTTGCATGTATTGTTTATGTGATAAACAAATCCCCTGTAAAGAGTGTGATGAACAAAGTACTAGAAGAAGCATGGCCAGGTATGTGTTGCAGCGTATCTCATCTCAGAGTGTATGGATGTATAGCTTATGCGCATGTTCCCAAAGAGTTAAGAGGTAAGTTGGATGATAAAAGTGAAAAATACATATTTACTGGCAATAGTGAGCAATCAAATGCTTACAAATTGTATAACCCTGTCACCAAGAAATCCATAATTATCAAAGATTTTTTGTTCAAAGAACAAGATTCATGGAATGGGAGTATAGACAATACAACTGATGCATAAGTGCCACTAATGGAAGAACAATATGTCAAATAAAATGAGTAGCAGGGATCACAAGAGGGGACACTAGCAAGGACTCCAAGATTTTCTGAGTAGCATGGATCGTCAAGTAGATCAACAAATTGGAATTCTCCTGGCAGTCAATCAAGTGATGAATCAAGCAATGGTAAGAGAAAGATGAGAAGTCTAAAAGATATTTATGATGATTCGGATGTTAGTTCAAACCTTGCATTGTTGTCATTCCATCCTTCTTCATTTGAAGAAGCAATTAGAGATGAAAATTGGGTGCAAGCTATCGATGAAGAAATTGAAGATATTGAAAATAATGATACATGGGATTTCGTTGATTTTCCAAATGACAAAAATCTCATTGGTGTGAAATGGGTGTACAAGACAAAGTTGAATGAGAAAGGTGAAATTGACAGATTTAAAGCAAGACTCGTAGCAAATTGATTCTCACACCAACCGGGAATAGATTTTGGAGAAACATTTTCTCTAGTAGCTAGATTGGACACTGTAAGAGAAGTTCTAGCCATAACTACTCAGAAAAAGTGGAAATTTTATGAAATGGATGTGAAATCACCCTTCTTGAATGGAATTCTAGAAGAAGAAATTTTTGTGCAACAGCCTCCAAGATGTGAAGTTGAAGGAAAAGAAGATAAAGTTTACAGGTCGAACAAAACACTTTATGGACTCAAAAAAGCACCTAGATCTTGGTATAGCATAATTGACAACTACATGATTAAGAATGGATTTTGCAGAAGCACCATTGAGCCTGCCTTGTACACAAAGGTAAATGAGCATGGATAATTTTTTATTGTTCGCTTATATGTTGATGACATCATTTATATAAGTGATTTTGAATTGGATGAATTTAAAGTAGCCATGAAAAACTAATTTGAGATGACAGATCTCAGGCTTATGAAATATTTTCTTAGCATAGAAGTTGAAAAATATGATAAAAGAACTTTTATTTGCCAAAATAAATATGTCAAATATTTGTAGAAAAGATTCAGGATGGAAAATTACAAACCTACGCCTACACCATTTGCAACAGGTACAAATTTAAGTAATGATGATGAAGGATCAGATGTCAATCCAACTATATTCAAAAGGTTGGTTGGAAGTATTATGTATCTCACATCTAAAAGAATAGATATTATGCAAGGAGTGAGCTTGATTTCTAGATTTATGGAGACTTCAAAAGACACACATTATAGAGAAGGAAAAATAATTTTGGGATACATAATATGAACTAGAGATTGTGGCATAATGTATGCAAACACAAAGAAGAAGGATTTGATTGGATATAAAGATAGTGATTTTGCAAGAAGTTTGGATGATAGATAGAGCACTTTTGGTTATGTGTTCCATCTTGCTTCAAGTATGATTTCATGGGAATTTAAGAAGCATCCTATTGTGACACTATCATCGGCAGAAGAAGAATATGTAGCAGCAACATCAACAACATGCCAAGTAGTATGGTTAAGGAGAGTATTTGATTGAATCAAGAAGAAACAACAAGGATCAACAACAATATATTATGACAACACCTCATTGATTGAACTATCCAAGAATTATGTGTTTCATCAAAAGAAAAAACATATTGATACTAGATATCACTTTATTAGAGAACTTGTGAGCAATGGAGAATTCCACTTGAAGCCTTGTAAATCGAGTGATCAATTGGCTGATATATTTACTAAGTCATTAGCAAAATATTTGTTTGAGTTTCATAGGAGAAACTTGGGTGTTGTAAGCCTAGTTGAGACATAGATGAGTAGACATGCTTGAGTTGTCATGAGTCATGTCCTAGTTTAGCGGTCATAATTAAGGGGGAGTGTTAAAATAGTTAATTACTCCAGCATGAATAAGTTGGGTAAAATTAGAGAGTCAATTAACTGAGTCAATTTTATTCAAGTCGAGTTAATTCCTAGTCAAATTTACTATGTGGTTGCATGTCAAGTTATTTTAGGCGAGTCACTAGTCAGAAAAGCTCTAAATACCATTCACCGGGTTCATTATAATAATCAAGTTTGTGTGATCAATTGAAGATCCGTGGCTCATGTTATTGTGTGTGTGAATTATTAGTGTTATTTTGTGCCTTTCCTCGTTTACCTTTCCAACAAAAATCTTAGGTTCTTTATAGGGTTTCTCTCCCTATGGTTGTACTCTGTTTGAGGGTAAGAAATGTCATACTTAGAGGCTAGAATTATTAATTATGTTTCTGTGTTTCTTTCTCTCAATGGTTTGGAGTTGGTTAACTCTACTTCTAGTTACAGGTTTCTTCAGAGTACTCACTCTCGGTGCTTTCAAGTAATTCCCATAACCTTCATTTCATTAAGGCTTCCTCCTCTTCTTAGCACTTGGTTTCATAACCCCTATAATTCCGTTCGAGGGTACCGCACTATTCCTAATATTATTTAATCCCCTTTTTATTTGTTTCTAGGTCTGGTCCCTTCTAGTTGGAGGTGAGCTACTTTTGCAATTACAAATGAATTCTACTTTTAAGTTGTATTCATGAAGCTATCCTTGTTGAACTTCACATACCTTACACCACTCTTTGTGTTCCCATGTTATTCTCTTTCAATTCTCTTGTTGTGGTTGTTCGTTGTCGAACAAAGGTTTCAAAGTTTAAGTGATACACATGTTAAATATTCAATTTCATATTTTTCTCTCCCTCTAGAAGAGAATGAGATTGCAGTTATTAGAGTCTTGGTCATTTATAAAAATTCCTTTTTTTCACTTCTAGAAATACGGCCTCAGTTCTTCTATCATTATTCAAAGGGAAAGATGATTATTTGTGTCTCAGGAACTATGAATACATTTAATGTACCTTTTTTATTAATAACCAAAATTAAGATGGCCACAACTCTGCTATCATTATTCCAAGGGAAAGATGATTATTTGTGTCTTAGGAACTATGAATACATTTAATGTACATTTTGTATCAATAGCCCAAATTATTTCGACCAGGGTTTTATAGTAAAATGTGTGTATATTTATTATTTCTCGAGGGTTATTTTTTTTCAACAAGAAAAAATCAGCTGTTTTATATTACGATTAAAACAATACATACATATGATGGATAGGTCATCCTCATAATTCTTGTGAGATCCACAATTTGACTACATGGAGGAGTAAATACTCTTCATACAAATATCTGAAACTGTATGCTAATATAAAACAATGACTATGAATCTATATATTCTCTGCCTCATCCACAATATACCACACATTTACACTATGTGAGTCTATAAGACTAGTATGTATTTTGGATCATTTACATGTTCAGTATATAACTACATTAAAGTAGTCATTCCTCTTTCTTTTTTATACAAAACCAAATACAAAAAATGTACAAAACTTTAAACAAAAAGATATAAAGATTTTCAAGGAACTTATTTGCATTGACGTACTACTTTTTTGTGATGATCTCCAGTGGTCTGTCCTAGCAGCTTGAGATTTTCTACTTTTCTCTCATCTGATCTTATTTTTATCAAGATATACATGCCAACTTTTGTGTCTAGTAATCCTTTCTTTGACAATTCATTCGATATCTTGTTGTGTGCCCTACTAATATGCTGAATGGAGGAATGTTGAAGGGTATTCCATATGCTTTTTATATGCCTCATTCAACCTTGTAGAGAATTTTGATAGATGTTATTCTTCCCCTTAACATGATCTATCATACATTTGGAATCCCCATAAATTTTCATTTGAGGGATATCCAAATATTTAATAAACCATAATAGACCCCATAAAGTTATAGCTTTTGCTTTCATACTTGTTCCCTCTCCCACATTCCAGTGAATCTCGAACTCTTGTTCTTCTGATAGCTTTATCCAGATTCCACACCCACATCTTCCTCCTTGAGCTGTGCCATCAGAAAACCCCATCGGGTAGTTGGTGACATGAAGGTTCCCCTTTTCTACCTTCCTTTTTTCCTTAATGCCATCATTCTGATTTGATATAACCCATTGTTCTATGAGTTCATAGATTACATTTTCTCCCCATATATTGGAACCAAAAATTAGTTGATTTCGATCTTTACAAATTTCCCATAAAACAACCAAAGTAAGGAGTCACCTACTTTTGCTTTGAGTGCTCCGCCATTTTAAACACTGCTCAATTGTATTAAATTGTATGAATGGAATCTGCAGCTTAGTGGTGAAGTGTTTCCAAATGCTAACATATCTATGGCAGTGTAGGAATAAATGTTCATTATCCTCAGCATTATGCCTGCACAGATAACATATCCCAGGACCATGATGATTCTTCTTTTGTAAGTTTGCCCATGTGAGATTCTTATTCTACCAAGTTAGCCAAAGGAAAATTACACTTTTTATTGGAATATTAATTTGCCAAAAACTGTGAAACCAACAATATTCCACATTCTGTAGTTCCTTCAGACATATTTTGTGATAGTAGTCCACCACCTTGATCTCTCCTGTTTTCTTCTCTTTACCAACCTATACTATGCAATCCCTTTTGAGGTCATAACATATCCCTGCATCTTTTAGTTTCTTAACAAGCTATACCCAATCCAGTTTGTACTGACCTATAATTTTCAGTTGGGTGGAGTCAAGCCAAATTGGAATGTTACCATTCTAATCACTGATCAGCTGGCTAAGGATATAAATGCCTCTTCTGTTCAAATGGTGTACTAGTTCCACTGTCCCAGGTGGCACCTCACCTGCTCCTATAATGCAGTCTTTTCCCAACATAATTATATTACCTAATCCAAAAGACCACAAGATGTTTTGGAAGAGGATGTACTTGACCTTGATAAAACTGTTCCATATCTGTGAACCACATTTTTTCCCAATTGCTCCTTGTCTGAACCAAAAGGAAAAATCCTTATTCTTCATGTATTTGGACCGGATCACCTTTCCCCATATGCCTTTACTGTTGATGCCCCTCCATAAAGATTTTAAAATTAGTGCCCATCCAAAAAAAATTAGATTTAGAACACCCCATCCACCCAAAATTTTTGGTCTAGTGATCTTCTCCAGCTTAACCAAATGATATTTACAACTCCTTCTAGCACCAAACCAAATATAGCTTGCCATTACTCGGTTCAGTAGATTAATAATCATTTGTGGAATGTGGAACAAGTGTGCCCAATAAATCCCCAATTGTGTAATAACTGACTGTGTGAGGATGATACATCCTCCCATTGATAAACATATGTGTTCCCATCCCTTAATCTTTGAATATAATATTTCCACCAACCACATCCAATCAACATTTTTATAGCATCCTTGTTTTAGTTGATAACCCAAATATTTCATATCATTGTCGAAACTTTCTACATTTACCCCAAAACAGTTCTGAATATATCTTATATCATCCTAGGTACATGATTCATATAGAATGATGGATTTATGTTCATTTTGTACAAGACCCGTGGCCTTCCCGAACTTTTTTATGATTAAAGATAGTGAATACCATTTGAATCTGTTTATCATACCCATTAGCAATATATCATCAACAAAAAAGCTATGAGAAACAGTAACACGACTGCTAATTTTAAGTGCTTCAAACTCACGAGAGGTCACATCTTTTTTTATTTTTAAACTTAGTCCATCCATCCCCATGATAAAAAGAAGGTGGGATAAGGCACATCCTTGTCTAAGTCCCCAACCCGCTGCAAAGAAGTTAGATGGGTATCCATTGATTATAACTGCATAACGAACTGTAGACATGCAACCCATAATCCATTCATCCATAATTGAGTTTATTCCAACTTTATACAATACCATTCTTAAGTAACCCCAATCTAAGAAATCATAAGCTTTTTTTAAATCTACCTTCATTATTGTTGCATTCATGTTTTTTGACTTAATATTGTGCATGCATTCTTGTGCAACAACTACTGCATCATGGATTATTCTATTATCTAGAAAACCATATTTCTCAGGTGAGATGAATTTAGATAAGGATACTTTCAATTTGTTGGCTATTATCTTAGAAATAATCTTGTATGTTAGATTGCACAATGATATTGGCCGATAATCAACAAAGGTTTCCGCCTCTGATTTCTTTGGAATAAGGGAGATATATGTTGAGTTTAGATGAGGATGTATGAAGCCTTTCATCCTAGATTCCTCAACAATCTGTAACAGGTCCTCCTGGAAGATGTCTATGAAGTGAGAAAAAAATTCTACAGTCCATCCATCTGGACCCGGGCTTTTATCTCCTTTCATTGATTTAATAGCCTGATTCAGTTCTTCCTCCTTAACCTCCTTAAACAACTCCACATTGTCCTCATCATTAAACATTATAGGATATTCATCCACTACCCATATCTGAGATTCCACATCCTCCACTTCCAATCTACTATATGCTTTTTTAAAATATGAAACCGCCAAAGATGTAATTTCCGATTGCTTGTTATAACTGTTTCCTTCACCATCATTCATCTTCCAAATTGTATTTTGTTTTCTTCTGCAATTGGCAAAGCAATGAAAGAACTTGGTATTTTTATCTCCTTCCTTAATCCATAATGCTCTGCATTTCAATCTCCAAGTCATCTCTCTAACTTGAAGAATTTTCTTTTTTCCTAGTTCTAGAGCATGGATTCTCTCCCTTGCTTTGGCAGGAAGGGAATGGGTGGCCATTTGATTATGCAAGGATTTTAATTCCTCCTCAATAACTGACAACTCCCTTCTCAGTTCCTCATTTTTCTTCATTTCCCATTTTTTTACCTCTGCTTTAAGAATACGAAGCCTATCCATAAAGTTTTCAATGCACGAGAGGCCTTCCTCTGTATTTCTTCTTTCCTTCCAGAATAATATGGAAAGGGAATGAAAATTTAAGTCTTCTAGCCAGACTCTATTGAACTTGAAAGGCAAACCAATTCGTGTATCAGTATTACGCCAGAGAAGAGTGATTGGACGATGGTCTGATACATAATTTTCAATAATAAAAGGTCTAACATACCCCATCTTATCTATCATATTTTCTTGGACGATAAATCTATCAAGTCTCTTAGCTATATATCTATTTCCATTTCTTCCATTATCCCAAGTGGGAGCATTTTTCGGTGGGCGCAATTTCTCTTAGCTTCTGTGCCATCTTGTGTACCACCCTAGATTGTCCCCACAACTCTTCTATGCCTAAGGTACAGTTAAGGTCCTCTGCCAAAATCAGAGAACGTGAGTTAAGGATCCTTGATACCTCCATTGTATCCCAAAAACCTTCCCTCTCTTTGTAAGTAGCATACACATTGAGAATATGCGATCTTCCTAGGATACCTCTGAAGTAACCAACCAGAAATATACCCACCGAGCATGAAAATGCCTTCAATTTTGCCCACCTTGGGTCCCAGAAAACAACAAGACCACCCGATCTTCCTGTAGCATCAGTTGCCATGATATATCACAAGGGAAAAATCCTCCTAAAATAGTCAATAGTTTGGGCTGCATAGTGCATTGATTCTTGGATGAGAATTATGTTGGACTTTGATGAAAAAAATAGGTCTGTTAGAGCGAGGAATTTTGGATGGGCCCGCAAACCCCTAATATTCAATGAAATGATAGAATTCATTTGAGCCTATTGGAGGGCATACATGCTCTAAGTGCCCTGGGAGAGATGGGAGAGGAAATTTGTATGTCAATAAGAGATGGCGAATTTGTCAAGGTAGTAGGAGTTTGGCGTGAGCGGCCTCTAAAGTGTTTGTTGCCTCTGTTGTTTTTACGCCTCATTGTAATATTCTGTGCAGAGGATGGACATATTTCAGGAGAACCAGATCACTTCGGCTTATGGATAGTAAGCGGCTTGAGGTCGAGGGTTTTCCTTTGTAAGAGGAAATCAAGGTCGTTGTTGACAGAGTTAATTGGTGAGGATACCGAAGAAAATTGAGTAGGTGCTTTATCTTTATCAATTGGATAATTTGGTTGAGTAGCTGGAGATTGAAGCCTTCGGGCTTGTGTGTATGTGGCATATGAGGTAGATGGGATATCTGCCATAGTGTGATGTGACATTAGCGGCTGCAGAGGTAAGACTCAATAGGAAAAAACCCAGGGATGTTCTCGATATGAAGAATCAACAACAATATGGGAACCTAACTATTTAGACATTGGGGATGAGGAGTGAACTTCAATAGGAATAGGAGCAAAGACCTTTTTTATAAAACGGGGAGAAGGTTCGGAAAAGATCTGGTTAGTGTGACTAGAACTACCTGAGCCGGAAGTATTTCCATTATGCTTGCTGACATAACCATGACATGGAGAGAGGCACTCCGACTTGTTCTCCTTGTGTAACCTTTGGTGAATCCCTTTGCGCTCCCTCGATGGGCGCAACCCACCTCTTGCTTTGCGACAATTAGAAATTAAATGTCTAGTTTGGTGACAATTGACGCATCAGAATGGAATTCCCCAGAAATCCAAGCACTGTGTGAGATTAATGTTTTCCCACCTTAATTCTACGTGATCCGGAAAAGCCTCGCCAAAGTCTTTTTCTATAAGGACCCAAGCAATCCTTTTATCCCTAGCTCCCAGACACTATGGATCTACGTATATGAATTTTCCAATGGCATTACCGATATCATTAAATACTTCATCCAAAATTCCAATGGTAGTCCGGGAAATTTGACCCATATGAGTCTATTTTTTGGTGTTTGCTTCAAAGGATTAAAGCCTATGTACCATGCATACATTGCCGAAAAACCCCGGTCCTTGACCCATGGCATTGCAACAATTTTCCTGAGGTCCTCTTCACTCAAAAAATGAAAACTATACCATCCTCCCATGAGTCTCACCACCGTGGGGACATACCCCAATGGGACTTCCCATTTTTTTGCCAACCACTGACGCATCTCGGCTTCTTCAATCTCATAAAAATAACACCTTCCTACTAATGCTCGTTTTTGGAGACTCGTAACTCGATCAAGGAGCACATCGTGGCCAAAAGAGAGGATAGGCACTGGAGCTGTAATCTTAATAGGATGTTGTTTTCTACCACCCCTCCTTTTGCCACCTTTTTTACTCTCCAAATTGTTGTGAGGCAAGAAGTTGGCATCTATCCACATGTCATGTTCATCACCTAGGGTTGTCAGCCGAGGGGAGTGTGCCACCTTCCACGTCGAGTTCAGATTTCCATGGCATTGTGACTCAGCCACCAATGTCGCTTGAATAAAAACTTCATGTAATGACATGTCAGACTCAAAGGGTTCCATCGGATTATATGAAATACTATGATGACATACCAAGGTTTAAAGCCTTCTTGCCACCCAAGGAAATCGATTGCAATCAACACGGTTCCCATGTCCCAACTCTCTTGGGAATCACCACCCGCAAGAATGTCTACGACGCTAGGTATGGAACGTGTCAGGCCAGGTACATTCCCATGGAATTTTTTACAGTGCCGACTGCAGGAAAGGTCACGACATAATTTATATGCCCCCTGAGCCCATGCAGACTCGTTAGGTCCCACGCCTCACCTTACCTGGACCTCACCACCCAAAGGAATGTCAACGCCACCAGATCTACCGCCTGTTTTTGAAATCACCTCAGTAACAAGACTGTCCTAAAACAATGTAGTTACACGTATGAGGTGTATGAGGTACAAGGGCAGACGTGAGGATGAGCGTGCTATGAGAAGGGATATGGACACCCGTCACCTCAAACCCGTGCCAGCATATGGAAACAGAATTATTATATTAATAAATGATTTGAACCCCCCCCCCCCCCCCTCCCCGGAAAAACCAGTAAATCCCAAAACCACTTTCGAGTCTATTTAGGACTCAGGTCCCTCACAACAGCGTAAGCAATAACACCCCCGACAAAACCACCATCTGTATCCTATCCTGATGGCAATACTTTTACAGGGACGAGATAAGGAGAAGAAATTACTCCACTCAAACCACCATCTCTCTAGGGGCGAGTGAGTAGACCAGAGGGAACTAACTGTGTAAAAGAGGGACAAGATATAGCAAGTGGATACTTGCATACTAACATTCGGACATCAAGAAGAGTGGTCTCTAATAACTAATTATGGCCTTTCCAAATACCACTGTCCGAAAGGGAAAAATGGGGAAAACCCTAATAATACCATTTAAACCCTCAATCGAAGCCAATGCTCATTTATCTTTGAATTCCATTTAAACTTTCGCACTTAATTTATTTGGTAATTTTGGTACATCTATTCCTCTTCCTAAGGCTTCGATTTTGTTTCCCTGGGAATAATTTGGTATAAAGATCGAGGATGTTACCCCAATTGTTGTAATATATTCTTTAATGGTATTTTGTTTGTTTCGGGTATTTAAAATTTATTTTCCCATATATTATTTGTTGTTGTCTCATTTTTCACCCTAGCAGGACACACTCTTTTAATAAGAATAATATGCAAATAGCTTCTATCACAACACTTGCAATAATAAAAAATTACCTTTTTCCACCGCTCAAATATTTATGATTATAATGTCCTTAGTTAAAGAATTTATTATCGTATCATCCATCAAGTTGGGCATAGAATGAAACCTGTCAAGGCACCATTTATCTAGCCCATAAGTCGTAGCCAGCGGGACTGATATCGATCACGGGATCTTTGCTGTGTATGGTGTTAACCCAAAAACCCTATTTGCATCCCATATTCTACAGATGTTCAGAGTATGCTATCAAAATATTTATCACTATTATTATGATTTTATTGCTATCATAATGATTTTATTATTATGATGCATAGTAGACCACGCCCATTTTGAGCCAAACTATACAGAACAAAAATTCTATAATTTTTCAAATTAATTAAATTTTAATATAAATATTAGCACCATCGACCACCCCATTATTTTAGGGAAAGAGCTAATCAGCCATTTCCAGGGTATTTAATGCCCGGGGATATGCACGCCGGTTAACGCGATAACATGTGAAAGCCAAATTTCGGCATTAACTAATATTTTGGCTTTTGCGTGTTATCGAGCTAAGCTGCGTGCATATCCCCGGGCATTAAATATCCTGGGGATGGCTGGTTAGCTCTTTCCATTATTTTACCGAAGCAGTTGTCTATAACGTGACTTTTTGAAAGTCTTTTCGGCGGGTTTTTCGGTCGAAATCCGGCAGGAATTTATTGGAATCGCAAGTTTGATAGCTAGTTTCTGCACAATGAAAGCGTCGCAGGGGTTTTTGAGGGTGCTGAATCCAAATATGCAGTTAAAAAACCATTTTAACTGCAACAAATCAAGATTTAACCTCAATTTCTTCTGCCCGTCACCAAAATCTCCAAAAAATCACATTATAAACAACTCCTTTTACCAAGTAAAAATATCCTAAACGTGGCAGCAAAGTAAAGAATGCCATCCCATCAATCTTTCCAAAGTTTATTGCGAAGGGCATTGCAGAACGGATGAGATCGGGTTTAAATGAGGTTAATGTCGGTACCAAAGATAACTTTCTCCCTTTGACTGTCTACGTTTTCTGATATCATTAAATTACGTATACGTCCTCTTCCTACAAGTTGAGTCGAGTCTCGTAGGAAGAGTGTTGGCACAGGATCTAATCTGATCTGTGTGCGCAATATTGCGAAATGTATCCTATCAAGTTTAAATTGTGGTCAATGTCAGTAATTGTCGTGATCATGATGTCTACTTTTTTTGATATCATTAAATTACGTATACGTCCTCTTCCTACGAGTTGTGTCTCGTAGAAAGCGTGTTGGCACAAGATCTAATCTGATTGCACAATATTGCGAAATATATCATATCAAGTTTAAAATGTGGTCAATGTCGGTACTTGTTTGCTGGTCTTTGTTTTACAGAAAGATAGATTTCTCCCTCATGTTTTTTTATATGATTAAACTAGTTATATAACATTTAAAATTAGTGGGCAAAAAGCCAGTGATGGTAAGGATTGGTGTGGGCCAGGTGAGGTGTCATTCTTAGTGATTTCGACAGCTTAAATGATGTGGGTAGTTTTTCAAGCCTTGTCATTTTTCAAGCTAGAGGCCAAACGTAAATATAATCTCTGATGAACTCAGACCACTTGACAAAAAAAAACTTCATTTTTCTACCAGGTGAATCTTGTAAAAAGAGTATTGGCATAGGGTTTGATGTGAGTGGACAATATTTTCCAGCTGCAGCTTCATTTGTTCTCTATGTCTGAAGAAGATGTAACACCCCTCCGCTATATGTAGATATTTCTTACGGGTTATTTTTAATACTATTCTTGTAAGAGGCCAGTGGGCCACATCAAAAACACTTAATGTTAAATGATATTTTGAATAATAAACAATTAAGAGTTCAAGCTGGAAAATATGGGAAAGAGAATCTTGCCAAATCTGGAAAAAATATATATATTCATATTATTATCGACTCAGTGGAAGATAAACACTAAAGGAACAAATATGTGGGACAGAAAAATAAATTTGTAATTTGTGAGAGAGAAAAACATATTTTTCTTGTGTTTTCAAAAAAAAAGAAAAAGGAAACACCCTAGGCTAAGGGATAAGCAGAACCCTGAAATGAAGGATGCTGCCAAAGAAACATGTGCTGAGAATCATGTATATGATGCATGAATTTGAATATGTTGATTCAAGCAAAGAGGCTTCTCTGCTCGAGCGGAACTAGAGGATTTGGTTCAAGGTTGGGGGGGGAAACATTTCCTAGATGTCTCTTCTAGCTAGGTCATTAGTTAGAGGTTTCTTTACTACTGTTGTTCTATAATAAATTCTTATTTTACATCTAGGATTCTGGCAAAGAATTGAATTAGAATTGTATGTGGTCAACATAGATTACTTTATGAGTACAATATCAATAAATTGGGGAATGCAATGATTGATGGGTGAACCTTTACCATAATTGAGCTAGACTCCATAACTTGATAGCATTAGTTTTGAGTATGCATTTGATTTGCATAATACGTAAATGATTAGTGAATGGCTATACTTGAATCTTTTCTTCTATATAACAGTTAAGTGTTAAATTATGTGTACATATGGGGTATGCCCAATGAATTGGGAAAGAAAAACGAATGTTTATATTGTGTTTTCATTACTACATGTATAATTTAAGAGGTTGGCTACAATAGTTGTGAATAGAATAATTTATAGAACTGCTTACAGTAAGTGATTACTTAATTGGTATGATAAGTTATCTACTATAAACTTATCTAGCTTCATATACTATATCTAGTACCTACCTGATCTACTAATTGGTTGCGGGTTTGTGTATTCCATGAAACTTTCAGGTGGGGAATGCAAAGACCTGCTAGTGAATTGGAAGGATAGGTCGCATCCAATGTAGTTAAGGTGGGGCACCAGTGATTAAAGTCACTGTCACCTCGAGTAGAATGTTTAATATTGAATGAACCTTACCTAATGTGATTATAGTCATAGAGTGGTTCTGCAAAAAGGAAAGTAAGGAAGGGATCTCTTGTAAGCCTCCTTTTCCCATCACAAAGTGATAGGAGTTGGTTTCCATTGGAATAATGCTTCCATTGGAACAGATATTTCTATTGCAAAATTAAATTGAAGGCACAAGACAACCAAACATTTATGAAATCAAGAATTTAGGACCAAGGATCAACTCATAAAAGTAAACTCAAACTAGACATTTTCATGGATTTAACTTATTGATATATAGAAGTGTATGAATTTCCTTACGTATTAAAAGGGAAGTAGATAATTAATACACAGACATTAATTTATAAATCACCCTTTAACTCGGGAACAATAGCTTCTCATTAATTATTAAACCAAAGAACCCATGTAATAATTTTCTAGCATTATTGCAATTCTTTTGAGGAAACAAAAAATACAAATTAAAACGATTTCGAGATCCTGAGAAGATCAGGAAGACTCTAATTCTAAATTTCTAAATGAAGTTGGTCAGTCAAGAATACTGTGTTCTATGCAAGCTTCTAGTATGTTAACAAATGTAAATATCATGCAATAGTAAACATAAACTAATTAATAACTCAAAACCGTAAGGGGACCAAAAGCCATTAAACTGGGTAGATTCATATGAATATAGTAGAATTTAATAATCTAAGAAATACATACATATGAGTATAACTACAGTTCCTTTCTTGGAAACGATAACTTCAATAATAACATAGATACATGTATATGGAGACAACAAAGGGGAAAAATCTGGGCGATATGTGTATACGCTTAACCACAAAAGACTACGAGAAACCAAGAACATTAATAAAAAACATGAACTTCTTCATTAATCTTTCATGGTAATGACAATAAACAAAAAAATTGTAGCTATATATATATTTGTGTGTGTGTGCAGGAAAGTGTATGTTGGTTAACTATTAGATAATGAAGGAACCCAAAACAAGGGAAATGACTTCAGACCCCTCATATAACATTGAACAATTTGTGTAACTAGAACCATGAGAAAAGAAATGTAAAAAATATAATCTTAAGTTGTGGGAATAACCTATAGCAATCTGACGATTCCATAACGAGATACCGAGCAAAAACCACACTGATTTGTAAATTCCAAAAGGAGAGATAAAATCCAAAATATGTAGTTTTTCATGTAATTAAAAATGAGAGGAAGAGAAATAATGTATTCACAATTTAATCAAAAATTACAAAATAAAATATAATAAGTCAAGGGCATACAAGTTACAGTGAGGGTTTTGAAACTTTCACCCCTCTTAAACTTGTTATAATATCTTTGTGTCGTAGTTCAGTTTTTGAACCATAAATAAATACAACACCTCTAATGACAAAGCGTCACCCAGGTAAGATTATGGAGGCTCAAAGGGGTAGTTTCCCCAGCCAAAGGTAGAGTTATAGAGTGAACAAGATCTAGCATAATGGTACATCCAGACATCCATAAATACCCAACAAGCAATGCAAAAGGTACCCACCTGTGATAGCATGGAGGGCTGGTTAGAAAACGTTGTTCCAAATTCCAACTATAACCATAATAAAGGGAAAATGTACCATAGATAAATACATGTAATTGAATGAAGTAAACAAGGACTTAGGACATAGACTACAGTAAGATTTAGGAAAGAAATGAACCCAAAAAGATAAGAAATGTGCTAAGAGAAAGAGATTACCTATATTAAAGCCATTGCCAAACTGGGTGCTTGACAAATTACATGTGAATAGAAACCATAAATTAGAACTTGGACAGGAAATCCTATTTCACAAATCTAACAAGCACTGGTTATCCAGACATAAATTAAATGCATGGATTATTAATAATGAGAAGGGTAACATATCATTACTGGGTAATAGTTGGCTAAACCCTTCCCTGCTGACATGCTTCTTCTAAGCAGACAGAGGGTAAAAAGGGGAGCCACTTGCATACTAGGTTCAAGCCACCACTGAGCGAGTTGAGAAAACATCTTTGCGCCATGGCCAACACTAAAGAGAAAAACAAGGGTTCGATCCATGCCCAAAATATGTAGTAGGGTTATACCTGTTAATATTGAAAGCACTTTAATGCCAAGAGGAATAATGATTACCGTATCCAAGAGTAACCTGTGACACAGAGAAACCATAAACCAACCATAAACACTTATACGTAATGCAGTAAATTGATATGGGAAAGCGAGAGGGAGAATGTTGAAAGAGGGGAATTTACCTGAGAGGACAAGGGCATTGAGCAAGGCACTAGAGAAATAGACAGAGAGAGCCAAAACCACCACGAAAATGTAGGAAGAAAGGAAAGTATTTCCCTTTGCGACCACTAATAGGAAAACAAGAAAATGAACCCAAATCGAAAAGTTGATGCAAGGAGTTAGGGTTAGGAAATCTATTCAATCCAAGGAGAATCATCGATCTCAAGTTAAGAGATATAAATCGTTGATTTCATTTTTCGCCCTCGAGAATCAGACATGATAGGGAACATGAAGACCATGTGATAATAACTGAGGTGGAGATCAATGTTAACCAAGATGGGAGGTGGTAAGTGCCACGGGGACATGCATTATCTCTTTATTATCATGAACTTAATTGACTAGATGGTACAAGTCACCATTAGATTGTAAACATAGGGTTAATAGGTACAATAACTATGGTGACAACCATCGAATATGAGGGGTGTAAAAGGGACCAAGATGTTCCTTAATGTAAATGAAGTTCTAAGCTCACTTTAACATAAATGTATGATATGAATAGTTAAGATGGTAGTATGAATATTTACCTTAATGTAGCTTGAAAAATTATGAGTTATGATGGCATTGTGACTAGAAAATCTAGAAGTATTTCACTTGTACTCCAAAAGAGAGTAGATATGAGAATTACTCTATCATTGTATAAAAAAAATCACTTAGTGCTTGTGATGTGAATTTTAAAAATTCTTTAATGTACTAAATGAGGTATGTGACAGATAGTACCAGAGCCTCCAGTTACTACATTGGGCCTTCGAGGCACCATCCTAGGTAAAGGAAAAAAAATAAAAATAATAAATCATTTAAGTTTCTCATTATGATTGTATGTTTCATAAGGTACTTAGGTGGACTGAACTACAGTAGAATGATAGAAATCTCTCCTCAAATGAACATGGGGGGCAAGGATTTGTATATTTTATTGGGGGAAGGTCACACTTCACTCCCCTCTTAGTTTATTGATATAGTGAAGAGTCTACAACAGGAAATAGTACAACTGCGGAGCAATAATGAACAATTATTGAGGGACACTGTGTAGAAGGAGAGGATGATCAAAGAATGGATAGAAAAATCCAGCCATAGAAACATTGATCTGGAAGGACAGAAGAGGAAAAAGGGTGAAACAAAATCTGAAAAAATTAGAAAGTAGGGGGGAGTCAGATCGGATATCCCCAAAGGAACAGAAAGGAACGAAGAAGGTCAAGTTACATGGTGAGTTCCAGAAGATAAATCCCCATACTTTTGATGGGGAGAAAGAGGAAGATGCAGAGGCTTGGTTGTTAAATATGATTAAATACTTTCAAGTGTATGAATATGAAAGTAATTTGAAGGCCCGTTTGGTAATTTATCAGTTGCAACGTAATGCTACCTTGTCGTGGGAGGAGGTAAAAAGTGTATATCAGTTAGAAGAAAACACAGTATCCTAGGAGGAATTTCATCAACAATTTAAGCCTTGTTACCTTAGTGAGTGCTATTATGATGATCGTGCCAAGGAATTCCATGAATTAAATATGGGGAAACTATCCATTAATGAATTCATGGCAACGTTCACCAATTCGTTGCACTATGTACCTTATCTTAAGGAGGAAAATATCAAAATAAAACATGTCTTAAATTGTTTACCTACCTTCTAAAAAGAGAGAATTGAGTTTGATAACCTAAACCATGGATGAAACCATAAGGAAGGATAGGTTTCTCTATCAACCATTTAAGAACAAAAATGAGGGTGGAAAGGCATGGAAAAACAAGGATAAAAGAAAGATAAGAGGGATTTTTAAAACGCAGAATCCCCCTTACCTTAAAATTTTTGGTAAGGATCATCAAAGGAAGAAGAATGTTTGAGGAAATGTATCTCCCCAACACAATCCTACACAGGATAAAAACCCACAGAATTGAACAATAAGAAGAATAGTGGCACAAAAGATCAAGAACCATTAAAATTTTGGGGTTGTGGTGAGCCACACTTACTAAGAGATTTCCCACATAACCTCAAATTTATCCAGAATATTCAGAAAATTGAAGAGGCAACAACAATTAATGATATTGCTAGGAGTATTCCTAGAATAAGCGCAACATTGGAAGATAGGAAAGTCGAGCATCAATCCACCATGATTGAAATAAAAGGTATTATACTGAACCAAGTTGTGTCTATTTTAATTGATCCAGGGGCTAGTTTAAGTTATATCAACCCCCAACTTGTAGAAAAGTGTAATTTAAAAACTGCAAAATTTACAGATGCTTGGTCGGTTCAATTGGAAAATGGTGCTAAAAGAAGGGTCACCAGTCAAATTAAACAATGTATTATTAACTTAAATGGTTATCCTACAACAAAATATTTAAATATTCTTCCTTTGGGGTCTTATGATGTACTAATAGGCATGGATTGGTTATAAAAGCAGTGTGATATTATAATCTACCTAGGCAAAATAGTCCAATGTGTAGATCAAGGTGGACAATTTTGGTTAGTTAAAGGGAAACCAAAACCAGTGTCAGTCTGAAAAATCACAACATTACAACTAAAAAGAAGTGCTAGGAAAGGGTGTCAGTTGTATATGGTACAGGTGGAAACTAATGAACAACTAACTAAAAAAGAAAAATTGAATAGTTTATAAGTGATTAGGGAGTTTCAAGATGTCTTTCTAGAAGAAATTATGGGATTACCCCCACATAGAGATATAGATTTCACAATTGACTTAGTGTTAGCTGGAGCTCCAGTGTCTAGAGCACCGTATAGGATCAGTATAAAAAAATTGTTGGAATTAAAAATGAAGTTACAAGAATTGCTTAAAAAGGGGTATATAAGGCCTAGTGTCTCACCGTGGGGGGCACTGATACTCTTTGTAATGAAAAAAGGATGGCACCATTATAATGTGTATTGATTACCATTAGTTGAAAAAGTAAATAGTAAAACACAAGTACCCATTGCCTCGAATAAATGATTTGTTCGATCATGTGAGAGAGGCAACCATATTCTCAAAGATTGACTTAAGAACTAGTTATCACCCTGTTGTAGCGACTGCAACCACCCTCCAAAATTTTTCCTCAGCTTCGTTTTGGAGCCTCCCTAACAACCTTCACAGTAGCATGTCTTGGTTTATCAAGTACACAAGCTCCAGTGATTTTCTTGCTGAAAGAGAGCCCGTCGATCAAAGCTTCATGCATTCCCCTCACAGGCTATTCATCCAGACTTGGTCCAACTGCAGGCTGAGAAGCTACCATAAGAAATTGTGCAATTCTAGAGGTAAACCAGCCTTGTCTCCATAAATTATGCAATCCTAACTGGAAGCCTCCTGGGCTCCAGAATTACGCAATCCTGGCAGTCAACACTCATAGGGACAATTGTCCAAATTGCACAATTTTCCCTTACAGGGCTGCTCAGCCTAGAATTTGCGCAAATCTGGGCAACAGAGAGTTGCTCTACCCAGAAATTGCACAAATATCCTAGGCATCCAACCCAGCTCCAAGCCAAAAATGTGCATTTTCTCCCAGCAGCCAAGTAGTCTCTTGCATGTGCAACTGAGTTGACCGATTCCCTTCGGGATTATGCAAAACTAGTTTGCATGCATGGGCTGCTTCTCCCAAGGTAGTATGCAAAGGCATCCCTTGTTTCAGGGATCTATTTTTAGCAGTTGGAGGTTACATGCAAGGATCATTTCAGAAACCTCCCACCAAGTGTCACTTTCCCTAGATTTGTGGCATGCATATCACAACCTTGATGTCATCAAAACTCATCAACTCAAACACCGTAGAGCTTATTCCTCACATCAAACTTGCAGCTCTGACATCCCACATCACATCTAGGAGTTGTCGACACACTCAACTTAGCTGTTTTCGAGTAAGCCCACTTTCCATGACTTGTGTTGCATTTCTGGCGCTTTTTGTGTTTCACTTCGTATGAACGTTATCTCCTTGATTTCAGTGAGTGCTTGCTGTCGTTTTGATACATTCAAGCTTGTAATAGCACCGTTTTAGTTTTCGTCAACATCTCACTGTTGTCACATGCATGAAACGGTTTTTCACGAACGATTGTCGATTCGACGGCTTGCCTGACCCACATGCATGCTGTTTCGTTTTCTGAATCTGTCATTCACCATTTTCATGCATGATCATTCACTTATGCTTACACTTAGTATCACCATGCATTCGCACTCACATTTGTGTTCAGTTGCTTGTCAGAAAGTCTGGGAAACCTTGGCCTAGAGTATGCCTTCACTAAGACAACATTGCGTAATCCGGGGAAGGAAGGCTCTGTCTTCCTCTCTAGAAATACACATTTCTACCCAGGCACTGTCATCCAGGACTGTTTTATGCATTTCTGAGGGATAGTGACTGCTAGCCTAGAAAATTGTGCAATGCAGTCACTGAGCCTGCAACCATTGCCAGCTGAGATTGTGCATTGTGCAATTCCAGCAATTAGCAGCCAGACTGGACTGTGCATTGTGCAGTTCCAGTAGTCAACCAGCCTTCCAACAAGCCCATACTATGCCATGCACAATCTTGGCGATCAGTCTCCAGACCTCCTGGACGAAATTGCACAACCTTCATGATCAGTCACACAGGTATGTTGCAAGTCAATTCTCAAGTTCATTTTGGTTTTCAACTAACATATTTCTTGCCATGAGTGTTTCCATGTCTCCAGGTATCACAAGTGTTCATCTACTTCTCAGTATCACAGGTACAATGGTTTCCAAGAGAGCAGAGTTGAAGACACCATTCAGAGAAAACTTGGGGATGCAATCGATCAAGTGTCTATGGACTTGCCTACCCACGAAGACATTGAGTCGTTCGTAGACAAGGACACCAAGATATGAAGGTAGCAGCATAAAAGCGAATAGCATCATGAACAAAAACTGAACGCAACATACCGGATGTAGCAAAGGCAAGAGGAAGGTTGTTGAAAACACAAAGGCAGAACAAAGTTGCAAGATAAAGCAGATCCACTGATGATGAAAGCAACTTTGGAGACTTGGGCAATGAGGTGACGACATGACCTAAAGATCGAGCAAAGACAGAGAATGGAACAAAGAAGGAGTTGCATGTGCTGAAGCACCAAGTCAAGGAAGAACATGCAGCTGCACAGACAAGTGAATGAGTTGTAGTAGGAACATGAACAATAGGGGGCGCAACATACATTCACAGATGAAACTGTGCCCGTACAAGTTAAAGATCCATCCTAGCAGTTGGCACAGAGCTGACATGGTGGGCAGTGTTGTTGATTGCATGCCAGGGATTCAACAACATGCAGGTCATTGTGCACACGCATGCGATCCAACACATTCAACACACTCACCAAGGTGAAGACAAGAAGCAAGTCCGACTGGAGCTGAGCATGTAGTTGACAGTTGATTCTCATGACCACCAACACACACTCGAAGATCAGCACGAATGTTATGCATCAGTGTGTTTCCTGTTCGGTTGCACCAAGAAGAGCATGCACATGCTAGTAGATGAGTTGGATGAAGCTGCCACACCAATGCACTTGGATGCAACAAAGGCAGGGGTTCGCTTCAGAAAGATGTCACCATGGGGTGCATGCACACCATCATGGATGACCAACGTTGGCATTAGGTCACCACCTTCACCATCAAAAGCATGTCAAAGTGTTGGTCTCACCTCAATGGGCCGAGTGTCAGTGATGTCTTGCATGGTTTCCTCAAGCCATTTCGTCTCACATGAGAACATGTGCATTGTAATGTAACATCATGTCAAGTGGAAGTTCAAGTGTCAATAGTTGGACGTAAGAGTCATAGAGTAGATGAAGAGTCATGAGGGTAGATGAACTGTCACAAAGGGGAATTTCAAGGGTCACCCCACCCTTTGCTATAAATAGAACCTCATAACTCATTGTAAAGGCTTTTGGTCAGCCAAGGTTCCAATAAGACTATCTTGGAGAGAGCTTGGACAATATTGTAATCAGCCTTGGCTTCTCCACTGCGCAAATATAGTAAATCTCTTTGGAGGAGCACGTGGTTGTGGCTATAATGTTCCATTATTGGAACTAGCAGTTTTACATGGATGTATTGTATCATTGGAACTTACACTTAATAAAATAGAGCCAACACATTTTCATGCATATGTTGTTATTGTAGTTAGACTAATCTGATTGTTGTAGCAATGTATGTTGTTTAACTTATGTATTTGAGTATGAACTATTTTGTATGAAATTGTATGAATCTTGTTGTAGATGTGTTGTTGGTTTGAACATCACTTTGGATTGCTCGTTATCTTGCTTTCGAGTTTGTGATGCATCGCACCTTCCTTGGCTCACTGCAGCTGTCAGACCCTTGCTACCAATAGAGTTAACTTACTTGTCTTTGTGCGAAATTGTGGTCAAGACATTACCATACAACCCACTGCTGGGACTTCTACACCAAATGGTCTGAGGTCTAATTAGCACTTCTTACTAGGGAGATCCCCTGACATGTTGGCGGGTCCAGCACCGTCAACATTTATGTGCTAGAAATAGGGCCAGATGACAAGCTGTGTCCTCTCATTGGGTTTTGATCCTTGCATATCTTTCATGGATTCTTGCACTCTTCTCCCTCCACGTTGTTTTTCGAATCATGAAGATGTCATCATCACGAGGGAGTTTTTCGAATCATGAAGATGTCACCATCACGAGGGAGTTTTTCAATCTCTTGTCCACTTACATGTATGATGCTGAAGGCGAAGTGGTCTGGTCAAAGTACTTACATGACTTTCTTTCCATGCTTCATGAGGAAGATTGGTGTTCTGATGAATAGGCCAACTTGCTACTTGCATACACACTTCGTGAATCTCCACTTCGATGGTTGTGCAACTTACCAGCTAACAACGTGCACTCACTTGATCACTTTTGTGATCTCATTGAAGACAATTTCTATCATTTTGATCTAGACCATATTGACCAAAAACTGCTACAACAACAGAAGGCTCCACATGAATTAGTTATGGATTTTTCGCAGTGCTTCTATGACTTGTAGTTTCAAGCTCCGAGGAGCCAGATGAAATTTTCCTATGTTTGGGACCGATTCGAGTATTGCCTTAAGAAATATGTTCGTCTCAAGAAGAAGCTTGAAATCAAGCCTCACTCAACTTTATTAAGTGATGGAGCTACACAATCTCATCTCAATGTGGTCACTATCTCGACTAACTGTCTGCCATCCCATCATCCAACAACTCCACCACTGCCAAGTGATGTTGAGGATCATGCTCACACATCTTTTCATCTTTCACATCCTCTGAACATCACCTCACTAAATTTTTGCGCAGATTTGGTTGTGAGTCCATCGAGTTGTCATATGCATACTATTCCATGAACTCCGTCTTCACACTCGGTTGTTCCTCCAGATGATGTTGTCTTGTTTTCTTCCATTCCGAACTCTTCACTTGTTATGAAAAAGGAACAAGCCATTGACGGAGTTGGTGTTGCACAATCAACATGTGTTGTCATTCATTAAGACTATGAGTGCAAGCTTGAGCATCAACACTTGGCGAACGATGACTCCCTTCCATCCGAGCCCCCTCCGTTCTTTCCTAACATCTTTGGCGAACCTTCCATACATGATTTTGCATGTGTGTCTTCATCCATGGATGCACCAATTATTGATCACTCATAGGACACACTAGATGTTGGTCCATCATTCAACAATGGAGAGGATAAGTTATTCATTGAAAATCTGCTTGATCTTTCATCTGTCTTTTCCAGAAACACAGAGGATGAGTTTGTTTTCTTTTCATCTACCCCTCTTTTTTATTCATCTAATCATGAGGATGCCTAGGAAATCATTGATTTTTCTGATCATGGCGATCATGATCCATTTACTCCCATATTTTATAACGATCATGACTCTATCGCAGCTAATCTTTTGAAGCCACTGGTTTATGATGATCTATTTAATGATGAAGTTGAAACACCCAAGAATTTTGAGGCACTTCAACCCGAGCTGATGGTTATGACAGGCCCTCGCTCCCTTGGGGTTAGTCTCACTTCTGATCAGGAAATTGTTCAATCACCTAAGGCTCCTCATCATTCATATCATTGCATTGAAGATCCATCTCACACACAGATCATGGTTCCTCCACTCGCACTGCACAATCCCATCACTCATGCATTGGAGGAATCTCACATTGCAAGCACTCGTGTATGATGCAAGATGTCCTTGTTTCTTTCGTTTGCTTACATGTCACAGTCAAGAGTGTGCTTACGATTTAAAGTTGTACGCATTGTCAAACAACACTATGATAATTCCATGGACTGCTCATCATGCACTTGTACTCACCTCTGTCATGTGCGCACTTTGAAACATGAAGTGTGGTTGTCTTCATTGTTATATCTTTATTGCTTTATGGTTCTCACAACTGAGTTGCTCGCAGACCAAGCCTTCACCAACATGGGTCAACCAATGTGCCGGTGGCTGCATTAGAAATATCACTTCGCATGATCAGGCCCATGCACCATTAGTGTAGGAGTAAGAGTAGTGTTTGATTTCAGTTGTTTACGCGCATGCTTGCTTGCTTACATGCTTTGTTTGTTTGTTTGTTTGCCTGCTTGTTTTCTTACACGCTTTGCTTTCACTTTCGCTTCTGCTCCTGTTTTGCTTTATTGTTTGTTAGTTGGATTGTTTCGTTCATATGATAGTTTCACATGAAACCATGTATGACTTTTGAAACAAGGTGGGTAAAGTATAAGAGGCCTTGTGCAGCTATCACTACTTGGTTATCTGTCATCTTGCCTCTGTATGAAGAACTTGTTATTTTCAGTCCATGATACGTTGAATGAAAATATGTACTCTTCGAGGTGAACCTTGGTGAAAACACAACACTTCCATGCTAACTAGTATCACCTATTCTATTGGATTGTTTTTGGGTTAACCCTTTTCAGTTTAGTTGTTATGAAACTAACTCACAAAAAGATAGAAATGATAGATCAACGCCTTAGAATTCAGCCTCTTCGAGGGGGCAACCTCCTTTACATTACACAAATGAATGATTCTTTGATGATACAAATGAAAAGACCTCCTTTCTATGTATAGGAGTCTAAGGGGTCATAATATAATCAGAGCCAACATAACAATAATAATGTAAGGTCACAATAATAACAATATTGGGCTTCTATGGGGCACAATAGTAGCAATATGGGCACTACATGGGTACATCAATATAATAAGGGGGTTGTACTAATAACAATAAGGGGTTACACTAGTAGTATAGGGGCCTAACATGCCCCTCTCCTTCAAAAAGTGTTGTCCTCAATGCTTGAGTAGTTCTTGATGCTTCTATATAAAATTCTTGTCCTCCCATGTGGAATCTTTAGCGGGTAAGTTCTTCCACTTGATGAGATACTCTTAAATTGATCAATTTCGTAGCTGTCGGGTTCTTGTTTCTGTGACTGCTCCAGGTTCCAATATGATTTTTCCTTCCTCTTCAATTTTTGGAAATATTGTTTGAATTGGGATCTTTTGCAACTTTTGAATAAGTGGCCATACTTCTTCACCCTTCTTCCATTCATCTCTTGCTTTGTTTATCCAATATGGTTGGATAATAGAAATAGCACAAAACAATGCTTCCACATCCTCATCCTTTCTTGAGAGTGCATCTGCAACAAAATTTTGCTTCCATTTTCTATAGACGATGTCAAAGTCATAACCCAACATATTTTTGACACATTTATTCTGTTCTTCTAAAGATAATAGTTGTTCTAAAAAGTATTTAAGACTATCATGATCCATTTTACCTTGAAGTATCTTCCCATTCAGTAAGGTCGCCATTTTTTAAGTGCACGTAGTATTGCCAACATTTCCTTCTCATAAATAGCTTGCTTGAGATGTAGCAATAAAAATACACAGTCACCTACATCATAACATTTTTCACTACGATGTTGATCTACTTGTTGTTTCATTCGATTTTGCACCAAAGTGGAATTATCCTTTAAAAGTTGGAGAACTTGTTGTTGATGCTCGACGTGATCTTTCACTACTTGAACCTTTTTCTTCTTGATATTTCATTCTATCTTTATACTTTGAGGAGTGGTAATTTCTTCCAATCCTTTACAAGATATGGTCAGATTCATTTCTTGATGCTCGATGTGATCTTTCACTTCTTGAACATTTTTCTTCTTGATATGTCCTTCTATCTTGATAGTTTGAGGAGTGGTAATTCCAACCAATGAATTACAAGATATGGTTGAATTCATTTCTTCTTTCTCGATGTGATCTTTCACTTCTTGCACCTTTTTCCTCTTGATATTTCCTTCTATCTTGAGAGTTTGAGGAGTGGTAATTCTTGCCAATTCTTTACAAGATATGGTCTGATTCATTTCTTCTTTCTCTGGGGTTCAGTCCTAGTGTATATCCTCTTCTTTTGATGTTTCTTGATCCTTTTCTTCCTCATCTTCATACTCTATGTAAAATAATTTCTTCTCAGCACACTTATGACCTTTAGTGCATTTGCTATCACAATTGTAACAAAGCCCTTTTTCTCTTTTTTCTTCTAATTGTTGTGGTGTAACCCTTGTAGGTTGTGGAAGGCTAGGAGAAACAACACTTCCATATTTATAGTTGTGAGGTGTAGACTTTCTTGTTGCCATAATTTTACTTTCCACTATGTCAGAAAGCCCTTTTACTCTTTCCAATTGTTGTGGTGTTGCTCTAAATAAGGTGTTGCTCTTTGTATCCTCATAATGTGCTATCATTTCCTCCGTGAGAATTGACCATGTAACAAGTTGTTTACAAGAACAAATCCCTTTATACCATAAAAATTGATCTGGTTCTAAATATGAAGATGCAATACATACCTTTTGTAACAGTGGTACACCATGTAGATCAAAATATTGCTCCATCTAAAGTATCCAATTTACTGGATCCTTGCCATAAAACTTCCTCATATCGCCTTTTCTTGATTTTAGGAGCTCGATCTTGAAATGACTATAGCTCTGAAATATCAGTTCTTCCAATTCTGAAATTGCGACCTGCAGTAGCCCTTTGTGTCCTCTTTCCAATGCCACCAGCCTGATCAAATTTAGATTCTCCAAGAAAGAGTTATGCACAATCTCCCAAGATAACCTAATTATATACCTTTTCAGAAGAACAAACTTGTATGAAGTGCCACGTGTCACTGTGTTAACCTTAGGATCTGAAAAATATATACAGGAAGCTACAGTCCGTCCTCTTTCTGTAACTTCTTACAATTTCAATCTGATGCTAAAACCAAAGTTATGATGATTTTCCCTAGGTCACCTGTTTGGAATGTAATTCAGGAGTCTACAAAAAGGCCAACGTCCTCAAATCATATCCCCAGAAATACAGTGCAAAAAGATCTAAAATTTGGACTCGAGCTTCAGAACGATTTCAAACCAAATGGGATTTTTTTTTTGTGTCTGAAACATTGTAGAAAAAAGGTTATAGCGCAGATGCCACAATGACCTATTTGGAGTAGCGAAACCCTAGAATCCAAAGCTCTGATACCAAATTTTATAAAAGCAGCTCACAAAAAGATAGAAAAGATAGATCAACACCTTAGAATTCAGCCTCTTCGAGGGGGCAACCTCCTTTACATTACACAAATGAATGATTCTTTGATGATACAAATGAAAATACCTCCTTTCTATATATAGGAGTCTAAGGGGTCATAATATAATTAGAGCCGACATAACAATAATAATGTAAGGGCACGATAATAACAATAGTGGGCTTCTATGGGGCACAATAGTAACAATATCGGCACTACATGGGTGCATCAATATAATAAGGGGGTTGTACTAATAACAATAAGGGGTTACACTAGTAGCATAGGGGCCTAACATTAGTCAAGTAGAGTAAGGTGAGGGGGAAAACCTTAACATGCATGTCAGAGATATAATAAACTACTTCTCTGCTGGAACAACCTCTTCTGCTCTCAATAAGTCGGGAACCCTCTTCCGCCTCTAAAATGAATAAGTGCTATGCATAGTTATGAAAAAATGAAAAAAATGAAAAAAGTCAAAAAATTCAAAATGAATAATGAATAAGGCGAAAGAAGAGAAAGGCTTCTTGCACAGGGAGGTGATGCAAGTAACTCCATCGGGGTATTAATTAGGCTCGCTGGCAGTGGAGCCATGCTTGTGTTCCTCTGTGACTCTGTCGAGGTACTGTCCAGGCCTGCTCGCAGTGGAGCAACACTAGAGATGAAACTAAGACTCTGACCACTATACTACTTGTGCACCAATATACCCCTCAACCCCGATCGAAACAACTGTGTTGCCTTGGCTTGTAATGTGTGTCAATCGACCAAGAGCTGGGCAGATGTTATATCTTACAATCAAGCTAGTGTAGAAACCAAGAGGAGTTGAGAATTTAACAATACTTCCAGAGGTGTTAGACTTTCTTTTCACGAACAAGGTTCATTCAAAGAGTTGGAGTTCTACCAGTGTGTTGCCAAGTGTTGTAGTGGCTACAACCACCCTCCAAAAAATTGCCTTAGCTTCATTTTGGAGCCTCCCTTCCAACCTTCAAAGCAACATGTCTTGCTTCATCAAGTACACAAGCTCCAGTGCTTTTCTTGCTGAAAGACAACCTCTTGATCAAAGCTTGATGCATTCCCCTTACAGGTTGTTCACCTAGACTTGGTCCAGCTACAGGCTGAGGAGGTCCCCCAAGAAATTGTGCAATTCTGGAGGGAAACCAGCCTTCCCTCTAGAAATTGCACAATCCTAACTGGCAGAAAAACCTTCCCTACAGAAATTGTGAAATCCTAACTGGAAGCCTGCTAGGGTCCAGAATTGCGCAATCTTAGCAGTCAACACTCACAGTGAAAATTGCACAATTTCCCCCAACAGGGCTGCTCAGCCTGGAAATTGCACAAATCTGGGTAGAAGTCAACTACTCTACCTAGTAATTACGCAAATCTCTTCAGAAGCCAGCCTAGCTCCTAGCCAGAAATGTGCATTTTCTCCCAGCAGTCGAGCAATCTCTTGCATATGCAACTAAGTTGACCGGTTCCCTTCGGGACTCAGCAAAACTTACTTGCATGCATGGGCTGCTTCTCCCAAGGTAGCATGTAAAGGCATCCCTTGTTTCAAGGATCTATTTTTAGTAGTTGGAGGCTACATGCAAGGATCATTTCATAAACCTCCCACTAAGTGTCGCTTTCCCTAGATTTGTGGCATACACGTCACAACCTCGATGTTATCAAAGCTCATTAAGCAGAAACCGTAGAGCTCATTCCTCACATCAACCTTGTAGCTCTGACATCCCATATCACATCTAGGAGCTGTCGGCACACTCAGCTCAACTGTTTTGTGGTAAGCCTGCTTTCCATGACTTGTGTTTCTTTTCTAATGATTTTTTTGTTTCACTTTGTATGAATGATGTCTACATGATTTCAGTGAGTACTTGTTGTCATTTTGATACATACTAGACTGTACTAGCACCATTTTAGTTTTCATCAACATCTCACTGCTGCCACATCCATGAAATTGTTTTTCACGAACGGTCGTTGATTCGGCGACTTGCCTCACCCACATGCACGTTGTTCCGTTTTTTGAATCTGTCACTCACTATTTGTGTGAATGATCATTCAGTTATGCTTACACTTAGTATCACCATGCATTCACATTCACATTCACGTTCAGTTGCCTGTCGGCAAGTCTGGGCAACCTGGGCTCGAACTCTGCCTTCACTGAGACAACATTACACAATCCAGGGAAGGAAGGCTTTGTCTTCCTCTCCAGAAATGTGCATTTCTGCCTAGGAACTATCCTCTAGGACTGTTTTGCACATTTCTAAGGGACAGTGACTGTTGGCCCATAAAATTTCGCAATGTGGTCACTAAGCCTATAGCCATTGCCAGTTTAGATTGCGCATTGCGCAATTCCAATAGTCAGCAACCAAAATGGACTATGCATTACATAGTTCCAGTAGTCAGTTAGCCTTCCAGTGAGCCCAAATTGTGCCATGCATAGTCTTGGCAGTCAGTCTCCAGACCTCCCAGCCGAAATTCCACAACCTTCATGATCAGTCACATAGGTATGTTGCAAGTCAGTTCTCAAGTTCATTTTGGTTTTCGATTGACAAATTTCTTGCCATGAGTGTTGCCAAGTTTCCATGTATTACAGGTGTTCATCTGCCTCTCAATAGTATAGGTACAATGGATTCCAAGAGAGTAGAGTCGAAGACACCATTCAGAGCACACTTGGGGATGGAGTCGATCAAGTGTCTATGGACTTGTCTACCCACGAAGACATCGAGCTGTTCGTAGACAAGGACCCCAAGATATGATGGCAGCAACATCAAAACAAGAAGCATCATGAACAACATCTAAAGGAAACATACCAGATGCAACGAATGCAAGAGGAAGGTTGTTGAAAACACAGAGACAGAACAAAGTTGCGAACTCAAGCAAATCCACAGATGATGAAAGAAACTTTGGAGACTCAGGCTATGAGGTGACGATGTGACATGAAGATCGCATGAAGAAGAGAATGGAACAAAGAAGGAGTTGCATGTGCTGAAGCAGCAACTCAAGGAAGAACATGAAGCTACATAGACAAGCAAATGAGTTGCAGCATGAACAGGAACAACTGGGGGCACAACATACATTCACGGATTAAACTGTGCCCGTACAAATTAAAGATCCATCCCAATAGGTGGCATGGAGAAAACATGGTGAGCAGTGTTGTTGATCACATGCAAGGGATTCAACAACATGCAGGTAATTATGCATACACATGTGATCCAACCCATTCAACACACTCACCAAGGCAAAGACAAGAAGCAAGTTCGACTGGAGCTGAGCATGTAGTTGAGAGTTGATGTGCATGACCACCAGGACACATTGGAAGATCAACACAGACACTATGCATCAGTGTGTTCTGGGTTCGGTTGCACCAAGAATACCATGTGCATGCTAGCAGAGGAGTTGGATGAAGGAGCCAACCAATGCATCGGATGCAACGGAAGCAAGAGTTCGCTTTAGCAAGATGTCACCATGGGGTGCATGCATGGCATCACAGACAACCAAGCTTGGCGTTAGCTCACCACCTTTACCATCACAATCACGTCAAAGAGTTAGTCTCACCTCAACGGGTTGAGTGTCAGTGATGTCTTGCATGGCTTGCTCGAGCAATTTCGTCTCACATGTGCACATGTGCATTGTAATGTAATGTCATGTCAAGTGGAAGTTCAAGTGTCAATAGTTGGATGTAATAGTCATAGAGTAGATGAAGAGTCATGAGGGTAGATGAACTATCACAAAGGGGAATGTCAAGGGTCACCCCACCTTTTGCTATAAATAGAACCTCATAACTCATTGTAAAGGCTTTTGGATAGCCAAGCTTCCAATAAGACTATCTTGGAGAGAGCTTGGACATTATTGTAACAAGCCTTAGCTTATCCACTACACAGAGCTAGTACATCTCTTTGGAGGAGCAGGCGATTGTGGTTGTAACGTTACACTATTGGAACTAGCAGGTGTACATGGTTGTATTGTATGACTAGAACTTACACTTCTTAATAAAACAAAGTCAACATGTTTTCATGTATATGTTGTTATCGTAGTTGGAATATTTTGGTTGCTGTAGAAATGTATGTTGTTTAACTTATGTATTTGTGTATGAATTACTTTGTATGTAATTGTATGAATCTTGTTGCAGATGTGTTGTTGGTTTGAATATCAATTTGGATTGTTCGTTATCTTCCTTTCCATACAGTGATGCATCTTTGCTGGTGTGTTCCCTTCCAAGCCGAGTACTATTACAGGTTTCTAAGGGGCACACTCACCTCACTCCCCATGCATTAGAAACTTTCATGCACCTTCCTTGGCTCACCATAGTTGTCACATGCTTGCTACCAAAAGCGATATCTTACTTGCCTCTGTGTGAAATCACGGTCAAGGAATTACCATACGACACACTGCTGGTACTCCTACACCAAAGGGTCTGAGGTCTAATTGGGACTTCTTACCAGGGAGATCCCCTGTCATGTTGGTGGGTCCAGGAGTGTCAACACACTTGTTACGTATCAAGAATGAATATATATATATATATATATATATATATATATATAGACAATATTCATAACTAGATACTATCATTATGAGTTTGTGGTATTATGTTTTGGTCTCACCAACGCACCATCAACTTTCATGTGCCTGATGAATAACATACTTCATCCCTACCTTGATAATTTCATGCTAGTGTTTATAGATGATATTTTGATATATTCAAGGAATGAGGAATAACACAAGGAGAATTTGACAATAGTGCTACAAACCTTAAGGGAACATTGACTGTATGCCAAACTCAGTAAGTGTGAATTTTACAAAGATAGGATACAATATTTGGGGCATATTATTTCCAAGGAAGGATTGGTTGTGGACCTAGATAAAGTTAAGGCTATCATGAATTGGCCTACACCCAAGGATGTCTCAGAGGTATGTTAATTTATGGGAATTTTTGGTACTATCGTGGATTTATAGAATCCTTTTCTAAACTAACGTATCCCATCATCTCTCTACAAAAAAAGGGTATAATATTTGAATGGACAGCCAAGTTTCAAGAAAGTTTTGATAAGCTGAAACAATTCTTAACCACCACTCCTATACTAAAAATTGGACATCCTAATAAATAGTTCATGGTATGTACATATGCCTGTTTGGAGGGTCTTGGAGGATTACTACTGCAAGATAATGTGGTAATAGCCTATGGGTCTAGAAAGTTGAAAATACATGAACATAATTATGGAATGTACGATTTGGAACTAGCAGAAATAATACATGCACTCAAGATATGGAGACACTACCTTTTGGGAAATTTTCTTACTCTATTGACTGATCAAATCAGTCTAAAATACTTTTTGAGTCAACCCGACTTAAATGAAATACAAGCAAGGTGGTTGTCATTCCTTAGTGACTTTGACTTTGAAGTAAAACATATCAAAGGGAAGGAAAACAAATTGGCATATTCTCTAAGTAGACATGCACAAACGATGTTGGGGATTCTGTTCATAAAATAAGCACAATTTTTTTTTAGCAAGTTAAGAAGTCCATACCCCAAGACACTTAGTATCAAGAGCTGCCAAAAAAATTACAGAAAAAGGAAATTTTAGGATAATCAGAGACTGCTGAAAAGTTACTCAGTATCGAAATAGAATATATATTCCCAATGTGAATACATTGAAGCAGACAATATTATATGAATATCACAAGAAGCCTTATGCAGGCCATCTTGAATACCAGAAAATTCTCACTACACTAAAAATAATCTATTTTGGCCTGGTATGAAAAGGGATGTGGTAGAATATTTAACCAAATGTATGGAATGCCAACAGGATAAAGTGGAACCCCCTACCTGTACCTGAGTGGAAGTGGGAAACCATTTCAATATAATTTATTAACATACTACCACGAACAAAATGTTAGCCTGATTCTATTATGGTAGTGGCATATCTTTTGACTAAGGCAACTCACTTTATACCAATACAATCCATTTTTTGGACTGCTCAAATTGCTAGTAGTTTTATGAAATATAGTTTTATGAAATACATCTTTTGCCTGCATGGGGTACCTAAATCAATTGTATCAAATAAAGATGCTAAATTTGCCTCCAAGTTTTGGAAGGCACTCTTTGGGGGTTTCGGTATACAACTGAACTTCAACACTACATACCACCCACAAACGGGTGGCCAAACAGAATGAATAAATCAGATACTTGAAGATATCCTTAGAATGTATGTCATGCACCAACCCACGAAATGGGAATATTTTCTGAGCTTATCAAATTTTGTCTATAACAACATCTACCAAGCTACCATTAAAATAAGTTATTTTGAAGCATTGTATGGCAGAAATGTCATACACCCCTGAGATGGAATCAACCAGAAGATAAACTACCCTTAGGATCAGATGCGTTACAGGAAATGGAACATATGGTATGGAAGATATGGAAAAATTTCAAAGCAACTTAAGACAGACAAAATAGATATGCAGACTTCGAATAAAAACTTGTGCCAAGTTGGCTCCACACTACTGTGGACCTTTATAGATCTTGGATAGAGTTGGGCCAGTAGATTACCAGCTAGCTCTGCTTAAGAATATTAAAGTTCATAATGTATTTCATGTATCATTATTAGGAAAAATGTCCATTATAATTCTCATGTCGTTGACTAGAATGTGATATAGGTGGAACCGGAATGAGACTTCCTACGAAACCCACTCTATAGTCTGGATCAGAGAGAGACTGTGCTCCAGAATCGAGTCATTGCTTAGTTTAAAGTACAATGGAAGTACTCTACTCCTAAAGAGGATACATGGGAGCAAGAGGATTCTATGAAGGAAACATACCTAGGGTTATTTCAATAAGAAGTAGTTGGATAAATAAAAATAATGAGGATAGTGTTATTACGAGAGGGGGAAAATTTAACACCACTCCACTGTATGTAAATATTTATTAAGGGTAATTTTTAAAACTTTATTGTAAGTGGCTAGTGGGCCACAGGAGAAAAACCGAATGCTAAATGATATTTTGAATAACAAACAATTAAGAGTTAAAGATGGAAAATGTGGGAAAGAGTAGCTTGCCAACTCTAAAAAAAAAATATTTAGATTACTATCCACTCAGTTGAAGATAAACACTAAGGGAACAAATATGTGGGAGAGAAAAATATATTTTTAATTTTTGGGAGACAAAAACAGATTTTTCTTGCCTTTTCAAAAAAAAGGGGAAAAATCCTAGGCTAAGGGATAAGAAGAACCTTGAAATGCAAGACACTACCAAAGAAACATTTGTTGCAAATCATTTATGTGATACATGAATTCAAATCTGTAAGGTGTTGTTGATTCAAGGCAAGAGGCTTCTCGGCTCAAGGGGAACTAGAGGATTTGGTTCAAATTTGGGAGGAGAAAGCATTTCCTAGTTGCATTTTCTAGCCAGGGCATCGGTTAGAGGTTTCTTTACTACTGTTGTTCTATAATAAATTCTTATTTTACATCTAGGATTATGGTAAAGAATTGAATTAGAATTGTATGCGGTCAACATAGATTAATTTATGAGTACAATACTAATAAACTGGGGAATGGAATGATTGGTGGGTGAACCTTTACCATAATTGAGCTAGATTGAAGAAGTTGGTAGTAATAGTTTTGAGTATGCATTTTATTTTCATAATATGTAAATGATTAGTGAATGGTTATACTTGAACCTTTTCTTCTATATAACAATTGAGTGTTAAATTCTGTGTACATATGGGGTATGTGTTGAAGCCCTGAAAATCGGGTCGACAACAAGGGGGATACCCGCCCGGTCCGGACCTTGGTTGGCAGCTCCTTATCCGTTTGGTATAGCGGGTCCGACTGGGGATAATGGGACCAGTTTCCCAATCTATGGGTGTGTGTGTGTAGAATTGGATGTTGCTGATCTAACAGTTCCTATCTAAGCTATTCTAATTCAAACTTTAATCTAATTCTATGCTATTGTAATCTAATAAACAACACATCTAAATCTATGCTAACCCGGGATGTAATTCTTCTATTATGCGATCTAAAGAGATTTCAAATAACAACTAGTAATAAAGATCATTCAGCGATTATAAGAAAGGAAATCAATTAAGATGAACCATTTCGCATAAAAAGTTAGACGAAACAGTTGTGAACAGCATATCGCATAATGAGCTATTCATACATTAAACATAAATAAATAGCTACCACCGTACAAAAGTGCCAAATGATAACTCAAGCATTCATGCAATAACATATAAACAACTAAAAACTATATATCACTTTAACATATAAGCAGAAATGGTCAAGAGATAAAAGTACCATTTATGACTGGTCCTACTCATAAGCTTCAAGCAACAATGATTTATCTCTCCTTGCTCTAACATCTACTAAGAGTACAAAAGTGCAACATCAGTAGTAGATATCAAATGCAAACATCAACAAATCTTGATCCATTCATTCACCAAAACCTCCTCTGAGGGTGCAAAAGTGCATGTTCTAAGGACAAGTTTTTGATAAATTTCTGGACCCCTCTCTAAATGCATGAGAAGGGTTAAAATACTACTTCCTAAATCTAATAATAGTTTATTTACAAAAATTCAGGATGTCATTTTAAAATGACCGCCCTTTTTCTAAGCAAAATTTAAAGTGAAAATTAAATTCAAAACTAAACTACTTTTGTATCTGGTATCTAAAACTGCATGTATTCAGCATTGGTTTAAGGAGAGTCGGCTGGCTGACTTCTGCTTTGAGCTGGGCTGAGAAAACGGAATCGATGAGAGCTAGTACCATCTTTTCAGCCGCATTTATGATACACTTCACAGTCATCCACTGACTATGCGGCTTTACCAAGTATGTCCAGTAACATTCCCAATTTAACCTGTTTAGTGCTTGGATTGCCTTTCCCTTTTCTTGCGCTCTCTGCTTCCATTCCGCCTCTAGTTGTAGTTTGTTTGGTAAATATCCCGGGGTGGTTTCTGCGATCAAATTTGCTCTGTGCAAATTCTCATTTACACAGTCAATAAGAATGCTTGCTGTCGTGGCTGCTGTTTCTGCCGCTTGTTCTGCCTCCCTGATTTGATCGTCCCACTTGTTAAAGAGTAGCTCTTTATGATTCTCATTTATCCTGGGTGCACCTGCTCTTTTTCCCTCGTCTTCATCTTGCCAAGCCAAGTACTCAGTCACTCGTTTGTCAATCAGATCATAGTCACTTTGTAATTCGACCACTTGATTAGTGATCTTATCACTCATTTCGCAATAATAATTCCACTGTGATATCTTTTGGCCCAACACTTCTTGCTGCTTCAGTAGTTGTTCATTCAAGGAAATAGATTCTAAAATAAACTCTGTAAGCTTAGGGTTGTCCCTGTGTATTTCTTGTAAATCCTGTAACTGTTTTCCCTTCTCATCCAAACTCCTCTGATAACCTATCTGCATTTGTTGGAAGTCTTCCTGCAACTTTTCAAGCTGTTTGTGTGCCTCATTATTAATGTTGGCTTGTTGCAATTGTAGTTGCAGTACTTGTATTTGATCTTCTCGCTCTTTCAACAATTGTTGTACTTCTGAGGCTTTGTCAATAGTCACAGAGGCATACGCTCCTGCGATCTGAGATAGTTTGGTGAGATTTTCAGTCAGATTACTGGTGGGATCTTTCCATAAGACGTCTAATTGCTCAGCATCCTGAGAGAGTGTATTTTCTAATTTCCTTTTCTTTCTTTGCCTTCTTACCACTGCTTTATGTTGGGGACTATAAAATATGTCCAGAGGGGGAATTTCTTCTACATTAAGTGTAAGCTCAGAAGATGGAGCAATAGGAATATGCTCTGTTTCTGAGACATTGCTGGCTAAGGTTGTGACTACTTCCTGTACTACCTGTGTATTGCTCACAGGCGTTTTTGGGACTTGTCCTTCAAGATTGATCAGTTCGTTGAAGGTTTCCCATTCCTTATCTAATTCTGTCGTACGGGTGGTACTTTAATGACGAGAGGGGGAGGATCTCTTTGCGGGGAGGTAATAACTTGCTGTTGTGGAAGTTCCATTGACTGAGCGGTGTCCTTAGCTGACTCTTTGCTCCTATCTTGGTCGTTTCGGATATTTTAGAATGCTCAGGCATTTCTTGTACAGACTTAGGTTTAGATCCGTTAGTGCTTGAACTCCCACTGAGACTAATGCTTGGAGTTGGTTCTCGTGCACACAGTCGCAGCTTTTCTAGAGGAACACTGGCTAGTCTTCTTTCTCTGTATACCATGAACTTTTGAAAGTCTTCTGGAGACAATTGCAATTGGGCTTCACGCAAAATCTCTTGAAGTGAGCTTTTATTTTGGAATATATCATCAAATAAATCCTTTTTCCCAAAGAACACTTTTATCTTGACTGTAGTTGTGAAATTCTGGGCAACCTCATTTGGGTCAAATGGTCTTCCCGGGAATTTAAATAGTTGTAAACACGTCATATTCTGTACTTCAGTGAACGCGTGACCTACATCAAACAGCGAAAAGGCCCCACAAGCCACAGGAAACTGTGGCCATATAGCCTTCTTTTTGTCCTTTAAGTCTTTAGTTAGGCCGCCTTTTGAACAGGTTTGATATGCAATTTCTCGAGCTAGGAGTTTATCAGGGATATACAAGGGTAGAACATGAGGGGGTGCAGTACTTCCAAATACTCTAACATAAGTGAACAATTCTTCTCCGAACCATCTTGCGATGGGGAGGATATCTATCTGTGCTTCAGGTGAGCACCTTGGGGGTTCTTTATCATACAACATTCTATACAAGGGCAGCATGAATCTGTGACAAATCTGGTAGAAATATGGAGTGAACTGAGAGTCCCACAATATCTTATGATAGACATGGATGGGTAAGGGGTCTTGAGTTGTCCATTTCCAACCCATAACAGGAAACTTAGAGACATAACATATTGAATTCATAACATATGCGGCTAGGTAAAAAGGAGGATAAATCCTTTGAGATGTAGATCTTTTGGACCGGTAACTGACAATAGCCATGATTAGGTTAACAGATAAAATCTTGGCCCAATCTACAATAGTGGAATTTGTGGCAGCATCTAGTAATGGTAACCATTCGGATGAAAATTTGTTGATATCGGGCATTCCAAATAATCTACAGAGCATGGCACCAGCAAAGCAATATGGGGAGGTAAGGGAACTAGTACTGTACATACCATGTTTATCTTTCTTGAGAGGTTCATCTTTTCTGGACCAATCTTTGGTGGTTTCCGACAGGTTTGGGTTCTCCGCCACAAATTTTTCTATGAATTGCGTGTTATAAGTTGCCTGTGGCTCAAGCAGATGATACATAAGCTTTAAATCCTGCACAGTGAATGACCCAATGAGCCCTTGACCATGAACCTTGAACTGTCTATTTTTCATTTCTGCGCTATCAAGTATCCACTTGATCATGTCTGTGTATGGGAGAATTTTGGGCCTCGCTGCTATCCGATGTAGGAATGAGCATGCTAGCTCTTCTAGGGATGCTTCAGAAGAACTCTGTGAGCCCGCGACAGTAGTAACTTTCATTACTCTGGGATTTTCTTCTTCGAGCAGTCTCTACATGCCTTCCCACATAGCTATTCCTGCGTCTCTATTACAAGCTGTGTCTGTGTATAAAGGTGCCATTTCCTTCTCTTCGGAGCTCTGAGCCTTGTTTTTCTTCCCCATTTCAACCTGCATATTGCTTTTTATTGTCCTTCGTTCTCCGTTCCTACAATTCACAAGCGAAATGGAAATGAATGACCCGGACGGGTGATGGGAGAGTTTTAAATGCCTCAGACATACCAAATACACCACCTTACGTGAAGTGATTCTTTGAAAAGCACGCGTCCATATTTTAATAATAACTGGCAACTAACTCCTGTATTAGCATTTAAGGCGCGTAATTATGTATCAGCTTATGGCAAGTGGATTTTCTTGAATATTGTGCCCGAACGATCTGCGATGGAGCGATTTTGCGATTTGCTTCGCAACATCGCAAATCGCACCATCGTAATAACGTAAAATCGCACAAATGTAACATCGCAGCGTTGGTCTGGCTTAACATCGCACTATCGCTAAATCGCGATATCGCAATATCGCAGATCGTAGAAGTTTATGTATGACAAATTTCATTAACCTGTTTCCTGCGATATGCGATCTTGCAATCGACGTCATCGCAAATCGGTAAATCTTGAAGTTTTTCTTATAAGTTTTACTTATTGTGATGCGATAGTTGTTTAATACCACAATCTCGCACATGCCGGGATTGTACTTGAATGGTGGCGTTCTACTACCGTTTTACGATGCGTTTTTAAAGATTTCTTCCTTATCATAAACTTAGGTTTTAAGTGTTCGAAGGAGTTTCCTAAGCTTACGATGGTAACTTTATTTTGAGGAAAAGAAATTTAAGCCCTACTCTTGCTTTTCCTAAATTTTAACTAAGGGTCCCCACACATTTAGTATTTTTGATAACACTTAAATGAGAAGGGGGGGGGGGGGGGTTGTTGCTGGTCATCTAGGATTATGGTAAAGAATTGAATTAGAATTGTATGCGGTCAACATAGATTAATTTATGAGTACAATACTAATAAACTGGGGAATGGAATGATTGATGGGTGTACCTTTACCATAATTGAGCTAGATTGCAGAAGTTGGTAGTAATAGTTTTGAGTATGCATTTTATTTTCATAATATGTAAATGATTAGTGAATGGTTATGCTTGACCTTTTCTTCTATATAACAATTGAGTGTTAAATTTTGTGTACATATGAGGTATTCCCAATTAATTGACAAAGAAAAACAAATGTTTATATTATGTTTTCATTAGTAGATGTATAATTTTAGAGGCTGGCTACAATAATTGTGAATAGAATAATTTATATAATTTCTTACAATAAGTGATTACTTAATTGGTATGATAAGTTATTTAATGTAAAATTGTCTAGCTTCATATACTATATTTAGTTCGTACCTGATCTACTAATGAGGTAAGGTGATTGGTTGCATGTCTGTGTATGCCATGAAACCTATAACACCCTCCTCCCAGATCTACCCAAGCATCCAACTAGCCGGGGGTAAACATGTGATAAGAGGCCACTATGATATGATTTGACCTCCTAAGTCATGTTAAGGAAGTGGAACTGAGGGAAACAACCATACAAACATTAATCATGAGCTACATGACCCTCAAAAACCAATCCAATACTTTAGACAGCTTGCCTTGGGGTCTCATTGAGTTTTTTGATAATTTAAGGCTGAGTCGCTCCCATGCTATAGGCATGAGTGTGACCAACAACCCATATTTTCTCTCAGATGCTTGCCTGCCAGTGACTAGAGACCAAAATTGTCAGTGCTATGATAATGAGTCTGGGATTTGAGCCACTTTTTCAGGCCCAGAGCCCAGGTCACTTCACATTAGTAAAATAACATTGAAATGACAGTACTAAAGAAAATATTTGTTCAAGACCTTGACTAGACCCCTACTAGCCATGATATCCATTTCGTCAAGCATATTGCAAATTTGTAATCTACAAGTGTAATTAACAGTTTTGAGCATAGGGGTCTCATACTAAGCTGGGAATCACTAAGAACCATTAATGCCTCAACACATCAATTGTCATTCAATTCATTAGGTCATAGATACATTTATCTTTTAATTACAAGTAAAAACATGGTGCCACACATGGCTATTGTGATAAAACACATACGTAACCATCATAATATAAAAAAAAAATACTCATGAAAGTACAACCATATAGACCACATACAATCCATCAAAATGCTCATAGAAATACATGGATAAATGATCTTTCATTAATGATGGCAAATTCAAACTCGGGATGGGACTTCCATGTTCCACCTGACAGTAGAATAACTAAGCCAAATCTCTCTTCAGCCATTCACCCCGTGCCATATTCCAAGCATGAATGTGTGATCTCATAGAAAACATCAATTGAAAATCATCCAGGGCTTCCAAAGGCCATCCACCTCAACCCATCAAACAATGATTCCACCTCATGGTCGAACATCACAAAACAATGATCATATTGGTCTCCATCCAAGCCTTCAGGGCTTCCAGAGCATTTGTTCGAACCAAGGCTTCCAAGACTAGTAACTTAACCCACCACGGGCTTCCAAAGCATTTTTTCAACCAACGCTTCCAGGACTAGTTACTCAACCCAAGCTATTACAGGGCCCCTAGACTGTTTGTCCAACTAGGGCTTCCAAGAGCTAATAACTCAACCCAAGCTAATGAAACATGAGCACAAACCAAAAACCAACAATGAAAGTAAACCCACAATCACCATGGCTATCTAGGAGATGGCAAGGCTAGGCAATCCACTGTCAATCTAGGCAATCCTCCATGCCAATGACATATCACAACCAAGAAACCACATGCACGTTCCATGCATGACAAAACTAGTGAAGGAAACATATATGCAACTCAGTACCTACAAGTAAATCTAATGTAGTTGCTGATCCTGATGCCTTATTGTGCTTTCTTGCTCTTCATTTGCCTTCTTGCTCCAAAAATCCAAGTATGTGCACCCACCAAGAGTGCTCCAAGAAAACTCTAAGTATCCAGGAGTATGAGAGAGAGAGAGAGAGAGAATAATGAGGGAGCTCCAAAATTGAAATGACAAAAATGTTACCAACTAATCCTCATAATCCTTTTTATCAATGAGGCCTATATTTTCTTCATTTTCCATTATTTTCCTTCCATTTCCTCCTCACATGAAACCTATGACCTTTCAACTCCCTTTTCTTGTAATTTCCATTATTTTCATGAATAAATGTGCGAAAATTCCATTTTGCCTTTCCAAAGCCTTAGCCATTTCCTTTGCCAATTTCCTTAGCATAAACAGTCACAAGTGATCCCCATCACTAGGATTCTACCCAAAATTCAACTTAGAATAAGTGTCCCATCATTCGTGGTTATTATTTTGCCTTTATTTACTTTTATTGCATGGAATTTTCACCAAGGATGTTACAAAACCCTATCCCTTGGGGGAACACTGCCCTTGGTTTCCAGAAACACCTATAACCACAAACCTGCTATAAGAAAAATATATACTACCGATGGAGCTTTATATGCAATATTTACAATGATCAACATACAAAGAATCAAATCAACATAACAACATAATAACATGAGATCATAACAACATACCGCATAGTGCAGCTTTATAACATAGCTCTTGGAGGTATTTACATCCATATACATATGTACATTAGTGAACATCGTCAAAACATATACCAAATCATATACCACAACACATAAAAAAATCACACCAAAACACCAAGCCAAAACTACTTTGCCTCAACCGGAAAACGAGGAAGGATACATAGCTCACATATGATCCACCATCTCCCATGTAGCTTCATCAGGCCCAAAGTGCTTCCAATGCACCTTACTTGCTTGATTTCTCGGTTCCAGAGCATGAACACCTTTTTTTGCAATGTACATTGAGGCTCCAACTAGAATTCTCCATCTAGTTCCACCTATAATACAGACTAGTCAATTACATGATCAATATCCTTAACATACTTCTTAAGAAAAGACACGTGGAAAACATCATAGAATTTCACTTTTGGAGGCGGTGAAAGTCGATAGGCTACTGGCCCAATCCACTCAACGATATTGAAGGGTCCACAAAACTGTGGTGCTAACTTGACACAAGATCCAATCTACAAGGAACTCTTCTTTGGTTTGATGCATAAATACACCTATTCCCCGACTTGGAACTCCTTGAACAACTTGTTCCTATCTGCATAACTCTTCTGCCTATCCTATGCTTCCTTTAGATTCTTCTTGATCACATGCATTTCCTATTCCATGTCCACCAAAATATCTGGTCCAATCAACACCCTGTTAACCAGATCAGTCCAACTGATGGGATTATTGCAACTCCACCCATACAATGCCTCAAAATGACTCATCCTCAATGACTCTTGATAATCGTTGTTGTATGCGAACTCTACCAAAGGGAGATACTCTTCCCACTTCCTTTGTTGATGGATCACATACATCCTCAAAATGTCATCTAATATCCCGTTGACCCTCTTTATCTATCCATCTATCTTCAGATGATAAACTGTGTTGAAGTCCAACTCTATGCCCGGACCTGTAAATAACTCCTTCCCAAACTTGGAAGTGAACTTCAAATCCATGTATGAAATAATATTCTTCGGAAAACCATACATTCTAACCACATCTCAGATAAATACTTGTGCTACATTGCTATCTAAGAATGTAGACTTCACCATAATAAAATGTTCAACCTTCATCAACCTATCCACAATAACCATAATGGAATCATGTTGTCTCACTATCTTCGGAAACCTTGTGATGAAATCCATGGAAATGACTTCTCATTTCTACTCTGGAATCGTAATCAGCTGTAGGAGTCCGCCTCAATGTTTACATTGTGCTTTCACTCATTGACAATCAAAACATCTAGCCACAAACTCTGCTACATCCCTCTTCAAATTCAACCAATATTATAATTTCTTCACTGCAGTTAATGTCTTCTAATAACATGGGTGAATTGAATAAGATTTCACCTTAAACTCCCTCAAGATCACCTTCTTAAGCTCACTATTATCTGGTACATATATCCTATCTCAGAACTTGACCAATCCATTTACTGTAAGACAATAATCCATACCTTGTGCACCTGCACCTGTACTTGTACTTCCACCTATATTTGTACCTACACTACCAACTGTACCTATACCTTCACATGTACCTGTACCAGCATCCTACTGCAACCTGTGCACAATCTCCCTGTAATTGACATCCTGTTGACTTGCCTGCAAGATCCTATAATGTAAGTTTGTCTCATAGGAGCTCATAGTTTCCAAGTGATGTACATGTACATCTACCGAGAGGACCTGCCACCCCATTCTATTTATCTTCGATGTACCTGATCTCAAAATTATACTCGCTAATCATGGCCAACCATCTAGCCTACCTAGCATTCAAATTTGACTGGTCGGACAAATACCTCAACCGAATGTGGTCACTCATAAATACAAACCTTATACCAAAAACATAGTGTCTCCACATCTTCAATGCATGTCTAATCACTGGTACCTCCAAATCATGTGTTGGGTGGTTCTTCTTGTGCTTGTTTAGTTTCCGGGACTCATGGCATACCACTTTTCCATCTTGCATAAGGGCTCCACCAAGTCCTCTCTTCCAAGAATTTGTGCATACCACAAATTCTTTGTTTGTATCTGCAATCTGTAGCACTGGTGCATGTGTCAAAAACTGCTTAAGTTGTTCAAAGCTATCCTCGCACTCCTCAGTCCATTCAAACTTCTTACCTTTCCTTTTCAATGATGTGATAGGATAAGCATTCTATGAGAAGTTCTTAATGAACCTCCTATAGTAGCTTGCTAGACCCATGAAAGATCTCACCTCATCTACATTCTTAGGAGCTACCCACTCCATGATGGCTATTATCGTTTTTGGATCTACCACAATACTCTCCTTGGGGACAACATGCCCCAAGTAGTGTACCTCAATCTGAAAGAAAGTACACTTGTTGAGCTTAGCATACAACTGATGCTCTCTTAACAACCTCAACAATGCTGCTAAATGTTCAACATACTCTTCCTCATTTTTATAATATGGTAGTATATCATCAATGAACACAATAAAAAAAATTATCCAAGTATGGACACAACACACTATTCATCAATTACATGAATGTAACTAAAGCATTAATTAAGCCAAATGGAAAAACAACAAACTCATAATGCCCATACCTGGTCCTGAACGTAGTATTATAAATGTCCTCGTCTTTGATGCGTACTTATTGGTATCCAGATCTCAAATCGATCTTTGCAAACATTGTTTCTCCCTTCAGCTGATCGAACAAATCATCAATCCTTGGAAAAGGGTACCTGTTATTGATGGTCACTTTGTTTAACTATCTGTAATCAATGCATAATCTGAGTGTTCCATCTTTCTTGTTTATGAACGATACCGATGCACCCCATGGTGATACACTTAGCCTACTGTATCCCTTGTCCAACATTTCCTTCAGCTGAAATTTTAACTTCACCAACTTAGGTGTGCTCATCCTATAAGGTGCTTTTGATGCTAGAGTTTCCCCTGACACGAACTCAATAGAAAAGTCTACCTCCCTGTGAGGTGGCAACTTTGTAATCTCCTCAGGAAATACATCCTTGAACTGCTGTAAAATTGGGTACCTTCTTAACACATCTGCATACTCAAATTCCTTATCTTTATCACTAGAAATGTGCACTACAAATAACTTACAGCCTTTCCCGCGACTATGATTTGCTTGCATAGATGTCACCATCCTAACTGATGTAGCTTTCTTATTACCCTATAAGACTCTTGGTTCTCCATTTTCATCAACACATTCAATGGTTTTATCATAACAGTCTACCTTGGTTCTATGAATATGCAACAAGTCCACGCCCAACAACATATTGTATGAACCCAACAGTAATACATTCAATTGTGTTGCGGTAGACATACTATTCAAGTCAAATGCACAAGATCTTACCCAATGATGAAATCTTTTCTTCATACCTGTAGCCAACTCTACTAACCAATACTCTACATGATATTCCTTAAACCACATTTTTCCACCAAGTCAGGACTAACATAGATATAATTAGATCCAGGGTCAATCAAAATAGAAATAACCTAATCACAAAGCTTATTGTCCATCGCAATGATAGATGCCTGATGATCTGCTTGTTTGTTATCCAATGCTGCATAAATATGTGGAATACTCTGACCAACATCCCCAACAATCTCTGCCTCCTACACACTATATATCCCAGGTCTTTCTCTCTTCCTATCCCATTTGCCTTTGTTCCTTGCATTACCTTTCCAGTCTTGCTTAGTCTCGATTCTGCGCTTCAATTGTTCATAGAAATGCGTTAGCTTTCGAATGGCCTCTTCCAATGATCTAGGCTCATCGAACTCAATTCTATCTTTAAATGCAACCAATAACCCACTAATGAACCTCTGAATCTTGGCCTTCTCCTTTGTGAGATAAGGCACATACCTCATTGACTCCAACAACCTACTAGTGTACTCATCATCTATTATGGAACCCATCTTTAGCTCATAAAATTATTTTTCTCTGTCATCAAAGTATCTCTCTCATAAGTACTTCTTATTGAAAAACCGCTCAAACTCACTCAAGGTAAAATCCTCCTCATGAATTCATCTGACATTCTTTACATCTTCCCACCAAATGTTTGCTTTACCTTTGAGACTGAATGTAGCTACTCTAGCTTTCATGTTCTCTAAATAGTCATGAAACCTGAAGAAATTATGCATGCCAAGCAACCATGCCTCTACATCATGTGGCTTCTTCATCTGTCCATCAAATTTTGGTGGCTTTGCTTTCCTAAACTCCTCCAGCAATTATCCCTTATCACTGATCCTATAAGGATGATACTGATGACGACCATGGTGCTTATCTGAATTAGAACTAGAATCATACATGTGTCTATCTCTTCTCCTATCCAGAGTGTCCAACCATCTGCCTTCTCTGATTGTGTCATCTCTATATGATATGTGACCAACATGTGACCTATTGCCACATGCCTCATTAGTTCTATCCTCCTACTCATAGTTGATCTGACGTAGTCCCTCTCGCTGCAAATCTGACAAACTCTGGAGTATTAATGCATTTACTCTTCTTGTTTCTCCCGTGTATGATTCTGTCATTATCTACCTTGCAACTCCTTATTTCTTCCTTTAAGCTTCTCAGTCTAACTACCAAATTGGAAGGGTTCCCAACACCATACTGCTATTCAAATTCATAGGGAGAGTCTTTGTAGTCAACCATCTTGCTAGCCATTTGATATTTCTTCCTGCAAGGTATATCATGTCAACTAAACCAAATCGCAATAAACCAATGTACCTTAGTATAGCTTAGGGAGGATACCTTGTCTACAAGATCAACAAATCAACATGATACATGTATAACATAATCATGGCAACATATAGAAACATAAAACGTAAGCTTATGACCATGCAACCGTCATTCTATATAGGGTCTAATCATCAATGCATGACCTCAATAACAACACACACCACAATCTCATGTGTGACAACCACCATCATTACATCACTATACACTTACCATATAAAACCATGAACATGCATAAGTGATGCATAACCATCCACACATATAAATAAACACATATGACCAAGCATGAATGAACAATACTTGAAATCAAACCTGCAAGAATGATATACACAACCAAGCATACAAGAATGTAACCAAACATGCAAGAATGTAACTAAGAATACTACAATGATACATGTAAGCGACATAAATCGACATGTAACCAGTCATACACTCACAACAATGCATTTTACAATAACAACTCAATTTCAAGGGAGAGAGACACACATGTAACTGAAATGCATGCATGACAGACACATAGCCCATCGAGTACGAGGGGTGAACCATGTTTTGATACCACTCTATAACACCCTCTGCCCACATCTACTTAAGAAACCGGCCAATCAGGGTAAACATGTGACAAGAGGCCACCATGATATGATTTGACCTCCTAAGTCATGTTAAGGAAGTGGAACCAACAAAGACACACCATACAAACATTAATCATTAGCTACAGGACCCTCAAGAACAAATCCAATACTTTAGACAACTTGCCTTAGGGTCCCATTGAGATTTTGGACAATTTAAGGCTTAGTTTCTCCCATGCTATAGGCATGAGTGTGACCAACAACCCAAATTCGCTCTCACGGGCTTGCTTGCCAATGACCAGAGACCAAAACTGTCAATGCTATGCTAACGAATCCAGGATTTCAGCCACTTTTTCAGGCCTAGAGCCCAAGTCACTGCCCAGAATTGAACCATCTCTTCAGATCAGTAAAATAACATGGAAATGACATTACTAAAACAAATACTTGTTAAAGACCTTGACTGGAACCCTACTAGCCATGACAATAATTTCATCAAACATGTTGAAAATGTGTAATATACAAGTGTAATTAATAATTCTAAGCATAGGGGTCTAATACATAGCTGAGAATTGCTAAGAACCATTGATGCCACAACACATCAACTGCCATTCCATCCATTAGGTCATAGATACATTGATCATTCAATTACAAGTAAAAACATGATGAGATCCACATATGGTTGTTGTCATAAAAGACATACATAACCAACATAGTAGTAGTAGAAATACTCATGAAACTAAAGCCATATAGACCACATACAATCCATCAAAATTATCATAGAAATACAAGGAGAAATAACCTTTCATTAATGATGCAAATTCCAAACTCAAGATGGGACTTCCACATTCCACCCGACCGTAGAATCACTAAGCCAAATCTCTCTTCATCCATTCGCCCTAGTGCCATATTCCAAGCATGAATGTGGGACCTCATAGAACACGTCAATCAAAACTCATCTAGGGCTTCCAGAGGCCATCCACCTCAACCCATCAAATAGTGATTCAACCTCATGGTCAAACATTACAAAACCATCATTAGATTGGTCTCCGTCCAATACTTCCACGACTTCGAGAGCGTTTGTTCTAACCAAGGCTTCCACGACTAGTAACTCAATGCACAGTTGTCACTGAGTTTCCAGAGAATTTTTCCAACAAAGGCTTCCAAGACTAGTAACTCAACCCTCCAAGGGATTTTAGAGCGTTTGTCCAACCAAAGCTTCCAGGACTAGTAACTCAACCCAAGATGTTACAGGACTTCCAGTGCATTTTTCCAACCAGGGATTCCAGGAACTAATAACTCAACCCAAGCTAAGAAAACATGAGAACCAACCAAAAACAACAATGATAGTAAACGCACAATCACCATGGCTATCTAGGAAATGTCATGGCTAGGAAATCCACTGCCTATCCAAAAAATCCTCCATGCCAATGACAGATCACAACCAAGAAACCATATGCATGTGCCATGCATGCCAAAACTAGTGAAGGAAACATAAACGCAATTCGGTACCTGCAACCAAATCTTATGTAATTGTCTATCCCAATACCTTCTTTCGCTTTCCTAGTTGTCCTTTGCCTTCTTGCTCCAAAAGTCCAAGTATGCCACACCCACCAAGAGTGATCCAAGATAACTCTAAGTCTCCAAGAGTATGAGAGAGAGAGAGAGAATAATGAGAGACCACCAAAACTGAACTAACAAAAAGGTTACCAACTCGTCCTCAGAAGCCTTTTTATGAATGAGGCCTTTATTTTCTTCATTTTCCATTATTTTCCTTCAGTCTCCTCCTCACATGAAACCTTTGACCTTTCACCTGCTTTTTCTCCTAATTTCCATTATTTTCATAAATAAATGTGCCATAATTCCATTTTTCCTTTCCAAAGTCTTAGCCATTTCCTTTTCCAATTTCCTTAGTCATAAGAAATCGCAAGTGATCCCCATCACTAGGATTCTTAACAACATTCAGCTTGGAATAAGTGTCCCATAATCTGTGGTTATTATTTTTCCTTTATTTACTTTTATTACATGGAATTTTCACTAGGGTTGTTACAAAACCTCCAGGTGGGGAATGCAAAGAGCTGCTGGTGAATAGGAAGGGCAGGTCAGATTGAATGTGGTTAAGGTGTGGAACGAGTGACTAAAGTCACATTTAGGTAGAAGGCTTAGTATTGAAGGAACTTTACCTAATGTGAATATAGTCGTAGAATGGTTAGAAAAAAGGAAAGTAAGGAAGGGATATCTTTTAAGCCTCCTTTTCCCCATCACAAAGTGATAGGTGTTGGTTACCATAAGAATAGAACTTTCGTTGGAAGTAATATTTCTGTTGCAAAATTAAATTGAAAGCACCAGGCAGCCAAACATTTATGAAATTAGGAATTTAGGACCTGAGATCAACTCAGAAAATAACATTGGAACCAGACATTTTCATGGATTTAACTTATTCACTCCATGGAGTTAAGGAACAATATATAGAAGTGTATTAATTTCCTTGCATACTTAAAGGGAAGTAGATAATTAATACACAAACAATAATTCATAAATCACACAAGAAACAACATATTTAACTGGAGAACATTAGCTAATCATTAATTATTTAACCAAAGCACTTGTGTAATAATTTTCTTGCATTATTGTAATTCTTTTGAGGAAACAAAAAATATGAACTGAAATGATTTCGAGATCCCTAGAAGATAAGGAAGACTAAGATTCTAAAGGTCTAAATGAAGTTGGTTAGTCAAGAATACTCTGTGTGTTCTATGCAGGCATCTAGTAAGTTGACAAATGTAAATATCATGTAATAGTAAACAAAAGATAATTAATAATTAGAAACCGTAAGGGGATCAGGAGCCATTAAACTAGGTAGATTCGTATGAATACAATAGAATTGGATAACGTGAGAAATACATACATATGAGTATAACTAAAGTTCCTTTCTTGGAAATGAGAACTTCAATAACATCATAGATACATGTATATGAAGACAACAAAGGGGAACAATTTTGGCGATATGTATATATGCTTAGCCACAAAACACTATGAGAAACCAAGAACTTTAATAACAAGCATGGACTTCTTCATTAATATTTCATTGTACTGGCATTATATTAAAAACTATAGGTAGATATATATAACCTAGGATATTGTACGTTGGTTAACTATTAGATAATGAAGGATCCCAAAACAAGGGAAATGACATTAGACCACTCATATAACATTGAATAGTTTGTGTCACTAGAACCATTAGAAAAGCACTGTAAAATTATAATATTAAGGAGTAGGAATAACCTATAGCAATGTGACAATTCAGAAACCAAATACCGAACAAAAACAACACTGATTTGCAAATTCCAAAAGGAGAGATAACATCCAAAATTTGTGGTAGTCCATGTAAATGAAAACTAGAGGAAGAGAAACACCGTATTCACAATTTAATTGACAATTACAAGATCAAATATAATAATTCAAGGGCACGCGAGTTACAATGATGGAGTCAAAAATTTCATCCCTCTTAAACTTGTTATAATATATATATGTCATAGTTTACTTTTTGCACCATCAATAAATACAACACCTCTAGTGAAAAAACATCACCTGGGTAAGATTATGGAGGCTCATAGGGGTAGTTTCCCTGGCCAAATATGGAGTTACAGAGTGAACAAGGTCCTACATAACAACACATCTAGACATCCATAGATACCTAGAAAGCAATGGAAAAAGTACCCACCCGTAATAGTGTGGAGGGCTTGTGAGAAAACGTTGTTCCAAATTCCAACTGTAACCACAATATAGGGAAAATGCACCATAGCTAAATACCTGTCATTGAATGAAGTAAATAAGGAATTAGGACATAGGTTATAGTAAAATTTAGGAAAGGAATGAACCGAGAAAGATAAGAAAAGTGCTAAGAGCAAGAAATTACCTGGATTAAAGCCATTGCCAAACAGGGTGCCTCACAAATTACCTATGAATAGAAATCATAAATTAGAACTTGGACCAATAATATTGTTTCACAGAAGCTAACAAGGAATGGTTATCTGAATAGAAATTAAATGCATGGATTACTTATAATGAGAAGGGTAACATATCCTTGTTGGGTAATAGTTGGCTAAACCCTTCCAGTGGACATATTGCTTCTGAGCGAACGAAGGGTAAAAAGGGGAGCTATCTGCATACCAAGTTCAAGCCACCACTAAGCGAGTTGAGGAAAGAACTTTGTGTCATGGCCAACGCTAAATAGAAAAATAGGGGTTGGATCCATACCCAAATCTGTAGTAGGGTTATACCTATTAATAGTCAAAGGGATTTAACTCCAGGAGGAATAATGGTTACCATATCCAAGAGTAACCTGAGACATAGAGCAACCATAAACCAACCATCAACGCTTATACGTAATGCAGTAACTCGATATGGGAAAGTTAGAGGGAGAAGGTTAAAAGAGCGGAATTTACCTGAGAGGACAAGGGCATCGAGCAAGGATGTAAAGTAAGAGCTGAAACTGCCATGAAAACGTAGGAAGAAATCCAAGTATTTTCCTGTATGACCGCCAATAGGAAACCAAGCAAAGGAACCCAAATTGAAAAGATGATGCAAGGAGTTAGGGTTACGATTATTCAATCCAAGGAGATCTGTTGATCTCAAGTTAAGAGATCTACATGGTTGATTCCATTCGTTTCCCTCGAGAATCAGACTGGATAGGGAACATGAAGACCATGTGATAATAGCTGAGGTGGGTATCAATGATTGACCGAGATGAGAGGTGGTATGGGCCATGAGGGTGCGCATTAGCTCTTTATTATCTAGAAATTAATTCACTAGATGGTACGGGTCACCATTAGATGGTAAACATAGGGTTAATAAGTTGAATAACTATGGTGAAAACCATCAAATACGAGGGGTGTAAAAGGGACCAAGATATCGCTTAATATAAATGAAGTTCTAAGCTCGATTTAACATCAATTTATGATATGAGAAGTTAAGATGGTAGTATCAATATTGACCTTAATGTAGCTTGAAAAATTATATGAGTTATGATGGCTTTGTGACTAGTATATCTAAAAGTATTTCACTTATACTCTAGAAGAGAGTAGATATGAAAATTACTCCATCATTGTATATAAAAAAAAATTCACTAATGCTTGTGATGTGCATTTTCGAAATTCTTTAATGTATTCGATGAGGTATGGGTTAAAAAAACGAATACATTAACTATAAATTAAATGGCTCTCAAGGTGAGATATGTGGAGAGTGTACAAACACTCATACAAGCCCTTTTTTTTCCATTGAGTCAGATGAGCCTCAAATATATAGGCTTTCACACTAACGAGATGGTTTCAACCACTCCTTTGATATTAGGATATGAGGTCTAAGATTAGAGTCTCAAACCTATCATCATCATAACAACAATCTAAGTCTCCCTTTCTCCATTACTTCCAACACTTCCCTTTAATGGAGAAAGGGTACTAAACAATAACATACGCCTATTGGTCTGGTCTCAACTAGGTTTACAATTAAAACATATAAAACTTGGTAACAGAGATTTTCATTTTGGTCTTTTTGCTTGTGAGTCCATACTTTCATCTTGAGTTGACGCTTCATCTCCACTTTCCTCGCTATGAGGTAGTGATTTATCTTCACCTCATTTCTTCCCCAGTGATGGAACGCTTGACTTCTTATTCTCGCCCTTCTCAAAATTATCGCAGGCTCGATAGGAGAATTTTCCCCCTCACTATTTCTGGTGTCAACCATCTAAACATCAGCAATGATGTCATCGCAATTTAAATTCTCTCCAGCTTTATCTTCTTCTGCCATGTCTTTGCAATCAGTTTCATGTGGCTCGTCCAATTGATCTTCAACAATATGTTCCTATTTACATCCTTCCTGAAAAACAACTCGCGTGTCTTCAATCTTAGGATCTTGCATAACAGACTATGCCTCTTGATTTTCGTGGTCATCAATAGAACCACATTGTTTTTTTGAAATTTCTTCTGACTCGAACATACTACTCATGCTAATGCCTCCAAATGCCCACATGAGAAAATCATCATCATCAGAATCAAAAATATCTAAAAATATTGACATGTTGTTAAAGTCCAGCTTATCTCGCTTTATCTTGCTTCGAGATTCCTTTTCGACTCCACACAGTCCTTTAACGAGCTCCAACAACCCCGTTACCACGCAGGCGGGAAACTTCTCCCTTTGGCAGCTCCTCAACTATAGAACCTTGCAGACTGTGGCTTCTGTGCCACATCGATCTCAGTGCCCTCCGCTTTGGCGATGAGCAACAAAACGTCCTCTCACATGCTGGAAATGCTATCAATATCTAATTCTGATGTATGTAATTAGCAATTTTTGATAACATATTTCTAAAGATGGGTTCAAATCAGTAAGAATTTTCGCATTTTCATTGTGGCATATAGTAACTTAGAAGAAAATTTACCCAATTGGTTTTGGGATCTCCACAACCTACAACTTAAATTTCTGAAACAATTAAGTTTCCAAGACAAATCTACTAGATGATGCTAACAGCAATACCGGATCGTTGCTATCCAAATGCTCCCTCTGTGGCCTAAGAAAAAGGGTTGAACGCAGCTATTGTTGGTCAGTCACACCGTCTGTGGACTATTACATGAAGGGCTCCACCAACACAGCCTTCGAGCACAGATCCTCTAGCCGGTGTGCAACAGCGAGTCCACTCTAGCTCGATCCCACAGCAGCAAAGAGAAAATGTAAAAAAAAAAGATGCTGCGAGCAGACAACGACAACAACATACCACGCAGCAACATCTTCTTCGGTAGTTCCGGCCTCTTGCAACCTCTCAACAGTCCCCGCTTCTTTTACAGTGCCCTCCCGCCTTCTCGACAGTCCCAGCATGCGATTTGACAGCAAATTCAACCAGCTAATCGAATTGATCATACGTCTTTTTGGTAGCCATCTTTCTGCGTGAGGCAGGTCTCACCTCACCTACAACACCAGTGCTTAGCCACAGGAGATCTTCCTGCCAGGGCCTCTATCTGTAGTATGACTCCACGGCAGCCCCAACCTTATTGTAAGTCACGAGATCAACCTCCTGTGACCTCCTCCTCAACAGCAAAATCTGAAATCACAACTGCTTATTGATCACAGATCTGGCAGCTCAACAGGTTTAGTTTCGCAGTGATTAAGGAAGGTCGCATAAAATGAGCAGCGAAATTCGCAGAGATCTCCTTTGGCAATCCGGTAGTGATCCAAAGATGGATTCAATTCCATAGTGATTAAGGCCAAGGAGCAGGCCCAGGAGCAGCTTCAATGCTATTCAATCCACTAGATCCTCCAGGCTGTGGGAGCTACAATTCAACGCTGGTCTCCCTTCAGCAACTCAATCGCTTAATGTTGTGGCTTCTTTCTAGCACCAGGTCGACTCACCTTAGCTTCGATACCATGTTAAAAAACCGAATATATTACCTATAAACTAAATGGCTCTCTAGGTGAGAAACATGGAAAGTGTACAAACACTCATACAAGCCCCTTTTTTTCCATTGAGTCAGATGAGCCTCAAATATATAGGCTTTCACACACTGGATGGTTTCAACCACTGCCTAGATATTAGGATATGAGGTCTAAGATTAGAGTCTCAAACCTATCATCTTCATAACAACAATCTAAGTCTGGCTTTCTCCATTACTTCCAACAATATGTGAAAGAAGAAAAGAAACTTTCTATGTTAGTTTCTGCTGTATATTTAATCTACTGGTCCTTAAGTTTATCCATTAAGAAATATTGAATTATCTGTGTTGTATTGGAACAGATTCCGAAACAGTAAAATTATCTCTCTTTCATTGTAATAGATTTTGATAGAAGACTCATTCTAAAGACAAAGCTGAGTATTTTTAATGACCCTGCAAAAGAATGATATTAATTCGTCGCTCCTCATTACTATGGCACTTCTCTGTTACCACCCGAATTCATGGCAATTTTGAGATCAAACTAATAAAATTGAAAATTGCACCATTTTTGCTTCAGCGACGGCTTATGAAAGCTTCAAGGCCTAGGCCTCGGTGAAGTCAGTATTTTGAAAGTATTCTCCCGAATCTAAATTTAGAAAAAGAAGCTGACAATAACTACTAATAAGCATAAACATCCGCAAATTTTACAAAAATTGTAAAACATTTATCAACATTTTTAAAAAATATATAAAAGATAATAATAAAAGTATTATTAGAATAAATCAAATTTTAAAATAATAAATCAAATTTAAATTTTAAAATTTGGCTGATAATTTCATTAAATATTTTTTTCCAAAAAAATAATTTTAACACACCTTTTAATATTAACTCAAATTTTCTATATAAAACTCTTATAAATATTAACCTAAAAAAATTTCCGCTTATATTTCAATACCTAACAATTTCCAAAGAGACAACAGCAAAGGTGACAGCATTCACAAACAGGACCAGCATAAAGTATTGATTTACATAACATAAAGTATTGATTTACATAACAACAGTAACAATTAGATATACCATGACTCATAGAAGCACACAGGGGCCGAGATCCATTTTAAGTCAGGATTTATGTTAAGTGAATTTAGTGCTATCAGAATTTTAGTTACGTAAGCGAGATGTTATAATTACACGTTAATATTTTTGTTTGAGTCTGCAGATGTTAATATTTGTGTTATCGTTTGGGAAAGTGAATAAAACTATAATGAGAAGAAATTTGTTGTGAAATGTTAGGTGACATGGAGGTTGCAGCATAAAATATAAAATATGATATTGAATTTAATAAAAAAAATTATTTTATAAATGATGAGGTATGTGATAATATGGTATTTTTTAAAAAAAATTGTTAGATTTTTAAAGAATTTGTAGTGTGAAGGAAAAAAAGTATTATTTTGATGATGATGATGGTGGTGGTGGTTAACATCCATTAAGACCAAATTGGTTTATGAGACCTATAATTTTCTTAGTTCTTAATTGTTTGGCTTCTTGTCTTTCTTGGTGAGATTGGTGTTGTGGCTTTCCTTTTTTTTTTTCTGTACGATCTTCCAACTTCCTTTATCTTGCATCTCCTTCATCTTTTCTGGTTCTTGGGACATTGGTGTCTTAGCTTCGCGATCTGTTGTGTTCATCCTTTTGAGGATAGTCAGAGAAGAAGTTTGGTCTGGGAGATCTGCTTTGCTGTTAAATGAAGATTTATTTTGTGCGGTATTCGACTTTGCTCCTGCTCCTACTTCACTAATCTGGGTTTGTCGAGTTCTTTTTGTGCTCCTTCCTACCATGTAGATCTATGAGTTCTTTTTGTGATCCTTCCCACCATGTAGATCTAGCCAAAAGTTGCAGAAAAACCCAGATCAGTGAAGTAGGAGCAGGAGCAAGATCGAGGATGGTGGTGGAAACCCAAATCCCACCTCCATATAGACGGATGATACGATAAGGGAAAGAGGAAGACGCCCAGATCGGCGAACTATAGAAGACACCTAGATCGGCCGAGCAGGATCGAGGATGGTGGTGGAAACCCAAATCCCGCCTCCATATAGACGGATGATACGGTAAGGGAAAGAGGAAGACACCGAGATCGACGAACTGTGGATAAATGATGAGGTGTGTGATTTTTGTAAAAAAAAATGTTAGATTTTTAGAAAGGAATTTTGGGTGTTGAAGGATTAGATTATAGAAACTTTCATATTGAGTTTAATTAAAAAAATTATAATTTTATAAATGATTAGTATATTATAATATAGTATATTTTAAGAATTTTAGTTAAATTTGAAGAGAAGAATTTTTGTTGTTGAATGATTAGGTTATAGAAATTTTGTTAAAAAATCTTTTGTGGTGAAATGTTTATAGATTTATTTACTTAGTGGGAATTTTAATTTAGGGGTTTTTGTTTATTTTAAAGTAATTTATATACTTAAAATTTCAAAAAAAATGGATTTAGAAAAAAAAATAGGTTACTAAAGAAAACACTAAAAATATTGTTTATCTATGTTTTTTTTTAATTTATATATTTATTAATATAAATAAAAATATATAATTAAATACCTGTAATATTTAACAATACATTTAATCCTCTATCTTGCCATTCCTATGCACTAGCTTCTTTTAGTCAAAAACTAAAAACTATATTTAAAGCTTTACATCCTAATCCTTCCTTAAAAACAAAGATGATATCCAAAAATTGCATCAACCATCCAAATTGAAGTCATGGTAGTGTCCATTGTTCCTACATAATACTCCAATAGAGATTGAAAATTTAAAATATTTGATTTTAAGGTCATTGCTATATTTAGCTATATGTCCATTTTGGAACATCTAAATAATCAATGTTCGTCATTCTAGCACAACCTCATCACTGAAAGTCCATATGTGCATCTCTTATTTTCCCTATAAATGTGAGCCAAATCCTTCCTTAGAAACAAAGATGATATCCAAAAATTGCGTCAACCATCCAAATCGAAGTCATAGTAGTGTCCATTGTTCCTACATAATACCTCAATAGAGATTGAAAATTTAAAATATTTGATTCTAAGGTCATGGCTATATTTAGCCATATGTCCATTTTGGAACATCTAAATAATCCATGTTCGTCATTCTAGCACAACCTCATCACTGAAAGTCCATATGTGTGTCTCTTATTTTCCCTATAAATATGAGCCAAATTCTTCCTTAGAAAAAGATGATATCCAAAAATTGCATCAAGCATCCAAATTGAAGTCATGGTAGTGTCCATTGTTCCTACATAATACTCCAATAGGGATTGAAAATTTAAAATATTTGATTCTAAGGTGTTGAGAATGGGATCCCCCAAGGACCATTTTGGGGCTAAAAGCCCATGTTTTGGGTCAAATTTTGCAATAAAGTTGTAAAGTCTCTACTTTTGTGGTCACGGAGCGCGAAGGTGTCATGAGTCATAAATGGTTGTCTGCCCTTATTTTGTAAAGTGTAAAGTCGACTGTAAAGATCTACCTATGGTCCGCAGACTATGGGATTGTATAAAAAGAGCTAAGTAAGTAAGCTCTAAGTAGTGATAAGTCTTAAGCGATAAGGAGAGAGTCTTTAGAGAAGTCTAAGTTTTGGGTCTTAGCATAGGTAGAGGCTCTACAGTTGAGTGCGCAGAGGCCTAGGGTGGAAGTCCACAGCTGAGTGCGCGGACCCCTATAGCTCTGTGCGCAGGGCGAATAGAGTCTGTGATAGTCTGAAGATATCAATAAAGATAAGTATTCTACAAATTCTGTGTATCTAATTCTTGTTAATGCATCTGGTTATATTGCGTTTTGGGTCTAATATATAATGTTCATGTGATGCGCGAATGTATGTGACTGTATTAGTTAATCAAACACAAGTAAGAATATTTGTTTACGTGGCACTAACTGTGATCATTTAATAAGATAAGTCAGACACTTAATATAGCTTGGGAATCTGCACAATACGTTGTCCTAGCTGCATGAAAGTACCTAAACCGCAGGTTATGGCTGTGCGAAGGTCAACAGTGCCCCTTCGCGGAGGTACCGAAGGGCGTAATAAAGGGCTAGACTGACAGAGCCCTAGAACTTGGTGAGCTGAGCGAAAACATGAACAAAAGGTATAAACAGACATCATGACCATCTCAGGGTGCGAAAACTTGGTTCCAGCATCCCTCCATACTACTTTATGTGAGACTTCAATTCATGCTCTGCGGGCTGATGCCGAAAGGGCCAGTAGTGTAGGGATTTGTTTGGCTAACTAATGCTGAACTTGGGTTAGGCCCCACGTAACCAGTGAATGGTTCCATTGCCAGGACCAAAATTTGCATAAGAGATGTGTGATATTGTATCAATGCAATCCAACTAAGAAAGGGATCAAATACTATTTGGATAGGAAGATCCATGAATTCGCGGAGCAAGAGAACAAAAATCTGCGATTGATAAAGGAATAGTGTTAGGTCCCTATAATACTAGTGATGCCCCCATTACTATTGTAGTTGTATCCCTTATTAATATTGTTGTGCCCCTATTGTCCCCATATTGTTATCACTATGCCCCATAGAATCCCTCTATTGTTATTTTTGTGCCTTTATATTATTATTGTTAGGTCGGCTTGGTTATATTGTGACCCCTTAGGCTCCTATATATAGAAAGGAGGTTTAGTCATTTGTATCATCCAAGATTTGTTCATTTGTGTAATGTAAAGGAGGTTGCCCCCTCGAAAGGGCTGAATTCTAAGGCGTTCAACTATTCTATCTTTTTGTGAGTTGGTTTCATAACATTTGGTATCAGAGCTTTGAATTCTAGGGTTTTGCTGCTCCAAACGAGTCATCGTGGAATTTTCGCTATAACTTTTTTTCTACAACATTTTAGATGCTAAATAAAAACCCCATTTGGGATGAAAGCGTTATGAACCTCAGGTCCGAATTTCAGAGCGTTTTGCGCTATATTTGCGGAAATATGATCTGAGGAAGTTGGCCTTTTTGCGGACTCTCGAATTTCATTCCAAATAGGTGACTTGGGGAAAATTGTCATAACTTTTGTTTTGAGCATCATATTGAAATTTCGTAAGAGGCTACAGAAAGAGGACGGACGATAGTTTCCTGTGTATATTTTTTAGATACTAAGGTCAAAACAGTGACACGTGGAACTTCATACAAGTTCGCTTTGCTAGAAAGGTTTATAATCAAGTCATCTTGGGAGATTGTGCATAACTCTGCCTTGGAGAATCTAAATTTGATCAAACTAGTGGCATTCGAAAGAGGACATAGAATGCTACTGCAAGTCACAATTTCAGAACCATATGATCCGAAATTACAGAGATACATCAGATTCAATATTGAGCTCCTACAAAGTGAAAAAAGGTGTGTAGTTTTTTTTAATTTTGCATAAACTTGGTTTGAAAAATTAGTTTGAAGGAATTCAAAGGGCATAGTAAAGCATTATTATCGGTAATTGATGCCATGATGAAAGAAAATGAAAACACCTAGTAAGCAACCTGAAAGCTCTAGCATGACTCATGAAGAGGAGGAAGAAATGCAACATGATATATCAAAATTACGAGACTAAGTGCAACAAATGTCACTCGCAAAAAAAGTACCAGAATCCAAGATGGATGGTTTTGAAGAAAGATGTAGAAGCTAAGATGTATGGCATGGAAGCTAGGATGGATGGCATGGATGATAATATGGAAGAATTGAAGATAAATTTGAATGAGTTGCTACAAGAAATGGTCACTAATGGTGAAATGGTAGTAAAGGAAACTCATGATGAGAACAAAAGAAATGTTAATCATGATTTCATAGACTCTAATGTTCGATCTAAGACCCACTATATTCCAAAAATCTATATAAGGAAGTTTGATGGCAAGGATCCCGCAACATGGATACTACAAATGGAGCAATTTTTCGATCTCAATAATGTGCAAAACACACAAAAGGTACATATTGGAACTTTATATTTGGAACCAAATCAGTTTGTATGGTATCAATGGCTTTGCTCTCATAAACAAATTGTCACTTGGGCAATTTTTACGGAAGAAATGACAGCACATTATGAGGATACAAAAAGCAACACTTTTTTTAGCCAATTGATAAGTCTCAAACAAAAGGGTTGAATGATGGAGCACATTGAGGTGTTCCAAAAATTGAACATAAGGGTAAAAAATATTCCAAAGGAGCATAGGATTGATGTGTTCATAGGGACTTTAAAGGAAAATATCAAACATGATGTTCGCCTTTGGGAACCTGAATCATTGGAGAAGGCATTCAGGTTAGAAAGAAAAATGGAAAGCAAAATTATGGCAGCCAGGAAGCCTACCACTCACAACTATAAATATGGAAGTGTTGTTGTCCCTAGCCTTCCACAACCTATAACGTTGACACCACAAAAATTGGAAGAAAAAAGAGCAAAAGGGCTTTGTTACAGTTGTGATAGCAAATACACTAAAGGTCATAAGTGTGCTAAGAAGAAATTATTCTACATAGATTGTGAAGAGGAAGAAGAAAAGGAACAAGAAAGGTCAAAAGAAGAGGATATACTCTAGGAAAAAATCCTAGATAAAGAAGAAATGAAACCGACCATATCTTGTAATGCATTGGCTGGAATTACCACTCCTCAAACCATCAAGATAGAAGGACATATCAAGAAGAAAAAGGTAATAGTGTTGATTGATTCAGGAAGTACCCACAATTTTATTCATTGTAAGATAGCAAAACAATTGAATTGCTTCCTATATCCAGCACCAGAGTGTCAAGTGATGGTTGCAAGTGGAGGAATGATAAATTGCTCTAGAAAGTGTCATAATATCAAGCTATCCATGGGAGAATATGTATTGAATAACCCAATGCTTTCCATTCCAATGGGAGGTGCTGATGTTGTACTAGGAGTTCAATGGCTACAATCCTTGGTTACAATAGCTTTTAACTTTCAATAACTTTTCATGAAATTTTATGCAGAAGGAAAGGAAGTTGAATTACGGGGTATTGCAGGGAAACCGGGAAAGATAATTAGCTCTAATGGTATGACAAATCTTCTAAAAAAGGAAGAACAAGGTGTAATTGCACAATTATGTTCAGTAGATGTTTCCACATTGAAATCATCTATTTCTCTAGATCTCCAAAAAGTCTTGGACAATCATTCCAAGGTATTTGAGACTCCCAAAGGTCTCCCACCTATTCGTGATCATGATCATGCTATTAATTTGATTCTAGGAAGTGTTCCTCCAAACATCAAGCCGTATAGATATCCCTATTCCCAAAAGAGTGAAATTGAACGTAAGGTTGCAGAAATGCTAGAGGTTGGTATAATTCAACCTAGCCAAAGTTCTTTCTCTGCTCCAGTAGTATTAGTGCACAAGAAGGATGGATCATGGTGCATCTGTTCAGATTATAGGGAGCTCAAGAAGCTCACTATTAAAGATAAGTTTCCCATTCCTGTCATTAACGAATTATTGGATTAATTGCATGGATCAATTTACTTCACCAAGTTGGATCTTCGTTCAGGATATCATCAAAGCAGAATGAAGACTGAAGACATTCCGAAAATAGCATTTAAAACTCATGAGGGTCACTATGAATTTTTGGTCATGCCTTTTGGCCTTACCAATGCACCTTATACATTTCAAGGTTTGATGAATTCCATTTTCAAACCCTTCCTTAGAAAATTTGTGTTAGTATTTTTTGATGATATACTAATCTACAACAAGTTTTGGAAGGATCATGTTGAACGTGTTGACAGGGTGCTACAACTATTGGAGGAAAAACGATTATATGCAAAAAGATCCAAATGTTTCTTTGGAGTACAAGAGGTGGAATATCTGGGTCATATTGTATCTCATGAAGGAGTTAAGGTAGACCCTAGAAAAATTAAAGCCACTAAGGAATGGAAAATCCCCACATCCATAAAACATTTGTGAGGATTTCTCGGGTTGACAGAGTATTATTGCAATTTTGTTAAGAATTATGGGAAAATAGCAGCACCTCTAACAACATTATTGAAGAAAGATGCATTTTCATGCACTCCAGAAGCAACAAAGGCCTTTGAACATCTTAAAGAGGCAATGTGCCAAGCACAAGTCTTATCTACACCAGACTTCACAAAAACCTTTATTATGGAATGTGATGTTTCAGGAAATGGAATTGGTGTTGTTTTAATGCAAGATGAAAGACCCATTGCTTTCGAAAGTCATCCAATCAAGGGAAAGTATTTACACAAAGCTATTTATGAGAAGGAAATGTTGGCAATACTACATGCACTTAAGAAATGATGACCCTACCTAATGGGAAGAAACTTCAAGGTAAAAATGGATCATGATAGCCTTAAATAATTTTTAGAACAAAGATTATCCTCTGAAGAACAACAAAAATGGGTCACAAAGATGTTGGGTTATGACTTTGAAATTATCTACAAAAAAGGGAAGCAAAATGTTGTGGCAGATGCACTCTCAAGAAAAGTTGAGGATGTGGAAGCATTGTTGTTCGCCATTTCTATTATCCAACCAGATTAGGTAAACAAAGCAAGGGAGGAATGGAAGAATGATGAAGAAGTGTGTGCACTTATTCAAAAGTTACAATAAGATTCCAATAAATTTGATACATTTAGCTGGAAAAATGATTCGTTATGGTACAATGATCGCTTATACCTCTCTAAGAATTCTCAACTCAAACAAAATATTATTCTAGAATTGCACGCTTCTCCCTTAGGAGGGCACTTAGGATTTTAAAAAACTTACCACAGGGTTAAGAAGGAATTTTTTTGGGATGTCCTTAAATCAGATATTCAAAAGTTTGTGACGAAATGTTTGGTTTGCCAACAAAATAAAGCTGAAAAAATTAAGACACCAGGTCTATTACAAGCTTTATCCATTGCAATCCAACATTGGGAGGAGGTTTCAATGGATTTTATCACAGGTTTACCCAAGTCTGAGGGAAATAGTGTCATCAAGGTGGTAGTTGACAGACTTACCAAGTATGCACACTTTTGTGCATTATCACACCCATTTAAAGCCAATACAGTTTCTACTGCATTTATGGAAACAATTCAAAAGCTACATGGAAATCCAAAGATTATTATAAGTGACAGAGATCCCATTTTTACTGGAAATTTTTAGACAGAATTATTTTCTTGTCTTGGTACTCAGTTAGCTCATAGCTCATCTTATCATCCTCAATCTGATGGGCAAACTGAAATAGTAAACAAATGTTTGGAATGATATCTTCGTTGCTTTGTGTTTGATAAACAGACGCAATGGGTCAAATGGTTGCCTCTGGCTGAATGGTGTTATAACACTTCCTTCCATACTGCAACAAAAATGACCCCATTTATGGCACTTTATGGATATCAGCCACCATCCATCACATCATATTTAAGAGAAAATTCTAAGGTTCAAGCAGTGGAACATCGCATCGAGCATCAACAACAAGTTCTCCAACTCTTAAAGGATAACCTCATGTTGGCACATAATAGAATGAAATAACAAGCAGATCAACATCACACTGAAAGAAGTTTTGATGTAGGTGACTGGGTATTCCTACGGCTACAACCATATAAACAAATGTCCCTCAAGCAAGCTAAGAAGGATAATAAATTATCACCAAAGTATTATGGTTCGTACAAGGTGTTACAAAAGATTGGTACTATGGCATATAAATTGGAGCTTCCTGCAGCTTCTCGAGTGCACCCAGTTTTCCATGTTTCATGTTTAAAGAAGGTTATAGGCGACAAGCTCCCAGTTCAAAGAATATTGCCAGAACTTGACAAGGAAGGAAAAATTAGATTGCAACCAGAAGCAATCATAGAAACAAGAACTCGACATCTACGAAATCGATCCATTTCGGAGTATCTCATCAAGTGGAAGAACTTATCCACTGAAGATTCCACATGGGAGGATGGGAATTTTATACAAAAGCATCCAGAACTACTCAAGCGTTGAGGACAACACTTTTTTGAATGAGAGGGGCATGTTAGGTCCCTATAATACTAGTGATGCCCCCATTACTATTGTAGTTGTATCCCTTATTAATATTGTTGTGCCCCTGTTGTCCCCATATTGTTATTACTGTGCCCCATAGAATCCCTCTATTGTTATTTTTGTGCCTTTATATTGTTATTGTTAGGTCGGCTTAGTTATATTGTGACCCCTTAGACTCCTATATATAGAAAGGAGGTTTTGTCATTTGTATCATCCAAGAATTGTTCATTTGTGTAATGTAAAGGAGGTTGCCCCCTCGAAGAGGCTGAATTCTAAGGCGTTCAACTATATTTTCTATCTTTTTGTGAGTTGGATTCATAACAAACAGTGGCTGGATAGATACCTGTATACAGAAATTCACGAGATCTTTTTATGTTCCTTTCTGGTTGAGCTATACGAGTGGATTGCGAAGCTAGCAGATAGCCAAGGAAGGTGGATACTTGACAGTCCTATCGTCTGGACCCCAGAGTTAGTACAGATACTGGAAGCCTTTGAGGATAAGATTGCCCGCGCTGTTGATCATTGGCTCGATCACATCAAAGGAGGATTTGTGACTGAATTCGTGGTCGATACTTCAGTTAACTACAACAAGGCGGAGTGACACTTTTTCAAAGGTCCGCAAGGTAAGTACTCCAAGTATTTGAATACCTGGATTAAGATGTTATTGTGCAAAAAACAGATTATGTAGCTACCTCGATGTTCGGAGCTACACGAAGTTGAATGACTTACAAGAACGAAAGGAGAAAGGGTCCTGAATATAGTCCATTGGTTTCACCTCCACTGGGTGACGAATAGGGAGTAGCGCAGGCTGCTCTGTGAAGTGCAATTCAATTAATAAGACAAGGATTCTCGCGACTTCCATCTCCACCCACACCACCTCCAACATCACCACCATCACCTGCGACTTCACCCATACCACCACCACCTCCACCACAGTTCAGCATGACAAATTCAGTGAAGCTGCCTTTGTTTAAAGGCTTAGGAAATGAGGACCCGGACCAGTTTTGGTTTGTTGTGAAAGTTGTGTGGGAAGCTCATGGCACTACAGATGATCACATGAAGAAGGCAACACTGGTTAGTGCTCAACAGGATTTCACATTAACCTGGTACATTAAGTACTCTAATGATAACCCAAACGCTGGAGTGGTAGACATCCAGACTGCGCTGAATAAAGAATTTAGTAGGACTAAATCTGAAGCACAATTGATTGTGGGGTTCAAGGAAATCACGATGAAACTAGGACAAACACCTTGGGAATTGGATCAGAGGTTGAAATGTAAAATCCATGAAGCTAATATCAACTTAACAGATGGACAACATCGCGAGTGGTTTGTGGATTTTGTCTTGCCACACCTAAGGGTTGCGTTGTCACAACAGAAGATTACAACTCAGGCAGAGGCCTTGGAGATTGCAATGAGACTGCATGAAACACAAATGCAAGATCTGAATCTAGGGGTTAAGCAGATCCACGTGTAGTTGCAAAATCTTTGCATTGAAATGCAAAGTTTGAAGCAGGATAGGACAATTTGATCGGAGGTGCGCGAAGAAGTATGGTGCCTGAAATGTAAAGGTCAGGGGCATGACAAGGACCATTGCTCAGTCTTTGCGAATGATATTGCAAGAGGAGACCGATGCCTTTAAGGCCGAAAGTTCAAGTAGGACCAAGCGTAGCGTCTGTGTTGTGGTGCACTATATGTCATGTAGTAGGAAAACATATGACAGATAACTGTCATTTGCTACAGAAGTTTGTACCAACATCGCAGCAATTGTTCTGCAACTTCTGTAAGTCAGTAGGGCATGATAAGTGCAACCACAAAAGTTATGAATTGATGATGGACAAAACATCTACCAATAGGGTTCAGGCAGAAACACGCCCCCCTTACCAGAGCGCAAGGATGGCGCGAACATGATTTCACTTGCTTTTTCTCCTAATTTCCATTTTTTTCATAAATAAATGAACCATAATTCCATTTTTACTTTCCAAAGCCTTATCCATTTCCTTTTCCAATTTGCTTAGCCATAAGAAATCACTAGGATTCTTAAGAACATTCAGCTTGGAATAAGTGTCCCATCATCTGTGGTTATTATTTTGCCTTTATTTACTTTTATTACATTGAATTTCACCAGGGTTATTACAAAACCTCTAGGTGGGGAATGCAAAGACCTGCTAGTGAATAGGAAGGGCAGGTCTGATTGAATGTGGTTAAGGTGTGGAACGAGTGATTAAAGTCACATTCAAGCAGAAGGTTTAGTATTGAAAGAACTTTACCTAATATGAATATAGTCATAGAATGGTTAGAGAAAAGGAAAGTAAGGAAGGGATCTCCTGTAAGCCTCCTTTTCCCCATCACAAAGTGATAGGTGTTGGTTACCATAAGAGTAGAACTTTCATTGGAAGCAAGATTTCTGTTGTAAAATTAAATTGAAAGCACAAGGCAACCAAACATTTATGAAATCAGGAATTTAGGACCTGAGATCAGCTCAGAAAAGAAAACTGGAACCAGACATTTTTACGGATTTAACTTATTCGCTCCGTGGAGTTAAGGAACAATATATAGAAGTGTATTAATTTCCTTACGTACTTAAAGGGAAGTCGATAATTAATATAGAAACATTAATTTATAAATCACCCAAGAAACAACATATTTAACTGGAGAACATTAGCTAATCATTAATTATTTAACCAAAGCACTTGTGTAATAATTTTCTCACATTATTGTAATTCTTTTGAGGAAACAAAAAATATGAACTGAAACAATTTCGAGATCCCCAGAAGATAAGGAAGACTCGGATTCTAAAGGTCTAAATGAAGTTGGTTAGTCAAGAATACTCTGTGTGTTCTATGCAAGCTTCTAGTAAGTTAAAAAATGTAAATATCATGTAATAGTAAAAAAATATAATTAACAATCAGAAACCATAAGGGGATCGGGAGCCATTAAACTAGGTAGATTCTTAAGAATACAATAGAATTGAATAATGTGAGAAATACATACATACGAGTATAACTAAAGTTCCTTTCTTGTAAATGAGAACTTCAATAACATCATAGATACATGTATATGAAGACAACAAAGGGGAACAATTTGGGGGATATGTATATATTCTTAGCCACAAAACACTAAGAGAAACCAAGAACCTTAATAACAAGCATGGACATCTTCATTAGTATTTCATGGTACTGGCATTAAATGAAAAATTGTAGGTAGATATATATAACCTAGGATATTGTATGTTGGTTAACTATTAGATAATGAAGGAACCCAAAATAAGGGAAATGACATTAGACCCCTCATATAACATTGAATAGTTCGTGTAACTAGAAGAATTAGAAAAGCACTGTAAAAATATAATATTAAGGAGCAGGAATAAACTATAGCAATGTGACAATTTGGAAACTAGATACTGAGCAAAAACAACACTGATTTGCAAATTCCAAAAGGAGAGATAATATCCAAAATTTGTGGTATTTCATGTAATTGAAAAGTGGAGGAAGAGAAACATTGTATTCACAATTTAATCGACAATTACAAGATCAAATATAATAATTCGAGGGCATGCGAGTTACAGTAAGGGAGTAAAAAATTTCACCCCTCTTAAACTTGTTATAATATCTCTTTGTCATAGTTTACTTTTTGCACCATCAATAAATACAACACCTTTAGTGAAAAAGCGTCACCTGGGTAAGATTATGGAGGCTCACAGGGGTAGTTTCCCTGGCCAAAGATGGAGTTACAGAGTGAACAAGGTCCTGCATAAAAACAAATCTAGACATCCATAGATACCTAGCAAGCAATGCAAAAAGTACCCACCCATAATAGCGTGGAGGGCTTGTGAGAAAAAGTTGTTCCGAATTCCAACTGTAACCAAAATATAGGGAAAATGCACCATAGCTAAATACCTACCATTGAATGAAGTAAATAAGGAATTAGGACATAGGCTATAGTAAAATTTAGAAAGGAATGAACCGAGAAAGATAAGAAAAGTGCTAAGAGCAAGAAATTACCTGTATTAAAGCCATTGCCAAACAGGGTGCCTCACAAATTACCTATGAATAGAAATCATAAATTAGAACTTGAACCAAAAATATTGTTTCACAAAAGCTAACAAGGAATGGTTATCTAAACAGAAATTAAATGCAGGGATTAGTGATAACAAGAATGGTAACATATCCTTATTGGGTAATAGTTGGCTAAACCCTTCCGTCGCGACATATTGCTTCTGAGCGAATGAAGGGTAAAAAGGGGAGCCATCTGCATACCAAGTTCAAGCCACCACCGAGCGAGTTGAGTAAAGAGCTTTGTGTCATGGCCAACACTAAAGAGAAAAACAGGGGTTGGATCCATACCCCAAATCTGCAGCAGGGTTATACCTGTTAATAGTCAGAGGGCTTTAACGCCAGGAGGAATAATGGTTACCATATCCAAGAGTAAGCTACGACATAGAGCAACCATAAACCAACCATCAACGCTTATATGTAATGCAGTAACTCAATATGGGCAAGTTAGAGGGAGAAGGTTAAAAGAGCGGAATTTACCTGAGACAACAAGGGCATCGAGCAGGGATGCATAGCAAGCGCTGAAACTGCCATGAAAACATAGGAAGAAATCCAGGTATTTTCCTATGTGATTGCCAATAGGAAACCAAGAAAATGAACCCAAATCGAAAAGTTGATGCAAGGAGTTAGGGTTAGGATTATTCAATCCAAGGAGAGCCGTTGATCTCAAGTTAAGAGATCTACATGGTTGATTCCATTTGTTGCCCTCGAGAATCATACTGGATAGGGAACATGAAGACCATGTGATAATAGCAGAGGTGGGTATCAATGATCGACCGAGATGAGAGGTGGTAAGGGCCACAGGGGTGTGCATTAGCTCTTTATTATCCAGAACTTAATTCACTAGATGGTATGGGTCACCATTAGATGGTAAACATAGGGTTAATAAGTTGAATAACTATGGTGACAACCATTGAATACGAGGGGTGTAAAAGGGACCAAGATATCACTTAATATAAATGAAGTTCTAAGCTCGCTTTAACATAAATTTATGATCTGAGAAGTTAAGATGGTAGTATCAATATTGACCTTAATGTAGCTTGAAAAAATATATGAGTTATGGTGGCATTATGACTAGTAAATCTAAAAGTATTTCACTTGCACTCCAGGAGAGAGTAGATATGAGAATTACTCGATCATTGTATAAAAAAAAAAAATTCACTAGTGCTTGTGATATGCATTTTCAAAATTCTTTAATGTATTCGATGAGGTATGTGTTAAAAAACCGAATATATTAACTATAAATTAAATGGCTCTCAAGGTGAGATACCTGCAGAGTGTACAAATACTCATACAAGCCCCTTTTTTGCCATTGAGTCAGATGAGCCTCAAATATATAGGCTTTCACACTAATGGGATGGTTTCAACCACTCCCTAGATATTGGGATATGAGGTCTAAGATTACAGTCTCAAACCTATCATCATCATAACAACAATCGAAGTCTTGCTTTCTCCATTACTTCCAACACTCCCATTTAATGTAGAAAGGGTACTGAACAATAACATATGCATGCTGGTCTAGTCTCATCTTGGCTTACAATTAAAACATGAAAAACTTGGTAATAGAGATTTTCATTTTTGTCTTTTTGCTTGTGAGTCCATACTTTCATATTGATTCGAGGCTTCATCTTCACTTTCCTTGCCATGAGGTAGTGATGTATCTTCACCTCATTTCTTCCCCAGTGATTGAAAGCTTGAATACTTATTCTCGCCCTTCTCAAAATTATGGCAGGCTCGATAGGATAATTTTCCCCCTCACTATTTTCGATGTCAACCATCTGAACGTTAGTAATGATGTCATCACAATTTAAATTCTCTCCAGCTTTGTCTTCTTCTGCCATGTCTTTGCAATCAGTTTCATGTGGCTCGTTCAATTGATCTTCAACAATATGTTCCTCTTTACATCCTTCCTGAAAAACAACTTGTGAGTCTTCAATATTAGGATCTTACACAATAGGTTGTGCCTCTTGATTCTCATGGTCATCAACAAAATCACATTGTTTTTCGAAAATTTCTTCTGACTCGAACATACTACTCATGCTAATGCCTCCAAATGCCCAGATGAGAAAATCGTCATCATCAAAACAAAAAATATCTAAAAATATAAACATGTTGTTAAAGTTCGACTTATCTCGCTTTATCTTGCTTCAAGATTTCTTTTCGACTGCACATGGTCCTCTAACGAGCTCCAAGAACCCCATTACCATGCAAGCGGGAAACTTCTCCGTTTGGAAGCTCTTCAACTGTAGAACCTTGTAGACTGTGGCTTCTGTGCCACATAGTCTCAGTGCCCTCGTCTTTGGCGACGAGCAACAAAAAAACCTCTCACAAGCTGGAAACACTATCAATATATAGTTTTGACGTATGTAATTAGCAATTTTTGATAACACATATTTTTGAAGATGGGTTCAAATCAGTAATAACTTTCGCATTTTCATTGTAGCATATAATAACTTTGAAGAAAATTTACCCTATTGGTTTTGGGATTTCCACAACCTGCAACTTAAGTTTCTGAAACAATTAAATTTCCAAGATAAATCTGCTAGATGACGCTGACAGCAATATTGGATTGTTCCTATCCAATTGCTCCCTTCGCGGCCTAAGAAAAATGGTTGAACATAGCTATTGTTGGTTAGTCGCACCGTTTATGGATTGTTACATGCAAGGCTCCACCAAAACGGACTTTGAGCATAGATCCTCAGCAGCAGATCCTCTGGCCAACTCATAATAGCGAGTCCACTCCGGCACGATCCCGCAGCAACAAAGAGAAATTGAAAAAAAAAAAATATGATGTGAGCAGATAATGACAAAAACATACCAAGCAACGACATCTTCTTCAATAGTTCCGACATCCTGTGGCCTCTCAACAATCCCAACCTCTTTTACAGTGCCCTTCGGCCTTCTCGACATTCCCGGCATGCGATCTAGCAGCGAATTCGGCCAATAGATCGAATCAATCATACATCTTCCCAGTAGCTATTTTTCTACGTGAGGAAGATCTCACCTCACCTACAACACCAGTACTTAGCCACGGGCAATCTTCCTGCCACACGCATCTATCTGCAGCATGCCTCCACAGAAGTCCCGGCCTAATTGTAAGTCACGAGATCAGCCTCTTGCGACCTCCTCCTCAATAGAAACATCTGAAACCGCAGCTAATTATCAATCGCATATCTGGCAGCGCAACAGGTTTAGTTAGGCAGCGATTAATGAAGGTCATGCAAACCGAGCAGCGAAATTCAAAGAGATCTCCTTTGGCAATCCGGTAGCAATCCAAAGACAGATACAATTTTGCAGTGATTAAGGCCAAGGAGCAGGCCTAGGAGCAGCTTCAACGCTGTTCGATCCACTAGATCCTCCGGGTTGTGAGAGCTACGATTCAACACTAATTCCCTTCAATGCTAGTCTCGCTTCACCAGCTTGATCGCTTAATGTTGTGGCCTCCTTCTAGCACCAGGCCGACTCACCTCAGCTCCAATACCATGTTAAAAAAATGAATATATTAACTATAAACTAAATGGCTCTCTAGGTGAGATACATGGAGAGTGTATAAACACTCATACAAGCCCCTTTTTTTCCATTGAGTTAGATGAGCCTCAAATATATAGGCTTCCACACACTGGATGGTTTCAACCACTCCCTAGATATTAGGATATGAGGTCTAAGATTAGAGTCTCAAACCTATCATCATCATAACAACAATCTAAGTCTATCTTTCTCCATTACTTCCAACAGTATGTGAAAGAAGAAAAGAAACGTTCTATGTCAAGTTTTGCTGTATATTTAATCTATTGGTCCTTATGTTTATCCATTAAAAAGTATTGAATTATTTGTGTTGTATTGGAACAGATTCTGAAACAGTAAAATTATTTCTCTTTCATTGTAACAGATTTTGATAGAAGACTGATGCTAAAGACAAAGCCGAGTGTTTTTAATGACCCTGCAAAAGAATGATATTAATTTGTCACTCTTCGTTACTATGGTGCTTCTCTGTTACCATCCAAATTCATGGGAATTTTGAGATCAAACTAATAAAATTGAAAACTGCGAGATCCATTTTAAGTTAGGATTTATGTTAAGTGAATTTAGCGCTATCAGAATTTTAGTTACGTAAGCGAGATGTTATAATTACATGTTAATATTTTTGTTTGCGTCTGCAGATGTTAATATTTGTGTTAGCGTTTGGGAAAGTGAATAAGACTATAAGGAGAAGAAATTTGTTGTGAAATGTTAGGTGACATGGAGTTTGGAGCATAAAATATAAAATATGATATTGAATTTAATAAAAAAATATTATTTTATAAATGATTAGGCATCTGACAATATAATATTTTTGTAAAAAAATTCTTTAGATTTTTAGAGAAGAATGTATAGTGTTAAGGAAAAAATATTATTTTGATGATGATGGTGGTGGTGGTTAACGTTCACCAAGTTGGTCTATCGGACCTATAATTTTCTTAGTTCCTAATTGTGTGGCTTCTCGTTTTTCTTGGCGAGATTGGTGCTGTAGCTTTTGTTTTTTTCTCTACGGTCTTCCAACTTCCTTTATCTTGCATCTCCTTCATTTCTTCTTGTTCTTGGGACATTGGTGTCTTAGCGTCACGATCTCCTTTTGAGGATTGTCGAAGAAGAAGTTTGGTCTTGGAGATCTACTTTGCTGTTAAATGAAGATTTATTTTGTGTGGTATTCGAATCCTCATACTGTTGATGCTTGAGGGGTTGTCGAGTTCACTTTGCTGTTGGGCGGGACTTTCCCCCTGCTTGTCTTGAGAGTTGTTTCTTTCTTGCCCGATTTCTTGCGATTAAGAGTTTTCTGGACAGTATTCTTCCTTGACGACAGTGTAATGTTCTTTTTGTGCTCCTTTCCACCATGCAGATTTGTGGTTTCTTTTTGTGCTCCTTCCCACCATGTTGATCTAGCCAAAAGTTGCAGACAAAACCAGATCAGCAAAGTAGGAGCAGGAGTAGGATCGAGGATGGTGGTGGAAACCCAAATCCCGCCTCCACATAGATGGATGATACGGTAAGGGAAAGAGGAAGACGCCCAGATCGACAAACTGTAGAAGACACCCAGATCGGCCGAGCAGGATTGACAATGGTGGTGGAAACCCAAATCCCACCTCCATACAAACGGATGATACGGTAAGGGAAAGAGGAAGACGCCGAGATCGGCAAACTGTAGATAAATGATCACGTATGTGATTTTTGTTGAAAAAATTGTTAGATTTTTAGAAAGGAATTTTGGGTGTTGAAGGATTAGATTATAGAAACTCTCATATTGAGTTTAATTAAAAAATTATAATTTTATAAATGCTTAGTATACTATAATATATATTTTATATTTTATAACGTGAAGAGAAGAATTTTTGTTGTTGAAGGATTAGGTTATAGAAATTTTGTTAAAAAATCTTTTGTGGTGAAATGTTTATAGATTTATTTACTTAATGGGAATTTTATTTTTAGGGGTTTTTGTTTATTTTAAAGTAATTTATATACTTAAAATTTCAAAAAAAATGGATATAGAAAAAAAATAGGTTACTAAAGAAAACACTAAAAATAATTGTTTATCTATCTTTTTTTTTTTAAATTTATATATTTATTAATATAAATAAAAATATATCATTAAATACCTATAATATTTAACAATAGATTTAATCGTCTACCTTGCCATTCTTTTGCACTAGCTTCCTTTAGTCAAAAACTAAAAACTATATTTAAAGCTTTACATCCTAATCCTTCCTTAAAAACAAAGATGATATCCAAAAATTGCATCAACCATCTAAATTGAAGTCATGGTAGTGTCCATTGTTCCTACATAATACTCCAATAGAGATTGAAAATTTAAAATATTTGATTATAAGGTCATCGCTATATTTAGCTATATGTCCATTTTGGAACATCTAAATAATCAATGTTCGTCATTCTAGCACAACCTCATCACTGAAAGTCCATATGTGCATCTCTTATTTTCCCTATAAATGTGAGCCAAATCCTTCCTTAGAAACAAAGATGATATCCAAAAATTGCAACAACCATCCTAATTGAAGTCATGGTAGTGTCCATTGTTCCTACATAATCCTACATAATACTCCAATAGAGATTGAATATTAAAATATTTGATTCTAAAGTCATGACTATATTTAGCTATATGTCCATTTTGGAACATCTAAATAATCCATGTTCGTCATTCTAGCACAACCTCATCACTGAAAGTCCATATGTGTGTCTCTTATTTTCTCTATAAATGTGAGCTAAATCCTTCCTTAAAAAAAGATGATATCCAAAAATTTCATCAACCATCCAAATTGAAGTCATGGTAATGTCCATTGTTCCTACGTAATACTCCAATAGAGATTGAAAATTTAAAATATTTGATTCTAAGGTGTTGGGAATAGGATCCCCCAAGGACAGTTTTGGGGCTAAAAGCCCATGTTTTGGATCAAATTTTGTAATAAAGTTGTAAAGTCTCTGCATTTTGTGGCCGCGTAGCGCGTAGGTGTGATAAGTCATAAAGGGTTGTCCACCCTTATTTTCTAAAGTGTAAAGTCAGCTGTAAAGATCTACCCATGGTTGGTGGACTATGGGATTGTAAAAAAAGAGCTAAGTAAGTAAGCTCTAAGTAGTGATAAGTCTTTAGCGAGAAGGAGGAAGTCTTTAGAGAAGTCTAAGTTTTGGGTCTTAGCATGGGTAGAGGCTCTGCAGTTGAGTGTGCAGAGGCTTAGGGTGGAAGTCCACAGCTGAGTGCACAGACCCCTGCAGCTGTGTGCGCAGGGCAAATAGAGTTTGTAATACTTTGAAGATATCAATAAAGATAAGTATTCTACAAATTTTGTCTATCTAATTCTTGTTAATTCATCTGGTTATATTGTGTTTTGGGTCTAATATATAATGTTCATGTGATGCGCGAATGTATGTGACTGTATTAGTTAATCAAACACAAGTAAGAATATTTGTTTACACGACGCTAACTGTGATCGTTTAATAAGATAAGCTAGACACTTAAGATAACTTGGGAATATGCACAATACGTTGTCCTAGCAGCGCGAAAGTACCTGAATCGCAGGTTATGGCTGCGCGAAGGTCAATAATGCCCCTTCGCGGAGGTACTGAAGGCAGAATAAAGGGCTAGATAGACAAAGCCCTAGAACCTGTTGACCTACGCGAAAACAGGAAAAAAATGTATAAACCGACATCACGACCGTCTTAGGGTGCGAAAACTTGGTTCCAACATCCCCCCATACTGCTTTGGATGAGACTTCGGTCTGCGTTGTGCGTGCTGATGCCGAAAGGGCCAGTAGTGTAGGGATTTTTTTGGCTAACTAACGCTGAACCTAGGTCAGGCCCCACGCAACTAGCAAATGGTTCCATTGTCGAGACCAGCATTTGCATAAGAGATGTGTGATGTCGTATCACTAGAATCCAACTAAGAAAGGGATCAAAGACTAGTTGGATAGGAAGATCCATGAATTCGCGGCGCAAGAGAACAAAAATCCGCAATTGACAAAGGAACAGTGGCTAGACAGGTACCTGTATAGAGAAATTCATGAGATCTTTTTTTTTTCTTTTCCAGTTGAGATATACGAGTGGATTGCAAAACTAGTGGATAGCCAAGGATAAGATCGCCCACGTTGTCGATCATTAGCTCGATCACATCATAGGAGGATTTGTGACTGAATTCATGGTCGATGCCTCAGTTAGCTACGAGGTGGAGCGACGCTTTTTCAAAGGTCCGCAAGGTAAGTACTCGAAGTCTTTGAATACCTGTATTAAGATGTTATTGTGCAAAAACTGGGTTATGCAACTACCTTGATGTTCGGAGCTACGCGAAGTGGAAAGACTTACAAGAACAAAGGGAGAAAGGGTCTTGAATATAGTCCATTGGTTTCACCTCCGCTAGGTGATGAATAGGGAGTAGCACAAGCTGCTCCGCGAAGTGTAATTCAATTAATAAGACAAGGATTCCCACGACTACCACCTCCACCCACACCACCTCCAACTTCACCACCATCACCTGTGACTTCACCCATACCACCACCACCTCCACCGTAGTTCAGCATGACAAATTCAGTGAAGCTGCCTTTGTTTAAAGGCTTGGGAAATGAGGACCCGGACTAGTTTTGGTTTGTTGTGAAAGTTGTGTGGGAATCTCAGGGCGCTATAGATGATCACTTGAAGAAGGCAACACTGGTTAGTGCTCTTCAGGATTGCGCACTAGCCTGGTACATTAAGTACTCTAATGATAACCCAAACGCTGAAGTGGCAGACATCAAGACCGCACTGAATAAAGAATTCAGTAGGCCTAAATCTGAAGCACAGTCGATTGTGGGGTTCAAGGAAATAGTGATGAAACTAGGCTAGACACCTTGGGAATGGGATCAAAGGTTGAAATGTAAAATCCACAAAGCTAATATGAACTTAAGATATGGACAACACCGCAAGTGGTTCGTGGCTTCACTCCTGCCACACCTAAGGGTTTCATTGCCACAATAGAATCTTACCACTCAGGTAGAGGCCTTGAAGATTGCAATGAGACTGCATGAAACACCAATGCAAGATCCGAATATGGGGGTTCAATAGATCCTTGTGCAGTTGAAAAATATTTGCCTTGAAATGCAAAGTTTGAAGGAGGATAAGACAGTTCGACCAGAGGTGCACGAAGAAGTATGATGCCTAAAATATAAAGGTTAGGGGCATGACAAGGACCATTGCTTGGTCTTTTCAAACTATGTCGCAAGAGGAGGATCGATGCCTTTGAGGCCGGAAGCTCAAGCGGGACCAAGCGTGGGGTCAGTGTTGTGGTGCACTATATGTTAGGTAGCAGTAAAACATATGACAGATAACTGTCATTTGCTACAGAAGTTTATACCAACATCGCAACAATTGTTTTGCAACTTCTGCAGGTCAGTATGGCATGATGAGCGCAACTACAGAAGTTATGAATTGATGATGGAAAAAACACCCGCCTATAGGGTTCAGGCAGAAATGTGCCCCCCTGACTAGAGCATAGGGATGGCACGAACAAGCTTTCAGGGGCATGGACGAGGCCGAGGTGGAGGAGGACCTGGCAGAGGTCAGGGACAGCTAATCTGCTACAATTTCAGAGGACCAGGACACCATGCCTGTGATTGTACTAACCCAATGTGTCCATCGTGAAAATATTGCACTCTGTTCGATCATGAAACGAAGGACTGTCCTATGCTGATAGCAAGGATACGTGACAAAGGCGCACTACCACCTCAACTGACTTAGAACCTACAAATGATGAGGTCTGAGATTCGCGAAGAGGATCCGAATGTGAATATGGTGCTCTGAAGTGGAATTGCAACATGGGATGATAAGGGGAAATAGCTGAAAGACAATGCGTTGGTTCGCAAAGCACCGATGAAGGAGGTTGAATTTGATTTGGAGCATGTGCATGAAACATTCATGGAAGCAATCTTAGGGAGCAAGGATAAACTTGATCAAGAAATGGACCCTTCTATTCTTACGACCTTTCTAGAGACCTGCATGACGTTGCTGCATAATAGCAAGGCTTTGAAGGGCTTATAGGAGCTTATAAACAAATGCGTTGGAAATACTCCATGTGAACCGCGCATGGTACGAAAGATTGGTAAGCATAAAGAAAGGACAAGATGAGAAATGAGACTGCCCACGCGCAGATAGGAGAATATGAAATGGATCAGGTTATTTTGGATCTGGGGTCAGACGTGAATGTCCTACCAAAATAGCCTTGGGAGTGGATGGGAAGACCCATGCTACAGTGGTCTCCGATTCAGTTAAGGATGGAAAATCAGCAAAAGATCATCCCCATGGGGCAGCTACAAGGGGTGACTGTAGATATTGAAGGCGCGAGCGCATTGGTTGACTTTGAAGTAATAGAAATTGTGGATGACAGCAACCCCTACCCTATGTTCCTTGGCATTGATTGGGCTACTGATATGAACTACGGGGTAATCAACCTAAAGAAGCGAAAAATGATATTCGAGAAGAAAACGCTCCGCGTAATAGTACCCCTAGATCCTACTGAAGGATCGTGCTATACTGAACCAGTCCGCAATTATGAGAGTGATGATGATTTGGACTGTATCTATAAGATAACTATGCGAGACCAAGATTGGGGAATCCAACAGCAAATGGATGAATTACCTAGGATCCCGATAGTTCTTGCACCTTAGAATCTGATGAAGAATTGGAGCGTTAGCAGAATCAATTACACGAAGTAACCACACTGAGCTTTAACATGATGACCTGGTCACTGCGATGTTTGTCATCAGAGGTAATAGATCTGCCCACTTATGATGGCTTGAATGATGTAGATGTATTTCTGGATGCCTTTGAGAGGTAAGTACCAGAGAAGCAGCGCTTCCAGACTTTGGACTGGGCATTGCGTGCTACGCCTGCAAGGTGGTGGGGTACGCACAAGGGTAGATTTGATGATTAGCACGAGTGTAGGAGGATGATGAGAACTCGTTTTGGGAAGATGAAGGTATGAATGACAGACAAATATGATGGGAAGGATGATCTGCGTGCACACTTGGCCAAATGGGCTCAAGCTTATGGAGCGAAGCCCCAACCATAATGGGTGCACTTGTTCTGCCACACCTTGGATGTCATCCCGATGAACTGTTACTTAGAAACAGAGTTCTGCCATGGTACAAGTGAATGGGATACTTTGCACGAAGGATTAATAATGACATTCAACTTTGAAGATGGGTTTGAATGTATTAAGGAAGCGCTAGAAGAAGTGAAAGCAACAATATGTAGGATACCGCAAGATCCATTGTATCTGACTCAACCCAATTGGACCACTCAGGTAAGTCACACACTGGAATGCTATAACATGACCGCTGAAGAAGTAGATGAGGATCCGTGAAAGATTAACATCCCTGAAACAGAGGGTCACTGTGAGGTTGAGGGACCGCAGATTAAGAATCCTGATATAACCGCGCCACTGAAAATGAAATAGGTAAATATTGGTACAGAGGTAGAACCCAAATTCGCGAAGATTGGAGATTGCTCGAATGACGCGACGATGGATAAGGTCGCGGAATTGCTCCGCGAATACTAGGATTTGTTCCCTACCAATTTTATGGAGCTGAAAAGGATAATAGGAGACCTGGGTGTTATGAAGGTCACATTAAAACCCAACGCGAAGCCGGTTAAGAAAAGACCTTATTGCCTCAATCTGAAGTATAAGGTGAAGGTCCACTTAGAGCTAAACAAGATGCTTGCGGTAGGCATCATTGAGCCGGTAGAAGAATCTGACTAGGTAAGCCCAATGGTGGTATAGGAAAATAAGCAGAAGGATGAAATAAGGATATGTGTAGATCTCAGGAAGTTAAATGATGCTTGCATGCATGATCCTTTCTCGACTCTATTCACTAATGAGGTGTTGGATAATGTAGGTGGCCAAGAGGTGTATTCCTTCATTGATGGGTTCTCTGGGTACCATCATATCAAAATCGTGTTGGAGGATAGGAGCAAGACGACCTTCACGATGGAGTGGGGATGTTTTTAGTACATTGTAAGACCTTTTAGATTGAAGAATGCGCCCACGATTTTTTCGTGCGTAGTCATTATTGCATTCAAGGAATTTATTCATAAATTTCTGGAAGTGTACTTTAATGACTGGACTATGTTTGGGTTGGTAAAATGCCATGTGGCAAGTTTGCACCTAATGTTAGATACCTGTCGAAGGTACCAGATCACGCTCAATCTGAAGAAGTTCTTGTTTTGTGTTCCTTTTGGGACCCTGCTGGGTCATGTGGTTTGTAGACAGGGACTGATGGTAGATCCCATGAAGATCATGGTGATACTTAACTTGGAAGTTCTAAGGAGTGTGAAACAGTTGTGCGCCACCCTAGGACATACTGGATATTACAAAAATTTTATCAAAGGCTATTCCTAGATCATCGCGCCTATGGAGAAGTTGTTGAAAAAGGATGTCATATTCTATTGGAATGTGGACTGTTGTTAGGCCCCTATACTACTAGTGTAACCCCTTATTGTTATTAGTACAACCCACTTATTATATTGATGTACCCATGTAGTGCCCATATTGTTACTATTGTGCCACATAGAAGCCCACTATTGTTATTATTGTGCCCTTACATTATTATTGTTATGTCAGCTCTAATTATGTTATGATCCCTTAGACTCCTATATATAGAAAGGAGGTCTTTTCATTTGTATCATCCAAGAATTGCCCATTTATGTAATGTAAAGGAGGTTGCCCCCTCGAAGAGGCTGAATTCTAAGGCGTGGATCTCTCTTTTCTATCTTTTTGTGAGCTAGTTTCATAGCATTTGGTATCAGAGCTTTGGATTCTAGGGTTTCACTACTCCAAACAGGTCATCGTGGAATTTTCTCTATAACTTGTTTTCAAGGATGTTTCAGAAGCTAAAAACAAAACCCATTTGAGACGACATCGCGCTGAAGCTTGGGTCAAAATTTCAGAGTTTTTCGCACTATATTTGCGGAGATATGATTTGAGGAAGTTGGTCTTTTTGCAGACTCCTGAATTACATTCCAGACAGGTGACCTGGGGAAAATCATCATAACTTTCTCTCTAAGCATCGGATTGAAATTTTGTAAGAAGGTAAAGAAAGAGGACAAACTGTAGTTTCTTTTAGATATTGTTTAGAGCCAAAGGTCGAAATAGTGGCACATGGCACTTAATACAAGTTCGCTCTTCGGGAAAGGTCTATAATCAGGTCATCTTGGGAGATTGTGCATAACTCTTTCTTGGAGAATCCAATTTGGATCAGACTAGTGGCATTGGAAAGAGGACATAGAGGGATACTACAGGTCGCAATTTCAAAACTCAAAGATCAGAAAGTACAGAGTTACAATCATTTCAAGATCGAGCTCCTAAAATCAAGAAAAAGCAAGATGAGGAAGTTTGATGGCAAGGATCCGGTACATTGGATACTTTAGATGGAGCAATATTTTGATATACATGGTGTACCAATGCTACAAAAGGTATGTATTGCATCTTCACATTTAGAACCGGATCAATTTTTATGGTATGAAGGGCTTTGTTCTCGTAAACAACTTGTTACGTGGTCAATTTTCACGAAGGAAATGATAGCACATTATGAGGATACAAAGAGCAACACCTTCTTTAGAGCAACACCAAACAATTGGAAAGAGTAAAAGGGCTTTGTGACATAGTGGAAAGAAAAATTATGGAAACTAGGAAGCATACCCCTCACAACTATAAATATGGAAGTGTTGTTGCTCCTAGCCTTCGACAACCTACAAGGGTTACACCACAACAATTAGAAGAAAAAAGAGAAAAAGGGCTTTGTTACAATTGTGATAGCAAATGCACTAAAGGTCATAAGTGTGCTAAGAAGAAATTATTTTACATAGAATATGAAGAGGAGGAAGAAAATGATCAAGAAACATCAAAAGAAGAAGATATACGCCATGACCCCACCCCAGAGAAAGAAGAAATGAATCAGACCATATCTTGTAAAGCATTGGCAAGAATTACCAGTCCTCAAACTCTCAAGATAGAAGGACATATCAAGAAGAAAAAGGTGCAAGAAGTGAAAGATCACATCGAGAAAGAAGAAATGAATCCAACCATATCTTGTAATTCATTGGTCGAAATTATCACTCCTCAAACTATCAAGATAGAAGGACATATCAAGAAGAAAAATGTTCAAGAAGTGAAAGATCACCTCGAGCATCAAGAAATGAATCCGACCATATCTTGTAAAGGATTGGAAGAAATTACCACTCCTCAAACTCTACAGATAGAAGGACATATCAAGAAGAAAAAGGTTCAAGCAATGAAAGATCACATCGAGCATCAACAACAAGCTCTCTAAATTTTAAAGGATAATGCCACTTCGGTGCAAAATCAAACGAAACAACAGGTAGATCAACATCATAGTGAAAAATGTTTTGATGTAGGTGATTGGGTATTTTTACTGCTACATCTCAAGCAAGAAATTTATGAGAAGGAAATGTTGGCAATACTACATGCACTTAAAAAATGGCAACCTTACCGAATGGGAAGACTCTTCAAGGATGAGGATGTGGAAGCATTATTTTGTGCTATTTCTATTATCCAACCAAATTGGATAAACGAAGCAAGGGATGAATGGAAGAAGGATGAAGATGGACACTTATTCAAAAGTTGCAAAAGATCCCAATTCAAACAATATTGCCAGAAATTGAAGACGAAGGAAAAATCATATTGGAACCTGGAGCAGTCATAGAAACAAGAACCCGACAGCTACGAAATCAGTCAATTTCAGAGTATCTCATCAAGTGGAAGAACTTACCCGCTGAAGATTCCACATGGGAGGACAAGAATTTTATACAGAAGCATCAATAACTACTCAAGCGTTGAGGACAACACTTTTTGAAGGAGAGGGGCATGTTAGGCCCCTATACTACTGGTGTAACCCCTTATTGTTATTAGTACAACCCACTTATTATATTGATGTACCCATGTAGTGCCCATATTGTTACTATTGTGCCACATAGAAGCCCACTATTGTTATTATTGTGACCTTACATTATTCTTGTTATGTCAGCTCTAATTATGTTATGACCCCTTAGACTCCTATATATAGAAAGGAGGTATTTTCATTTGTATCATCCAAGAATTGCTCATTTATGTAATGTAAAGGAGGTTGCCCCCTCGAAGAGGCTGAATTCTAAGGTGTGGATCTCTCTTTTCTATCTTTTTGTGAGCTGGTTTCATAACAACTGTAAGAAAATCTTGGATGTAGTGAAAGAAAAGATGGTCACCGTGCCAATTCTAGTCTTCTCGGATTGGAAGAAGGAGTTTCATGTACATGTCGATGCATCATGTATAGCACTGGGAGTAGTGCTGACCTAAGCTAGCGGAGGAGACTTGAACCATCCTATCACATTCACAAGTAGAAGGTTATCCAAGGCTGAAAAGAACTATTCCACCATCGAGCGCAAAGGGTTAGCCATTGTATACGCGGTCCAGAAGTTTAGACACTATTTGCTGGGTGGAAATTTTAAGATGTATACAGATCATTCCACATTGAAATACCTGATCAATAAGGATATGTTGGGGGGGGAGAATATGTATATGGTTGTTATTGTTCCAGGAATATGATTTTGAAGTTATTATGAAGCCTAGATGACTGAACGTGGGACCAGACCATCTGTCACACATCAAAACAGGGGAAGAGCCCACTAATTTGGAGGAGGGATTGCCTGATGGGCAACTATTTGTAATGCACGTCGCAGACAATCATTTTGAAGATATCATACACTTCCTAATGATAGGAACTGCTCCAGAAGGTTACATTGTCCAGCAGAAGAAGGAATTAGTGGTGCGTGCAGTATACTTTTCTGTCATTGCTAGGCATCTGTACAAAATGGGGTCTGATGAAATATTGCGACGATATGTACCAGAGTTCGAAAAGAACAATATCCTTGTGGATTCTCATGGGGGCACCGCGGGAGGACATTATGCAAGGAGAGAGACCATGCAGAAGATTCTACCCATAGTGTTGTGGTGGCCAACCCTCCATCAGATGATGTTACAGCCCTTTGAGAAATGGGTGACATATTTTGTGGGACCCATTCAGCCCCAAGGGAGGAAGACGGGAACGCGATACATTATTACCGCGATAGAATATTTGACTCGATGGGCAGAGGCACAGCCTATGAAGGATTGCACAGGTGTGACTGTTGCGAAGTTCCTCTTTGAGTATGTACTAATGCGATTTGGGTGTCCAAAGATTTTGATGAGTGATAAGGGTACACACTTTCTAAATGAGATGATTAGCATCCTCACAAAGGAATTTTAGGTATATCATCAGAAGAGAATGCCTTATCACCGCAGGCTAACGAGACAGTGGAAGGATTCAATAAAGTGCTAGGGAACGTGTTGTCCAAGGTTTGCAATCCTTAGCAAAGTGATTGGGACCTACGCATACCCGCAGTACTATGGGCCTATCAGACGCCATGCAAGAAGTTGACTAGACATACACCCTTTGGGCTTGTATATGGTGTTGAAGCAGTGATGCCCATGGAATACATTGTGCCTAGTCTGCACATAGTGGCACTCACAGGTGTGACGGATCGTGGAGCCCCAGAAGAGAGGCTCGCGTAGCTGGCTGAGCTTGAAGAAGAGATATTTCTAGTTGGATTTCAGCAACAGATCCAAAAGCAGCGCAAAAGAGCATGGCATGATCGACACATTATGCTGCACACCTTTAAGGTAAATGACTAGGTTTTGTTATATGACAGTAATTTTGATAAATTTCCAGGGAAGTTCAGATTGCACTAGTTAGGGCCCTATGTCATTAAGGAAATTATCGATGGTGGAGTGGTTCAGTTGGTTAAATTGAATGGAGATCCCTTCCTAGGAAAAGTGAATGGCAGCAGATTGAAGGCATACACCGGTGGTCCGACCATGTGACTATATGAAGGTAGCACAATCTTAGCTCTCTAGGCAGCTGAAAGGAGGCGCAAGACTATAAACTACACTACCCGGGTTTGGGAGCTGCACTATTGGAGGGTTATGCGAAGCAAGGAAGTGTCATAGGGTTCACAACAGTGCGAAGGGAGCTGCGCTACCCAGAGAGAAATCACGCAGGTCAGCCAGAAAGTGACCGTTAAAGTCACTGTTCATGATTTAACGGTAGAAATGCGACCAAATGGAGCGGGTGACCAACATTTAAGACAGAATTTATAGGTCCAATCCTTGAAAATCTGCCATCAATCCAACATTAATGAAGCAAATGTGGAGGGAACAATCGGATTTGAATTCAAAATTCCTTATAAATTATAGGTGGCTACCCAACGAAAAACACTTGGCATTTTGAGAATTGAGTTGTTGAGCTCTCAGGCGCACATGAACCGCAAGAACTTCGAAGCTCTGATAGCCAGTTTAGTATTTGAGACATTGTCGAAGGTGACACAGGATTTATTGCAGAACATCATGTCAGCACCCACAGAAGCTATGGATACTGAAGCAGTGACAGCCGAGAAGGCTATGCTGGAAGTTGTCATGGAGGCAGAAGAAGCTGCTCCAGAGGTTTCCTAATTACTAGCAAAAATCCCCAAATCACTAAGGATGTCGAGACCAAATCCAACCCCAAACAAGGAGAGTGCGAAAGATAAGAAGGGAAAGCAGCCTACAGTATCGATGCATGCATCATCAAGAACAAACCCATTGAAGGACAAGCCCACCACACAGGAAAAGGGAAAAACCATCAGTCTAGAGTTGGAGGAAGAAGAAATCGAAGACATCCCGATGGATGATGAGGATGTGGGGATAGATGTGGAGGAAGTTGAAGTCAAGGGTGCTGACCCTGTCACTCGGTTGCCCGAGTATGTCCCTTCGTGCAAGGGCAAGACCAAGGTGACAAAAGATATCGACAAGAGCAAGATCCCCTTGCAAACCCCTCTACTGTCGGAAGATATTGTCTTCGAAGGATCGTGCTTGGGGTGGGTTCCTCTATTAAAACTCAAAGACTAAGACTTGGTTGACCATGGGAAGTTCCTACACCTGGCAACCGAGTAGATAATGTGCTGCATTATTGATACAACCACCAAGATGACCGCATTGGAGCCGTGGAAGTGCCTAAGGGGAGTAGACAAGGCAGGTATGCTCAACCTGCTATGGGTTCTGCACTATAACCGCACCGTGATTATAGTATTGGTCATCAAGCAACTGCTATGCTTGGTGCATGATGGATGTCTGTTGTTGTAGGAGTCGATACCCATCATCGGTAGATTGATCCATAAGATCACGCAACTACCTACATAGGAGAGAATTTGGCCATGATGTTTGACAAAAAAGGTGGTGAGTAGGCCCTCACGGAGGCCATGAAGGAGAAATTTAAGCTTGTGAAGAAGCCACGCGGATATGCCATATCAAGCATCAGTGACCTTGTTGTAAAGGTTGCTACATAGATTTTGGCAGGGAAGGTGATGAGGAAGTGTTGCACTAATGAGGTGCTGACACTTATCGTCGCACTAGCAGTCTAGTGCGCTGAAAGAGTCCAGTTCAATTGGGCGCACTATATTTGTGGTGAGTTCCTTGCAAACTGTCATGAGGCCCAGGAGCTTAGCAAGACGTTCCACTACGCGTGGCTCTTGTTTTCTATTGTGCTGGTAGCATGGGAGCTGCCAGAGGATAGTCAATTCCCCTCGGCCGTGCCAGACCTACCAGAAGCAGCGAAGTACGCTTCACTGTGGGTGACTAATGATGCGCAACGCATCAAGGACATCAAGATCTTCTGGACCTTAATGGAGATGAACATCCGCATGGCCATCAATCATAAACCGTGGTTGTCGCCTACAGTGTTTTCCAACCTGCAGGGCTACGCAGAGTTTAAGGCATATTTTCACCATGTGTCCATCAAGGTGCAGAAGGACCATGCACAGACATTGTATGACTTGGCTTACCTAGCAACGGATGACGCCATTTATGCAGTACTTGACCGTTGGCTGGCAGAATGGCACACTACAACAGACTTGGCAGTGGGAGTGAGCAAGTCCACTGCGTAGCGCAAGAAGGAGGAGGCCAAGCTTAAGATGGTATAGCTAGTCGAGAAGAGAAAGAAGGAGGCCACTGACAAGGTCCAGGTGGAGCGCGATGCTGCTCAGCAGACGGAGAAGCAAATAGGTGGAACAGAGCGGAGCTCTGACAAAGATGCGAGGTCACCTTCACCTGAGACAGAGGAAGAGACGGATAAGTAGAAAAAGCAGCACAGCGTGGACCCATAGGCGACGTGCACCCACATCAAACGTCCAAGGGAGCAAGAGAAAGGAGGGTCTAGGTAGAAATACAAGGCCACTAAGACATCGCCAGATCCAATCACCCTCATAGGGGACGATTTGCATGACATCGAAGACACGATGCGGGATGTCACCATAGAGGCCCTACAATAGTTTGAGTAGCAGAAACAACTAATATTAGGGGCTATCCAGATAGGTCTGCAGCAGCTGTAGACCCATGCATCACAGGCTGGCACGGTGTCCACCAACCTTGCTATCGGCACTTCAAAAGCTGCCGAGATGCTGTGTGCGAAGGTCTCCAACGTGATAGTGTTGCCGAATGAAGCACTAACCACAGAGAATGAAGCTGACAGGCCCATTGTCAGTGCCTTCAAGGGAGTAGGGTTGAATCTAGTAGCACTCCCTAGCGAGGCACTCCACCTATTGCAGGATGGAGTGATCACGGAGCTAAGGGCCCATGAACACTGCGCTCTACAGGTGATCAGTGAGCAAAGGATTAATAAAGAATAGATGGCCCTACAGAGAGACTCTTCCATCACCACCGTGACCGAGGCAACCACACAAAACAAACAAATAATCTAGGTCATAGAGGAGGCATTTTGAATGGTCCTGGAGTAGGCCATTCCAGAGGAAGAAACAGTAAAGGTGCATGTCTGCAAGCTGGCTACAGGGGTGTGTGATGCTCGCACAGAGATGGTGAGGGTTCAGTTGGAATTGAACATGCAGATAACCAAATTACAGTTGAAGGCCTAGCCTTCAACTCCACCAGAAGTTAAGGAGCAATGTGCAACCATCGTCACAGAGGCAATAGCAGCGTCGACAGTGAAGTAGTAGACTGCACAAAACTTTTTGAGAAGTCGTTCGAGGTCCTGACAAACCTGTAGGAGGACCCTAATGCGCAGTGGTTGGAGAGAGAAGCACGAGAATTGCAGCAACGCTATGATGAGGTCAAATGCATAGCGCGAATTGTCACGCTCACACAGAGACTGGAAAAGTTATAGGAGGCTGAGTAGTTGAAAGCACAAGTAGATTTAGCGCAACACAAGGAGCCAGTGTTGAAGGTGCAACTAAAGCCCTGGCTAGATGAGGCTTACACAGTCACAACCTCTATTGAAGGAAAGCTTGCGACTCTGCAAGCAACTCAGTAGAAGCTTCAGGTTGACAGTTTAGGAGCAGTGACTGAGTGAATGGTTGAAGAAGTAAATCAGGTGGCTGCACAGTGTACTACTGAGGTTGCAGTCATACAGGTTGAGGTGGGAGGTCTTCATGCTAAGATCTCTGTGCCCACAGAGTGACTCAAGGGCAAGTCATGATGTTTGTGTTGGGGGCCTGTTGGGAATGGGATCCCCTAAGGTCAGTTTTGGGCCTAAAAGCCCATGTTTTGGGTCAAATTTTGTAATAAATTTGTAAAGTATCTGCATTTTGTGGTCGCGGAACGCAAAGGTGTCATGAGTCATAAAGGGTTGTCCGCCCTTATTTTTTAAAGTGTAAAGTCAGCTGTAAGTATCTACCCATGGTCCACGGACCATGGGATTGCATAAAAAGAGCTAAGTAAGTAAGCTCTAAGTAGTGATAAGTCTTAAGCGATAAGGAGGAAGTCTTTAGAGAAGTCTAAGTTTTGGGTCTTAGCATAGGTAGGGGCTCTACAGCTGAGTGCACAAAGGCCTAGGGTGGAAGTCTGCAGTTGAGTGCACGGACCCCTACAACTATGTGCATAGGGTGGATAGAGTTTGTAATAGTCTGAAGATATCAATAAAGAGAATTATTATACAAATTATGTGTATCTAATTCTTGTTAAGGCATATGGTTATAATGTGTTTTGGGTCTAATATATAATGTTCATGTGTTGGCTTGTTGGGGCCTGACCTAGGTTCAGAGTTAATTAGCTAAGCAAATCCTTGTATTACTGGCCCTTTTGGCAACAGTCCATGAAGAGCAGACTAAGGCCTCACCCAAAGAAGCATGGGGGGGTGTTGGAACCAGGTTTCCGCACCCTTGAGATGTCTGAGGGTTTGGTTCGATCCAACTACTCGTCCCTGCATGCAAGTAGCTTCACGCACATCCTTGGCCCTCACGCCCTGATATACGTGCCTTCGCGCAGCCCTAACCAGGGGCTGTGGGGCTTCCACACTGATGGAGCAGTGTTCTCCACTGTTTCCCTAAGTTGCACCTGAAATCTTTCCTATCTTCCTTCACCAATTAGTTACCTTTGCGTAAATAGAAGCCTTGTGTTATATTTAATTATACAACATACACATATAAGTTTGTGCAGCAAATAAAAAATACACTTGCAATTTATACCCAATAATACATTAAATAGGCAAAGATACACAGAAATATGGTAAACTTCTCTTTATTAATTCTTCCAACAGTTACAGACGTGACCTGCCCTGCGTTCTCAGCTGCAGGGGTCCGTGCACTCAGCTGCGGACTACTAGGCCTCTGCACACTCAGCTGCAGATCCTTCTCCTACTCTATGACCTAAAGACACACTTTAAACTTCGACTCAATCTCTTAGAATCATCATGCTTCTATTATTCCTTCATTTCTCTCGCCTTTCTACACTTAGAGCCTCGCTCTATTTATGCAATTCCATGGTTCGCAGACCATGGTTAGGTCTATCAAGCCGACATTATATTACAAAAACGAGGGTAGAAAACCTTGTGACTCTGTTATGACTTTTCACTCTGCGCCCACATTTCGCAGAGCTTTTATAAAGGACTTGGTCAAAACTTGGGCTTTAAACCCCAAAACATGCCTTAGGTAGATTCCATGCCCAACAAGCCCCCAAGACAAACATCGTGACTCGCCCTTGAGTCACTCTATCGGTGCGAATATCTTCGCGCAGAGTCCCTCCAATTTTGCTCGAATTGTTGCAAGGTCATAAGCGTACTGAGCGGTTGCTTGTCGGATCTCCTGTATGCGTTGTTCTGAGACCGCATGTCAGAACTACTTCCCTGCATCTATGCCTGTGTCCCCTGCATTTGTGCGAGGTTGCCTTCAATTTCTACTGTGATGGTGAAGAGGTCGTCGATCCAAGGTTGAATGTGCCTTCAAGACTGCTTCTTTATGCCATGGCACGTCCACTTGTTCTTTCAGCACTTTGTCTTATTGCATCCGCGTGAGCCTCTAAGTGAGGGCCACTGTCTGCGCAGTTCCTTTGGCGCTGTCATACTACTTCTAGAGTTAATGCGCCTCTGTCTCTAAGTGCTAGATGTTGTGGTCCTCGTGCAGGTTCGTGAGGACCTCAAATGACTCTAACATTCTGGTGCAGTCCCTCACTGCACTACCGATCTCACCCAGTCCCACTATAATTTGGTGGTGCAATGTTCTATTACTTCTGGAGGGGTGGATGGCTGCGCCTTCAACCGCAGCTCTGCGATTTGAAGGTTCAACTCCAGCCAAACCTTAGTCATTTCTTCTTGCACCTCAGCCACCCCTGCTGCTAGCTTGTGGCTGCACGCTTCTACTGGTGTATCTGCTAGGATGGCTAGCTCAAGGACACTTTGACAAGCTTGGCCAAGTACCTATACCAACTTCCAATTCTATGACACCACTTTCTCACGTTGCAAGCTCAACTGTTCCATGTTGATCTTCTACTTGCTTAGTACTTGCAGCACGCAGCTCTCCCGAGCCCACAGTTCTGTAGTAATCCCATCCTACAGAACCTATAATGTCTCCTATGGGAGTGCACCCATGTTTACCCCGATACCTTTTACTGTGCTAATCGTAGACATGTCGGCCTCATTTTTTGTCACTAGTGCCCCTTCTGGCAGCACTATGGTAGTTGTTGTCCGAGTGCGCAATATCTACTCTGGTGCAGTTGTCCCTATTGCGAGGTTGGTTGAAAGGGTACCAGCCTGAGGAGTGCGCACCTAAAACTCCTATATCTATGCTCTAAGGGCCCCCAACACAATTTGGTTCTCCTGCGCAAAATTCTGGAGGGACTTGGAGGTGAAATCACGTATTGTCTCGTTGATGTCACGCAGATCACCCTCGGTAAGGGTGATCAGGTCAATAGACAACTTCGATGCCTTAAACTTCTTGCATGGCCCTGTCCGCTCACTCGGGTGCTGGTGCTTCAACTGTGTTAACGCAGTTTGTGGGTCCATGCCTCCCTCCTCTTCCTCTGCTTCCCACATATTCGAAGGCAACTTTTGGGCCTCGCGCGCCTTCACAGCTGCCTCCTGTGTTGCTGTTGTCGCTGCCTCCTTCCTTCTCTTCTCTTCCAATTGCACCATGCGCAGTTTGGCCTCCTCTTTCTTCCTTTGTGCCGTATACTTCTCCATTGCCGCGATGTTTGGAGCACACCACTCCAGCAACCATGTCTCCAGTACATAAAATATTACATTGTTTGTAGCTACAAAGGGTAGCTCTCTCCACTGCTTGGCCGTGTCCTTGTGCGCTCTGATGTATATGCTGTGGAGGTCCACTTTAAACTCTGCAAAATGTTGCAAGATGTTGTAGACAGTGGGTGATAATTGCGGCTTGCGGTTAATCCCTATCCTAAGGTTTATTTCCATGAACACCGAGAATATCTTGTTGTCGTGGATCTGGTTTGCATCCTTCGTGGCCGAGAGCGAAGCGTACTTCGCGGCCCCTGGTAGGTCCCTATCAATTGTGGGGAACTGAATGTCCTCCAGTGATTCCCCTGCCCGGAGCACTATGGACATAAAAGCCATGCATAGTGGAAGGTTTTTCATTGTTCTTGAGTCTCACAACAATTCTCCAAGAATTCCTTGCAGAGGAACTTGGACTAGTTAAACTAGATACCCTCTGCACACTGCTCAGCAAGCGCTACCACTAGCACGGGTACCTCGTTCACGTGGCACTTGCACATAACCTTACCTACGAGTATTTGGGTCGCCACTCTTACTGCTTTGTGGTTGATGTTGGATATGGCATAGCCCCTCTTCTTCTTTTCCAGTTTATACTTCTTCTTCATGGCCTCCGTGATGGATAGGTCACTACTTTTCCCCTCCGAGATAGCTGTGGGGTCCTCTCCTTTACATGGAAACTAGGTAATGTGGTGAATCAAGTGGTCCATGATGGGGATGGGCTCCTCCAGCCACAAACACACACCATGCACCAGGCAGAGTAGTTGCCTGATGACGAAAGTTTTTATTGGGGCATGGTGGAAATGCGACACCTAGAGCAGGTTAAGTATCTTTGCCTTTTCCACTCTGCGCAACCACTTTCGCAACTATAATTCGGTATCTCTCGCTGCAGTGTTCTTCTTAGGCTTCATGAGTTGCACATTCTCTAGGTGAGGAAATTTAGCATGGTTAGTGAGGTCCCAATATTCAAATTTTAAGTTAGGCACCCATCACAGGTACGTGCCCTCAAAAATGATGTCATCTAGGAGGAGCGGGGTCTGGAGAGAGCTCTTGCTCTTGTCAAGATCCTTGGGCACTTCAGCCTTCCCCTTTTGTGGGGGGATATAGGCGGGCATCTTTTTTGGAGGGTGCCCAGACTCAGTTTCCTCCTCCATGACTTCATCCTCATCTTATTCAATGATAAGGTCCTCCAGGTCTTCCTCCTCCTCATCGGTTTCTATGTTAACGACTTTCCCTTTCTCCTCCATTGTTAGCCTGGTGCGTAGCAGGTTTCGCAGGGACACACATAGGGGAACCATCACCTGTTTGTCTTTATTTGGTCTTGGCGTGCATGGTGATTTAGGGATTTCTGCCACAATCTCGGCGCCTTCACGGGCATCCCCTACAGTCAGGGCATGCGCAACCTCTTTGGCGGTCATCTCTGTAATTTCCATAACTTCCTCAGATGCTGCCATCGTGTCTGACCAGAAATCTATCACTTGCATACTCAAGGGCTTAATCAACGTTCTGCATAGGTCAAACATGGCTCTGCTCAGGCTATGTGGGGCATACAATAACTCAATTTGCAAATTACCAAGTGTTGTTTGCTGGGTAGCCATTTGTAATATATAGGGCCTTTTGAATTTGAATTTGACTGTTCCCCCAAAATCCAGTTCATTAATGCTCACTTGGCGGTGGGTTTTCCCAAATCTTGCCCATAAATCGCATCTTAAATTCCTACCACCTACTCCATTTGGTCTCAAGTCGAGCATCACATCGTGAATAGTGACTTCAACGATCACTTTCTGGCCAACCCACGCAATAGTGTAGCCCCGCTTGAGCGGTCACGAACCTTGTGACTCTTTGCTTCTACGCGTAGTTCCAATACTGTGCAGCTCCTGGGCAGACTAGTTTATAGTCCCACGCCTCCTTTCAACTGCTAGGAGTGCTAAGACTAGAATCTCCACGGCTAGTCAGGTGGCTGCACCACTTGTATAGGGTTTCATCTAGTCATCCATCACTTTTCCTAGAAACTACCCACCTTTTACTATTACTGGTGGCGTAGCGCACTTTATCATCTGTAGTGCATCATCATGGTTGATTTGTTTAGTAATATGTCGTCCAAGCCAAGGCATCAAACTGATTAATTCTTGGTGATAGTCCCCAAACTTGTCAGTGTGATCGTGCGCACCCTGCCTTACCACGGTGGTCTTCTTATCGAGAAAATCTTCCTTTACCTTGTCCTCCAGCTTCTTGACTCCCGTTTCCACTAGATTGCTTTTTTTCCTTAATCGCACCATTTCTTTCTCAAGTTCTTGGAGTCTAAAATTTCCCTGTTGGGTTTCTTCCTCAGGTCCCAAGTGTTTTGATTCATTCGGCTGTGCAATCCCTTCTTCCAAGGTTCCGCGAACCATCGTATATAGCGGTACGACCATGCACAGACTAGGCATTTTATGTTTGATAGGGATTACAATGTTTGCGCCATAGTCTAGCCTCAGAGGTGCCTGCGCCATTAGTTTCTTGCACGTGGTATTATAAGCCCATAGAACCACTGGTACACGCAGGTCCCAGTTAGTCCGCTGCACATTGTGGACCTTGTTTAGTGCTTCGCATACTTCATTAAAGACCCCTACGTGGATAATCTTCTACACACTTGGTATTTCCATACTCCATGGTTCCAACCAAAGGGGTTTTTCGTGCCATGGCCTCGCCCACACTTGCTTTCTGACCATTTCTCCTAACGCGAAGATTGAGTGCATCCGCGCAGGTTTCGTACCATATGCCTGCATCCATCTAGATAGGTGGGCGCACAGATCGTTTCGTTTGGAAATCTTGTCTGTTAATCACATATGAGGCTTTCCAAACTGCATGTGCATCATCCTCTTACATTTGGCCAGTCCTCAAAGTTTCTTTGGTACCACCTTGCGAGCGTAGCGCACAGTACCCATTTCAAAGCTTCGAAACGTTGTTGTTATAGCACCTCACTTTCAAATCTGTTCAGGAAGTCATCTACTTAACTTAACCCATCAGACGTAGTCATATCCCTTACCTCCGTCGATACACAACATAGCGATCTCGTCATCATGTTACAGTTCAGTGTGGTTACCTCATGTAACCAGCTCTGCCGTCATTCTATCTCTTCATCAGAATTTGATGTGCAGGAGCTTTCAGGCTCCCATGAGATTTGTCCATCTGCAGTTGGATTCACCTAGTCTTGTTCTCGCACAGTTACCTTACAGATGCAATCCAAATCGTAGTCAGTGTCATAGTCACGCACTGGCTCTGTGTAGCATGACCCTTCTACAGGGTCCAAAGGTACCACTATGCACAATGACTTATTTTCAGAAATCATCTTGCGCTTCTTCAGATTGATCACCCCATTCATGTTAGTGGCCCAATCTATTCCTAATAGCACGAGGTAGGGATTGTTGTCATCAAAAATCTCTATCACTTCAAAATCTTCTAGCGTGCTTGCTCCTTCGATATCTACTGTGATTGCCTACAATCTCCCCATGGGTAGGATCTTTTGCTAGTTCTCCATTCACTGTTGCATAGGAGACCATTGCAGCGTAGGCTTTCCCATGCGCTCCCATGTCTGCTTTGGCAAGAAGTTTGCATCTGATCCTAGATCCAAATTCACTTCATCCATCTCATATTCTCCAAACTGTGTGGTCAATGTCATCTCCCTTCCTATTCATGTCTGTGCTTTTCGAGCTTCTGGACTATGCGCGGTTCTGTTGGCACAGTCCCAACGCATCTATTTATGAGTTCCTGCAGCCCCTTTATAGCATTGCTATCATGAAGCAACTTCATGCATGTTTCGAAGAATGTTGGGAGCATCGATGGGTCGATTTTTGGCTCGGGTCTATCTTTACTTCCTAAAGTGGAGGCATCAGTGAAGCTCTTCTTGGCTTCCATGAAGGTTTCCTTAGCGCGCTCCAAATCAAACTCTAGTTCCTTCATTAGATCCTTGTGAATCAAAGTACTTTCTTCAGGCTGCTTTCCATTGTCATCCCCTGTCGTAATTCCACTTCGGATCACAATATATACATTAGGGTCTTCCTCACATGGCTCAAACCTCATCATTTGCAGGTTCTGAGTTGGGGGAGGTTTGGAGTGCTCCTTTATCATGCAACCTACTATTAGTGTGGGACAATCCTTTGTTTTGTGATCAAACAATGTACAATACAAGCATGATGGTCGCGTTGGATTCGTACAATCACGGGCATAATTCCTTGGCTCTTCGCAATTGTAACATATCAGTTGTCTGCAACCACTTCCTGGTCCTCCTCCACCTCAGCCTCATCCGCGCCCCTGAAATCTAGTTTGCGCCATCCCTGCGTTCTGTTTAAGGGGCCGCGTTTCGACCTGAACTCTATAGGTAGGAGTCCAATCCGTCATCACCTCATAACTTCTATAGGTGCGCTCATCATGTCCCACTGACCTACAGAAATTACAGAACAACTGTTGTGAATTCTACATGTACTTCTGCAATAAATGGCAGTTATCTGTAGCATTCTTTCCTCCTATCTGACAAATCGCGCACCATAATGCAAGCGCCGCACTGGGTCCTACTTGTGCCTCCGGTCTCAATGGCATTGGTCCTCCTCCCACGAGGTAATTCACGAACACCGGGTAGTGGTCCTTGTCATGTCCCTAACCCTTGCACTTTACGCACCATACCTCATCGTGCACTTCTGGGTGAGCTATCTTGTCTTGTTTCAAACTCTACATCTCAAGGCACAAGATTTTTAACTGCACGTGAATCTGTTGAACCCCTAGTTTGGGATCCTGTATCGAGGGTCTCATGTAGTCTCATCGTGATATCCAAGGCCTCGGCTTGAGTTGTTAGCCTCTATTGTGACAAAACGTTTCTTAGATGCGGCGTTAACGATGCTACAAACCATTCGTGGTGTTGTCCATCCGTCAACGTCATGTTAGCTTCACGAATTGTGCACTTCAGTCTCTGATCCAACTCCCAAGCGGTCTTGCCTAGTACCATTGTGATTTCCTTGAACCCAATGATATATTGTGCCTTTGACTTTGGCTTGCTAAATTCTTTGTTTAGCGTAGTTTGAATATCTATGATCCCCGCATTCGGATTCTCATTGGAATGCTTAATGTACCAGGTCAGCGCGTGATCCTACAGAGCATTGACCAACATCCATTTCTTTATATTATCATTCGTGACTCCCTGCGCTTCCCATACAGCTTTTATCAAGAACCAAAACTAGTTTGGATCTCCATTCCCTACTCCCTTGAACACTAGCAACATTATCGCGCTCACCATATTGCTTCGTCGTGGTGGCGAAGGTGGTATGGGCAAAGATGGGGATGAAGACAGTGAAACTGGAGGTGGTGGGGGTGGGGGTGGTATACCCAGAATAATTTTCCTTATCAACTTGATCGCACTTCTTGGTGAGACCTTTGCGAGCTCTTCCTCGCCCCCTCGTGGAGGTGAAATAAAGGGGCTAGTTTCTAGTTCTGTACTACCTCTGTTTCTGTAGATTCTCCCACTTCATGTAGCATCAAACATCAATTTATTCGCATAACCTTTTTTCACACAGTGGCATTTTAATCCAAGTGTTCAAAGATGTAACGTACTTACCTCGCGACCCTTTGTGGAAGCGTCGTTATACCTCGCTATAGTTTATTGAAGTATCTACCATGAACTCAGTGATGAATCCTCCTATAATTTGATTGAGCCAGTGATCAACAACGTGCACGATCTTATCCTTCATTGCTTCCAATATGTGCACCAATTCTGGAGTCCACACAATAAGTCTATCGAGCTTACACCTTCCTTAGCTATCTCTTAGCTTCGTGATCCACTCGTACATCTTAGTAGGGAAATATGCAAAGAAAATTTCGTGGATCTTTGTATATAAGTAGCAGTCTAACCACTCTTCCTTCGATAGTCACGGATTCTTGTTTTCCTGCATCGCGAACTCGTGAATCTTCCTATCCAACCAATCTCCAATTTCTTTCTCTGTCATATTCCAGTGATACGACATCAAACATCTCTATGTAGATCCTGGTCCTAGCAACGGAACCATTTGTTGGCTTGTTGGGGCTTGACCTAGGTTCGAAGTTAATTAGCTAAGAAAATCCTTGTACTACTGGCCCTTTCAGCAATAGTCCATGGAGTGTGGACTAAGGTCTCACCCGAAGTAGTATCGGGGGGTGTTAGAACTAGGTTTCCACACCCTTGAGATGTCTGAGGGTTTGGTTCGGTCCAACTGCTTGTCCCTACGTGCAGGTAGCTTCGCATACTTCCCTCACCCTCGTTCCTTGATATATGTTCCTTCGCGTAGCCCTAACCAGGGGATGTGGGGCTTCCGCATTGCTGGAGCAACGCTCTACACTGTTTCCCTAAGTTGCACCTGAGATCTTTCCTATCTTCCTTAACTAGTTAGTTACCTTTGTGTAAATAGAAGCCTTTTGTTATATTTAATTATACAACATACACATATAAGTTCGCGTAGCAAATAAACAGTACACTTGCAATTTATACCCAATAATACATTAAACAGGAAAAGATACATAGAAATATGGTAAACTTCTCTTTATTAATTCTTCCAATGGTTACAGACTCGACCTGCCCTGTGCACTCAGCTGCAGGGGTCTGTGCACTCAACTACAGACTACTAGGCCTCTATGCACTCAGCTGCAGAGCCTTCTACTACTCTAAGATGCAAAGACACACTTTACACTTTGACTCAATCTCTTAGAATCATCTTGCTTCTATTCTTCCTTCGATTCTCTCTCCTTTCTACACTTAGAGCCTCACTCTATTTATACAATTCCATGGTCCGCGGACCATGGGTTGGTCTATCAAGCCAACATTATATTAAAAAAATGACGACGGACAACCCTATGACTCTATTATGACTTCGCGCTCCACGCCCACATTTCACAGAGCTTTCACAAAGGACTTGGTAAAAACTTGGGATTTAAGCCCCAAATCATGCCTTGGGGGGATTCCATGGCCAACATCATGTGATGCACGAATGTATGTTACTGTATTAGTTAATCAAATGCAAGTGAGAATATATGTTTACGAGGCACTAAATGTGATCGTTTAATAAGATAAGTCAGACACTTAAGATAACTTTGGAATCTGCACAATACGTTGTCCTAGCAGTGCGAAAGTACCTGAACCGAAGGTTAGGGTTGCGCGAAGGTCAATAGTGCCCCTTCACAGAGGTACCAAAGGGCAGAATGAAGGGCTCGACAGACAGAGCCCTAGAACTTTGTGACCTGCATGAAAGCAGGAACATAAGGTATAAACCAACATCACAACCATCTCAGGGTGCGGAAACTTGGTTCCAGCATCCCCACATATTGCTTCGAGTGAGATTTTGGTCGGCCCTCTACGGGCTGATGCCAAAAGGGCCAATAGTGTAGGGATTTGTTTGGCTAACTAACACTGAACCTGGGTCAAGCCCCACACATCCAACATAAGGTCATTGCTATATTTAGCTATATGTCCATATTTGGAACATCTAAATAATCGATGTTCGTCATTCTAGCACAACCTCGTCACCGAAAGTCCATATGTGTGTCTCTTATTTTCCCTATAAATGTGAGCCAAAGATATATATGAGAAACTTGTGAGAATATTTTGAACTTCGTCATACAAAGGTTGTAAGGTAAAATTCCTGAGTAATTTCTTTTTTCAAGTGTTTCATACCTAAAATTGATTCACAAAAGATTCGAAAACCATTTACACCAATTTCATATGCTAACCTCAAAACAAGTTTTAGAGTCATCATTTCACAAAACTTATTGGTTACCTCACTAAGTCGTAGTTTAAAGGAAATGTTGTGATTTGAGGATAGATATGAGATATAAAATTCCTTATCAACCTCCATTATGTGCTTTCCCTAACATCAAAAAATGTTGGAGGAATGTTTTTGTTTATTTCCTTTTCTACTTGACAATGTTTAATTTTATTTAAAAATAAAATAAAAGAATCTTTATATTTCTGGTGAGAAATATACATGTTTTTTTTCTTCAGAAAAATGACTCCAATAATATCCTCATACAACCTTTTCCTCTTAAGCCTCTAAATGATTTATAATACTACTTACAAATCTCTTCTAAAAAAAATAAAATCCAAAAAATGAATGAAATTACAATAGAAGTAATCAATAAGAGATCCAAAGGTGGAAGGTCATATTTTCCAACAAATGACATTCCTAGAACTCTAGAGAAACCAAATATTTTGCATCAAGAATGAGTTCCTTTTTGGAGAGCTTTTCAGACGGGTTATTGAGTTCTCGTAAGATATCGTGAAAGAGATCCCCCTAAAAGTGTGGATGGTCACTTCAATTGAGTCTAGCATGGATTGGAGGCTAACCACCTAGATGCAAAATGATTCTTGTTCCACATCTAAGAGGGTGTCCCTGACTACCACCATTAAAGAATGCCAGGGGGATGTCCAAATCTAGAGTAGGAATTGAATGACTACAACTCATGTTATTTAGGAACACACTTAAGCTCAAAAGAGACTTTTTCAATTATACTAAGCACCAAATCAATAGGGAATTTCTGGTTCTAAAACAAACAAATATTTAGAGACCACTAGATAAAAAAAATCAAAAAATAAGAGAGTAGAAATACCTCCTAGAGGCATCATAAGCCATTCCTTAAGAAATTTATCCAGGTTCAGCATATTTTGTCCTATCTTAAGGGGTGACTTATCTTGAAACTAGATCCAAAATTGTGAAACAAAAGAACATGAGATAAATAGATGTTAAAGTATATTAGTGTTTTTAATTGATTCATATTGCAATTGTGGGTAGGAATTTAGCATATTTCGAATATATACTACAAATTCAAGAGGTAAACTTTCTTTATCTTCAATCAAGTGTAGGTTTATGTTAAGGCACACTCTCTAGGCTATGTTAATAGGAAGTGTTATGATCTTTAATGTTTCTTTTTTGGAACATCATATTTTGAAACTTCTCCTTCAATGCTTTCGCCTCCCCAAAGGTTCCTCATCCCTATCATTGTTTCCACCTCTTTCCATATCTCCTTGGTACACGGGAATTCTAGGATGATATAATATATAGTTTCTTCTTTTTTTATGACATTGAATGCAATATCTAATCCTAATGAACCTTTTCCTAAGGAAACTCCCACATGGATTCCTTATTGTGTAAGCTCAACTTCATGAAGATGGCATTTATTGCACACCATTTTAATTTCCAAATAAATTTTCATCACCCAATTTCATAACATTATTTTCCTTCCCTACTAACTATTCTAGGGACATAAAAGCCAATAGTATTTAGCGACCAAATAAACTCGTCCTCATATTATATGAATCTAGTAGTGTAGTTTTTTGGGATCTTTATTTATCCTTTCTATAATTTGGTATATTCTTTTCCTAGACCTAGTTCTTCCCAATATAGCCATTATTGACACCAAGTAGCAGTTCTTTCCTAGTTTTCAACCTATCGTGCTACCTAGTACCCTTTATTTCATAAATAATATATCATCAAAAAGTGTAGTCAATGCGTACATTATCCCCCTATCCATGGGTCTAGGCCAATTTAAACTTTATACCTTTTCCCAATTTGCTAGATTGACCAATTTCCAACTAGATGGAATGCATAGCTAACAATTTTTCCAAATTATTAAGGCATTGTTTACATGCTTAAAGGGATTTCTAAGCTATCCCTCCACTCTATTAGGGGTTATATGCTTTCTCTTGCATCTATACCTTCATTCCTATTCATTACATTAAAAGAGCCTTTGTGAATTGAAAATGGTTTTTGATCCTCAAATATACAAGAGGTTTATTCAATGCCAAATTTTTCTAATGTACCAGCACAAGGGTTTATTATTTTGATGTTTAGGAAAAATAAATTTGAAATAGAGGTTCCTAATGGATTCCAAAACACTTTTTCGAACTTAGGCAAGTGATATCCAATAAATTCGAATTAGTTCTAACATTGTTTATGTTCATTTTTGGAAGCTTGGGGATAAATTCCCTGCTTTTGAAGACACCTTCTATCCCTTGCATGAATTTAATTTGATTAAGGAAAAATATATTTTTAATATGAAAACCGCCAAGTGCACAAAAGGATGGGTTGACCCAAAAGAGAAATTGAACACCCATGGATGGCTATAAATACAAGTCAAGTGACCCTCATTTGGACTTCATGATCATTATTATTCTTTATTTGGTTTGTCTCTCACAGATCTAAAGTGGTTCACGAATATTGGTCTATACAGGTTCAAAATTGCAGGGTCTGAAGGTTTCACATGTGATCTAGGGATTTGATTTGTAGCTACAGGGTTGTCATAGGGAGTTTTCTGTGGCAACTGCAGACATGTAGGATTCTCAATGCAATCAAAGGGTTTCAACTGCATTTAGGTATACTCTTTCTATGCTGCTGGAAACTAGGGTTTTATTTCTTCAGTTGACTGCAGAATTCAGTAGCTAACCACATATATTAATAGTTGACTACAAGCTTTTGAATCATGTTTTTTTCATTATTCACATTGTTGGGTTCATCTCTTGGATGTTTCTTAGTTTATTGTTGGATAGATTTGTGTTTGAAGATATGGATCATTGTACTCTGTCTCTCATTGCTAAAACATTTAATGAAAATCTAATAAGAAGAAGAATTTGAAAGGGTTTTCTCCCTTGTGGGTTTTTTCCATGGTCTTTGATTAGTCTTGGTGCCTCTATGTGTGAATGTGTTTCTTCTATTGTTCCTTTATATTCAGTTTCATTGTTGATGATATTTTTATTTCTACATAATTGCATATATTGTTGAATAATGTTATGATGTTGTGGGGTGAATTCAATGTGAAAATAATTAAATGCAATTATCTAAAGAAAAGAACAATATATCTCTAAGAAAAATTAACAATTTTAATTAATATCAAAGGGCCTCCTTATATTATTCCTTTATGTTTCTTCTATTGTTAGTTCTACATAATTGCATATCTTGTTGAATAATGCTATGATGTTGTGAGGTTAATTCAATGTGTAAATAATTAAATGCAATTATCTAAAACAAAGAAAAAGATATCCCTAAGAAAAATTAACAATTTTAATTAGTAGCAAAGGGCCTCCTTTAGATAGCCTCGTATTACACCATGTGTTTAATTTTTTTTCACATTACAATTCAAGTAAAATTTCTTATATAGGTTTGTATTAAAAACTAACACAAATGCCTGTTCTATGTTTATTATATATAAATGAAATAATTGATCAAAATAGTTCTTTCCATACTTAGATATCCACCATAGAGTAACCACACATTTTTTGGTATTTATTACTATTCCAATTTTCTTAGAGAATAAATCCAGAATTCCTTTAAACTTCTCATTTATCATTTTAATTCCTTCATAATAAATTGGAAATTCATCTACAAATAGTAGATGTGTGATATTTTATGATGTTCCAATAGATACCCCTTTGAAACCACCATTTCTTTTTCTTCTTTAATTAACATGCTTAAAACTTTAGCTATTAAAAGAAATAAGGGTTCCTATAGATCACCCCTATATAAGGCCTCTTCTTGATGAGATGAATGAGGATAACTCCATTCATTAAGATGAGAAGAGATGTTGGTGATATGAAACTCATAATTAAAACAATAAATTGATGAAAAATGCCCAATTAAATTAAAATAAAGTTAATGTCAAGCCATCTTACCCTATCATAAGCTTTCGATAGGTCTATTTTCACTACCATTGAACTTTGGTTCCATACTTTTATTGAATGTATAATTTCTTGATCTATCCCCATAACCTCATTATCTACTTGTAAAACCCCAAATTGTTCTCTTGGTAATTTCTTGATAAATCACTTTTTAGCATTTTGATATAAACCTTTGAGATAATTTTATAAATCTTCTTGTAGAGGGATAATATCCCAAATTTCTCAAATGTTGTCAAATTATCTTCTTTTGAGATTAGAATTAGAAAAATTGTGATGAAGGATCTTCACATTTTACCCTGATTTCTTTTATTCTCCATAACTCTTCTTAAATATTCCTCTATGATATCATAACATCCTAAGAGTAATTCCATAGGAATACTATTATGCTAGGGAATTATACCATTTTGAAAAATTTGTAAGGTCTTTTAAAGCTATTCTTTCCCTATTTCCTTAGCTAGGGACCTTGTCCTCACGATTAGCAAAGCTAGGGAATGGATTTAACAACCTAATAATCTTTGCTATTGTATCACAAGTGTTCTCTTTGAAATTTAGGAAAAATTAACAACTCATTTAGATGCCATATCTTTGAATTTTATTTCCCAATTTATTTCTCTTTGATGAATTTTCTTGATTAACATTATCTTGGCAATTTACATATTTATGAAAAAAATGTATTCTCATCACCTATTACTAGTCATAAGTCCTTGTTCTCAATCTTTCATTATTTCTATTTTTCTAGAAATATATGCCTCTTTTTCTCCTATAATTATTAAAGTTAAAGTCTTTTTTCACTCATATGTTCAAAACCATTCACTATTGTATAAAGAATGTAGGGTTTCTTCCATTTCTCTAAGAATCTTGTAATCTTTCTTATTTTTGTCACTTGCCCCTTTTTCTATTACCCTTTTAAATTCTTTTAGGTTTTCTTGAAATTGGATGGAAGAAAATTATCTTCAAGTCGCTATTATAAGGATTCCAAACAACTTTAATTTTCCCTACAAACTCCTATACCTCCATCCAATTTGGATTCAATTTAAAGGGGATGACATGTTACTATAGTGTAAGTGAAACATTTAACATTATAGGGTTATTATAATAGTCTCCCTTTGATTTTACACTTCTTTATCAAAATGATTTCATCATGAAAGACATCAAAAGTTAGAAATTAATCTAGCCTCTTAGTAATATTGGCTACTCCCACTCTCTGTTTTTCCAAGTAGGTGAGATATTTCTACTTCTATTACCAATACACTAGCTTCTTCCAACCTTTTGAAAATATGCCTCTAAAGGAAATAAAATTATGCAATTCAACCCAACATTTCTAATGTTCCTAGATTGAAGTTACAGTTCCCCCATACCACTACTAATGCATTTTGGAGACAATCAATATGGAAATATTTATCCTAGTATTCCACCTTATCATTGTAATGAACGTAAACATTTAGAACTACAATATATTTCCCTAAATGAAAAGGGAAAAGAAGGTCCATAAAACTATATGAAAGGCCTTACAATTAATAAGGATAAATAAATAATTCATCCATCTAGTTATGTTCCATATTGATATTCTAATAGCATATGTAAAGCTAAATTCCTATGATTAAATATTGATTTAGTTGCTCCAATGTGTTTTTGTCTTGGTCTATCATAATATCTTGCAATAAGATAAATGAAGGTTTGATAATGATCAATAATATCATCAACACCAACTTCTTTGAAGGTGTTGGACACCTAATCCTCTATGGGTTAGTGTGGAAGCCGAATAGACTAAGGAAGTCCAAGAGACCTTGGGATGTCGAACCCAATGGTCACACAATGAACTATAAATGTATATCATTTGTTAATAATAAATGAACTCTCATGCTTATCTTTCATATTAAGTTGCTACCCATGTGTGTGTTTAACATGGTATCAGAGCAGGTGCCTTCCTAACCTGCTCAAATCTTGTGTGAGCCACAAGCTTTGTGGCATTTATGTGCATTTCATCTCTGCCATCTATTACTTTACTTCCATTCTTAGCCTGGCATGAAAAATGCTTAGAGCGGCACGTGAATTCTTGCATTGCCATCCTTGACCCATCGATTCTATGCATGATAATCGATACTCCTTTGAAATAGAGCTGTGACTCCCAAGGGGAGATTGTTTCCTCCTGTTCCCATAATATGTGAAGTACAATACAACTGTTGTTGCCAGTGCAAATCCTCCACTGGAGCAACCTATTATTATAATGGCTGACTTCTTTAGACCGTGGGGACAATGTTTGCTATGAGGTCCATCCTTGCAATAACATACCAACGGCTCAGTTGAATCTGAAACGTTGTAACCGCATATCCCTCCACTCGCTTGACATGATCTACAACTTTCATCCCTCGTTGTATGGTTGGAAACCCATTCCATTTTTGCCACCTCAACAAGCACTTGTTGTTTCGGACATTGGGTTCCCGATACCCAACTAGTGATGATAAAGAGTAATAAACAGTTGCATTACATTGCCTCATGTTGCCTCCTCCAAGATAGTCAAGTGTATCATGTAGAATTGTGTTACACGTGAACACATTTAGAGTCCGGTTGTATTTACTTGTAATTCTGAAGATAGCGTCTGCATATTCCGAGCCTGTAGTATTAATGGGATCTTCTGGAAATTGGCAGTTCTGGTCCCTGACAATAAAGAACTTGTTGGTATGACAAGAGAACTTCAATATTGTGTAATTCCCGCCATGAATCGCAATTACTGGACTTGAGTTATGCTTACAGTCAATCTGAAAGTTGGGGAGACCGCATCCGCGATTCCCTATACTGAAAGGATACCAGATAGTCTTGGCGACATTGGCACAGCGAAAGCATGGAGACCAAGCAGTGAACGTGAAACAGTTTGAAAGTTGTGGAGGATTGAACGTTGGTGCACTCAGGAGTGATTGTCAAAGGCTCAAAATAAGGTAATATCGCTCCTCCTACGAGCACGGATTACACATTGTTGGCGTGACTGTGTTTTGGAAAACCATCATTGTTCTGGCATCGTGGCATCAAACCACCATACCACCCATCGTGGCTCCACCGAATAGTTTCTCCCATTCTACAGTTTACATAACGCCCCAATACGTTGCTCTTTGTACCTGTCAGAATGCAGGACCTAAATTTGGCTCTCTGCCCTGCTAAATCCTGGTATATATGTTGGATTTCTCTGTGCATTATACATTGGCTATTGTCAAATCTCATCATTAACTGAATTAGGCGTTACTTCCACCTGATGCAGACCATCGCTTGAGGCATTCATATCCTTTTTGAACCCTCTTCTGCTCTAAATACTCTGTCTGTTACGGACCAGGGTTCATCTCCACCTCTTGACATCCGAGTCTGGTTAGATTTGGGAGCCTGCCAAAACTAGCGGGAATTGAAATCAATTTGTGGAAGGGAGCCTGCCTCTATAGGTTCCATCATTGGAGAATGTTGGCCGACTACGCATGAGATTGAAATCAACATAGTTATCTCTCTCACGTTGTGGACATACGAGTCTGGGCATACATTTCACATCGGCCGACAATCATTTGAATCTGGGTCGATTAAGGAAATCACAAAACTGTGACGTCCTTGACATTCAATTTGTTCTAGCTCTGAGATAGGGAACTATGCCAATTCAGGGCCAAGTATCTCAAAACCTGTGGCTCACTCAAAACCCATGGACGCAATTCACACTCGCACCATTTTGTGTGACTTGAGTTCCAGGCTGAGTAAGACTTAAAAAACAGAGGCCAATTTTTTGAGTGTCAAAGTCATCCAGCAGAGCAATAAATTCCTCACGCAGCACCTCTGTTCGACCAAAGTCATTCCGGGGAGAGATACCAGCTCGCCCACCCTTGAGACAAATTGTCATAGGCTGAGTCCACCCCACACAGGTAATTGCAGCCGATTGAAACCAGTGCAAACACGACTGGTTTGGCCATTCTTGAGACTGGCAAGGAAGGGCTATCGCTTAGCAAGGTAGAGCACCTCGTTTACAAGTGTGCCAATGGTTTTCGGGAGAGTTTATTGGTTCTTCCGACGTATCAAGCCAACACACTGAACTGGCCACACCACATTTCCCTTCGATTCTGCACAAAAACTCACAACAACAAAAAGGAGGAGAATGATGTATGAACACGACAATCTTCTGGAGCTTATATCAATGTGTTGATTTTTACAAGAACATGACTCTACATCGACTGAATTGAGATAGGATTTCAACATCTTTTAAGACCCTGATCTGAACTCTGTATGGATCGAACCCGCTCTTAAGAGGATAATGACATTATATCTTTGAATAAAAGAGGTATTGACTTGTTGATTCCAAAGTTGTTGATTATTTTCTATATTGATTGCTGCATAAGTATGTATGGTTCATGAAAGTAGTGTTCTTTTAGCATCACAGTGATTGTTGCTGGTTGATTGGAACATTGATTGTTAAAGCCCAGAAAATGGCTTTAATTTATGATGTATTAGATTTATTAAATACTTTGATTCAGTCCAATGAAGATGGGATGGTAAACATCAAAAAATACACTCTCAGTGACATTCAGACCTGCCTACATAATGCACAAGAAAAGATTGATTTTTTGCAGCTTGAATCATAGCTATAGCAAGAATAGATACATCAAAATAGACATCATTCTGAACCTGTTTTTGCTCAGAACATTGAGACAGCCACCCATCAACAGCAAGTCAATAATGTTATAGTTCATTCAGATTTAGTACTCAATAAAGCAACAGTTGTACTTGCAAATATAGAAGTTCAGTGTGCACTTTCCAAGCCCATCATCAGACCTTGGGAGGAGCTTGTCCACAACAAGCACATGACTAGTCTTTGATATGATAAGGATGTTTCCTTTCATATTCTAGATTACTCAAAGCCCATCCAGTTTCAGAGTGTTGGATTTCTTCATGACAGTTCACCTCTAGTTGTTCGAGATTCTGCCCCTCTTCCACAGCAACAGATTGTGAAATGCCAACAACGTGACCGAGTTAGCCATCTGAAAGATCACTGTTTTGATCTTCATCCATGTAAGCACTGTCATAAAACCAGTCATTCTTCAAACATTTGCTTCAAAAACAAACCTCATACAAGAACAAAGATTCATCTTGGATGAATCACTTCTTGGAAATGGGCATCAATAGCCAAGACGATATTCCAGTCACATGTCAGAACTTGTTCTAGAGTATTGAATAGCCTTGCAGTTGATTTTTCTCCATCATCTCACCTTGTATCTGACAGGGGGGAAATGATGGTCATCTACAAGCTTTAAAGCCACATCAAGTGAGTCTGAGCCACAACTTGCCACACCAGTTTCAGAGTTGTAGCCAGAGACAATGATGCCCCTGAGCATTCCTTCAAATGATAATTTGGGACACTTCCTCTAGCAGAAGACTTCAACTTCTTGCTAGTTTTGGAAGAGTTCCAGGAATAGAATTGGGAACAATTTTGTTGAGTCCCAAACTTGCATCTTCCTTATACACCTTTTCAACCTTCTTTTCCATTTACTTGACCCACCAAGCTGTCAAATCATTGCATATTAGTTTAGAAAGAGCTTATAAAATGGTTTCCTAACTATGTCTTGTGACTGTTGTTTGATTTAGATTTTTGTTCAATTAGCTGCGGAAACTTGTCACTTTTCATAGCCGGCTCAAGTTTCCGCAGCCATTTTGTTGAAGTCCATGTTACAGGTGTCTACTAGAGAATCCGGCCACATGGGCAAGCTGAAAATGACGTGTACATGGAGCTTGTCCCCTTGGTTCAGCCGAATCACTCACAAACAACCATGGTCAAAGACAGTCAAAGCAATGGTCAACAGAAGAGTTTTGTGGTGGCACGACTCTATTTTTACCACGTGAAGATTTGTGTGGCAAGTTCCTCAATCTCCGGAGCTGTGCTAACACCTGTGGATCGATCCGTGAACCAAATCGAATAGCCACCACTCCATAGATTTATTTGTCACAGCTACCATACTGCTAGATCTCAGGACGTGGATATTCACTTGTCTGTTTGGCAGCACAGAATTTAGGAATTAGTTGTAACATCCTCAGTTATAAATAACGTGTTATCATACACTTGATAGCTAGCTTATATATGTAATCTTGACTGTTTTTACAAGCCCACTTTGCCGTGCTATATCTTTATCTTATGACTGCGTTTTAATATATGAGAAGACAACGTTCTTAAGTTCAATTCGTGACTGAGTATTGATTGGCCGAGGTTGCAGAGGGCCCCTATACACCAAGGCTTTGTATCTACTGTATAGTTTCTTGCTTGCTTTCATTATGTTACTGCTTTTATAATCACTTGCTTGTATATATTACACTGTTCTGATATTCATGTTAACTGTTGTCCATCTTTTCTTTTATGCTTTCTCATGATTTTTAACTGATCAGTGTTTTTCTTTTAGGTTCTTGTAGACAACCCGGGCAATTTACATAGTTTTTAATGACTAATGACATGAAATCATCTTGTCCTTCTGCTTATTTATGATTCTGAGTTTTAATTCTAGCATTGTCATTTCTTTCAGTTCTGTTTTGCTCATTTACTTTCATGCAATTTAGATATCATATTACTCCATTTGTTTATGATTACCTCCTATAGCCAAGCGACTCAAATAGTGAGGAATCAGAATATTAGTTGATGTAGTATGATTTAGTTTACTTTTCTGCAAGTTAGTGATTAGATTACTCATGTCATTTTCAGAGATTGAAATATGAATGCGTAGTTTAATCTTAGTTTCATTTTATGCAATTTCATTTCATGCAATTTAGATATCAGATTACTCAATTTGTTTATGATTACCTCCTATAGCCATAGTGAGTCGAATGGTGAGGGGTCAGAATATGAGTTGAAGTAGTGTGATTTAGTTTGCTTTGCTTACAGTCTTTGAATTGCTTTGAGTTCAGTTTTTTTCTCTTTTTATACAACAGCAAGGATACTGGGCTTCATTGTCACTAGCTCACTGTTTTGGTACATTTTTATTTTTTTTCTCTTAGGAATTGATTTCATCACAGCCAGTTTGAAAACCTTTTTGAGAACTTTAAAGTTTGGAAAATCATTGTAGAAGTCACCATTGCCATCCATACTTGACTTTCAATTCTGTCATCTCACATTAGGGAATCAACAGAAGATAAACCCAAAAACAAACCAAAAACTCAAAAACGACAAAGAAATAAGAAATCGGTTATCTTGCATATACAGTGCACTTCTTCAACAGTTTACGACTCTCAGATTGACATTTTAAATAGCAATTTAGGACACACTAAATTGACCGAACAACTTCCTCTAGCAAAAGACTTCATCTTCTTACCAGTTTTGGAAGAGTTCTAGGAATTGCATTAAGCATTCAAGAGTTGGTGGTAATCCTTAAACCATCATAGGTTTAGACCTCCATTTTCAGGTTGAGGTTCTCCCTTTTATGCGGGGTGAGACCTCCCTTTCATGGTTGAAGGTTTCCCTCTTCAAAACAATAGGAGCACTCCCTCTAGCAGAAGACTTCATCTTCTTGCCAGTTTTGGAAGAGTTCTAGGAATTGCACTAAGCATTCCAATGTTGGTGGTCATCCTTAAACCACCGCCCTTTATACCAACATTTCAGAGAGCACATTCAGCCTAGTGCTGCCATGCCCTTTTGCACATTTTGTATTACAGCTCTCTTCTTGGACTCATACATAACCCTTCGGATTAAGGGGGTGAATGTTGGACACCTAATCCTCTATGGGTTAGTGTGGAAGCCGAATAGACTAAGGAAGTCCAAGAGACCTTGGGATGTGGTACCCAATGGTCACACAATGTACTATAAATGTATATCATTTGTTAATAATAAATGAACTCTCATTCTTATCTTTCATATTATGTTGTTGCCCATGTGTGTGTTTAAGAGAAGGATTATCCAATCCTTTACAATTCAAGATTAGAATATTCATTCTGAGCCCTTAAGAGGGGCATTCCCTATAAGATCCTCTATCAAGGATAATTATTTCCCACATTATATTTATGAAAAATATTTCTTTTTAGTCAGGGAAATCAGTGAGAAATTCATCCCTCATTGTTTGGATTATGGAGATTTCTCTTCAAAGGAACCCAAACCCATTTCCACATTTCCTAGAGAATTGAGATTACAATTACATTTAGGTATTTGTACTTCATAGGACACATAGGATTTGAATCTCAAATTTACTCCTGATCCATATTATAGTATAAGCTAGGTTTTGCAAAGAACCCTTTAGGAACCACACCAACATCCAATAACTTTGATTTTATAGGATCAGGTGTAAGGAGATGGGGGTTACTTTTTTACGTTCTAAACAGAAAAGGTAGAAAAATGGTTGAGGATTCCCATCCTTTGATTTTGACCTTACTTTTCAATTTCAAAAATATTTCTTAGGAGATTTACTTTGTGTAGAGAGAGACTAAAATTTATATTACTTGATTTTGTCTTGCTTTATTTCTAATTGTTTATCATATCTAGGTTAGGTTCCTTATACTACCATCAATTTATGGTTAGATAATATTATTCCAGGGTCCAATTTTGAGCACCCTTTGAGGTCACCTATACCTCCACATCCTACTTGCATGGAAGGTGGTCTATTTTCTATCAAGCATTTCCAAACCTCTCAGATGCTTTCTTGATTCCCATATTTTTTGTATACTTAGAAATTTGTAGTCAATTGCCAAATGTCCATAACAGTGGAACACATTTGAAAGTTATTCCTTCATAATATAGATTGATATGTGTTTAGTCAATTTAATGTTCTTAAATTTATTACATAAATTATCGACTTGAGTTGGTAAACTTGTGAAGTGGAAGTGCAATATATATGCTAGAATTTTTTTTTGAGTTTATTAGAACAATGATAATGTTTGTTTTACCCTCAATTCTTCTTTTTTTTTCTTCAAGAGCTCACCAGGTGAATTTTGGAGTTCCTCTAGCACTGAGTGCATCCGACAGATAAAGAAATCTCTTGAGACCTTGGCAGCTCCTATTTTATCGAGCAAAAGGGTTGATTAAGAATCCTATATCGATGGACAAACTCGATTTGTTTCCCAAGCAGTATTTTCTTTATTCTTATGTTCATAATCAAATTGAAGATTTACAATTAAATTCCTATGATCAATTTTGAAAAGAAAAAGTAAAACAAGCTACCATGATCCTATTTAACTGACTGTCATTAGTTTCAAAAGAACTATTACAGAAGGTAATGGAAAAGAAAAACTATTTTTCAAATTCTATGAAAACTTCTTTAAGATAAATTGTGTTTTTGAAAAGAAACTAAAAATTAAGTTAATCTGAAATCTACGAATAACTACTCATGTTCTAGAAAGAAAATTGTTTATGCTCTAAAAGAAAATCGCTTCTATTCTATAATGAATTTATAAAGCATCCTATGTTGAGATCTCCATACTGCAATTAACAATTCTACTTGAAATAATAAAACAAAAACATAAGGAATGCGATCTAATAAAAATTATTTGCTATGAAAAGAAGAATATTATATACAATTTTCTATTTTAGAAAGCATATAAATGATTAAAATTGGTAGACAACAAATGAAAGACTGTAAATAAATAACTACAAAGAAATTGATGCTGTGATAATACAATTCTGGAAATAACAAAAACGAAATGAACTAAGCTAAAATTAAAAGATTGAACCTTGATTTTCTGCAAGGGCCCTCCATAGAACAATAGGTCTAGAACTTTAATTCAACAGCTAACTACACATGAGATTGACGAGAATACTTCTTTAATTAAAAATAAGATAGTTATAAAACTTCAAACAATCAATTAAAGGTTACATATGCGTCACTGCTTTTTGTTTAAAGAGTTATATAAATATGATTCGTGATCAATAGAGTGAGAGTTTTATGCCTTATAAAACTTTAAAAAATCGTAATTTGAATTCTATAACGGAGAAATAACATTTCTCGGTGATTTTCTATTTGGAAAGAAAATCAGAGAGTTGTGATCTATCTAAACTCTCACTACTCCGTTCATTCACGTATTGACCTGCTTCTTTGATTGTACCACTGGGTGATTTCCTTGATGATTGCTTGGGAGAATAGGAGGAGATCCATGAGGAGATTAATCCCCATCTACCCATGCGTTTCTTTGCTTGGCTGGTGTACTAAAATTAGACAAACCATGGAGATAGTTGCGGAATCATGAAAGAGTTGCAGAATCACATTAATTATGTAGCTATTGCAATATTTTTAACTTAATAATAAGACACATTAATAAATATGAAAAATAAGACATATGAGTGCCTTACGGTGTCAAAATCTACAGTTTACTGTTTATTTAAGTTGATGTAAATGAGTAAAAGAGGGAAAAATGATGGAAAGGGTGTTAAAATCAAAATAGTCATGAGACTCTACATTCCCCCATGTTGAAGTCTTTGCATGTCCTCATGAAAAACACAAAACTGATGTCTCTTATTTAATTACTGGATTTCTTTTGAGACCTCTGCAAGTAAATCCAACTTCATCTTTTTTCCTTTCTTTCCGACCGCTGCCATCCTTTGCTTTTTCATGAGAATCTTGTACTTTAGGTTTATGACTTGTCTTTGTAGAGCTCTATTTTTCTACTTCAGCTTCTTATTTTTCTTATACCATAGACTTTGGGGTAAAAGGAAATTGTCACTCTTAGCTATTTGAATTTCACTGTGCACCTTGAGGGTCTGATTTTCCTTCTAAATGTACATGTTTAATGTCTCCAACTCGAATATTTCTTGTTTTAAAACATTTTTTACTCGAAGTTCTTGTGGTTTACTAAACTGGACTTCTTCTTTATTTAAAGTTGACGTTCTTGACTCATCTCTTTTCTCTAGGGACTCAATATAATCATAAATCTCCTGCTATAAAGGATTAGTTTCAGGTTTTATTTGGCCTGGGCTTTGGGGAGGTGTGATGAAAGTTGGCAAAGAAACCCTTCAATCTTCCTCTGCTTCGAAGTCGATATGCTACATACTTTTTGAAGGCAGTGCTTCTGTTGCTAGATTGAGTCTAGTACTTCTTCTTAAGCTTTTTATAGGAGGCATTTGGATTTTTTCTTTCTTCCTTTTTATCTTAGGCTTTTTTGCTTTTGGTGTGCTCTCTATCTTTTTACTGGCTTTCTTTCTTCTAACATCTTTCTTGTTTATATTCCCTAAAATTTCTGCAAGAGGAATTTCATCCTCTGATAGCTCATGTGGCTATTGTTGTTCTTGTTCCATTGGTTCTTCAATTTTTCTCTTTCTCCTTCTCTTGCCTTTTCTTCTACTCGGTTGTTCTTGTTCCACTGGTTCTTCAATTTTTCTTTTTCTCCCTCCCTTGGATTTGTTGTCTCTCAACTGTTCTTGGGTATCTTCCTTAAAATGATTCCTTTAAAAAGCTTTCCCAATTATCACCCATATTTTTAAGATGAAATACAATGATGATTTTAACAAGACAATGGTGACACACGGTATTCTCTATAAACTGAATTTTCCTTTTAACATTCTTTGACATCTTTCTTAGAATATTAAGTAAGAAATATGGAATATTTATTTCATTATCCTCAATAAAATTCATCAACAATTGAATATGATAGAAAAACATCCATCCAAACCTCCCTTCGCATGTAACAAAATTTTGAATTATCAGAAGTAAATTTCTCCACTTACTTTTCAATGTTGTGCTCCCAATGCCCTTCTTGAAAATGGTGGTGTCCATGCTAGGGTTCTTCAAAAAACCTTCCAGTCCTCCCTTTCAATACCTCCATTTTTAAACCATTTATCTCCAATTCAAAGTGATCTAGTGGCTTCGGCAACAAAGGACTATGTGATTGTAAATTTTATGTCTCCTATCTCAAATTCCACTCCATCAAAATCTCTGGTGAAGGACTTGGTTACTTCTTTGTGGAAACCATCGAATTTCTCTACAAAGTCTAGCCACTACGCTTTCTGCAATAATTCTCTTGTCTGTGGATATCCTTTTAAAAATTTTCTCCCTGCTGGTTCTGTTCTAACTATAACCCACATGGATGAGAAGCTTTGTTTCAGGACTATTTTGTTTGACAACATATGAGGGTTTCAAAGGGTTTCACAGCAATGAGGACGAGAGTATGAATTATGGGAGTGTAAGTGGTAAGGGTAAAAAAAAGTGTGATAGTATCTAATCGTTGAGAGAATGAATGGCCATGATTTGGGCGATCAGATCAATAAAATCAGGAGGTGGGTTGGAGCGTAAGTATAATGATGATGACTAAATTGTGGATTAGATCCAATTTGACACGATAATATCAACTCATAGTAATAATGATTTTGAATTTTGATAGTACGATGTGTATATAATTCATAAATTTAATTTTTTTGATCCCTTTTATCGAATTAAAGAGTTTCATACCTTTGAATTATTTCTTTCTAACCTTTGGCTATTGTCCTTTGTATTGCCTTCAGCTGCTTTGCAGTGGAGGGAGTCAATCACTCTTTCAATTATTCCATCATAAATTCCTATCAAATTGGCTGCAGAAATATGTTAGAGCTGCAGAAACTCAATAATTATGTAGATATTTTATTCTTGAAAATAACAGAGTGGGATACTCAATAATTATGTAGATATTTTATTCTTGAAAATAACAGAGTGGGATATAAAGAAAATGGGTTTAGAACAGATGTGAAGAAAATTTAAGGTCTCAAAATTTGATTTTCAGGATCTCTATTGTTAAACTAGACTATTTCCTTGGATTGCATCTTGTCTTATCTCATCAAGTTCATTCAGTTGCTCCATTCTTTGTTTTTCTGCCTCTAAAATATCAAGACTCAATTTGACTGTTGTCTTGAAAGTTTTGACTTGAAACACAATAGTAAACATGACATGCTTTCCATAGACAAGCTCATAAGGAGTATGTCATGTAGTATTTCTCCATGTGGTATGGTATGCCCATAAAGCTTCTGGAATATTTTCTACCCAATCTCTTCTATGCAAATACACAGTTTTGGTGAGAATTCCTTCAATGACTTCATTGGTGGACTCCACCTGTCCATTTGCTTGAGTATGATATGAAGTAGACTTTCGATGTTTGATTTTGTATTCCTCCATTATCTTCTGTACCAAATTGGATGTGAATTGAGTACCTTGATCTGTTACAAGTTCTCTTGGGACACCAAAATAAGTAAATATGTAGTCAAAAAGAAATGAAACTGCAGCATTTTCAGTAGTAGAAGGAAGTTCTTTAGATTCTACCCATTTTGTAACATAATCAATGCAAACAATAATGTAACTTTTTTGTCTCGAAGGTGGATTGATTGGGTGAATAAAATATAAAGCCCATTTTTCAAAAGGATCCATAAGTACCCGAGGTTGTAGAGGCATCTCATCAGAAGGAACAAGTTTCCCCATCCTTTGACAACTATCACATCTCTTAACACACTCCCTAGCACCCTTAAAAAAGGAATGCCAATAGTATCCTATGAGAAGGAATTTGTAAGAATTTCTTTTGTCAGCGAAGTGTCCTCCACATGGATCATTATGACAATATTTCAATATCTCTGGTACTTCATATTCTCTAACACACCTTCAGATGATCAGATATGGACCTGTTTTATACAATTCTTCATTTATCGATTAATAATATACACTAATTTGATTTACCTTCCTTTTTTCTCGGGGATACAAGTATGATGGTAATTTTCCTGTAACCAAATAGTTAGCAATATCTACAAACCATGGATATTTAGTAGATACTGCAAAAAGATATTCATCAGGAAAATTATCTTCTACAGGCATGTCATTGTTATCATTTTGAATCCTTGATAAATAGTCAGCAATTGTATTTTGTTTCCTAGGTCAATCGAAAATAGTAATGTTAAACTCTCGCAGAAATAACAACCATCTAGTGATCATGCCATTAGTGATTGATTTATTCATTAAGTATCTAATTGTAGAATGATCAATATGTACAAAATTTTCATAGCCAATAATATAATGCCTGAATTTATTGATGGCATGAACAACAACTGAAAACTCCTTCTCTATGACAGTATAATTTAACTTTGTAGGAGTCAAATTTTTACTGGTGTAGTAAATGACATATGGAGTTAAGTCTTTTTTTCCTAGTACAACTCCTAAAGCTGTGTCTAAAGCATCAGTCGAAATGGGAAAAGGTAATTTCCAATTTGGTCCTCTAAGAATGGGTGCTTCAGATATTTTCTCTTTTAATGACTCAAAGGCATTTTGGTAATCATAATTCCAATTGAATTGAAAGTCTTTTATGAGTAGTTTAAAAAGTGGAGATGCATTTTTTGTAAAAAAAAATATGAATCTTCTATAATAACTAGTGAAAGCAAGAAAACTCCTAACATCTCGTTGACAGGTTGGAATTGATCATTTAGAAATAGCTTCTACTTTAGATGTGTCTACTCTAATTCCATTTCTTGAAATATGGTTTCCTAAAACAATTCCGTTAATAAACATTATACAACGTTTTTCATTGCTTAATGATAGATTTGCCTCTTTACATTTAGTGAGAACTTTTTCCAAATTTTTAAGAGCTTCTTCAAAAGAATTCCCATAAACTATAAAATCGTCCATATACACTTCCACACAATCATGAATTAGATTAGAAAAAATGCCTAATACTTCTCTTCGGAATGTTGCAGGAGAATTACATAATCCAAAAGGAAGTACATGGTAAGCATATGTTCCCCATGGAAAGGTAAAGGTAGTTTTTTCTTGGTCTTCTAGGGCCACTTGGATTTGATTATACCCACTAAAACCATCTAAAAATGAAAAATATTTCTTTCTTGCCAATGTAACTAAAACTTGATCTATGAAAGGGAGTGTAAAGTGGTATTTTAAGGCGGCTTTATTCAATTCCCTATAGTCAATACACACTCTCCATTTTCCATTCTTTTTAGGAACAATTATTAAGGGTGAAACCCACTGACTGTCTGATATTGGATAGATAAAATTGACATTCAAATTTTTTTGTAGTTCTTCCTTAATGATCTCCCTTAGAATTGGATTCATTCTTCTTTGAGGTTGTCGAATTGGTTTAGCATTTTCTTCAGTGTAGATATGATGTTTACAAGTATTAGGATCAATTCCATTGATGTTAGTATATTCTGATGCATAAGAAAATGAATGTTCTTGTAACATTTTGATTGGTTATTTCTTTTGAAATTCTTCCAAATTATTATTGATATTCAGAGTTTTTCCCTGGAATATTTCAATTGTAGAATTGCCAAATTTTTCCATAGAGTGCAAGGATAGTCGATAGATGATAAATATTCGATATTGCATTGCTCTTGAAATTTTTTACTAAATTCACAATATCATGAAGATTCATTATTTTCCATTAAATTTAAAATTTTATCTTCTTCATCTATTTGTGAAGTAGAAAAGACTGGTCTTATATCAAAGTAATCATCTATCCATTCTTTATTTTCAACCTCTAATGTTGTTTTTACTGGTGGATACAGTATGAATTTCTTTGTTGTACTCCCATCATAAATGAACATGTCACCAGATCTACAACTTATGATTGCATTGGCTGTAGCTAGCCATGGTATTTCTAGAATAAATGGATGTCCTCCTCAGTTATTCTTGGGTGTTAAAACCATAAAATCAACAGGTTATTCCCAAGAATCTAAGGATACATGTATGTCTTCTAATGTACCATCTAGTTTGATTACAGATCTATCTTCCAATTGTAATAGTGTAGGTATATATTGAAGATTAGAATGTTTTAAATGATTCATAGTTTGTTTACTCACGATATTTATGGCTTCTCCTAGATCAATCAATGTATTTGGGATCTCCACACCATTGATGTGTGTTTTGACAATGGGACTTCCTAGATCAAGATATTTCTAAGTTGTTGTTTTTCCCATCATGATATTTGCAATTTTTCCAATAAGTTGGATTCTTTTGATTTCTTTTATTTTTCTTCCGGTTATTTTTGTGATCAAGTTCCTATTTTTTTTTGTGAAAATTGGTATTTCCTTAATGGCTTGATGAAAAGGAAGCTTCATGCAAACATTCTTCAATTCATCGAACATGTCGTAATCAAGCAATACAATTTGTTTTTCTACACCTTCATCAATTTTTAATCTTTTAGGGAAAGGTGGTTTTGAAATAGATACTGAAGGCTGTTCCATAATAGGAGTTGAGTTATTTGAATGTGTTGGAGTAACTTGTTTTTGAGTTTTTTCTTTTTCATTAAGAAACTTTTCTTCTTCAGAGATATTTTCTTTTTCACTTTCTTGAATAACAATTGAGGGGGACTTCTTTTCTAATATTCTAGTAGATCTAAGTTGAACATTATTTAGATCTAGTGGATTTATCATGTAGGTTTGAAAATTTTGTCCTTTCGTATTGTAAACAAGTTGTGAATTTTTATTATTATTTAGATTTGGAAGTGGTTGGGCATGGAACTAGTTTGGTCTATGAGGAAATGGTAATGAAAGTTGTGGATTCACATTGTGAGGTTGAGTTTGTTGAACAATATGGGTATAATATTGTGGAGGAAAAGTAGGATATGATTGTTGAAATTATGGAAATTGAGGATATTGAGGAAATTTAGGGAATTTTCCATGAGTATTTTTCCATCCTTGTGACTGAGGTTGTGCCTAAGATTACCAAGCATTAGGGCAGTCCAATTACTTTACGAAGATTGTGAAAATGGTTGAGTATTAAAACCTTGAGCTGTATTTGGTTGTGGATTCTGCGAAGGTATTTTAGCAATAAAATAGAGAAGATCTACATGATTTGGTACTCCTTCTTCTTGATAAACAACTTTACGCCCTCGCATTGAGGGACATTCTTTTTTATCATGATTTTCTGCACAAGTAACACAAGTTTCTACATTTTTTATATCAAAAGGACATTCTTTCAAGGCATGTTCCTTTATACACTTAGGGCAAAAATGGACAATGCAACATTTTTATCTTTTTGCTTGTTTTGTATTTTAAGGGTGTCAATCTATTCACTAAGACTCCCTAAAATATGTATTTTAAAATTATCAGGAAAATTTCCTAATTTTCCTCTACTTAGTGTCCCAACTGCGTATTTACTAATCCTTGATATAAGAGGATCTCTTGGATTTTTCCACGTTCTTGCTTTGCCTCTTCAAATGTGTATGCACAACTGAGAAATGTCTCCCCTACCCAGTAGATTGAGAAGATCAATCCACTCATCTCTAATTGATTTCAGTAAGAGAGCTTTCAAAGTTTCCTTATCTAGATTATTCAGTTTTGCCCTTTTTACATGGAAAGGGAAATCTTTTGATGAAATCTTAAAGATTTTCATCTTATTTTTGTATCATTTTAAAGACTTCATATTTAATGTTATGGGGCACACAATAATCCTTATATTTCTTGAAGAATGTATTTTTCATTTGTTCCCACGTTCTTATGGATTTTATTCCTAAACTCATAAACCATTTTAATGTTGCATCTTTAACAGCTGCAAGGAATAATTTCAACTTTTTAGCATCATGTAGATAATCATATGATCTACACAAGACTTCAAATTCAAAGAGAAATGTCTCAGGATCTTCACTCCTTAATCCATGAAAGTTTGGAAGGATAGAGGGTGAGATATTTTTCATTGTTACTGTTGTATCTTCATCGAGGATTGGAAATCCAAAGGGTTTTGGATTTATATCCTCTCCTCTTCCTATTCCTCCACCTCTTCCACCTCCTCTTCCACCTTGTCTTCCACCCCCTCTTCCCCCTCCAATCCTAGGTTGTTCACCATTCAAATTATGTACCTCTCATTCCCCTTTTCCAACCATTGTAGATTCTTTAGAACTAATATAGGGTTCTACTTCTGGTTCTAAGATTGGGTTTTAGACTTCCTCTATTTCCTCTCGTTCTTCTATCAATGATTTGAAGTAGGTTTTTTCTTCCTCTTCTTCAGTAGGAACTTCCAACTCTTGAGCTAGAAGTTGTTCTCTAGTTGAATATAGGAAAATTATTCATGTTGTTGGGGATAAGGGATCTTCTTCTATTATGTCTTATGTTGATGAAGTTGGTGAATCTCCTTAATACCTCAGGAAGTTTATGTTTGCCTACTATAGATGGAATTCAAGTTTGTGTGTGCAGTGTGACACTACGAGGTCGTCATGGGGTAAGTGATGTTGTTGGAATTAAGCTCTTTCCTCCACCTACAAATCTACCCCTAGAGTATCTTTCCCTAAGCATATCATGTTTTTTTATTGTTTGTTTTTTATATATTTTTTATCTAAAATAAATCAAGGCTTCTATACACTTCCCTAGCAACAACACTAAAATGTTTAGTCAATTTAATTTTCTTAAATTGCTTACATAAATTATCGACCGAGATTGGTAAACTTGTGAAGTGCAAGTGCACTATATACGCTAGAAGCCTTTTGAGTTTATTAGAATGATGATTGTGTTTGTTTTAAGGATTTTATTTATTCTTTTTTTTTCTGGGTAAAGGCTACTTCTATATTAAGAAAGAAAAATATTTACATAAATTACATCATCCAAGGGGGACGAGGCCACCCTCTAACAAAGACACCTGAGACAACTGAAACAGACTTTCAGACCACTGAGCTGGCATTACAAAAATGTCCAAATGAGTTTCTTGGATCCCATATGGTTTCGGATAGCCAAAAATAGACATTTTAAGCTTACTGACTCTGACTTTTAACAAACTGCCTCTATAGGGCTTATAACAGAAACTAAACAAAGGGAAAGTTTAACCAGCACAGACATGAACAAGTGAGCAAAAACCTTGAGAAACACCTCCGAACAGGTTCAGGTAAGGTGACTGGGCGATACAGGTGGCTGCCTCTGCTCCGGACTTGGCGGATCAAGCCAAATGACCGACTCCTCATCATCCTGCTGCTGGCCCTCCGAACCCGGATGAACCGAATCATGTCCTTCAATTCTATTCTGATCTCGGTTCCGCAGAGGCAAGATCTCCTGCACAGAAACATCACGGAGTGCGTTGTCCTGTTCCGGAGCCGGCTGAGGCGGGTCTACTTGATCTGCGGCTGCCAACGGATGGGGCATACGATATACTCTGCCCTGCATATCCCCCATAAGAATTTCGCTGCCCTGGAGGCTAGCAGAAGCAGGGGAAGACCATGAGGGGCTGACCGAGGGCGCTTCAGAGAGATACACAGAAAAATTAACGATTACGTCCGACTGAAGGATCCTTCGAGGAATTCGGAAGCGAAAAGTCTGGTAAGAGTCCGGCAAGAACAGGAATTCCTCCTCTGAACTGGATGACGAGGGGGGTCTGGCCGCTATGGGAGCTATGGGATGCGGCGCCTCCTCATCCCTCACAATGCGCACCCCAGAACGACCGCCTCGACGAGGCACTCCTCTCCGACGCATGACAGTATCCAAATGGAGCGTCTGGAGCCTTTGCTCCGTTTCTTTGATTAACTCTTGCAGCACAGTATCCTGCCCATCGCGCGCATCAAACGACATTCTCTGAGCCTTGGAGGTCTGGGCAATGTGGTTAAATAACCAGGCCCCTGCCAATACCATATTCCTCGTACCAAAATCCATAACTCCCGAACTCCTCGAGACCGGAGCAGACTCGTTCGGCTTCAATGCAGTAGCTACCATGCTCTGCCTCTCCTTACCATCGTTTGCCCTCAGCATTAAATAAAAACTGGTTGTCATCACTGTCTTGTACCTGCGATCCTCCTCGGCCTTGTCAACAGGTGTTGAGGCTCGGGATGGCCTTAATGGCATGTCAATACACCCGCATCCGGGTAGGATTTTATTTATTCTTATGTTCCTAATGAAATTGAATATTTACAATTTAATTCCTATGAGCAATTCTGAAAAGAAAAAGTAAAACAAGCTATCATGATCTTATTTAATTGACTGTCATTAGTTTCAAAAGAAGTACTATGCAAGGTAATGGAAAATAAAAACTATTTTGCAAATTCTATGAAAAATTCTTTAAGATAAATTGTGTTTTTGAAAAGAAACTAAAAGGAATGTTATTCTAAAATCTATGAATAAACTACTTATGTTCTAGAAAGACAATTGTTTATGCTCTAAAATAAAATTGCTTCTAATCTAGAATGATTTTATAAAGCATCCTATGTTGAGATCTCCATACTGCAATTAATAATTCTACTTGAAATAATAAAACAAAAGAAGAAAGAATGTGATCGAATAAAAAGTATTTGCTATGAAAAGAAGAAGATTATATGCAGTTTTCTATTTTAGAAAGCATATAAACAATTGAAATTGGTAGACAACAAATGCAACACTATAAACAAATAACTACAAAGAAATTTAAGTTGTGATAATGCAATTCGGGAAATAACGAAAAGGAAATGAACTGAGCTAAAAATAAAAGATAAAGCTCGATTGTCTACAGGGGCCCTCCACAAAACAATAGGTCTAGAACTTTATTTCAATAGCTAATTGTGCATGAGATTGATAAGAATACTTCTTCAATTAAAAAGAACAGAGTTATAAAACTTCAAACTGTCAATTAAAGATTAAATATGCATCCCTATTTTCAGTTTACATAGTTATATATATAAGATTCGTGCTCAATAGATTGATACTTTTATGCGTTATATAGATTAAAAGAATCCTAATCTGAATTCTATAATGGAGAAATAACATTTCTCGACAATTTACTATTTGGTAAGAAAATTGGAGAGTCGTGATCTATTTGAACTCTCGCTTCTCTATTCATCCACATATTTACCTCCTTATTTGACTGTGTCATTGGATGATTTCCTTGATGAGTTGGCTCAGGCGAATAGGAGGAGATCAATCCCCATCTGCCCATGTGCTTGTTTTCTTGGCTGGCATACTGGAATCTGACAAACCATGGAGATAGTTGCGGAATCATGAAATAGCTACAGAATCACGTGAATTTTGTATCTATTTCAATCTTTTTAACTTAATAATAAGTCACATTAATAAATATGAAAAATAAGACATCTGAGTACCTTACCATGTCAAAATCTATAGTTTACTATTTATTTGAGTTGATAGCAATGATGAAAAGAGGAAAAATGGATGGAAAGGGTTCCAAAAACAAAACACTCATGAGACTCTACAATATGAAAAAGTTGAACACCCCTTTAGATATCCATCATCCACATCAAACCTTTGTTAAATTCCAACTACAATTTGTTCCATTCTAAAATATCCTATGTTCAGACAACTTGAGTCTACCTTAAAAAAAATGCATAAGCATTACTAATTTCCTCAAAAAATACATCAAACCATAATATCGTAGGCATCTCTAGAATTATAACACAAATTGAGAGAAAATCCAGTCGAGTTGACTAAACATTGAACTCCACATGGAATTTATTTAAGAAAAAAGTTTGTTAACCCCACTTCCAGAATGATGCAATATTTTTTCTCCACTTCTTCCTTCATCCCAAAAACCTAGACTAACTGAGCTTTTGTTGGGATCATGATTTGTAGGGATTGCCCCACAATTCATTCAAATTTGAGCCTTGTATAAGCCTTCAAATCCTCTTAGTTTATCCTTTTCCCATAAAATTAACCTATTTATACTCAATCTCCCATATCCATTATATTGTCAAATTTGGTTTTACCTCCGAAGTTCAATCTAATAGACTCTTGAGTGTTTTTAATACACTTCCTCTATTTGGTTTCCCTTTAAACCGATTAAGGTTATATAACTAACACCTCAAAATTAGAGGAGAGGACTTCACTTAGGAGCTTCCAATCCACCATTTCACCAACAAACCTTCAAATAGAGAAATTCCCACATCATGCTTCTACACATTTGCATTTTCGAATTCATTACATACCTCAATTAAAGAAATTAAGGAATACAATACTATGTTATTTAATTCCTTGTCTTCTCCTCGCTAAGGGATTAAGGCTTATGGATCTACAAGATTGGATTCATAAATCACTACATGAGGAGTACTACCCATACATTTATGACCCCTAGCCAATTTTGTCAAGAGTTTTTTCATCCTCCACTCTATAATGCCCAATTTCCCTTTACCCTTTTCTGTTCAACACCTATACTCGTCCACGTAGTATGACCATGGTATCCTCCACTAGCATATCTGACCCTAATAAATAAATCCTACCAGATTCCAACACATTGCCATATCTGCCAATTACCACAACACATAAAATTTGTTGTCCTTCCATTAAACCTTACAAGTAGTCTAGTTCTACTTCTCCATGCACTATGTCAAACATCCACATCTACCCTTCCTAACACCACCAAGGAAATAATTCATTGAGCTTATAACCTAGCTTCATTTCTCTAGAAAACCTCATCTTTTAGTGATCCTTGAGTCCACTTTTCTAGCCAAGCTCTCTTCTAATATTATTAATAGAATACGTTTTCTAAAATTTCAACAAATATTAGGAAAACAGTTGTGGTGCTAAAGAAGTAAACAAATTCCCATGACAATTGTAAAGATAGTATGCATAAAAACCATTGCATTTTCTATGCTTAGATCCTCATCACCATTATTCTTAACTAGATTCCTTACTTTCTTATGCAGACGCATCAACCCCTAGTCAATAAATTTTGACTAGACCTAAGGGGTCATGAAATTTCCGAAGAGAAATTTATTTCCCCTCAATTGTAATTTGTATACATCACAAATAATGTGTTTTGATGTAATTACATATGTCATATTCTAGAAGCAATTTGGACTCATAGGTTTTTAAGTTGTTTCAATGAACTGGTATTTTGACCAAGTGGTCCTTTGTAAAAAAGACAAATGTCATGATGAGGTCTTAGGAAACTTTTAGGAACTAGGATGGATGTCCAAATTGTCTTTGTTTCTATTGATATTTTTCAGTTCATAGAACAATTTATATGCGTGTGTATAATTATTTTTTAGTTAATAGAAGAGTTTATATGTGCATGTATAGTTAGAGGGAAAAGGACAAAGCTCTAGTGATTGAGAAAGAGAGTCTTGGGAGTAGAAAAAATCTTTGTTCTAGGAGGATCATGAGAGGTCTACAGTCGAGGAGCAAGGACTGTAACATTCCTCTATAGATATGATGTCTCGTGTTCTGTTCTAATTAAAAGAAGTATTTTAGTTTGTGGTCCCTTGTAATCATCTGAATGTCGTGTGATATGCCCAAGTCTCAAAGAGTGTGCCTATGTATTAAACGCTTGCATGGGTAGACCCTTGTATTTTGGATTGTTTGAAATCGAAGATTTCAGCTTGGATGTAACTATTTCCTTCCTAACCAATCTTAGACTCTTACAAAGACCATCACATGATAATTTCCTTCAGTTCATGGAATTGGGAATGGCTTAAGTTACATATCAGGAATGAAATCGTGTTTCATAGAAAGTTTGTCAGTTTATGGTTATTTTTTTCATTAGAATCAAATTTCCCTATGCAAGGATCTGTCGAGGCCTTTGTGTTTGCTGCATAAACCTTTTGTATTTAGAATCTGGCTATCCATACCATACAATGTCACAACCATGGGAATTCATTCGGATCCCAAATTTGTGATTGCATGAGTCGCCAGAAGGAATGGCCCATAACCTGGTTATGGGGTATCCAACAATTTTATCAAGTTAGAAGTTGTGGAAGGGAAGAACCCTAGATGGGGGGATTTGAGATCCGACATAGTTCCCACATTCTAGACTTCATACATAAATCCGAGTTGAGGAACAAATGCCTAGGAAGATCAAGTGAGTATGAGTTTGGCTTGCCATAAATTCCATTAGCGTAGATGGCGAATCTAAGGTGGTCATTGATTGGCTGCACGGATGAAACTCTTTGGAGGTTTGTTTGCCCCACCAATGGATAATCAACATCGAGGCTCTCCATTCCTCCTTCATGCATGTGTACCAAGATCGAAATTCAGGCCCATGCGTGACCTTCCCATATTCAGTTTCATGCTCTTGTCAATAAACTTTTCTAATCATAAAAGTTTTGATGATGACTTTTTTTAATGATAAGCTCCTCTTGACCATGCTATTTCCAATTATATTTGTGATTTCTCATGGAAATGGACATAAATAAATGACTTTATTAATGCAACTGAATCCCAAAAACTGATATCTAATATAATTAACAATCTAAAATACCGACATGTATATTTTGAATATTATTATCAATTATAAAAAATAAACGAAATCACCCCACGGAGTTGGTCGAACCCGACGAGGCTTCACGAACTCACTCGAGGCGGCTAGTCTAATAAAAAAATCGGGGATGACTTGTTCTCGCTAGCTAGATGAACCCAGGGATTTTTCTCGCTTGCTCAATAGATAAATTGATTACGGGCCTTATATCGATCTCACCAACTTACCACTTACACCTTGCCTGCATTTATTGAACTTTTTGCTTGCCAAAGGTAGGTCTCTTGCTTACTTATGCTGCTAATAGATTTGAATAAAATATAAGACAACAGTGTACCTGCTTCTCTCTTGCTGCTTGCTAGCTACACAAGAGGATGGATGGATGTATGGTACCGCTGCCTAGAAGAATAAACAAGTTTGCTTCCAATCCAAATAAGATTTTGACAAGGAAGCCGAAAGAAAAGCATGAACAACTTTACTTTAAGTAAATGTCTATTACTTAAAACCAAATTTTGAAATAAAAGGCCTATATGATACATTTAGGAGTAATCCGAAATTCCTATATCTAATAACTCGTCCTATATTTAATAATATATCATAATAAATTTATTATAACCTTTTAATAATATTTTAGATGACATTAAATCTAACAATATTTAATTTCTTTTAACGAAAAGGAGATTCTAAAGCCTTGATTTAAAAGCAACTCTTGTCCTTCTGCAATCTATTTCGATCTATTTCGGTAGGATGTATAAGTATGATTTATGAAAATGTTAGGGAGCATTTTCGTTAGGATGTATAACGTATTCCTATCATTTGTGAAAATTCCTATGATTTGTTATGATGTGTGAAAATCTTAGAGGGAGCATTGTCGTGATGATACATTGTGAATTTCGATAAAGTTATTACTTTTTTTGAGTTAAATATTGTATATCGTATATTTGGATAGTTTAAATTTTTTATTAGTTTATAATTATGGTTTTTTTTTTTGGGTTAAATCTTATTATCCAATATTTGTTATTACATATTTTTTGTAAACATATATATTTTATATTACTAACATAATCATATTAGTAAATAAATATTTGTTATCACATATTTTTTGTAAAAATATAAATTATTTGTATCTTTTATATTATTAGTATAGTCTAGTAAATATAATTGATATACATTAATAAACAAATTTTATAAACCTAATATTATTAACTTCCATCATAATATTAATATTATTAAACTTTAATATTATTTATTAAACATTTATATTCAAATTAATAAACTTGTTAATACCAATATTAAAATTATTACACTTTAATATTAATATTAACTTTACCATTAAACTTTAACATATAGTTAATGAAAATAATAACCTACTATTAAAATTATTAAACTTATTAATATTAACGCTAGCGAATCAAAACCGGAGAGCACTAAAGACATATGAGGATCAAAATCCTACTATTTATTTTTCCAATGTTAAACTTCTTTCTCCGATATTAACACTCCTTAAATGTATTCATTTTTAATTTAGTGAATTATAACCTAAAAAAACATTGAAATGATTTAGGAATTAATATTGTGACCAAACGTGGTAAACTATTCAAGCCGGATATATAAAGGTGTAAGCTCTTTTTATTTATTTAAAGCTCTTCCTCACAGATCTTAATTATTTCAAAAAAAAAAAAAAAAAAAATCTTAAATTAATGTGTTATTTTTTTGGTAGATAATTTCTTATGGGGATTTGAATCAAGGACTTAGTAAGAAGTGTTTTAACAATACATCTATTTACGATCAATCCAAAGTCCCATAAACATTAAATTAATGTGTCATTAAAATAAATTTCCAATTAATAAAATTTTCAACTCTTCTAATTAAACAACGTTAAATTTTTTCATTTTACCTAACTTAAAGAAAAATTAATTCTTTTAGAACCTTTTATTATATTTATTACAATACACCATTAAGTTAATTCTTTTAAAACCTTTTATTATATTTATTACAATAAACCATTTGCAGACTATGATGACATATGTAATGATTGATTGAAGTTGATATAAAAGAGTCCCATATTACAATGCTTCAAACAAAGCGTAAACCTAGACCCTAAAATCATAAGCCATGCCTTCCTCACATTGAATGCTTCTCCATCAATCGTTCTAATTATTTTAGATGCATATAGAAGATGGGAATTTTTAGACTTGGGAGCAACGTGAGGATTATTGCAGAGAAGGAACGCTTCTTTCTTCGCTTAAATGCAGAATCTTCAACAGTAAAAGAAATTAATAAAACCCTAAACCCTAGGCATTACAGAAAAATTCAAACAATTACATGAAATTAGAGAACTAGATCAATATAGTTCCTACCTTAGGGAAAGTGAATAGTTTACCAGCAAGGTCGCTGCTATTTTTGTAGCTATTAGATCATTGGAGATAAAAGTAACTGCGGCTATTACTGCTATTACTGGCAAATCTATTACCGCGGCCAAATAAACTCAACTTGCAGATGCACATGTAGCATATCATAATTATGTATATAATTTCTGACCCCATTTAACATCTAAATCATTTAACAAAAATTGAAGAGAACAAAATGTGGAGTAGAGGTCTTACTTTTCTCAGTATTACAAATCACTTAAATAAGATTACATTGGAAACATCAGTCATAAATCACTGGAGTCAAACTCGACTTAACTAAAATTGAACTGGGCACTTGGGGGGATTGTTTTGACACCTAACAAATGGTTGGGATTAGATTCTCCAACAATCCCCATTAATTACAACCACATAAAAAATTCAATGAATATTACAATTTTAAAATTGGCCTCAACTTTTCTTCTTCTCTTTTTCCAGATTCTGTAGCCTCTAAATTGTACAGACTTTTTCTCTTTGTTGTATCCTTAAAACCTCAGTTTCTTCATTTGTTGGTGCATGTCTTCCATTCTTCAAGGTTTTCTAAGCATACCCTAGACTTTTTCAAAAACTGACTTGTATGTGGGCTGCTGCCACATATTATCTTTTGTAGTTCTCTTTTCATCGTCAATCTACTCCGACATAAGATTATAATAAAATAATATTTCTTTAGGATTCCAATACCTAAAAATTTCATTAATTTCTTCATCATGCATGCTGTCTTAGACATTTATTTCTGCAACTTTTATGCATACGACATCAAGACATGGTATTGCAAACTATGCTTAAAGAAAATTTAATTGTTCTTCAAAATCATTCTCTATACATGCACATTGAAAATCAATATTAGAATCAGAAATATTTGTAGAACCACATTGGTTCTGCTCATTCTACCCTATAATGAGAGCTTCCTTCTGTTGTACTTGCAGCTCTTGCACTTCCAGCTATGCTTCTACATCTATCTCTGTTTTCTCTTTCTGAGCTTCCTTCTTTGCTTCTGCCTCTCTCTGTGTATGTCTTTTTGACTTCTATACTAACTTGTGCTGCTGAAAACAAGTTGTCCTCCACTGTCTCGCCAAATAGCATCATGTCAATATGATGTTTTTGTTGCATTACCTGCAACCATTCATCATTAGCCATCAATTCTTCATCAAATTTTACCTCAGCAATAGTAATTGATGTATTCACCCAACCTTGACTACTACAATGGCATTTTCATTGTCCTCAGCAAGCTCTGTTGTTGGTTTTACCAAATCTTCATTAGAAAGCTCTGTTGCTGGGTTGACCAAATCTTCATCAGCATGTTCCATTGGTGGAATCATCATATTGTCATTAACAAGCTTTATTGCTGGAATCACCAAATTTCCGTTCACTTGTGGTTGTGCACAATGGAGTTCATGAGCATCTACGTGCTCCTTCTCTGTTACTTCTGCAACTTCTTCATAAACATCATCCACCTGTGACTGAGCATAGTGGGATTCAACAATCCTTTCATCTCGATGTAGATCTATTGATGTAAATCGACCTTCATCCTCAACTTCAGTGCTCCCCCTTGCACCAAAACATCTTTCAAGAATATCCCAAGCCTCCTTGGTTGTTTTGGCTTCTGAAATTAGGGGAAGAATGTTGTCATCGACAAATTCTTTTATTCATTTCAATGCAAAGGCATCTTTTGCCTCTTTACTTCAAGATCTAAAAAGATCTCAAACATCTCTCGTTGTAGACATCACATCTAACTGCAATAAAGACGGCGTTGCTTCGATCAACAAATGAGTCTACAAATTTTTATAAAAACGATGCTTTCACAAAAACTTTTAAAAAAAATATCACAACCCCTAGAGGAGAACAATGTTTTTTTTTTTTTTAATCTCTTTTTCTAAAAAAAACTCCTTTTAAAAAAAAATGAAGCGCTCTTTTTTTTTTTAATTCACCTTCTTCGTTAAGAGAACACCTCTCATATAACCTTTATGATATAAGGCCTCTTATATAAGCTTTAAAACGAATTTAATAAGCCATTTTGAAATTACTTGAACCTTTTTTACAAAACAATACGAATGCATTCAAAACATTAGATGAGCCTTTTTAACACATGCACATTTGTTTATCATATACCTTGATACCATACTACGTCATGTACCTTGACTTTTCTAGCGAATCGTAGTCCCAATACGCTTCGTGCTTGTGTCGTTTAGTGCCTTCGTGCTTCGAATGAGTTTTTTTTTCGGATCGTATTGCTTTAAAGGTATAACGCAGTCGTCATTACTTTGACTTTTTTTTTTGAAATAATAATCTCAACCACTGCAATAAACACTCTGACATCAATTACACTTGTCAGAAGAATTTTTGCAAGTTGCGTCTTTGTTTGAAGATGGAAGCACTGAAGCGAGGCGCGAACCATTTTGAAACACAACAAGGAATTTAAAGCATTTAATATATTTTGCTAAATAGATATGGGCAAGTATTCATTCAACGACTATTGCTCACACTCCACAAACACTTGCACGATTCTGATCACACTCAACAACAACATCATATTAATTATTTTTCTCTATCATGTATTAAATGTAAAATTGTATGTTGAGTTAAATATGAATATAAAAGTCATTTTGTGTAGGTTAGAAGGTAAGAGAGTTAAAGAGAAAAAGAGCGAGTCTCTGAAGAGAAAATGGTGGAGCAAATTTTGGTGGGCACATGAAAAAAACAATAACTGTATTTCACTATGTGTTATTTCGCGTGAAGTGTGTTGGTTTTACTTGGTGAATGAGCTGCAGTCTCATGTGAATGCATTTGCAAGATTTAGAAATCAATCCTAAGTTTTATTTGTGATGCTCCAAGATTTTACCTTTGTTTTTGCCATAAGTGAATTCTATGTATTTATTAAGTCTCTGCAATAGCCCCACGAAATCAGCTTCGCAAATGTCATAGATCTTCGCGAAAATAGCTCCGCGATGCGCGTGAAGGTGAGTTGTGCGAAAGAAGCTTCGTAAAATATTTTACTTTGCCTCTCTGCGTAAATTTTTCTTCAATTTTTCTAACATGGTATCAAAGCGGGTTAAATATTGTTAGTGTAAAAACAAGTCTTTTTTACTAGCAGTGAGAATTGATTTGAGGGCAGATTGTTCTTTTCATATTTACCAGCAAGTAGAAAGTTTTTTTCTTACACTCAGAAATGGCAACATCAAGCACAAGCTTGACTAATCCTCAAATACCTCAGTTTAATGCCAAAAATTATGATTATTGGGCTATTACAATGAAGACCTTGTTTTCTTCTCAAGGCATTTGGGATTTGGTGGAGAATGGTTTTCAAAAACTAGCAGATGAAGTAGCATACAGTGCCTTATCTCAACAAGAAAGAGATTTGTTAAGGAACAACATGAAAAAAGATTCAAAAGCCCTCTTCTATATTTTTCAAACAGTTCATGAAAGTATTTTCCCAAGGGTTGCAACAACAACAAAGTCCAAGAAAGCATGGGACACCCTCCAGACATCCTACCAAGGCATGGCAAAAGTCAAGATAGAAAAGCTGAAAATGTTGAGAAGAGATTTTGAAACACTTTGTATGAAAGAGTCTAAGAATATAGACTCATTTTTTACACATGTAAGTGGGCTAGTAACTCAAATCAGGTCTCATGGTGAGACACCTTAGGAAAGAAGAATAGTTGAGAAAGTTTTGAGATGTTTTCCAGCAAGGTTTGAGGCCATTATTGTGGCCATAGAAGAGACAAAGGATTTCTCACAGTTCTTAGTGGATGAGCTTAATGCATCACTGATTTCTCAAGAACATAGATTGAATAGCGCAACAAGCTCCTCATTGGAACATGCTTTCAAGACACAAGTATCATTTGGTCAAGGTTGAGGCAGAGGAAGATCATATGCTAGAGGAAGAGGAAGAAGCCCAAACAGAGGTGGAAGAAGCAACCCTTCAAGCTCAAATCAAAGAGGAAGCAATCAAAACCCAAGTCAAGGCCCAAGCCAAAATCAAGCACAAGGTTAGAGGTATGATAAATCTCAAGTTCAATATCATTACTACAAGAAGTATGGTCATTATCCAAAAGAATGTAGAAAGAAGCAATATGACATTAGTAACAAACCAAGTGTAAATTTCACAAGAAAAAATCAGAACCATGATAACATGTTTTTAGCTTGTAATGTAGCATAAGAAAAGCAGAGTGATATATGGTATCTAGATTTAGGGTGTAGCAATCACATGTCAAGAAACATAGAAATGTTTTCTAATCTAGATGAGAGTGTGAAATCTGAAGTGACATTAGGGACTGATAGCAAAGCCTCTGTCATGGGAAAAGGAAGAGCTAATATCCTAACCAAGAAGGGAGAGAAGAAGTACATCTCAGATGTTTACTTTGTCCCCGGTCTTAAACATAACCTCATAAGCATTTGATAGCTCATGCAAAAGGTCTACAATGCCTTTTTCAAGAATGATGTATGCACAATTTTGGATAGGCCTCCAAGCAGACAACTGATTACAAAGGTTCATACAACAAATAATAGAATGTTTCCCTTAAAATTAAAATCAGATTTGCAGAAAGAAGGTGCACAAGCACAACTCTTAATGAACTCACAAGGAGATGAAATAAAAGAGGCAATTGTCACACAGGTAAACTTTCAAGCAGAGGTAAAAGATGAAAACTGGTTATGGCATTTGAGATTTGGACATATTGACTTTGGAGGTTTGAATTTGCTACATAGGAAAGGCATGGTGAAGGGTTTACTACTCAGAGAAAACCCAGACAGCATATGCGAAGCATGTATCTTGGGCAAGCAACATAGAGAGACATTTCTAGTAGGAAAGTTACTAAGGGAAAAGGCACCTTTGGAGATTGTCCACTTCGATTTCTGTGGACCAATGCAGACACCATCAATTGGTGGCAGTCACTATGTATTGACCTTCATAGATGACTACACAAGGAAGACATGGGACTTTCTCCTAAAACATAAAAGTGAAGTGTTTGAGTGCTTTTGCCAATACAAGGCTCTTGTTGAGAAGCAAAGTGGACACTACATCAAAGTCCAAGACTGATAGAGGTGGCGAATATATCTCAAATGATTTCCTTCAATTTTGCAGGGAGCATGGAATTCACAAGAAATTTACAACAAGGTATACACCTCAGCAAAATGGTGTGGCAGAAAGAAAGAATAGGACCATTATGGAGATGGAAAGGAGTATGTTGAAGGCAAAGCATTTGCCAAATGACTATTGGGCTGAAGCTGTCACTTGCGCAGCATATATCTTGAATAGATGTCCAACCAAAGCGTCCAGAACATAGTTCCTGAAGAGGCATGGAGTGGAAGAAAGCATAATGTCACCCACATGAGAGTTTTTGGATATGTGGCTTATGCACATGTCTCGGATGAGTTAATGAAGAAGTTGGATAGCAAGGGGGAGAAATGTATATTTTTTGGATACATTGATGAATCCAAGGCATACAAGCTCTACAATCCATCAACTAAAAAGGTCATAATCAGCAAAGATGTGCAGTTCATAGAAGACGAAGGATGGGATGGAAGTTTAAAGAAGACAGTCAATGTCAGAGCATGTATACCACATGAGGACAGAGAGGAATTAACAGCAGCAAGTAATTTCTCAATAGTGACTCCCTCTACTCCTATTCAAGTGCGGCAAAGCAGGCAGCAAGCAACACCATAAACAAGTAATAGGACAGTTTCACGCAGCGAAGCAAATGCTTCTCCAAGCACACTGCAAAGCACAATACCAAGTGACATGTCAAGCCCATCTTCAACAAGCACAAGAAGGCCAAAATTCAGAAATTTAAATGAAATTTATTAGCAAGAAGAAGTTGATAGCAGTGCTGGTCTAAATTCCTTCTTTGCATTATTTTATCATGTAGATGACCCAATCTATTTTGAGGACACAATCAAAGAAGAAAAATGGGTTGCGACAATGGAGGAAGAAATAGAAGCAATAGAAAGGAATGACATATGGGGGTTAGTGAACCTTCCGAAAGGAAAATATGTCATTGGAGTGAAGTGGGTCTATAAGACCAAAAACAATATTTAGGGAAAGATTGAAAGGCACAAAGCGAGGCTAGTTGTCAAAGGATACAAGCAGCAGCAACATGGAAGAGATTATGCGGAGACGTTCGCGCTAGTCGGGCGGATGGAGACGGTGCATGTAGTTGTGGCGATTTCTGCTCAGCACAAATGGAGAGTGTATCAAATGGATGTAAAATTAGTATTCTTGAATGGAGTGCTGAAAGAGGAAGTGTATGTTTTGCAATCGCCTGGTTACGAGGTTGAAGGCCAAGAAGACAAAGTTTACCGATTGAGGAAAGCTCTTTATGGGTTGAAGCAAGCACCGCGCACATAGTACAACAGGATAGGTGCTTACTTGTTGGAAAATGGTTTCGACAAATGTGACGGTGAGCCTACTCTCTACATCAAAGAGAGCGAAGGTAAGATTCTTATTGTTGTCTTATATGTAGATGATTTGATTTTTACAGGTAGTGATGATCTCCTCATCACTGATTTTAAACAAGTCATGAATAGTGAATTTGAAATGACTCACTTGGGATTGCTAAGATATTTTTTGGGCATAGAAGTGAAGCAAATAGAAAACGACATTTTTATCTCTCAAGCAAAGTATGTGGTAGACATTTTGGAGAGGTTTAAAATGAAGAACAACAAGTCCGTGCCAACTCCAACTATCATAGGGTTGAAGTTGAGCAAAGAAAATTGCAGCAACAATGTCAATCCGACATTATACAAAAGGATGATAAGCAGCTTGATGTATTTGACCACCACTAGGCCGGATATAATGTATGCAGTACGTTTAGTGTAAAGGTTTATGGAGACACCCAAGGAGACACATTGGCAAGTAGCGAAAATGATTTTAAGGTATGTCAATGGGACAAAATAGTATGGCGTTTTGTACACAGCAATAAGTGATTTTAGGCTGGTTGGTTACACTAATAGTGATTGGGTAGGCAATGTCGATGACAGAAAGAGCATGTCAGGATATGTTTTTCATTTGGGTTTCGGAGCCATTTCATGGGCCTCTAAGAAGCAGCCAATAGTGTCACTGTCAACAACAAAAGCTGAATATGTTGCAGCAACAGCGACAATGTGTCAAGCAATTTGGATGAGAAGGATGTTGAGGGATCTTCGTCATGACCAAGAGGGAGCGACAACTATTTTCTGCGGCAAAACCTCATCAATTGCATTATCAAATAATTCTATTTTCCACAAGAGGACCAAGCATATTGATGCTAAATATCATTTTATTAGAGAGTTGATTAACAATGATGAAATTGTGTTGCAGCATTGCAGGTCACAGGAACAATTTGTTGATATCTTCACAAAACCATTAGCATGTGAAAGTTTTGTTTATCTCAAAAACTATTTGGGAATTGTCAATGGTGGCAATTGTGATTAAGGGGGAGTGTTGGAAATAATAATCCCAACCACCACAATAAACACTCTAACACCAGCCATACTTGTCAGAAGCATTTTTGCAGGTTGTGTCTCTGTTTGAAAATGGAAGGACTAAAGCTAGGCGTAAACCATTCTGAAACGCAACAAGGAATTTAAAGAATTTAATGTATTTTACTAAATAGATATGGGCAAGCATTCATTCAGCGACTATTTCCCACACTCCACAAACACCTGCATGGTTCTGATTACACTCAACAACAACATCATATTAATTATTTTTCTGTGTCATGTATTAAATGTAAAATTGTATGTTGAGTTAAATATGAATGTAAAAGTCATTTTGTGTAGGTTAGAAGGTAAGAGAGTTAAAGAAAAAAAGAACAAGAGTATCTAAGGAAAAAATGGTGGAGAAAATTTTGATGGGCGCGTGAAAAAAATAGTTACTATGTGTTATTCCCCTGAAATGTTTTGGTTTTACTTAGTGAATACCTGCAGTCTCTTGTAAATGTATATGCAAAATTTAGAAATCAATCCTAAATTTTATTTGTGATGCTCCAAGATTTTACCTTTGTTTTTGCCATAAGTGAATTCTCTGTATTTATTATGTCTCTGCAATAGCTCCACGAAATATAGGTCTACGAAATCAGCGTCGCGAATGTCATATACCTCCGCGAAATTACTCCCCGGTGCACGAAGATGAGCTAGACAAAAGAAACTTCGTGAAATATTTTACTCTACCTCTCCGTGTAAATTTTTCTTCAATTTTTCTAACATTTTTCAGCTTTGTGCCTCGTGGACATTCATTTTTTCAATATCACGGGTAACGCTCTGTGGGGTGAGCAAAAACCGCATGCTTGGGATGAGAAAAAACTACAGGCTAACTCTTCTTTCAACTTTGAAGGGTAGTGTTAGTGCTTTAAGTCACTGTACATCACAACTAGCCCGCGCCAAATTAAAATCGATGCAAGGAACCCCTGATTGACATTTTCTCCTCACTGCTCAATGTTAGTGGAGTTACTAACGCACTGGTTTTAACTAATAGAAAGCGTTAATCTCCAAAAAGAAAATCTTCAAAGTTTTTCGCCTTCGCCTTGCTGCATCTGGCTTCTTGGTTTTCTTGCTGCTTCTAAGCAAGATTCTTCTTGGTTTTCTTGCTGCTTCTAAGCAAGATTCTTTAAACTTCTGCTGCTGTCTCAAAGAGGCTTACCCTAAACTTCTGCTGCTCTCTCAAAGAGGCTTACACTTTCTCTTCACTCAGGTTATTGCTCTTTCACTAAGTCTTATGCAAACTCGTCTTCCGGTTGCTCTCAAGGAGTCTTACACAAGTTGAGCTCTGAAATACTTAAATAAGATTACATTGAAAACATTAGTCATAAATCACTGGAGTCAAAGTCGACTTTGAAACTGAAGTGAAACTGAAGTGGACACTTAAAGGGATGATTTTGACACCTAATAAGTGATTGGGATTAGATTCTCCAACATCATTAACTATTATAATTTAAAAAGTGGCTGGGATTAGATTCTCCAACATCACTAACTATTATAGTTTAAAATTATATTGTGTAAAGTGTTTGGATTTTCTATGATTACACAGGTGCTTGGATTTTCTATGATTACACAGGTTCCGTGACATCTGCTGATACAAATAGAAGCACAAGGTGAGTAAATGCAATCCAAACTTTCCAGGCATAGAAACCAGATGCCAACAACTCGAGACTTCGTGCCGAAGGTGTAAAACGATTTGTTTAAGACTCCCCGTCGGCGTGTTGTCAATAAAACAGATGATAAGCTTACCGTACTCATGGAAAATCGGCGTGTTGTCAATGAAACAGATGATAAGCTTACCGTACTCATGGAAAATCAAATGGACTAATGGCGATCTGGTCGAGAACCAGCGATCAGTGATCCACTGGTGATGGAGAATGGAGTGGAAGAGTGGCTACATAGGACAGAGCAATATTGGAACGGACAAGGATTAATGAAACGATGAACGGGAGAGTGGAGTGTTTTTAATATTTTTAATTATATATTTTAATTGGACTTATGTTAATAGTGTGGATACTTAGTATTTCAATATTCTGAAATTGAAAAATTGTTGAAACTTCCTTACTCTTTTAATCTGTTTCATTAGACTCTGTATATCATTAAAAATATTCTCCCCTAATTAAATCTAAACCATCTATAATTCCACACTTAAATTTTAACTCTCTATAATTTTTTATTTTATAAAAAATATAAAATCATACACCCAAATTTCAATACAAACCACAACGTAATAATCATATTTGCAGGAAAAGACCCCGACTTGATATATGGCATCCAAAATATCACAAAATTGTGAAACTCAGTAGAAATATCATCAACCATACTGTATGGTATTTCATGTCGGGGAAAGACCTTAGTATTATTAGAAATACCTTAGTATTATTAGTGAAACTATGTTTCATTGGTATTTTAATTCAATTTTATCATGTTTCAACTTACCGTTCTGTTTTCTAACCCCATTCAAGCCTGCAAGAAGGGTGTGGGGCTTTGTGTGGAGAAAAATAGTTAAATTTTTACTTTAATTTAATTTTAATTCAGTCATAATATAATTTATTTATTCATCATAGATATATATTCATTATGTACAAATGCCACTCTTTTTTTTCTTTCGATAACAGAACACTTCATCAACTCAATTCTCATAATTTTGTGTGTTTCCAGTGATAGGATAGTTGGAATAAAAAAAAAAAGAATGCCCGCATTAGATTTTTTTTTGTGAATGGACTTATTTACTAATGTTGAACAATTCATGGCTTCTCAAACTGGTATTTCTAGGGTTTTTAGAGTTTTTTAAGCGAACATGTAGAAAGAATACAATCATCTTTGAAGTATGTTACAAAGTCAAAAAAATGGGTTTGGAGGTTTATGAGAATGGAGTTGCAATTTACATAAAGTTGATAGCAATTTTAGGGGATCTTACATAATAGTGAATGTTCACATTGTTTATGATAAGGTAAAGGGTATTTAAGTTTGTTCACTTATGAAAAATATAGAGGTAAGAGATACATTTAAGAGAGAAAGATGATGCTCATAGGTTGAAGGATTAAAGAAGAAGAATTGGTATGGGTGGCACTAGGAATCTTGGCTTGCTGCTAGTTTGTTATGTGTCAGTGAAAATATATAAAACCATAACCTTTATTATGTAATGGAGACTTCTCCTCAAATTTGACAAAGGCTTCTACTTGAATGTAACGAAGGTTTCTTCTCAAATGTAATGAAGGATTCTCCTCGAATGTAATAGACTTCTCCTTCTCTAATATAGTGAAGGATTCTCCTTGAATGTAATAGAGAATTCTTCTATCAATGAGGTTGAATTCATCCATTGTGGGTGAAGAAATTGGGAGTTGGGCTCACAAGTTGAAGCTTATTATGTAATGGAGACTTCTCCTCAAATTTGACAAAGGCTTCTACTTGAATGTAACGAAGGTTTCTTCTCGAATGTAATGAAGGATTCTCCTCGAATGTAATAGACTTCTCCTTCTCCTCTAATATAGTGAAGGATTCTCCTTGAATGTAATAGAGAATTCTTCTATCAATGAGGTTGAATTCATCCATTGTGGGTGAAGAAATTGGGAGTTGGGCTCACAAGTTGAAGCTTATGTAATTTCTACTATAATAAAAGAGCAATTGATCTTTCCATTTGGTTTTTCCCCGGTATATTACTAGGTTTTTCACATAAAATTTTTGATGATTTTTTCTTGATTTCATGTGTTATTTTATTTATTATCAATATTATATTAACGAGATCTATATAAATTATTATTGATCTCACATATATTGTTTTAAATTTATTGATTGTGTTTATAATATAACACATGGTATCAACAAACTTTTTGTTGGAGATTCAGTGTGTGTAAGTTTCATTTACAAGTGGCTCAATGGAGTCAATGATAAACATTGAAAAGCTCATGGGAGGTAATTTTACCATATGGAGATTTAAGACAAGAAGTAAGGCTCACACTCAGAGATCTCCATCTTCTAATTAAAGGAAAATATAGGAATCCTTCATCAATGATTGATGACGATTGGGGGAAGTTGTAGCACACCCAATCCACTTGCTCCTAGTAGGAGAGGCAGTCACTATGCAATTCCATCTTCCATAGTACAGTCGTGGAAAAAGGGACCTTAAAATTTTGACCATCTCTCTCTAAACTATCTTATTATCATTATTATTATTTTCTAATTATTTTCTTTAGAACCAGGAATACACATACCTCTTCTTTCTCCCATTTCTTAGTAGCATGTGGAAACCTTCCATATGCCCATGTGCCAAATCAGGTGCGTGAGGATCAAGCTACCCTACACATTCCCATAAGTCCATCCAAAGTCGAGCTCTGTCATGGTCAGAGTCGGTCCTACCACATGCTCGCCATAACCTTTATTTGGACGGTCCGACTCCTAAATTCCAACCTAGTCAGAGTATGACCTATTGCGCACATGCCATGACCTTTACTGAACAACTTGAACCCCAAACTCCAACCTGGTCAGGGTCAACATCAGCCTTCCTTCATTGGCGGCCTCTCCACAAACTCTCACCCCCTGATCTCCAACCCTTAGACCATGTCGCTTTACTTGGCTATCCTACTTGGCCGATATGTTTCCATGGGATCTCAGTAGCCAATCATCGATTTCCACACTTAGGGTTCACTTCCCTAATTGGATAAGATCTCAGCCTTTTTAGTGTGATTTTTGTCTCTATACTACTCATCGAAGAAGCTCTCTACCCTCTTCATGATCTGACTCAGGGACCCTTCCCCAATAGTCTACGATACATCCTAAAAGGCTACACTTATCCCGTAGAGGAGTGCTTCTCCTCCTTATGCTAATGAGAGTGATTTTATCTCTTCAGTTATGATGTAGACTCAAAGGTCCTGCCCTCCTCCTGTCTTTCGACAACACTTTGTACCGACACCAAGATGTCATTGACCTATATTGTAGTGCTACCCCTACTGAGATTGAGCAATGGATGTTGCTATGAGCCTCAACCCCTTGTGATTTTCCCAATCCTAGATAGGGGATTCCAGGAAAGGTAGCATAGGCGCTCTTGCAACCATTACTTACCAAGGGCTTCGGGTGAACTCTTAAAGAGTTTCCACCTCTCGTGCCACACGTTGAATGTGCCTGGATTATTTTCGTGATTGCAAGCAACTCCATGGCGCTATGCTTCACCCTTTGGTTCCCCACAGTCAATACAAAAATGTCAACGATGGATTTTCTGCCTGTTATGAGTGCAAGGCTGGATATGCCTTCCTCGAGAGGCCTCACCTTTTGCTCTCTGAGGTATAGTGCATTCAATCATTCAGAATTTTGCGTTATCACACTAGTCTGACCTCAATAGCTAAGGGTGATTTAAATCACTCAGACCCTCCCTACTCGGGGCTCCCTATTGTAAATGTTCTCTTTAGTAAGAAGAAAAGGTTCTACAAACCATCATGTTAACTTTTGGCTAATACTCAAGCTTTCGAGGCCTTCATCATGGTCAGTGGCCTAATGCCTCTCGTTTAAAGATGTGTCATTCTTAATGAACTTATGCATATTGGTTAGAATATCATCGAATTCAAGATTAAATATTTTGTTTTTAATGTCTTGGTGTGTGTTCTATGTTAATACATTAAAATGTTCCATTAGAGGAATACCAACAAGTCACTCACACAATAATGGTTCTTGGTTCGGGGCCCATGCTCCCATATTTTATTAATCAATACCATTCTTTTCAATAAGAAACATATATATGCTTCTATAACTAACATGCTCAACATTGAGGTGCATTTACAGACATACATATATACATGGTCAGTTACATACACGAAAAGCCAACACAAATCCAAAGCTTTCATTATGATTCATTACAAAATAATAAACACTTATCTTTAATCCTTGCAGTGTAACTAAGTCTTGACAAGGACTCTCCACCCAACCATATACAGCTACAACGACATTTACTTGTTTTTGTCACCCCCAAGCCATACTCTAGAGTATGGGAGGGATTCTTGCTTGAGGAGGTAGATTTTAGTTAGATAGATGCCTATCATCCTTTATGAACACCGCGGGTCCAAAGGTGCTCCACCTCACCCTAATTGTACAAAAACATGGATTCACTCCTTCGAGAAGTCCATAATCCACTGACACCATAGTCTTCATCCAAGTCTACCTTGTAATTTGCTTCAATATAGTCTTTTCACAAGATGTTACTGGGATATAGAGAGTGTTATCTCATCCTACATCGTTGAGGGTACTCAAGTTGTTACAGGATTCGAGATATTTTATTGCAACCCATAGCCTCTAGAGACCCAAGTTGTTACAATACTCCAAAGTCCTTTATATCAACCCATAGCCTCCAGGGACCCAAGTTGTTATAGGGCTCCAGGGATTCTATCTCACCCACAACCTCTAAAGACCCCAAGTTTTTACAGGGCTCCAGAGACTAGGAACTCAACCGACGACCACTAGGGAATCTGAGAACCAATCACCTTCCCTTCTCTTTAGCCATCTCTACTGACTTTACCATATGAACTTGGATAATTCCGCTACTTTTTTCACCTCCGACTTCATTTTTTAATTCTCACTAATCTCTTTTTTTTCCTTCCCTCCTTGGGTGATCCCCTTCTCCTTTTTTTGTCACTCCTAAAAATTCTTTCTAGCTATAGATTTGTAGTCCCTATTAACTGGACTTGCATTTTTCTCCTCTTTTCCTTATTACCTTGCTCAGGCAACATGGGTTATGGTTTGTGTACCTTATGTTGTATTTTATTCAATTTTAAGATTTGATTCATTAATTTCATGCGCCAGTAGTCTTAATGGTTGTCTAAGTAGCTCCAAATTTCTTGTACCAATTCACAACATCCCAAGCAAGCTATCCTGCTTCCCAACTCTGTAATATTTGTCCCTTGACTCAACTCCATTTTTTTTCCTCATATATACATGGTGTGATGAGAATTCCTTTTTATGATAGAACCTTGGGTGGCAGTGTCACAGTACCCTCCCCCTTGTCGAAACACTGCCCTTGATGTTCATTCACCCATATGTTAAAAAATTTCAAAATAAAAGCACATTGTTTCATGGAGATATATATACATATCACTATATAGTGTTTACAAATACATACACACTTCCTTACATAGTAAGCAATAAAGGGAAATATCCCTTCATGACATCAACCATTTCCCACGTGGCCCCCTCTAGCCGAAAGTTCTTACACTGCACCTTCACTTGTTTATGGATTGATTCTAGAGCATGATATTTTGTTGTAGCGGCCACAACCACCCTCCAAAATTTTGTCTTCACTTCGTTTGGAGCTTCCCTCCTTAAAATATTAACAATTTGTCTTTCATTGCTCAGGTACTTGTTCTTTCATTCGAATTTATCTTTCACTTTACATCTTGTGTTGCTTACTTTCTTTGTTGTCGAACCACAAGATGACCCCCCATGACTTGGTTGCATCCGTTTCGTGCACTGCCTTAGAAAAATGCGTAGTCATAGAGGGCAACCAACCTTGAGCTCAGGAATTTCATAGAGCAGCCCAGCAGTGAGGCTTGCTCTCAAGAATTGCGTAGATCATCCCAGTAGTGGGCTTTGGCTTCATAAATGTGCAGACCCAGCTAACAACTTGTCTTCAGTTGGGAAATTGTGCGAAGCATGAGAGGCAACCAAAGCCACTCAGCCCATGAATTGCATAGAAGCATTCCCTTAGCTAGTGCCCGATGCATTTACCAAAATATTGCACGGTTCCTTCCAGAATTGTGCAATTTCTCCATGCATGCATGGCATCCCTTCCTGAAAGAAGAAAAAAGAAAAAAAATCTAAAATCATCCCTAAAAATTAGGGATCTATTTTTACCACTGGGACTTACACTTGCGTTAATTTTAAAACTTTCGCCACTTGTCACTTTTTCCTATATTTTTGGCATGCGTGTTATAAACCATAAATAAATCAAACCTATTTAATGGATGCTGCCAAAGATCATTTTCACATTCAATCTTGGATCTATGGCATTCTTGAGGAATTTAGGAACCTTTAGCACAATCGACACAACTTTTCTGAGTAAGATTCGCTTTTCAAGTCTTTTGATTCTTTTTTATGTCACTTTTGTTTCCTTTGCTTGTGTGAGTGTTGTTTTGCATGTTTTATTAAACAACTGTTGGCGTTTTAGCTTGTTTTAACTTGTATAAGTCTTGTTTCAGGTTTTTCATTGCCTTTCCTTAGCATCGCATGCATAACCTAGTTTTTGCACTAACAGTCGTCGTTGCAGTGACTCTGTAGGAATTTACAGGGTAAGTTCCTCAGAAAGAATACCAAAAGGACACCGCTCACAACCAGATCTCAAATCAATACACCAGTATTTTTGACGTGGTTAAAACCCTCAGAGTGCAAGGAGGGAAACAGTCCACGGCCTGTCCCAACGTGGGTACAGACAATTTATTAATCAAAGAATGAAAATTTACATAAGCTTCTCTCATGCACGGATTACCCGAACAATGACCCTCCATGCGCTTTAAATAGAACTCATGGACCAATCGGGTGTCAAGCCACAGATCAAGTGTCGGTAATACCGAGGTGAGAGTGAACCGTCGGATCACTACATATCGTGACCGTCGGATTGTAAGTTACAAAATGTACAACGGTAAAGAAACACACTTTACCTAACTCTAACCTAACTCTATGCTAGACCAAGTTGAACTTAACTATATCCTATGTGTCGGAATATCCTAACATCCCCCCTTAAGAACAACTTGGGATAGGATTGAAGGATTTACAAATATGACACAATAGGAGAAGGAAGGAGGCACTAGAGCCTATCCCCCCTTAGTGACAACTTCCTGAACTCCAAGCATATATCGAAGTTTAGTGAACTTCACCTCTGTGAGAGCCTTTGTGAAGATGTCTGCAACCTGATCATCCGTTGGACAATATTGCACTTCAAGAACATGGTCATGAATGAGCTTTCTGATGAAGTGCATGTGTAGTTCAATGTGTTTGCTGCGCTGATGCTGGACTGGATCTTTGCATAGCTGAATGGCACTTTGATTATCACACCAAAGTGTGGTTGGATGCTGCTGCTCAAAGCCAAATTCTGATAGGATCTGACGAAGCCACAAGGCTTCCTTACTAGCTTCCACGGCACCACGATACTCTGCTTCTGCTGACGAAAGAGAAATGGCAGCCTGTTTCTTACAAGCCCATGTAATAGGTCCTGAACCAAGAGTGAAGACATAACCGGCAGTAGACTTCCGATCATCAAGGTCACCAGCCCAATCAGAATCAGTGAAACCAACTAACAGAGGAGCTGCTTTGGCACTGTAATGAATCCCAAACTGTACTGTACCTCGAACATAACGAAGTATTCTTTTAGCTGCTTTCCAATGACTTTCACGGGGGTTTTGCATAAAACGAGCAACAAGGCCAACAGCAAAGGAAAGATCAGGACGAGTATGGGTTAAATACAAGAGTTTTCCGACAAGTTGACGGTATAAGGTAGCATCAACTTCAGGAGAAGTACAAGAGACTGAAAGTTTGACTCCAGACTGAAGGGGAGAAGGGGCTGGCTTACAGTCTTCCATGTGAAAATGACGAAGAATATCACAAGCATACTTGGACTGGGAAAGGAAAATACCTTCTTGGGATTGCAAGACTTGAAGACCGAGAAAATAGTGTAAGTGTCCTAAGTCTGTCATTTCAAATTTCTTTTTAAGGCTGGACTTCACATGGTTTATAAGGTTGGGATCACTACCAGTAAGAATAAGATCATCAACATAAAGAACAAGGATGATAAGAGAGTTGCCCACTTTCTTGGTGTAGACAGTATTGTCAGAATGACACCTAGAAAAGCCAGATTCTAAAAGAAAGCTATCCATTTTGGCATACCAAGCCCGAGGAGCTTGTTTGAGGCCATAAAGGGATTTCTTAAGTCGACAAACGAGGCTGGAGTCTGTTTGTATGAAGCCAATGGGTTGTTCCATATAGATTTCTTCCTGCAAGTCCCCATGCAAGAAGGCAGATTTAACATCCATTTGATGGACTTCCCATTTTAAAGAGGCAGCAAGGGAAAGAACAAGGCGGATAGAGTTCATTTTGGCAACTGGAGAGAAGGTTTCAGTGTAGTCAATGCCTTCAACCTGTGAAAAGCCCTTAGCAACTAGACGAGCCTTATGTTTATCAACTTTCCCATCTGGTCCATACTTGGTTCTGTAAACCCATTTGCATCTAACAAGTTTGCGTCCCTTTGGTAGAGGAACAAGATCCCATGTATCATTTGTCATCAATGAATGATATTCTTCATTCATAGCTGCTTCCCAATGTGGATGGCCTGAAGCTTCTGCAAAAGTGTCAGGATCATGATTTACTGGAGCTTGAGCCAGTAAAGAAGAGGCTCTTTCAAACTGAGAACGTGTACGTCGCTGATCTGTAGGATCACCGGCAAGATCACCTGCTGCATCCCGAGTAGCATGGACCCATCTTGGAAGTTGAGGATCCTGAGAAGGTGGGGGAGGATTATCATCCTCGCTTTCATCATCAGAAGAAGAAATGTTTTCAAAGATAGAAGAGATAGGAAGAGGTGGCACATCCGCCGGACTAGGCTCGCAGGCCGATTTATTTTCATCAAATTTTACATCTCTTCTAATGATAACATTTTTGGACTTAAATGGAATAAGTCTATAACCTTTTACATCTTCAGAATATCCAACAAAAGTACATTTCTCACTCTTAGGTTCTAAAGCTTTATGCTTTTCATCTGGAATATGGGCCCATGCTTCACTTCCAAACACACGAAAGTGACTTACATCTGGTTTAATGGAACTCCAAGCTTCTTCTGGAGTGATATTCTCTAGAACCTTAGTAGGAGTGCGATTGATTATATAATTTGCACAATTAATTGCTTCGGCCCAAAAACTAAGACTGAGTCCTTTAGATTGCAGCATACAATTAGCCATTTCCTTTAAGGTGCGATTTTTCCTTTCAGCTACACCATTTTGTTGTGGAGTGTATGGAACAGTATGTTGCATTTGAATTCCATTTTCGGTGCAAAAGTTGATGAATGCGTTTTTAACATATTCTCCACCATTATCAGTTCTTAGCTTAAGAATTTGATGTCCAGATTGTTTTTCAACAAATGCTTTGAAGGCCAAAAAAGTGCTAAATACTTCGCTCTTGAGTTTTAAGAAGTATACCCAAGTGCGTCTAGAGAAATCATCAATGAAAGTTAAGAAGTACTTGCAGCCAGAGAATGAAGCAACAGGAAGAGGACCACATAAATCACTGTGCACAAGCTGTAAAGGGGCTGAGGCGTGCCAAGAGGCACGTTTGTCAAAACTGTCCCGATGATGTTTTCCGAGTACACATCCGGAACAAACACCATCTTTGCAAGATACCATAGGAAGACCTGTCACCATATTTTCTTTACATAGATGCTGAAGGGAGCGATAGTTTAAGTGACCAAACCGCTCATGCCAAAGTTTGCTCACTTCATCATTATGAGCAACAAACACTGAGGGAAGATGGGATGACCCAAAGTTGTGAAACTTATACAACCTTTTGGAATCATCAGCAAGACCAGTAGCTAGAATCTGTTTAGGATCTTTTAGATCCTTGATTACAACATCATGAGGTGAAAATTCAACAATTTTACCTTCACCTGAATGAGTTATCTGATAGACAGATAGAAGGTTGCAGGATAAGTTTGGAACACATAATACATCATTGAACTGACCATTGTCTAGATGAACAGTTCCAGTCCCTACAACATTAAGAGATCTATCATCACCAACATATATATTTTTGGTGTTACAATCATTTAAAGAAGAAAACATGGCTTGGTTTTTGGCCATGTGACAAGAGGCTCCAGAATCAATGAGCCACTCATGAGAATGAGAAGAAGAAGAAGATACATTTAATGCATAACCAGACTGAGATGATTGACGATGACATGCAGAAAGTGCCGTTCCGGAAGTTGAAGTTGAAGTAGGCTCCAGATGGATGTTATGTTTCTTCATTGCGGCTTCCAAGGCTTCCATCTTCTTAAAGCATTTAGATTCTAAGTGGCCATCTCGATTACAAAAGTTACAATGTCTGTCAGTCCTCTTCCATTTGTTTTTATTGGTCTTGTCATTTTGCTGAAATGATCTTTCATCTTGAGGCTGAGTTGGTTTAGGACCATTCCTTTGAGGATAAGACTTCTTAGGATTCTTTGAATTTGGTTGCTGCTGGGCGGCTAACGCTTTCGAGGAAGAGTTTCCAAGATTAAGAAGACCAAGGTGTAAGAGTTTTTCTTGTTCTCTTATTAAGGAATCACAAAAGGAGTCAAAGGAAGAGGGTTTGTAGTCTTTGCCTTGACAAATGAAAGCTTCCCTTGTAGAATGGAAAGTGGAAACAAATACAGAGTAGGCTGGTCCCAACTTAGTAAGGATGGAATAAATAAGGTTACCATCTTCTTTCTTAACTTTAACACCTTCCAAGAGATATCTAAGGGTCTTGAATTTGGACAAGAAATCTTCAATGCAAGAAAAATTATTAGGATCCAAAGTAAGCAACTCATTCTCAAGTTGATGGGCTCTAATTTCATTTTTAATCCCAAAAACTTTAGCAAGTTTTTCTAATGCTTCATGAGGAGTTTCAATTTCTGCAATGTGGAATCTAAGATCAGGAGAAACAGACATTCCTATCAAACCACGTGCTTGATCTTGTCTATTTTCCCATTTTTCGGCCTTGTCTTCATCTTTGGGTTTCTTCTCTTGGTCTGTGGCTATTCTGAAGAGACCTTTACTTCTAAGTAAATCTCCCATGTAGGCTACCCATTGGAAGTAGTTAGTGCTGTCAAGAATGACTTGGCATGGACTTTCCATTTTTTGAAAAAAAAACTGAAGCTGAAGATGCTGAAAGTAAGTGGTCCAATGGATAGATCTCGAAAAAATAGGCGGTTTTAAAAAAAACGGCTCTGAAAAAGGCTTCCGGATGAAGAAGATATGGCTTTTTGAAAAAAAATTGTTGACGTTGCCGGCAAAGTGCGCGAATGTGCGGGAATGAAAAAATCCGCCCCCACAAAATGGAGACTTGAACCCAAGACCTCTACTCTCTTAAAAAGTCTTTGAACCAATTGATCTATACAAAATATTTGAGAGAGAGAGAGAGAGAGAGAGAGAGAGAGAGAGGGGGGGGGGGGGCCTCGATTTGCGTGCTTGCCTTGGGAAGGCTCTTTTTCCCTACAAAACACAAAACACAAAACCCAACACGAATATGCAAAGAAAAACGAATCTTACGGCTCAAAGTTAGCTTTAGCCAAAAAACTAGAATTTTAAAAAAAAAATCTCAAAGTTAGCTTTTAACCGAAAAACTAAATATTTTTCTCAATGTTTCTGATTTTCCAAGATCACACTAAGGTGCAGGGAAAAGAGCATACGCATGAGAAAAATCCTTTCTTTCTGTTTCTGATTTGCCCAGATCGCACAGAGTCGCAGGGCAAAGAGCATACGCAGAAATGAAAGGTATAGATCCGGGAAAAAAAAAAAGGCTAAATAAACCGAAACCAAAATAAGCAGAGAGAAAATGACAGTAAACTGCAAAAAAAAACACTGTATACCTCCCGATCTGAAAAATGACGCAGCTAGGGCTACCGGAAACCTTTTCGCGTGAAACGAAAGGGGTTCCTCACTGAAACAGATGCTCCGAACGCAACAGAGCAGTCATCTCGGCCCGAAAGCAGTCAGAAACAGCAGATCTAGGAAACGACAGCCGCATGCAGTTCTACCGGCTTCAGATTTGGATCACCAACGGACGCGGCCCTCAAATAGCTCTGATACCATGTAGGAATTTACAGGGTAAGTTCCTCAGAAAGAATACCAAAAGGACACCGCTCACAACCAGATCTCAAATCAATACACTAGTATTTTTGACGTGGTTAAAACCCTCAGAGTGCAAGGAGGGAAACAGTCCACGGCCTGTCCCAACGTGGGTACAGACAATTTATTAATCAAAGAATGAAAATTTACATAAGCTTCTCTCATGCACGGATTACCCGAACAATGACCCTCCATGCGCTTTAAATAGAACTCATGGACCAATCGGGTGTCAAGCCACGGATCAAGTGTCGGTAATACCGAGGTGAGAGTGAACCGTCGGATCACTACATATCGTGACCGTCGGATTGTAAGTTACAAAATGTACAACGGTAAAGAAACACACTTTACCTAACTCTAACCTAACTCTATGCTAGACCAAGTTGAACTTAACTATATCCTATGTGTCGGAATATCCTAACATCTCCCCACAAGATTTGGTGTTCATCAATTTGACTGATTTCTGCACTTGCTTTGATTGCATGCATGAAAATTCACTCATACCTGCACCATCCTTCGCTCATGCATTCATATCTACTCATTTTCAAGTTTACCTTAGGCATATCTGGGTTGCCTAGGCTTAGATCTAGCTCTTTTGGGCATGCAGTGCACATTTCTGGAACTCAAGGCTCTACCTTGGTTGTAGGTGTTATGCAAAGGTTGTCAGTCAATGGCTCCAACTGTGCTCTGCACAGTTCCATGAGACGGTCTCAAGTCTTGCCCACTGGGATTACGCAATGCACAATCCCAACCAACATCAAGCCAGACTGAACTGTGCATTGCAGTTCCAGTCCACAACAAGCCACACTGGACTGTGCTCTATGTAGTTCTAGTCATCAGTACCTCTCAGTGGAAGATGGGACTGTGCAATGTGCAGATCCAACTGACAGTCTCACACCTCTGAGTGTCACAACTATGCATTCTTTCCTAACAATTGCCTAGTTTGTTGCATGATCGATCCTTGAAGTGATTTGTGGTTTTAAGATGACATTTCTTTCCATGAGTGTCCACTCTATCTCCAGGTACATCAGTTGTTGAGCAGCTTCTCAGTAGTACATGCATCATGGTTTCTAAGAGAGCTGGATCAAAGGATACAATAGAGAGTAGCACTGGAGATGTATTTGAATAGGTGCCACTGAACTTTCCCATCTATGCAGACATGCAACTATTCATAGAAAAGGACATGAATATCACATGGAAAGAAATAAATGAAATATCTACAAGTAGCTTCAAGGAATATCTGGAAGATCGACAAGTCAATGTCGATATCCACAAGTTTGGCTTGTACAAGATTTCATGCAGGTACCCCACCTTCCCATGCACAAATATCATTCAATGGATTGTCTCGCATACCAATCCCAAGATGATGAAACTAAGAAGTACCAGTGGAACACAACTTTCCACCTTCAGGTCAGAAAACTACCATCAAATGTATCACTTTCTGTAGTTGGTAAACCACATGGATGCATTGTTTTACACTCCCAACAATAATGTGAACACTAGAGACATCATGAAGTGTTAGGTAAGAGAGCCATCAAAGCTCAGAGTGACACCCAACCAGGTCTACAAGACGAATTCACTTAGGAAGGCTTACCAACTCTTGGTCATCTTTTCATGTCACTTATATGGTCCAAAGAGCATAAAGACCTTCTGCATAGTTGGGTGGTTGTGTTAGATCGGTTGGAAAATGAAGCAAGGACATTCAACTGGTTAGACATATTGGCTCTTCAGCTGAAACTGCATGTGTCTAATGCTCGAAGTCCACCTAAGGATGAGCAAGAAAGATTCCATATGTTCACATACCTGCTAGATGCAATCTGTGCCCAATAGCAATTCTGTTATGAAACCAGCTCACAAAAAGATAGAAAAGATAGATCAATGCCTTAGAAATAAGCCTCTTCGAGGGAGCAACCTCCTTTACATTACATAAATGAACAATTCTTAGATGATACAAATGACAAGACCTCCTTTCTATATATAGGAGTCTAAGGGGTCATAATATAATCAGAGCCGACATAACGATAATAATGTAAGGGCACAATAATAACAATAGTGGGCTTCTCTGGGGCACAATAATAACAATATGAGGACTACATGGGCACAACAATATAATAAGGGGGTTGTACTAATAACAATAAGGGGTTACACTAATAGTATAGGGACCTAACATGCCCCTCTCCTTCAAAAAGTGTTGTCCTCAACGCTTGAGTAGTTCTTGATGGTTATGTACAAAATTCTTGTCCTTCCATGTGGAATCCTCAGCGGGTAAGTACTTCCACTTGATGAGATAATCTGAAATTAATCGATTTTGTAGCCGGTGGGTTCTTGTTTCTGTGAATACTTCAAGCTCCAATATGATTTTTCCATCCTCGTAAAGTTCTAGTAATATTGTTTGCACTGAGATATTCTGCAACTTTTTAATGAGTGGCCACACTTCTTTATCCTTTTTCTACTCATCCCTTGCTTCATGTATCCAATCTGGTTGGATAATAGAAATAACACAAAACAATTCTTCCACATCCTCATCCTTTCTTGAGAGTCCCCCTGCAACAAAATTTTGCTTCCCTTTTTTGTAGATGATCTCAAAGTCATAATCCAACATATTTGTGACCCATTTTTTCTATTCTTCTAAAGATAATCTTTGTTCTAAAAAGTAATTAAGACTATCATGATCCATTTTTACCTTGAAGTGTCTTCCCATTAGGTAAGGTCGCCATTTCTTAAGTGCATGTAATATTGCCAACATTTCCTTCTCATAAATTGCTTGCTTGAGACGTAGCTGTAAAAATACCCAATCACCTACATCAAAAATTCTTTCACTATGATGTTGATCTACTTGTTATTTCATTCGATTCTACACCAAAGTGGCATTATCCTTTAAAAGTTGGAGAACTTTTTGTTGATGCTCGATGTGATCTTTCACTGTTTGGATATTTTTCTTCTTGATATGTCCTTCTATCTTGAGAGTTTGAGGAGTGGTAATTTCTTTGAATGCATTACAAGACATGGTTGGATTCATTTCTTGATGCTCGATGTGATCTTTCACTTCATGAACATTTTTATTCTTGATATGTCCTTCTATCTTGATAGTTTGAGGCATCGTAATTCCGGCCAATGCATTACAAGATATGGTTAGGTTCATTTCTTCTTTCTTGATGTGATCTTTCACTTCTTGGACCTTTTTCTTCCTGATGTTTCCTTCTATCTTGAGAGTTTGAGGAGTGGTAATTTCTTCGAATACATTACAAGATATGGTTAGATTCATTTCTTGATGCTTGATGTGATCTTTCACTTCTTGAACCTTTTTCTTCTTGATGTGTCCATCTATCTTGAGAGTTTGAGGAGCGGTAATTCTTGCAAATTCTTTACAAGATATGGTCAGATTCATTTCTTCTTTCTCTAGGGTTGGTTCCTAGCGTATATCCTCTTCTTTTGATGTTTCGTGATCCTTTTCTTCCTCCTCTTCATAATCTATGTAAAATAATTTCTTTTCAGCACACTTATGACCTTTAGTGCATTTGCTATCATAATTTTAACAAAGCCCTTTTTCTCTTTTTTCTTCCAATCGTTGTGGTGTAACCCTTGTAGGTTGTGGAAGGCTAGGAGAAATAACACTTACATATTTATAGTTGTGAGGGGTAGACTTCCTTGTTGCCATAATTTTGCTTTCCATTTTTCTTGCTAACCTAAATGCCTTTTCCAATGAATCAGGTTCCGAAATGCGAACCTCATGTTGGGTATTATCCTTTAAAGTCCTTATGAACACATCAATCCTATGCTCCTATGGAATATCTTTTACTCTTATGTTCAATTTTTGGAACTCCTCAATGTGCTCCATCATTGAACCCTTTTGTTTGACACTTATCAATTGGCTAAAAAAAGTGTTGCTTTTTGTATCCTCATAATGTGCTGTCATTTCTTTCATAAAATTTGCCCAAGTGACAATTTGTTTACAAGAGCAAAGCCATCGATACCATACAAAATGATTTGGTTCCAAATATAAAGTTGCAATACGTACCTTTTGTGTGTTTTTCACATTATGGAGATTGAAAAATTGCTCCATCTGTAGTATCCATGTTGCTTGATCCTTGCCATCAAACTTCCTCATATTGATTTTTAGAATATGGTGGGTTTTCAATCCAACATTAGAGTCTATGAAATCACGATTAACATTTCTTTTGTTCTCATCATTAGTTTCCTTTACTACCCTTTCACCATTAGCAACCATTTCTTGTAGCAACTTATTCAAATTTATCTTCAATTCTTCCATCTTATCGTCCATGCCACCCATCTTAGCGTCCATGCCATTCATCTTAGCTTTCATGCCATTCATATTAGCTTCTACACCTTTATTTAAACCATCCATCTTAGCTTCCACGCCATACATCTTAGCTTCTACATCTTTCTTTAAATCATCCATCTTAAATTCTGTTACTTTTTCTACGAGTGACTTTTGTTGCACTTGGTCTCGTAATTTTGATATATCATGTTGCATTTCTTCCTCTTCTTTATGAGTCATGCTAGAGCTTTCAGGTTGCTTACTATGTGTTTGTATTTTCTTTCCTCGAGGCATCAATTACTGATAATAATGCTTTACTATGCCCTTTGAATTCCTCCAAACTAATTTTTCAAACCAAGCTTATGCAAAATTAAAAAAAAAAAACTACAAACCTTTTTTTTACTATGTAGGAGCTCGATATTGAATCTGATGTATCTCTGTAACTTTGGATCATCCAATTATGAAATTGCGACCTGTAGTAGCCCTCTGTGTCCTCTTTCTAATGCCACCAGTCTGATCAAATTTATATTCTCCAAGGCAGAGTTATGCACAATCTCCCAAGATGACCTGATTATAGACCTTTTCAGAAGAGTGAACTTGTATGAAGTGCCACATGTCATTGTTTTGACCTTCAGATATAAAAAATATACACAGGAAACTATAATCTGTTCTCTTTCTATAACTTCTTACAAAATTTCAATTTGATGCTCAAAAAAAAAGTTATGATGACTTTCCCCAGGTTACTTGTTTGGAATGAAATTCGGGAGTCTGTAAAAAGGCGAACTTCATCAGATCATATCTCTGCCAATATAGCGCGAAAAGCTCTGAAATTTGGACCCAAGGTTCATCACGATTTCGGCCAAAATGGGTTTCTTTTTTAGCATCTGAAATATCACAGGAAAATAGTTATAGTGCAAATTCCATGATGACTTGTTTGGAGCAGCGAAACCCTAGAATCCAAAGCTCTGATACCAAATGTTATGAAACCAACTCACAAAAAGATAGAAAAGATAGATCAACGCCTTAGAAATAAGCCTCTTCAAGGGGGAAAACTCATTTACATTACACAAATGAACAGTTCTTAGATGATACAAATGACAAGACCTCCTTTCTATATATAGGAGTCTAAGGGGTCATAATATAATCAGAGCCGACATAACAATAATAATGTAAGGGCACAATAATAACAATAGTGGGCTTCTATGGGGCACAATAATAACAATATGAGGATTACATGGGCACAACAATATAATAAGGGGGTTGTACTAATAACAGTAAGGGGTTACACTAGTAGTATAGGGACCTAACAAGTTCCCTAGCATGGGTTGGATGTGGACACCATCAAGTGATGATGTGAACATCTATGGCAAGTTTCTCTCTGAGTGCAGCTACTGGGGAGTCATGGCAAGGTTGTATGACCATTTCATCACCCCACTGTGCAAGATGATTTTGGAACTAGATCCACCTTGCAGGTCCCAAGAAGTGATGCAGGCATCACTTACCATTGCAGATTCATATGCCTCATGTGGTGGCACCTTCACCAGGATGTTTTGTGCGGAGAAACCTCTGCATGAGCTACCGAGGTTTTCCATGGACAAGCTAGTCATGTAAGAGGTTTCATACCATGTCTCCACATGGCTATTAGTAAGACTGCATAGGAGAAAGAAGGCACCATGGCCTACTATTCCTTTGTTGATTGGGTTGTACGAGATCCATACCTTGAAGGATGTAGATTAAGAGGCTGAGGACTTCAAGAATTTTTGGTTCGGCACCAAGAGTTTCAATCCGTATGATCCACACTTCATATGCAAGAACCAATATGCGAAGGTGTATTACCCATTGATCCACAGGTTACGTCATTGGCCAGAGGAATATCCTTGGAGGTATTGCTACAACTCCTTTAGGCTCAATGAACTGGTCAACATGGTTGTTGAATGGAAAGAAACACTGTAGGCAACAACACCACAGGAAGCAACAACAACAACATTAGTGAGCACTAAACTGGTGCAAGACAAAGGCAAGGGGAAGATTTTCAAGAGTGCAAAGGAGGAGCAAAGCTACAAGTTCATAGAAGATCCGCTTGTTGAGAAAGTATATTTGGAGATAGAGGCGAAGAGGTGACAATGTGAAAGGAGAGTATAAGAGAGGAAGAGAGAGAAGCAAAGGTTGGAATATGCAGAGAGGAAATTTGAGGAGATGGAGAAGAAGCTGAAAGTAGAGCAAGAGCTCAGGAGGAAAGGGAAGAAAAGAAGAAACAAGAACAAGAGGAAAGACAAGGCACACTGACAAAGAAAATTGTGCATATACAGGTTGAGACAACAAAGAAGCTAGCACATGAAGAAGAGGGTGAGTAGGTGCAAGTTCAAGAATCTGCTTAGTAGGTTGAGTAGATGGTTGAGGCAATAGACATGGAGACAGAACAGGATCCATAGGACCAAGACACCAATATCATGCCAAGAGCATCTGAGGTCACACCATAGTCTCTGCAACCTCTAGAATCACAATCGGTCCTGAGCGAGTAAGGAGGCCTTGTTCTCCTTGATGATGATCCAGAGATGGATGTGTACAATATATCATTCGACAACTCACAACACAGGATTGTACATGCATGAAGCAAGTAGCTCCTGGATGATCAGACATCACCTGTGCACATAAGGGAAAGGATGATTGTATCAGATGTTACAAGACATCCAACTACCATGGTTGAGGCTTCTTAGGCTTATGCAGAAGCCACGAGTTCAACGGTCAAGTGATTGATAATGGAGAATGATCAGATGGAGAAGGAATTGCAAGAGGCCAGGTAGAGAAGAAAACAGTTCGCAGTATCTACTACAACAGAAATTCAGAAAGTAATACTCGCAGAGATATCAACTTTGGAGAGCACCATGCAGACATTGTATATCAAATTTGTCACCGTGCATAAAGTGGTTGTCCATCTATATGGTTTTCAGCAGTAGCACGTGAAGAAATCCCAAACACTCAAAGACATCCATGCTACTATTGCGCATGTACAGGATTGGACAATGAGTTACAAGGGGGCCCCACTTTACTTGCACTAGATGATGAAGCTGCAAGCATGGATTTAATTGTTGATCCAGAACAATGAGCAACTCCATCCACTCATCACTAGCATTGAGGTTTCCTATGCATGGTTGTACAAGATTCTAGATTTCATATTGTGGACACATAGGATCCCTTCCATTGAAACCCTCACTCAAGCCATGAGGAAGAACCAATTCATGTTGGAGGTCGCTGGGTACATAGAGCAGTTGATGCGTGAAGCCACCAATGATGATTGTTGATTTCTGGTAGCATTGGATGTGCTCTAGGTCTCAAATTTTGCAGGGAGGCTTAGTCACATGTATTCCAAAGAACCCATAAGAAGTTTTAGGAAATTACACCCAAAAATAATTTGATTAAAATAATTAATTACTTTTAAAGGGATCCTAAGTCTAAACTTAGGAAAATAAAATAATTAAAGAGTATTAATATAAATTGTGGGTGTAACTTCTAGAATAAGACGAGGATCAAGTAGAAATTATCTTAGCCATTGATTAGCTTCTAATATGGGTTGTTGAATGTCAATGAGGATATTATTTAAGGAGGCTTAAGGGTCACTTGGAGAAACACACAGAGAGTTCAAAATTTCGATTTTCTCAAGCAGAGCAACTGTCGGGAGAATTTTGATAATGAGTTGTTTCAAAGAGGGCTTGAGAGAGTTTTGGTTGGAGGATATTCTCTGGAGCCAAGAATACTCAGTAGAGAGGTAGAAAGACACACAGAGGATGCACTGCAGAGGTCAGAGAGGGTGACAAAAAGCTAGGAAGTTCTCACACAGGCCCCACACAAAGCAGTGCAGCAGCTTCCAGCGTAGAGGTCCAAATTTGTTGAAGGAGTTCTCGTTTCTGACTCGAGAGGGATGTAAAAGGATATTGAAGGTAGATCGATTCTCAATTGGGCTTATGCAGTGACTCATAGCTTGATGTAGGGCCCACGTAGGGGCAGTGTAGAAGTATCCATGGAACTCGTTAGTTTGGTTGCCGAATCAACCAATATCAGCAGTGTTTAGTGAGGTAATATCACCAATCTTTCTTGCCAAGTGATTTTTTCTGTAAATGGATTTTTGGGAGGGAATCCAAAGTTGTATTCATAACATTTCTCCATAATAATAAAAACCCTAAGATTTGATGCACCGGTTTTCCAGCATTTGGTTTTTCTGGGGACATTTGTCTACAAAAATATTGTGTCACTTGTGTGGATTTTTATCTATTGTTCTATACTTGTTTTGGGCATATTATTTAATTGGTGTAGGATACAGTGTATTAGCTTCAATATTTGTTGTAGGAAGCAGTAAATAATTTGTTTCAGTAATTAACAAATAGGAGAAGTTTAATAAGTTGATGCAGTAGTTGATTCGGGTGGGATTCTCGAATTTTCACATGGTATTGGAGCAGTAGAGGTGAAGCAAGAATAATAGAACCCAACACTAAGCAGAATAGGGTGATCAAAAATGTTGCAGGGGTGTCTAGTTTATGTTATATTATTTCCACGACTACCCCATGTGTGGATGGGTCACAGGGGGGGCTTCAACCCTCATTGTACATTGCACCGGGCACAGTAAGGGGGCGGTAGCCCCCCTACATGGGGTCCAGGGCAATGCCCTGGGAACAAAATTTTTGGACCCTATATTAGGTGGGCAGACCTACCTATGGTTTTGTGCATGGATTTCACACATGGTTTGGGGCATGATGGTTTTCTGTCCATGGTATTTTGTAGATCCAGTTAAGGGAAATATGATTATGTTATAATCCAGGGTTAATGGATTGGGGTTTATGGATGCTTCCGCATGTATATATATGTATTATAACATTGAAAGGAATGTAATGAAAAATCAATCGGTAGTCCTGATTTTGGGATCCAGGGGAAAGTCTTTGTGTATATCTATTTTATGTTTTATGCTCTCACCATAGTTTATTTTCGGTTTTTTAGAATTCATATGTAGCTAATTTATGTACAGGGTTAAATCCTACATTTGGTATTAGAGTTGTTTTAGCTTCAAGGGGACACCTTTGCTATTGAGGGGTTTTGCTCGGGCCTATGGTAGACCCTGTTTAGTGGGAGAACTGCGGGATTGATTCTTGTGGTGAAAGGAGATGGCAAGAAGTGGAAATATAGAGATTGAGAAATTTAATGGTTAGAGTTTTGAGTTGTGGAAACTCAAGATGGAGGATATGCTGGTGGATAAAGATTTGTGGATTATAGTAGATCCGAGTACTAAACCAACAACAATATCAGCTGAAGACTGGGCGAAGTTGGATCAGAAGGAAAAGAGAAAAATACAATGGTGTGTCTCAGATTGATAATTGTTGAATGTATTAGGGGAAGCTTCGGCGAAGGCTTGGTACAACAAGTTAGGGACTTTGTACCAATCTAAGTCTTTTGTGAATAAATTGTTCCTACGGAAAAAGTGGTATAACCTGAGGATGAAAGATGGAGACTTGGTGACAGAGGATCTGAACACCTTTAATACTGTGGTAATCCACTTATTATATGTTGATCTTAAAATTTGAGATGAAGATAAGTGCATCATTTTTTTGTGTTCTCTACCAGATTCGTGGGATAGTCTGGTTTTTTTATAGGTAGCAATGCAACTACCTTGTAGTTTGATGAAATAGTGTCATCCTTGTTATCAAAGGAGATGAGAGGGAAAAATATGGAGGGACATAATCGTGATGCCTTGTTTGTAAGAATATGGTCCCATAATGAAACAAAAATAAGTCCTTGAGTGGGAGATCTACATCTAGAGGGAGATCTAAATCTACAGGAAAACCTGTAAAGGTGTTGGTGGTAAACGTGGACACTTTAAAGAATACTACATATGCATTGACAAAGTCTGTGAGCATTGAGAAGTTCTCTTAGTGTAGAGAAACAATGGGTGTTGCAGGTTTGGACTAATGACTATGCTCTCTTGTGGCCCCGTCTAGAAGGATAACGACAAGTATGAAAATGTTGGGTATGTGTTATATTATTTCAACGACTACCCCAAGTGTGGGGGGGGCAGTAGGCTACCCTATATGTTGTGCCGAGTGTAGTAGGGGGGTGGAAACCCCCCCTGTTGGGGGGTTTGCAGGGGGGCATTAGCCCCCTTGCATGGGGTCGGGGGCAGTGCCTCAAGAAATTTCATTTTGGACCCTATATTAGGTGGGCAGACCTACATATGCTTTGTGCATGGATTTTGCACATGGTTTTGGGCATGATGGTTTTTTGTAGATCTGGTCAAGGGAACTATGGTTATGTTATAGTCCAAGGTTAATGGATTGGCATTTATGGATGCTTCGGCATGTATATATATGTATTGTAACATTGAAATGAATATAATGAAAAGTCAATCTGGTAGTCTCGATTTTAGGATCTAGGGGAAAATCTCTATGTATATCTATTTTTTAGAATTCATGTGTAGGTAATTTTTGTATAGGGTTAAAACCTACAAGGGTGCAGTAGTTCGAAACCCCAAAGGGTTTACACAGTCATAGCCAGAAGGCTGATTTTCAAGGCGGTCTCTCTCTGAGTGAGTCGACGAAGAGGAAGGACTCCCAGTTCGAAAGTTTGTTGGGGTAGAGGGAACAGTGCTGAAGCGTCAGCGTGAGGAGAAGCTGGTGGGATGCAATATTTTCTGTAGACCATTTTACTAGGCATAAAGATGTCAGAAGAGTAGGAAGAAGCATAGTTGAGGGAAATTCTTCCTTAGAGGACTTCCAGCCAAGGAGTCTAAATTATTACTAGTTGAGCAACAACAGAGAGGGGAAGATCTACAAACTCCAAAAGGGAGTGCGTAGTTCAATCCAATATTGCACAGAGGAGAGAGGAGGCTATTGGACATTTCTATTTGGTAGAGTTGGTAGCCACATCTCTAGGAGGGAGGTGGGGAGATTTAGAGTTGTAGTTCGAAAAAGCTATAGATGGGCATGATCCTTGAGGAGCTCACCTCTTGGATAAATTCATTACTATGGGAGCCTAGAAAAAAAAGTAGCAGGATGGTATAGTGTTGGATGGTACTGAGGAGTGTTAGAGAGACAATTGCAGTGGCTAGGAGTGGCAGAGACTGAGCAGCACAGAGAAGAGTTGGAAGTAGTACAGATGGCACAAAGCAGAGGTCACCAACAACACAGTAGATTCAAAGGGTCATGGACTAGTAGTAGTCAGGCTCTAGAATTCATATGGTATCATACTAAACATAGTTAGTTCAATAATTTGGGATGTTTTCTCGTTGTTGATGAAATAGAAACAATAGTTTGCAGTGTAGTGGCAGTACCAGCAACAACACGGATACTAAATTTCAGAGGGAGTTGCAGTACGGATGCAGTGTTGACAGTGGCAGGGTCATCAGTAGTACAGATGCAACATTTGTGTAGTGGTTGATGGAAAACGTGTCAGACATCAACAACGAAAAGGGAGATGTTACATAACATATTGATGCTTCAGCAGGATGCAATGCTAGAGCACGTTCCTCGCTAAGAGGAAGTGTTGATTTCTTGTAAAATCGAGTGTTCTTTGAGTCTCAAATTTTACAAGGAGGCTTAAGCACATGTACTCCAAAGAACCTAGAAAGAATTTTTGGAAATTCCACCAAGAAAAAGTTTTATAAAAATAATTAATTATTTTTAAAGGGACCCTAAGTCTAAACTTAGGAAAATAAAATAATTAAAGGGTATTAATATAAACTGTGGGTGCAACTTCTAGAAGAAGACGAGGATCAAGAAGAAATAATCTTATCCATTGATTAGCCTCTAATCTAGGTGATTTAATGTCAACAAGGAGATTATTTAAGAATGCTTGAGGGTCACCTAGAAAAAAACACAGAAAGTTTAGAAGTTCGATTTTCTGAAGTAGGGCAACTACTGGGAGAAGTTTGATAGTGAGCTTCTGCAAAGAGGAGCAGAGAGAATTTTAGTTGTAGGATCTTCTCCAGAGACAAGAATACTCAATAGAGAGGTAGAAAGACACACATAGGAGGCAGGGTAGAGATAAGAGAGGGTGATATAGAGCCAGGAAGGGCTCACGTAGGCCCCTCACAAAGAATTGTAGTAGCTTCCAACGCAGAGGTCCAAATTTGCTGAAGGACATGTTGTTTCTAAGATGGGAGGTCTAGAAAAGGCTCTTGAAGGTAGATCGATTCTCAGTTGGGCTTATGAAGTGACTTAGAGGATGATGCAGGGCCCACATAGGGGTAGTGCTAAAGTAGATGGGGAACTTGTTATTTTAGCTGCTGGATCAGCCAGGATCAACAGTGTTGAGTGAGGTAATCTCACCAGTCTTTCTTTCTAAGTGATTTTCCCTGTAACTGAATTTCTGAGAGGGAATCCAGAGTTGTATTCATAATACTTTTGCATAATAATAAAAACCAATTTTCCTGCATTGGATGTTTCCAGGGACATTTGTCCAAAAAACATTGTGTCACTTGTGTGGATTTTTATCTATTGTTATTTTCTTATTTTGGGCATATTATTTAATTGGTGTAGGCTGCAGTGTATTATCTTTAATATTTGTTGTAGGAAGCAGTAAATAATTTGTTTCAGTAATTAACAAATAGGAGAAGTTTAGCCAGTTGTTGCAGTAGTTGATTTGTCTGGGGTTCTCGAATTTTCACAATGACTTGCAATTGAGTGCAAAGAACATGCGGAAGTACATCAGTGGTCTAGCCACACTCAGGAGAGTGATGTGAATGCTTCAAGATGAGTTGGATAGAGGTTTCAGAACCATATACCTGGAAGCCATGGAGGCAAGAGTATGCTTTGAGAAAGACATCACCAAACAATATGGGGACACGATAGCGTAGTTCCAAGCTTGGTATCACTTCGTCACCGAAGACCACCATGAGGAGGTTAGTGAGTTGGTATTTCCCCAAGACCCCGAGTGATGTTGTTTGTTTCATTAGGTTGACTGAAGCCTATTTTTGTCTGACATGGGTATATGTGGAACTTGTACTATTTTAAATATGTTGTAACTGAACTTCAAATTGTCACTAGTGGAATGTGAGTAGTCACTATGTAATGTGAAGAGTCATGAGGGTAGTCCAAGAGTCAAAGGGGAATGTCAAGGGTCACCCCACCCTTTTCTATATATAGAACCTCATAAATCATAGTATGGGATTTTGGGAGCCAAGCTTTTGGCTAGGCATTTCTTAGAGAAGGCTTGTAGAGTATTGTGACAAGCCTTGGCTTCTCCACAACGTAGAGCGAGTACATCTCTCTGGAGGAGTAGGCGGTGTTGACTATAAGGTTCCACTATTGGGGCTAGTGGTTGTCAATGGTGTATGTATGGATAGAAATTTCACTTAATAATATAACTGACCCAACACCTTTTCATGCATATGTTGTTATTGTAGCTCGATTATTCTAGTTACTTTAGTAATGTATGTTATTTAACTTATGAATTTGTGCATGAACTATTTTGTATGGAATTGTATGAATATTGTTGAAGATTTGTTGTTGTGTTAACCCATCACTTTTGATTGTGGACTATTCCTCTTCCAATCTATGATGTCATTTTGCTCATCTGGCCCTTTTAGGCTGCATACTATTACAAGCTTCTAAGGGACACACTTCCTATTCTGCTCTGTGTGTTAGAAACCTGATGCATCTCACTTGAATCGGTGCAAGGTCACACAATTGCTTTTGAAAAAGTTATCATACCTACCTTTTTGCACTACCGATGTCGAGGCACCAATGTACGACCCACTATTGGGACACCTACCCCAAAAGGTCTGAGGACTAGTTAGGACTTCTTACTGGGGAGATCTCCTGACATGGTGGTGGGTCTAGCACCATCAACATTTCTAGAACTAGAAGGAGTGCCAGATGATAAGTTGAGTCCTCAAATTCTATTTTGAATCTCTACACATCATTCATAACTTACATTACAAACTCAACTTCGACATGCTTTTCTCATGCATATGATTTTGAAGTGTCGGAGGATGTCATCGATGACTTGTCACATTTAAGTACGATGGTGAAGGTGGAGCAGCCCTACTAAGGCATAGAATTACCTTTGTAGGCTTCTGTCACAGGAATGAAGTCCCCTCAGATGACATTTCCTATGGGTTGTTTCCTTACACGCTCAATGGGCATGATGATCAATGGTGTCACACATTTCCTACAACATCCATTCACTCGTATGATAACATGATCATAGAGTTAATCCATGCTTTACATCATTATGATTGCAAAGCACCCAATAAAAAAATTGTAATTATGGAAAGCACCTAATGAATCTCTTGCACAATTATGAGTGTGCTTCTCGAATCTTGATTTTCAAATCCCTGAAGATGAAATTGATTGGAAATTTCTCTAGCAATGGTTTCAGTATATTCTTTGCATATCTAAAGATCCTCACGAGTTAGAATCATTTTAACCCCTCCCAACATACCTCGGTGTTAGAGATACCAAATCTAAGATGGACAAGGTTGGTGTCACAGGTGACCCATCATCCACTCCTCATCAAACAACTCTAACTCCATAGGACGAGGTGGGAGAATTTGTGAACCCATCTATTGAATCATCACCTCCTCCCACCCCATCGTCTCTAGATTTCTATGGAGATGTGGATTTCAAGCTTGTTGGTTGGCATGTGAACTTGTTTTCTCAACCTCTGCCCTCTAATTCTATTGATCTTCCAGATTTTGGTGCCTTGCATTCATCCATTCCAAACTCTGCATGTGATGTTCACGAGGATCAAGTTGTTGACGGAGTTGGTGTTGAGCAACCAACTTTCACTATAATTTTTGATGAGTATGTGTGGGAATATGAAGAAGAACTTGCGGTGAAGGATGACCTCCTTCTATTCGCACCTCATCCGCTCTATCCTGACATCTTCTATGATCTTTCCATTTCTGATTTGTCTTGTGAAAATTCATTCGTAGTTGTTTCTATTTCTAATCATTCACAGGATGCATAGGATGTCAGTCTGTCATTTGACTGTGGTGAGGAGAAATATTTCTTTCCAAATCCACTAAATATGTCATCTTTCATTTCCGAAAATTTAGAGGGTGAAATTTTTTATTTCTCATATACCCCTCTGTATGATTCATCAGATCATGAGGATGTCGATGTACATCTAGAATTTTCTGATCGTGGCTATTGTTATCTCTTTACTGCTTCATTCGATCATGATGTTGATTCACTTGCTGTTGATCTTTCTAAGCCAGCAGTCTTTGATGATATACCCGCTGATGAAGTTGAAACCCATCAAATTGTCGAGGCACTTCAGCCCCAGTTGATCGTAATGACAGGTTCTCCCTATCTTGAGGATAGTGCCACATCCGATCATAAATATGTTGAAACACCCTAGGCTCCTCATCACTTTCTCTTTTGCATTGAAAATCTATCTAATCCACAAATTTCACTTCCTCCATCAGAATCACACAATCGTATCACTCATGCATTGGAGGAGTCATATGTAGCAAGTCATGTTGTTAAGCGAAAGTTTTCTTCTTTCTCCATGTTTTCTCATTTTCCAAGATCAAAAGAGTGTGCATGTTCATCGTCTATGCACAGTGTGATTCTTCACCATGGTACATACATAGAGTGTTTGGCTTGCGCTTTTACTATTTTATTTTCTGTGGATGCATTTAAACTTCGAGCGTGTTTGTCTTCATTGTTTTATCTTTCTTGTGCGTTTGTTTACGTGAATATATTTCTTGTCGGACATGCCTTTGTTGATTTTGGGTAGCATCAGATGTGCTCTAGCCATGCAAGTTGGTGGAGAGGTTGAGTCACATGAGATCTCCAAGACCCAGAAATGGTTTGGACAGATTATACCTGTTTTGGGAGATATTAAAATAAATAATATTTTTAATGGAGTTCCTAAGTCTAAACTTAGGAAAAAAAAAATATTAATGGGTATTAATATAAAACTGGGTTAGAAGGGTCCAAAAGTCATGGATCAAGCCAAATCTAATCTTATCCATTGATAATAGAATTAATCTCGGTCGTTGATGGACCAATGAAAAAAGTATAAGAGGCTTGAGGATCGGTTGGAGAACACACTAAGTGAGATCAAGAATTCGATTTTCTGGGGCAGAGTTTGTTGAGGAAATCAAGTGAGTGATCTGAGTTGCAACTAAGGGGTAGTGAATACATAACAGATAGGTAGAGGTGGTACTAGAGAGGCAGAGTAGATCCCAGTGAGGTTGACGCAGAGGCAGCTGGAGGCTACACAAAGGCAGCCAGGAGCTGCGCAAAGTTAGAGAGGCTAGCGTGTGAGACGCAGAGGGTCTAGGGGCTGACATAGAGGATCCCGAAGTTGACACAGAGGCTAGTAGATTTGACACAGGTCCTAGAGGCAGTGATGGAGGATTTCATGGGACAGACTGGGCATTGGTGAGCTAGATAGGGTGATGAAATCCCTATCAGAGTGACGTAGAGTAGCAGAAGCCGCAATTGTTGTTGTGGGATCGTTCATCTAGTGATTAATCATCCAGAATATCTGTCTCCGAGAAGAGGTACTAATGCTGAGGGAATTATCTGTTGGGTGAGCCATTTTTGGCACCCTAGTTGTATTCTGAAAACTGCATAATAATAAAACCATCTAAATAGTTGCATCGGTTTTCCTGCATTGGGTTTTTCCAGGGACATTGGTCCAGAAATAATGGTATCACTTGCGTTCTTCTTTACTTTCATTTGATGATATGTAGATGTTGATACTGTACTTTTATTTATTTTCAATATTTACATAGTAAATAACTTGTTAAGTAATTGAACAAGTAGGAAGAAATAAATCAGATAGTACATGAAGAATTTCTAATGGGTTAAACTTACAAATTGCAACATGGTATTAGAGTGTTGTTGTAGATAAAAGGATAACAAAAGGCATAAGCTAGCAGAGAAGTAGCAGCAGAAACAACTGTCCCAAGTGACAAAATTTGTTCCTAGCAGAAAGGAGCAAGGAAGGGGTGATGCAGAGGGCCTGCTTCATCAGTTCGAGCCAGAAGGAGGATCAATGTAGAGGCAGAAAGGAGTAGACCTGATGTATGCAATGCCCAGTCATCTTTCTCAGTCATGAAGGATTGACGCTAGGGCCAAGAGGTGCATATTTTATTGGTGTTGGGATTGCGAAAAGCCTAGAGGCTTAGTCCCTTAAGTTTTTTGGGTATAGGAGGCTGTGGATAATTTGCGAAGTGAAGATGGTGGGGTAGTGTAGTCAAAACAGTACCTAAGAGGGCAAGACCAAGGAGTAGGGATTTCTAGAAGGGAAATTGAGACTCAGAGGGAGTCGAACCGAGGAATTCCAGGAGGGAAGTAGAGAGACAGAGAGGAGTCAGAAGAAGAGCAGCATAATGGCCATGAATGGACTGAGAGATCAAGATAGGTTGGATGGAGCATCCAACTTCATGGTCTAGAAGGCCAGTATCTTGTCCATTCTAGAAAAATATCGCATCAAGGACTTCGCCTTGAAAGAAATAGTGATCCCATTTGACCCAGCTAAAAATGAGAAGTACGTGGAGGCAATGGCCAGGGAAAAGTGCATCATCGTTGATGGGGTCAAGGATCACGTGGTGCTGCATATTACCGAGAAGGACACGATAAATGAGATGTGGGATGCCCTGAAGAAATTGTACCAGCATACTTCTGTGCAGAGGAAAATGTTACTTGAAAATCAGTTGCGGTCATACAAATGCAGAAGAGAGAGTAGATAGATGTATTCCTCAGTGGATTGAAGGAGATCCATGACTAGCTAACTTACATAGGGGTTACACTGGATCAAGAACTGATGGTGAGGACTACATTGAACACAGTCTCAGAGGATTGGGAGGTATTTTTCCAGTGCATACTAGGTAGGTCGAGCCTTCCAGATTGGGAGGAACTATGGGTAGCTGTTCGTCAAGAGGAGATCATACAGATGACCAAGGCAAGGAGTAGCAAAAAACGGGTCAGAATCAAGAAGGAGGAATAAGAACATGCGGCTCTCACATCTGCGGGAAAGAAGGAGAAGAGAAAAAAGAAGGAAGTCTCCAAGGTCAAGTGCTTCCATTGTGGGGAACTGGGTCAATTTGCAAACCAATGTCCTAGGAATAAGGGCAAGGGAGAGGCTTTTGAGACCAAGGCAACACCTGTGAGGTTGGAAAAATAAGCCGAGGAGGATGATGACTGTGCCATGTGTGCTCATGCACCACTTGAGAGGAAGTGGGGTGACATCGAGGTGTAGTCAGACAGACTACAGGCGGTGAGGGGCAAGATCCTTGACGTACCCAACCTCTTGGATTATACCTTGCTACGGGAGCCCCAAAGAGGAGTAGTAGGATGGAAAATGTTGGTAGAGATGGGTGCGGATGGAGTGACAAAGAGTGCTACAGTGTAGGAGTCCCAAGACAGCAGGCTGCAACAGTGCAAGAAGCACAGGAGTGTTGCAACAGTACAGAATGGCACAGAGAAGTGTACAATAGTGTGAGATGCATGGAGTTGCTACAACAACGTAGAGGTAAGTAGAGGGAGCACTTGTTAGCGGCAAAGGGAGCTTCAACATCAGGAGTGTCTCTATCCTGACAGTGATGTCAGACTTGGGTGGATTAGTTACTTACTTCTTAGTAACTAAGTTTCAGTGTAGTAGTTAGTAGTGGTAGTGCTATGAGAAGCATGATGCAGTGTGAGGAGAAGGGGATGTAGTGCAAATGTAGTGCTAGGTATATGGACTAGTACCAGCACAAGTGTGGAGGGAGTTGTCATACAGATGGAGCAGTGGCAATGGCAAAGCCATGGGCAGTAGTACAGGATGTAGCAACGCATAGGATGTTGGGTGGGGAGGCCCAGCATCAAAAAAGGGATCGATGCTAGATGATTAGGGTGATACTTAGTGAGGAGTATTACTAGAGTACATTCCTCACTAGAGGGAGTGTTGATTTTATAGAATTCCTCCAGAAACTCTGATAGATCTAGAATTCTAGTTAAATTAAACACAAGTAATTTGTTGATATTCAAGAGAGGAGAGAAAGAATTTGCTCCATAAAAATCAATGTATTAAATTAATGAACAATAGTAATACATGAGCAATCAAATCTCGAATCCCAAAGGGAGGTGGTTATATAGAAATTGCCGAATCTAGAAAACTAGGAAAAAACTAGTAAAGAACTAGAAAAGGCTAAGGAAAGCTAAAGGGAGGCCTAAAATAGCAAAAATGACTCAAGAAAACATATGCCAAATATCAACCACAAGGAAAGCATGAGGAGGGGTGCATTTCCCAAGGAAGGAAACTTTAAAACATGCTAAAATGGTCTGGGGGACCAAATCCCTTGAATTAAGGGGAATCTTCATGTGGGGCGCCAATCCTCAAATAACTCAAGTGGATGAGGTGTGGTTAGGTGTGAACATGCACTTAGATGTCTAAATGGTTTAGGAAAGTGGTTGGACCAATATTTCCATAATATTAAGCCTTTAAAGGAAAAAAACAAGGGAAAGCTGGTCCACCGATCTAGTTTACCAAAAACCAAGTGTGAACATGATTTTTAGTGCATGTGGCTAAGTCAAGGATACTTAGGCTAAAAAATAAATGTAGATGTTAGGATTATATTCCAACACCCCCCCTTCATCCTAACTCACTTATCTAAACCGAGTCCTAGCCAATATGCCATGTTAGGTACTTAGGTACAATAAATAAAAGATCCTCATAAAATGAAGAGAGAGGGAAAACCTTGTGGAAACACACACCCCCCCCCCCTAAAAAAAAAACAGGAAAAAAGGGATAAGTGGCTAGGAGGACCTACTCAGCTGTCTCCAGCACTCCAAGCATAGCTCTTAGTTCCGAAAAATTCTTTTCAGTGAAAGACTTGGTGAAGATGTCTGCAACCTGCTACTCAGTGGGGTAGTAGTGCAGTGATATGACTCAGTCACGGATCAGCTCGCTGATGTAATGCATGTGAATCTTGATGTGCTTGTTCCTTTGCCTCTAAATTGTATCAATTGATATCTGAATGGACCCCTTATTGTCACAAAATATGACAGTCAAAAGTGGATACTGAATACCAAACTCGGACAGAAGCCCTTGCAACCAAACAGCCCGTGTAGCTGCATTCACTGCACGCCTATACTTTGCCTCGACTTTAGATAAAGAAATCATGGATTGCTTCTTACTAGACCATAAAAAATGCCCTGAAGCAAAGCTCAAAACATAACTAGAGGTGGACTTGCGGTTTGTACCATCGCTAACCCACAAAATCTGTGTGCCCAATCAGTGAAAGTGGGTAATCTGCAGCATAAAAGATACCAAAACTAGAAGTACCTTTCACATATCTAAGGATTCTCTTTGCAACTTTCTAGTGAAGTTCATGGGGCTCCTGCATATATCTGAAACAACCTCCTACTGCAAAAGATATATCAGGTCGGGTGTGAGTAATATACAACAAACTCCCAAACAAATGTCGATACAATGTACTGTCCACCAAAGGTGTAGTACCCGCATCCTTAAATCTGATCCCTGAAAGAAAGGGAGATGCTGCTGGTTTGCATTCTGTCATCTGAATGTGAAAATTAGATCTGATGCATAGTTAGATTGTGCCATATTTATCCCTAAAGTAGACTAAGAAACATCAAGACCAAGAAAGTAGTGCAACAGTCCCAAATTTGTCATGGAAAATCGATCGTGCAATGCTGATTTTGCTGAATCAATAGCTGAGGTAAGGTTCCCTGTCATCAGTAAATCATCTACATAAATTACTATCAGCAAAATGGAATCATCATGTTGCAACAAATAAGCATTCAAATTATATTTTCATCGAATGAATTCAATGGAAATCAGGAAAGAATCCATCTTTGCATACCAGGCTCTGGGAGCCTGTTTTAGGCCATACAAAGATTTCTTTAATTTGAAAATGAGGGAAGAGTTCTAAATCTATCCCTGTGGCTCCTCCACATATATCTCCTCCTTGATATCTCCATGAAGAAATTCACTCTTCACATCCGTGTGATGAACTTCCCATTTGCGAGAAGCAACAATGGCTGAAACTAGTCGAATGGAGTCCATTTTTGCAACACATGCAAATGTCTTTGTGTAGTCTATGCCATGTGCCTGTGAGTATAATTTTACAACAAGTTGAGATTTGTAGTCATTGATATCACCATATGCAGCAATATTTTTTCGATAGATCCATCGGCATCGAACAAGCTTTCTTCCTTTTGGAAGTGGAACCAAGTCCCATGGTTTGTTTTCCTTGAGAGCAGAGTACTCTTCATCCATGGCAACCTCCCAAAGCGGGTTTCGAGTAGCCTCAGAGTGTGACTATGGATTTGAACCAAGTCTCATATAGCAATGTATGGGAATCAATGGTTCAATGGCAACCAGGGCTTGAGAAGCCCCAAAAAACTGTGATCTAGTCCTTCTCGCATCCACAGGATCACTGACTAGTTCACCCGCATCTTGCAGGGTTTGCTTTGCCCAAGTTGGTAGCTAAGTTGGAGCAGCCATGAACTGATCCTAATCCTATGAATCATACCCAAAATTATTATTTGATGGCTACTTTGAAGTGCTCAAAGAAGTTTCAGACTCCTCCTCATCAGTGGCAACAATTGGTTCCTCGGCAGGGTCTGCTGAAAAATCATGCAGTGATTCTTCTTCAAACTTCACACTTCGAGCTACAAGGAACTTTTCAGTGTGAGATTCCAACAATCTATATCCTTTGAAACTATTAGGATATCTAGCAAAGATACATTCAAAACTTTGAGGCTCCAAATCCTTCCTCTTATCTGTCAGAATGTGAGCCCATGCTCGTGAACTAACAAAGCGAAAGTGTGACACTTTTGGTTTCTTACCGGTCCAACATTCAAATGGAGTGGTGCCTTTGAGTGCTTTTTTAGGAATGAGGTTCTAAATGTATGCTGCACAATTAATAACTTTAAATGATAGCTTAGGAACTAATGATTTGGATTGTAGCATATAATTGGCCATCTCTTTTAATGACCGATTTTTCCTCTCCGCAACACCATTCTGCTGTGGTGTATATGGCACTGTGTGTTGTAGTTGTATACCTACATCCATACAAATTTCATGCACATATTTGTTGACATACTCCCCCCCATTATCAGTATGGAGTATCTTAATCTTACACATAGACTCATTCTCAGCAAGTGCTTCAAATTCTATAAGGCATTCAAATACTTTTGGTTTTAATTTCAGAAAAAATACCCAAGTAAAGAGAGAGAAATCATCTATGAAGGTGAGTATATATCGAGCCTTACTGATTGAAGGCTACGGGAATGGGCCCATGATGTCACTGTGAATTAGCCCAAGAGGTGAAGAAGCTCTCTGTGCCTTCCCTTTTTCAAACTTTTTCTCTGGATGCTTGCCAAGAATGCATCCTTGACATACACCACTTGTGAATTTAATAGCGGGCAATCCTTCTACCATGTTTTCCTTGCTGAGTTGATGCAAGTACTTATAGTTTAGATGGCCAAATATTTCATGCCATAACCTGCTGATATCATTAGATTGTGACAGAAATATAGTGCTAATAGATTTAGGAACAAAGTGGGAGAAGAAATACAAACAAGAACCATGATCTGCAATTCCATGTGCAAGCTGTGAGCCCGTGGAAATGTTAGTAATCACTGCGGAGTCTGGAGTGAACTCCACCTTCCTTCCAGAGCTAGAATGAGTGATCTAATATATCAAGAGAATATTTTTAGACAACAAGGGAACATGAAGCACATTTGTGAAGTAGCCCCCTTTAAGGTCTACAATTCCTTCTTCGAACACCTTTGCGGGTGTGGCATCTCCCAAGTAAAGTGTGGATCTGGTGCTTTCTTCGATGGAGGAAAATTCATCTTTTGATGCAGCCATATGGTTCGATGCATCTGAATCATGGATCCAAGCTAATGGAGTGGATGTGATAGCCATTAAAGCATGACCATCTAGTGCTCTCCCTCTCCCATCTCCCATTCTGTTATCATCATTCTTCTTTGCATTCTCGAGCACGTGAGATTGTGCTGCTACAATTGCTTAGCCATCTCATCGATTGTTTTCCTCATGAAATTTTCTTTGGGATGAAAACCTTTGGAATAGTAGATGCAAAGTGTTGTTTCCTTCTTCTTCTTACCCTTAGGCAAAGAAGAGCTCTCTGAATATTGTATGGGTCTCTCCTTCTTCGATTCATTAAATTTACCTTTTTGCTTGTCTCTTCCACTACTCTTTGGAGCATTAGTAGCTGCAAGTGCTTGGTTCTTTGAACGCTTGATGGCACCCATTTGGACTAACTTAGCTTGATCTTGAGTCAATGCTACAATGAATTTATTCAATGGAGGCATTTTCCATTTCTCCTGAGTCAATTTAGATGCTTGAAAAGATGATACAAATATAGAATATTCAGGGCCTAATTTCGAGAGAATCGAAAGGACGAGTTGATCTTCCTCTTTCTTGACTCCACATGCATCAAGTTCAACAAGGAGGGATTTGAACATGGTGAAGTATTCTTGCAGGTTGTTGAAATGAGTTGGACTAAGGGATATGAGTTCATTCTCCAGTTGATGCACTCTCATCCTGCTTGCCGAATAGTCCTTCCAATGTGGTTCAGACCGCATCGGGAGTAGTGGCTCCGCTGACATGAAAGAGGAGTTCTCTGGAAATTGATAGGCATATCAGCCCAATTGCTTCATATAATTTATTGAAATACTTGATCTTATCCACTGTAGAAGTTGGTTCAGTCTCTTTTCCCATTGTTACCTTGTAAATCGTTTTGCTTCAGTGGAGCAAAGTGATCTCTGTCTTCCATTCGAAGTAATTGAAAGGATTTAGAACAAGTTTTGTGGGCTCAGAGAGATGATCCATTGCTACTTTCTGCACCTTCTTGATGATCTATACCTGCAAATAAAACCGTGTACAATCTACTAGATTCGAACTAGCTCTAATACCATGTAGAATTCTTGCAGAAACTCCGATAGATCTAGAATTCTAGTTAAATTAAACACAAGTAATTTGCTAATATTCAAGAGAGGAGAGAAAGAATTTGCTCCATAAAAATCAATGTATTAAATTAATGAACAATAGTAATACATGAGTAACCAAACCTCTAATCCCAAAGCTTGGTGGTTATATAGAAATTTCCGAATCTACAAAACTAGGAAAAAAATAGTAAAGAACTAGAAAATGCTAAGAAAAGCTAAAGGGAGGCCTAAAATAGCAACAATGACTGAAGACAACCTATGCCAACTATCAGCCATGAGGAAAGCATGAGGAGGGGCACATTTCGCAAGGAAGGCAACTTTAAAACATGCTAAAAGGGTCCAGGGGACCAAATCCCTTGATTTAAGGGGGAATCTTCATGTGGAGTGCCAATCCTCAAATAACTCAAGTGGATGAGGTGTGGTTAGGTTTGAACATGCACTTAGATGTCTAAATGGTTTAGGAAAGTGGTTGGACCAATATTTCCATAATATTAACCCTTTAAAGGAATAAAACAAGGGAAAGTTGGTCCACCAAGCTAGTTTACCAAAAACCAAGTGTGAACATGATTTTTAGTGCATGCGGCTAAGTCAAGGATACTTAGGCTAAAAAATAAATGTAGATGTTAGGATTATATTCCAACATATTTGGGGTAGCATCGGATGTGCTCTAGCCATGAAAGTTGATGGAGAGGCTAAGGCACATGAGATCTCCAAGACCCATAAATGGTTTGGATAGATTGTACCTGGTTTGGGAGATATTAAAATAATTAATATTTTTAATGGAGTTCCTAAGTCTAAACTTAGGAAAAATAAAATATTTATGTTTATTAATATAAAATTGGGTTAGAAGGGTCCAAAAGTCATGGAGCAAGCAAAATATAATCTTATCCATTCATTAAAGATCTAATCTAGGCCGTTGATGGACCAACGAGAAAACTATAAGAAGAGGCTTGAGGGTCAGTTGGAGAACACACCAAGTGAGATAGAGAATTTGATTTTCTGGGGTAGGGTTGGCTAAGGAAATCGAATGAGTGATCTGAGTTGTAGTTGAGGGACAATGAATACATAACATAGAGGTAGAGTTGGTACTAGAGAGGCAGCGCAGAGCCTAGTGAGGTTCATGCAGAGGCAGTTGGAGGCTACGCAGAGACAGCTAGGAGTTGCGCAGAACCAGAGAGGCTAGCTTGTGAGATGTAGAGGGTCTAGGGGCTGACGTACAAGCTCCAGAAGATGAAATAGAGGCTAGAAGCAATGTCCCAGGGCCTAGAGGCAGCACTTGAGGATTTTGTGGGACAGACTGGGATCTAGTGAACCAGATAGGGTGATGCAGTCCCTATCAGAGTGACGCAGAGCAGCATAAGCTGCAATTATCAATGTGGCATCGTTCATTCAGTGATTAATCAGCTGGAATATCTATCTCCGAGGAGAGGTACTACTGCCATGGGAATTCTTTGTTGGGTGAGCCATTTCTGGCACGCTAGTTGTATTTGGAAAATTGCATAATAATAAAACCATCTGAATAGCTGCATCGGATTTCCCGCATTGGGTTTCTCCAGGGACAATAGTCCAAAAATGACAGTGTCACTTGTGTGCTTGTTTACTTTCAGTTGATGATTTGTAGATGTTGATACTATACTTGTCTTTGTTTTGAGTATTTACATAGTAAATAACTTGTTAAGTGATTGAGAAAGTAGGAATAAATAAATCAGATAGTACAGGAAGAATTTTAAACGGGTTAAACTTAGAAATTCCAACAACCTTCACCAACATGGGTCAACCAATGTGCCAGTGGATGCATTGGAAATATCACTTTACCTAAGTAGGCCCATGCATGTTTATCTTAGGAGTAGGAGTAGTGTTTTCTTTCTTCATTTCTTTGATTTCGTGTTTACTTTTCTTACTTTATTTTCTTTACTTTTACTTTTGTTCTTTTGTTCACTTGTTTGTTTGCTTGTCATGAACCTGTAGGATTAGCTTCACATGAAACCATGTTTGTCTCTTGAGACAAGCATGGTGAAGTACAAGAGGACTTGTACAAATATCAACATTTGGTTATATATTATCCCCTCTCTTTATGAAGAGCTTTCGTTCTTCAGTTGATGATACCCTGAGGGAAAATACGTTTTGTTCAAAGTGAGTCTTGGTGAAAAAACAACACTTGCACTTTTAACTAGTAATGCCTACTCTAATCGGTTTTTCTATATTCAGTTAACCCTTGTCAACTCAATCAAGTAGAGTAAGGTGAGGGGGAAAAACTTAACAAGTATGTCATACGTATATATAACATACTTCTCTAAAGGCACAACCTCTTCAGTACTCAATAAGTCAGGATCCTTCTTCTGCCTCATGAAAATAAATAAGTGCCTATGCATAGTTCTTTGAAAATGAAGAAAATTAAAAAAAATAATAAATAAAGGCAAAAGAAGAGAAAGGCTTCCTGCGCAGAGAGGTGAAGTAGGTAACTTCGTCGGGGTACTATGCAGGCTCGCTAGCATTGGAGAGATGCTTCTGCTCCTGAAGTGACTTCGCCAGGGTGTTGTCCAGGCACGCTGTCAGTGGAGCAACACTAGAGATGAAACTAAAACTTTGATAGTCTACATTACTTGTGCATCAATATACCCCTCATCCCCAATACAAATATCTCAATTGACTTGGATTGGTATGTGTGCTAACTGATCAAGAGAATGGCAGGGACTATATCTTTAACTCAAGCTAGTGGGTAAGTGTTGAGGAATCAAAAATTGCTACATCAACACGGGGGAAAACCACCCGGTCCAGACCTTAATACAACTCCTTTTCCATTTAGGTAGTGGCTCCGACTGGATATAATGGGACTAGTTTCCCAATGAAAGGTGATTGAATGAATGTATAATGCTTATAGTGGAGTGAAATAGATGGATTTGCAGAAATGAATCAAATGAAAAACATATGAATTAATCTACTCTATAACCTGGGATTGTTTAACATTTATCTAGATGTGATCTATAATGATTTTCCTTAGTACATGAAAATATAAATTACTTAAACACCAATGGAAATGAAAATATTTCAAGATGATTATTTTGATTAAATAGTTAATCAAAATAATGTGTATAAATCATATCGCATTTAGAATATCAAAGAAAATTGCTTCACATGTATTTAACAATATCAATAGTAGCATGATTAGAAATGAATACATGTAATAATGTTCTTTAAATACCATGTAATAAGAAATCTGAAAAGATAATTTCACTATTTATTTATGAACAAAAAAAATGTACAAAGATAGAAATACTAGATGCACATTGCTAATATCATAAAAGACATAGCATCAGTTTAGTCCTTCTCACAAAGATGATTTAGGATTACAGAAATGCAACTTCTCAAAATTCTTTATGAAAATTCCTAAAAGCATGTTTCAGTCGTTCTATTGAGAAAAGTATGAAAGTACAATAGTGTGAGATTTTGTAATCCTTTCTTCATAAAATTCAAGACATTAATTTAATACAACAAGCAAGATTAAAGAACAGAAAAACAATTGAATATATTTTGTAGAGCATTGAGGGCATTTAAACAGAGCCCTTGAATAATGCTTAAAGGAAAACAATTTTTTGGTAGGAATTTCTGGATGTGATTTGTTTTCTTCATCGACTTTGTTTGCTCGATCGTATTATCTGGATGTTTGTCTATCTATTTGAACAGAATTTCCACTTATTAGCATAGTTGTCCTCTTGTGTCATGAACCTAAACACGGAAATCAAGAATGATAAGCTAAAAATAAATGAGATTGATAAGCGAGTTTCATTTGAAACAAATCACATTTTGCAGGAAATAAGGATAAAAATTTAGAGCGTAATAAATCCCAAACACAAACATCATGGAGGTGAGGTCTGTGATAAGAGAGGTAGACTTTATGGTCTTCTCATAAATCACCAAACAAACGTTGATGAAAAGGGAAGGCTTAGCATTTTTTCAAAGGGGGTTTGAAGTGGTAAGTAGTTTTTGAAAAGAGTAGTCTAAAAGAAAAAAGGGTTGAAATGAAGATATGGGCTGGATGGAAAAACCACTTTTTAGACACCCCCCCCCACCCCCTTTGAGAAACTTAAAATTGAGCGCAGGGTGGTCCAAAATATTCTCTGTTGTTGATCTGGCAAGATTAGATCTGAGCTGTTTATTTTTACAAGACAAGTTGGGCTTTTCCTATTATCACAATTGGTGTTCATAGCGGAGGAAAGGGAATGGGAAGGACTATGAAAGTTGCGAAGGACCTGGATGCAAAATGTTATAGATAACTTTTAAGTTATGTGTAGGATCTGATCCTTATATCACAATCGCAATCGGTGGTATGTAGCGGGGTAGAACCTTTAGACTTTTACGATTGCGTAGATGCGGGGGTTTGTTAAATGGAGTGTATGACCCCATCGGGTCCGGTTTATATCACATATCGCAATTTGTTAAGGCTGAGACTTAATTTTGCGGTCATTGTGATCTGTGGACGTAGGAGATTTATAGAATTATATTATCTTTCCTGTCGGGTCTTGGGTGATATTGCAATCGCAATGGAGTTGGCAGAGGGGTATTTTCCTTATGGAACTTTTGCGATGCGGGGAAGTGGTGAGTCAAAGTTTATAAAGATTTTGGCCTTCGGGAATTTAAAAAAAGAAACTTTGATTATTTAAATAACCCATTATTATTTAATACTTAACGTTTTTTGAAGCCTAAGTATAGTTTTGGTCTTAGGGGTTGTTATCACTCAAGTTGTTCCCTGCCTCCTAAAGGGAATACGGCCGAGGTAACCACTAACCAATCTTTTAGCTCCAGTTCCTAGCCTACCTGCAACCAGAGAGGGCTCTCTCTTTTTGATTTAGCTTTGTTTTGAAGTTTTTTAGGCTAGTTATGATGCATAGGGCTTTGTTTTAAGTTTGTTGGATGGTGATTTCAGAGAGAGCTGAGGTGCAATTCCAAAACAGTCTATACTATTGGGCAATGGAGTCAATGATGGTGTACTGCTGAAAGTGTTTCTTGGGTAAATGGTAATGCTACAGAGCAAGGTAGGCAGTCTAGGAACAATTTTCAAATCAGGAAATTGATGGAATGAAGTCAGGGAATGAAAGGCAATCAAGAATCTTTCATTATGCTGGCAGAGGGAAAGTGTATGAATATTATCCAGGAGCAATTAAGAATTCCTAAACAGTATTCAAAATGAAGGAATTAGTGCAAACATGAGCAGTTAAGAATTCATATTTATGACTAATTCTGAAGAAAACATGTTTAATAGCAGAGATTGAACTCAGGGTGCATTTAAGAAAATCCTGGGCTATTCTTCTTTTCTGTTACCAATATTATGAACATATATGAAATTTGCAAACATAGAAAACATAAAACAAAGTTTAGAATAACTTATTGTTCCATTGAATGACACAATAATTCTGTAGCAGGTCCCAGAACATCATTTGCACATTTAGGCAGTGCAGAAACCATGAACTTCAACAACCATTTTGTATTAGAGAGTCTCAAAAATTACAACGTAGTCTAGAAAGAAAATCACAAGAGGACAAGAAAGGAGATACAAAATATCATGAAGATAAGTCTTGAACTCATAACTTCCTTTACTAACTCTTAAGAAGTAGTAAATGAGGGAATAAATGTTGCAATAAATATCAATGTGCTAGCTGTCCAATTTGTTAGAGGTATTTTGACTTTCTGGGCTGAGTGAGTCGGTTGGTTGTTGCGCATTCATTCTGCATTTGCTGCCTTGATGTTGCTATGTTGTTTGTCGCTGTCTTGGCCTTTATCATCGGTGTTTGATTTCTTTGCATTAATGAGTTGTAGTCACCATTCAATTTCTGTTTATTTGCTGTTCTCTTCCCTTCGACAGGTGGACCCTGGCTCTGTATTGGCTGACCTGTAGCTGATAAAAAACAATTAATAAACAATATTTACTTGAGCAATGTCTCCATCATTCCTTTCCACTAATCCTCTGTAGGCAGTTGACGTCTTTGTATCTTTTCTCCTTGCTGGTTTGTAGATGTCCCTGTGGGTGTCTCTTCCTGTCTATCTCTTTTCTTGGCCCTTTCCTCATTAAGAGGAGTCTGTAACACAGGAATTTCAATCACGTTTGCTTGAGTTGAAGGGTCTTGCCCTTGACTTTGTTCATCTGTAGAAACCGGTCGGTCTGCCATTGTCTCTTGCTGCTCTGAATGGTGCACCTCTTTACCTTTAGATGTTCCTGCTGGTGGAGCACTTACTTGAGCAGGTTGCTGGGAAGCCGTGGCAGATGAGGTGCCTTCTCCAAGGTGTTGAGGAGCTGTGAAAAACACCTGTCCAAAAGATTCCAAGTCAACTGATTTTTCAAGATTCTTGATTGCTTTTTCTGTTATCTCTTCTTCAGTAAGCTCTTCCACTAGTGTGCCCTCTATCCATTCTTGTTGATTGGCATATTTTTCAATTTCAGGGATTCTGTGGTGGGGATACCCTGTGAGCTTGTTTTTGACTCTTCTAAATCTTATGAAATGTTCAGGGTCATATGGTGACCAATGGAAACTCAGTTTGAGCTTAAGTTTCTCTCTCAGAATCTTGTCAGCATCCTTCCATGCTTCTTCCCTTTTATTAAAGATAAAGGGGCCCAATTGATGTCTTATTTTAAGCTATGCCTTTTTCCTAGCACCAAAGAAGTGCTTTAAGTCTGCATTGTTGAACTGCCGATAGTATTCCAAGGAAAAGAGTCTCATGGGGACATATTTGGTAATCTACATGGGGCTAATTCATAGCCATAGATCCTTATTACAATATGGTTTTGCTAGTAGTACCAGTCACCAATGCTGTATCCCTTTGAGAGATGTAGAATTCTCTGCATTTCAGCAGTGAGCCTGGGAGGAGGATCTGCTGATAATAAGCAAGTGGCTGGGTAGACAAAAAGGTCAATGAACTCACAGTATGTGTATGGGGAGTAATTAACATGATGGAACACTAATGACAAAAATATCACAGACCTTCGCTCCCCCCTAGCATACAATTTCTTAAGGAAAACTAGGAAACTATCTGACTGATAGTACAACAGCAAATGATATATATATGAAGTATATTTGAATACCCTTTCCCTCTCTAAGTTCATGAACTTCTCATGAATCTTGTTGGCTATGAAGGTGGCATAGTCATACTTGACAGCAGGGGGCTGTCCTGGAGCAAAGATAGACATCAAAGTAAAGACAGTCTCATCCACAATTTCACTTGTTCTGAATCCCAGGATGTAGGAGATCATATCTATGAGCATTTTTCCCTCCTCAGTAAACCAAGCATGGTGATAGGGAATTGTGAATCTGGAGTAACAGTCTGGTGGCATAAATAGCTTGGCAATTCGGTCAATTTCTACAGAGGGCAACTTTGAGGCTTGATCCAGCAATTGTTTCATGGAAAGGGGGACCAAAGGCTGAGTTGGCTTGAATTGCAGCATCTCATTTATAGACTGAGGAGTAATATAAAAGAGGACATTACCGGAAGGGTCCATCACTGCCCTTTGATAAGGCTCATAGTTAGCACAACACTGATGGATGAGGTCAAGGAAGACATTCATTGAGGGCAGGTAGTACATAGGCATGTTGGATTCCCATATTCCTAATAGGTCATCTTTGTTTCTGAATTTATTTCTTATTTCACAGAAAGCCTAAAGGTGAGGCTTATCTCCCTCCATATCAGAAATTTGATAGTCTCTTTCAGCAAGAGGTATCCACTCTAACTCTCTATGAGGAGAATTTAATGGTGCAATATTCAAGGCTACTGGAGCCTCCATGATTGACTGTGATTATAGTGGGATTTGAGTCTATATTTTAATCAAGAAAATAGAGTCCTGACAGTGGATTTCTTGACCAGAATACTGTAAATTGAGTTAATACGGAAATGGCCTCTCTGGGCAAGTTTCAACAGGAAAAACCGAGCCTTCAGAGTTTAGCTAGGAAGCTGAGAAAGTGACGAAAAGATGGCTTCGGCTGCAGGTGCTTTCTTGCTGGTTCTACAGGCAAAAATGAGCTCAATTTTGAGTTTCAGGGGCAATTTTGCAAAGGGCTATAGGGTCAATAGGTTTTCTTTGGAAGCAATGGTGAGTGATGAGTTGAAACGGGGAGGTTTAGAGGTTCCAGTATATTTCAAACACATTTAATTCTTTCAGAGGTCGTTTTAACAGAGAAACTTGATAAAACAGGGTTTTTGGGTGACAATCGAATAAATACCTGTTTATTCGTGACTTTGCGGTGAAATGGAGTTGCAGGTAGAGCCGAGGAGGTCAGGGTGGCAGGTTGAACACACCTGGGTGGTAGACTGGGACGTAAATGGCGGATTGAACGTAAAACTCATGCATAAACTTTTACCATTGGTCGTGTGAAAACAAATAAAAACATCACTTTCGTTGGTTTTTTAAAAAAATTTGTGTTTTTTGTGGGCTTTTTGGTGCTTTTTGTGCTGACATCAGCATGATGTCACATGGTCCTGTAGTAGGGTACGATGGGTAACGTGGCGCCTGATGTGGACGGGTGATGGGGCAGCCACGGCGGACTGTACAGTAGCGAGGGTGGTGATGCAAAAGCTGACGCAGAGCTGACGTGGGCGGCGGGGAGGACAGGCGGTAAGTGGTTTGCTATCAGACCGCCTTTGGTACGGGAGCGGTTTGTGTCAGCGCAGGCCCGATGCAATCAAAATGGGCCACGCATCCCCGCGTACGGCGGCAAAACCGCTTTCTATCGGGAGCTAACCCTCGTACAGCGGGGTCGCTCTGATATCGGCGAGGGTCGTCCGATCTGCCGGGCGCAATCCAACGGCTGACGGGATGCATAGATGCTGGTGCGATACGGCGTGTGGACCCGCCAGTATTTTAATATTATAACATGTCGCGGGGGGTTAAAAACTTTGGATTAATGGGTTCATATGGTTATGCGGGTTGACATGGTTATTAATTCAACCAAAGATTAAATTAATCCCGAGTAAAGGTATATGTGCGGGGTTCTCATGTATGGTTTATGTGTGGTAAAGTGGGAGGGTTAAAGCGGTTATGTATTTAACCTGAGGTTAAATAAATCCCGAGGGTTTATACGTGGAAGGGTTAATATGAAGTCCCGGGTGGACTTAATATTTCCCAAAACTATATTATATGGCTATAGTGCCAAGGGGTAGGGATATTTAGTAATTTTTTGGGGTTTTTATATAGTTTTTGTAAAAATAGGGGTGGGAAAATGACTTAGGGAGCTAAATAATAAAGTTAGGTGTTAATATGATTTTATGGAGTGAGACTGCATGAGTAAATGCTAAGTTTATAAAGTGAAAACTTAGGCATAAGAAAAATGGAAGGACTATGGAATGATGATTTTTACACAAGAAATGTGGCTTCTTTCCACTAAGTAAACTCAGAGTTTAACTTAGTATTTCTCATAGAATGAAGTGAAACAGGACTATTGGGCAGATCCCAATGTCCTTGAGGGGATGTTAGTAAAATATTTATGGGGGAATGAAGGGGAAATTAGTCATGCTTCCACTGTTCTGCAACCAAACAACTGCCATGGTCCTTGTATCATTGATGAGATGGGTCCTTTCTTGATAAGGCAAAAGATCACAACCTTGTTTCTGCAACCTCAAACTACCTACCCAGCCTAATGCACCTAACATTTTTTCTTCATTTTGATTGGGTGCACTTGAACTAGCAAACCTTGATTTTCCTCTTTTCTTTTGACTGCCCTCCTATCTAAATCTATGCTTATCTCTTCCAAGGGCCCAGATTAAGCAGTTGGGCTCCTTAATTTCTCTACCTATCTACTGATCTTCCAAGCTTGAACTGTTTGGACAGGTAATCATTCTCTATTCTACAACAGCAAATTTAAATATGGAATGGTCCAGATTGAACTGTTGGGCCATCCATCAAGTGTGATAAACAACAGTATCTGCACATTGTGAACTTGCAAAATAAGATAGCAGTGGCATTTGGCTGGCCACTTTCCTGGTCCTTTGATTTGGGGTTCATTTTCTTTTCTTTTTTCTAACCAATTTACTCTTTTTGCCCTTTGATTATTCTTTTAGGGCATACCATCTTTACATTTTTTAATTTTCCTCATTTGTTTACAAAATATGGAACCTTTGTAGCATGAAAAGATGAACATATTTGGCACTTCCATAGTCAATCATAAAAAATGAAACCTATTGGTATAGGAACCTAACAGTGGCTCCACTTGGGGATGGCTTTTCCTGGTGAAAAGCCAAGAACAGTAGGTCAGATTTCCTTATTGTCAGTTGGCTGTTGTAATTTCAAAACTTCCTTCTCCTAGGAACCAATGATCTGAACCTTTGTAGCCTGTATGTAGTCTTTGTGAGCTGATCTGTGTGAAATTACAGCTCTGTCTTTGCTGGTTTCTCTGAGTGCTTATCAACATCTTTATACTTCCCAAATCTTCTTCTTAATTTCTTCTGGTAAACTTAAAATATACACCAAACTTGGTGTAATTCCTTGTTCCTTTCCTCAAAATCTGTTGCATCTTGTTCCTTATCTAATTGCCGTAGATGAAAGCTGATGGAAATACAAATATTAATGTACAATATACAGTTGTGTTGTGTTGATCAAAGGGAATCAAAATAGTGCTTGAGCATTCGCCCATTGACTGGGCCTTCCTCAGTATCTGTGCCATCCAAACTCTTCAAAAAATAGGTGTTGTTACCTTGTACAACATGAATAACATATGGTCCTTTCCAAAGAAAATCAAATTTCCCATGTTTCCCTTTATCTTCCCTCCTAGAATCCCATCTCAGCACTTTGTTTCCTATGAAGAAATCTTCAGCTTTTGTTCTTTTGTCGAAGATCTTCTTGAGTTTATCTTGTAAAACCTGACTTCTCTGATATACTTCTTCTCTTGTCTGCTGTAAGTGAATAGTTTGATTGATCCTTCTTTGAATATCATTAGGCTCTGCTTGTATTTCTTGCAGCAACTTGATCACAGGGATTCCTAAGGAGGAGGGGAAGACTGCCTCCAGACCATATACCAATTCATATGGACTTTTACCAATGGATCTTTTGGTGGTCAATATGTCTGCCCATAGTGCATTCACAAGTTTTTTATGCCAATTTTTCTTATTCTCCTCAAGAACTTTTTAATGATGTTGATGAGGCTTTTGTTGGAGGACTCAGCTAAGCCATTGCCTTGAGGGTAATAGGCTGTGGAGTGGCCCAAGGTAATGTGGTATTTATGGCAAAAGTTGATCATTCTTTTGGATTTGAAAGCAGCAGCATTGTCAGTAATAATCTTTTCTGGACAGCCGAATCTAGAAAAGATGTTGGTTTCTAAGAATTGCATGATGATTGAATCATTGGATTGCCTACAAGGGATGGCTTCTATCCATTTGGTAAAATAGTCTGTCGTAGTCAAAATCCACCTATGTTGCCCAGAAGAGGAAGGATGAATTTCACCAATGAAGTCTAACCCCATTATTGAAACGGTCTTTCAGTTGAAATAGGCCTGAGGGGCAAAGGTAACATCTTTCTCTTGCCTTCAAAAATCTGGCATTTATGGCAAGACATTACAAATTTTTTCACATCAGCAAATAGGGAGGGCCAATAGAAACCAGCTCTTAAAATCTTATCAGCTGTTGATTTCCAGTATAAGTGTCCTCCACAGTCACCTGCATGAAATTCCTTGAGTACACTCTCAGTTTCATCCAATGTTAAGCAATTAAGCAAAATACCTTCATGATTTTTCCAACATAAAACATTGTCTATAATACAAAACTTTGATGCTTTCATTTTCAAGAATCTCTTTTTAGTTCTCGACAACCTTGGAGGAGCTTGCAGGTTTAACAATACAAAACATATATTAGCATACCAAGGTAATTGTAAAAAGGCTTGATTGATTTGTGGAGTCTCCATCTCCTGTTCGTTGTCCAATTCATTGATGTCAAGGGCTTGGAAGTTGGTTTCGGTCATTAATTTGGATAGCCCTTGTCCTTTTATTAGTTTTGTAGGCTTGATTTCAATGTCATATTCTAAGATGTTGGCTATCCATTTGCCTCTCTTACCTTCAATTCCTTCTTGAGTTAAAATATCCTTAACCACAACATTTGGAACATAGGCTATCACATGTGAGTACAAGATATAAACTCTGAAATCCTTGATGGCTTTTACAAGGGCATAAGCTTGTTTTTCCATGATCTGATATTTTAAAGGTGCATCCCTAAGGGCTTTGCTGAAGAAAGCAATGGGCTTCTCACATCCTTGGTCATCTTTTTGTAATAGGACAGCAGCAATAGTATGCTCAGATGCAAAGGAAAAGATCATGAAATCTCTATCAAACTTAGGACTTGTGAGGACTGGTGTCTTTGTTAGGGCTATTTTAATGTCCTCAAAGGCTTGCTTAGCTTCCATTGTCCATTTGACTTTAGAATCTTTCTTCAGCATATTGTTCAAGAGTCTTATTAGCTCGGCCAAATTGGGAATGAACCTTCTTAGGAAATTGATCTTCCCTAAAAAAGCTTGCAGTTCTTTGATGTTTCTTGGATGAGGCACTTGAAGAATAGCTTGAATTCTGTCCGAGTCAATCCTAATGCCATCTTTTGAGATTATGTGACCTAGGAGTTTGCCTTCTTCTAGGCCAAACAATGATTTCTTTGGGTTCAATGATATGCCATATTTTCTGCAAATTAGGAACACTTGCCTTAAATGTTCTAAATGTTCTTGGTCTGATTTTGAAAAAGCAGTGAGGTCATCAAGGTATATGACTAAGAAATCATGGATCTCTTTGGCAAAGGCTATGTCCATTGCTCTTTGAAAAGTAGCCCCTGCATTTTTGAGTCCAAAAGGCATTTTGACATATTTGAAAGTTCCCCAAGGGGTTGTAAAGGAAGTTTTGTCTTGATCATCCAGATGGACTAAAATCTGATTAAATCCTGAGAATCCATCTAACAATGAGATCCTAGAGGCTCCCACTACCCTTTGTAGGATATGGTCCATTTTTGGTAAGGGGTAGTGGTCTTTGAGAGAGACTTTATTCAAATTTCTTAGGTCAACACACAGTCTTATCTCTCTCGTTTTCTTCCTAGTAGGCACTAGATTTGAAATCCATTCTGAGAACCTAATAGGTGCAATGATTCCGGCTTCATACATTCGTTTAACCTCCTTTTCAATCAGGGGAAGGAGGACAGGATTCACCCTTCTAAGCTTTTGTTTAAAAGGTTTTTGATTCTCTTTCAAAGGTATAGTATGTTGGATGACTGAAGTATCATAGGATTTGAGGTCCTCATAACTCCAGGCAAAGACATCTTGGAACTCTTTAAACAACTCAAGGTATTTTAACTTCCGATCAGCAGGCAATGTTTTTGACAATTTAATCATTTTGGGATTCTCTGTGGTTCCAATGTTGCAGTTCTCAATTTCTGCATTGAGAGGTTCCATCCTTGGCTTCCTAGGAATGTCATTTGAGTCGACTATGTCCTCTAAAGCAGTTAAGCCCGTGGGCAAAAAGTTATCCTTTATTTCAATTACTTCAGCTTTTGCCTTAGCTATTTCATCGAAATCTGTTTGCTTTAGCTCTTGTAAATTCTTGTGATCAAAAGTTGTTGGGTGCAAAATCAGATTTGCTGTCTCGACTGATATATTTTGTTCAATTTTGTCCATCTATTGTTGGTCATCCATGGTGCTTGTATCAATGTTTATGTTGGAGAATTCCTCTTCCAAAGTCAGAAAATTATTTATCTGTGTATCATTTTCAAAGACTTGCCAATTTTTGACATTATCTGGAACAACAGGCCTATGTTTGATTTCAGCAGTGAAATGGTGATTGGGCTCAAAAGGTAGCTTGCAAGTGCTAGCAAAGGTTACCAAGCTATGTGCATGTAAATTATGCTTTCTAGGAATTTTGGTGAGCTGAGATTCTGAGAAGGTGTTAAGTATTTCAATGGCTGCCCCTCTGTAAGCTCTCAACCTAAGATCATTTGTAACAAAATTTCCCTTCATCTGTTGTATGATCAGATCTGAATCCCCTAAAATTGAAACCTTGGTTGCCCCTAGTGCTCTGATCAGTTTGAGACCTAACAAAAGGGCTTCATACTTGGCCATATTGTTTGTGCATCTGAAATTCAACCTATATGCATGACCTTCAGCATGGTCATTTTGAATATTGTATATCCAAACCCCTGCCCCTGCTCCTAATTTGTTGACAGAGCCATCAAACTCCAAGTACCATAAGATCTCTTGGTTATGATTAGCCTTAAGAGTTTTAGAAGCTTGTTCAGTGGGCAGATTTGGCTCTTGCAATTCATATGGTATGTCATTTTTCTTTATTGCATTAATCACATCAACAATTTTATGATCTTGGACACCAGATTGTTCATCTATGCTTTGTGTTTGTGCTGCTTCTAGGAATTTGACATCAGTTTTGGCACAGATCCCAGCATTATATAAGATGAATGAATCCATATCAGAATGCATAGAATAGATAGGGAAGTTTTGGGGTTTTTCTTGACTGCTAACCACATATTTCATCAGTGTTTCACGGTACAATCTCTTTGGTTGTCCAAAGATTGAAATAGTGGCATAGGACATATCTAGTTGCAAAGATCCTTGGAGTTTTGCACCCCATGATCTGGATAAAAGCATTCCATACTTAGGTGGAATATAAGCTACCACCACATCCATCAAGATTGTTTTCGCTGGATATTGGACTAAAGATACACAAAGATTTTTAATTAAGCCCAAACACCTGACCTGGCTGGAATCAAATGAGAATAAGTCTTTGTAGGGCCTGGTGATGTCTAGATCCAGTCTTTCCATCACAGATTTAGGCATTAGGTTATGGGAAGCTCCTAAATCAAACAAAGCATTATGTAGCACTTTGTCATGAATATTTAAGCTTACATAGAATGGAGGAACCCCTCCATCTACTGTTTTACCATTGACTTCCGGACCGAAAATCAATTCTAGTTGATCATCAAGAACATTGACTGCATCCCTATTCTCTGGTATCTGCAGTGACCTATTAATTTGCTGTCTGTACACTTCGTGTTTAGCTAATTCAGAGAGAGGAATAGCTATTTTCAGCTTACCTATCTCTGTTTCTAAGTTAAAAGGTTTTTCTATCTGAATCTTTGTGTTATGGACAACAGACTTTTCCTTTTTAGCTGGATCTTCAGTGATCTTCTCTTGATTATGAGTGCTGTTTTGAGATACATCTGATTTGAAATTATCTTCAGGAGAAGAGTTTAAATTTTATTTTAAAGATTGAGATGTATATGGTTGATTCTTTGAGGGCTGTAAGTTTGATATATCTTCCACAGTGACTTCCTTTGAGTTTGGGCCTGTTTTGGTAGAAGGTTCTATTAGGACAGTTTTATCTTTTCTTTTCTTTGGCTGCTTAGTATCCTTCAGCTTGGTAGGTTCAAGCACATCTATGGTTCTGCTTCTTAATTTGTACTGTTTGTGAACCTCATAGACTGCTGCATCATAGCCTTCCCTAAAATCGAATGACTCACCTGATTTGGTTTCAAATTGGTTAAAATTATGAGCTTCTTGGTCATCTTGTGTTAGAAAAATTTGTTGCTCACCGTTTAATCCCATTAAATTAATTTGAGCGTCCTTTTTTGGTTCACTAGATGTTGAGGCCTCGACATAGTTCTCTTGAAATGGAGGTCTAATGTTTTGGTCAGCACCAGCCCTTCCAACATTTGGATTTTGATTTTTTCTAAAATTTGGGTTTCTTGCAGTGTTACTTGGTTGACCTTCCCATGATGATTTTCTTTCGATGGTTTCCACTCTATCCCCAAGTCTGTCCATACCTTTGATGATTGCATCAAGTTTTTGTTCAAATGCTGAGGGTTCTTCCTTGAAAGTTGTCCTTCTTTCAGCTCTTGCCCTATTTCGTTTAGCAATTAGGTTTGCCTCCACACTAACAGCTATATTCTGCATGTCTGCTAAGCTTGGAGGGGCTCTTTCCCTCAATTGGTATGCCATGTCAGAATCAAACCCATCAGAGAATTTGATCAAAGCTAGATCAGGTGGAGGTATAAGGTTTTGAGGAATAGTGTTATAAACATTGTTAAACCTAGCACAATAGTCTTGGACAGTCTCTTGTGGGCCTCCTTTCAAATTGTCGTATTCTGTCAAGATGTGTAAGGGGTCTTTCTTCTTTTCCCATCTATTCAGGAAGGATTGATAAAGAGCTTCTGAATCAGTTATAGAGTTTGCCGCATGTGCTCTAAACCAAATTCTCACATCACCAGTTAGACTTTGGATAAAAATCTTCATTCTCACATCATCATCATCTATTTCATAATTCTCGAAATAGTCTTGCATTTTCTTGGTGTGTTGCTGGGTTGTATAAGAGCCAATACCATCAAAATATGTGATTTTACTTTGATAATCCTGAGGCATAGCCCCTGGATTTGCAAGTAACTGTAAAGGAGCATAACGGTTCGCCATATTTACAGGGATAAATGGGACAACAGGAAAAAGTGGGACAACTGTAACAATAGGGACTGGAGTAGAAGTATGTGCAGTGGATGGGGGTGTGGAGAAGGCACCTTGAGAGGTGGATGAAGAACTAGGAGAAGCAGTAGTTGTGTGAAGACGGACTGAGGCTTTAGCAGGAGTTGGGATATAGTTCTGCTGAACTGTCTCAAGGTCTAAACCAACAGAATTTTCTTGTTCTTCTTGTTTCCTAAGGGTCTTAGGAATCAAGTTGGGATTTTCAAAAATAGCTGGAGGATCTGGGTCAGGATTTGACCTAGTGTAACGAGTTTTCTTCTTTGGAGCCAGCTTCTAAATTTGTTTTTGGTATTTTCTGGGAATGTTTTAAGATCACAGTTTTTTCACAATATTCTACAATGATTTCTTTGAAATATAGGAGGCTTTGGGTTTTCCTTTGAATATGTTGAAATAGGGAAACTGATCAAATCTTTGGAACAACTGTTTATAGCCTAAAACTATACTGGAGATTGACTGAAGTAGCTTTTATTTACTCCTGAAAATGCAAAGCAAAGACAGTTTCAAAGGCTACCTGGCTGACTTCAGGCTCCATCTGCAGTTTTAGAAAATAGACAGCAATTATAACGGAACTTTCGATCCCCAGTGGAGTTGCCAATGATGTTATCACTCAGGTTGTTCCCTGCCTCCTGAAGGGAATACGGCCGAGGTACCACTAACCAATCTCTTAGCTGCAGGTCCTAGCTTACCTGCAACCAAAGAGGGCTCTCTCTTTATGATTTAGCTTTGTTTTGAAGTTTTTTAGGCTAGTTATGATGCACAGGGCTTTGTTTTAAGTTTGTTGGATGGTGATTTTAGACAGAGCTGAGGTGCAATTCCAAAACAGTCTATACTATTGGGCAATGGAGTCAATGATGGTGTACTGCTGAAAGTGTTTCTTGGGTAAATGGTAATGCTACAGAGCAGGGTAGGCAGTCTAGGAACAATTTTCAAATCAGGAAATAGATGGAATGAAGTCAGGGAATGAAAGGCAATCAAGAATCTTTCATTATGCTGGCAGAGGGAAAGTGTATGAATATTATCCATGAGCAACTAAGAATTCCTAAACAGTATTCAAATTGAAGGAATTAGTGCAAACATGAGCAGTTAAGAATTCATATTTATGACTAATTCTAAAGGAAACATGTTTAATAGCAGAGATTGAACTCATGGTGCATTTAAGCAAATCCTAGGCTATTCTTCTTTTCTGTTGCCAAGATTATGAACATATATGAAATTTTCAAACACAGAAAACATAAAACAAAGTTTAGAATAACTTATTGTTCCATTGAATGACACAGGAATTCTGTAGCAGGTCCCAAAACATCATTTGCACATTCAGGCGGTGCAGAAACCATGAACTTCAACAGCCATTTGTATTAGAGAGTCTCAAAAATTACAGCGCAGTCTAGAAAGAAAATCACCAACCCCAAATACATATTATGGGGGGGTATTTATACAAAAAAGGAGATACAAAATATCATGAAGATAAGTCTTGAACTCATAACTTCCTTTACCAACTCTTAAGAAGTAGTAAATGAGGGAATAAATGCTGCAATAAATATGAATGTGCTAGCTGTCCAATTTGTCAGAGGTATTTTGACTTTCTGGGCTGAGTGAGTCGGCTGGTTGCTGCACATTCATTCTGCGTTTGCTGCCTTGATGTTGCTATGTTGTTTGTCGCTGTCTTGGCCTTTATCATCGGTGTTTGATTTCTTTGCATTAATGAGCTGTAGTCACCATTCAATTTCTGCTTTTTTGCTGTTCTCTTCCCTTTGACAGGTGGACCGTGCCTCTGTATTGGCTGACCTGTAGCTGATCAAAAAGAATTAATAAACAACATTTACTTGAGAAATGTCTCCATCATTCCATTCCACCAATCCTCTGTAGGCAGCTGATGTCTTTGTATCTTTTCTCCTTGCTGGTCTGTAGATTTCCCTGTGGGTGTCTCTTCCTATCTATCTCTTTTCTTGGCCCTTTCCTCATTAAGAGGAGTCTGTAACATAGGAATTTCAATCACCTTTGCTTGAGTTGAAGGGTCTTGCCCTTGACTTTTTTCATCTGTAGAAACCGGTCAGTCTGCCATTGTCTCTTGCTGCTCTGAATGGTGCACTTGCTGCTCTGAATGCTGCACCTCTTTACCTTTAGATGTTCCTACTGGTGGAGCACTTACTTGAGCAGGTTGCTGGGAAGCCGTGGCAGATGAGGTGCCTTCTCCAAGGTGCCGAGGAGCTGTGAAAAACACCTGTCCAAAAGATTCCAAGTCAACTAATTTTTCAAGATTCTTGATTGCTTTTTCTGTTATCTCTTCTTCAGTAAGCTCTTCCACTAGTGTGCCCTCTATCCATTCTTGTTGATTGGCATATTGTTCAATTTCAGGGATTCTGTGGTGGGGATACCCTGTGAGCTTGTTTTTGACTCTTCTAAAGCTTATGAAATGTTCAGGGTCATATGGTGACCAATGGAAACTCAGTTTGAGCTTAAGTTTCTCTCTTAGAATCTCATCAGCATCCTTCCATGCTTCTTCCCTTTTATTAAAGATAAAGGGGCCCAATTGATGTCTTATTTTAAGCTGCACCTTTTTCCTAGCACCAAAGAAGTGCTTTAAGTCTGCACTGTTGAACTATCGATAGTATTCCAAGGAAAAGAGTCTCATGGGGACATATTTTGGTAGTCTGCATGGGGCTAATTCACAACCATAGATCCTTATTACAGTGTGGTTTTGGTAGTAGTACCAGTCACCAATGCTGTATCCCTTTGAGAGATGTAGAATTCTCTGCATTTCAGCAGTGAGCCTAGGAGGAGGATCTGCTGATAATAGGCAAGTGGTTGGGTAGACAAAAAGGTCAATGAACTCACAGTATGTGTATGGGGAGTAATTAACATGATGGAACACTGATGACCAAAATATCACAGACCTTCGCTCCCCCTTAGCATCCAATTTCTTAAGGAAAACTGGGAAACTATCTGATTGATAGTACAATAGGAAATGATATATATATGAAGTATATTTGAATACCCTTTCCCTCTCTAAGTTCATGAATTGCTCATGAATCTTGTTGGCTATGAAGGTGGCATAGTCATACTTGACAGCGGGGGGCTGTCCTGGAGAAAAGATAGACATCAAAGTAAAGACTTTCTCATCCACAATTTCACTTGTTCTGAATCCCAGGATGTAGGAGATCATATCTATGAGCATTTTTCCCTCCTCAGTAAACCAAGCATGGTGATAGGGAATTATGAATATGGAGTAACACTCTGGTGGCATAAATAGCTTGGCAATTCGGTCAATTTTTACAGAGGGCAACTTTGAGGCTTGATCCAGCAATTGTTTCATGGAAAGGGGGACCAAAGGTTGAGTTGGCTTGAATTGCAGCATCTCATTTATAAACTGAGGAGTAATATAAAAGAGGACATTATCCGAAGGGTCCATCACTGCCCTTTGAGAAGGCTCATAGTTAGCACAACACTGATGGATGAGGTCAACGAAGACATTCACTGAGGGCAGGTAGTACATAGGCATGTTGGATTCCCATATTCCTAATAGGTCAGCTTTGTTTCTGAATTTATTTCTTATTTCACAGAAAGCCTAAAGGTGAGGCTTATCTCCCTCCATATCAAAAATTTGATAGTCTCTGTCAGCAAGAGGTATCCACTCTAACTCTCTATGAGGAACATTTAATGGTGCAATATTTAAGGCTACTGGAGCCTTCATGATTGACTGTGATTATAGTGGGATTTGAGTTTATATTTTAATCAAGAAAATAGAGTCCTGATAGTGGATTTCTTGATCGGAATACTGCAAATTGAGTTGATACGAAAATGGCCTCTCTGGGCAAGTTTCAACAGGAAAAACTAAGCCTTCGGAGTTTAGCTAGGAAGCTGAGAAAGTGATGAAAAAGATGGCTTCGGCTGCAGGTGCTTTCTTGCCGGTTCTACAGGCAGAAATGAGCTCAATTTTGAGTTTCAGGGGCAATTTTGCAGAGAGCTATAGGGTCATTGGGTTTTCTTTGGAAACAATGGCGAGTGATGAATCGAAACAGGGAGGTTTAGAGGTTCCAGTATATTTCAAACACATTTAATTCTTTCGGAGGTCATTTTAACAAAGAAACTTGATAAAACAGGGTTTTTGGGTGACAATCGAATAAATACCTGTTTATTCGTGACTTTGCGGTGAAATGGAGTTGCAGGTAGAGCCGAGGAGGTCAGGGTGGCAGGTTGAACATGCCTGGGCAGCATACTGGGATGTAAATGGCGGATTGAACGTAAAACTCATGCATAAACTTTTACCATTGGTCATGTGAAAACAAATAAAAACATCACTTTCGTTGGTTTTTAACGAAAATTTGTGTTTTTTGCGGGCTTTTTGTTGCTTTTTGTGCTGACGTCAGCATGACGTCACATGGTCCTGTAGCAGGGTACGACGGGTAACGTGGCACTTGATGTGGACGGGTGACGGGGTAGCCACGACGGACTGTACAGTAGCGAGGGTGGTGACGTAAAAGTTGTCGCAGAGCTGACGTGGGCGATGGGGAGGATAGGCAGTAAGTGTTTTGTTATCGGACTGCCTTTGGTACGGGAGCGGTTTGTGTCAGCGCGGGCCCGATGCAATCAAAACGGGCCACGCGTCCCCGCGTACGGCGGCAAAACCACTTTCTATCGGGAGCTAACCCTCGTACAGCGGGGTCGCTCCGATATCGGCGAGGGTCGTCCGATCTGCCGGGCACGATCCAACAGCTGACGGGATGCATAGATGCTAGTGCGATACAGCTTGTGGACCCGCCAATATTTTAATATTATAACATGTCACAGGGGGTTAAAAACTTTGGATTAATGGGTTCATATGGTTATGCGGGTTGACATGGTTATTAATTCAACCAAAGATTAAATTAATCCCGAGTAAAGGTATATGTGCGGGGTTCTCATGTATGGTTTATGTGTGGTAAAGTGGGAGGGTTAAAGCGGTTATGTATTTAACCTGAGGTTAAATAAATCCCGAGGGTTTATATGCGGAAGGGTTAATATGAAGTCCCGGGTGGACTTAATATTTCCCAAAACTATATTATATGGCTAGAATTGCTAAGGGGTAGGGATATTTAGTAATTTTTTAGGGTTTTTTCATATAGTTCTTGTAAAATACGGGTGGGAGAATGACTTAGGGAGCTAAATAATAAAGTTAGGTGTTAATATGATTTTATGGAGTGACACTGCATGAGTAAATGCTAAGTTTATAAAACGAAAACTTAGGCATAAGAAAAATGGAAGGACTATGGAATGATGATTTTTACATAAGAAATGTGGCTTCTTTCCATTAAGTAAACTCAGAGTTTAACTTAGTATTTCTCACAAAATGAAGTGAAACAGGACTATTGGGCAGATCCCAATGTCGTTGAGGGGTTGTTAGTAAAAGATTTCTGGGGGAATGAAGGGGAAATTAGTCATGCTTCCACTGTTCTGCAACCAAACAATTTTCATGGTCCTTGTGTCATTGATGAGATGGGTCCTTTCTTGATAAGGCAAAAGATCACAACCTTGTTTCTGCAGCCTCAAACTATCTACCCAGCCTAATGCACCTAACATTTTTTCTTCATTTTGATTGGGTGCACTTGAGCTAGCAAACCCTGATTTTCCTCTTTTCTTTTCACTGCCCTCCTATCTAAATCTGTCCTTATCTCTTCCAAGGGCCTAGATTAAGTAGTTGGGCTCCTTAATTTCTGTACCTATCTACTCATCTGCCAAGCTTGAACTGTTTGGACAGGTAATCATTCTCTATTCTACAACAACAAATTTAAATATGGAATGGTCCAGATTGAACTATTGGGCCATCCATCAAGTGTGATAAACAACAGTATCTGCACATTGTGAACTTGCAAAATAAGATAGCAGTGGCATTTGGCTGGCCACTTTCCTGGTCCTTTGATTTGGGGTTCATTTTCTTTTCTTTTTTCTGACCAATTTACTCTTTTTGCCCTTTGATTATTCTTTTAGGGCATACCCTCTTTACATTTTTTAATTTTCCTCATTTGTTTACAAAATATGGAACTTTTGCAGCATGAAAAGATGAACATATTTGGCACTTCCATAGTCAATCATAAAAAATGAAACCTATTGGTATAGGAACCTAACAGGGGCTATTCCAAAATTTGGTTTTTGGGTAATCAAGGTTTAATACTTGGGTTTTAATTAAAAGGCCTAAGTATTAAACTTTGGTTATGGGATTTTATTAACAATTTTTATGTTGGTTTTCTATTTTTAAATTTTTTGTTTTTTTTTAAAGAAATAAAATCAAAGGTTTTTCTAAAATTAAAGGGTCCCTATTTTAATATAATAAATTTCATAGGAAATTTATAATATATTGAAAAGAGGGTTGTTGAACAGTACAACAATTGGTGATTCACTGGAAGAACCAGTTATCTATGATAAATGACGAATTTCTTCAAAGATTCAGTAAAAATAATTTAGGAAGTGGAAACTACTTTTTGAAACATTTAGATAAATAAAATTACTCTTACTATAAAACTCATTAAATTTCAATTTCTTTTAAAAACCTTTCGTGAATGTAAAACACCTATTTACTTGTAGTAGTTATTAATTAGTTTATTAAAATAACGTAGGGGCCTTTTATGACTTATTTTGTAGCGTACTCGTTTGTCACAAGTAGATCTACGACTGCCAGAAATCATTCATAGCGTCAACAGGGCTACCTTTTAACCAACAATAATCCAGTGTCCCATCCATTCAATAGTGCAACAATTAGAGGTATGTTTATTTTTCTTTTCTTTTCTTTTTTGTTTTAACTGACGCTAAAAATCCATTGTCCTCGTTTGGTGACCAGATAACGATAATGCCATTCACTGGTAATATACAAATTGAACAAGCTGGCTCGTGATGAGACCCCTTGTCTTGTAATTGAAAAATCATAAGCCATTACCCTGACTTGGTATTCAATATGGTAATGTCAGTTTAATTGGTTCCCTATGATCATGGTACGCAAGCTCATGATGAGACCTCTTATCTAATTAGATTTATTATATTTTAGAATTACATTCTAAAAATTCTCTTTTTAATGGATGCGGAGGATCATTGACTCCTTGTTATAGACATATTTGGGCACTTCGACCCCAATCTTATATGTTGATAAACTAGGGCTCATAATCCCATCAAAGAGTTGTTTCATACCCCAAAAGAACATGGTCACCTGATCACATCATTCCCCAAAAGTTCCACCTGAAAAACCATCCAAAAATGGCCTAAACTGAACCGTACTGAGTGGTACACTGGCCAAGTGTGATGCATACTGAGTGGTACACTACTCTGGTATGATGCATACTGATTAGGCCTTCTATAGGGTGCGATGGATGAGGATGGACAAATGTCCGAGACAGTTTGCTAAGTGGAGGCTCATGGAATCTTCTAGAAACTTCTCCTACAACACTTGCCTATCTGAATTCGCCCAAAGATGAGTAAGAGATCTAAACTTCAGTTATCTCTTCTCTTGTGGAACCAAATGTAACAAGTGGAATGACACTAATCAAAACCCAGAGATGAATCACACCCTTGCACACATCTATAAATGGATCCCTTATCTAAGAGATCCGGGGGCTGGAATTTTGTGAACTGCAAGGAAGTGTTGACAGTTTGTATTTGAGAAAGAGCATTGTATTGTTGGTGTGATCTTGCTATTTCATGAGGTGAAGGGGGCTTCATGCTGGGAGGATGATGTTGGATCAGACAACTGGGTTGTAATTCTCCCTTCTATATAATAAAGTTCTTCGAGTTTTCTTCCATATAACTGTGCAATTGTGAATGTTATTATTTGTGAATGCCATTGTATGTTAATTATGTTTCTGATTCCATAATGATTATGATATACTAGATCAAGATGCTTTGACGGTTCTTTGTTACTGTGTTTCTACAAGTACTCTCCAAGCGGGATAAGTACGGAGAGGAGTTGCAAGTTCTGTCAAGGGGGAGAGAGAGCAAGCAAGGAGTTAAGCAGAAGATCGAGGTTGGTTCCTTTGTCTTTCTCTTATCTATTATACATAGAAGAAATCACAAATTGCTTTAAACTGTTGTTTCTAGGGTAGCTGCTAAACCTAGAGGGCTAGTTGATCGAAAAGACACTAGCTTTCCCAAAAACAAATTGGCGACTCCATTGCGGATCGAATAGATGTTTATTTGTTGTTATTGTTTGTTTTATAAACTATAGATAGAGCCTGAATTTAGCCAGGTAGCCTTCGAACTGCTCTTGCTTTGTAATTGCATAGTAGATGAATGCTGCTTCAGTCAATCTCCAGTTTAGTTTATGAATTAAACATTTGACTTACAAGCATTCTAGATTCCCTTTTGGTAGCTTAGTAACCTCTCAATATCATTCCTTTGTACTTTGCTCTTTACTGTCCATCATAGCTCAGCTTAACTCGCTGAAATCAGCTGCAAATTTGAGCCAAAACCCATTTCAGTTGCGCTCCATGGCCCATCGCACCGTCTGTCACTGTAAACTAGTATGCATCGCACTTCCCAAGTGTAACAGGTGCAATGCATACCTATTTCTATGAAGCCCAGGTGTGATGACTGAATGAACCTATTTCCATTCTTGAAATTTGGGGTTTTTGTCCTTGTTTTCAGTTCTGTTTAGTTGATTTGTTGCTTATGAATAGTGCCTCCTTACTGAAGCCTCCTTGCATCACATAAATTAGCCTCCATTGATTAGGATTATTAAATGCTTTTATGTATTTGTCCATAATTTACAATCCTTTGTTGAAAAGTTTCTTAAATCAATCTATTGTTTTGGTACAAAAGGTGTCGTAATTGTCATTTTGTGTCAAAAAGAGAAGTGTCGTTGAGTCTTCCTTCCCTAGATAGTCGATTGAATTTTTTGTCATGTACTTGATTTGAGTTGTTGATATTTGAAGTGTCAAAAGCATCTTCCATTCAAAATTGAAAAGTGTCATTAGTCCTCCTTTCTATTTTGAAAAAAGAAATTGTCGGAAATGTTGCTTTGAGTGAAATATTTCAGGTCTTTGCTATACTTAGTTTTCCTTTTTGGCATTTTTTCACATTAAGGGGAACGAGAAAAAAATACTTGCATTTGCATTTGCATTTAGTTTGTGTGTGAAATATGATTTAGGAAAATGCACTAATGTGTGCTCTTTGCTCTTTGTTTGAAAGAAATTGTAATCTTCTTTCCCTAGTAGCTAGGATTTTCATTGCTCAAAATAAACAACGATTGTTTATCATTGTAGATTGCATTTTTAGGAATTTAGAATCAACATCATGTGGTGAACCATTGGAAGGAAAAATTTAAACAAGATCAACTTTAAAATAAATTTCAATGAAGTTAACAATGCTTTGGAACCTAACACAACACATCTAGAGGTCTAGGCTAGAGATGTGTTCTGGCGTCATAAAATCTAGTAACTATCGTTTTCATTGAAGGTTGGGTGATTCCACCTCCTTGATACAACAAGTGCTAGCACGGACTTGTGCTCCCCGTACTGTCACGTATATATTGGGAGACCACAATAGGCTTATACCCTTTATCCATAGGAAGCTAAGTCTGCCGCCTTATTGATCGCAATGCACTGAACATAGCATTTGAGAAGATTGATTGCCATACATAAGTCCTTGGTAATTTCTTTTTAATTTATCACCAAGGTGTATTTTGTAGTTTTGTGATTGGTTTGGTAATCCCTCTGTCTATATTTTCCAGAGTAGTCACTTTCATTCCTTTTTGACTCTTTAAAAGAAAAGGTCCATCTGAGCACTTGTCACTTCAGGCTTATTAAAAATCGAAGGGGACTAGAGTCATCTTTAGCTTTTTATCGACTCTTAAATATTGAAAAAGAAAAGTTGTGTCAAAGCATCATTAAAATTTATTAAATTTGAAATAACATCCCTATTCTTTCGTTGATCTTAGATTGAGATGATGGAGTCCACCAATCAAGGAATCCCTTTTGAGGGGAATCCTAGTCCTTTTACTTCTTGGGGAAATATTGGGGCTCCTCATATGGCCACATTGTCCCTTCCGGGACTTACCATTGGCTTGCCAATATGGCTATTCGCAACCTCTATGGTTCAAACTACCATGATTCCTCCGCAATCGAATTAGCATCCAGTTGATACTGAAGTTGACCCTTCACCTTCTTCTTCGTTTGTTTCTCCCTCCCCTTCTTCCTCTTCGCTTGGTGAAAATAGTGTTTCTAGTAACCAGGTGGCTGAGAAGAAGAAGAAAGGGAAGGAGAAGGAGAAGGAGAAGAAGAAGTCGATTCAGCAAGGGGGCAACCACGAATCATCTGGTGAAAATCCACACATTAAATCTCCTAAACCCAAATTCCCTTACATAATTTGTAAAGGAGACCATTTTCATTGAGACTGTCCTTGCCTTCCTCGGATCTTGAGAGAATGGTCTCCACGTTTGCACCATCAGGTGCATCAACCTCAGGTGATCATCTTGACAGCACACCATCAACTAGTAATAGTGAAGTTCATGGACAGAAAGGAAAGGTCAAAGTTCCATGTAGGTTATGTGAAGGAGACCATACCCTTCACCGTTGTCCTTTTTTGGATGAAGCCAAAAGAGTCTTGGATAACCATCCTACTTCACCGTAGCGACTCCCATCTAGATACAGGAAACTCTCCCCAAGTCCTTTACTAGTTGAAAAACCAATTGACTTAACTCAGTCGTTGGTCGAAATGCCTATCACTGAAAGTGAATCTTCTGAGTCCATACCCAACGAAAGTCAATAAGTCAAGGTGGCAGTTGACCCAGTTTTACCTTCAAAAGATCATACCCTTCTCGAAGAGAGTAAGAATGATACCGTTCAAATTCTTTTTGTTACTTCAGAGTCAGATGAACTTGGGGGCAATCCGCCCGTTCCTTCACAATAGGAGGAAAATCCCCTAGTTCCTGCTACTCAAGGGGTTAATTCAACCATTTATTTGATACCCCCTCCAAGCATTCTAGTCACTTCCCTTGATTGGAATTGACTAGCGAGATCCCGCCTTCCTTCTTATTTACCTTTTCAAATCATAGTACAAGTTTACAAAATGATCGTATCGGGGACTATCATAGATGAAGGGGCATCAGTGAGTATCCTTTCCTCAACTGCTTGGAAATCACTTGGTTCACCATCGCTTATGCCTATTACGTAGAATTTTTTAGGCTTTAACAAAGGAACCAGTCGACTGTTAAGGGTCCTTCCTAAGTTACCAATCACTTTGGGAAGGAAAACTGTTCATATGAACGTGATGGTAGTCCCAAGACCATTAGATTACAATCTAGTCCTTGGATGTGACTATGTTTATAACATGGAAGATATTGTTTCAACACTCTTCCGAGTGATGTGTTTCCCGCATGAAGGCAAAATTATCACCATTGACCAGCTTTCATTTCCTGGTTCAAGCATAGCTCCAAGTCAATCATCATCTCTAAATGGTCTTTTTGTATTAATGGTGTCTCTTCAACCTTCATTCCATCCACCTAATTGCCATGAGTAATCTAGTGAATGTAACAAAGCGTAGGGGGCATGCACCCTTGTCTATTCTCCGAACGAACCCAGTTGGAAAGATAAGTTTCCCTGTAGAGATAAGTTTCCTTGTAGGTTATGTGATTGGTCTGACACACCATTCACCTTTGTCTATTCTGCGGACGAAGCCAAGGAAGTGTTTTGTCTATTCTACGGATGAAACCATCCTGCATAACCACAGTAAGTTTCCATATAGCTACTGGAGACTCTCCTTTTCACCATGCTGGGGGCATGCAAACTTTTCATTTCTTTTTTCAATTTTCATTTTCTAGATTTTTAGCTTTGTCATTTTCTAGCTTTTTTTAGCTTTGTTGTTTCTAGTTTTTTTAGTTTTGAGCTTGCATAGAAATAGAAACTTATTCAAGCATATCTTTCCATTTTAAGCTTGTAAAAAAATGAAATTGAAAACCGAGCATAGTTCCCCCACGGTTCAAGCTCATTAAAAAATGAACCCACCGTAAATAACCTTTGTGATTGCCATGCTATCAGCCTTTTGAGCCTTGGTTGTGTTCCTCTCACTACCTCCATTCTTTTGGACAATCATATGCTTCCACTTGGTTGTTTACCTTTTTGAGGAACAATTGTGACGAGTGGTCTTGTTTGCCAACCTCTTCCCAGAAATCACCATTTTTGAGAAGTTCCAAACTTACTTGGAACTAGTTGATACCCTAAACAGCACTCGTTCCTCAAAAACGAGCCTTCTTTAATCCCTTTTCAGACTTGTCAAATATGAAAAGATTGTCGAGTCCCCGTTAAATCCTTTTTAGACTCGTTAAATATGAAAAGATTGTCAAGTCCCCGTTAAACTCTTTTCAAACTTGTTAAATATGAAAATATTGTCGAGTCCCCATTAAACCCTTTTTAGACTCATTAAATATGAAAAGATTGTCGAGTCCCCATTAAACTCTTTTCAGACTCATTAAATATGAAAAGATTGTCGAGTCCCCGTTAAAACCTTTTCAGACTCGTTAAATATGAAAAGATTGTCGAGTCCCCATTAAACTCTTTTCAGACTCGTTAAATATGAAAAGATTGTTGAGTCCCTGTTAAATCCTTTTCAGACTCGTTAAATATGAAAACATTGTCGAGTCCCCGTTAAACTCTTTGTAGACTCGTTAAATAAGAAAAGATTGTCGAGTCCCCGTTAAACCCTTTTTAGACTCATTAAATATAAAAAGATAGTTAAGTCTCCTTTAAACCCTTTTCAGATTCGTTAAATATGAAAAGATTGTTGAGCAATTGGCCTCTCCAGTACATTAAAGTTATTGGAAGTGCCATCCCTCCTGTATATTTTAATCTTTTTTGGACTTGAGGGATTATATCATGAAAAAGTTTGAGCACTTTTCTTTTTGGGTTCGTTAAAGTGATTGAAAAAGTCATTCCCTTTGTATTATTTTAATCTTTTTTGGACCTAAGGGATTATTCTACGAAAAAGAACCTCTGGAGTTTCCTTTTCGTCCCTTTTCAAACTCTCTAAACATGAAAAGGGCTGAGTTATCCTTGTCATTAAACTCGTTAAAACAATAGTGACAAACTCGTCTAGACGAGATAGAGTTTCTCTCTTAACCTGCAAAATGATACCCAAATACAGAATATGCGAAGAAAAGATACCCAGAACACAGAATAGCAATTATTTTATTATCCAGAGAGTAATGTTCACTTGCCTCTTCGAGGGGGCAACCTCCAATAGAGTAGAGCTCGACTACAAAATAAGACACGATGCTCCTTGCAGGGAGTCTCTATCCTTTATATATGACTCATACATGCAATACCACGGGCCAATACTGTGGGTTTTATTAATACCATCTATCTAATACTACGACCCATTTGCAACTAACTGTGGTCCCGTCATTAATTGTGGGTTAACCACTTACAAATATTAATATGGGCTTTATTGACTCTTGACTATGACGTGATCCCATGACATAAATAAGGGGGTTAGGGTGGGACCCTAACATGCCCTCCCCCTTAAGACTAGCCTTGTCCTCAAGGCTGAAGCTATGGAAACTGCTGAAGAATAGTGGCTGGTTCCCAAGTTGCATCTTCCGGAGAGGTGTCTTTCCATTTGACGAGGACTTCCTTAATCATGCGGCTGCGCAGGTGCTTGTCTCGTGTGTCTAGAACCTGTTCGGTTTGAAGCCAGATTGACCCTTCTTCGTCCAATTCAGGTAGACTGGTTTGAACTCGGCAATTGTTCCCAATCACTTTCTTGAGGCACGATACATGGAAAACTGGATGGATTTTTGTAGTAGGTGGCAAAGCCAACTTGTAAGCCACTTCTCCAATGCGCTGAAGTACTTGGTATGGTCCGTAGAATTTTGGAGAGAGCTTTTGACAACCCTTGTCTTTGAGTGATGTTTGCTTATATGGTTGCAGCCTCAAAAAGACCTGATCCCCTTCTTGAAATTGGCACTCTGAGCGATGCTGGTCGACCTGTTGCTTCATGCGGTTCTTAGCTTGATGAAGATTCTCTCTAAGATGGGCGAGCATGGTTGCGTGGTGGTGTAGGAGTTGGTCCACTGCTTGTACTTTGGAGCACCCCTTGAGATAAGAAGTAGGGGAAGGCGGAAGTTGACCATATACTGCTTCATAGGGAGTCATTTTGGTGGTGGCATGATAGTTGGTGTTATACCACCATTCAGCCAGAGGTAACCACTGTACCCAAAGGTGTTGCTTTTCTGAAGTGAAACACCTAAGGTAGGTTTCTAGACATTTGTTGACGGCTTCAATTTGACCATCCGTTTGCGGATGATAGGAAGTACTGAGTTTTAGTTGAGTGCCTTGTATCCTAAAAAGTTCCTGCCAAAAATTACTCGTGAAGATCAGGTCGCGATCGGACACAATAGAAGTGGGCATGCCATGCAATTTGAAAATCTAATCCATGAAAGATTGAGCGACCAAAGTTGGTGTAAACGGATGGGGTAGGGCACAGAAATGAGCATACTTCGACAGTCGGTCCACAACCACCATGATGACTAACTTGTTCCCGGACTTTGGAAGACCTGTAATGAAATCCATAGAAACCTCCGTCCAAATTGATGTCAGAATGGGCAATGGTTGTAATGTGCCTGGTGTGTTGACGGTTTCCCCTTTGTGGCGTTGACAGACATCGCATTCTGCTACGAAAGTAAGGATGTCCTTTTTGATGCCTGTCCAAAAAAATGATCTTCTGGTGCGAGCATACGTCTTCTGAAAGCCTGAATGTCCTACAATGGGAGATGAGTGCAATTCTACCAAAATGTGACTTTTGAGGGTGTATGTTGATGCTATTACGACTCTGTCCCTGTAGCGAAGAATATCATCCTGCCATGAGTAGCCCTTGGTGGAATTTGGATCTACTTGCAATTGAGAAATGAGTTGGGATAGCCCGGGGTGTGAAAACCATTCCTTGCGAGCCTCTTTAATCCACTCTGGAATGGGGAGGGAAATTGCTAGCAGAGTACTTGCTTCCTCAAATTGGCGAGATAATGCATCGGCTACACTATTGTCTTTCCCTTTCTTGTAAATGTTCTCATAATCATATCCCAGCATTTTGGCGAGCCATTTATTTTGTTGTGGGGAGGATAGGCATTACTCCAAAAAATATTTAAGACTGTGATGATCTGTGCGGATTTGAAAACGTCGCCCCAATAAGTAAGGTCGCCAGGTCTCGACTGCATGTAAGATGGCCATCATTTCTTTTTTGTAGGTAGATTGGCCCAGATTCCTCCCACTTAGTTGTTGGCTTGTGAAGGCCAAATGTCGCCCTTCCTGCATTAAGACCACCCCAATACCTGTCCCTGAAGCATCACATTCAATGACAAAGGATTTGGTGAAGTCAGGTAGTGCTAAGACTAGAGTGGAACACATGGCGTTTTTGAGAGCGGTAAATGCCTGTTGTGCTTCCTCGTTCCAGAAGAAGGAATTTTTCTTTAGGAGTTGAGTGAGGGGCTTCGCTATGCAGCCATAGTTGCGGAAAATTTATGATAATAGCCTGTGAGACCAGAAAATCCTCTCAAGCTCTTCAAGGTCTTAGGTTGAGGCCATTCTTGCATTTCCTGGATCTTTTTGGGGTCCACCTTGACACCTTCACACCCCACAATGTGGCCCAAATACTCAACTTCTTCCATGCCAAACAAACACTTGGACATCTTGACAAATAATTTATGCTTGTGGAGCAGTTGCAAGAGTAGATCTACATGCTGAAGATGTGCAGCCCAAGTGCCACTATAGATGAGGATGTCATCGAAGAAGACAAGGACAAATTTCCTGAGATATGGTTTGAGAATGTGATTCATAAGGCTTTGAAAAGTAGAGGGGGCATTACAAAGACCAAATGGCATGACCAGGAACTCATAATGGCCTTCATGAGTTCTGAAAGCAGTCTTGGGAATGTTGACTTCCTTCATGCGAATTTGGTGGTAGCCTGAGCGAAGATCCAACTTAGTGAAGAATTGAGCGCCATTGAGTTCGTCCAGCAAATCGTCAACCACCGGGATGGGAAATTTATCTTTGACTGTCAACTTATTGAGGGCCCTGAAGTTGGGACACATCCGCCACTCCCCATCTTTCTTGAGCACCATGACCACTGGGGATGAATAAGGACTAATGCTGGGACGAATGACACCTGCTTCCAAAAGTTCCTTGATTATTTTTTCTATTTCAATCTTTTGGGTGAACGGATATCTGTATGGCCGCACATTTGGGGGTTGGGCCCTTGGAACCAAGGTGATGCTATGATCATGTTCCCCTCGTGAGGGTGGAAGCTCATGAGGCTTGTCAAAGACCGGCAGATGGTTATTTAAAATCTATTGCATCTCTGGATGAATTGGTAGAGACTTGGTTTCAACGACCTGGATGGCATTAAATTGAGCTACCACTCCATGATGGCCCTTTTTTAACAATTTTTCCATCCTATGCAAGCTGATGATAGAGGGGGCTCCCGCCTGGAGTTCACGAAGGGTATGTGTGGAGTTGTTCTGCTTAAAACTCATATATAACTCCTGGAAATCCATTGTGATTGGCCCAAGAGTGCGGAGCCATTCAGCGCCGAGGACAATGTCGCAACCCCCCATGTGTATGGAAAACATGTGGGTTTTCAAATGATCATCCCCCATTTGAAGTTTGACATTTTCACAACAGCCTTCACATTTCATTGTGCCCCCATCCGCAATTTGGATTTGGAAGTTAGAAACTGCTCGTACAAAACAATGCACTGCTTCTGCGACTTTTTGATGGATGAAATTATGTGTACTTCCACTATCAATCAAGACTACTACTGGGCGATGTTTAAGAAAACCTCTAATTTTGAGAGTTTGAGGGGAAGAAATCCCTACCAATGCATGCAACGAAATAACTGGTTCGTCAGAGACATTGTCCTTTTGGTTGTCTTCTTCTAGCACCTCATGTTCCTCAAGTGGTGGATCTTCCTCAGTTGAGCTGTAGTCAGTGGCATCTATTTTAAAAAATTTGGGCTCCTTGCATTTATGACCTGGGGAGTATTTTTCATCACAGTAGTAACATAGTCCTTGCTTTCTTCTTTCGGCCATTTCCGCAGGTGACACCTTTTGGACCTTAAGTGTTTGAGTCGTGTGGTGAGCTTGTGGGGGGCGACCTTTCGTGGAGAAATTTGAGCGACTGTATTGGGCTACTAATGCACGTTCCACGTTACGGGCTACCTTACAAGCCTCTGTCCATGTGGGAGGGTGGTGCAATAAGACTTGAGCTTTGATGGCTTCTTTAAGACCACTGATAAAACATTCCGTGTAGAACACATCTGAGAGACCCCAAGTGCGGAAGGCTAAGGCTTCAAAAGCTGTAATATATTCATCCACTGTACCCGTCTGTCAGAGCTTAGTAAGACAACCCAAAAAAGAGGTTTCCTATTCAAAGCGGTCATGAAGAGCTTTTGTAAATTGGGTCCAAGTCCTAAAAGGTCCATTGCAACGTTGATGCCATTCCCACCATTGCCACCTTTCATTGTCCAAGTACGTGCTCCCCAACATAAGCTGAGTCGCATTATCTAAGATGCGATTCAGTTTGAAATACTGCTCCATTTGTGCTATCCATGCTGATGGGTGAGAACCATCAAATTTATGCATATCCAACTTGGGAGGTCGCTGACTGGGTTGTTTGTGGGTGTGCCAGACGTGAGGAGAGTGGCTAGAATCACCCTCATTGTATTCATTTCCATTATACGCCTCCTCGTGGGCTTGCTCCTTGCCCTTCGGGATTAATTGTTGGACCTGGATACATAGTCCGTTAAGCTGATTGGTGAGGGTTTGCATGGATTCTTCAAGTTTGTCCATCCTTTCATTGGCCATCGCTTGGGCTCTAGTTTCTACCATACACCAACCTGATGAACAATTGGGACCGCCTAAAAAATTTTCACTAATAATTGAATGGTACCACTGTGCTTAGCTCGTTGTCCTGATTCTGATGGGTTAGATCACCAATAAGCGCCCCAGAAGATCTCAGACTCTTTTTTTTTTTGAAAACTCCTAACGGAGTTTTACTCCTTCCTGATCAATACTGCAGTCGCCAAATCCTCAAAATGTCAATGCGGCCAAAAGTCCTGCGAAAATTATACCCCAGTATAGGAACCCTTCACAACAACTTCGATCTGGTGGATCTGAGAGATCTGAATGGCGGATCGGATAGCTTTGGGCGGCGGAACAGACTGCTGTTGCGGATCGGCTGGATATAATAGATCGGAATGACTAATCTGTGAACTCGAGACTGCGGGACTGATGTCTGCTGCTGCTACTACACTCCTTTGCACAAGCGGATCTGATATAGATGATGTGCGATCCCCCGATAGAAAAGGGAACTATGGTCTTGAGGAGTGTCAAGTGCTACAGATCGCAATATACATAAGGGTCTGGCAGTAGTACTCGTCCCAATGTTTCAGGGCTCTAACTAAGGAGGATCTACCGTACCCTTAGCCGTACAACCCGACTACACTATCGTACGGGCGAGTAATCTCTCCGAGTGCTATTCTCGGTGTACTGTAGCCACAAGACGGCCGACGGTTTATCTATGGCGAGGTTTCAAGGGAGCCTAGGGGCTTACGATATACCCAGAGGGTACGTGGAAGACAGTCCGTGCGCGGTTCTGTCTAATGCGCTACTACTCGAAGGGGTACCCACATGGGTTACAAGGGAGTGCAACAGACGTGACCACCTCTTGTATTTCATGCGTGCATGCCTCCCCAAATCCGTAGGTTTATGCGCTCAACGACAGATCCCGTGGTTTAAAGACGCCGGAACACGTCTCTAGCCGAATTTTTTTTTTGCTAAGAATTGGAGATCCCACCGGCCCTGGAAAGTGCTCTGATACCACTTTTTATGCTCTTAACCTGCAAAATGATACCCAAATACAAAATATGCGAAGAAAAGATACCCAGAACACAGAATAGCAATGATTTTATTATCCAGAGAGTAATGTTCACTTGCCTCTTTGAGGGGGCAACCTCCAATAGAGCAGAGCTCGACTACAAAATAAGACACGATGCTCCTCGCAGGGAGTCTCTATCCTTTATATATGACTCATACATGCAATACCACGGGCCAATACTGTGGGTTTTATTAATACCATCTATCTAATACTACAACCCATTTGCAAGTAACTGTGGTCCCGTCATTAATTGCGGGTTAACCACTTACAAATATTAATATGGGCTTTATTGACTCTTGACTATGACGTGATCCCATGACATAAATAAGGGGGTTAGGGTGGGACCCTAACATTAAAGTTATTGGAAGTGCCATCCCTCCTGTATATTTTAATCTTTTTTGGACTTGAGGGATTATCTCATGAAAAAGTTTGAGCACTTGTCTTTTTCGGCTCGTTAAAGTGATTGAAAAGTCATCCCTTTTGTATTATTTTAATCTTTTTTGGACCTAAGGGATTATTCTACGAAAAAGAACCTCTGGAGTTTCCTTTTCGTCCCTTTTCAAACTCTCTAAACATGAAAAGGACTGAGTTATCCTTGTCATTAAACTCGTTAAAACAATAGCGACAAACTCGTCTAGACGAGACAGAGTTTCCTTTTCGTCCTTTTTCAAACTCTCTAAACATGAAAAAGACCAAGTTATCCTTGTCATTAAACTCATTAAAACAATAGCGACAAACTTGTCCACCTAGACAAGAACGAGTTTCACTGTCGCTAGACTCATTAAAACATAGCGATAGGTTTGCCCAAAGGGAAAATTATAGAACAAGCATATGTTATCCTCCTCAAGCTTGACAAAAGTAAAGAGGTACTGGTCAGCAATGAGTGGGGAAAAAGGGAAGAAAATTTGAAAACTTTATGGTAGCAGGTCACTCTTGAACATGACACTTTCACTTCATCTCTGTGATTGAGTTGGATTGGGTTATTCCGTTCATTGGCCGTCTCACCATTAGTCTTTCACACCTTCCATCTTTTGGGGTTAACGCTACCAATTCATCTCAGTGTCACCAATATGTTCAAGAGAAGTCATTTAGTCGAGAATTCACCATCCAGTTGATGTCTGATCCATTGCAATACCTTCAACCTTCATCTTTTGTTGTTAGATCTTTTTCACTTCCAGAAAATCATTCGCTTCGTTTCGTGTCGTAGATGTGGGATACATTAAGGCCCTCCTACGATGGGTCACTTCTTGTCGACATCAGCTCATTATCCAAGAAGTTGACTTAGAAACATCCCTTTCAGTATTAAAGAGAGAGTCCATACAGGTTACCAGAATTTTATTTTTTTTCTTTTGGAAAAAACCTATGAACAGTTTTGAAACCAATGTTTCGGACTAGCTTAGTGAGTCCATCATCAAGGCAATGAGATTTGTACTTTGAGAAGAGAGACCGCGAAATTATGGAGCTTATTAATAGTTAATTGAAAAAATTTTACTGTTTTCTTTTTATTGTCGGCTTACAGATGACTAGTTGATTATTATTATTATTATTATTTTTAAATTTATATACGTTTTAATTAATTTATTAAAATTATTATTATTATTATTTATTTATTTCATATTATTATTATTTATTTATTTTATTTAATATTTAATTAATTGATTGTTTATTTATTTATTCTATTGTTATTTATTTATTTATTTATTTTATTTTTTTAATAGTATCTCGCTAGCGTCCCATCTATTTGGTGATTGAATGCCTAGCGTCACATCCTAAAGTTATGCAACCTTCCCGAACTCTACGGCAACCGATCGAACTGACCCTCCAGTTGGGGTCTTGAGCACCCGTCCCTTATATAGCTACCGCCCAGGTTAGCCCCTACTTCTTGGGTGATTTCTACCCAATTTGCGTTACCCCCAAAGACGGCTCTATAAACTAACCCTATCGGGCTCACCCCATATATATATATATATATATATATATATATATATATATATATATAAGTTCTTTGTTATATACTAAATGTTTTTACTAGAATGTATAAGTTTTTTGTTATATACTAAATGTTTTTTACTAGAATGTATATAATTTTAAAGTAACAGTGATAGGTTGTATTTAGTTATTTATTAATTAAATAACTTTATTTATTGTTATTATTCATAGGTTGTATTTATTTATTTATTGATTAAATAATTTTATTTATTATTATTATTATTTTATATTAATATTATTAATTAATTAATTTATTTATTTATAAATGAAAGCTGGTGATTCTGAGTTTATTTCTTTTTTATTTTATTTAATAAGGGTTTCCAGGTGTTACTTAATTTAAGGCCGTCATCTCTATTCATGTTGTTGGAGGAATTTTCGATTTCAATTGCTTCTTTCACCCTTCTTTTTAAATGATGGTCTTCCTTGTGAATTAATTTAGCTTGTTCCATGCAAATATAATGTGAGGAAGAACAAGCATGTTCTGCGAGACCCGATTTTTCCGACCTATTTCTTGAAATATCATTAATGTGTTCTTTTAATCTTATGCCAAAGGATCTCCCTATTTCACCTATGTATATTTTGCCACATGAGCAGGGAACCGAGTATACTCCTTTGTGATTTTTTGGGTCTATTAGGTCTTTAGTAGAATCTAGCATGTTTTTGATGGTGTTAGGGGGTGTGAAGGCAACCATGATGTTATGCTTGGTGAGAATTCTGGGAATTTTGTCTGTGGTTCCTTTTATATAGGGTAGGGAGATTCTAGGGTTATCAACAGTTTTCCTTTTTTGGGTTTTGGTTGTGGATTCATTGATTATTTTTTGGATAATGTTTTTTTGATAGCCATTGTTTCTGAAGACCTTGTAGAGATGGTTAAGTTCTTTTCCTAAATGTTCAGGGTCAGAGATTCTAGAAGCTCTAGTAACTAGGGTTTTGATGACACCAAATTTTTGCTTCGGATGGTGGTGGGAATTTGAGTGAAGATATTTGTCAGTGTGAGTTTGTTTCCTGAAGACCTGGTGGCTTAGCTTGCCATCTTTCTTGGTGAGGAGGACATCTAGGAAGGGGAGTTGGTTGTCTTTTTCGATTTCAATAGTGAATTTAATTTGTTTAGAGAGGCTGCTTATGTGTGATAAAAATTCATTAAGCTTTTCTAGACCATGGCTCCATTTAGCGAAAATGTCATCTACATATCTTTTCCATTCATCAGGGGTAAAGGGGAAAGATTTAAGAGCCATTTGTTCAAAATGTTCCATGTATAAGTTGGCAATTAATGGTGATAAAGGGGAACCCATGGCAACTCCATGAGTTTGCTCATAGATTTTACCTTTGAAACTAAAGTATGAAGATTTAAGGCAAATGCCTACTAGTTCCACAGTTTCATGGTCTGTAATTTTCTTCAATACTTCTATGGCTTCATCTACAGGGATCATAGTGTAGAGAGACACTACGTCAAAGATCACCAGGAGATCATTGTCACCAATCTCTAGGTTTTTAATCCATTCTATGAAGGAAGTGGAATCTTTGATGTAAGAGGGAGTGTTGCCTGCTAAAGGTCTAAGTTTTTTAGCAAGGTATTTTGCTAACCAGTAAGTTGGTGAACCTATAGTGTTCACAATGGGTCTCAATGGAATTCCAGATTTATGGATTTTGGGCACCCCATATATTCTAGGGATGATGGTGTTATTGGGGATTAACTTGTTCTTCATAGTAGAATCAAGAGAAGAGTTTTTTATTTTGTTACTAATTAGGTGAAGGATTTTGTTGCTAGGGTCCTTGTTAAGAATTCTATAGCAACCACTTTTGTTAAGGTGTTCTTCCATCTTATTATCAATATCTTTCCTATTCATAATAACAGTGGCATTTCCTTTGTCTGATTTTAAGATTATGATGTCCTTGTTTTTCTTGATGTTTCTTAAAGCTGTGGATTCTTCTTTGGAGATGTTGCTGGGAGGAGGTCTGGCATTTCTGAGAATTCTGGCAATGTCCTGTCTTATTTCTTCTGCCACATATTGATCTGTGTCTTTGATGATGACCTCAATGTTGCTTATGATATCATACACAGGAATTTTGGCTGAAACTTGCATGCCTCAACGGCAAGTTTCTCACTTCCGGCAATAGGTTGACATCAATGACCTTCGACTGAAAGATTTTGCGTGTTGTTCAACATCGGATCATATATTCACACCACGTGAATTGTACTGTAGTACCTTGAGGGTCATTGTCATTATCGGTGATTCCTCTCGCATCTGTTAACAACTTACATTATTGGTTGGTAATCAAGCGATGTCTTTCGATGTTCGACTTCAGAAAATCTCTTCACATGGATCGACTTGTACATCGGGCAAATATTGAACGAGTTTGAAGACCCTAGATCTAGTTTCATCCATCTGGGTTGCGATATATTCAGGGATATAAAAACATCGAATGTACAAAGTCACTACACAGATGGTCATCCTAACCAAGGATGATGACTCTACATCTGAAGAATCACTAGTCTGCATCTGCCGACGACTATCTGATCTATGTACATGAAATGAATTCATAAAGCTAAGCATGGGAATGCCCGCCTCATCTAGATCATGAAAATTATATTGTGATGATGTATTGTATTGTATTTTATATAGGTCACCTTCCAGTTTCGAAACCTCAGATCCTCATTATAAATCATTTCACTCGACATCAAGATTTACGACTTCATGCTTTAGGGGGAAACTGTTATAGACATATTTGGGCACTTCGACCCCAATATTATATGTCAATAAACTAGGGCTTATAAGCCCCTAAAAGTGTTGTTTCACACCCTAAAAGAACATGGTCATCTGATTACATCATTCCCCAAAATTTCCACCTGAAAAACCATCCAGACATGGCTAAACTGAACCATACTAAGTGGTACACTACTTAGGTGTGATGCATACTGATTATGCCTTCTATAGGGTGCGATGGACGAGGATGGACAAATGTCCGAGACAGTTTGCTAAGTGGAGGCTCATGGAATCTTCTAGAAACTTCTCCTATGACACTTTCCTATTTGAATTCGACCAAAGATGAGTAAGATATCTAAACTTCAGTTATCTCTTTCCTTGTGGAACCAAATGTAACAAGTGGAATGACACTAATCAAAACCTAGAGATGACTCACACCCTTGCACACATCTATAAATGGATCCCTCATCTAAGATATCTGGGGGCTGGAATTTTGTGAATTGCAAGGAAGTGTTGATAGTTTTTATTTGAGAAAGAGCATTGTATTGTTGGTGTGATCTTACTATTTCATGAGGTGAAGAGGGCTTCATGCTGGGAGGATGATGCTGGATCAGACAATTGGGTTGTAATTCTCCCTTCCATATAATAAAGTTCTTCGAGTTTTCTTCCATATAACTGTGCAATTGTGAATGTTATTATTTGTGAATGCCGTTGTATGTTCATTATATTTCTAATTCTGTAATGATTATGATATAATAGATTAAGATGATTTGACGGTTCTTTGTTACTGTGTTTCTATAGGTACTATCCATGCGGGATAAGTAACGAGAGGAGTTGCAAGTTCTGTCAAGGGGAAGAGAGATCAAGAAAGGAGTTAAGTGGAAGATCTAGGTTGGTTCATTTGTCTTTCTCTTATCTATTATACATAGAAGAAAACATGATTTGCTTTAAACTATTGTTTCTAGGGTAGCTGCCAAACCAAGAGGGCTAGTCGATCGAAAAGACACTAGTTTTCCCAAAAACACTCCTTAAGAGTTTTGGATGACAAATCCAAGTTGAAAGTGTTTTAGTCATAAGACAACCTTTACATTTTAAGGATAACCTTTTTGAATGAAACTAGAGTAAAAGGATATATTTTTTGAGGTTTCTAAAATATTTCACAACTTAATGGAAAATTTTCAGAGTTATATAATGATTATCTAGTTTTCAATTTTGATAACCACTTCTTTAAAAATTTCTACCTTCAAAATGAAAAAATGAAAATAACTTTGAGAGATGTTTGAAAAGTCAATAGAGTACTATTTAACATGTTTATTAACAAAATCTGTAAAGGAAAAATAAATTGCAACGGGATGTACAATGTAAGTGATTTTTTACAAATTTTTTATTTTTTATTTTTTATTTTTTATCTTTTATTTTTTTATTTTTATTTTTATTTTTATTTTTTTTTTAAGAAAAGAAATTATTTGAGATGAGCCCATTTACAGGAAGAAAATCTCTCTTTCCTGATAAATCTTGAAGTATAAATGTAGATGGGCTTATCTGTTCAATAACTTGAAATGGACCAAGGCATAATTTCTGAAATTTGGTATGTTACCCTTTTTCTTCGTGTGCTTTGTTGATCCAGGTGGATGTTGGTGGCTACCCACCTATCCCACTTGGACTGCCACAATTGTCTCTTTCAGCTTTTCAATTTCCTTACTAGTTTTAGCAGTTTTTAGGGTCTTGAACTTCTGGCGCTGTTTTGAGGCCCTAAATGATGCTTTTTGGGAAGAATGGGAGCAACATGGGTCCATGGACCGATGTTGCTCTTCCCAAAGTTGTAGTTCTCGGATAGATATTTCTAACGAGATATTATGCATGTCGAACAGAGATCATATGCCAAAGTTACGACCCCGGAAAGTTGATGTACCAATTTACCCAAAGGGGGCCCACAATTTAGCATTTCATCTTCTAGGGTTAGGTATTTGGAGGTTTAGCATTTTCCATTGTTTCTCAACAATAAATAGGCCTTCGAGCCTCATTGTAACACAGTTCAAAGGCATGTAGCTGCCACATCTCTTCTCAGAGATAAGCTACCATGGCCCTAGCTGATTTATTTCCATTTCTGTTTGTAAGCATATTTCAGTATTTTACATTAATTAAATGAAGTATTATTTCCACTGCATCTCTGTGTTTATGGTTATCTCTGTAATTTGTTGGGTTCCTGTTTACATCTAGATCATTTGTCCCATTTGAAAACTAGATCTCCAATTTGGAAGGATCTTCATGTGACTGAACTTTCATCAAAATAAGCTTTCACCATCTATTGATGTTTGGTATGTTTGATTTGGCCTTTTCCCTTTCTTCTTCTAGTTTTAGGATTTGTGAATTTCTTAATTGCAAGGAAGAAGAAGGTGTTTCTTCAATAAATTGAACTAGGGCTAATGAAGGAAGAGATGAATGTGATGGAACGATTTCTTCCTTCCAATATACTAAGCTGAATGGAGAAGTTCCTATAGAGGCCTTTTGAGTTATCCTATCAATCCATAGAGAAAATATTAAATCTTTGTGCTAGTTTCTTTGATTTTGATCAACAATTCTTTTGATTATTCTAAGGAGATTTTTATTAGTGGATTCTGCCAAACCGTTTCCTTGGGGATAGTAATTAGTAGAATATTTGAGTTTAAAACCTCTCCTAATTGCAAATTCAATCATATTGGTACCCGAAAAATAAGATGCTTTATCAAATATAAGTGCAGAAGGAAAACCAAATCTTGTAATGATAAATTGATCAATAAATTCAATAAAAGATTTAGAATTGACTACCTTTAGTGGAATTGCTTCCACCCACTTAGTGAAGTAATATGTAGTAGTCATAATATATATATATGTTGTTTAGAAGAATGAGGAATGATCTCACCTATGATATCTAGTCCCCATTGTTTGAAAGGTTGTTTGATGTTGACTAGTTGCAGAGGCAAGGCTGGTTTCTATTGTCTTCCAGAAGCAATTTGGAATTTTTATCATTTGCTTACATATGTGTGGGTATATTTGAAGAGATTGGTCCAATAGTATTGATCATGTAAGATTTTATGTGTAGTAGTATCTCCTCCGAAGTGTCCACCTGCTGGTCCATCGTGAAGTTCCTGCAAAATTGTTTGTGCTTCTGACTTCTCAAGGCATCTTAACAATATGGAATCATAGTTTCTCCTAAATAACACATATCAAAAATCTCATAATGACTTTCTTTTAATCTTAAATCTCTTTTTATTTTATGATTGTTTTCGGGAAGAGCATATCCCTTTTTCAAATAAAAAATTAAATCAACGTATTGGGACTCAACATCAATTACACTTACCTTAGAAATGTGTTCATTATTACTTGTGTCCCCTTTGGCTGGTATGCTGGATTATCCCATGAGAAGCTGGCAGAAACCTTGCCCTCTATCAATTTTGGCTGGTTTAATTTCAATATCGTACTCCTGCAAAGCTGTTACCTAATTTTCTCTCTTTTCTCCTATTTCTTTCTGCATTAGTAATTGTCTCACTACTGGGAATGGGACTATTACTTTTGTGTGTGTTTTTAAAAGAAAATTTCTAGAATGCTTTATAGATTTATATACAACAAATGATTTCTTTCTACTTCTGAATAATTCAATTTAGTACCCTGAAAATTTCAACTAAAAACAGAGATGGGTGCTTCAATTTTTTGATTACCAACTTGTGTCAAAACAGTGACATAAGACGTTGAAGAAGCAAAGGTATATAAGGAGAAATGATAATTTCTTGTTTGATTAAATCAAATGTTTTCTTTTCATAATGACCCCATTTAAAAACTACGTCTTTCTGAATCATTTGTTGTAATGACAAAATAATTGTGAGAAGTCAGGGACAAACCTTTTGACAAAATTGATCTGTCCAAAAAATGATTGCATGTTTTTTTTTGTTATATGGTGAAGATAATTCTAAAATTCCTTTTATTCTATTAGGGTCAATGTAAATTCCATTTTTGACACAATGAATCCTAAAAGATTCCCCTCACTAAGAGTGAAAAAAGACTTTTTCAGATTTAATGAAATCCCATATTTTCTACAACATTCAAAAATTTGTCTTAAGTCTTGCAAATGATTATTTTTGTTCCTTGAATAAATAGTAACATCATCCAGATAAACAACAACCATTTTGCTTAACAGACCTTTGAAATCTATATTCTTGGCTCATTTGAAAGTGGCCCTTGCATTTATTAAACCGAACGACATTTTTTGGTAGGCATAAGTTCCCCATTTTGTTTTGAAAGTAGTCTTTAGTCTATCATTTGGGTGGGCCATGATTTGATTATATCCTGAGAAACCATCAAGGAAAGACATAAGTTCAAAACCAACAACTAATCAAAAAATTTGTTCCATAGTGGGTAGCGGGAAATTATCCTTTTGACTGGACTTATTGAGATTCCTAAAATCTATACAAATGTGTATATCACCATTTTTCTTCCTAACAGGTACCAAGTTGGAAACCCATCTTGAATGCATAACAAGAAAAATTATTTTATCCTTAAGGAGTTTATTCATTCTGCTTTGATTTGATATTTTAAGTTCGGGTGAATTCCCCTTAATTTTTGTTGGACAAGTTTATCATTAGATGTCATTGTAATTGTGTATTGAATGATGGAGGTGTCAAATGTTTTGAGATCTTTGTAACTCCAAGAAAATATATCCTTATATTCTTTTAACAAACGAATGAAGGATAATATTTCTTCAGACTGGAGACTAAGTCCAAGATTGATGTTCTGAGGTCTAAGATCTGTCCCAAGGTTTATTAATTCAAATCTGAAAGTTGAACTTTGTAGTTTTGAATTAGTAACTCTTTTAAATATTTCTTTTAAATCATAGAGATCCTCAAGTTTTACTACAGACTTGGGTATGGGATTATCATAAATTTTCTATTTTAATTTATCATTGTGTTCATCCTCATCAATTATTTTGTCATCGTATGATTTTTTAGAAGTTAAGAAGCTTAAAATGTCTTCATCGTCATTAAACACCCACCAATTGGTGATATTATCAAGAATGGATGGTCTAAAGGTTAACTTTTCAGAAAATTTATCGGGATTGTAATCTTCAGATGGGATCAGTTTTGATGCAACGTTAGCGAGAAGGTTAGCGTTGGCATTCTGAATCCTAGGAATAAAAGAAATGTTAAAAACTAAAAAATGTAAAGTGAGATACTGAACCAGAGACTGATAATGATTCAAGTGTGTGGAGATACAATGCATCATGTTTCTTACTTGTTTAATTACAATTTATGAATCTCCAAAAAGTTGAAGTTATTTAACGTCATATTCTGCAATATTATTTGTGCATTCGAATTCCAATCTACAATTCAGCATTGCCTTCACACCTTTATGATTAATCAATATGAAACCTGCTCCTACACCATCACTTGATTTTGACCCATCAAATTACAATGTCGAGAATAAAGAATTAAATAATGGTTTTTCTAGCATATTTACACATGTGGAAAAGTCTATCTATGAAAAAATTTCAATTTGAGAAGTTACATACATACTCAGAAATGGTGACATTTGTGCTTTAAAATTCTCAAAAAATGATTGAGTATAGTAGTTTCCAAGAATGTTGTTATGAAAATCTACTACGTCATTTTCACCTACAAAATCTGTTACCGAATGTTTCATGTGTTTTTCTTGGTTGATTCTAATTTGATTCAGCTTTCCATTAAATGGGAGCCATAAGTGAGACCAATCAGTGGAAAAATAACTATGTAGTTTTTCTGACCAATCTCTACTAAGAATTAAACTGTAGAAATCTGGGATATCAACACCTAGTATATCAATTATTTGACAAATTTGAGGATTCAAAGATAATATAATAAGAACTGAATTCATTTCTCCTATGACTTTGAATTTTTCCTATCGAGTTCCACAATGTGAACTACATTTTTCTAGGGTGACATGTTTAATTTAAGACAAACTGAATACGACATGATATTCAAAGAGGCTCCTGAATCTAACAAGCAGTTATGTACATTTTTATTAGATATTCCAAAAGTCAAAAGAAAAGGAGGGGTATGTGAATTAGACTTGTCACCTATCAGAATATCATCAGAGGAATCGAATAATGAATGACCGTGAGGTTTACCCATTCCGTTATAAGCTTTGGATACCACAATAGCAGGAAGAGGAGAAGTAAGTACTGCATTCAATTCTTTCAGTAAAAATTTCTATTGTTATTTGAGTTTAGTGAGTTCATGAAGGGAAATGTTTTCTTTTATTTTCTTCATATCCTTGTCTATATTGTACTCAATAGTATCTTAAACTATTAAGGTTCTGGGTTTAGATGGAAAATTGGATAAAGATGGAACTACTTGAGGGCAAGTGGAAGTGGATTTTTTAATAGAAGATTTATCTTTAGCAGTGGAAGTTGAAGGTTTATGTTTTTGAATTTGTTATATAGGATCAACTGGACCTTCACTTCTTGTGCCAACATGTAATGATTCATATTCACTTTCACTATTAGAAATAGGAAGAATAAAATCCCACATTCCATTTAACTCAGATATTTGTTCATCTTGGGATTCATCAATTGAAAATTTTGCTTCCTCCTCATCTTCATCATCAATTTCTGCATTAGAGATTATGTTTGGAGGTTGCGGATTAGGTGGCTGAATTATTTTGTATGTTCTAAAAATTTTCTTGGAAGAGGATTTAGCTACTCATTTTTTGATCTCTACCATCTCGTTAGACAAAGTTTTAAGGACTTGTTGCAAGCCTTCAAGATCAAAGGGAGCTTTAAGTGATTTCTTTTTAGATTCATCCTTAAATGTAACTCTTTTTAATTTTGTCTTCATGATCCTTTTTCTTTTCTAGTGCATTTACCCCCTTATCTATAGACACAACTTCTTTTATGTTCTATACCAAGGTATTTTTATTAGCTATATCTACAAAAATTGTTATGTTAGAAGGAAGAGATTAAATATATGATTCAATTTGTACATCGGCACTAGATCTAGAAGTAGATGGGATTTTATTTAACATTTTGTTAAATCTAGAATTGAAATCTTTTATCTTTTCCCCTGAATTCATCTTTAAATTGGAAAGGTCATTGATAAGAGATGTGGTTGAGCAATCATCATCGAATTTTGTCAAAAATTGTTCTTCAAAAATATCCCAACTAGTAGTAGGATTTGCTGGCAAAGAAATGCACCAAGACCCTGTTGATCCTATAAGAGTGTACAGGAATAATCTAACAACAATGTCTTCTTCAAATACCTCATTAAGATTGATGGCTAACATATAATTATGAAGGTGCTCTTCAGCAGGTAACCCATCATCAGGATTGAATTTGGGAAGCCATATTTCAGGATGTTTTGGTAGAGGATGAAGTGGTGCTGGCATTTGAACAACTCCCGAATTGGACCACGATCTAGCTGCCATTATAATTGTTGGGGAGGTGAATGTGATGAAAGAAGAACTAGTAGTTGTGATAGTACTACTTGAGGTGGCACTAGTTGTTTGTGTAGAGGAAATGGAAATAGATGAAGTGATCGGTAGAGAAAAAGGAAATGAAAAAGGAATAAATGGAGATGTTTGTGAATGAGAGAATGAGGTAATCTGAGTGGTAGATGTTTGGGAATCTGATGTAGCAGTTTTTGTTCGACGGGATTGAAGTGGAAATTCAAATGGCAAGATGGCAATTTTTTTACTTTGAGACTGAGTCAAAACACCAGTTCCATGAAAAATAGAGGTTATACTTCTTTCAAAAACTTTGGATGATTCTGGCACTTCTATTGAAATGGAGATGTCTTCCAATTTCTTTTTCAAAGCTATAATTTCTGGTGATTTTGGAGTATAATCCACAGGGGTTACCTCATGAAGTATTCTAGGAGATTTGGGAGGTGATTGTACAACTCTCAATATAAGAGTAGAAGACTCTAGAGGGGATCTGGATGTTGTAGGAGATTTGGAGGGGAAATGACTCTTGGAATTGCCTTTTGTTTTTGGATTGGACTTAATTTCCATTCATAGTCTACAGGCCCTCCTTCTAGTGCCAAAATTTTTGACATCTTGAAAATTGTTGCATCAAAATGGGGGAAAACCACCCGGTCTGGACCTTAAGACAACTACTTTTCTGTTTAGGTAGTGGCTCCGACTAGATATAATGGGACCACTTTCCCAATGAAAGGTGATTAAATGAATGTGTAATGCTTATAGTGGAGTGAAATAGATGTATTTGCAACAATGAATCAAATGGAAAACATATGCATTAATCTACTCTATAACCTGGGATTATTTAACATTTATCTAGATGTGATCTATAATGATTTTCCTTAGTAAATGAAAATATAGATTGCTCAAACACCAATGGAAATGAAAATATTTCAAGATGATTATTTGATTAAATAGTTAATCAAAATAATGTGTATAACTCATGTTGCATTTAGAATATCAAAGCAAATTTTTTAACATGTATTTAAAAATATTAATGGTAGCATGATCAGAAATGAATACATATAACATTGTTCTTTAAATACCATGTAATAAGCAATCTAAAAAGATAAATTCACTATTTATTTATGAACAAAATAGAGGTACCAAGATAGAAATACCAGATGCACGTTGCTCAACTCACAAAAGAAATATAAGCAGTTTAGTCCTTCTCACAAAGGTGATTTCAGGAGAACAAAAATGCAACTTCTCAAAATTCTTTATGAAAATTTCTAAAACCATGTTCCAGTCGTTCTATTGAGAGAAATATGAAAGTACAATATTGTAAACTTTCATAAGCCTTTCTTCATAAAATTTAGGACCTTAATTTCATACAATAAGCAAGCTTAAATAGCAGAAAAACAATTGAATGTATTATGTAGAGTGTTGAGGGCATTTAAATAGATCCCTTCAATAACACTTAAAGGAAAACAATTTTTTGGTAGGAATTTTTGGATGTGATTTGTTGTCTTCATCGACTTTGTTTGTTCCATCAGATTATCTGGATGTTTGTCTGTCTGTTTGAACTGAACTGCCACTTATCAACACAGTTGTCCTCTTTTATCATGAACCTGAACATGGAAAACAAGAATCAATAAGCTAAAAATAAATGAGACTGATAAGCGAGTTTCATTTGAAACAAATCACGTTTTGCAGGAAATCAGGATAAAAATGTAGAGCATAATAAATCCTGAACATAGACATCATGGAGAAGAATGCAGAGTGAGGTCTATGATAAGAGAGACATACTTTATGTTCTTATCGCAAATCACAAAACAAACATTGATGAAAAGGGGAGGCTTAGTGGTTTTCTCAGAAGGGGTTCGAAGTGGTAAGTAGTTTGTGAAGAGGGTAGTCTGAAAGAACAAAGGAGTGACACGTAGATATAGGGCTGGATGGAAAAACCACTTTTCGGACTCCCCCATTTGAGAAACTTAAAATTGAGTGCAAGGGGGTCCGAAATCTTCTTTGTCCTTGATCCGGGAAAATTAGATCTAAGTCGTTTATTTTTATAAGACAATCTGGGCTTTTCATATTATCGCAATTGATATTTGGAGTGGAGGCAAAGGAACGAGAAGGACTATGAAAGTTGTGAAGGACCCAGATGTGAAATTTTATAGATAACTTGAAGTTATATTTTAGGTCTGATCCTTATATCGCAATCACAGTTGGTGGTATGTAGCAGGGTAGAACCTTTATACTTTTGTCATTATGTGGACGTGGGGGTTTCTTAAATCGAGTGTATGACCCCGTCAAGTCTGGTTTATATCACATATCACAATCGGTTAAGGCTGAGACTTAAGTCTACGATCATGGCGATCTGCGGACATGGGAGATTTATAGAATTGCATTATCTTTCCTGTTAGGTCCCGGGTGATATTCCAATCGCAATGGAGTTGGTGGAGGGATCTTTGCCTTATGTGTTAGAGAATTATATATTACAGAGCAATGGAAAAAATAAAATATTGCAGCAATATAAACACAGAAAATGCATAAAACAAGAGAGACACAAATATACGTGGTTCACCCAATTTGGGCTACGTCCACGAAGAAACATCCAGTCCTTCCTTTTATATTATCAAGCAAACTGAAGAGATACAACCTACAACAGATTTGCTATAATTCCCTCTTCGCTCTCAATCTCCTCTCTCTTCCTCACTCAGAATACAGATATGCATAGACGCAATACAATTCCCTCATATATAGCGAGGGGTTGCCTTCTAGGCAAAAAAACCCTAAATTAAACATAACTTCTACCATCAGATCTCCGCCTAATGAACGGCCCAGATTGACTATGAAATTACAACATTTTACAAGGAAATTTTACATCTATTCTTAGCTTCGGGGGTGCTGCCCCTGATCCCCCTGCCAGGGGGGCCGCTCCCAAAGGTCGCAGCCTGGACCCCCCCTGCAGCGAATATTTTATGGGTGGCGTTGCCGCCCCATTATGAACTAGGGTCCAATGTGGCGATACCTTTGAATAAAGAAGATAATCAGGCTCCACACCCAACAATCTCCCACTTGGAGACTGATTATAGCAACTCCATCACTACTTCATTTGTTGGACAATGACTCCACTTTGGACCTCGTTGTTTCTGACCTTCTTAATCATACTTGAAGACTAATTGAAACTGACCAAATTCTCAGTTTCTCCCAAGTTACAACTTTTGTTAACATATCTGCAGGATTCTGGCTAGTGTGTATCTTTTCCAGCTTCAACTATCCATCTTCCAATGCTGACCGTATGAAATGGTACATGAGATGTATATGTTTAGTCTTGGAATGAAATGCAGAGTTCTTTGCAAGATGTATGGCACTCTCGCTATCATTGAATAACTTGCCCAACTCCTACTTCTTACCCAATTCATCCAGAAACCTTTGTAACCAAATCCTTTCTTTACTAGCCTCTGTAGCAGCAACATACTCTGCTTCTATTCTTGAGAGTGGAACAACACTATGCAGTTTTGAGACCCAACTGATAGCTGTTCCACCTACAGTAAACACATACCTTGTTGTGATCCTCCTGTTATCTCTATCACCCACCATATTTGCATCAACATATTCCTGTAGATAAATGTTTGAACCACAAAAGCATAATGTTTTATTTGTGGTACCTCTCAAATACCTGAGAATCCACTTCACCACCATCCAATGTTCTTTTCCTGGATTGTTCATGTACCTGCTTACAACTCCCACTACATGTGCAATGTCAGGCCTTGTGCAGACCATTGCATACATTAAGCTTCCAATTGCTAATGCATATGGAACTTTAGACATATGAGCCATTTCTTCCTGAGTCTTGGGACACTCCTCCTTACTTAATTTGAAATGGCGAGCCAAAGGTATACTAACTGGTTTTGCATTCTGCATATTAAACCTTTTCAACACCTTTTCTATGTACTCACTTTGAGACAATGTTAATTTGTGATTCTTCCTATCTCTAGTTATTCTCATACCAAGGATTTGTTTTGCAGCACCCAATTCCTTCATTGAAAATGAGTTTGCCAATTTCTTTTGAGCGCTTTTATTTCTTGCATTTTAGAACCTACAACAAGCATGTACACTACATACAATAATAATATAATATAGCTACCATCATTTTGCCTTTTGAGATAAACATAATGATCAGAGTGACATCTAGTATAACCTTGTTCAGACATAAACTTGTCAACTTTTAGATACCACTACCTTGGAGCCTATTTTAAGCCATACAAGATCTTCCTCAACCTGCACACTAGTTTCTCCTTCCCTTTTACCTCATATCCTTGTGGCTGCTGCATATATATCTCCTCCTCCAAATCCCCAAGGAGAAAGGCTATCTTTACATCTAACTGCTCAAGATGCAAATCTTTAGCTGCTACTAGACTTAAAATAGTTCTTATTGAAGTCATTTTAACAACAAGAGAAAATATCTCATCAAAGTCTATACCCTTTTTCTGTGCAAACCCTTTGACCACAAGTCTAGCTTTATACCTTTTTCTACCTCCATCTTCTTCCTTCAACTTGTAAACCCATTTATTATGCAATGTTGTTTTACCTGCAGGAAACTTGACTAAGTCCCAAGTCTGGTTATGTGCTAAGGAGTCCATCTCTTCTTTCATGGCTTGCTCCCACTTCTTCTTGGTTTCTACCTGCACTACTTCTTCATAACATTGTCGTTCACCAGAATCAGTCAACAATACATAATATAATGAAGGAGAGTATTGTTCAGGGGGGTCTACTTATCCTGATAGATCTTCTAACACCACTTTCAGGTGTTTGAGGTGCTTGCTGCTGTTGTGGTTATTGTTCTGGCTATTGATCATTATGATTTCCAGGCACCATCACTTTGTCTGTGATCTCGTCAAGTACTGTGTATTCTCTGTTTTCTTTTTCCTATTTCTTTTCTTGCAGTTGATCCTTATACAAAAACTTTTCATTAAATATGAAATCTCTGCTCCTAATGATTTTGTGTTCTTTCATAATCATAAAAGCAATAACCAAAATCATTAACACCATATCCAATAAAGGTACATTTCTTTGATTTTGCCTCAAGCTTTGTTCTATTTTCTTTATTAATGTGGACAAAGGCTTCACAACCAAAAGTCTTTAAAAAAGAGTAGTTTACCTTTTTACCTATCCATGCCTCCTTTGGAATACCACCATCCAAGGAAATTGAAGGCCCTCTGTTTATTAGATAAATGACAGTATCTATAGCATTTGCCCAAAATTGTAAAGGAAATCCTGCATGCAATCTCATGCACCTTGCACGCTCCATGATTTTCCTGTTAATCCTTTTTGAGACACCATTTTCTTGTGGTGTCCCTGGAACTATCTTCTCTCTGCGAATTCCATTCTCTAAAAACTACCTATCAAACTCTTTGCTACAATATTCACCTCCATTTTCTGATCTGAGACACTTCAACCTTTTTCCTGTCTCATTTTCAACCAAAGCTTTCCATTTCTTGAAAATATCAAATACATCAGATTTATTTCGAATATAATAAATCCATGTTTTTCTGGTCGCGTCATCAATAAAAGTAACATAATAACAAGAGCCACCAAGAGATGATACCTGAGCAGGTCCCCATACATCTGTATTCACAAGCTCTAATTTTTCGCTTTTCTTTTCTTTCCCAACTCTAAGGAATTTGACTCTCTTCTGTTTTCCATAAACACAATTCTCACAGAATTTTAAATCCACATGGTTTGAGCCTGGAAACAAATTTCTTGAGTGAAGAATCTGCATCCCCTTCTCACTCATGTGCCCGACCCTATGATGCCACAATGTCATATCTTCTCGTGTAGAGGTTAAAGCATTAACAGAATTAGAAATACCATTGCATAAATACAATGTACCAACCTTTCCTCCTTTCGCTATTACCAGGGATCCTTTAGCGACCTTCCAGGTTTTATCTGTGAAAGTAGTTACACAACCTTCACCTCCCAACTACCCTATTGAAATCAGATTTTTCTTCATATATAAAGGATGCCTTACCTCCTTCAATAGCCACTGATTACCATTTTGTTGTTTTATGAAAATTGTACCCATTCCAATGATTTTACAGGGTTTATCATTGCCCAATCGAACCTTTCCAAAATCTCCTTGAACATAATCATAAAAATGTTTCCTATCAGGTGTGGCATGGAATGAGACCCCTGAATCTACCACCCAAGCATCAATAATATTTTCTAATGAAAGAATCAAAGCATCTTACAACACATCACCTGTTACATTTGCTTCATGATTAGTTTCTTGCTGCGCATCTCCTTCTTTTCCCTTTCGAGACTTGCAGTCTTTCTTTAGGTGTCCTTTCTTCCCACATTTCCAGCACACTATCCCCGATTTGGACTTGGATCTGCCTTTTCTTGACTTATTACGATATCTAGGGCTCTTTCCTCTTTCCATTTTTCTTCCCCTAGTCTGTGCACTCAAAGCATTTCTTGATGTCTCATTGGAGTTTTTCCATCGCATTTCCTCACTAAGGATTGCACCAAAAACATCATCAAACTTTAAAGTACTAGATCCAAAGACAGAGTTACTAATGGCCATAACTAAACCATTCCAACTTTCTGGCAATGAGCACAGAAATAACAGAGCCCTAACTTCATCATCAAAAGTTACCCCTACAGAACTTTGTTAGCGCTTGGAATTTCACCTCAGGCTGAAAAAGGAAAACTCCAAGGCAACATCAAGCCACTTAGCCACGTAGCTAGCCCTACGGGGCAGGAGAGGGCTCTCTCCGGTCTATCTCGGTAAAGATCTTCAATGGGTGAGATGACCAATAGGGAAACACTGATTTTAGGCTAGTAAACAGATCAAGAGGTTTAAATTTGAGATTTTTAAAGTTTTGGTGGAAAATTGGGGAATGGCAATTTCGGCTGCGGGGATTGGACACAGTTTTCGCAGGGGGTTCTTTGGGGCGAGGTAGGAAACAGTATTGATGCCTTTGATAGAGATGGATGGATGAGAATGACTGGTGAGGAGCTAAGGAGAGCAAGAAATAACCTTGAATTCCCCTTAAACAGTTGAAAACATTGATATTAAGCAAACTTAAAAGCAGAGCATGACAGTCATGAATTCTACTTTAACACTTCATTTGCCTAATTTGCAGAAGGAAAAGTAAGGAAATGATTCACATAACACACTTACAAGTACAAAGAGAAACACACCATCAATACATGTGACCACAAGAATCCCTCAAGAGCTTATCCCTCAAGAGTCCAACCCTCCAACCTCTGAAAATGACTAAGAAAATACATAATATAGGCAAGCTAACACCTTTCCTTGCCTCTATGGGTCGAGCTCATCCTTCTAGGAGCTATTTCAACCAATTCTAAACTGAGCACTAAAATCTAGGCAGTCAAAACAACTTGCCTCTATAAGCTAGGAAACCAATTCATTCATTAAATGTTTGCTATTTCATGAATGAATCTTCTAGAATAGGTAAATAAGTGTCATGTCAACATGAAAATACATTAATTACATCAAAGAGGGTGAAAAATCCCATCACAAGTCAAAACTGGTCAAAGCTGGGCGAATTCCTGAGCTGTAGATGAATTCCTGTGAAAACTGCCTGATGGGTCGCGCGCAATTCCTGAATGGGTCGCGCGCCTTTGGAGGCACTTCCAGGTGTCCAAATGAGGCAAAAGTGGGCTTGTTGGAAAGGTCTGGATGTCTACTTTCCAACTAAAGTGGAAATTCTAAATTTGGTTGTCATTTTCCCCTCCCAAATTGCAATCTTCCAAGACTGCTTCCTGTGTGTCAAAAATGTCGCAGAAAGTCATTTTTTGCTTTTTTTTTGACTTTCTGGAGGCCCAAAACTTGGTGAAATTTCTTGGTAATGGCTGAGCAAGTGTAACTTTCCATGACAAATCCAGAAATGCTGAGTTTTTCCAAAATGGAGTTGCCAAACGAAAGGGTTGCGCGCAACGCGCGACCCATTGGTGGAGAAAACCTGTTTTTTGCCAGAAAAATCACAATTGACCCAAAATGCTCAAAATTTTTTGAAATTTGTGCTGGAGTTGAGTTATTTAGTATCATGCTCCTTCAAAGAAGCCTCAGCCAAGATGTGGAGGGGGTCAGGCCTTTTCCTTCGTTTTTGTGCTTTGGCCAACCGTCTTTGGAGCACTTTCATTCTTGCCTTGCATACGTGCATCCGCGCCCAATAATGATTTTTCATGTTCCTGAGCAAGTCCTTATCTTGGTTGGCCTTGGCCAGCAACCTCTCCAAATGAGCATTGACCCAGAGAAGCATAGCCTCTCGAGAGATAAAATCCTCCCATGGGATACCCTGCTGTTTTGACTGTTTAAATGCTGTTTCAAGGGGACAAATAGCACAAGGGAAATGTTAGGGAAGGGAGACTTTGAAGGGAAATTGGGAAAAACATATGAAATAGGGAGCTAAGGGAAGGAATCATGATATATACCCCATCACATATTTATGATTTGCAAAGGCTTTATGAGAGGTAGGGTTTAGTTTGAGATTCTTGACTTTTAGGGATAGGGGTTGGGTTAAGGGCTTTTGGTATTTTTTTGGTAGGGAGAATGAGTAAAATGATGAGGGAGGTGAAAATAGGATGTAGGGAAAATTGGGGGTGAAAAGGATAACCTTGAAAACAACAAGACAAACCCTAGCCCTACCAACACTTTGACATTCTTGAGCAAATATGCATTGGACTCATTATTTCAAAATGATGGCTTTAAACAACATTCTCATGCTTTTCAAGCTTTGGCAAACAATGTATTTTCATGAGGAGAGACCTACCTGCAACCTTGAAGTAATCCGGGGTTATTTAGCAGCTTACTGGCGAAATTTGGCGGAGGAATTCCCAACGGGTCGCGTGCACTGCCCAACGGGTCGCGTGCCCTCAACGGGTCGCGCCTGTGTAATTTCTGAACTGGAATGGGTAGCCTGACGGATCGCGTTCGCCCAACGGGTCGCTCTTTTGCAGGAGGCTTTTGGAGGCCTTCCCGGTGTCAGAATCAGATGCAGGATAGCTCGTTAGAAAGATCTTGGAGTCTACTTTCTAACCCAACTATAATTTTTCAATTTGGAGTTCATTTTCCTTGTCAAAAATCAAATCTCCCAAGACTGGTCAAAAAGTGCCAAATGAGGGTGCCTCAAGGAAGAGTGCTGTTGCAGTCAACTTTTGAATGCCTTCATCAACCCAAAATTGAGCTCATGATAGCTCATTGGAAATATTTTTGTGTCTAGTTATCATTTTACCCATCAAGAAAATCATTTGGCCAACCAAGCTAGGCGAAAACTGGATTTTCCCAAGGTCACTTCAGAGGTGTCTTTGATTCTCCTGAGGCAACGGTATTCTTGACATTTCTCTAAAATCATGACACCTGTGAAAAACATGAAGGAGGTTTGTCTTCCTTGGCATGTTGTGGACAAAAACCTCTCTCAGAGTTCCAAAATTTATCTTCTATTGCTCTGAAACAGCTTTTGAGTGAAACTTATCCCGATGTGTGGAACAAGGGATTTTGTCGAAATGAAGCGAAATGAAGGGGATAAGGGGCTTCTAAATTCTTGGGGAAATTTTTGGGAGTGGGGAGGGATGTTAGGAAGCAGGGGAAAGTAGAATCTTAGAGATTGAGCAAGGGGAAGGGGTCCAAAAGGGAAAAACACAGGCCCAACCTAGAAAATTGCCAGGTTGTAGCTAGAAACTAGGGTTTGTGCAAAAATGAGGATTTTGGGGGATCTCAGTGATGGGAAGCATTTGATAAGGTACTTTAAGGATAGGGGAAGGTGTATGAACATCAAGATACAAGTTTCGCTAATGATTTGACCGTCCAAGAGAAATTGCCTTCAAAACCCTAGGAGAGGGAAATGACCTTACCTAGGCGCAACTGAAGCATGAACAAGGTGTAAAATGACTCATTAGACACTGACATGATAATGACAATCCTATGAATGATGATAGACTCAGCTGAATGATGACATGGACCGACATTTGGACAACTTTAGAAGGAGTGAAAGCAAACCCTAGACCTAATGCCTAGTGACCAAATTTTGCTTGAAGACTCACTGAAATGACAAAATTTGACCTTGACACTTCAAAATCACTTTGTAAGAGCACGTTTGATCACTGGAGGAAGGCTGGAAAGACTGAAACTAACAAACTTAACTGACTGGTAATTGTATTAAATTCATTTAAATGATCAGCAACAGATCCACCTTCTGACATCTTCATGTTAAATAAATGCTTCATAAGAAATACCTTATTTGAGGTCGAGGTTTTTTCATATAGTTTGGCCAATGTCGACATTAAACCCTCTGTCGTCATTTCCTTTGAAATATTAAACGCTACCGATGTCGCTAGGCACATCCATATTGTTCCAAGTGCCTTTCTGTCAAGAATATCCCATTATGTGTCTATCATACTCATCGGCTTCTTTGTCTTCCTGCTCAATGGTTGGTACAGATCTCTCTGATACAAATAATCTTCCATTTGCATCTTCCTTAGCTGGTAGTTTTGGCCATTAAATTTTTCGACCCTAAATCTACCATCTTCCGCCATTGCTCCCACTCAAACCAGGAACCCTTCTCTCCTGCAAGTTTATCAGCCAAATAGACCTTCAGCTCTGATACCAGTTGTTAGAGAATTATATATTACAAAGAAATGGAACACATAAAATATTGTAGCAATATAAACACAAAAAAGGCATAAAACAAGAGAGACATAGATATACGTGGTTCACCCAATTTGGGCTACGTCCATGGAGAAACATCTAGTCCTTCCTTTTATATTATCCAGCAAACTGAAGAGATACAACCTATAGCAGATCTGCTGTAATTCCCTCTTCGCTCTCAATCTCCTCTCTCTTCTTCACTTAGAATACAGATATGCATAGATGCAATACAATTCCCTCATATATAGTGAGGGGTTGCCTTCTAGGGAAAAAAACCCTAAATTAAACATAACTTCTACCGTCAGATCTTCGCCTAATGAACAACCCAGATTGACTACGAAATTACAACATTTTACAAGGTAGTTTTACATCTATTCTTAGCTTCGGGGGTGCTGCTCCCGATCCCCCTACTGGGGGGGGCTCCCAAAGGTCGCAACCTGGACCCCCCTGCAATGAATATTTTACAGGTGACATTGCTACCCCATTACGAACTGGGGTCCAATGCGACGATACCTTTCAATACAAAAGATAATAAAGCTCCACACCCAACATTATGGAACTTTTGCGATGCGGGGAAGTAGTGAGTCAAATATTATAAATCTTTTAACCTTTGGGAATTTAAGAAGAAACTCTGATTATTTAAATAACTCGTTATTATTTAATACTTAACGTTTTCTGAAGCCTAAGTATAGCTTTGGCCTCGAGGGCTATTTTAAAATTTAGTTTTTTGATAATCAAAGTTTAATACTTGGGTTTTAATTAAGAATCCAAAGTATTAAACTTTGGCTATGGGATTTTATCAACAATTTCTATGTTGGTTTTCTATTTTTTAATTTTTTGGTTTTTTTTTTAAAGAAATAAAATCAAAGGCTTTTCTAAAATTAAATGTTCCCTATTTTAATATAATAAATTTCATAGGAAATTTATAATATATGAAAATGGGGTTTGTTGAACAATACAACAGGAAGCCGTGATGATCAAAGAATCAAACAATACTTTTGGAGGAGTTAGACTCGCTTTACTTGAGACAAGGTCCATACAAAGAGCTAGAGTTCTACCAATGTGTCACCAATGTTGTAGCAGCTACAACTACCCTCCAAAAATTTTCCTTCGCCTTGCTTTGGATCCTCCCTCCTTAAAATCTTAGCAACTTGTCTTGCATTGCTTAGGTACTTCTTCTTTCATTTCAATTTATCTTTTGCTTTACAAAGTATGTGACTTACTTTCTTTGCTCTTTAACCTCAAGATGAACCCCTGTGGCTTGGTTGCATTAGGTTCTTGCAATGCCTTGGAAACTTGCATAGTCCTAGAGGGTAGCCATCCTTGCTCTCAGGAGTTGCACATAACAGCCCAACGATTAGCCTTACTCTCAAGAATTGTACAGATCAGCCTAGCAGTGAGCTTTGGATCCAGAAATTCGCAAGTCCATCTGATAACTTGTCTTCAGCTGAGAAATTTTGTAGAGCATGAGAGGCAATCAAAGTCAGTTAACCCAGGGATTGCGCAGAAACATTACCTTAGATGATGCCCGATGCATGTGCTGGCAAGTTGCACGGTTCCCTCCAAAATTACGCAATATCTCCATGAATGCATGGCAGCGCTTCCCCAAAAAGAAAAAAGAAAAAAACATCCCTAAAAGCTAGGGATCTATTTTTAGCATTGGGAGTTACACTTGAGTTAATTTTAAAAACTATCGCCAGTTGTTTTTTCCTAGATTTTTGGCATCCACATCATAATCCCTAAATGAGTCAAATCTATTTAATGGAAAACACCAGAGCTCATTTTCACATTTGATCTTGGAGCTCTAGCATTCTCGAGGCATCTAGGAACCTTCAACATGATCAGCACAACTTTTCCAGGTAAGTTTTTCTTTTCAAGTCTTTTGCTACTTTTTCTATCGTGTTTGTTTCCTTCACTTGTGTGAGTGCTATTTTGCATATTTTATTGAATGACCATTGGAATTTTAGTTTTTTTTTTTTAACTTGTAGAAGTGTTGTTTCAAGTTTTGCATTGCCTTTCCCTAGCGTCGTATGTGTAACCCATTTTTTTCACTAACGATCGTCGTTGCAGCGACTCTCCCCACAAGGTTCATTGTTCATCCATTTGACTGATTTCTGTACTTGCTTTAATTGCATGCATCACTAGTCACTCATATTTGCACCATACTTTTCTCATGCATTCAGATCTACTCATCTTCAAGTTTCCCTTGGGAAGATCTGGGTTGCCTTGGCTGAGATCTAGCTCTTCCCAGTGTGCACTATGCTGTTCTGGAACTGAAGGCTTTGCCTTGGCTCCAAGAATTGTGCAGAGGCTATCAGTCACTAGTTCCAACTGCACTCTGCGTAGTTCTAGGAGACAGTCCCGAGTCTTTCCCATTTGGATTGTACAATGTGCATTCCCTTCCAACATTGAGCCAGACTGAACTGTGCATTGCGTAGTTCCAGTCTACAACAAGCCACACTAGATTGCACAGTTCCAGTCATAAGTACTATTATAGGTCTATTTGGGCACATCACTCCCGACACTCAAATCAGTAAAATTAGGGCTCATCAAACCCTAATTCAGTTGTTACATACCCTAGACAAGTCATCTCATTGAATGCTTCCATCCATGAAAGTTTCCTAGCCTGAAGCCTTGCTGAAATGCCTCCTTGGGACACCAGCGCAACCTTGGTCAGGGGTAACTGTGCTGCAGAGTAGGTAGGCCCATTCTGGCCTGCACTATAGTGCACTTAGGCCCTCTTTGACCTGCGTTGGGCGAGATTGAGCGAAATTTGCATAGGGTTCTGGGAATATTCCTTGATTCTAGATCATTCTAGAAGGATCCCATCTCTTATCTCCTCCTATGAGCTCGAAATTGGATAGGCTAAGGATCAATTAACCTCCTATCCTCTCATCCCTTGCTCCATGGAAACTAACTCCAAGTTTGGAAGGCCATTCAATACCCTCATTTATGACAAAAGCATCTCCATTTCCTATAAATTGAGCACTCATCATAGTGATCAGGGGGCTAGAATCTGAAGTTTGTAAGAAAATTATGTTGGTTTGAGAATTGAGTTCATGTCAAGCACTATTATGCTTCTGGATTGGTGCGCTTTTGATGTGGCGAGGGTTGGACTAAAGCTAGAGGAGTGGCATAGGATCGAATTGTATTTGGTGAAACTCTTCCTTCTACATTAATAAAGTGTTTATTCCTTTTCTCATATTCTTGTTCATATCTATGATGATTATGTGTTTCAATGTCTTTGATTCCATTGGTTTATAGTAGAGAGATCATGTATGCTTTGATCATTTGTTGTTTCTGTTTCTATTGACACAAGTACCTATTGAGCGGATATAGTTTGAAAGTGGGAGTGATGCAAGAGATTCAGAGGGGATTAAGTAAGCGAAAGACTATAAGTAAGTTCCTTCATCTCATCTATCTACTACAAGAAAAGGTTAAACTACTTTCTTTCTGTTGTTCTAGGTGTAGCTACCCACCTAGGGAAAATGTGTGTCATGCGGAAAGAGTCAATTTTGCGGACAAAACCGACCTCTCTAGAAACTAAGGCATTTCTAGTGACAAACAAAACAATCAAGTACTATCTTTCCCTAAATATGCATTTAAAATAAAAGCAACCAGGTGTTTAAGGCTTACCTTTAGTCCAACGCTGTTTGTAGCGGCCAAGTCTCTTCGATCCAGATGAGCTCCTCTCCTTGAAGCCTGCATACACAAACACGCAAACGATTACATAGCACCTGAATAACTCATATAATAAAACATATTCATCATAAAGACCAAGGAGTTTATGAAACAAATTATATATAACAACTTGGTTAGAAAAATGAACTTAATTGTATTAATTGGAAACAAAAAAAACCTTACAACCAATGCCTTGGTGTTGTGCAGGTCCCTCCCAGGGTCCAGCAAGAGTTCTCCTCTACTTTGATCAGCTCACCCACTTCCAAATGAAGCTAAGAAAGGAATGTGATCTCTCCTCTCAAGCTCTATAAGGGAGTCCTAATTTCAGTAGCATCTACCCTTAGGAATGTTCAGCTTTCAACCTCCCTTGCCTCTGGCCCAATGCCTGTATTTATAATGCTTTGGAGGAAGTTAAACAGGTCCACCATCAATGGGATAAGCCCCTCTTTCAAAGGGATAGCTCCCCTCTTCATGGGATAAGTTCCTCTTTCATTGGGATGCATGAACCATCTGGAGGCGCTCAATCCACGTCAAACCATCTTCTAGAATGCTCTAGAATCGACCGCAAGTAAGTTTTTTGAAGTAAAACTTGCGCCTTTTGACTTTTACAGGGGTACGCACCCACCCCTTTACAGACAGAGCGTACAAGTACGCAGGTATTATGTACTTGAGGTGCGTGCCCGCAGGTAAGAGTAAGAGAAAGTGCGGAACCAGAGTTATATTGATTTTTTAAAGGCTTTCTCTCTTTTTTGGAGTTTGACATGAGGAGCAGAGGTATAAGACTTGCCAAGGAGGACAGTATGGTTATTGATGGAGCCATACTGACTGCAAATAGTCATGGTGACAAATTTTAGTGTAACAGATTGCCCCCTAAAGTGCGAGGTCTATAGTAGATCAGGGTTTTATATCATCTAGGAAGGGTGAAGCACTTTATCATTTCGAGGATTATCTTGTGGAGAACCCAGTTGGAACCTGCATATATCCAACACAAAATACATATATGAGATCATATCATCGCTGAGTTAGGCATTCCCATACTCAGATCAAAAACTTAACTAACAAACTAACTACTGCTCTGATATAGGAATGATTTCGCAATAGATCATAATCATAGACACATGTAGACACAGTATGGACACAGCCATCTGTTTATAATTAGTCTACTGTATAATGAATACAAAACTCCTTGCAGCCTGGATGGCGGAAACTAGATCCAGGGTCTTCATTTCTACTTCCCGAAATAGTACGATTCTATCCATGCGAATAAATGAGTTGATGTCGAACATGGTAGAAACCACTTGATTACCAGTCAATGATGTAAACTGTTAACAAGTGTGAGAGAGACCACCAGTGATGTCAATGGTTCTCAAAGTACCCAGTACAATCCATGAGATGTGAATGAATGTGTTGATGTCGAACATGTCACAGAATCCCTTGATCGAAGGTCATTGATGTAACCCGTCGTCAAAGGCGAGAAACCTGCCATTGAGGCATGCAGATCCCAAGGTACTGATGATTTCTAGATCATCTTTCTAGATAATGTGCTGATGTCGATAGAAAGCGATCCGTTGTAGGCAAGCCCACAACACGAAATCATAGATCAAGTTGAAGAAATGTAGCTGTAAGGACTGACTCAGGGATGGTCAAGATGGATGACAGATATTTTGTAGATGAATGGCTTATTGGCAGTGACCTCTTGAACACATAACGACACAACAGATGGCTTGGTGACAATTGACCCAAAGTTAATACCGAGAAACCGGCTGAAGACTTTCAATGTGGTTTGATCAACTGTTAGGCAAAGGATTTCCCAACCTAGGTGAATAAAAGTGGCGTGTTCAAGAGTGGTTACAAATTATGACAAATAGGCTCATTTTCCTCTCTTTTCCCCCACCATTTCTGGCAAGTACCTCTTTATTTTTTACAAGCTTGAGGAGGATAACATTTGCTTGATTATAAGCTCATCCTTCGGATGAGTCCAACTTAGTTTAGATTCGAACCCTAAAAGGAGTGGTTCGTTCCTGTTTGTAATTGAACAGGTCCTTTACTGTGAAATTTTAACGAGTCTAGTATAGGAGAAACTCGACATTTTTCAATTTTAGAGAGTCTAAAAAAACTTAAGAAGACTCCAGGGTTGACCTTTTTCGTAGATTTGTGTCTCCCAAGCCCGAAAAAGTATAAAATAATACTTGAGAGAACCGCTTGATCTTTACGACCAAGGAGTACTTTCATGATTAGTGTCTCTGATCTGAAAAGTAGAAAGCGATCAAGGACACGTCGTTTTATTTCCAATATCGAATTTGAAACGACAAAAATCCGGCAATCTTTTCATGTTTTTACGGTCAGAAAAGGGCTGTAAGAGGACCGTCTTTTTAATTCCGTTTTAACGAGCTAAAAAGAAAACTCGGCAATCTTTTCACATTTTAGGAGTCAGAAAAGAGCTTAAAGATGACTCTGATGTTTTTGTTTGTAAAAAATGACAATTTTCCCTGAAAATCCTTTATCCTGCACAAAAACCAACACATTACTCATACCTATTGAAGATAGATAAAAATACTTTGAAAAATACCTTTTCATGGTGAAAAATAGACAAATTTACCATTTATTTACCCAAAAAACCTATAAAAAGAGCTTTTACCAATTCATTTTTACCATTTTACCATTTGAGGAGAGAAAAAGGGCTTTTGGCAAGAAACTTCCCGTGGACATTGCGGAGAATCCGACCGTCGAAATCGAACGCCGTCTCTTCCAGGTAATCTACAACATCCTCCTCTTCAATTTCATCCGTTTAGAATTCTTTTTAGGCCCCAGATTTAATTTTTGGGAGGTTTTGTGGTTTCAAAAACCGCCTCTCGGGGTACGCAGGCACCATACTAGGGACCCGCGTACCCCGACATTTTCGCAGTTGGAAAAATGTTAGGGGTACGCATCTTGCCTTCAGGGACCCTGCGTACCTATGCTCTATTCCTAAAGGTGGGGCGCGTACCCCGCGCAACGAGTTTTTAAAACCTAAATTCTCCAAAATGGACCAATTTTTTTTGATTTCATGGAATCTAATGGATGTTTTATGGTGTGTAGATTGTTCACCATGCTCGATTGGTGCGAGAGAGAGCACGAAGATGTTGATTTGGCCGCCATTAATCATCATGCATCAATTGATGCTTTGAAGGCATGCGGCCTTTATAAATTTTGGGCCATACCTGGCATGAGGGCCCAAGTGAGCTTTCTAGAGTGGCTGGTAGAAAGATGGAACGTTCAGGACCAGTGTTTTTATATTGGAGGGCACCAGCTTGAGATGGAGCCAGCAGATATCTACTTTATCACTGGTTTGCCCAAGAGAGGTGAACACTTGACTCTGTTCGGGACTAGGCCAGGTGGCCAGTCTGTCACTAGTCTCCGACTAGAGTGGTGTAACACTCAGTCTCAGGAGAAGGGGATAGAAATCAAAACTATATCCCGTCCTAAACTTATGGTGATTGCCTTTACAGTTACCAGACTTTGCGGGGCTGCCGCTTTACACATTGCCACTGGATCCTAGATGCGGATGGCAATTGATTGCTATCGAGGTACCATTTTCAACTTGTGTGATGCTGTGTTGGCCAATGTAAAAGGCCAACTGACTAGAGCCAAAAACGGACAGCTAAAGACCTTTGGTTATGGGGCTTTAGTTGTGAGTTTTGGCTTAGAGAGGGCTCCGATGCTGATCCCACAGCAGCTCACTGTTGAGGTTGGGCTTCCTCAAGAGCCCAAATTGATGCGATGGGATGCGGTTATGGCCCGTCATCCTGATGAGGGGATGGAGGTTGTCCGATTTACTCCGGAGTACTTTCACTGGTTAGAAAACCAGGTCTTTTCTATACAGGATTTTCCTTATGCCGGAGTTGATTTTCATGGAGATCCGGACATGGTTCTTCCACCGGGAGAACAATGGGATGATACAGGTAACTTCATTTTTTACAAGTTTTTTAAACTATCTATTATTTTTGTTTGTTTTATATCGTCTCAAAACTGATAGTAATAATTTTCAAAATGCAGATGATACATATGTTGGCATTATGATACATATGTTGTACTTGATGGCAACCCACTCATCTCAGATAATAAATTATAGTGTAGAGAAAAGTTCACGCACTTATATGCAGAGAAAAGTTTATTTCATGTAGAGAAAAGTTCACGCACTTTTATACAGAGAAAAGTTTATTTCATGTAGAGAAAAGTTCACGCACTTTTATGCAGAGAAAAGTTTATTTCATGTAGAGAAAAAGTTCACGCACTTTCATGCAAGGAAAAGCGCGTATATGTTGGAGAACTTACCTTTGGTCCATGGTAGTTAGTCCTTGGTATTTGAACCTATGAGGAAAAGCGCATATATGTTGGAGAACTTACCTTTGGTCCATGGTAGCTAGTCCTTGGTATTTGAACCTATGGTTTTGGACCATGGTACCTCGTCAAAAGTGTGTATATGTTGGAGAACTTACCTTTGGTCCATGGTGGTTAGTCCTTGGTATTATTGAGCCCCATGTTTTTGGGCCCCTTGTATTGGTTATCTATGGTATTGATCCATGATTTTAGGAAGAAGCTTGCCTATATAAAGCAAAGGAGATCACTTGGCTAATTCATTCTTGCAAATCGAATATCTTAAGATCTGAAATATGGGGTTATTGTTTTAAAAGTTTGATCTATGAAAGGGAAGTTGAAAGTGAATCTGTGAAGGGTGATCTCTCGAGCGTTGCAGCTGCGGAAGTGCGGAGGCGCCACAGAAGGCGCAGTGCGGAGGCGCCACAGAAGGTGCAGTGCGGAGACGCCATAGAGGCGCCACAGAAGGCGCAGTGCGGAGGCGCCACAGAAGGCGCAGTGCGGAGACGCCACAGAGGCGCCACAGAAGGCGCAGTGCGGAGGCGCCACAGAAGGTGCAGTGCGGAGATGCCACAGAGGCGCCACAGAAGGCGCAGTGCGGAGGCGCCACAGAAGGCGCAGTGCAGAGGCGCCATAGAAGGTGCAGTGCGGAGACGCCACAGAAGGCACAGTGCGGAGGCGCCACAGAAGGCGCAGTGCAGAGGCGCCATAGAAGGCGCAGTGCAGAGACACCACAGAGGCGCAGTGCGGAGACGCCACAGAGGCGCAATGCGAAGGTGCCACAGAAGGCGCAGTGCAGAGGCACCACAGAAGGCGCAGTGCGGAGGCGCCACAGAAGGTGCAGTGCGGAGGCGCCACAGAAGGCGCAGGTGCGGTGGTCGCGGCGCCACAGAAGGCGCAGGTGTAGAGGGTTTTGGATGCATAACTGATGTTTGGTTACTGGTATTGAGTTCAGATAACAGCATGATTAATGACTTATCTTTATGTACTAGATCTGGTTGATAACTCTCATAATATCATTGTATATGTATGGATCTGGTGATTGGGTGATTCAGAAGGTTGTTTGATTATGGGCTTCAATGTTGTTGTTGGATCCAGTTTGAAAATTTATGAAAAGTGGTCCTTGAAAGAAAAGAAGTAGGAGGTTGTAGCTCCCTTCCAGGAGAGACTGGAAAATGAGAGAGAGTTGTAGCTCTCTGCAGGTTGCAGCCTACGTACTGGTAAAGGACTGCACCAGTACAAAATCATTGTAACAGGAGTTTCTAATTTGAAAGAAGATAGAGACATATTGTAGCAGGTGGTTTTCACCCACATTGGGTTTCCACCTTATATCTGGTGTTCTTTGGTGTGACTATCTGTTTTTCTTGTTCATGCTCATTATTTTATGGTACTGATATGCAAAAATAATTCAAAGTGTAAATAAGGAAGATTTGTTAAAAGAACTTGATAATACTGATTCACCCCCCCCCCCCTCTTAGTATTATTTTCAACAATTGGTATCAGAGTAGGTCCTTCAGAGAATCTTGATCGCTTGAAGGTAGATCATTCATCATGAGCAACTACGAGAGAGAAGCATCAATCAGGCCACCAATTTTTGATGGGACGAACTTCAATTATTGGAAGATAAGAGTTACTGCCTATCTTCAATCTCTTGGTACAGAAGTTTGGGATATCATAGAGATATGCTACACTTTTCCTTCAGCTACTCCTACAGATTCGGCCGAGAAGAAGAAATATGAAACAAATGCGAAAGCAGTCAATACTCTATTGGGATGCTTATCCCAATCGGAATTCGTGAAGGTAATGCACTATAAATCCACAAAAGAAATATGGGACAAAATTGTCACGAGCTATGAAGGAGACGAACAGGTAAAGCGTGCTAAACTTCAAACTTTCAGGATTCAATATGAGAATCTCAGAATGTATAATGATGAAAGTGTGGCTAACTATTTCCTTAGGGTAGATGAAATTGTTAACTGCATGAAAAATTTGGGTGAAGAAATAAAAGAGGCTATTGTGGTTGAAAAAGTCCTAAGATCCTTGTCCCCCAAGTTTGAATCTAAAGTGTCCGCTATAGAGGAAAAAGCAAATCTACAAACTCTCACCATGTCTCAACTACATGGAATTCTAACTGCTTATGAAATGAGAAAGGGAGGTCCATCAGACAGAAGAGAAGTGGCTTTCAAGGCTTCAAGCAAAGGAGATTACTATGAAGCAAGTCACGTGCCAGAAGAAGAAGAAGAAGAATCAAATTTTGTCAGAAATCTTCAAAGGGGTTCTGGAAGGTTCAAAGGTAAGTTACCTTTTAAATGTTTTTCTTGTGGAAGAGTAGGTCATTATGCTACAAAATGTCCTTATAAGGATAAAGGAAAGGAACCTGCTAGATGGAACAAGAAACAGAGTGCAAACAAGAAAAGTTACTACACTCATGAAGATAGTGATGGTCTATCGATTAGTGATGAAGATGAACAAGGTAATGACTATAAACTGTTAATGGCATTTGAAGATGATGATTATATGGATGCTATAGATGTGGATAGCCTTTTTGAAGAAATTACTAGACTCAAGAGATGTATAGAAGAAAAGAATATGATCATTGATACTCTACAATTTCAAATTGATGAAAAGGAAAAACATCTTGAAAAATTAGAAGGTGAAATTGTTGGTCTTAGAAAAGAGATTGAGAAAACAAAAGCTATTAATCTTAAGTTTGTCAAAGGATCTGAAACTTTGGATGAGATTATCAATGTACAATGTTCTCCACTAAACAAGACAGGTCTGGGCTATAATGGAGAAACTTCTCAAGCAACCACTTCAAAAAGTTATCTTGATGCAGCAAGAAGGAATGAGCAAAAGCACAATGAAGACCATCAGGCAAGGCAGGGACGAATTGCAAACAGAGACTATCAAGGGCAATCTGTTTTAAGGGTGAAAAAAAGCTACAACCAACCACAGGTAAAATCTTCTCAATTTAGTTCAAGAGTGGATGACAATAGAAATTACAATCATTTGGCTGGTAGATTTGATAACCACAGAAATTTCTTCAATGGACAATGTTTCTCTTGCCATAACTTTGGTCACAAAGCAGCTCAATGTGTTGCATATAAAACAATCATGACTAGAGAAGCTAAAAAACAAAGAAGTATGATTGAGATTACAAAAAGGACCTATAACAACTTTTCGGCTCTTGAAAATGAAGTTGAATGTTCTATTTGCAATAACTTTGGTCATGAAGATTCTGAATGCAGGAGCAGGTTTTAGCAGACAAAGGAACAAGCCTCAAACACCAAAACATGGAGAATAAAGGAACCACAAATAGAAAGATGTGGGATAGCATTCTATGCAGAGGGACAGGAAAATCTATGGTACATTGACAGTGGATGTTCGAAGCATATGACAAGTGATAAAGAAAAACTTGAGTCATATTCTGCTCTAGAAAAGGGAAAGAAAGTTTCTTTTGGAAATGATACTCCTGCAACTATAAAAGGAAAAGGCACTGCTCAGTTAAAAGAAAAGGTCAAGGCTGGAAATGTTTTGTATGTTGATGGATTGAAACATAATCTTCTAAGTGTCAGCCAGATGTGTGATCAAGGAACCGAGGTGATATTTAGAACAAATGGATGTCTTGTTTGTGATCTTGATACAGGTAAAACGGTGATCAAAGGTAAAAGAACTCCAAATAATCTATACGTATTTGAAGAAGGACAACAACAATGCTATCTAATCAAGGATGATGAACACTGGCTATGGCATCGGAGGTTGGGGCATCTAAGCTTTTCACAAATAAGGAAAGCATGCAAATATCAGGCAGTTCGCGATCTTCTAGATATCAAAATTCCAAACAACAGCATATGCAAATCATGTCAGTTTGGAAAGCAAACCAGAACTAATTTTCCAGAGAAGGAAGGATCAGCTAGCATGCCTCTTGAGCTAGTACATACAGATACATGTGGTCCATTCAGAAAAAGAACACCTCGAGGAGAAGAATACTTGATATTATTCATTGACGATTTCTCCAGGTTTGTCTGGTTAGGACTAATGAAGCACAAAGATGAAGCATTCGAAAAATTCAAATCCTTCAAAGCCTTGGTTGAAAATGAATCAGGATACAAAATTAAGTGCCTCAGATCTGACAGAGGTGGGGAGTTTACCTCGAATGAATTTTTCGATTTCTGTGAAGAACATGGGATAAGAAGAGAATTCTCTACAGCTAGAACTCCTCAGCAAAATGGAGTTGTGGAAAGAATGAACAGAACAGTCCAACAAATGGCTCGTGCTATGCTTGATGAGTCGGGTACTCCCGCAACTTTCTGGGGTGAAGCTGCACATGCTGCGGTTGTTATTCTCAACAAAACAAATGTCCGTGTTAACAGCACTCAAACCCCTCATGAGCTCTGGTGTGGTGAGACTCCTTCGGTGAAGCACTTCAAAATCTTTGGGAGCAAATGTTATATTAAGAATACTGATGAGCAACTTGGAAAACTTGAACCTAGAGCAGATGAAGGCATTCTTCTTGGTTATTCTCCACATAGCAAAGCATACAAGTGCTACAATAAAAGACTTGGCAGAATTGTTGACAGCATTGATGTAGTGGTTGATGAGAAGGGATACATTCCTAGGCAAGTACATCATGAAGACATCGAAGAAGATGAAGGCTACCCTCAAAGACAGAATGATGAAGAAGAAGAACCTCAAGAAGAACCAGAGGAGCAGACAAGAATAGAAGAGAAGACTCCATCCAGATATGTTCAGAAGAATCATCCAGAATCTCAGATTGTGGGGCAGAAAGAAGCAGGTGTACAAACAAGAAGAACAATTGCAGAAGCTTCAAGCTATTTGGCATTACTCTCTTCCACTGAACCACAAAATGTGAAAGAGGCATGCAAAGATGAATGTTGGGTCAAAGCAATGGATGAAGAACTTGAGCAGATCGAAAAGAACAACACTTGGGAGTTGGTTCCTAGACCAAAAGATAATAATGTTATAGGAACAAAATGGGTCTTCAAAAATAAATTGAATGAAAATGGAGAAGTAATTAGAAACAAGGCCAGACTTGTTTGTAAAGGGTATGTGCAGCAAGAAGGAATAGATTTTGAAGAAACCTTTGCTCCTGTTGCAAGACTTGAGGCCATCCGAATGTTCCTTGCTCTCTCAAGCTTTCAAAACTTCAAAGTATTTCAAATGGACGTGAAATCAGCCTTTCTGAATGGAGACTTAGAAGAAGAAGTATATATTGAGCAGCCAGATGGTTTCGTTCTTGGAAATGATCCAAATCTTGTATGCAGATTGAAAAAGGCTCTCTATGGTCTCAAACAAGCTCCAAGGGCTTGGTACTATCGTTTGGACAAATATCTTCATCAACAAGGTTTTTCAAAAGGATCAGCAGATAGCAATCTTTATATAAAAGTTGAAAATGACAAATTGCTAATACTTGTTGTGTATGTAGATGACATTATCTTTGGCAGCAATGAAGAAGCTATGAGTCAAAGCTTTGCCTTGGTCATGCAGAAAGAATTTGAAATGTCCTTGCTGGGAGAACTGACATATTTCCTTGGTTTGCAAATCCAACAAAAGGAAGGAGGTATCTTTTTCTCTCAAACCAAGTATCTCAAACAGATTTTGAAGAAATATGGCATGGAAGATGCAAAACCAGTATGTACACCCATGGTCACAGGATGTAGCCTCAGTGCAAATGATGAATCTGCAACAGTACATCAACCAACCTACAGATCTATGATTGGAAGTCTACTTTATCTGACAGGTACCCGATCAGACATCATGCATGCAGTTGGAATAGTTGGAAGATTTCAGGCAAATCTGAAGGAGACTCATCTTCAGGCAGTGAAGAGAATTTTCAAATATCTTCAAGGGACTCAAAATTATGGTTTATGGTATCCTAGAGATACAAATCTCACACTTCATGCTTATACAGATGCCGATTGGGCCGGAAGCATGGATGACAGGAAGAGCACAAGTGGTGGCGCATTCTTTATGGGTTCCAGACTAGTATCTTGGTTCAGCAAGAAACATAGTTCGATTGCCTTATCTACAGCTGAAGCAGAATATGTTGCTGCTGCATCTTGCTGCACTCAACTCCTTTGGATGATGCAGACCTTGCAGGATTTTCAAATCACTTGTACACCACCTATCTCCATCTTATGTGATAACACAAGTGCAATCAGCATCTCAAAGAACCCAGTCATGCATTCAAAAACCAAGCACATACCAATCAAGTATCATTTTCTTCGGGAACAAGTGCTTGAACAGAAGGTCAAGTTGGAGTATGTTCCTTCTAAGGAACAAGTTGCTGATATACTCACCAAACCATTGCCCAGGGAGACTTTTGAATACCTCAGGTAAAAGCTGGGGGTTGTTGATGCATCATCTTGTTGTTGAATCTCTTCTTATTGTTGGTTGTACGAGAATATGCATACATGTGCTAGGTTGCGGATTGGTTGAAGATCAAATAGCACTGGTTCAGGGGGAGCTTATAATGCATTGTTGGCATTATGGAGGATGTACAGAAGGCGATCATGGATGCTGATCTGAATATTATTGCAATATGTCTCTATCTCTTTCATGGTCATTTATGGTGTTTGGTGGATTATGTTTCTTCTTTACAGATCTGGTTCATATTCAGGGGGAGCATAACCCTTTGCCCTTGATGTCAAAGGGGGAGAATGAGCTGAAGATTTTGAGGTTGCCATCAAGTCCAAAGGAGGAGATTTTTGGCATTATGATACATATGTTGTACTTGATGGCAACCCACTCATCTCAGATAATAAATTATAGTGTAGAGAAAAGTTCACGCACTTATATGCAGAGAAAAGTTTATTTCATGTAGAGAAAAGTTCACGCACTTTTATGTAGAGAAAAGTTTATTTCATGTAGAGAAAAGTTCACGCACTTTTATGCAGAGAAAAGTTTATTTCATGTAGAGAAAAAGTTCACGCACTTTCATGCAAGGAAAAGCGCGTATATGTTGGAGAACTTACCTTTGGTCCATGGTAGTTAGTCCTTGGTATTTGAACCTATGAGGAAAAGTGCGTATATGTTGGAGAACTTACCTTTGGTCCATGGTAGCTAGTCCTTGGTATTTGAACCTATGGTTTTGGACCATGGTACCTCGTCAAAAGTGTGTATATGTTGGAGAACTTACCTTTGGTCCATGGTGGTTAGTCCTTGGTATTATTGAGCCCCATGTTTTTGGGCCCCTTGTATTGGTTATCTATGGTATTGATCCATGATTTTAGGAAGAAGCTTGCCTATATAAAGCAAAGGAGATCACTTGGCTAATTCATTCTTGCAAATCGAATATCTTAAGATCTGAAATATGGGGTTATTGTTTTAAAAGTTTGATCTATGAAAGGGAAGTTGAAAGCGAATCTGTGAAGGGTGATCTCTCGAGCGCTGCAGCTGTAGAAATGCAGAGGTGCCACAGAAGGCACAGTGCGGAGGCGCCACAGAAGGCGCAGTGCGGAGACGCCACAGAGGCGCCACAGAAGGCGCAGTGCGGAGGCACCACAGAAGGCGTAGTGCGGAGACGCCACAGAGGCGCCACAAAAGGCGCAGTGCGGAGGCGCCACAGAAGGCGCAGTGCAGAGGCGCCACAAAAGGCGTAGTGCGGAGACGCCACAGAGGCACCAAAGAAGGCGCAGTGCGGAGGTGCCACAGAAGGCACAGTGCAGAGGCGCCACAAAAGGCTCAGTGTGGAGATGCCACAGAGGCGCCACAGAAGGCGCAGTGCGGAGGCGCCACAGAAGGCGCAGTGTAGAGGCGCCACAGAAGGCACAGTGTGGAGGCGCCACAGAAGGCGCAGTGCGGAGGCGCCACAAAAGGCGCAGGTGCGGTGGTCGCGGTGCCACAGAAGGCGCAGGTGCAGAGGGTTTTGGGTGCATAACTGATGTTTGGTTACTGGTATTGAGTTCAGATAACAACATGATTAATGACTTATCTTTATGTACTAGATCTGGTTGATAACTCTCATAATATCATTGTATATGTATGGATCTGGTGATTGGGTGATTTAGAAGGTTGTTTGATTATGAGCTTCAATGTTGTTGTTGGATCCAGTTTGAAAATTTATGAAAAGTGGTCCTTGAAAGAAAAAAAGTAGGGGGTTGTAGCTCCCTTCCAGGAGAGACTGGAAAACGAGAGAGAGTTGTAGCTCTCTGCAGGTTGCAGCCTGCGTACTGGTAAAGGACTGCACCAGTACAAAATCATTGTAACAGGAGTTTCTAATTTGAAAGAAGATAGAGACATATTGCAGCAGGTGGTTTTCACCCACATTGGGTTTCCACCTTATATCTGGTGTTCTTTGGTGTGACTATCTGTTTTTCTTGTTCATGCTCATTATTTTATGGTACTGATATGCAAAAATAATTCAAAGTGTAAATAAGGAAGATTTGTTAAAAGAACTTGATAATACTGATTCACCCCCCCCCCTCTCAGTATTATTTTCAACAGATCCCACAGCAGCTCACTGTTGAGGTTGGGCTTCCTCGAGAGCCCAAATTGATGCGATGGGTTGCGGTTATGGCCCGTCATCCTGATGAGGGGATGGAGGTTGTCCGATTTACTCCGGAGTACTTTCACTGGTTAGAAAACCAGGTCTTTTCTATACAGGATTTTCCTTATGCCGGAGTTGATTTTCGTGGAGATTCGGACATGGTTCTTCCACCGGGAGAACAATGGGATGATACAGGTAACTTCATTTTTCACAAGTTTTTTAAACTATCTATTATTTTTGTTTGTTTTATATCGTCTCAAAACTGATAGTAATAATTTTCAAAATGCAGTTGTCTGCCCACGACGTCCAGCCAATCTCCGGCCTTACGAGAGGAGACTACCAGCTGCAGCGGCACCAGCCCCACAGGACGAGGCCACAGAGACTTTGGCTGAGTTGGAAAGTGACCTGGAGCGTCTTACAGCAGATATACCAGAGACTACCATAGATGATATTCCAATCAGGCTTCAACGCTATGTAGTCGGGGTCCCAGGACATTTTAGGAGGTTCTTGTGTAGGGTGGCCCGTGCAGTGGTGTCATATAGAGATCATCACCAGTGATTAGATGGTCGTTTTGTAGACACATGTGACATTTTGGTTTTTTGTACTTATCATTTTCGCCGATCATAAGGTGTTTTTCAACCTATGATAGAAGACGATGTATTTTTTGACACACTCCTATATATATATATATCATTATTACCGGCTTATCTTGTAAATCATGTTATGGAATGGTTTTAAATTTACATGTATGATTATTGCAAATGTCTATTTAACATTCGAGAAGCAATTGCATCTGCTAATGTATTTAAAGACCTTGGAATATGCTGATATTCAATGTAATCAAACTCACGTTCCAAGAGACGCACTCTCAAAAATAATCTTAATAACACTGGATTTCTAATGGCATACACTCTATTAAGCTGTAATACAACGAGTTCAGAATCTAACCTCACTATCAAACTTTGAATCCCAAATGAAATAGATTCAGACAATAACTCAATCACTGCACTGTATTCGGCAATGTTGTTTGTTGTTTGATCGAGGCTCACCCCATGCATAGATACTAACTCGTCAGAGGGCGAATAGATAACCCAAGCTGCGGAAGAGATATTCCGTGTACTACGACAAGCACCATCAGTGAAACCAATGTATGTTTGGAGAGGCATCGACATCTGCAACATCAAGAGTAAAACCAAGATAAGCAGAAATAACGACGAAAACACACTCTCTAAGCTAAGCACACTGTCTAAACTAACAAACACACCAGCTAGAAAGAAAAACTAACCTAAAAAATCTCCATACCCATTCTTTTAAGCATAATACCTCTTCAAGTAAAGACCATTTCTGGGTTTACCTAAAGAGTCCCCGTCAAAGTCTACCAACTCATAGGCCCCTTTTGCTAGCTTTCGCTTGACAGTATAGGGCCCATGCCACATAGGAACGAATTTTCCCGCACCTAATTTATCATTAGCTTGATCATATAATAACACTAGGTCTCCTTCCGAAAAATTTCGAGGGGTCACATTTCGATCATACTGAGCTTTCATACGTTTTGCGTGAGTCTCGATCGCCAATGCAGCATCACGTCGATTCTCATCTAATTGAGCTAAGTATAATAAACGCTTTTCCTCTTCGGAAGTAGCTGGAAGTAACTCGATGGCCATTTGCAGTGACAGGATTTCGCATTCAATGGGTAGCACAGCTTCCAAACCATAAACTAGTTGGAAAGGAGTGAACCCTATTGATGTTTTCATTGAGGTTCGGTACGCCCAAAGCGCTGAAAATAACATGTTGTGCCAATTCGACCGATGAATACCAATGATTCGTCGGATCATGATAACTAAAACTTTGTTGATGGACTCAACCAGACCATTCGCTTGTGGATAATAAGGAGTTGAGCTATCGTGACGCAAACCAAGCTGGCCTGTAAGTTCTGTCATCATAACGTTTCGAAAATGACGCCCATGGTCAGTGATTATCGCTTGTGGGACACCAAACCTAGCAATTATATGATTGAACACGAAAATTGCAGCTGTCTTGCCGTCTGCCTCAAATGTAGGCATCGCCTCGGCCCACTTAGTAAAATAATCTACCGCAAGGATGATATACGCATGCCCCCCGACTGAGTGAGGGTTACATGTAATAAAATCGATACCCCATTTGGCAAAAGGACCAACAGCAATTATAGGGTGGAGAGGAGCAGGTGGAGCGCGCATCTTTCGATCAAACACTTGACAGTTGTGGCATTTGCGGACCGCAGTAATACAATCTTTAAACAAGGACGGCCAGAAGTAGCCAGCACGCAATATCTTTTGGGCTGTGGCATACCCAGACATATGACCGCCACACGCTCCAGAGTGACAGTCATTTAGAACCCTTTCAGCCTCTTTGTGAGTTAAGCAACGTCAAAAAATAGAGTCCGCCCCATGGCGATAAAGAGTATCTCCAATAATTTTGTATTGTTGGGACTGGAATCGAATTTTCCGAAGTTCCGAATTTGAAACTTCGGGCCGAAAGGATTGGGTCTGGAGATAGACGATGATATCCCCATACCACAGATCTAAAGTGCTGATTAGAAACAAAGATTCGTCCGCAATGGGCTCCTCTGCCACAGTTTCTGTGTCAGCATGCGAGAAGTCACACATTAACTCTGCAAAAACTAAAGATTTCTTAGACTTAGATGTCTCAAACTCCAAGTCAAACTCCTGCAAGATAACAATCCATTTAGAGTACTTGCCCCCTAGCAATTTTTTGGTCAAAATGTAGATCATAGGGTTGCAATCCGAAATGACTGTAGTTTTACGTAGTAAAATGTAGTGACGAAAACGTTGGACAGCTTGAACGGCTGCCAATGCCAATTTCTCCACATCTGAGTATTTTAGCTCAGTTGGATTTAACGTTCGACTAAGGTAATATATCACATGTTCCGTTCTGAATTCATCTTCCTGAACTAAGACCATTCCTATGGTGGAATGGGAGGCGGCGAGATACAAAAAGTAATCCTGGTTGTAGTTGGGAGGATGCAACAATGGTGCATGGGTCAACGCGTGCTTGAGTGCATCAAAAGATTTCTGAGCTATCTCATCCCAAGAGAATTGAGCGTTCTGTTTCAACAACCATGTAAAACCCTTTGTAACCTCGGCGTAGTTAGGAATGAATCGTCGTAAAAAGTTTGCTTTCCCCTGCAAACTTTGGAGTTGGCAAAGACTCGAAGGAGGAGGCAAATTGATAATAGCTTCGACCTTCGAGGGATCAACGCGAATGCCAGCTTTCGAAACTACAAATCCCAGCAATCGACCAATTTCTATACAAAAGACACATTTGTGTGGGTTCAACTGAATACGATAATGCCTACACCTCATAAAAATTGCACGTAAGTGGACGAGGTGGTCAGCTCGATGTAATGAATGAGCAGGCAAATCATTGAGATACGGTTGCACAATGTGTTTGATGTCGTGAAACGCATAAGACATCGCCCTTTGAAAAGTTGCTCCGGCATTCTTGAGCCCAAAAGGTAATTTGCAATAAGCAAATGTCCCCCATGGACAAATGAAACTCGTTTTTGGTTGATCGGCAGGTAGAATGTTGATTTGATTGTATCCGGAAAAACCGTCCATAAAGGAAAATATTTCGCTGCCGGCACAATCATCAATGATTTGATTGATATAGGGAGTTGGGTAGTTGTCCTTTGGACAAGCTCGATTAATGTCCCTATAATCGATGCATATTCTTATTGTTCCCTGTTTTTTGTTAACCGGAACAATATTCGATACCCAATCCGTTAACGGGATCGGATAAATGAAACCTGCTTTCAACAGTTTTTCAACTTCTGCTTTAATTGCAGCAGCTTTTCTTGGGTGAATCTGACGCAAACGTTGCCGGATGGGTTTAGCGTCCGGGTAAGTCTTGATCTCATGAACAACAATCACGGGATCAATTCCTGGCATTTCCTCATAGGACTAGGCAAACACGTCGCGGAATTCTTGAAATAGGGCCTTGTATGTCTGAATTTCGTCATCTGTACACGAGGCACCTATATGAATGTTCTCAACAATTCCAGGCTTAACCGAAATGTCAATGGGAATAGTTCGAGAGATGTTTCCCAAATTTAACTCTGAATCGGGATGTTTCATTGGATTCTGAGGTTCCTTGACATATTCAGTCGTAAAGATTGATGAGAAATCATTTTCAAAACGATCATCCTCAGGTAAAAACGAAGATCTGTGATGGAGATCTTCCCATGGTAAATCATCTACACATAGGATTTCACGAATTTGCTCATCAGAGTGAACAAGTTCAGAAAACGTAGTTAAATCCGAGGTTGATGTGAAAAGTGATTCCTCACGTACCACATTCATTAGGTCGATTTTGGTTGAACACGGGTCGGTAAAAGACTGCATGGCTTCATAGGCAATTTCATATGGACTCAAAGGCATAAAATTACCAAATGAGTCTATTTCAGATTTAGAAGGAACGATCCAAGGATCGTCATAAAAAATAGTATCTGATGTAATCATATGAATGGTTGCAAATGAAGATGATGCGTTGATTGGAGGAAAAGGAAAAGTTCCCAGTAAACCGGCATCTTTAACTAATCCTACTCCAACATCCTTATATGGGATAGTCGTTTTACCGACATGCTGAATATTCTCTGAAGAGGCTGGGTCGGATGAAAAGTAAGCCAGCTGGTCTATTGTTACGATCTTTCCATTATGTGGGAACTTTATTACTCGGAAGACCGACGAAACGACCGCTGTCATAGCGTAAGACCAACTTCGACCCAAGAGAAGGTTGTAGTCTAGAGGGGCATCAACCACCTCCACATCTAGACTAACGGTTTTTCCTTCAACCCCTATAGGAAAATCCTGTAGAATGCCAAAAGGATGAAACCCACGGCCATCAAAGGCCTTAAGAATTGTCGGGGATTGATTTAGTGAAGGAGAACCAAGCGATCTCCAACACTGTATCGACATAATACACGTTGAAGCTCCCTCATCAATTACAGTTCGATAAATAGGCCTGTTTTTGACTATCACTGGAATCTGGAAAGCCATTTGATGAGGCAAACGCGATGTACTATTTTCTAGATCAAAGATTATTAGGTTCGGGTCCTGAACATCAACAGCTCCTATAGCCGACAAAAGTAATTTACGTTGTGCTGGGCATGATTGCAGCACTTCCAAAGCCGACATTGCTGAGGGTGAAACAGCTAAGTCCTCAACAATGTTATAATTTTGGGCCGCTCTCGCATGTGGATTGAAAGCAGACTTTCGAAGTATACCCTTGGCGGGCAGTTTGATTACTAAGTCTGGATTAGGCTTCTCGATCTGTAGTGGATCGGAACCGGGAGCTGAGGTTGATGGATTAGAATGAGAAGATTCTGCTTCTTTGCCATCAACAGGACTTTTACTACCATAATCTTGCGATCGAGTCGCAATCCTTACATGGGACATCATCAATATGGGTTCTTCATTGGCACTCAAGGAAGAACCTATCATCTTGCTATCTTGATTTGGAAATGGATCCTTCAAAACAACAGGAGTTTGGGAACCTTTGACGATCTTCGCAACCTCTGCTCGATGAGGGCAGTCTCTTGTAAAATGTTCTTCTTCACAAATGAGACATGGATAACGAGGTTTGCGTTTTTCATCATTGGATTCCGATTTTTTAGTTTTCTCCTTTGGAGTTTTGTCTGCTTTATTCTTCTTCTTTCCTTTCTTCTTTCCACCGGATTTTGATTTAGTCGTAGATGATTCCACAACGTGAACATCGGCGGAAACCTCTGCAGAAGAATCTCCTGTCGGGGAATCGGGCAAGATTATGATAGGAGAAGAATTCTTGGAAGACTTCTTCTTACTTTTAGTGTTAACCGTACCAATCATACCATCAGCGGCATGAGATCCCGAAGGAGCTGCAGCGATTTGATTTGACTTGGGAAGATCGGGGATCTTTTCGTGTAACGTACCTGACTGAGTATAGACCAAGTCAAGGTACTGTGCCTGAGCAATCACTTGCTCCTCAGTAACAACTCCGGCTTTAGCAACATCTTCAGTGATCCTTGGCAACAAAGATTTTACAAACCACTCAGCCAAGATTTGATCCGGAATAAATACCTTCACTAAACGTCGTCGATGTCTCCACTCATGAATATGATCTGAAATGTACGTGGATGTTGATTGTTTTAGCAAAGTTAATAATTCCGTGCCATTATCATATCTGACTGGCAACTGAAAATGAGTTAAAAATGAGGTAGCTAACTGGCTAAAATTATAAAAATAGGCCCGTGGTAACTCAATATACCACTTGGCCGCAAGACCAATGAGAGTGCGCTGGAAAAGACGTAAGCGGATCGAATCATCCGAGATGGAATTAGAGGCACACCAGAGGTGGTAAGTCATCACATGGTTCGACGGGTCCTCCCCAGATTTACCTTCGAACTTGGGAATGTCACTGGGCAACTTATTCGGCATTAGCGGCCAAAACGGAAGATAATTAATTGGATCGTTCGTTAGGCGCAACAAGTCTGGTAAGTCCAAAGTTGCGATAAATGGTAGCTGCCGATTAGGATCCCTAAAACTTTGGGTCATGAGACCAGCCCCAGGAGGAGGATATCCAGGATAACTAGGAATAGGAATCGCATTCGGGATATTGTATCCTCCTGGAAAACCAGGATTAACCGGACCGTACTGGGGTTGTTGTGGTTGTTGATAAGTGTACCTAGGATACGATTGATACTGATAAACTGGCTGCTGGATAGCAAGACCGAATTGGTACTGTCCCTGGTACGGTTGATAAGTGAATTGTGGTTGACTTGTGACAACCGTACTTAAACCAGGTTGTCCTACAGGCATCTGAACCATAGTTTGAATCGTGGATCTAGACGGTGGTAAAGATGTCTGAGGAGTAGATACAGGAACAGTAGAAACCGGAGCTGTCAATACTCCAGAAGTAGGTGGGGTAGATTGAACAGATGTTGCGGCAGTTGCAGCAGTCGTTTGAGATGGAGTACTAGGCGCAATAGGCCTAGACTGAGAAACTACCGAAGGTACAGAAGTTTGAATATTAGACTGGACTGGTTGCTGGGGTGAACCAGAAACTAAGGGTTGTCCAGTTTGAGATGACAACTGTACATTTGGCTGCAACACCTGTTGAATTTGCGATGGATCCCACACTATGTTCATTCCGGGGTACTGACCCATAACAGGTTGAGAATATTGAGATCTGAAACCGGGTTGAGGGTAGGATTGATAATTGAAAGGTACATTTCCCGTTCCTTGAACATAAGATTGACCTTGGGGTGGTTGGAAACCTTGGTTCGAGTACTGACCTTGGGTAGATACCCTTGAGGCATGTACTGATACTGGGGTTGACCTTGAGGTATAAATTGATACTGGGGTTGACCTTGGGGTACATATTGAGTTTGGGGTTGACCTTGAGGAACGTAATGCACCGTAGGCACGTACTGTCCTTGAGGTTGCCCCCCAGATGCAAATTGTGTACCTTGAGGTTGCCCCCCAGGCGTTATTTGAGGCTGCCCCCCAGGCGGTAACTGGCCACCTTGAGGTTGAGAATTGGGAATAGAACCTGACATCATAAGAATGTCTTCTACGCTCAACGGCTTTGCACCATTACTTCCAGTGAATAACCCTTGTTCAATGGGTTGAGGAGATGCTCCCGAAAAAGTACCAGAAAGTGACTGATACCCAGAGGGAACGGAAGGACCGCTGTACAAAAAAGATTCAGGCGATTGAGTAAACATGGACGACTGACCTGACATATTTACGGGAGTATAAAAACCTCTAGGTGTCGGGTGAAAAGGAGCTCGAGGTGGTGAAAAACTTAACCCTGGGTTTTCTAAGAAATTTGTTAAAGAAAGATACCAAGTAGTACTTCTAGGTGGACTGTAAAAAATTGATTCACGCTCCCTTAGATCAATAAAAGGTTGATTTTCAGGGATAGGGATGCCTATTTCTTCTTCCGGAGCAAGTTCTTCACTAGCTATCAAACCAGAAGGAAGATTTTGTTGGCATTATGTTTCTGGTATGGCTACATGTTACAGGTGTTGTACTTGATGGCAACTCCCGTGGCAAGGCTCTCAATTTGTTGAAAATTAAGAAGTACGCAGGAAATCAGTTCAGAAAGTGCGTACGCGTAGGTACACCATGTAGGAACCGCGTCCAGATACGCAGGACAGTCGTTCAGGAGGTGCATCCCCCCAGTGCACACATTTCAAGGCAGAGAAAAGCACACATGGGGTTTCTTATGTTTTACTCTTGGTATTTAGCCGATGGTATTGGGTTATTATGGTGTCGGCTCGTGGTATTGTTCCATGATTTTAGGAGGAGCTTGCCTATATAAAGCAAAGGAGATCACTTGGTTAAGTATCTTTTGCATTTGGATATCTTTAGATCTGAAATATTGGGTTATGGTCTTAAAAGCTTGATCTATATGAAAGGGAAGTTGAAGGCGAATCTGTGAAGGGTGATCTCTCGAGCGCACGATCAGATCTGAGCAACTGTGCCACTCTGGTGGACTGCCTATTCAGCCCTAATCAGAAGGACGCATGTGTTTAACAGAAGAGCTGCGTGGGTACGCAGTGCAGAAACAGAAGATCTGTGTCGGCACGCAGAGCAGAAGAAGGATATCTGCGTCGGTACGCAGAGTAGAAGAAGGAGAGATGCGTGGGTACGCAGATCGACTAAGGTTCAGGTGCATCCGAATAGTAAAAGTACGTGGCGCGATTGTATCTTTTGGTGCGTCCCTGCAGTAACAGTACGCGGCGCGATAATGTCTATGGGTGTGTCCCTGCAGTAATAGTACGCAGCCCGGTTCAAGGAACAGTGCGTGGGCACGCAGTTCGGCAGAAGGATCCCTGCGGGTATACGCAGGAAAGCAGAAGGTGAACTGCGTAGTGACGCAAGCCACAGAAGGGAAAACTGCGTATCTGTCTTAAAATGTTCTGTTGATTGAATTTTTCAGTTGATAAGGTGTTCTGGGTTAGTTCTGTTATTGCTGATCTGATGACTGTAGTGGACTGTAACTTTTATGTACTTTTGATGCTTTATGAAAAGAAGTAGGGGGTTGTAGCTCCCTTCCAGGTGAGACTGGAAAACGAGAGAGAGAGAGAGTTGTAGCTCTCTGCAGGTTGCAGCCTGCGTACTGGTAAAGGACTGCACCAGTACAAAACCATTGTAAAAGAAGTTTCTAATTTGAAAGAAGATAGAGACATATTGCAGCAGGTGGTTTTCACCCACATTGGGTTTCCACCTTACATCTTGTGTTCTTTGGTGTGACTATCTGTTTTTTTCTTTGCTCATGCTCATTATTTTATGGTACTGACATGCAAAAATAATTCAAAGAACAAATAAGGAAGATTGATTAAAAGAATTAGATAATACTGATTCACCCCCCCTCTCAGTATTATTTTCAACAATTGGTATCAGAGCAGGTCCTTCAGAGAAGCTTGATCGCTTGAAGGTAGATCATTCATCATGAGCAACTACGAGAGAGAAGCATCAATCAGGCCACCAGTTTTTGATGGGACAAACTTCAATTATTGGAAGGTAATAGTTATTGCCTATCTTCAATCTCTTGGTACAGAAGTTTGGGATATCGTAGAGATAGGCTATGCTTTTCCTTCAGCTACTCCTACAGATGCAGCCGAGAAAAAGAAGTATGAAACAAATGTGAAAGCAGTCAGTACTCTATTAGGATGTATATCTCAATCAGAATTCATGAAGGTAATGCACTATAAATCCGCAAAAGAGATATGGGACAAAATTGTTACGAGTTGTGAAGGAGACGAACAGGTAAAGCGTGCTAAACTTCAAACTCTCAGAATTCAGTATGAGACTCTCAAAATGTATAATGATGAAAGTGTGGCTAACTATTTTCTTCGGGTAGATGAGGTTGTTAATTGTATGAAAAATTTGGGTGAAGAAATAAAAGAGGTTATTGTGGTTGAAAAGGTCCTAAGATCATTGTCCCCCAAGTTTGAATCTAAAGTATCTGCAATAGAAGAAAAGGAAAATCTACGAATTCTTACTATGTCTCAGCTACATGGAATTCTAACTGCTTATGAAATGAGAAAGGGAGGTCCATCAGACAGAAGAGAAGCTGCTTTCAAGGCATCAGGCAAAGGAGATTATTATGAAGCAAGCCACGTCCCAGAAGAAGAGGAAGAAGAATCAAATTTTGTCAGAAATCTTCAAAGGGGTTCTGGAAGGTTCAGAGGTAAGTTACCTTTTAAATGCTTTGCTTGTGGAAGAGTAGGTCATTATGCTGCAAAATGTCCTTATAAGGATAAAGGAAAGGAACCTGCTAGATGGAACAAGAAACAGAACGCAAATAAGAAAAGCTACTACACTCATGAAGATAGTGATGGTCTATCAAACAGTGATGAAGATGAACAAGGTAATGAATATAAGTTGTTAATGGCATTTGAAGATGATGATTATATGGATGTTGTAGATGTGGATAACCTTTATGATGAAATTACTAGACTCAAGAGATATATAGAATAAAAGAACATGATCATTGATACTCTACAATTTCAAATTGATGAAAAGGAAAAACATCTTGAAAAGTTAGAAGGTGAAATTGTTGGTCTTAGAAAAGAGATTGAGAAAACAAAAGCTATTAATCTCAAGTTTGTCAAAGGATCTGAAACTTTGGATGAGATTATCAATGTGCAGCGGTCTCCTCTAAACAAGACAGGTCTGGGCTATAATGGAGAAACTTCTCAAGCATCCACCTCAAAAAGTTATCTTGATGCAGCAAGAAGAAATGAGCAAAAGAACAATGAAGATCAACAGGTAAAGCAGGAACGAATTATAAACAGAAACTATCAAGGGCAATCCATCTTAAGGGTGAACAAAAGCTACAACCAGCCACAGGTAAAATCTTCTCAATTTGGTTCAAGAACAGATGAAAATAGAAATTACAATCAGTTGGCTGGTAGATTCAATAACCGCAGAAGTTTCTTCAATGGACAATGCTTTTCTTTCCATAACTTTGGTCACAAAGCAGCTCAATGTGTTGCATATAAAACGATCATGACTAGGGAAGCTCAAAAACAAAGAAGTATGACAGGGATTACAAAAAGGACCTATAACAACTTTTCGGTTCTTGAAAATGAAGTTGAATGTTCTATTTGCAATAACTTTGGTCATGAAGACTCTGAATGCAGGAGCAGGTTTCAGCAGAAAAAGGAACAAGCCTCAAACACCAAAACATGGAGAATAAAGGAACCTCAAACAGAAAGATGTGGGATAGCATTTTATGCAGAGGGACAGGAAAATCTATGGTACATTGACAGTGGATGTTCGAAGCATATGACAGGTGATAAAGAAAAACTCGAGTCTTATTCTGCTCTAGAAAAGGGAAAGAAAGTCTCTTTTGGAAATGATACTCCTGCAACTATAAAAGGAAAGGGCATTGCTCAGTTAAAAGAAAAGGTCAAGGCTGGAAATGTTTTGTATGTTGATGGATTGAAGCATAATCTTCTAAGTGTCAGCCAGATGTGTGATCAAAGAACCGAGGTTATATTCAGATCAAATGGATGTCTTGTTCGTGATCTTGATACAGGTAAAACAGTGATCAAAGGCAAAAGAACTCCAAATAATCTGTACATATTTGAAGAAGGACAACAACAATGCTATCTGAGCAAGGATGATGAGCACTGGTTATGGCATCGGAGGTTGGGGCATCTAAGCTTTTCACAAATAAGGAAAGCATGCAAATATCAGGCAGTTCGTGATCTTCCAGATATCAAAATTCCTGACAACACCATATGCAAATCATGTCAGTTTGGAAAACAAACCAGAACTAACTTTCCAGAGAAGGAAGGATCAGCTAGCATGCCTCTTGAGCTAGTTCATACAGATACATGCGGTCCATTCAAGAAAAGAACACCTAGAGGAGAAGAATACTTGATATTATTCATTGACGATTTCTCCAGGTTTGTCTGGCTAGGACTTATGAAGCACAAAGATGAAGCATTCGAAAAATTCAAATCCTTCAAAGCCTTGGTTGAAAATGAATCAGGTCACAAAATTAAGTGCCTCAGATCCGACAGAGGTGGGGAGTTTACCTCAAATGAATTTTTCGATTTCTATGAAGAACATGGGATAAGAAGAGAATTCTCTACAGCTAGAACTCCTCAGCAAAATGGAGTTGTGGAAAGAATGAACAGAACAGTCCAACAAATGGCTTGTGCTATGCTTGATGAATCAGGAACTCCCGCAACTTTCTGGGGTGAAGCTGCACATGCTGCGGTTGTTATTCTCAACAAAACAAATGTTTGGGTGAACAGCACTCAAACTCCTCATGAGCTCTGGAGTGGTAAGACTCCTTTGGTAAAGCACTTCAAAATCTTTGGGAGCAAATGCTATATCAAGAATACTGATGAGCAGCTTGGCAAACTTGAACCTAGAGCAGATGAAGGCATTCTTCTTAGTTACTCTCCACATAGCAAAGCATACAAATGCTACAATAAAAGACTTGGCAGAATTGTTGACAGCATTGATGTAGTGGTTGATGAGAAGGGATACATTCCTAGGCAAGTACATCATGAAGACATCGAAGAAGATGAAGGCTACCCTCAAAGACAGAATGATGAAGAAGAAGAACCTCAAGAAGAACCTCAAGAAGAACCAGAGGAGCAGACAACAATAGAAGAAAAGACTCCATCCAGATATGTTCAGAAGAATCATCCAGAATCTCAGATTATGGGGCAGAAAGAAGCAGGTGTACAAACAAGAAGAACAGTTGCAGAAGCTTCAAGCTATTTGGCATTACTCTCCTCTACTGAACCACAAAGTGTGAAAGAGGCATGCAAAGATGAATGTTGGGTGAAAGCAATGGATGAAGAACTTGAGCAAATCGAAAAGAACAACACTTGGGAGCTGGTTCCTAGACCAAAGGATAAGAATGTTATCGGAACAAAATGGGTCTTCAAAAACAAATTTAATGAAAATGGAGAAGTAATTAGAAACAAAGCCAGACTTGTTTGTAAAGGGTATGCGCAGCAAGAAGGAATAGACTTTGAAGAAACCTTTGCTCCTGTTGCAAGACTTGAGGCCATCCGAATGTTTCTTGCTCTCTCAAGTTTTCAAAACTTCAAAGTATTTCAAATGGACGTGAAATCAGCCTTTCTGAATGGAGACCTGGAAGAAGAAGTATACATTGAACAGCCAGATGGGTTCATTCTTGGAAATGATCCAAATCTTGTATGCAGATTGAAAAAGGCTCTCTATGGTCTCAAACAAGCTCCAAGGGCTTGGTACTGCCGTTTGGACAAATATCTTCATCAACAAGGTTTCTCAAAAGGATCAGAAGATAGCAATCTTTATATAAAAGTTGAAAATGACAAATTGCTAATACTTGTTGTGTATGTAGATGACATTATTTTTGGGAGTAATGAAGAAGCTATGAGTCAAAGCTTTGCCTCAGTCATGCAGAAAGAATTTGAAATGTCTTTGCTAGGAGAACTGACATATTTCCTTGGTTTGCAAATCCAACAAAAAGAAGGAGGAATCTTTTTATCTCAAACCAAGTATCTCAAACAGATTTTGAAGAAATATGGTATGGAAGATGCAAAACCAGTATGTAAACCCATGGTCACAGGATGTAGCCTCAGTGCAAATGATGAATCTGCAGCAGTACATCAACCAACCTACAGATCTATGATTGGAAGTTTACTTTATTTGACAGGTACCCGACCGGACATCATGCATGCAGTTGGAATAGTTGGAAGATTTCAGGCAAATCCGAAGGAGACTCATCTTCAGGCAGTGAAGAGAATTTTCAAATATCTTCAAGGGACTCAAAATTATGGCTTATGGTATCCTAGAGATACAAATCTTACACTTCATGCTTATACAGATGCAGATTGGGCCGGAAGCGTGGATGACAGGAAAAGCACAAGTGGTGGTGCGTTCTTTATGGGTTCCAGACTGGTATCTTGGTTCAGCAAGAAACAGAGTTCGATTGCCTTGTCTACAGCTGAAGCGGAATATGTTGCTGCTGCATCTTGTTGCACTCAACTCCTTTGGATGATGCAGACTTTGCAGGATTTTCAAATCACTTGTACACCACCTATCCCCATGTTATGTGATAACACAAGTGCAATCAGCATCTCAAAAAAACCAGTTATGCATTCAAAAACCAAGCACATACCAATCAAGTACCATTTTCTCCGGGAACAAGTACTTGAACAGAAGGTCAAGTTGGAGTATGTTCCTTCTAAGGAACAAGTTGCTGATATTCTCACCAAAACATTGCCCAGGGACACTTTTGAATGCCTCAGGCAAAAGCTGGGGGTTGTTGATGCATCATCTTATTGTTGAACCTTTTCTGATTGATGGTACAGGTTCAGGGGGAGCATATAATGCATTGTTGGCATTATGGAGGATGGTCAGAAGGAGATCTTGGAAATAGCTGCAATATGTCTCTATCTCTTTCGTGGTGGATTATGGTTCTTTGTTGCAGATCTGGTTCATATTCAGGGGGAGCATGATCTTAGGGGGAGCATACCCCTTTGCCCTTGATGTCAAAGGGGGAGAATGAAGCTGAAGTTTGTGAGGTTGCCATCAAGTCCAAAGGGGGAGATTGTTGGCATTATGTTTCTGGTATGGCTACATGTTACAGATGTTGTACTTGATGGCAACTCCCGTGGCAAGGCTCTCAATTTGTTGAAAATTACGAAGTACGCAGGAAATCAGTTCAGAAAGTGTGTACCCGCAGGTACACCATGCAGGAACCGCGTCCAGATACACAGGATAGCCGTTCAGGAGGTGCGTCCCCCCAGTGCACACATTTCAAGGCAGAGAAAAGCACACGTGGGGTTTCTTATGTTTTACTCTTGGTATTTAGCCGACGGTATTGGGTTATTATGGTGTCGGCTCGTGGTATTGTTCCATGATTTTAGGAGGAGCTTGCCTATATAAAGCAAAGGAGATCACTTGGCTAAGTATCTTTTGCATTTGGATATCTTTAGATCTAAAATATTGGGTTATGGTCTTAAAAGCTTGATCTATATGAAAGGGAAGTTGAAGGCGAATCTGTGAAGGGTGATCTCTCGAGCGCATGATCAGATCTGAGCAACTGTGCCACTCTGGTGGACTGCCTATTCAGCCCTAATTAGAAGGACGCAGGTGTTTAACAGAAGAGCTACGTGGGTACGCAGTGCAGAAACAGGAGATCTGCGTCGGCACGCAGAGCAGAAGAAGGATATCTACGTCGGTACGCAGAGTAGAAGAAGGAGAGCTGCGTGGGTACACAGATCGACTAAGGTTCAGGTGCGTCCGAATAGTAAAAGTACGCGGCGCGATTGTATCTTTTGGTGCGTCCCTGCAGTAACAGTACGTGGCACGATAATGTCTATGGGTGCGTCCCTGCAATAATAGTACGCAGCCCGGTTCAAGGAACAGTGCGTGGGCACGCAGTTCGGCAGAAGGATCCCTGCGGGTATACGCAGGAAAGCAAAAGGTGAACTGCGTAGCGACGCAGGCCACAGAAGGGAAAACTGCGTATCTGTCTTAAAATGTTTTGTTGATTGAATTTTTTGGTTGATAAGGTGTTCTGGGTTAGTTCTGTTATTGCTGATCTGATGACTGTAGTGGACTGTAACTTTTATGTACTTTTGATGCTTTATGAAAAGAAGTAGGGGGTTGTAGCTCCCTTCCAGGAGAGACTGGAAAACGAGAGAGAGAGAGTTGTAGCTCTCTACAGGTTGTAGCCTGCGTACTGGTAAAGGACTGCACCAGTACAAAACCATTGTAAAAGAAGTTTCTAATTTGAAAGAAGATAGAGACATATTGCAGCAGGTGGTTTTCACCCACATTGGGTTTCCACCTTACATCTTGTGTTCTTTGGTGTGACTATCTGTTTTTTTCTTTGCTCATGCTCATTATTTTATGGTACTGACATGCAAAAATAATTCAAAGAACAAATAAGGAAGATTGATTAAAAGAATTAGATAATACTGATTCACCCCCCCTCTCAGTATTATTTTCAACAGATTTTCGATGATTACTCTTTCTACCCTGGGTGAATCGGGAGCACTAGAAGTTGGAGAGACAAACCCTGATGTTGGAGTAACAGGTTCAGATATCTTAGGTTCTTCGCCTATATCACTAGTAGATGAAAAGCTACCAGCAAGTTCGGAAACCGAAATAGCTTCAGGATTATAACCTGTTTCTAGAGTTTGGTAATCAGGATGAACAACCAACGAAGACTCTCCTTCTTCAGGTGACCCAATTTTACTGCCACTAGGAGTTACGAGGACTTTCAAACCTTCGTAATGGCTCGGGACGTCTTCAGGAGGTTGGCCCCGAAGTCTACGGGACTTCCTCAACAAATCAGCCACGGTTACAACCTCAGGAGATTGGCCCCGAAGTCTACGGGACTGTCTTGGTAATTCAGCCACAGCTAAAAACTTTTAACTACTGCACACGCAAACAAAGTAAAATCTCAAAGCAAACCGCCTAAAGTCTCTAGAGAACCAAACAAATTTGAATCACACGCCTAAAGAATCTAGAGATCAAACACACGCAAACAGTAACTTTCCGGACCGAAAACACTAGTTGGTGATGAAATCCAACATCGCAGAATTCAGTATAGAAATGGCGGTTGGAACAGTTACCCTGGCAACCTACTTAATGAATAGACTAGACCAAGTTCCTCCACTTAACCATCTCGAGTGAAGTGAACCCCCCAGAAAATCCAAGTGAGTCTAGCCGATGTCTGCTCCAAGTACAGTGGGATCTTCCCTCCACCGTCACCTTAGGAAGAATCCTAAAGATAATGGTCACTAAGGCTACCAACTGAGACAACTACACCTGGGGGAACAGTCTACGATCCGATATGCACGCAAGGGTAGAGTAGCAAGCTCAATCCCCTTGAAGGCTCCTTGACATCATCCAAGGTTTACCAACAAGTGACCCCAGGCTCCTCGACAATGGTTAATCCGAGGTTTACCGTTTTTAATACGTGAATATCTGGCATCATTCCCAATGAGGAAGGATTGATTCCCACACTGGTTCGGACACGATCTCGTGCTTCTCCTTTAAGAGGAGCTTTCCCAGAGCATAAATGCAACAATTGGATTTCTTCCTACCACAAGATACAGCTACTTGTTTGTTTTTACTGTCTTGGAGAGTTAATTACTCTCCTACTCCAAGACACTAGCCTAAGCTAAGTTGGTGTATCAGAGCCCTAGAAATAAAATGTTACTAAGTGAATTTTACTTTAAGAGTTAATTTTTTATGGCTTTTCTTTAGGACAAAAGGTAGCGGAGATGAAACTTATGATGTGTAGACTCGACTCAAATCCACTAAAAAGATGTGCCTAGGATGATTTAAACAATCTTTCCTTTTCAATGAATTCCCTAGCTAAGAGAGTTGGAGAATGCAAAATTTATAAAGACAACTTTCTTAGCAATGAAAATCAAAGAAAAAATATCTTTATCTTTTGCAAAGCACACAACACAAGACCACTAATTATTTCACGAAAACTTCCTTTCTCTTTTCAAATACTTCAAACGCTACTAAAACAAACTTTCTTCAAAAGAGATTTTGTATTTTTCCTATTTTAACAAAGCATGTAAAACTACTTAACAAAAATCAATTTTAAGATCTATGAAAATCTAAGAGAAATTTATCTAAAAGCAAATCCAATGAGGTAAAAGCCTACAAAATATAATTCCAGGTTGTTTTACTCAGTTACAATTCAACCAAGGACTAATTCATGCAGAATCATAAATCAGTCAAAAACAAAAATAAAAAGCTCTTGTTCTTTTTCTTAAGAATGAAATTCACAGCTTAACAAACAAGCCTTCTCGAAATTCCGCAAAGAGACAACACAATGATAGGTTTCTCAAACAAAGGTTGATTTTACGAATGGTCTAACTCCTAAGAAGACTGAAAAGACCAGGGATATCCAAGGTTTTTACAACTTCTAAAGCCAGAGTCACTACAAGACCAATACAAAAATCAAACCTAGGGCTAGAATTTCTATGAACTTCACTAAAACCCTTGATGCTAATGAAACAAGCCTAGATGAAAACTTCTGACAGGTAACCAGTGGATCTAGGCAGCAATAAATAAGCTATAAACAAGATCTAATAGGTAAAAAAGGAAAAAATTGAAATTTTCTAAACTTTTGACAGGGTACGCAGGCAGCCCGTTTGCACAGGTGCGGCCCCGCTCTGTGTGCAAAGCAAAAGTGCATACAGGTACGCACTGTGCTTAACTCAGAGGGTGCGTACTTCTCTCAAAAATAAGAAAAATAAAAAACTAACTCAATCCTAAGCTATTATACCCAAATTTACAGTCAATCAGTCAAAAACTAGAAAGAAATCAACGTTTCTCAAATCAAAGTATCAATCAAAAGAGAAATCAATCAAATCCATGGATTCCCCAGTGGAGTCGCCATTTTGTCATGCGGAAAGAGTCAATTCTGCAGACAAAACCGACCTCCCTAGAAACTAAGGCGTTTCTAGTGACAAACAAAACAATCAAGTACTATCTTTCCCTAAATATGCATTTAAAATAAAAGAAACCAAGTGTTTAAGGCTTACCTTTAGTCCAACGCTGTTTGTAGCGGCCAAGTCTCTTCGATCCAGATGAGCTCCTCTCCTTGAAGCCTGCATACACAAACACGCAAACGATTACATAGCACCTGAATAACTCATATAATAAAACATATTCATCATAAAGACCAAGGAGTTTATGAAACAAATTATATATAACAACTTGTTGAGAAAAATGAACTTAATTGTATTAATTGGAAACAAAAAAAACCTTACAACCAATGCCTTGGTGTTGTGCAGGTCCCTCCCAGGGTCCAGCAAGAGTTCTCCTCTACTTTGATCAGCTCACCCACTTCCAAATGAAGCTAAGAAAGGAATGTGATCTCTCCTCTCAAGCTCTATAAGGGAGTCCTAATTTCAGCAGCATCTACCCTTAGGAATGTTTAGCTTTCAACCTCCCTTGCCTCTGGCCCAATGCCTGTATTTATAATACTTTGGAGGAAGTTAAACAGGTCCACCATCAATGGGATAAGCCCCTCTTTCAAAGGGATAGCTCCCCTCTTCATGGGATAAGTTCCTCTTTCATTGGGATGCATGAACCATCTGGAGGCGCTCAATCCACGTCAAACCATCTTCTAGAATGCTCTAGAATCGACCGCAAGTAAGTTTTTTGAAGTAAAACTTGCGCCTTTTGACTTTTACAGGGGTACGCACCCACCCCTTTACAGACAGAGCGTACAAGTACGCAGGTATTATGTACTTGAGGTGCGTGCCCGCAGGTAAGAGTAAGAGAAAGTGCGGAACCAGAGTTATATTGATTTTTTAAAGGCTTTCTCTCTTTTTTGGAGTTTGACATGAGGAGCAGAGGTATAAGACTTGCCAAGGAGGACAGTATGGTTATTGATGGAGCCATACTGACTGCAAATAGTCATGGTGACAAATTTTAGTGTAACAATGTGTTTATCCGTAGATGCAAATTCCATATAACAAATTGATGACTTCGCTAGGGATCGAATGTCATTCTTGGTATTTTACCCTCATCATATTACACCCTAGTAGACTTTGATTGATTTCATTGATCTTATTTTATTCATTTTGAAGTGTTTTTGGTTAAAAAGTGTGCTTGAATGTCTCTTGATTTGACTCTCTGGCACCAGCACAGTCTTGGTCAAGGGATAGTGCATTGCAGTGCACCCTTGGCTTAGAGACATTGCTTTATAGAGCACAGTCTCTCACTCTAGCCTATGTTGATCCCTCTTAGGCTAAAATACCCACCTTTGGCTTGATTTTTCCAAAGGTTCTTCTGATGTTGTTTGCTGAAAGATCAATGTTTTCTATGGTTCTGAAATCAATTTGTGTCTCTTCTCCTAGCCCTATTTTGACCTTGATTGTTTACTGTTTCTTAAAAGATTTCCTTATCATTAACAATTGATTGTGAAAGTTAGCTTATAGTCGATTAGTCTTTTCTGAAAAGGAAGTGTCGTAAAGTATTCATTTCTTTGAAAAAGGAACTGTCGTAAAGTCTTCATTTCTTGTGAAAAGTATTGATTGATTATTTGTGCATCTAGTTCCAATTTGTTCATCTAAACACTAAATGGACTGAAAATAAAAAATGTCACTGTGCATATTGTGGTTTGTGAATGCTTGATAGGAATATCTAGGGAAATTGCATTAGGTGTGCTCTTTTCTCTTTGTCAAAGATCTGCTTGCTCTATCCCTTACTAGCTACATTTTTCTTTTTTAATTGAATGAAAGAATGTTTCTCATGTTAGTTGCATTATAGGAATTGCAAACATACATCACATGGTGAACCTTGAAAGGAAAATTCTTAAGAAGATCAAATTAAAAGTTATCTCAATTGGCCAATTGGAGCATTGTAACTTAACACATAACATTTAGAGGTTCTAGGCTAGAAACGTGTTCCGACATCATAAAACATAGTAGATGTCTTTAATAGTCTGCGATAAATTCTGAGTGTGATAACTCATTCCACGTACGTAAGTATATTGTAGCTTGTTCATGTACCTTCAGGTATATAGGGCGGTGTTATAGTATGAAAAGTATAAAGGAATGCTCTCACTATGCGGTTTTGCATTAGACAACACTAACACAGATTGGGCCTCCACGTACTTTCAGGTATATATGGGAGGACTACATTAGGTTTCTATCCATCCATAGGTAACCAAGTCAGCCGCCTTGTACACTGTGATACACCAAACACAACATTCAGGGAGATTGCCTGCATGTATGTCAGGTCCTTGGTTTACTGAGGCAGTTTATTGCACTTCATAGTTACTTGGTAATCCTTTTGCCTAAATTATCCCTCTTTTGTTTTGTTATGTTCTTTTGATTAAAATAAAATTAATTGACCACGGATAATATCCTCCATGTCACTTCTTAGTTGATCTTAGGTTGATACATATGGCAACAACTCCGAAGTCGACCAACCAAGGAATTCCTTTTGATGGGAATCCTAGTCTTTTTCCTCGTATCAGAAATATTAGTGCTCCTTATATGGCTACATTGTCTCTTCCGAGACTTACCATTAGCTTTCCAGTATGGCTGTTTTCAACCTCCTTGGCCCCGCAACTGAATATTCCTACAACTGTACAAAATCAACCTCCAGTTGATCCTAAAGTTGACCCTTTTCCCTCTTCTTCAGTTGTTTCTTCTTGCCCTTCTTCCTCTTCGCCTAGTTAAAGTATTGACACTAGTAACCATGTGGATAAGAAGAAGAAGAAAGGGAAGAAGAAGAAGAACAACAACAACAACAAAATTCAGCAGGGGTACAACCAAGCAACCATTTCTAGGGATGTAATTTCTTATGAGAAACCATCCGATAAGCCTCACAAACTTCGATATCCTTGCAAACTTTGTACAAGAGACCATCTTCTCTTGAAATTGTTATGATATTCCTCAAATATTAGAAGAATGGTCTTCTCGTTCACATCATCCTGTGTCACCAACTTCTGGAGATCATGTTGGTGACACACCATCAACTAGTGGTAGTAAAGTTCATGGAAAGAAGGGTAAACTTAAATTTCCCTATAGGTTATGCAAAGGGAATCACCCCATTCACCTTTCTCCCTATCTGGATGAAGCCCAAAAAGTGTTGGATAACCATCCTACCTCTCCGCAGCGACTTCCATCTGGTTACAGGAGACTGTCCCTTAATCCTTCACTAGTTGATGAAGTGACTGACCCAAGTCAACCATTGTTCAAACCCACTCTCTCTAAATGTGAGTCCAATGAGTCTACACCTAACCAATCATAGGTCAAGGAAACAATTGACCCAATTTCACCTTCATTTAATCGTACCTTTCCCATAGAGAGTGAGTATGATACCACTCAGGTTCTTTTAGTTTCTTCAGATTCTAATGAGCTTGGAGGCAAACCTCCTCTTCCATTAAGACAAGAGGAAAATCCTCCCATTCTCATAATTCAAGGGGGTAATTCTCTCGTTCTTATGGTACCCCCTCCAAGTAGTCTGGTCACTTCCTTTGATTGGAATCAACTGGCAGGATGTCGTCTTCCTTCTTATGTGCATTTCCAGATCATAGTATAGGTTTATAATATGATTGTATCTAGCACTATTATAGATGAAGGTGCATCTGTGAGTATCCTTTCCTCAACTGCTTGGCAGGCACTCGGTTCGCCGCCACTTGTGTCTGTTACCTAGAATCTGTTGGCTTTTAACAGAGGAACCAGTCAACCATTAGGGATCCTTCCTTAGTTGCCTATTACTTTGGGAGGAAAAATTGTTTATCTTAATGTGATGGTAGTCCTAGGCCCTTTAGATTACAATTTACTTCTTGGGTGTGACTATGTTTATGACATGGGAGCTATTGTTTCAACACTCTTTCGAGTGATGTGTTTCTTGCATGAAGGTAGAATTGTCACCATTGACTAGCTTTCATTTCCCAGCCCAAATATGGCTTCTAGTCAACCATCTTCCCTAAATGGTCCTTTTGTCCAATGGTATCTTCTCTGCCACGGGTCAATTATGTGGCAACCTGTTCCATGCCTACATGAACTGACGATCAATTTCATCATGTTGTTGATTATGTACTAGGGGCATTCGAATGAGATCTCTCTAATGGATTCCTTCCTACATATCCATTACAGAGCATTGTTCTCCCACCTGATGAGAACCCCTTGGAAGTCATGACCTCTTATGGGTTGTGATCAAGGAATCATGAGCATAGTTCCTTGTCTTGTGTCAAGCTCGTTAAAAAATGAAACAAGGAATATGAGGATAGTTCCTAGTCTTGTGTCAACCTCGTTAAAAAATGAAACAAAGGGTATGAGGATAGTTCCTGGTCTTGTTTCAACCTCGTTAAAAAGTGAAATAAAGGGTATGAGGATAGTTCCTGGTCTTGTGTCAACCTCGTTAAAAAATGAAACAAGGGGCATGAGCATAGTTCCTTGTCTTGTGTCAAGCTCGTCAAAAAATGAAACAAAGGGTATGAGCATAGTTCCTTGTCTTGTGTCGAGCTTGTTAGAGAAAGAAACAAGGAATATGGGGATAGTTCTTTTACTGTGTCAACCTCATTAAAAAATGAAACAGGTCCCATAGCATAGTTCCTTCTCTTGTGTCAAGCTCGTTAAAAAATGAAACAAGGAATCTTAGTAGAGTTCCTTATCTTGTGTCAACCTCATTAAAAAATGAAACAAGGTCCCTTGGAGCAAAGTTCCAATTCGAATCTTTGATTAGATCTCGTAAAATCCCAGTTGAGTCTTTCACTTGATCTTGTAAATGAACCTTCATTCCATCCATCTGATAGCCACAAGTAGTCTACTTAGGTGAATGTAATAAATCTTGGGGGGAATGCACCTAGAATCGAGTCATCATGCTGGGGGCATGTAAATGAATCCAACCATAGTTTTTCATTTCAAGCTTGTGTAAAAATGAAATTGAATCCAAGCATAGTTTTTTATTTCAAGCTTGTCTAAACATGAAACTGAGTCCAAGCATAGTTCCCTATGATTCAAGATTGTGTAAAAATGAACCCATCTCCATTTTAACCCTTGTGATTTCCATTCTATCAACCTTTTCTGTTAGATGAGCCTTGGTTTTTCTCCTTCCATTGTCAATATCTGCTTGGCCGATCATACACTTTCACTTGGTTATTTACACTTCTTGAGGAGCAGTTGCAATAAGTGGTCTTATTAGCTAGCCTCTCCACATAAATCAACATGTTTTGAGAAGTTCCAACATCACTGAACCAGTTGCTATCCTAGACACCACTCATTCCTCTAAATGGAGTCCTCTTTAAGCTCTTTTCAGATTCTCAAAATATGAAAATATTGTCGAGCGCTTGTCCTTTTCACCTCATAAATGGATTGGAAACGACATCTACTCAGTATAAGTTTAACCCTTTTCCGGTCTGAGATAGATTACTTATGAAAAAGGAATATGTTGACCAGACATGGTCAATAGGTTCTCTCTTGTATTATTTTACTCATTTCAGGACTTGAGAGATAAACTTATGAAAAAGAACTTGTGGAGTTTTCTTTTTGTCCCTTTTCAAACTCTTTAAACATGAAAAGGACCAAATTCTAATTGTCGTTAAACTTGTTGAAACATCAAATAGTGACAAACTTGTCCATCATGTCAAGATTGAGTTTCACCTTCACTAGGCTTGTTAAAACATCACATAGCGATGGATTCACCCGAAGGGTGGAATTATACTACAAGAAAATGTTATCCTCCTCAAGATTGTTAAAAAAAATAAAGAGGTATTGGTTAGCAATGACCAGGGAAAATGGGAAAAGGGATAAATCACTTTATGATAGCAAGTCACTCTTGAACATGACACTTTCACTTCATCTCTGTGACTATTTGGGTTGGGTTATCTCCTTGATGGTTATCATACCTATGGTCTATCACACTATCCATCACTTTGGTTATGGGTCAATGCTTCCAATTCATTCAGTGTCGCCGACATGTTCAAGAGAAGTAACTCAATAAAAATTCATCCTTTGCAATACTTATAAACCTTCATTTTCATGACCGCCATTCCTGAACCTTGTTTTGTCAATCAAATTCTGTCTTCAAAATCATTACACTCGTGTCGTGTCATTGATGGGGGATACATCAAGGCCCCCCTGCGATGAGTCACTTCTTGTCGACATCAACACATTATCCAAGAAGTTGACTTAGAAACACCCTTCCAATAACTTGAGGCTTGCATACATCAATGGGAATTTTCTTTCTTCTGACGACAGGTTGACATCACTAGCCTTCGATTGAAAGACTTTGTATCATTTTTGACATCAGAAAATTTATTCACACCATGCAGAATGTACTGCAGTACCTTGAGAGTCATTATCATTATCGGTGATCTCTCTCGCATCTGTTAATGACTTACATCATTGGCTGGTAATCAGATGGTGTCTTCCCTTGTTCAACTTCAGATCACATATTCACATGGTTAGACTCGTACTTGAGTGAACGATTGACGAGATAGAATACCCCGGATCTAGTTTCATCCATCCAAGCTGTGATTTCAAGAGAGTACTAAATCATCTTTACAATGGCTTTACATGGATGGTCATCCTATCATGGGTCTATATCTGTAGACAACTATCTATGTACTAGTAATGAAAAGTTTATATGATGAGTATGGTTATGCCCTCCCTCAACAATTCATGAAAAAATTCAAAATATCATGATGTTATGTATTGTAATCGATGCAGGTCACTGTCTGCTTCAGATCCTATCTGTCACACCATAAAGCATATCACTCGACATTATCATTTTTGACTTCATGCTTTAGGTGGAAATTGTTATAGGTCTGTTTGGACACATCACTCCCAACACTTAGATCAGTACAATTACAGCTCATCAAACCCTAATTTAGCTGTTACATGCCCTAGACAAGCCATCTCATTGAATGCATACATCCATGAAAGTTTCCTAGCCTGAAGCCTTGCTAAAATGCCTCCTTGGGACACCAGTGCAGCCTTGGTCAGGGGTGACTGCGCTGCAAAGTAGGAAAGCCCATTCTGGCCTACACTGTAGTGCACTTAGGCCCTCTTTGACCTGCGTTGGGCAAGATTGAGCTAAATTTGCATAGGGTTCTAGGAATATTCCTTGATTCTAGATCATTTTAGAAGGATCCCATCTCTTATCTCTTCGTATGAGCTCAAAATTGGATAGGCTAAGGATCAATTAACCTCCTATCCTCTCATCCCTTGCTCCATGGAAACTAACTTTAAGTTTGGAAGGCCATTCAATACCATCATTTATGACAAAACCATCTCCATTTCCTATAAATTGAGCACTCATCATAGTGATCAGGGGGCTAGAATCTGAATTTTGTAAGGAAATTCTGTTGGTTTCAGAATTGAGTTCATGTGAAGCAATGTTATGCTACTAGATTGGTGTGCTTTTGATGTGGTGAGGGTTGGACTGAAGCTAGAGGAGTGGCACAGGATCAAACTGTATTGGGTGAAACTCTTCCTTCTACATTAATAAAGTGTTTATTCCTTTTCTCATATTCTTGTTCATATCTATGATGATTATGTGTTTCAATGTCTTCAATTCCATTGGTTTATAGTAGATAGATCATGTATGCTTTGATCATTATTTGTTTCTATTTATGTTGACACAAGTACCTATTGAGCGGATTTAGTTCAAGTGGGAGCGATGGGAGCGATTCAAAGGGGATCAAGGAAGTGAAAGACTACAAGTAAGTTCCTTCGTCTCATCTATCTACTATAGGAAAAATTTAAACTACTTTCTTTCTATTGTTCTAGGTGTAGCTACCCACCTAGGGAAAATTTGTTTATCATAGATGCAAATTCCATATAACAAGTACCTCTCACTCACAGGTGGGACTGCGCAATGTGCAGATCCAGCTAAAAATTTCACATCTCTGAGAGTCACAATTATGCAATCCTGCCTAGTAGTTGTCAAGTTTGTTGCATGGTCAATCCTTGAAGTGTTCTGTATTTTTAAACTGACATTTACTTGTTGTGAGTGTCCACTTTGTCTCCAGGTACATCATTTGTTGAGCAACTTCTCAGTAGTATAGGCCACATGGATTCCAAGAGAGTTGGATCAAAGGATATTGTACAGAGTAGGAATGAAGAGTAGGTTAACAGGTGCCAATGAACTTTCCCATATATGAAGACATGTATTTTTTTGTAGAGAAAGACATGGATATGACATGGCAAGAAATAATGGGCTTATTTGTAGGTAGCTTCAAGGAAGATCTAGAAGATCGACAAGTCTATGTCAACATCCAGAAGTCAGGCTTGCACAGAGTTGCATGCAAGTACCCCACATTCCCATGCGTAGATATCACATTGGATTGTCTCACATACCAATCCCGAGATGGTGACACTCAACAATACCAGTGGAACACAACTTGTGACCATCAGGTTGGAAAACTACCATCAGATGTATCACTTGCCATAGCTGGTCAACCATATGGATGTACTATTATACACTCCCAACAACAATGTGAACACTAGAGACATCATGAAGAATTAGGTAAGAGAGACATTGAAGTTAAGAGAAAAACCCAACCAGGTCTACAATACAAAGTCGCTTAGGAAGACTTACCAACTCTTGGTCATGTTTGCATGTTTCTTGTATGGTCAACAGAGCACGGAAACCTTTCTGCAGAGTTGGGTGGTTATGTTGGATCAGTTAGCAAATGAAGGAAGTCCATTCAAATGGTTAGACATGTTGGCTCTTCAGCTGAAAGTGCATGTGTCTAATGTCCTAATTCTGCCTAAGGATGAGCCAACAAGATTCCATAAGTCTGCATACCTGCTTGATGCAATTTGTGCCCAACAATAGTTCCCTGGCATAGATTGAACATTGAGACCATTAGGTGATGTTGTGAACATCTATTGCAAGTTTCTCTTTGAGTGCAACTACCAAGGATTCATGGCGAGGTTTTTGACCACTTCATCAGCTCATTGTACAAGATAATTTTGAATTGGATCCATCTTGCATGTCCCAAGAAGTGATGCAGGAATTGCTTAACATTGTAGATTGGTATGCCTCACCCTGTGGCACCTTCATCAGGATGTTTTGCATTGAGAAGCCTCCACATGAGCTACGATTTTTGCCATGGACAAGATGGTCATGCAAGAGGTTGCATATCAGATCTCCACATGGTTATTAGCAAGACTGCATAGGAGGAAGAAGGCACCATGGCCTACTCTTCCTTTACGGATTGGGCTCATTAGGAGAATTTGGAGGTCTAAAATGGGCCTCCTAAGAAAAATGTACAAAAAAAATAAAAATTATAAGAACCAATAGGATTCAATATGATGATGTCAACCATGGGGAATGATTCACAATTTTTGGAGCAAAAAAGTAAAAAAATAAAAAAATAACAAAATAATAAAACTACTTTTTCAACTCATATTTTCAACTTATCTCCCTACGGTTTTGATCAAGTTTCGAGTGGGAGTACTCATTGGATGAAAAAGTTAGTTCCTCGTACAAGGAGTACCCATGTTACATACTTTTGATGGACTTTGCTACACCAAAAATGAGAAATACATGAAAAAACATTATTGCAATCATGTTGTTCATGTATTCCTCATTTTTCATGTAGCGGGGTCCATCGAACGTATGCAACATGGGTACTCCTTGGATGAGGAATCAAATTATGCATCCAATGAGTGTTTCCACTCAAAATTGGATTAAACCCATAGGGAGATAAGTTTAAGATACGATTTGAAAAAATAGTTTTTTCTTTTTCCCTCTAAAAGTTGATGATGTAATCTAATCTTATTCTATTATTTCCACTATTATTTTATCATTTCATTAGGAGTCCCATTTAAACCTCAAAATTCCCCTAATTTGTATGAGATCCATAGATTGAAGGATATGGATTTTGAGGCTGAGCACTTGAAGAAGTTTGGGTTCAGCACCAAGAGTTTCAATCCGTATGATCCCCACTGCATATGCAAGAACCACTGTATGAAGGTGTATTACCCACGGATCCACGAGGCATGTCATAGGCTAGAGGAAGATCCTTGGCGATATTGCTAGAAATCATTTAAGCTTGATGAACCAATCAATGTGGCTGTAGAATGTAAAGAAACACTAGAGGAAGCAGCACCATAAGAAGCAATAACAATAGAAGAGTAGAGCATGAAGGTTGGGCAAAGCTACTAGTTCATAGAAGATCCTATTATTGAGAAAGTAGCTTTGGAGATAGAGGTGAAGAGGCAATAGTGAGAAAGGAGGGTAGAATGGAGGAAGAGAGAGAAGAAAAGGTTGGAAGATGCAGAGAGGAAGTTTTAGGAGATGGAGAAGAAGATGAAAGAAGATAAATATCTTAGGAGGAGAGAGAGGGAAGAAAAGAAGAAACAGGAAGGGGAGGAAAGACAAGGCGCACTAACAAATAAAACTGTGCCTATACAGGTTGAGAAAATAGAGAAGGCAACAGATGAAGAAGAATGTGAGAAGGTGCAGGTTTGGGAATGTGCTTAGGTGGTTGAGCATATGGTTGAGGAAATGAGATGGAGACAGAACAAGAGCCAGAGGACCAAGACATTGATCTCATGTTGACAACATCTGAGGTCGTACCACAGTCTTTGCCACCTCCGGAATCACAACTAGTCCCGAATGAGAAAGGAGATTTTGTTCTCCTTAATGATGATCCAGAGATGGATGTGTACAATTCGTCATTCAACAAGTCACAACACATGATCGTATAGGCATGTAGGAAGTAGAGCCTAGATGATAACACATCACCTACACACATAGAGGAAAGTGTGATTGTATTAGATGTTAGAATCATCCAGCTACCATGGTCGAGGCTTCTTAGGCTTATGGAGAAGCCACGAGTTTGATGGTGAAGTTCTTCATAGCTGAGAATGATCATATGGCAAAGGACTTGCAAGAGGCCTGGCAGAGAACATAGCAGTCCACAGGATCCGCTATGGTAGAAATGAAGAAAGAAATACTTGCGTAGATATCGACGGTGGAGATGACCATGCGAACGGTGTATAGCAGATTTGTCATTTGCACAAAGTGGTTGTCCATTTAGACAGTTTTCAGCAGCAGTGCATGAAGATAGCGCAAAATCTCAAAGATATCCATGCAACTATTTCACATGTAGAGGAATGGAAAACAAGGTACAAGGGGGCCCCGATTTACTTGCACAAGATGATGAAGATGCAAGAAGAGCTAGACAAATCACAGATTCAGATGTTGATTTGGAACTATGAGAAACTCCCTTCGCTCATCACCAAGGACACAAGGGATCCCTTCCATCAGAACCCTCACTCAAGCCATGAGGAAGAACCAAATCATGTTGGAGGTCGATAGGTGCATTAAACAGTTGATGCATGAAGCCACCCATGATGACTTGTAGTTGAGTGCAGAGAACATGTAGAAGTACATCAGTGGTCCAACCACACTCAGGATAGTATTGCGCATGCTTCATGATGAGTTGGACAGAGGTTTCAAAACCATATACCCGAAAGGGATGGAGGCAAGAGTCTGCTTCGATAAAGACATCACCAAACAACACAAGGACATGTTAGTGTAGAACCAAGCTTGGTATCAGTTCATCACCAAATACCACCATAAGGAGGTTATTGAGTTGGTCTTTCCCCAAGACCCCGAGTGATGTTTTTTGTCTTGTTAGGCTGAATGAAGCCTATTTTTCTCCCACATGGGTATATGTAGAAATTGTATTATTGTAAATATGTTGTAAGTGAAATTTGAAGTGTCACTAGTGGAATGTGAACAATCACTATGTAAATTGAAGAGTCATGAGAGTAGTCTAAGAGACAAAGGGGAATGTCAAGGGTCACCCTTTATTATATATAGAACCTCATAACTCATAGTATGGGTTTTTGGGAGCCAAGCGTTTGGCTAGGCATTGCTTAGATAAGGCTTGGAGAGTATTGTGATGAGCATTGGCTTTTCCATAGCGTAGAGAAAGTACGTATCTTTGGACAAGTAGGCGGTGTTGACTATAATGTTCCACTATTGGGGCTAGTGTATTTCAATATTGTATGTATGGATGGAACTTTCATTTAATAACATAACTGAGCCAACACGTTTTCATGCATATGTTGTTATTGTAGTTCGACTGTTCTGGTTACTTAAGTAATGTATGTTATCTAACTTACTCATTTGTGTATGAACTATTTTCTATGCAATTGTATGAATCTTGTTGAAGACGTGTTATTTCGTTAAATCATCACTTTGGATTCTGGACTATTTTCTTCCAGCCTGTGATTTCATTCCGCTCATGTGTCCCTTTTAGGTTGTGTACTATTACAGTGTTTTGAGGGACACACTTCCTTTTCCCCGTTGTGTGTTACAACCCAAATGCATCTCATTTGACTCATTGCAAGGTCGCACACCTTCTTTTGACAAATTTATCATATTTACCTATGCGCACTACCACCGTCAAGGCAATACTGTACTATCCACTATTGGGACTCCTACCCCAAACGGTCTGAGGTCTATTTGGGACTTGTTATTGGGGAGATCTCCTGACATGTTGGCGGGTTGAGCACCGTCAACAGACTCCTCCGGTCTAAAATACACATTGGTTCTGTATAGAAATATCCTTCCGGTTCCACCCGTAGCACATACCAATCAATCAAATGACTAGAGTTCGATACATATGTTTTAAGTAAACAAACATGGAAAACATTATGAATTGTAACTAAAGGAGGTAAAGCTAGTTTGTATGCCACTGGTCTAATCCTCTCAAGGATTTCAAATGGTCTAGAGTATCACGGTGCTAACTTTTCACATGTTCTAATTCTTAGGGAACTCTTCTTAGGTTTAATTCTCGGATAGACATGATCCCCAACTTGGAATTATTTGTGCATCCTAAGTTGATCTGCATAGGTTTTATGTCTATCATATGCCACCTTTAGGTTCTACTTTATGATCTAAACCTGGTGTTCCATATCTCTAAGCATATATGACCCTACATGGATCCTGTTAACTGGGTCACTCCAACTAATAAGAGTATTACAACTCATGCTATATAGTGCCTCAAATGGGATCATCCTTATGGATTCTTGGTACCCATTGTTTTATGCAAACTCCACAAGTGGAAGGTATTATTCCCACTGCTTGGTTTGGTTCATCATGTACATTCATAACATGTCTTCAAGGATTCTATTGATCCTATCCATTTTACAATATTTCTATGGATGATAGGTTGTTCTAAATTCCAATTTTGTTCTCAATCCTACAAACAGTTCTTTTCAAATTTGGAACTAAATCTGGCATCTCTATCTGATACAATTTTCTTGGGAATGTATTGTAGCCTCACGATTTTTTTATGAAAATTTGTGTGATATAAGTAGCTTATTTAGTGGATTGAACTTCTATAAAATGATATGCATTTCTCAGCTTCTTCACCACTACCATAATTGCATCATGCTATCTAGATGTTTTTGGAAATCCTGTAATAAAATCCATCAAAATTACCTCCCTTTTCCATTCGAGTATGGGGATAGGTTGTAACAATCATGTTGGATGTCTTCATTCAGCCTTTACCTATTAGCATTCTATGCATCTTTCCATGAAGTCAACCACTTCCTTTTTCAAATTTGTCCAATAGTAGGAACTTTTAATGGTTGTAAGGGTGTTCTGGTATCCTGGATGACCTGAGTAAGGCTTAACATGGAATTCTCTCACTATCAGTCCTTTCATTTCCTCGTTGTTAGGAACATAAACCCTGCCTTTGAACCTGATTAGCCCATCCTCATTGAGGCTATATTCTTCATCTTCACCACGTTGTATCAACCTTTCTCTTAATTGTAGATATTTTTCATCTTGAAGAACAACACTTTTGATCTTTTATGTCAAATTCATCATGTAAGCACTTACTGCTACTAAGTGGTTTTTCTAAATTATTCTACTAAGGGCATCAATGACATTGTTTTCTTGACCTTTCATGTAATTTATTTCAAATTTGATTTTGCTGAGCATGGCCATCCATATTGCTTTCCTAGCATTCAACTTTGGTTTTCCAAACAAATACCTAAGTCCACCATGGTCGGTCATGAGCATGAATTTCATGAAAAGGAGATAATGCCTCCACATTTTTATAGCATGAAGGATGGTAGTTAATTCTATATAATGAGTCACATAATTTTCTTCCTACTCATTTAACTTCCTGGACTCGTATCATACTACCTTCCCTTCCTGCACTAGAAAATAACCAAGTGCTTCCTTTTAGGCATCTTTTCACACTACAAAATTGTTGTTAGGATCTCCAATCCATAGTATTGGTGTAGTAGTAAGTAACTTCTTTAGTTGTTCAAAGTTCTCTGCACATTGTGAAATCCATTCAAATATCTTTGCTTGTATTTCAAATAATGAAATGGGATGGACCACCTTGTAGAAATTTCAGACGAATCATTGGTAATATCTTGCCAAACTCATGAATGTCCTAACTTCATCCACATCCTTTAGAGTTGGTCATTCTCTTATGGATTTGATCTTCTTAGGTTCAACTGATATTCTCACCTTGGAGACAATATGCCCTATATAAAGTATCAGTGATTGGAATTAATCACACTTACTAAGCTTTGTACGTAGCTTATTCTCTCTGAGTAATTATAATATTCTAACTAGATGCATCCTCATGCTCTTCTTCTGACTTTGATTATACCAATATGTCATCGACAAACACAATGACATACTTTTCCAAATAGGGATACAACACATTATTCATTAGGCACATGAATGTTGTTGGGTCATTGGTAAGTCTAAAGGGTACACTATGAACTTGTAGTGCCCATATCTCATTCAAAAGTTTATTTTATCAATATCCTCCTCCTTGATCCTCATCTGATGGTATCGTGATCCCAGGTCAATCTTAGAGAAGACTAGGACTCCCCTTAATTGATCAAAGAAGTCATCAATTCATGGAAATGGATATCTATTCTTGATGGTCACTTTGTTTAGTTGTCTATAATCAATGCATAGTCTAAGAGTTTCATCTTTATTTTTCACGAATAATACAGGTGCTCACCATGAGGACAAACTTGGCCTTATGTAGCCTTTATCAAGCATTTATTTTAGTTGCAGTTTCAACTCAACCAACTCTAGGATGATCATTTTGTAGAGTGCCTTAGATGTTGATGCCTGCCCAACCACTAGCTCGATAGAAAAATATATCTCTTTGTCTTGAAGCAATCCAGGAACCTTTACTCGAAAGGTATATATGCATACTGCTAAAAACCAGGTATCTTTGTAGCATTTCAACTTCCTCACCTCCTATGGCTTGGTCAACTTCCTCATCCTTGGAAATTTGAACTACAAATAATGTGTATCCTTCTCGATTGTTGCATTTAGCTTGCATAACAATGATTAACCTCACTTAAATGGGATTTTTCCTGCCCTAAAGCACTCTTCTCGCTCCCCACTCATCCAAGAATTTAATTATTTTTACATAACAATCCACTTTGGTTTGATGTAATTACAACCACTGCACGCCAAGTAAAATATAATACACAATAGCCAAAGGTAGTACATTCAAGTGGGTTGTTATGGGCATGCCACTGAGCTCAAATTCACATGACCTTACCCAATGGCTGATCATTCACTTCGTTCCAGTTTCCAATTGAGCTAGCCAAGGTTTTGCATGCACTTTATGACTATATTGCATTACTCAATAAGCTCCGGGCTAGCATAACTACAGTTATATTCGGTATCAATTAAAATGTAAACAACTTGTTCTTTCAACTTACTGTCCATCCTTTTTGAGCTTTTCTTGGGCCAATTTATCTTGTATCCAACACTGCCCCTTTCCTTCCAATTACCTCTAGTATCAAACCTAAGTTGATCTTGCACATAAAAATGTCCTAGATTCTTCATAGCTTCCTTCAATGTTTGTGGCTCTAGCAACTCAATTTTGTCTCAGAATGCCATAGGAAAAACATTGACAAATATTTCGATTTTGGATTTTTCATCCTTGATATACAACACATATCTTAGTAGTTCTAAAAACTTAGTGAAACATTCATCACTGGTTAACTGGGCCATTCTAATCTCATAAAACTCTCTAGATTTTCTGTCATAGTATCATTTAGACAAATATTGCTCTCTGAAGAGCTTCTCAAGCTCCTCCCATGTTTTAGTTCTCTCTAGACAATACCCCTGAAATTATTTAAGTCCTCCCACCGGATATTAGATTTTCCTCTTAAAATTTAGGTAACAAAACTAGATTTCATGTTCTCAGAATAATCATGTATCTTGAAGAATTTCTTCATCCCCAGTAGCCAAGACTTTGCGTCTTCTTGCTTGTTCATGTCCCCATCGAATGTAGGTGGTTTTTCTTTCTTGAATTCCCTAGGGAATTGATCATTTTCTTTACTTCTTGAGCGGTGCCATTAATGGTGGTACCTTCGAATAACATAAATAGATAGTTTGCTGGAATAGTGCACTTGTGTGTTAGTTCTTCCCCTTGGAGTGCCCAAAGGTACATCCCCTAGCACAGTGTCCTCACTACCTTGCTTATGTTTCTTTCTGGATCTGCCACCATTTGCTCCATTGTTGTTTTATCCTGAGTCATGAGGGTCTTTCCTATCTCTACGACGTTTTCTCATCTCAAATTGCCTTTTCCTTTTCCAATCAGAGAGACTCTTCAGAATGACTACATTTATTTCTTCCTGCCTTTCTTAAGATCTCACTAGCCTTTCATTGTCATCTTTAATGCTTCTCACCTCAACCCTCAGGCTTCTCAAGGTATCCATCCAGTCTGGGGAGTGATTCCCTTCCCCTTGACCAACTGATATTTCCTCATCATTGACTTTGTCCCCATCACTTCCATGTTTTGATTGATCAGAGCTATATTCAACCATTTTGGTCCTCATAACTACATTTCCTTGACTTTTGTGATTCTTGTGAAGTGTTTCAAATCACACACACTATTAGCCACACATTTATGACTCTAAGTCCAACATTCATGGTTCGGCCATGGAAGTCTATGCTATGATAAGGAAGTCCATGTTTGTTTGAAAACATATATCTATATATATATATATATATATATATATATATATATATATATATATATATATATATATATATATATATATATATATATATATATATGTATGTATGTATATATATATTTATATATACACATATATATATATATATATATATATCTATATATATATATATATATATATATTCAATCAAATGCAACAATCATTTAAACTTGCAATGTTGATCAAATAATTCAACATCCATTCAATAGTAACAAAAGTCAACAATTCCAACCAACTTTAACATCTAAACAGTTACTCAACAAGTCTCAAAGTCATCACTTACTCGTGATTAAGCCCATCTCATACAAGTGTTAAACTTTCACTATAATACCACTCTATAATTAACCTACTTGCTCCCAGTAGGAGGGGTGGTTACTAAAATTTCAACCATCTCTCTCTCTAGAGTCTATTATTATTATTATTATTCCTTTTTTTGAGAACCCAAAGTACACATACCCCTTGTTTACTCAATTTCTTACTGCCACGTGGAATCTTCCGATAGGCCCATATGATAGATTGATTGCGGAAAGGGTCAAGCTACCCTACATGTACCCATCCGTTTGTCCAAACCCTAAGCTCTATCCTAGTTAGAGTTGGTCCTACCACATGCTCGTCATAACCTTTATTTGGATTCACCGACCCCCAACTTCCAACCTAGTCAAAGTCATCCCTACTATATACATTCGATGACCTTTACTAAATGGATCAAACCCCAACCTTCAACCTAGTCATGGTCGGTGTCCACATTACTTCAGTGGCACCCTCTCCACTGCTGCTCACCACCGTACCTCCAAACCTATGACTATATTACCTTACTTGGCTATTCTATTTGGCCAATATTTGGCCATGCAATCTCGGAAACCAATCGTCAGTTGACATCAATAGGGTTCACTTCCATAATTGTATAAGATCTCAACCTTTTTAGGGTGAGATGCATCTCTCTGATAATCATTCAAGAAGCTCTACGATATCGTCATAATCTAACTCAAGGACCTCGCCCCAACAATCTGTGATACATCTAGGAATGCTACACTTATCTCGCAAAGGAGTGCTTCTCTTATGCTAATCAACATGATTTTATCTCTTTAATTATGGTGCAGACTCAAAGGTTCCACCCTCCTCCTGTATTTCCACAACACTTGGTACCGACACCAAGAGGTCATTAACCTACATTGTGGTGCTAATCCAGGTGGATATTGGAGACCACCCACCTATTCCAACTAGACTTCTAGTTAGTTTCATTAATTTCCTTGATTATAGTAGTATTTACTATTTTTAGTAGTTTTTTGGGTTCCTAATCTTTTGGAGTTGTTTTGACCCCTTAAATGACATTTTTTTAGGTCCATAACATGTTACAAATATGGGCCCACCATAAATCCTATATTAATCAGAGAGATCTTTTCAACGAGGTATCATACACGCAAAAAGAAGATCATATGACTATGTTACAACCCCTAGAATTTGGCTTTCCAACTAACCCCAACGGGGCCCACAAACTCTTGGTGTTCCATCTCCTGGGGTTAGGGTTTTTGTTGTTTAGGGTTTCCCTTTGTTGTTCAATAATAAAAAGGCCCTTAAGCCTCATTGTTACATAGTTCATAGGTATGTAGCCACCACATCTCTTATTTGAGATAAGCTACCATCGCTCGAGCTAGTTTATTTCCATTCTTCTTGTAAACATCTTTCAAGTCTTCGATATTAATGAAATGAATATTTATTTCTGCTACATATCTATGTTTATGTTTATATATGTATTATGTTGTGTTCCTGCATAATTTCAGATGAGTGGTGTTAGAGCGGTCTCCTCTTTCGCAACTTTTCTTTGCATCTCCCCAACGAGGTCAGGGTATAAAGCGTTGGGGCTTGAACTGGTTGATCCTTTGTAAAACTAGGCTCACAAACCCTGACAGCCTCGCATGGCGGAAGAAAATAAAGATGAGGGAGTAGGAGATCCTTTCAAAATATTGCTCAACAAATCCCTCAAGTGACAGAGGAAAGCGATGACTGATAACTTTGCCCAAATCCTTCGACTGTTATCCACAGTTGAATCATCTTCATCCAACAACCAATCTAAAGGCATCACTCCCTTTAAGATATAATTCAACTTTGAAATTCCCATATTTGAAGGCTAGATAGATGCAGAAGTTGTAGATATATGGCTAAATCTATTGGAAGGATATATCTCAGTTCGTGGCTTTTTCAATCGAGAAAAGATTACTTTTGCACTCCTCAAAGCCACCCCCCATGTCAAGGACTGGTGGGAAACTTACTGTGAATAGAAGGAAGAAAGGGAACCCTCACCCTTTTCAGTTGCACCCACTTGGAATTATTTTCTAGATGCCATCAAGGAACAATATTACCCTATGAGAAGATGTGAAGATGAATACATAAAGGGGACCACGCTGTGATAAGGAAGGGACCAAGACGTGCCAGAGTTCACAAATATTTTTCATACCCTTCATATGATGTTGGGTATCAAGGATTCTGAGTGGCATTTGGTACTCAAGTATTATGGATTTCTACATAAGTACATCTAGGATGATATGGTTTTCATCAACATCTGCTCGCTTGGCAATGCCTCTCGATACGCTGTCAAGGTCGAGCATAAATTTAAATAGAAGAAGTGAGACTTTGGATCTGTGAATCCAAACCAAGGTAAAGGCACTCCTAAACTATAGAAAAAATGTAAAATGGCAAGGCAAGGTGACCTAGGACTACCTGCCAAAGCCAAACAAGGACACAGGGAAATCATGTGAATTCCATAAGATCCCCACTCACAACACAACTGAGTGTCGAGCCAAGTAGTCACTGGTGCCTGAGCTCAAGGCTTCTAAATCAGATGAATATTTTGACTCAAAAGTTGGAACTTGACAATGGGAATGAAAAAGTGAAGCCTATTATTGATGTGGATCCTAATACCATGATTTCCACCACCAAGATCCAAAATATTGAGCCAAAAGATCCAGAGGAGGGGGGTCAACTCTTCCACTCACAGATGTGGGTGATGGGTTCTCCGCTGCAATTCATTTTCGATAGTGGAAGCAAAAAGAACCTAATTTCAGTAGAGGTCATGACGTAGTTGGGCATACCAAACACACCACACTTGCATGCGTACACCATTGGATGGCGTAACTAAGGACGAGATCTCCACATCAGCTAGCAATGTCGCCTTCACTACATCATCAAGCCCTTCATAGATGAGGTATTGTGTGATGTTTCTCCTCTTGAAGTTTGTGATTTATTATTAGGATAGCCATACATGCAAAGGTGACATGTCATGTATGAGTCTAGGCCTCACATTGTTATCATTTCTTTGGAAAATAAGTTATACAGGATACTGGAGGTAGCATATCCTACTGCCATCTCTTTGATCTCTACGAAACAATGTTGTAAGATCATTTCCCAGACCAACAAATTTGTCTTCCTTATGATTCTCCCTTAGGGAAACAAGATGAATGTGGCCACATCCATAGACTGTAGACAAGGCTCCTCTGCATGATAGGAGCAAATGGACAAGGTCGTGGAGGAGTACATGGATATCTTCACCTCACTCATAGGGGTACCCCTATAGTGTCAGGTCAAGCACTCCATTGATCTGACCCCAGGTGTGCTGCTACCTAAAGGACTGATCTACCAACACTATTTCTAGAGAATGATGAGATTAAGAGGAAGATTTAGGATTTGTTGCAAAAAGGGCACATAATGGCAACTTCATCACAATTTGGGAGCCTGATCATGTTGGTACAGAATACACCTCAATACTCTATATTGACTATTGAGCACTAAATAAGATCAATGTCTGGAATAGGTATCTAATCCCATGGATTGATGACTTTCTAGACCAACTCAAGAGGGCCAAATATTTCAACAAGACTAATTTGAAGTCTTATTATCACCAGGTGCCAATTGAACCCTCTGATGTGTCAAAGACTACCTTCAAATCAAAGGAGTGCCTTTTAGAATGGCTGGTCATGACCCTCAGGTTTACAAATGCCCCCGCAACCTTCATGAGGATGATGGATGATATTTTTTGGACCTTCACCAACTCATTCATTGCAGTGTATTTGGACAACATCCTGATCTTAAACAAGAGTTAGGAAGAGCACCTACACCATATTGAGTAGGTCCTCCAAACCCTGTGACAATATAAGTTGTGTGCCAATTTGGAAAAATGCACTTTTTGTATGACCTAGGTTCAATATTTTTGGTACATCATTGATGAGTGGGTGTACATGTGGACCCAACAAAGATATAATTTATTTGAGATTAGGTATCCCCAACCACTCTAACAAATCTACACAACTTTAAAGGTCTTGCCGATTTCTATTGCACGTTCATGTTGGGTTTATCTCATATCATAAGGCCTTTGAATCAAGTCACCAAGAGTGGAGAAAAAGTAAATTTCTTCTAGTTCGAATCCAAAAAGATGGCATTTCCCAAGTTGAAGCATCACCTATGTTCTGAACCAATTCTCACATTACTAGGCCTACATCAACCATTTGAGATTGAGATAGATGCCTTCATCTATGCTATCGGGGTAGTTCTTACTTCGCAGGGGCATCCGATGGCATATCATAGTGAGACCCTTTTAGTCACAGTCCAAAATTATCCCACCTATGACAAAGAGATGTATTCCATTGTGCAGGCTTGCCAACAATGGCAGCATTATATTATGGGGAAGGAAACGATCATCCACACAGACAACCAACACCTGTAGTTTATAGAGACACAAGGAAAGTTGTAGAATGATTGTCGTCATAAGTGGTCCACATATCCGCAACAGTTCCATTTGAATATCAAGTGCAAGAAGGGAAGCACCAATAATGTTGCAGACTTTCTTAATCGACCACTAGTTATATATTTGACCATTGTGCTAAAAATTTTTGTACACGACACTTCAGGGTGGCCACATCTTTACAAGAGTGATCCAGAATTCGACAACACATACCAGATGCTCCTGGAAGGCAAGAAAGTTCCATATTTTCACCTCTAGGGCACATTATTATGCCACATGGGACACCTCTGTGTTCCTTCCAGCAAGTGTGTCAAGATGATTTCGAAGGGGCACTACAGTCAAGTCGCTGGACAATTTAGAGTAGAGAAAATAGTGGCAGCACTACAAAAGTATTTTTATTAAACGAACCCTCGACATGATGTTGGGAAGTATATAAGATCCTACACTTCCTACACCATTTCCAAACTAGCAATAACGAAACAAGGCCTATATACTCCTCTGCCTACTCGTAGTTATCCTTGGGAGTCCATCTCCATGGATTACATGTCAGGCCTTATTTCTAAGATATCTACCTATCTTAGTGGGACTAGCAGTTTGAATCGACACTAGTTTTCCCTGAATCAAAGCGAAATATCATATCTTTTTATAGCTATTATAGATATCTTGATTTAGTAGATATCTTTTTATAGTTGTTATAGATTTGATTTGAGACCTCATTAGATCTCAAAGATGAGGGATCCATTTATAGATGTCTTGCAAGGGTGTGAGTCAGCTCTGGGTTTTTTATTAGTGTCATTCCACTAATAGTTCTTGGTTCCACTTGGAGATTTCATGATCTCTTACTCATCCCTGGGTGAATTCAGAGAGGCAAGTGTCATAGGAGAAGTTTCTGGAAGATTCCATGATCATCCACCTTGCAAACTATCTCTGCCATTTGTCTATTCTCACTCATCGCACCCCACAGAAGGCCATTTGAGTATGCATCACACCTGGCCAGTTAGGCAGTCAGTATGCATCACACCTTGCCCATGGAGCAGTCTGTATGGTCCAGTTTTGGCCAGTTCTGAGTAGTTTTTTAGGTGGAACTTCTAGGAAATGATGTAATCAGTTGACCATGATCCTTTAGGGTGTGAAACAACACTTTTAGGGACTTAAGGAGCCCTTAGTTTATGGACATATCAGTTTGGGGTTGCAGTGCCCAAATATGTCTATAATAGTTGCCCCCTAAAGCATGAGGTTGTAAATCTTCTGATGTCGGGTGAAATGCTTTATTCACGAGGATCTGAGGTATTCGAACTGGAAGGTGACCTGTATAAGATATAATACAATGCATCATCATCATGTTATTTTCATGATCTAACTAAGGCGAGCATTCCCATGCTCAGCTTTATAAATTCATTCTCATGTACATAGGATAGAGAATCGTCTGCTATTGCAGACTTGTGATTCTTTGCATGAAGAGTCATCTTCCCTGGCTAGATGACTATCTATGTAGCTTCTGTGTACAATTGATGTCTTTATTTTCCTGAATATATCACAACCTGGATGGATGAAACTAGATCTGAGGTCTTCAAAACTCGTGCAATCTTCGCCCGATGTACAAGTCGATACATGTGAAAAGATGTTCTGAAGTCGAACATGGAAAGACATTGCCTGATTACTGGCCAATGATGTAAGCTATTAATAGACGCGAGAGGAATCACCGATAATGATGATGACCCTCAAGGTACTACAGTACAATTCACGTGGTGTGAATATATGAGCTGATGTTGAACACGAAGCAAAGTCTTTCGGTCGAAGGTCATTGATGTAAACCTGTTTCTGGAAGTGAGAAACTTGCCATTGAGGCATGCAAGCTTCAAAGTACTAAAAGGGTTGTTTGTAAGTCAAATTCTTGGATAACGAGCTGATGTCGACAAGAAGTGACATGTCGTAGAAGGGCCTCGGTGTATCCCTCATCTACGACGCGAAACGGAGCAAGAGATTTTTGTCGAGGTGAAACCAATCTGGTTATATAAGGTTCAGGAATGGCGACCATGAAAAATGAAGAGTGGATGTAATGCAGTGGATGAGGTGTTTGCTGGATGGTGAATTCTCTGAATGACTTCTCTTGAACATATTGGCGACACTGATATGGACTGGTAGCATTAACCCTATGGATGGCACGACGAACCAATGGTGACGGTGAACGGAAAAACCCAACCCAACTCAATCATGGTGATGGAGTGAAAGTGTCATGTTCAAGAGTGAACTGCTACCAATAGAGTTCTTCAAGTTTTCTTCCCATTTTTCCCCAATCATTGCTGACCAATACCTCTTTATTTTTTACAAGCTTGAGGAGGATAACATATGCTTGGTCTATAATTTTCCCTTCGGGCAAACCTGTCGCTTTGTGTTTAGCGAGCCTAGCGTCAGTGGGACTTGTTCTTGTCTGGGTGGACAAGTTTGTCGCTATTGTTTTAATGAGTTTAACAACAAAGATAACTTAGTCCTTTTCATGTTTATAGAGTTTGAAAAGGGACGAAAAGGAGACTCCAACAGTCCTTTTTCATGGCATAATCCCTTAGGTCCAAAAAAGTGTAAAATAATACAAAAGGGATGACTTTTCGATAGTTTTAACAAGCCGACAAAGACAAATGCTAGATATTTTTATTTAATAACCCCTCAAGTCCAAAAAGATTAAAATATATGAGAGGGATGGTGTTCCCCTTACTTTAACGAGATGGAAAGGCTAATAGCTCGACAATCTTTTTATATTTAACGAGTCTAAAAAGAGTTTAAAAGAGACTCGTTTTTGAGGAACGAGTGGTATTTCTGGGTAGTAGTTGGTTCAAGGTAAGTTTGGAACTTCTCAAAACATGGCAGTGTGAAGAGGGTGGGAATCAAAATCACTCGTCGCAGATGTTCCTCAAAAGGGTAAACAATCAAGTGGAAGCATATGGTCGGCCAAATGAAATGGAGGCGACAGAAGGAACATAACTAAGGTTCAAAAGGGTTGATAGTAAAGCGATCACAAAGGTTATTTACCAAAGGCGGGTTTATTTTTTAATGAGCTTGAACCTTGTGCCAACATGTGCTCAGTGCAGGTTGATTTTTTAATGAGCTTGAACCTTGCAGGAACATTGCTCTTTTCCCTTTTTATGTAAGCTAGGAATGACCAAACTATAACGCTAAAAAGCTAAAAAATGAAATTGGTCATTTTTACTTGTATAAAAAGGTTTGCATGCTCCCAGCATAAAAAAAAAAGTCTTTAGTAACCATATGGAAACTTACTGCAGTTAAGCAGGATGATTTTCTGTCAATGCTAAGACAAAACACTTCCTGCACTTTGTCTACCAAATAGACAAAGCTGAAAGGTCACTCAGACCGATCACATAACTTACAGGGAAACTTATCTCTACAGCTTGGTTTGTCCGCAAAATAGACAAGAGTGCATCCCCCCTAAGCTTCGTTACATTCACCAGACCACTCGCAGTAATTAGGTGGATGGAATGAAGGTTCCTTTACGAGATCAAGTGAAAGACTCGACTTGGAACTTTGCTCATCCTTATTTCATTTTTAACAAGCTTGACACAAGACAAGGAATTTTGCTCAAATCCTTGGTTTCATTTTCTAACGAGGTTGACACCAATCAACGAACTATCCTCTCGCGACCTTTGATCAAAACTCATAAGGGGTCATGAAGGAAAGATCTGATTCCAATGCCCCCAGTACATAATGTACAACATCACTGGATTGATCGTCAGATGATGTAGGTATGATAGGGCTTGGAGGCAATACCTCGCAATGATCCACACTATCAAAATGGTCAGAGTTCTTCTTAATCTTTGATGATGTAGAAGATATCATATGATAGGTTTCCACTGTGGCCACTTCCACCAGATTACTTGGTGGTGGGATGGCAAAAGTACCCATTAAGAATGAGTCTTTTAGGAGACCCACTCTGACATGTTGAAGTGATTGAGAACTTACATGGATCAATGGAATGCTTTCAGTAACTTGAGAACTGTTGGCGAGGAAGGTTAGTTGGTCAATGATTGTGATTCCGCCTTGAAAGGGGAATGCAATCTTTCTAAAATATGTTGACACAACAATAGCCATAACATAAATCCACGGCCTGCCCAGTAGGATGTAGTAGTCAAGGTTTCCATCAATGACCTCGACTTCAATTTCTACTGTCTTGCCCCCCAGTTCGATTTGCAAGTTACTTAATATCCCATATGGCGTGTATGTTCTTCCATCGAACACTTTTAATGTTGTTGATGATTGTGACAAGGGTGGAGAGCCTAAAGTTTTCCAGCAACTCATTGACATGATACAGGTAGATGCTCCTTCATCAATGATTGTTCGATGAATAGTTTTGTTGAGGGCCTTTACCTGGATGAGGAAAGCAAGTTGTGCTGGTAACTGAGGTTCGTATCCTTTATGATTAAAGGCCACTAGATTGGAATCCATTGGATCAATCCCACCTATCACTGATAACAAATCCTGTTTTTGGGATGGGAAGTTCTGTAGTACTTCAAGTGTCAACATGGCGGATGGTGATTGGGCCAGATCCTCCATTATATTATAATTCTGTGCTGATCGGGCATGAGGATTAAATGTCGATTTATGTACTACTCCCTTAGGTGGTTTTATTGTTAATTCAGGAATGATTGGTGGAACAACTTCTGACAAAGTTGTTATCGAACTTCTACGTTGATTTGTAGCCTTGCCGTTTGACGATTGTGGATTTCCATAATCCTTATTCCATGTAGATATCAAAGTGTCATTTTTTTGTTTTGAGATGGATAACATAAGCACTTGGGATGGGGAAGCACGATCGCTAGCAACCAGGTTAGTTTTTGGATTTGGAAACGGATCAGTCAATACTGCTGAGGTATTTGAAGTCCTTTTGAAAAACTTCTTGACTTCAGCTTGATGTGGACAATCTTTTGTGTAATGGTCCTCATCACATATGAAACATGGCTGATTAGGTTTCTTCTTTCCAGTAGGGTTTCCAGAAGGTTTCTCAGGAGTCGAATCCTCCCGTTTCTTCTTTTTGTTTGTCCTTTTCTTCTTTCCCCCTGGTTGCTTAGTAATTTTTCCTTTATCGGTTGACATGGCATTGACCTCCTAGGTAAGAGGTTCTTCATCCACTTTTTGACTAGAAACCATACGGGCTTTCTTAGATGTTTTCTTTGCAGTTTTCGTGCTTGTCATACCTATCACGCCATCACTTGCATGAGAGTCTTTGTTTGATTTAGAAGGGGGAGGAACAAAAAATTCCAGTCTAGGAGCGTCAGAAATTTTGTCGTATAGCATGCCAAACTGAGTGTAGATCATGTCTAAATATTGCGCATGAGCAATGACTTGCTCTTCAGTGACAACTCCTCCCTTAGCCACATCCTTTGTAATAGAGGGTAGCAATGACTTTATAAACCATTTAGCTAAAAGTTGATCAGGAACGTACGTCTTCACCATTCTTCGATGATGCTGCCACTCATGAATATGATCAGATATGCGAGTGGCTGTTGTCTGTTTAAAGTTCGTAAGGAGTTTTGTCCCTGTTTCGTACTTTATGGGTAACTGAAAATGGGTTAAAAAGGTAGTGGAAATGGTGTTGAAGTTATCAAATGAAGCTCTAGGCAATTCTATATACCATTTAGCTGCCGGACCCGTTAACGTTCGCTGAAAAAGGTGAAGCCTAATCGAATCATCATTCAGGGTGTTGGATGAACACCACAAACGGAAAGTCATCACATGATTCGAGGGATCTTCACCCGGATTTCCATTGAATTTAAGAATATCAGAGGGAAGTTTATGAGGAATCATAGGCCACCAAGGGGCATAAGCAATTGGATCATTCATTAGCTGGTTTAGATCTGGTAATTCTAGAGTTGCTACAAAGGACAACTATTGATTCAGGTTATGCGAAGCATACCCAGGATAAGATGGAGTTGCTTGAGTAGTAGGTCTTTGCATACCAACATAATGTATTTGATGCTGGTAACTTTCATAAGGTTAATGGGCATAACCATTATAGTATGGTTGTTGACAACTGCTTTGGAAATGTGGTTGCCCATTACTTACAAAGACTTGTTGCTCAGGTCCTTGGTATGATTGCTGGAATTGCGGTTATTGATATTGAACCAACCATGGTTGTTGGACCATTTGCTATTGTCCAATAATAGATGATTGACCAAGATGCTGAGTGATAGTACCTGTTTGAGCCAGAGCCACTCCAGATAAGGAGGCACTATCTTGAGTTTGTGATTGAATCGATGAGACGAGAGGCTATTGTATTGCAACCTGAGAGACTTGAGGTTGACATACAATAGGTAGCACTTGTACTTGTGATACAGTCACAATAGCAGGTGTAGTGGGAATATTTGACACAAGATGGACTGGTTGCATTGAAGATACAACCCTTGGTTGTTGAGGCAGTATTGGTACCCAACCGCTGGATGTAATTTTAGTTTCACCTGAACTTTTTTGTAAACTCTCATATGGTTGTTCTCCAGGAGGGAACAATGAAAAGGAATACTGCCCCCCATATGGTGGTAATCCAGTACTTAAAGGGTAGATTGGCCTTTGAAGACACCTTGGATCAACTTGTTGAGTTTCAACATAATAAATACTAGATGAGAATTCCGATGAAGAAAAAGGAACTAACCATGTCTTCGAAACAGTCCCTGATTGGACTCCGACTTGTTGTTGATAACTAGCCGGGGTAGATGGTATACCGACAATCATTGTAGGAATGGCAGCTGGAAGCTTCGCCATAGCTGTGTCAGTTGACATGGTCCTAGATTTTGATGGTTGTTCAAACATTTTTAGTCTATCCAAAAGATTTCCTAGTGATTCGACAGGAACTTGCGATGAAAAAGAAATAACTTCTGTAGTAGAAGGATATAAGTGGATCCCAGTTCCAAAATGCACTGGAGTACTGGGTGGAAGATCCTCTACTATCTCTTCTATAGCAATCAATATGGGTGGAAGAGGTAGACCGTCAGGTCCGTAAAATATTTCTGCAGCTGAAGAAAGTGTAGCTTCTGTAGTAACCGATACTGGAGGGGTGACATCTTCTGAATTTTGGAATTCAACTTCCAGAATTTCAGGTAAGTGAACTTCAGTTTCTAGATCAGTCCTACGTGGAGCTGCTTTAGGAATAGAGGTGTCTACTACTACACTAGGATCTATTCTAATGTCCTCTTGTAACTGCGGAACTTCTTCTGTAAAGGCAGATGTACCAGAGATAATTGGAGTAACTATAGTCTCTGACAATGTCGAAACTAAATCAGGTGAATTGGACTCAGTTAAACAAGAACGCTTTGCTCGGGATGGTTTCATTTCTAGGGTCAAAGGTAGTTGACTCGCTAGCCTCCGCGAATGACGGGGTTTTGATTAACTTTCTTCCATGATTGCAGATTACTTGATCAACTCAAAAAGTTAAGGAGAAAAATGTTATTCCAATTTAAATGAATTTTAAGACACTTTGACGCAACTTGCTTTTTCAATTTTTAAGGGTCAAGAAAAAGCTAAAGGTGACTCTAGTTGCCTTCTATTTTTAATGAGCCTGAAGTGACAAGTGCTCAGATGGACCTTTTCTTTTAAGGGGTCGAAAAGGAACGAAAGTGACTGCTCTGGAAGTCTAGATAGAGGGTTTACCAAATCGATCATAAAACTACAAAATACACCTTGGTGATAAATCATAGAGAAATTACCAAGGACTTATGTACGGTAGTCAATCTTCTCGAATGTTGTGTTCAGTGCACTACGATCGATAGGGTGGAAGACATGACTTCCTAAGGATAAAGGATATCATCCTATTGTGGTCTCCCAATATATACTCGATAGTACGAGGAGCATAAGTCCATACTGGTACTTGTCATATCAAAGAGGAGGAATCACCCAACCTTCGATGAAAACGATAGTTACCAGGTTTTATGACACTAGAACACGTCTCTAGCCTAGACTTCTAGATGTGTTGCGTTAGATTCCAAAGCGTTTTTATGTTCATTGAGGTTTATTTTAGAGTTGATCTTGCTTAGAAGTTTTTCTTTCAAGGTTCATCATGTGATGTAGATGTAAAATTCCTAAATATGCAATCTAAAATGATAAACATTTGTTTATGTTCTTCTAGCAATGAAAATCCTAGCTACAAAGGAAAGAAGATAATGATTTTTCTTTCAGCAGAGAGAATAGAGCACACACTAAATGCACTTTCCTAAATCAAATTTCGCAAGCAGTCAAAATGCAGATGCACATGCATGTATTTGTTTTCCGCTTTCTTAATGTGTGAATGACAAAAAGAAAGCTAAGTACAAATCTAAACTATTTTATTTCAAAGCGACAGTACTAACAATTTTCTCTTTTCAAAATGAAAGGAAGACTAAGACGACACTTTTCGATTTCGAATTTAAAACTATTTTTGACACTTGAAATACTAATAATTTCAAAATCAAGTACAATGACAAAAGTACAATCAACTATCTAGAAGAGGAAGACTTTACGACACTCTTCTTTTTATTCAGAATGACAATTACGACACTTGCATAAAAAATGACAGTTCGATTAGGCTACTTTCGACAAAGGAGGATTGCAAATGATCGAAAAATACACAAAAACATTTACAATTCCTAACTGATGGAGGCTGAAATAATGTGAAGGAAGATGGTTTCAACAAGAAGGTACTGATCATGAATAGAGAAACTACTGAATAAAGTTGAAAACAAGGAGAAAAAAACCAAATTTCAGAGAAGAAAATAGTGTCACTTAATCATCGCACCTGCAACATAGGGAAACAGGGATGCATCTCACCTGCAACACACAGGAGGTGTGATGCATCCAGGTTGCACAATTACAGATAGTGCGATGGGCTAGGGAGCGAAACTGAGCTTGGTTTTTGCTCAAAACTTGCAGCTAAGTTCACTTATTTAGGCTGAGCAATGATGGACAGTAAACACAAAGCATAAGGGTAGGATCTGATGAGGTTTTGAGCTACCACAAGGGCACTTAGGATGCTTTGTAAGTCAGATGTTTAGTTCATAAACCAACCCAGAGATTGACTGAAGCAGCATTTATCTACTTCATAATTTCATAGCAAAGGCATTTCGAAGGCTAGCTAGCTAACTTCAGGCTCCGTCTGTAGTTTATAAAGAAAACAATAAACAAAAAAACAAACTATTTGTTCCCTAGTGGAGTCGCCATTTTGTTTTAGGGAAAACTAGTGTCGATTTGAACTACTAGTCCCACTAAGACGGGTAGCTATCTTAGAAACAAACAATGAAAGCTTTTCAAGAGTTCCTTTAAGTGTGATAGATGGAAGAGAAGAAAAGAGGACCAACCTGGATCTTTCGCTTTGATCCTAGCTTGATTTCTCCTTTCCTTGATAGAATTTGCCACTCCTCTCCTACTTGTCCCACTTCAAAGAGTACCTGTAGAGTCAAAGTAACAACAAACTATCAAAGCATCTCTATCTAAAACATCATAAACAATGCGGAATCAGAAACACATTGACCATACAATTGCATTCATAAACAATAAGATTCACAAATACAAGATCATATGGAGGAAAACTCAAAGAACTTTATTAATAGTAATGTAAGAGAGGATTACAACCTAGCTGTCTGATCTAGCATCATCCTCCCAGTTGTAGAAGCCCTCTTCACCTCATGAACAAGCAAATAAGCCAATAATGCAATGTTTCTTCTCAGCAAACCAACAACACTTCCTTACAAAATACAAAATTCCAGCCTTCAGATCTCTTAGATGAGGGATCCACTTATAGATATCTTGAAAGGGTGTGAGTCAGCTCTGGGTTTTTGATTAGTGTCATTCCATTGATAGTTATTGGTTCCACTTGGAGATTTCATGATCTCTTACTCATCCCTGGGTGAATTCAGAGACGCAAGTGTCATAGGAGAAGTTTCTGGAAGATTCCATGATCATCCACCTTGCAAACTATCTCTTCCATTTGTCTATTCTCACTCATCACACCCCACAGAAGGCCATTTGAGTATGCATCACACCTAGCCAGTTAGGCAGTCAGTATGCATCGCACCTTGCCCATGGAGCGGTTTGTATGGTCCAGTTTTGGCTAGTTTTGAGTACTTTTTCAGGTGGAACTTCTGGGAAATGATGTAATCAGTTGAGCATGATCCTTTAGGGTGTGAAACAACACTTTTAGGGACTTAAGGAGCCCTTAGTTTATGGACATATGAGTTTGGGGTTGCAGTGTCCATATATGTCTATAATAGGCCTTCCTTCTACTAAGCATGGAATTTACTGTGTTTTCGTGGTCGTTGACAGATTCTCTAAGATAGCCATTCTAATGGTCTGTAAAAAGAGTATGACAATAGAAGCCACTACTAAGCTCTTTTTTCAATGAGTATGGGTACACTTTAGGATCCCACAGTCCATTATCTCAGATTAAGAAAACAGGTTCTTGAGAACATTTTGGTCAAGCCTCTGGTTGATGCTGGATACCAAACTCACTATGTCGATGGACTTCCACCCCCAAACTGATGGCCAAATAAAGGTCATCAACAGGATGATCATGTGCATTATGTGCATGTATAACTAAAAGAATCCACGAAATTGGGATGAAATCCTCCCCTATGTCCATCACAGGTACAATAAAGTTGTCCATAGCTCAACTAGCCATAAACCCTTTAAGTTGGGATTAGGATTCCATCTGCTATGTCCCATTGATGTGGCCATAACATTTTCAACTACTCAGGTAGATTCAACTTATGTCTAGTCCAAAGCTAATAGGGCTAACAAATTCATTGAGCATATTCAACACATGTGCATGTAGGTCGATGACATATTGGACAGAGTTAATGCTAAGTACAAGCAACATCATGATTAACATCGAGTGCGACACAAGTTCCAGGTGGGTGGAAAAGTTTGGTTACATTTACAAAAGGAGTGCCTCGCTGGGCCCCACCACAAGATTTTCTCTCTCTGATATGGGTCGTACACCACTACCAAGGTTGTAGGGGAAAATTCCTTTGATCCTAACATTCCACCGTTCCTTGGCTTGCACCAAATATTTAATGTGGATTGTCTACGACCATAATTTCTCCCATTGTTGGACATAACTGACGTTTTTGAGTAGTTGGTACCAACAAAGCTCAACCCAAGCTGCACCGAACAAAACATAAATGATAAGACCATGGACACAGAGATCAAGAAAACTCTCCAGCAGAGGATCTAGCTATATCAAGTTGTAGGTTTTAACCCTGTACAGAAATTGCCTACATACGAATTCTAAAAATAAAAAATAAATAATGGTGAAAGTATAAAACATAAAACATATATAAACAAAGGTTTTCCCTTGGATCCCAAAACCATGACTACCAGATTGATTTTTCATTATATTCCTTTCAATGTTACAATACATATATATACATGTTGAAGCATCCATAAACCCCAATCCATTAACTCTAGATTAGAACATAACCGTAGTTCCCTTGACCGGATCTACAAAATACCATGGGAAGAAAACCATTATGCCCAAAACCATGTGCAAAAACCATGCACAAAAGCATAGGTAGGTATGTTGACCTAATATAGCGTCCAAAACAATCTCCCCTAGGCACTGCCCCAAACCCTGTGGAGGGGGGCTACCACCCCCTTGAAACCCTCGACAGGGGGGGCTGCCACCCCCCTTGTTGCACCCAACGCAACGAACATGGGGAAATATCACCACCACACTTGTGGGGCTAGTTGGGGAAAGAATATAACACACACCCAACATTCTCCCACTTCTTGTTTTCTTTCCCCAGGGGGCCACAAGAGAGCTTAGTCATTTTTCTAGTCCTACAATGCCGATTGTTTCTCTACATCAAGAAAACTTCTTGGTGCTCACAAACTTCTTCAATGCATCTACAACATTCTTCAAAGTGTGCACCTTTACCAACAACACCTTTTTATCCTCAACCATATCCCTCACAAAGTGATACTGAACATCAATGTGATCTATCTTTGAATGATAAGAAGGGTTCTTTGCCAATAAAATTATGCTTTGGCTATCACAGTCTATCCTTATAGCTCATTGTACCAACCCCATATTTGAACACAATCTCTGCAACCAAAATTCTTCCTTTCTTGCATAATTGGTTGCCACGTATTTTGCCTCTGTAGTTGAAAGTTCCACTACAAACTGTCTCTTGTTGATCTAACTAACTACACCTCCAAACAGGGTAAATACATACCCACTTGTAAATCTTCTCTGATCCATATCTCTAACCCAGTCTGCATCAACAAATCCATGGATGTCCGAAACTCTATCCAATCCTGGTCTTCCTTGGTATCATAGACCATAGTCACTAGTGCCACATAAATACCAGAAAACCCACTTCACTGTTGTCCAATTCTCCTTCAGTGGTTTTGACATAAACCTGCTCAATACTCCCACTGCAGGTGCAATGTCTGGTCTAGTGCAGATCGTTGCATACATCAGGCTACCAACTACACTTGCGTGTGGAACATGGGACATGTCCTCTTCCTCTTCTTGTGTCTTGGGATAGTGTTAAACATATAACTTTACACCGACGAGAATAGGAACCTTCATCAGTTTATTATCCTGCATATTAAACCTCTACAATATTGTGCCAACATACTTCCTCTAGTTTAACCAGAGCTTCATTTTTTCTCGATCTCATTTAATTTCAATGCCCAAAATATAGTTTACAACACCAATATATTTCATGTTGAATTTGGAGGACAATTGGATCTTCAATTCCTGGTTAATTTCTTTTTTATTTCCAATCAACAACATATCATCCACATGTAAGACCAAATAAATAACATGGTCACCAATTAATTTAAAATACAGACAAAGATCTACTTTGCTTCTGGTGAAGCCAAGGCCCCGTATATATGTATCAAATTTTTGATACCACATCCTTAGTGACTATTTTAACCCATACAAAGACTTTTTTAACTTGCATACCAGTTCTTTCTTACCATTCATCGCAAAGCCTTCAGATTTCTTCATGTAGATCTCTTCTTCCAAATCCCCATGAAGAAATGTTGCCTTCACATCCATCTGTTCTATCTCAAAATTAAAAGTAACAACAACAAATAAAAGTAATCTAATAGAAGCTACCATGGCAAAAGGAAAAAAAATATCACCAAAATCAATTCCCGACACCTGGGAATAACCTTTTTCTACCAACTGAGCTTTTTATTTCTCCACCTTTCCTTCTGCATTCATCTTCTTCTTAAACACCCATTTTATGCTAATGGGTTTCCTTCTAGACAGTCACTCCACCAGATTCGAAACCCCATTTTTTTGCAAATATTCCATTTCATCAACCGTGGCCTCTTTCAAGAGTTTATCATCCTCTCAATCTACTACTTCCCTAACATTTTTGGGATCATCATCAGTAATAGACAAAGCAAAATTTGAACAGAAAGGAGCTAGAATATACCTTTTTGGTTGCCTTCTTTCTCGAACTAGTCTTCTCATAGCTAGAGTTTGTGGTAGGTAAAAATTTAAGAACCACCCTCAATTTATATGTATAATAAATGGGCGAATCTCCATGATACATAGGAAAAATGGGAGGCGATTTTATCAATAATATATTATGTATATATAATTTTTTGGCGAATCTCTCACCAAATTATATTATCTTGTAAAGTCATGGCAAATCTTTCATTGAATTATAAAATCTTGTAAGATCTTGAAAAATCTTTCACTGAATAATAAAACATTGTGAAGTCTTAATGAATGTTTTGTTAAAGTATGAAACCATATATGATAATAGGAAAAAATATTCATTAAATTGTAATATACTAACATACATGTTTGGAAAAAAGAAACATAATTTTCTCTTCCTACAAACAATGTCACAAGTTTCAGTGGCCGTGTTTGTCAAGGTTATTACTGTACACTCATTCATATCCTTCTATTAGTTTTGATAATATTCCACAATAAAGTTCTTCTAGGTGTTGATCTTGACCACTAGTTCTGTCAAGGTAGGAGAGATTAATCTTTTCTCTACCACTTTTGTCAAGCTATAAAATTTCTTTCTTATTCCATAGACTCATATTATGAGATTAAAAAAAACACATCAAGTTTGTTTACCCCAACACACCAACAAGTAGCAAGCCCCAACTATATAATATAAGAAAGCAGTAGGTATCCCAAAGGCCTGAAGGGGATCTAATGGAAAGAAGCGATCGTTGTCAGAAGCTTTTCAATCAATATATAAATATATAAATGTAGATTTATTATTATTTTAATTGGAAATCTTCAATTAAATAATAAAATTTAATTACATCTCTCCCAATCTAAATTGCTTATTAGCATAATTCATTACCTTCATACGTCTTGCATTTTTTAACAACGTTATAACATGTTAATTAATTTCCTTTTTGGTGGACAATCTCTGCCTTTTAGGACAATATGGTGCAGTGGCCCAACCCCTACAGATCATTATGACAAACCAAGAATAACAGAGAAGATGAAAGGTTGTACAAACCAACATATTTTTCAAATAAATAATCCAACATCATTACCTTAACTTTTTCATGAAGATATCATATTGAGAATGTTTGAAAAATGGTGGGAAATCTGGGCAGCGACTATCTCTCTTCTGCGAGGGTGATGTGATGCGGAAAGAGATAAGATTTCACTGTTTTGATTTTTTTTTGTTAAATCAGAAAAACCAATATTAATGGAGATATTGGTATTTTTTACTAAATTTTGTGAAGTGACTAAATGTAGGTTTAACCATTCACCTTAAGATGTTTTTTACAATATAATTTACTAAGTCTATTTAATATCTTCATTATCATAAAAACCAACCTATATCCATCTTAACTTCACATCTACCACTCTTAGAGGCATGAAATCTATTTATCCTTCTTAGCATTTGGTAGACCTAGAATTAAGATAAGATGTTTTTTACAATATAATTTCCTAAGTCTATTTAATATCTTCATTATCATAAAAACCAACCTATAGCCATCTTAACTTCACATCTACCATGTTAGCTACCTATACCAATAGGTTTCATATTTCATGATGGACAAGGGAAATTCCAAATATGCTCTGCTTTGATTATGCAAAGATCCCATATTTCCTAGAGAATACAAGGTGTGTAAATAGCTTAATGTGTCCCAATTTTGATGGATGGTCCAACAGTCTAATCTGGATCATTCCATGGTTTAAATTTCTAGTTGTAGAATAGAGAAAGAAGTCTGTCCAAACTGTTTAATCTTGGTAGACAAGTAGTTCAGGTAGAGAAGAAAAGGTTCCAACTGCTTAATCTGGGACCTTGGAAGCAATAAGGGTAGAAGTAGATAGAAAAACAAAAGAAAAAGCCAAAGAAAAGAAAAGGAAAGTAAGGGTCTGCAAGTCCAAGTGCACCCTCCAAGAAGAAACAAAAAATGCTAGGCAAAGTAGCTGGGTAAGTAGTTGGGGTTGCAGAAAGGTTATCTTTACCATTGCAGGTATGTTAACTTTGTTTACTAAAGCAAAGTCAAAACAATTGAGAAGGTGTTCTTTTTCATCAAGTTGCAGCAAGCAGGAAGCATGTCTAACCTCCCTTCTTCCCCTTTCCACTTCATTACTAACACTCCCTCATCAGCTGAGATTCATGGAAGAAGATTATGGTTTCATGGTGGTTCTTAATCTTTTAGAAGCCACATTTCTTGTCTAAACTCTTTTCATTTTGATCTACTCCCTAAACTAAGTAAGTTTCAAATAAACTTAGTGATTTTCCCCCCTCATTCACATCTCCCCCCATATTAACTCTAACTTTACTATGTAAATCCCCTATATTACCTTTCCCCTACTAGTATTAACACCATGGTGTATAAACCCCAAATTTTGTATAAATATCCCCTCCCCTTGGCATTATAGCCAATAAGTCCTATGTCAGGGATCAAATGACACCTGGTCATCTTGATGAACCTAAGCCTACCCCTCTTCCCTCTTTGAAGTCATTCCTCTCATTAAACCATCGTTTGCAAAGAAAAACCCTATAAAAACCCCTTCCTACCCATAACCCCTTGGAAATTATGAAAAAACCCAAAAAACCACTTCTGCCGCTTAACCAAAGTTGGCGCACGTATGTTTGATTCTCCAAAAATACATTGAAAACCTTACAAAAACCCATATCTAAACCTTTCCCGCTGAGCACGTGTCCCAAAAGAAATATTTGTTTATTCCTCCGCCCGTCCGTATCCACCTATCATCTCATACTCCCGACTACCGTCGGATCGGACCCACGGGATCCGACGGCCCTCATTGATATCGGATTGGGCCCGGCGTCCACCCTTTAGCACCCGAGAAGGTGACGAAGGGGTACGTCAGGCCTCTGCCACGCGTCCCCTTCTCGTTTTCTCGGGTCAGACTCTGACACAAGCCAGGCCGTATCATAACCGCCCCGAGAAACTGTAACAGCTAGCGCTTAACCGTAACCGCTAGGGTACCTACCGCCCGGTTTGCTGGCCCCACGTCATGCCCACGACATCTCCGTCCTGCCATCGCATCAGCACTTTTGTCCGCTTCTGGGCCAACTCACCTGCCACAGCATCATCCCCGTGGACCAATCAGAGCCCGCCACCTCACCTATGACGTCAGCCGGCCCTGACCCCACCTATGACATCATGCTGACGTCACCAGAAAAACGCGCCAAAAGTCCAAAAAACCAATATTATGGTGAAATTTCGTGTTTTTTCCCATTTTTCTTACAAAAGACTCTGTTGCGCCTGCATGCGATTTTCACGTCCAAAGTCCACCAACCTGTAGAACCTGACCAGGAGACCGGCGGAGCGCCATTTCCACAATCATCCGTGACCATTGCCTACTCCTCACCAGGTATTCTCCACTATAAATCCTTCACGTACCTGTTTTGTCTGTTATTTCCCTCAAAAGAGCTTATAACAGAAAAAATTCTTGAATTCACCGGCAGAAATCCTTGCACCTGGCCCTTTGACAGTTGTGAACTCGAAGAACACTAGCCGAGCCTTGTTTGCCTGCATTTGCATTGAGAAATCAAGCTCTGTTCACGCAAAAGCGACAGAATCATTTAAACTGAGTTTAACCACTGAGAGAGGCAGAGTGATGGCCAAGCATTGGTCTTATTTTACACTCTAAACAGTATTTCAATTGCTGTTTATTAGAAATACTCTCTGTTCCTTATAAATTCACCTCCCTGGTAAAGAGACATTCCTCTATACTGCCCTGCTCAATTGAAACCACTTTACACTCAATTCAGAATCCTCTTTTGCCATGGAAACTCCAATTGCACTGAACATCAAGCCTCTCAATGCCCCTCAAAGGGAGTTGGAATGGAAAGCTCTGGGAGATATGGATTATCAAATGTTAGACATTTTACCAATGCGCTCTAAATATAATATTCAGATGCTAAATGAGTTGAAAGCCCAACACCTTAGTGGAGCTGATATCCTAGGGATTTGGGACTCAAATTTGCCCATCTACAACCTCCCTCAGGTCAATCCTATGCCAGAATTGATCCACAGATGCCAAGAGTGCTATGATCCATGCCAAAGAGCTGTTCTCAGCCCCACAGGCTCAATTCTATTCCATATCACCCCAGAGAGCATAAATGAGATGCTGCATTTCGACACTGCTAAATCATTGACCCCCCTCTACATGCAGAATTTGATAAAGAAGGGGACCAAGTTGTCAAATGATCAAATCATCAAAATTAATCAGCTGTTTATACAACCAGGCTCTGAAGTCATCAGAACTCCTCCTATTGGATATCCATACTTGAATGACTTGGGCAGAATGCTGGTGGACTTGATCAGCTATGTCCTAGGGTTCAGGGGAATTGAGGATGTGGATGATAGTATAATGGCAATGCTGTCTATATTCTCTCCCGGAAAGCCTCCAGCTGTACATTATGACTATGCCACATACATTGCAGACAAGATCCATGAGCAGCTAATGAATCTGCAAAGGGAGAGATTGTTTAGATACTCTTCATACATCTACCATCTACTCTTGTTTTATCAACCAGACAGCTTCCCAATTCCCTTGAAGAAAGTTAATGCCCAGGGGAATCCAAGGTCAGTTGTGTTTTGGACCTCAGTTTTTCACAGCAGCTCTGTGTCACCATACACATACTGTGAGTTCGTAGACTTGTTCATTCATCCAGCTATGACATTATTGTATGGTGTTCCTCCTCCAAGGTTAACTGATGACATGAGGAGAGTTCTCCATCTCTCTAAAAAATACAGCATTGGTGATTGGTACTTCTACCAACACCACACAGTAATCAGAATATATGGCTGTGAGTTGAAGCCTTATAGGTTGCCCAGGTATGTCCCTATGAGACTTTTTGCCTTAGAATACTTCAGGCAATTTGGAAACGCTGACTGCCACCACTTCCAAAGCAAGAACAAGAAAGTGCAGCTGAAGGTAAGGAGCCATCTGGGCCCTTTCCTATATAATAAAAGAGAAGAGGGATGGAAAGAGGCAAATGATATCCTAGAGGCTCTCAAATTGCAAACTAGCTTTGAATGGATACCCTATGACCCCAATCATTTTGTTTCCCTCAGAAGAATAAAATACAAATTGGGTACCTATGCACATATGAGACTGCCAGAGATTAAGCAGTATGCCAATACATTGAGATGGACAGAGGGCACCCTAAAAGAGGAATTTACTGATGAAGAGATGCTAGAAAGAGAGGCTAGAAATATTCAAAAAGAAGCTGACTTGGAAACTTGTGCACAGGTTCCCCTCTCATATAGAAGGCAACTCGGAGCAGCCACCTCATCGTCAACAACACATCAGCAAGCTGCCGTGAATACTGCACAGACATCCAGCAAAGGCAAAGAAAAGCAGGTGGAACAGCCACCTCCTATGACAGAAGAGCAAGTGGAAACACTAGTGCAGCAACAAGAAGAGATGGTGCAGCAGCAAGAAGAACAGCAACAACAGGAAGAACAAAAGCAGGAACAGCCTGCCCAGCAAGAAGAAACAGTGGAAACCCCCAAGACCACTGAACAAACTGTGCCTCCAAGGCAAGAAACTCCAGCTGATGCATCAATCCTCCAAACTCCTCAAAGGGAGGATACATTTATTTTTAGAAAAAGGGACAGAGAGACTCCCCTTACAACATCAGCAACTCATGGGGAGAAAAGACAGAGAGTCAACCCCTTCTCAGAAGAAGAGATGCCAATGGGGAAATCTTTTGGTATGGGCCCACCCAGCAGAGAAGCTTCAGCCAGTTCCTGCCAGCAGGAACAGGACAGAACTATGGGAGGAGAGGTCAGCTCCTCCAGCCAGCAAAGGGAAGGAGAAAAGAGCATCAAGCAGCAATTTATAGACATTAAGAGGAGAAATGAGCCCATCAGGATACAGTTGTATAACCATCTGTTAAACATGGCTCCCACCAATCAACAAAGACTCATGTCTGCCTTTGATGTGCAGGAAGGCAAAATGATCATGAGTCATTTTAAGCCAACAGCAGTGCAGCCCCAATCTGCCTCTGACTACTTAAGGACTAACCTGGAAGTCCTTGCCAAAGATATCCACCCAATGGATAAGATAGAACTGCACAAGCAAACAGGTGAAATGGTCTATGCTTCCTTAGCAGACCAAACATTGGATAACTACAGGCTACAGAATAACCTTAATAATACAGCCTCTCAACTAGAATTGGAGAGAGCATCATCTCAGGCAAAGGACAACAGAATAAGGTCCTTAGAGGATATCATCATAGAGATTGGGCATGATCCCAAAGATATCAAGGGCATACAAGAGATACTAAAGCTGAGGGATGCAGACATGGCAACTTTGAGGAGAAAGATTAAACTTCCAGCCACAATTCACCCTCAAACAGATGAAGTGGCTCAGCAGAGACATGAGCGGGATGCCACAGATCTACTCATATATCTCTACAAGCAGCTCCTCCAAACACAAGAAAAGCTGGGAGAATCAGAGGCCGCACAAGCAGCATTGCAGACAGCACTGAAACAAAGAGAAGAGGGTCAGACCTCTCAGCCTCCTCTGATCATCAATCTTGAGGAAACTGCTCCTATCACTGCTCCTCCTCCTCAACAGACCGAACAGACAGCAACATCTACTTCAGCAGCGCCAACAACTACAGAGCAGGCCCAAAGCCTGGATATGCAAAAGCTGAAGAATGAAATCCAAATCCTGGAAGCTCAAATGATAGAGTTAAATGAGACCAGGGAAAAGTTAGCCAAGGTAAATGACAGGCATGATAAATCAAAGAGAGAAGTGGCAGAAAAGGGCAGGGAAATCAAAGCCCTTAAAGACAGGATAAAAGAGCTAGAAAATGAGCTCAAATTAGATAAAGTTATAGCTGGGCTTAAGGCAATGCTATGGGCCAACATTGGCCAGTCTATTACTGACCAATGGCAGTATATAGAGACAATCCATGAGTAGCTAGAACTCATCCCAAGAGCACAAGCTGAAATTCACAAGTCAAGGGCTGCTCTAGGCAACATGCCTGAGGTTGCCACCAGGATGATCAATGTGCTGAATTATAAAACAGGTACTCAGTTGGCAAAAAATGGGAATTCCCAACAGAAATGAGACCATTTAGTTGATCAAAAGGGTTCTCACATTGAGAAATTTGGTGCAGACATTAGATAGAAGAACCCAGGACATGTAGACAGAGGTGAAGAGGTTCATGGATAAATTCCTGGTGCTGCAAAACAGAGGACTCCCTAGCTTACTGAACAGCGCAGGGAGACTGCTCATTCATGAGCAGTATGCCAAAAGAGTGAATGCATTTGCCACAAACGAAATCAATGAGAAGCCTAACAGCTCAGAAGAAACAGGGCCAGCTACAGGACAGACTATCTACAACAAGGTAGAACATCTATTTTTTATAATGCATGAGATCAATCACCTGTTTGAGGTGGCTCCCAATTTTTTCAAATATACAGAGGCAGAGGAGACTATGGATGCAATTCTCAGGCATCAACTCCCTACGCAAGACTGGTGGACAGATGCAATACAGAGAATTTTATAGACAGTGAGCAGTTCACCAAATTTTGTTTTTGAAAATATAAATTGTTGAGCGAAGGACAGCTTAAAAAAGATCAGCATACATTCAAGATTAAAGCTGAGCCAACTCAGTAGAAATTTCGGCCAAAAAAGCAAAGTGTAAAGCTACAGGTGTCCAGGCCGAGAAAATACAGCGCAACTCCAAAAGCACATTTATCAGCATTAAAGCAAAGCGTTTCAACCGACTCAGTGACCTCCAAAGGTCATAATATCCTCTGACAGACTTAAAGAGCATTTATGTTGCATTCAAAGCTGTAATAACTTCTTTTCTACTTTCTGAACAAAGTAATGAAGATATTTCTCCCTCAGATGACTCAATGCCTGAGATATTTTGTGTAAGCTTTCCTATAAAGTCCCCTTCGCATGAGTTTGCAAGGGTTGTTGTTGATTTCTCCTGAAGAAGTTCTTATGCTGTAATCCTTTCAGAAGTTTAATAAAGAAAGTGATGGAATTTCTCGGATTTCTGAGGTGTTGAATGCGTTCTGGTGTTTGTTGAAAACTGCTGGATTCCTGTGTATCACATAATACAATAAGTCTCCGTAACTCTCTCTGTTATGTATTTTGATCCATATATGTTTCTAATTTTGAATATTTAGCAACAAGGAAAAAGAATAACTTTCAGGATTTATTCAATGAATACCCTGAGTTCAATCTGTGTTGTTAATGAATGTTTTCTTCAGCTGTACTCTTGATAAGTGTAATTCTTAATTGCTGCACTTTCAGAATGCATCTTTCACAGTGACCTTCGTCACAGGAATTCAAGTTTGCTCCTGTGCGACGTATTTCACTTTCACCTCACCAGCTTAATAGAAAATTCTTAATTGCTTTCTGTTGGCTGACATGCCTCACCATTCAAGTTAAATTTGTTTGTCTGAGATACACAATCGGCCCTCCAGTTTGAACACCACCAATCCTGCATTTCAAAGCATTTCTCAACTCCAGACTCCATTGCCCAATGATATATTACTCTCTAAACACTACATCTTAAGCCCTGAAAGAAATCCTTCAACCAAAACATAAACCAAAACCTGAGCATAATACCTAGCCTAAAACACCATCATAACAGAGACAAATCATAAAGAGAGAGCCCTCTCTGATTACAGTTTGGCTAGAAACTGTGATCCAAAGATTGGTTAGTGGTTACCCCGGCCGTATTCCCTTGGGAGTCATAGGGAACAACCTGGGTGTTAACATAATTGGCGACTCCACTGGGGAGTGCTTGAGTTTTTTCAATTACCATATATTTTCATAGCTACTATCAAGCCTGAAATCAGCCAAGAGGCCTTTAATCTGTTTCTGTATCACATTAACAGCTTTAGGGAGGAGCTTGTTTAGGGAATCTTCATCTTAGCTCTGAGAATATATAGCCATTCTAAAATCTTCATCCAGTCCTTTCAGATATAAAAATTTCCTGCAAAATTCCAAAAAACAGTTAGAAGCTGGCTCCTAAGAAAAATCCACGGCACACTAGGGCAAATCCTGACCCTAATCCACCCATCATTGTTGATAATCCAAATACCATCCCTAGAAACATTAGGAGGCAGCAAAGGCAGGAGCAACCTGCTGATTTGACTTCAGAGTCAGATCATCCCAGCCTCATCCCTACTCCATGCAAGGTCCTTTTCCGGTCTACCCCTAATTCCCCTAGTTCACCATCCACATCTCAAACTCCTCCTCTCACATCCTCATCCACTGCTCATATCCCCTTGACCAACACTCTAGGTTCACCCTCACTTGTCACCCCTGTGGTACCCACTGTTCCTATTATCCCAGCTGCCCCTGTTAATCCTCTAAATCCTGTAAATATGGCTAACAGATATGCACCCTTGCAGATACCAGCTAATGCTGCAGCTCTACCTCAAGACTACCAAAGCAAAATCTCATATTTTGACTCCAATGGCCCTCTGACAGCTGTCCAGCATGCGAAGAAGATGCAAGACCATTTTGAGACCTATGAAATAGATGATGACAGTGTCAGAATGAGGATGTTTGTTCAAAGCCTAACCGGGGATGTAAGAACTTGGTTTAGATCCCTGAATGCAAACTCCATTACAACTCCTGATGAACTGTATCAAGCCTTTACTACTAGATGGGAAAAGAAGAAAGATCCCCTGCACATACTTGGTGAATATGAAACAATCAAGAGAGGTCCTCAAGAGACCGTTCTGGAGTATTGTGCTAGATTCAACAATGTGTACAATGCAATACCACAAAACCTAAGACCTCCTCCTGATTTGGCCTTGTACAAATTCCCTGATGGATTTGATCCTGACATGGCATATCAGTTGAAGGAAAGAGAACCTGAAACCCTTGAAGACGCTCAAAAGGCTGCTGTCACAGTGGAGGCAAACCTGATTGCCAAAAGAAACAGGGCAAGGTTAGAAAAGAGAAGCATATACAAAGAAGAACCTACAGCCTTTGATCAAAAACTTGATGCAATACTTAATGGTATGAAGAGATTGGGTGATAGGGTAGAATCAGTTGAGAGAAAAGCATCATGGGAAGCACCACAAAACAATCCTCCTAGGAATCCAAATTTTAGGAGAAATCCAAACCCAAACATTGGCAAGGCCAGTGCTGACCAAGACATAAGACCCCCTTTCCAAGAAAATTATGCAGAAACTTCCACATCAACAGAGCCCAATGAAGATCCTGAGATTAATTTAATGGGTCTAGACGGTGAAAGTCAAGTTTTCTTAACACAAGAAGATCATGAGGATGATGAAATCAAACTGTTCCAAACTAAATCAGGTGAATCCTTTGACTTTAAACAAGGCTATGACACTGCTGTTTATGAAGTCCATAAACAATACAAGCTGAGGAGCAGAACTGTGAATGTTAACCAGCCTGAAAAGAAAAAGGATAATCGGCAGCCTGAAGGAGTCACAGGCACAGAACCTAATGACAAAATAAATTCACATACACAAGAAGTGATTGTTGAGGAGATCACCGAACCACTGTCCATAAAACAGCAGCCTATGGTCACTTCCCCTTCTCATCCTTATTCAACTATTTCTCCTCAAGAGATGAGTAAAAAGGATAAGTCCCAAAATCAAGATAAAAATCAAGAAGAAGATTTAATGAATAAGGAGAGGACTGTCACCTATAACCCCAGGACCCAATCTGAAAAATCCTTTGATCTAGAAACTGAAATTGGCAAAATAAAGATAGCTATTCCTCTCTTGGAACTAGCCAAGCATGACATCTATAAGCTACAGATCAAAAAGTCCCTTCAACTCACTAGCAACAAAGATGATGTCAATGTGCTGGATGACACTCCAGAATTGTTATTTGGCCCAGAAGTGGATGGAAAAACAATAGTCACAGGGGTACTACCTTTTTATGTCAGCCTACATATTCATGACAAAATACTACACAATGCAATGTTTGATTCAGGTGCTTCTCACAACCTCATGCCAAAAGCAGTCATGGAAAGACTGAATTTGGACATAACAAGACCATACAAGGACCTGTTTTCCTTTGACTCCAGCCAAGTCAAGTGTCTAGGTCTCATAAAAGATTTATGTGTGTCTTTGGTTCAATACCCAAACAAGACAATCCTAATGGATGTGGTAGTTGCTGATATCCCACCTAAGTATGGGATGCTGTTATCAAGATCATGGGGAGCTAAACTCCAAGGTTCCCTACAATTAGACATGTCATATGCCACCATCTCTGTTTTTGGGCAACCAAAAAGACTCTACAGAGAAACACTAATGAAATACATGGTCAGCAGTGAAGAAAAGCCTCAAAACTTTCCTATATATGCTGTCCATTCAGACATAGACTCATACATTCTCTTCAATGACACCACAACTCCCTCAAAAGGTGAGGTTGAAACCAAGATATTCATACAAGAGAAAGACTCAAATGAAAGTATCACCACCCATGAAACAACAGTCAATCAAACACTAGATACTGCTGCTGTTCTAAATCTCAAGCATACCCAATCAAATGATGAAACTGTCCTAGAAGACGAGCTAAAGGAAAAACCACAACTTCTACTCACATTGCCAGCCCATGAAAAGATCATTAAAACTCCTTCCCAACAGGACATTCTATGGTTCCTTGAATTTGATGGCTCAGTCAACAAATTAGGGGCGGGAGCTGGAGTTTGGGTACACAATAAGGAAAACAGTCATGCAGAAGGCAGAGCCTATAGATTAAACTTCAGATGCACTAACAACATGGCTGAATATGAGGCTCTTTTACTAGGTCTCAAGTTAGTAAAGTCCCTACAAGCTATAAAAGTGTCAATCCTAGGAGATTCAGACCTAGTTATCCAACAAGTGAAGGGAAATTTTGTCACCAATGATAAAAGATTGAGGTCTTATAGGTCTGCTGTTGCTGATGTACTAAACTCCTTCTTTGAATTCCAAATCACCAAAATTTCTAGGACCCATAATCTGCATGCTCATAGTTTGGCCACATTTGCAAGTACCTGCAAGTTACCTTTTGAGCCCCATCATTGTTTTACAGCTGAGGTAAAACACAGACCATCTGTCCCAAACAATGTCAATGATTGGCAAGTGTTTGATGATGACAAGCAAATAAACAATTTCTTGACTTTGCAGCAAGAATTTTCAGGACTAAATATTGACAATGACAAAGCAAGTCAATCACAAATACTTGACAAAGCAAGTCAATCACAAATACAGTTCCAACAGATTACTCACCCAATATCACCCAGAACAGCAAAGCAAATACTAAATCCAACTATTTTCAACATAGACAACATTCAGCAAATTCAATCAAACAATTGTGAGGAAGTAGCCAATGCTGAAACTGAAATCATAGAGTTGAAAGACAATTTTCTACCAACAGGCCTAACTCCCCTAGAAGACATCTTTGACTCGAATGATATTCCCAGAAAACCAAAAATGCAGCCCTTGAATGCAGCCATTGAAGAATGCAACATAGGTACAATTGACAAACCCAAAATAATTAAATTGTCTGCATCTTTGCCGCCTGATCAAAAGCCCAAATACATTGACCTCTTTAAAGAGTTCCAGGATGTCTTTGCATGGAGTTATGAGGACCTAAAGTCCTATGACACCTCTGTTATCCAGCATACTATCCCTCTCAAGCCTGATCAAAAGCCCTTTAAACAAAAATTGAGGAGAATCAATCCTATGCTTCTCCCAGCAATGGAACAAGAAGTACAGAAAATGTTTAAGGCAGGCATCATAGCACCAATCAGATTCTCTGAATGGATCTCCAACTTAGTCCCTACAAGAAAGAAGACCGGTGAAATTAGGCTGTGTGTGGACTTAAGGAATCTAAACCAAGTATCCCTCAAAGACAACTATCCCTTACCTAAGATGGATCATATTCTCCAAAGAGTGGTAGGGGCCTCAAGGATCTCATTACTTGATGGATTCTCAGGTTTCAACCAAATCCTAGTACACCCTGATGATCAAGACAAAACTGCATTTACAACCCCATGGGGAACTTTCAAGTATGTTAAAATGCCTTTTGGGTTGAAGAATGCCGGGGCAACATTTCAAAGAGCAATGGATATTGCTTTTGCGAAGGAGATTCATGATTTCCTTGTCATTTATTTAGATGACCTCACACCTTTTTCCAAATCTGACCAAGAACATTTGAAACATTTGAGACAGATCTTCCTAACATGTAGGAAATATGGAATTTCGTTGAATCCCAAAAAATCCCTGTTTGGTTTAGAGGAAGGTAAACTATTGGGCCACATCATCTCTAAAGATGGCATAAGAATTGATCCAGATAGGATACAAGCTATCCTACAAATGCCCCACCCAAGAAATATAAAAGAATTGCAAGGATTCTTGGGAAAAATCAACTTCTTAAGGAGATTTATCCCAAATCTGGCCGAGTTGATCAGATTGCTAAATAATATGCTAAAGAAAGATTCAAAGGTGAAATGGACAGTTGAAGCAAATCAAGCCTTTGAAGGTATAAAGCTGGCCCTTACCCAGACCCCAATCCTGACCAATCCTCAATTTGACAGGGAATTCATCATCTTCTCTTTTGCCTCCCAGCATACTATTGCTGCTGTTTTATTACAGAAAGATGACCAAGGAAATGAGAAGCCTATTGCCTTCTTTAGCAGAGCTCTTAGAGATGCACCTCTGAAATATCAGATCATGGAAAAGCAGGCTTATGCTTTGGTCAAGGCCATTAAAGACTTTAGGATTTACATCCTTTATTCCCATGTTGTGGCTTATGTACCAAGTCCTATTGTCAAAGACATTCTCACCCAAGAAAACTTAGAGGGCAGAAGAGGAAAGTGGATTGCCAACATTTTGGAATTTGATATTGAGATAAAACCAACTAAACTAATAAAAGGGCAAGGTCTGGCCAAGTTAATGACAGAAGCAAATTTCCAAGCCCTAGATATCAATCAGCTGGACAGTGAAACAGAGCTGGCGACTCCAAAGATCAATGTAGCCTTTGAACAATCTCCTTGGTACTCTGATATCTGTTATGTCTTACAAAACCTGTGTGCTCCCCCAGGACTGTCCAGAACTAAGTGTAGGTTCTTAAAAATGAAAACATCAAGATTTTGTGTAATGGATGGCAATTTGTTTTGGAAAAACCATGAAGGTATATTGCTGCACTGTTTAATTGAAAATGAAACTAACAAAATCATGGAAGAATTTCATGCAGGTGACTGTGGTGGACATTTGTATTGGAAGTCCACTGTGGACAAAATACTGAGGGCCGGTTATTACTGGCCCACCATGTTCTCTGATGTCAAGAAATTCACAACCTCATGTCATAAATGCCAAGTGTTTGAGGGGAAAAGAAAGCTACTGCCTCTTCCCTTAAAGCCTATTGCAACAGAGAGACCGTTTCAACAATGGGGCTTGGATTTCATTGGGGAAATTCATCCCTCATCTTCAGGACAGCACAGATGGATTTTAACAGCAACAGACTATTTCACTAAGTGGATTGAAGTTGTTCCATGCAGACAAGCAAATGATTCAACAATCATTCAGTTTTTGGAGAATAATATACTGGCTAGATTTGGCTGTCCTGATAAAATAATAACAGATAATGCAGCTGCTTTCAGATCCAAGAAAATGGTGAACTTCTGCCATAAATTTCATATCACCTTGGGCCATTCCACTGCATACTATCCCCAAGGAAATGGCCTTGCTGAGTCATCAAATAAAAGCCTGGTGAACATCATAAAGAAGGTGTTGGAAGAAAATAAAAAGAATTGGCATAAGAAACTAGTCAATGCCTTATGGGCAGATAGACTAACAACCAAAAGATCAATTGGGACCAGCCCTTATGAGTTGGTTTATGGACTAGAAGCCAAATTTCCCTCATCACTAGGAGTGCCTGTTATGAAACTTCTCCAAGAAAGCCAAGCTGAACCAAATGATATGCAAAGAAGGATTAATCAGATCATATGTCTGCAGCAAACCAGAGATCAAGTTTTCAGCAGAGTTCAAGTTCTACAAGAGAAATTGAAGAAGGCCTTTGACAGAAGAACCAAAGCAGAAGATTTTAACATTGGTGACAAAGTCCTCAAGTGGGATGCAAGGAGAGAAGACAAAGGAAAACATGGAAAATTTGATTCCTTATGGAGAGGACCATTTGTTGTCCAAGCAGTGCAAGGTAACAACACTTACTTCCTAAAAAGTCTTAGTGAAACTGACTTGGATGAAGGTCCTGTCAATGGCAGGATGCTGAAGCACTATTTTGACTATTTCCCATGAGTGCAGCCTGAGGTTCCCTTGTATATATGCAGATGTATATATTATTTTCTGTTTAGATTGTAAAAATGCAGTTTTTTGAAGATTATTGACTATCAGCAGAAGGCACATAGAATCAGAGATAAACCAAGAAGGAAAAGCACAATTTTGGCATTTCAAAGCAGCATACGACAAGTTTTGGATAAAACATGTCAAGGGCCAAGGCAATCTGACCTGCTGTTCTTGGTCTTTCAAATGAAAAACCATCCCCATGTGGAGCCACTGTTAGCTACCTATACCAATAGGTTTCATATTTCATGATGGACAAGGGAAATTCCAAATATGCTCTGCTTTGATTATGCAAAGATCCCATATTTCCTAGAGAATACAAGGTGTGTAAATAGCTTAATGTGTCCCAATTTTGATGGATGGTCCAACAGTCTAATCTGGATCATTCCATGGTTTAAATTTCCAGTTGTAGAATAGAGAAAGAAGTCTGTCCAAACTGTTTAATCTTGGCAGACAAGTAGTTCAGGTAGAGAAGAAAAGGTTCCAACAGCTTAATCTGGGACCTTGGAAGCAATAAGGGTAGAAGTAGATAGAAAAACAAAAGAAAAAGCCAAAGAAAAGAAAAGGCAAGTAAGGGTCTGCAAGTCCAAGTGCACCCTCCAAGAAGAAACAAAAAATGCTAGGCAAAGTAGCTGGGTAAGTAGTTGGGGTTGCAGAAAGGTTATCTTTACCATTGCAGGTATGTTAACTTTGTTTACTAAAGCAAAGTCAAAACAATTGAGAAGGTGTTCTTCTTCATCAAGTTGCAGCAAGCAGGAAGCATGTCTAACCTCCCTTCTTCCCCTTTCCACTTCATTACTAACACTCCCTCATCAGCTGAGATTCATGGAAGAAGATTATGGTTTCATGGTGGTTCTTAATCTTTTAGAAGCCACATTTCTTGTCTAAACTCTTTTCATTTTGATCTACTCCCTAAACTAAGTAAGTTTCAAATAAACTTAGTGATTTTCCCCCCTCATTCACATCTCCCCCCATATTAACTCTAACTTTACTATGTAAATCCCCTATATTACCTTTCCCCTACTAGTATTAACACCATGGTGTATAAACCCCAAATTTTGTATAAATATCCCCTCCCCTTGGCATTATAGCCAATAAGTTCTGTGTCAGGGATCAAATGACACCTGGTCATCTTGATGAACCTAAGCCTACCCCTCTTCCCTCTTTAAAGTCATTCCTCTCATTAAACCATCGTTTGCAAAGAAAAACCCTATAAAAACCCCTTCCTACCCATAACCCTTTGGAAATTATGAAAAAACCCAAAAAACCACTTCTGCCGCTTAACCAAAGTTGGCGCACGTATGTTTGATTCTCCAAAAATACATTGAAAACCTTACAAAAACCCATATCTAAACCTTTCCCGCTGAGCACGTGTCCCAAAAGAAATATTTGTTTATTCCTCTGCCCGTCCGTATCCACCTATCATCTCATACTCCCAACTACCGTCGGATCGGACCCACGAGATCCGACGGCCCTCATTGATATCGGATTGGGCCCGGCGTCCACCCTTTAGCACCCGAGAAGGTGACGAAGGGGTACGTCAAGCCTCTGCCACGCGTCCCCTTCTCGTTTTCTCGGGTCAGACTCTGACACAAGCCAGGTCGTATCATAACTGCCCCGAGAAACTGTAATAGCTAGCGCTTAACCGTAACCGCTAGGGTACCTACCGCCCGGTTTGCTGGCCCCACGTCATGCCCACGACATCTCCGTCCTGCCATTGCATCAGCACTTTTGTCCGCTTCTGGGCCAACTCACCTACCACAGCATCATCCTCGTGGACCAATCAGAGCCCGCCACCTCACCTATGACGTCAGCCGGCCTTGACCCCACCTATGACATCATGCTGACGTCAGCAGAAAAACGCGCCAAAAGTCCAAAAAACCAATATTATGGTGAAATTTCGTGTTTTTTCCCATTTTTCTTACAAAAGACTCTGTTGCGCCTGCATGCGATTTTCACGTCCAAAGTCCACCAACCTGCAGAACCTGACCAGGAGACCGGCGAAGCGCCATTTCCACAATCATCCGTGACCATTGCCTACTCCTCACCAGGTATTCTCCGCTATAAATCCTTCACATACCTGTTTTGTCTGTTATTTCCCTCAAAAGAGCTTATAACAGAAAAAATTCTTGAATTCACCGGCAGAAATCCTTGCACCTGGCCCTTTGACAGTTGTGAACTCGAAGAACACTAGCCGAGCCTTGTTTGCCTGCATTTTCATTGAGAAATCAAGCTCTGTTCGCGCAAACGCGACAGAATCATTTAAACTGAGTTTAACCACTGAGAGAGGCAGAGTGATGGCCAAGCATTGGTCTTATTTTACACTCTAAACAGTATTTCAATTGCTGTTTATTAGAAATACTCTCTGTTCCTTATAAATTCACCTCCCTGGTAAAGAGACATTCCTCTATACTGCCCTGCTCAATTGAAACCACTTTACACTCAATTCAGAATCCTCTTTTGCCATGGAAACTCCAATTGCACTGAACATCAAGCCTCTCAATGCCCCTCAAAGGGAGTTGGAATGGAAAGCTCTGGGAGATATGGATTATCAAATGTTAGACATTTTCCCAATGCGCTCTAAATATAATATTCAGATGCTAAATGAGTTGAAAGCCCAACACCTTAGTGGAGCTGATATCCTAGGGATTTGGGACTCAAATTTGCCCATCTACAACCTCCCTCAGGTCAATCCTATGCCAGAATTGATCCACAGATGCCAGGAGTGCTATGATCCATGCCAAAGAGCTGTTCTCAGCCCCACAGGCTCAATTCTATTCCATATCACCCCAGAGAGCATAAATGAGATGCTGCATTTCCACATTGCTAAATCATTGACCCCCCTCTACATGCAGAATTTGATAAAGAAGGGGACCAAGTTGTCAAATGATCAAATCATCAAAATTAATCAGCTGTTTATACAACCAGGCTCTGAAGTCATCAGAACTCCTCCTATTGGATATCCATACTTGAATGACTTGGGCAGAATGCTGGTGGACTTGATCAGCTATGTCCTAGGGTTCAGGGGAATTGAGGATGTGGATGATAGTATAATGGCAATGCTGTCTATATTCTCTCCCGGAAAGCCTCCAGCTGTACATTATGACTATGCCACATACATTGCAGACAAGATCCATGAGCCGCTAATGAATCTGCAAAGCGAGAGATTGTTTAGATACTCTTCATACATCTACCATCTACTCTTATTTTATCAACCAGACAGCTTCCCAATTCCCTTGAAGAAAGTTAATGCCCAGGGGAATCCAAGGTCAGTTGTGTTTTGGACCTCAGTTTTTCACAGCAGCTCTGTGTCACCATACACATACTGTGAGTTCGTAGACTTGTTCATTCATCCAGCTATGACATTATTGTATGGTGTTCCTCCTCCAAGGTTAACTGATGACATGAGGAGAGTTCTCCATCTCTCTAAAAAATACAGCATTGGTGATTGGTACTTCTACCAACACCACACAGTAATCAGAATATATGGCTGTGAGTTGAAGCCTTATAGGTTGCCCAGGTATGTCCCTATGAGACTTTTTGCCTTAGAATACTTCAGGCAATTTGGAAACGCTGACTGCCACCACTTCCAAAGCAAGAACAAGAAAGTGCAGCTGAAGGTAAGGAGCCAGCTGGGCCCTTTCCTATATAATAAAAGAGAAGAGGGATGGAAAGAGGCAAATGATATCCTAGAGGCTCTCAAATTGCAAACTAGCTTTGAATGGATACCCTATGACCCCAATCATTTTGTTTCCCTCAGAAGAATAAAATACAAATTGGGTACCTATGCACATATGAGACTGCCAGAGATTGAGCAGTATGCCAATACATTGAGATGGACAGAGGGCACCCTAGAAGAGGAATTTACTGATGAAGAGCTGCTAGAAAGAGAGGCTAGAAATATTCAAAAAGAAGCTGACTTGGAAACTTGTGCACAGGTTCCCCTCTCATATAGAAGGCAACTCGGAGCAGCCACCTCATCGTCAACAACACATCAGCAAGCTGCCGTGAATACTGCACAAACATCCAGCAAAGGCAAAGAAAAGCAAGTGGAACAACCACCTCCTATGACAGAAGAGCAAGTGGAAACACTAGTGCAGCAACAAGAAGAGATGGTGCAGCAGCAAGAAGAACAGCAACAACAGGAAGAACAAAAGTAGGAACAGCCTGCCCAGCAAGAAGAAACAGTGGAAACCCCCAAGACCACTGAACAAACTGTGCCTCCAAGGCAAGAAACTCCAGCTGATGCATCAATCCTCCAAACTCCTCAAAGGGAGGATACATTAATTTTTAGAAAAAGGGACAGAGAGACTCCCCTTACAACATCAGCAACTCATGGGGAGAAAAGACAGAGAGTCAACCCCTTCTCAGAAGAAGAGATGCCAATGGGGAAATCTTTTGGTATGGGCCCACCCAGCAGAGAAGCTTCAGCCAGTTCCTGCCAGCAGGAACAGGACAGAACTATGGGAGGAGAGGTCAGCTCCTCCAGCCAGCAAAGGGAAGGAGAAAAGAGCATCAAGCAGCAATTTATAGACATTAAGAGGAGAAATGAGCCCATCAGGATACAGTTGTATAACCATCTGTTAAACATGGCTCCCACCAATCAACAAAGACTCATGTCTGCCTTTGATGTGCAGGAAGGCAAAATGATCATGAGTCATTTTAAGCCAACAGCAGTGCAGCCCCAATCTGCCTCTGACTACTTAAGGACTAACCTGGAAGTCCTTGCCAAAGATATCCACCCAATGGATAAGATAGAACTGCACAAGCAAACAGGTGAAATGGTCTATGCTTCCTTAGCAGACCAAACATTGGATAACTACAGGCTACAGAATAGCCTTAATAATACAGCCTCTCAACTAGAATTGGAGAGAGCATCATCTCAGGCAAAGGACAACAGAATAAGGTCCTTAGAGGATATCATCATAGAGATTGGGCATGATCCCAAAGATATCAAGGGCATACAAGAGATACTAAAGCTGAGGGATGCAGACATGGCAGCTTTGAGGAGAAAGATTAAACTTCCAGCCACAATTCACCCTCAAACAGATGAAGTGGCTCAGCAGAGACATGAGCGGGATGCCACAGATCTGCTCATATCTCTCTACAAGCAGCTCCTCCAAACACAAGAAAAGCTGGGAGAATCAGAGGCCGCACAAGCAGCATTGCAGACAGCACTGAAACAAAGAGAAGAGGGTCAGACCTCTCAGCCGCCTCCTCAGATCATCAATCTTGAGGAAACTGCTCCTATCACTGCTCCTCCTCCTCAACAGACCGAACAGACAGCAACATCTACTTCAGCAGCGCCAACAACTACAGAGCAGGCCCAAAGCCTGGATATGCAAAAGCTGAAGAATGAAATCCAAATCCTGGAAGCTCAAATGACAGAGTTAAATGAGACCAGGGAAAAGTTAGCCAAGGTAAATGACAGGCATGATAAATCAAAGAGAGAAGTGGCAGAAAAGGGCAGGGAAATCAAAGCCCTTAAAGACAGGATAAAAGAGCTAGAAAATGAGCTCAAATTAGATAAAGTTATAGCTGGGCTTAAGGCAATGCTATGGGCCAACATTGGCCAGTCTATTACTGACCAATGGCAGTATATAGAGACAATCCATGAGCAGCTAGAACTCATCCCAAGAGCACAAGCTGAAATTCACAAGTCAAGGGCTGCTCTAGGCAACATGCCTGAAGTTGCCACCAGGATGATCAATGTGCTGAATTATAAAACAAGTACTCAGTTGGCAAAAATGGGAATTCCCAACAGAACTGAGACCATTCAGTTGATCAAAAGGGTTCTCACATTGAGAAATTTGGTGCAGACATTAGATAGAAGAACCCAGGACATGCAGACAGAGGTGAAGAGGTTCATGGATAAATTCCTGGTGCTGCAAAACAGAGGACTCCCTAGCTTACTGAACAGCGCAGGGAGACTGCTCATTCATGAGCAGTATGCCAAAAGAGTGAATGCATTTGCCACAAACGAAATCAATGAGAAGCCCAACAGCTCAGAAGAAACAGGGCCAGCTACAGGACATACTATCTACAACAAGGTAGAACATCTATTTTTTATAATGCATGAGATCAATCACCTGTTTGAGGTGGCTCCCAATTTTTTCAAATATACAGAGGCAGAGGAGACTATGGATGCAATTCTCAGGCATCAACTCCCTACGCAAGACTGGTGGACAGATGCAATACAGAGAATTTTATAGACAGTGAGCAGTTCACCAAATTTTGTTTTTGAAAATATAAATTGTTGAGCAAAGGACAGCTTAAAAAAGATCAGCATACATTCAAGATTAAAGCTGAGCCAACTCAGCAGAAATTTCGGCCAAAAAAGCAAAGTATAAAGCTACAGGTGTCCAGGCCGAGAAGCTACAGCAGCGCAGCTCCAAAAGCACATTTATCAGCATTAAAGCAAAGCGTTTCAACCGACTCAGTGACCTCCAAAGGTCAAAATATCCTCTGACAGACTTAAAGAGCATTTATGTTGCATTCAAAGCTGTAATAACTTCTTTTCTACTTTCTGAACAAAGTAATGAAGATATTTCTCCCTCAGATGACTCAATGCCTGAGATATTTTGTGTAAGCTTTCCTATAAAGTCCCCTTCGCATGAGTTTGCAAGGGTTGTTGTTGATTTCTCCTGAAGAAGTTCTTATGCTGTAATCCTTTCAGAAGTTTGATAAAGAAAGTGATGGAATTTCTCGGATTTCTGAGGTGTTGAATGCGTTCTGGTGTTTGTTGAAAACTACTGGATTCCTGTGTATCACACAATACAATAAGTCTCCGTAACTCTCTCTGTTATGTATTTTGATCCATATATGTTTATAATTTTGAATATTTAGCAACAAGGAAAAAGAATAACTTTCAGGATTTATTCAATGAATACCTTGAGTTCAATCTGTGTTGTTAATGAATGTTTTCTTCAGCTGTACTCTTGATAAGTGTAATTCTTAATTGCTGCACTTTCAGAATGCATCTTTCACAGTGACCTTCGTCACAGGAATTCAAGTTTGCTCTTGTGCGACGTATTTCACTTTCACCTCACCAGCTTAATAGAAAATTCTTAATTGCTTTCTGTTGGCTGACATGCCTCACCATTCAAGTTAAATTTGTTTGTCTGAGATACACAATCGGCCCTCTAGTTTGAACACCACCAATCCTGCATTTCAAAGCATTTCTCAACTCCAGACTCCATTGCCCAATGATATATTACTCTCTAAACACTACATCTTAAGCCCTGAAAGAAATCCTTCAACCAAAACATAAACCAAAACCTGAGCATAATACCTAGCCTAAAACACCATCATAACAGAGACAAATCATAAAGAGAGAGCCCTCTCTGATTACAGTTTGGCTAGAAACTGTGATCCAAAGATTGGTTAGTGGTTACCCCGGCCGTATTCCCTTGGGAGTCATAGGGAATAACCTGGGTGTTAACATACCACTCTAAGAGGGATGAAATCTATTTATCCCTCTTAGCATTTGGTAGACCCATAATTAAGATGGAACTACGCTGATAGAATTTCCCCTTTAATTAGTCTATGCTCATATGAATACCATGGGTTATCATAAACCTGGAGCTTAAAAACTACTATTAGTAATTTATAAAAATTAATAAAATTAATAACTGTTTTTTTTTTTTTTAACCAAGTTAAAATGTTTAATTGACATTAAATTACAAGATCCATTTTCACTCTTGATCTACGAAGCCCCGAGAGGGATCAAATATTTTTTTACTCTATACTAGTTTGCATATCATGATATTTGATCCCTCTCGGTGCTTAGTAGATCTAGAGCAATGGATCTATGCTGGTTTAATTCCCCCCTTTAAATAGGCTACATTCCACGTGAATACCATGGGTCAATACCATGTGTTGGAAATAATACTGAGAGGGGGGGTGAATCAGTATTATCAGATCAATAAAACTTTTCAAATACTCTGAAACATATACGCGACTTCAGATAAGTGAACCAGCCTGTACACGCTACTGTGTCTAAGGAAACCAGCGTATAACCAGAAAACTTATGATTCAGTTAGTTTATCTTCAGTAAATGCATCAGGACATTATTAACCATATTAAAAGTAAACAGATGCAGTATAACAGATTATCACACAAAAGCCACACACATGAACACCATGATATAAGGTGGAAACCCAATATGGGTGAAAACCACCTGCTGCAAGTTGTCTCTATCTTTCTTTAATAAGAGCTTCAGTTTACAATCTTTTGTACTGGTGCAGCCTTATACCAGTACGCAGGCTACAACCCTCTCTCGTTCTCCAAACTTCCTTGGAAGGGAGCTCCAACCCCCTTTGCTCTTGTACTAGCTAAGATACTAGTACGTAGGTGCAGGCCTACAATCTTCTTTCCTTCAGGTACCACTTTTCATACATTTTCAGACTGGATATTCCTGAAGCACAACATTACAATCTGAAGACCACAATTCATTCAACTTTCATAGCAGATTACAAAACAACCAATACTTGCATCAACAATCTCTGAATCACTGAACCACTGATACCCTGTCAAACCCAGTCACCAGAACACAGAGCAGACTACAGAACTCTGCAATAACAGTCAGATCCAGCTGCAACCCAAAAATCAAGCTCCAAAAGATATACGCTACTACAATGAAGGAAACCCGCGTATACACGCGGTTTTACCGAAGACAACCTGCGTACAGATCTAAAAATAATTTTTCATAACTTGCAGCTGTACCAGATTTCAGTTATACCCAGAACATAACATTGCGTCAGTATGTAGATCTAGAAATACGCATAATCAACCATATAAAGATAGTTCATTTCAAACCATTTGATCCCGATCTCTCCTTAGATCTTGTTCTCCGTCAACAGATGAGATCTCTCCTTAGCTCAGATCAAGCAATACATCATCAACCAATAACCTGCATACTGGATCTAATACTTCATCAGATATTCAAGACTTTTTCAGATACTTTTGCCTAATGATCTTCTTCTCCTTATATAGCCTTAGGCCTTGTTCAATACCAAGAGCCAAAACCATAGAAATCCAATACCAACAGCTTCAAAACTAGGGATCAACACGTCCGTCGAGACACCAAGGTCCAAAACCATAGGCACAACTTCCAAGGAATAACCGCCACGGACCAAAATGAGTTTTCCACATACACGCGCTTTTAATGAAGCTAACCTGCGTGTACACGCAACTTGGGCTTGATGAACCTGCGTATATGAATTTTCTCTTCTTCTTATAGTCTGATCATCAATTCCTTGCTGCTGACCTTCTGCATTCTGATTTGTCATCAGTGTAGTTTGCCATCAAGGACAACACTTGTCTCATAATGCCAACACCATGTGCCATCTTTATTTTTATTAATACTAACATTAGGGTTAATAATGTTTTTTTGCATGGTTTTAATAATAATTTGGCCCATGGTATTTGGCCCATAGGGTTCACCTAAATATAAGACATTTTTTGAGTGTTGGTAATTATAACGTGATTTATGGAGTAAATATAAAAAATTGTTTTATTTATTTACTATACATCTCATTTATTTATATTTTTATTAATTTACCATACCTCTTTTATAAATATGGTATTTGCCCCATAGGATTCACTTAAATAAAACCTATTTTTTTAGCCTTCTTAAATAGAAAGAGGGTTATGGACTAAATATAAAAAGAGGTTTTATTTATTTACCATACTTCTAGTTTATTTATATTTTTATTTATTTACCATACCTCCACTTTATTTATATTTTTATTTATTTACATCCTTGCGTGTTTGTAAATATAAGGTGACTTTTGGAGTAAATATAAAAAAATGTTTTAAACCCTAAACCCTAAATCCATGAAAACAGGGAGCCATATACACGATGAATTTGGAATTTGTGAAAAAGGGCGCTGAATTTGTGAAAGTAGGGAGCCACCCTCCATTTGAAAACAAATTAACACAAACCACTCCCAAACTAGAAAAACCAAATTGTAAATTAGAAATATGGCGATTTTAATCTCCCAAACTTGGGGCAAATATCAAAATTCAACAATTTTAAGGGAATATGATTTCCTAAAACCAACGAATCGAGCCAAATGAAGGTTTGGAACCAGGGGAAAATATCAAAATTTGGCAATTTTAAGGGAATACGATTTCCCAAAGCCAACAAATCGGGCCAAATGAAGGTTCGGTTAGTTTATCCGCCCATTTTTTATTTTGGGCTAAATTCAAAAAATTAATTATTTTTAAAATAAAAATGGGGCTAACTATATGAAAGGGTTTTTAATAAGAAATTCGCCCTATTAAAATGTAAAAACCCTCAAATTTTGCCTTTGGGCTATAATTCGCCCCTAAAATTTACCATGGTTTGTGGGTCTTCATCTTGTGCTTCATCTTCTGCTGTAGAGTCTGATTCCTCCTCCTTTAGCTCAAACTCTATCTTCTCAAGTTCCTTTGGTAGGACTTCATGTTTAATAACATATTTGAGCTCTCTAAACACCACATTGCAACAGTACACAACCTTCCTTATTTCTAGGTTCCAAATATTATAACCTTTTAAACCATCCTTATACCCAATAAAGATGCACCTTTGGAACATGTACATATGCATCACATCCAAATACCCTCAGATGTGAAAGAGAGGGTTTCTTATCAGTCCATATCTCTTCTGGATTCTTATCCTCCAATGTTGATGAAGGTGATTTGTTGACCAGGTAACATGCAGTCTCCACCACCTCTGCCCATAATTCTTGTCCTAACCCAACACCACTGAGCATGCTTCTTGCCTTTTTCATCAACGTCTTGCTCATTCTTTCTGCAAATCCATTTTTCTATGATGTGTTTGGAGTAGTCTTCTGCCATTCGATACCACGCTTCTTACATAACTCTTCAAATTCCTTCTTGCAAAACTCTCAACCGTTATCTTTCCTCAACACCTTTATCTTCTTCTCTATCTGGTTTTCCACAAGAGCCTTAAATTATTTAAACCTGTCAAAGACTTCAAATTTCTTCCTAGGGAAATATATCCATGTATTCCTTGAGAATTCATCTATAAATGATACATAGTACACATACATACCCAGTGATGAAACTGACATAGGTCCAAACACATCACTGTGCACAAGCTCTAATATGTGTTTCACCCTCTTAACACGAGAGGGGAAACTCACCTGATTTTGCTTCCCATATACACAATTTTCACAGAAACCAAAATCTAAAGAGAAATTAGACATACCTTCTACCATACCATTACCATGAAGTATTTGAAGGCCCTTCTCTCCAATATTTCCAAGCCTTTAATGCCATAGCATGGTATTTTCTCCAGAGACCACTAGATTTTCTGCTCCACTTTCAAGAACCACAGAACTATTGCACCCATCAATAATAGTACTACCCTAAAGCTTGTACAAAGTTCCAATCCAAACTCCCTGCATCAATACCAGTGCTCGATGAATCATGTTACATGTATCTTTCTTGAACATGTTTTTTGCACCCGCATCATCTAGCTTGCTTATAGAAATCATATATCTAGCCAATGTGGGAATATGCAGAACACTCGAAAGTGTTCTAATTCTTCCACCTTGCAACATAAAATTGAATTTTCCATGATTAACGATTCTATCCTTCCTATCATCCCCTAAGAATATATCATTTTCATCATATTTATCATACTCACAAAACCACTGCGTAGGGGGAGTGAAGTGAAAGCATGCACCTGAGTCAATTAACCATGCCTCATGATCTACATTTGTACTTGAAAAGGAAGCAAAGTACACATCCCCACGTTCATTTGAGGTGGTTTTTGCCTCTACAGAAGGAAAATCATCAGATCCCTTTCCTTTCTTATGAGATTTCGATCTAGAGTCCTTTTCGAAGTGCCATTCATTTTTGCATTTCGAGCACACCTTTACAGATTTTCTTGGAGATTTAGATCTCCCTCTAGATTTATATCTCCCACTTGAGGATTCATTTTTCTTTCTATTCTGGGATTGTCCTCATACAGAAAAGGCATCACGATTCTAGCCCTTTGTATTTTTCTGTCTCATCTCTCCCAACAACAAGGATGGGACTATTTCATCAAACTGCAAAGCAGTCACATTGATACCTATCGCGACAACCAAACTATCCCATGAATCTTGTATAGAACAAAACAAATTGATGCTCTTATCTTCATTTGAAATTTTTATATCGACAGATGACAACTGGATTACCATAGTATTAAAGGCATTCATATGCTCTATCAATGAGTCTCCATCCTTCATCCTCAGGTTATACATCTTTTTCCATAGGAACAATTTATTCACCAGAGACTTAGATTGGTATAATGTCCCTAACTTGTTCCACAAAGCCTTCGCCAAAGCTTCCCCTGATACATCAACAATACTGAATTTGAGATACACAACTGTATTATGCTCTTTCCCTTCTGATCCAACTTCGCACAATTTTTAGTTGACATTGTCACTGGTTTAGTACCTGGATCTCCAATGATCCAATAAGCTTTATCCACCAGAAGATCCTCCGTCTTGAGTTTCCACAACTCAAAAATCTAAACATTAAATTTCTCGATCTTTATCTTTCCATTGATTTCCATATTATTTCACCATAAGAATCAATCCCGTAGACCTCCCACTAAATAGGGTCTACCATAGGCCCGAGAAAAACCCCTTAGCAACAAAGGTGTCCCCTTGAAGGAAAAAGAACTCTAATACCAAATGTAGGTTTTAGCGCCATACATAAATTACCTACATACAAATTCTAAAAGAAGAAAATAAACAATGGCAAGAGAATAAAACATAAAATAGATATACATAGAGATTTTCCCCTAGATCCCAAAACTGGGATTACTAGATTGATTTTTCATTATATTCCTTTCAATGTTACAATACATATATATACATGTCGAAGCATCCATAAACCCCAATGCATTAACCCTGGATTAGATCATAACCATAGTTCCCTTGACTGGATCTACAAAATACCATGGGAAGAAAACCATCATCCCCAAAACCATGTGCAGAAACCATGCACAAAACAATAGGTAGGTTGACCAACCTAATATAGGGTCAAATTTTTTTTCCCAAGATGCTGCCCCAAACCCCGTAGAGGGGGACTACCACCCTCTTGAAACCACCCGGCAGGGGGGGCTGCCACCCCCTACTGCACCTAACACAACGAACATGGCTCTCTATTGCCCCCCCATGCGTTGGGCTAGTCGTGGAAAGAATATAACATACACAAAAAATGATTTGTCAAAGAAGGCCAACTACTTCACCAGGGAAAGTGGTTCACCAAGGACAAAGTTCAACATAACATTCCTCACCTTATGGAGGCTCTGCACGCAATTGAGACCATTTCTTCCTAAGGGGTGAGGACTAATCGAGGTGGATATTGGTGGCCACTTTCCTATTCTACCTAAACCTCAAATTGATTTCACTAGTTTCCTTAATTATAGCAACATTTACTATTTTTAGCAGTTTTTCAGGTCTTGAACTTATCAAGTTGTTTTCACCCCCTAAACGACGTTTTTTCAAGTTCGTAGTAGACCCCCAACCATCGATAGGGCCTTGCCACAAATCCTATAGTAATCAGAGAGATCTTTCCAACCAGGTATCGTACATGCCAAACATAGATCATATGACCAAGTTATGACCCCAGGAAGTTGGCTGCCCAACTAACCCCAACGGGGCCCACAAACTTTTGGCATTCCATCTCCTCGGGTTAGTTTTTTTTTGTTTAGGGTTTTCTTTTGTTATTCAATAATAAAAAGGACCTTGAGCTTCATTGTAACATAGTTTAGAGGCATGTTGTTGCTACATCTCTTCTCGGAGATAGGCTACCATCGCCAAAGCTAGTTTATTTCTATTCTTCTTGTAAGCATCTTTCAGTTCTTTGATATTAATGAAATGTTGATTTATTTCTATTGCACATATGTGTTTATGTTAAATATTTATTTTGTTGCATTCATACACAAGTCTAAATCAGGTGCTACCCCTACTGAGCTTGACCAATGGATGTTGCTATGAGTCTCAACCCCTCCTGATTTCCCTAATCATAGAGCGGGGATTCCAGGCATGGTGGTGCGGATGCTCCTATAGCCATTACTTACTAAGGGCTTTGGGTGAACTCCTAAATGGTTTCCACCTCTCCTTAAACACACCGAAGGTTCCAGGATTATTTTCAAGACTACAAGCTGCTCCATGGCACTGTGTAGAACCCTCTCATTCCCTACAGTTAATACAAAAATGCTAATAATGGATTTTCCACCTATTGAGGGTGCAAGGATGGATATGACTTCCTACAGGGGCCTCATATTTTCCTCTCTCAGGAATAGTGGATTCAATCATTCATATTTTCTCTTTATCACACTGGTCCAATGTCAATGACTAAGGGTGATTTAAATCACTCAGACCCTCGCCACCCATAGTTGTCTATTGTAACTATACCCTTTAATAAGAATAAAAGAGTTTGTGAATCCTCTTGTTAACGTTATGCTAATACTCAAGCCTCTAGTGCCTTCATCACAACCATTCGCCTAATGCCTATCCTTTAAATATGTGTTATTGTTAACGCACTTAGGAATATTTCTTAGAATATCATCAAATTCTAAGATTACATCTTATTTTTTTAATGTCTTGTTGTCTATTGTATGTTAATACATTAAAATGTTCCATCACAGGAAAACCATCAAGTCGCTCACATAGAAATCATTCTTGTTTCGGGCCTCATGCTCCCATATTCTATTCATTAATACCATTATTTTCAATAACCAACACACATATGTTGTTATAACTAACATTCCCAACACTAGGATGCATTTGCAAACATACATATACACATGTTCAATAACACATAGGAAATACCAAAAAAAATCTAGAGCATTCATTATCATTTTTTAATAGATAATAAACACTTATATTTAATCCCTCCAGGGTAACTGAGTCTAGGGAAAGGACTCTCCACCCAACCATAGATAGTTGCAGCCACAGTTACTTGTTGTTGTCACCCTCGAGCCAGGTTCCAGATTCTGGGAGGTATGCTTTCTTGAGGAGGCAGATTTCAGTTGCCAAAATTCATATAGACTCCATAGGACCTCCTTCCTTAATTCCCATAGTTTTCTATCATCCTTTACCAACACCGTAGGTCCAAAGGTGCTCAACCTCACCCTGAGTGTATGCACACATTGATTCACTCCATCCAGGAGTCTAGGATCCACTGTCACCACAGTCTCCAACAAGGCATACCTTGTTAACTGTTTTAGGATGGTATGTTCCCAATCTTTTATAGGGCTCTAGAGACAACTGTCTCAACCCATAGCCTCGAGGGAACCCAAGCTATTAAAATGCTTGAGAGATTCTATCCCAACCCACAACCTCCAAGGACCTAAGCTATTACAAGGCACCAAATACCTTTGTCTCAATGCACAACCTTTAGGGACCCAATCTATTACAGGGCTCTAGAGATTCTATCTCAACCCACAACCTCTAGGGACCCCAAGCTGTTACAGGGCTCTAGAGACTAGAATCTCAACCCACAACCTCCAAGGAATCTGAGAACCAATCCCCTTCTCTTATCTTCAACCATCTTTGTTGATTGTCCCAACTGAACTTGGATAATTCCACTACTTGTTTCACCTTTGACTTCTTTTTGAATGCTCACTGATCTCTCTTTTTCTTCCTTCCCTTCTTGGGTGATCCCCTTCTCTTTTCTATCTCTCCTACAAATTCCTTATGCCTGGAAATTCGCAGCCCTTGTTTCCCGAATTTGCATTTTTATCCTCTTTTCCTTGTTACCCTTGCTCAAGAAACATGGCTTATGGGTTGTGTACCTTTTGTTGCGTTTCATTCAATTTTGAGAGCTAATTCATTAGTTTCATGCACCAACTTTCTTAATGGTTGTATAAGTAGCTCGAGATTTCTTATACCAATTCACAACATCCTAAGCAAGCCATCCTCCTTCCCAAATTTGGAATTTGTGTCCCGTGAATAAAATCCATTTCTTTCCCTATTTTATCTCATATATTCATAGTGTGATTACAATGCCTTTTTATGATAGAACCTCAAGTGGGGGTATCATAGAAGTTAGATTGAAAACCAATTGCTACCATTCGACAATATTTGGAAAACATGATATACTTTCATGTTTCGTAGGAAAATAACAACGAATCTTTATGGAAAAATATTTATGAGTTATATGAATGAAAACCATCAGTCAATAATTTTTTTATTCTGAACATGTTAAATAACCTCAAAATGTAGGAAGAGAGTTCAATAGCTAGTGCTGAACCAACTCACTTATTTGAATATTACATTTCATGATGAGATTAAATATATTTTACTCCTAATCTCTATGCTTGATAGTTGGTAGAACTTGGTTGTCACCATAAGTAATTAAGCTTTGAATATATTTCTAATAGTTTATTAAATGAAGAAATTCATATGAAATTTATGGGAGAAGAAATACCAAATATGGAGGCATTAACTCCTAGCAATCATGGAAGACTACTTGATAGAAGGAAATTCAAGATTTATATCTCTAGAAATATGTCAAATTCTAGGTGTGGAATAATAACCTACTATCATTGTAGGAAACTTGTTTGTATCAAAATCGATTGCTAGATATTAACACAGGAGAAAAAGGAGCAAATTGTAGCTAGAAATAACAACAATAATAAAGAAACCACTTCCATGGAAACAAAATGTGAGTAACTAGGAGGATGATGCTGGATTAGACAGCTGGGCTGTAATCCTCTCTTACATTACTATTAATAAATTTCTTTGAGTTTTCCTCCATATGATCTTGTATTTGTGAATCTTATTGTTTATGAATGCAATTGTATGGTCAATGTGTTTCTGATTCCGCATTGTTTATGATGTTTTAGATAGAGATGCTTTGATAGTTTGTTGTTACTTTGACTCTATAGGTACTCTTTGAAGCGGGACAAGTAGGAGAGGAGTAGCAAATTATATCAAGGAAAGGAGAAATCAAGCTAGGATCAAAGCAAAAGATCCAGGTTGGTCCTCTTTTCTTCTCTTCCATCTATCACACTTAAAGGAACTCTTGAAAAGCTTTCATTGTTTGTTTCTAAGATAGCTACCCATCTTAGTGGGACTAGCAGTTCAAATCGACACTAGTTTTCCCTGAAACAAAATGGCGACTCCACTGGGGAACAAATAGTTTGTTTTGTTTGTTTATTGTTTGCTTTATAAACTATAGACGGAGCCTGAAGTTAGCCAACTAGCCTTCGAAATGCCTTTGCTATGCAATTGTGAAGTAGATAAATGTTGCTTTAGTCAATCTCCGAGTTGGTTTATGAATTGAACATCTAACTTACAAAGCATCCTAAGTTCCCTTGTGGTAGCTCAGAACCTCATCATATCCTACCCTTATGCTTTGTTTTTATTGTCCATCATTACTCAACCTAAATCACTGAACGTAGCTTCAAGTTTTGGGCAAAAACCAAGCTCAGTTTCACTCCTTGGCCCATCGCATTGTCTGTAACTGTGCAACATGGATGCATCGCACCTCTCATGTGTTGCAAGTGAGATGCATCCCAATTTCCCTGTGTTGCAGGTGCGATGATTGAGTGAACTGTTTTTCTTCTCTGAAATCTGGTTTTTCTATCTGTTTTCAGCTATATTCATTAGTTCTGTTGTACATGATCAATACCTTCTTGCTGTGACCATCTGCCTTCTCATTATTTCAGTCTCTATCAGTTAGGAATTGTAAATGTTTTTGTGTATTTGTCAATCATTTCCAATCTTCCTTTGTCGAAAGTAGCCTAATCGAACTGTCGTTTTTGATGCAAGTTTCGTAATTGTCATTATAAATCAAAAGAAGTGTGTTGTAAAGTCTTCCTCTTCTAGATAGTTGATTGTACTTTTGTCATTGTACTTGATTTTGAAATTATTAGTATTTCAAGTGTCGAAAACAATTTTAAATTTGAAATCGAAAAGTGTCGTCTTAGTCTTCCTTTCGTTTTGAAAAGAAAAATTGTTGGTACTTTCACTTTGAAAGAAAATAGTTCAAATCTATACTTAGCTTTCTGTTTTGTCATTCACACATTAAGAAAGCGGAAAACAAATACATGCATGTGCATCTGCATTTTGATTGCTTGCGAAATTTGATTTAGGAAAATTACATTTATTGTGTGCTCTATGCTCTCTGTTGAAAGAAAATCATTATCTTCTTTCCTTTGTAGCTAGGATTTTCATTGCTGAAAGAACATAAACGACTGTTTATCATTTTATATTGCATATTTAGGAATTTCACATCTACAACACATGGTGAACCTTGAAAGACAAACTTCTAAGCAAGATCAACTCTAAAATAAACCTTAATGAACATAAAAATGCTTTGGAATCTAACGCAACACATCTAGAAGTCTAGGCTAGAGACGTGTTTCGGCGTCGTAAAACCTGGTAACTATCATTTTCATCGAAGGCTGCATGATTCTTCCTCTTTGATATGACAAGTGCCAATATGGACTTGTGCTCCCCGTACCATCGAGTATATATTGGGAGACCACAATAGGCTGATATCCTTTATTCTTAGGAAGCCGTGTCTGCTGCCCTATCAATCGTAATGCACTAAACACAACATTCAGGAAGATTGATTGCCATACACAAGTCCTTGTTAATTCCCCTATCATTTATCACGAAGGTGTATTTTGCAGTTTTACGATCGATTTGGTAAACCCTCTGTCTAGACTTCCAGAGCAGTTACTTTCATTACTTTTCGACTCTTTAAAAGAAAAGGTCCATATGAGCACTTGTCACTTCAGGCTCATTAAAAATCGAAGGCGACAAGAGTCACCTTTAGCTTTTTCTCGACTCTTAAAAATTGAAAAAGAAAATTGTCAAAGTGTCTTAAAATTCATTTAAATAGGAATAACATTTTCCCCCTTTAATTTTTGAGTTGATCAAGTAATTCACAATCGTGGAAGAAAGTCAATCAAAACACCATCATTCGCAGAGACTAGTGAATCAACCGTTTTTGACCCCAAAAACAAAACCATCTCGAGCAAACTATTCTCATTTAACTAAGTTGAATTCACCTGATTTATTTGAAACTTGTGTTTCAACATCGTCAGAGACTATAGTTACTCCAATTATTTCTAGTACATCTACCTTCACAGAAGAAGTTCCATAGTTACAAGAGGACATTAGAACTGATCCTAGTGTAATGGTAGACACCTCTATTCTTGAAGCAGCTCCACCTAGGACTGATCCAGAAACTGAAGTTCACTTACCTGAACATCTAGAAGTTGAATTCCAGAATTCAGAAGGTGTCACCCCTCCAATATCTATTACTGTAGAAGCTACACTTTCTTCGGCTCTAGAAATATTTTACGGACCTGACGGTCTACCTCTTCCACTTGGATTGATTGCTATAGAATAGATAATAGAGGATCTTCCACCCAGTACTCCAGTGCATTTTGGAACTGGGATCCACTTATATTCTTCTACTACAGAAGTTAGTTCTTTTTCATCACAAGTTCCTGTCAAATTGCTAGGAAATATTTTGGATAGACTAAACATGTCTGAACAACCATCAACAACTGTGTCAACTGACATAGCTCTAAGGGAGCTTCCTGTTGCCGTTCCTACAATGATTGCTGGTATACCATCTGCCCCGAGAAGTTATCAATAACAAGCTAGAGTCCAATCAGGGACTGTTTTGACGACATGGTCAGTTCCTATTTCTTCATCTGGATTCTCATCTGGTATTTCTTATGTTGAAACTCAACAAGCTGATCCAATGTGCCTTCAAAGGCCAATCTACCATTTAAGTAATGGATTGCCACCATATGGGGGGTAGTATTCCTTTTCATTGTTCCCTCCTAGAGAACAACAATATGAGAGTTTACAACAAAGTTCAGGTCAAACTCGAATTACATCCAGCAGTTGGGTACCAATACTGCCTCAACAACCAAGGGTTGTATATTCAATGCAACCAGTCCATCCTATGTCGAATATTCCCACTACACCTGCTATTGTGACTGTATCGCAAGTACAAGTGCTACCTGTTATATGTAAGTTTCTCATGTTGTAATACAACATCCTCTCATCTCAGCGATTCAATCACAACCTCAGGTTAGTGTCTCCTTATATGGAGTGACTCAGGCTCAAACAGGTACTATGACTCTGCATCATGGTCAATCATATAGTATTGGACAACAACAAATGGTCCAACAACCATGGCTGGTTCAGTATCAACAACCGCAGTTCTAGCAATCATACCAAGGCCCTGAGCAAAAAGTCTTTGTAAGTAATGGGCAACTGCATTTCCGAAGTGATTATCCACAACCATAATATAATGGTTATGCCCATCAACCTTATCAAAGTTACCAACATCAAATACATTATGCTAGTATGCAAAGACCTACCGCTCAGGCGATTCCATCTTATCCTGGGTATGCTTCGCCTAACCTGAATCAACAGTTGCCCTTTGTAGCAATGCTAGAATTACTAGATATAAAACGTTTGACAAATGATCCAATTGCTTACACCCCATGGTGGCCTGCGATCCTCATAAACTTCCCTCTGATATTCCTAAATTCAATGGAAATCCAGGTGAAGATCCATCGAATCATGTAATGACATTCCATTTGTGGTGTTCATCCAACACCCTGAATGATGATTCAATTAGGCTTCACCTTTTTCAACGAACATTAACTGGTCCAGCAACTAAATGGTATATAGAATATCCTAGAGCTTCATTTGATAACTTTAGCACCCTTGCCACTACCTTTTTAACCCATTTTCAGTTACCCATAAGGTATGAAACAGGGACAGAACTCGTTACTAACTTTAAACAGACGATAGCCGCTCACATATCTGATCATATTCATGAGTGGCAGCATCGTCGAAGAATGGTGAAGATGTACGTTCCTGATCAGCTTTTAGATGAATTGTTTATAAAGTCATTGTTACCCTCTATTACAGAGGATGTGGCTAAGGGAGGAGTTGTTACAAAAGAGCAAGTCATTGCTTGTGTGCAATATCTAGACTTGATCTATACTTAGTTTGGCATGCTCTACGACAACATTCCTGATGCTCCTAGACTGGAATTTTCCATTCCTCCTCCGCCTAAGTCAAACAAAGACTCTCATGCTGGCAATGGCATGATAGGTACGATAAGCACGAAAACCGTAAAGGCTACATCTAAGAAAGCCTGCACAATTTCTAGTCAAAAAACAAATGAGGAACCTCTCGCCTCGGAGGTCAATGCCGTGTCAACTGACAAAGGCAAAAATGCTAAGAAACCAGGGGGCAAGAAGAAAGGGACAAACAAAAAGAAGAAACAGGAGGATTCGACTCCTGAGAAACCTTCTAGAAACCCTACTGGAAACAAGAAACCTAATCGGCCATGCTTCATATGTGATGAGGACCATTACACAAAAGATTGTCCACATCAAGCTGAAGTCAAGAAGTTTTTCAAAAGGACTTCAAATACCTTAGTAGTATTGACTGATCCGTTTCCAAATCCAGAAACTAACCTGGTTGCTAGTGATTGTGCTTCCCCATCCCAAGTGCTTATGCTATCCATCTCAAAATAGCAAAATGACGCTTTGATATCTACTAGGAATAAGTTTTATGGAAATCCATAATCGACGAACGATAAGGCTACAGATCAACCCAGTGGTTCGACAACAACTTCGTCAAAACTTGTTCCACCAATCATTCCTGAATTAAAAATAAAACTGCCTAAGGGAGTAGTACATAAATCAACATTTAATCCTCATGCCCGAGCAGCACATAATTATAATATAGTGGAGGATCTGGCCCAATCGCCATCCGCCATGTCGACACTTGAAGTACTACAGAATTTCCCATCCCAAAAACAGGCTTTGTTATCAGCAATAGGTGGGATTGATCCAGCGGATTCCAATCTAGTGGCCTTTAATCATAAAGGATACGAACCTCAGTTACCATCACAGCTCGCTTTCCTCATACAGGTAAAAGGCCTCAACAAAAATGTTCGTCGAACAATAATTGATGAGGGGGCACCTACCTGTATTATGTCAATGAGTTGTTGGAAAAATTTAGGCTCTCCACCCTTGTCACGATCATCAACGACATTGAAAGCGTTCGATGGAAGAATATACATGGCATATGGGATATTAAGTAACTTGCAAATCGAACTGGGGGACAAGACAGTAGAAATTGAAGTCGAGGTCATTGATGGAAACCTTGACTACAACATCCTACTTGGCAGGCTTTGGATTTATGCTATGGTTGTTGTTGTGTCAACATATTTTAGAAAGATTGCATTCCCCTTTCACGGCAGAATCACAATCATTGACCAACTCCCCTTCCTCCCTAACATTTCTCAAGTTACCGGAAGCATTCCTTTGATCCATGGAAGCTCTCAGTCGCTTCAAAATATCAGAGTAGGTCTCCTAAAATACCCTTCCTTAATGGGTACTTTTGCCCTTCTGCCTCCGAGAAATCTGGCAGAAGTGGCCACAGTGGAAACCTGTCACATGATATCTTCTACATCGTCAAAGATTAAGAAGAAATCCAAACATTTTGTTAGCATGGATCATCAGCAGGTATTGCCCCCAAGCCCTATAGAAATGTTGTAGCAATCAATATTCTGGGCATGGGTGGCAAACCCAAATCAACGCTCGGCAAGCATTTGGATAGATAGGTCTCTAGAGTATGGTACCTCTTCTGATCCTTGGTCACATGTACATTCTACAGACGAAGGAATCATTCAGTCAATGATGATAGGAGAAACACAATGGGAAGATCACCACCATCGTTCTCGACCTCAAGATAACAATGAGGATTACTCTAACGACCTTAATCATCCTTCAGTTTTTGATTTTCTATCGAATACTGTAAATACGGTGGATTCAAAGCGAAATCTGTCCAATATTGAAGAAACTATTGCCATTAATATCTCGACCAAACCAGATGTTGTAGAGAATATACATGTTGGCAAATCTTGTTCTCCTTCAGAACTGGAAATATACTGCACTCTCTTTCGCGAATTCAGAGATGTCTTTGCTTGGTCATACAAAGAAATGCTAGGCATTGACTCGAGCATCGTTGAACATGAAATCAAGATGTATCCTAATGTCAAACCAGTACGACAATTTCTTCGACCGGTTCACCTAAAGAAAGCCATTTCCATTAAGGCAGAAGTTAAAAAACTTTTACATGATGGTTTCATTTACCCCGTTCTTCTCACTGATTGGGTATCAAATATTGTTCCTGTGATGAAAAATCAAGGAACGATTAGAGTGTGCATCGATTACAGGGATGTAAATTAAGCTTGTCCAAAGGAAAGCTACCCTACACCCTTCATCGACCAAATAATTGATGAATGTGCCAGATGCAAAGTATTTTCATTTATGGATGGATTTTCTGGATACAATCAAATCAATATCCGCTCACAGGACTAGTCTAAGACTGCATTTATATGTCCATGGGGCACATTCGTGTACCACAAGCTACCTTTCGGTTTGAAGAACACAGGGGAAACATTTCAGAGGGCAATGAACTACACCTTCCATGAAATCAAACACATCGTTCAACCATATCTCGATGATTTACCGGCTCATTCGCGAAAGCGGACTAATCATCCGCAACATCTGAGAGCTATATTTCTACGTTTCCGACACTACAAGATACGACTCAATCCACACAAGTGTGTGTTTTGTGTTGGTTCTGGTCAGTTACTTGGTTTTGTAGTTTCTAAGGACAGAATTCGACTCGACCCATGTAAGGTTCAGGAAATCATCGACATGCCTCCACCTTCAAATTTGCTTCAAATTAAGAAACTCCAAGGGAAAGCAAACTTTCTAAGGAGGTTCATTCCAAATTACACTGAACTTGCTAAAGGTTATACACGTCTTTTGAAAAAAGAAGTTCCCTTCAATTGGGATCAGATTGCACAAGCTTCCTTTGATGCTTTGAAAAGTTCCCTAGTAAAAGCATCATTAATGTATGCTCCTAATTATCAAAAATACTTTAACCTGTATCTCACTACCATAGATACAACCATTGCAATGGTTTTAGTACAAGAAGACAATGGAATAGAACATCCTGTCTATTATTTAAGCCACAACTTAAATGATACGGAAAGTAAGTACTCCTACGTTGAAAAGCTGGCTTTGGTAGCTGTTCAAGTAGTACGGAGATTTTGAAACTATATACTCTTTCGCAAAACTACCATCTTGTTAGATTGCAACCCTATGACGTACATCCTATCGTGTTAATTGCTAGGAGGCAAGTATTCAAAATGGATAGCCATTTTGCAAGAGTTTGATCTAGAATTCACCAAATCAAAATCAAAGAAATATCTGGTTTTCATAGAGTTAATTTGCGACCTCCCATCGTCATCCAACGATCTAACATCTCAAGCATAGATCATGGATGAAAAATTGTTTTTGATATCATCAAGCGACCCATGGTATGGAGATATACTAATCTATCTCCAAAACCAAACCTTTAGGCCTAACACCTCTCGCTCAAAACGACGGCGTACTCGATACCAAGCAAAAGACTAAATGATCATTGGTGATACACTTTACCGTCGTGGTGTCGATATAGTTTTGCGAAGATGCCTTATGCATGCGGAGGCCAAAAAAGTCCTGAATGACTATCATTCAAGCACATGTAGGGGGCATCTATCTGGCTACGCTACTGCACAGAAAATATTGCGAGCTGGCTACTTCTGGCCTAATATCTTCAAAGATTGCATAATAGCAGTAAGAAGTTGCCATGCTTGTCAAATTTTTGATCGCAAAACCAAATTACCACGTGCACCACTGCATGTAGTAATTTTTGTTGGCCCATTCGCCAAATGGGGCATAGATTTCTTGACTTGTAACCCCACCTCGGCTGGGGGGCATGGGTATATCATAGTCGTTGTCGACTATTTTACAAAATGGGTCGAGGCGATGCCTACATTAAACAACAGTGGCGAAACGGATGCTCTTTTCTTTTTCAATCATGTAGTCTCTAGGTTCGGTGTTCCACAAGCTATAGTCACAGATCATGGATCACATTTTCGCAATCACATGATGGTTGAATTGATTGCCAAATTAGGACTGTCCCATGATAGTTCCACTCCATATTATCCGTAGGCTAATGGACAAGTTGAAGTGATCAACAAAGTCCTCAAGCGCATGTTGCAGAGAATGATTAGAGCCCACAAACGGGATTGGCATTTAATCCCGTACTCAGCTCTATGGGCATATAGAACCTTGGTGAGAAATGTGACCAGATTTACACCCTTTCAATTGGTGTATGACCTAGAAGCTATCTTACCGGTTCAGTGTGAGATTTCATCTCTAAAGCTCGCAATCGATCTACTCCCCGAAACTTCATAGGAAGAGGCTCATTTCTTGGAACTAATCCGCTTGGATGAAACCCGTCATGACGCCATGCTAGCTAACGAAATGCATAAGAAACGTGTCAAAGGGTAATTTGACAAAAATGTTAAGCCTCGTGTCTTCTCCGAAGGTGACCTGGTCTTACTATATGACCAAGACTCTGATAAATTAGGGGCAGGTAAGTTCCAATCATTATGGATGGGCCCCTACATTGTTAAATGGGTATTAGCAAAAGGAGCCTACGAGCTAATAGACTACGATGGAATTCCACTATCACAACCTCAGAAAAGGTTGTATCTTAAGTGATACTATGCTTGATCAAGTGTAGTAATCTCTTTATATGATTTTGCTTCATTTTTGTTTTCGTCAAGAGTTGTCATTTTGGTTAAGTAATACACTTTTCATTTATTGCAGATGTTGGACTTTTTGGAAACATTCGTTGGGTACGCCGACAGAGCTAGTCGTAGAACGCAGAACCTATCTTCTGCAGCTTGGGCCATCTTTGATCCAAGCGATGAGTTAGTGAGTTTAAGGGGGATATGTATTGGTCAATCAACTAACAACATTGTTGAGTACAGCGTGTTGATAGAGCATCTCTCTGATACCATTTCACACGACATACGCCAACTTATTGTGAGGCTAGATTCGCAACTCGTCATTCTACAACATACTGGCATCTATTCAGTTCAGAACCTAGCTATCTATCGTATGTTGCTAAGAGTCAAGATTTTGGAAAGGTAGTTTGATTCCATTCAATATCAACACATTTCCAAAAACTTAAACACTTTAACTGATTCATTAGCGAATTATGTGTTAGACAGACATTTGCAACATTTGTAAAGAAAAGCATTTTACATCAACATTTGCATTTGGATCACATAACTTAACCAAAATAAACTCCAAAAATAAAAAATATATAACTGTTTATAGTTTCACATAATGTTTTGTATACAAGGCAAAATCGGTCATGGGACCAAGAAGCTCAAAGTAAATGCAGAAAAGCATCCTATACTAATGATGCTGGTGATAACATGTCACCGCCTGTGTGATCATACGCAAGAGCCTAGTCCATCGACTCAGAACGCCAATAGTATGGTGTTGTAGCCTCAGAGGTAACTCGTCGGTCCTCACATCTTGAATACCAAGGGTAAGACCCTCGATCTGATCCTATAATACTTCCAGGGTCTCTGTTATGTCCAAATCACGAAGGGCGACCCTCCCTACAGCTTCTCCTGCTGGAACGCCAACTGCCGTCCTTGGCCGTGCCGCTGGTCTCACTGGCCCAACATCTGCACAAGTACATGAGTTAAATCAGTCTTAATAAATCACAAAAACATTATAAAAGTAATAAACAAAGATATGGTCAAAATATTTACCTATCACACCCCACTGCTCACCAACTGGCAATGCTAAATCTAGGTCACCTCGGAAGTCCATCCTGACATACAGATACTCTGAGAAGACCATCTCCTAACGTTCGAACCACTCAAAGAAGGAATCATAGAAAGTAATCTATGGCTGACCAGCATGTCTGGCCATGAGATCAACCCATCTCTGCATCCTGAGTTCCCTCGATGCTGGCAATCCTAGTGAAATATGTTGTGGTTGCATCAGTGGGATCCTCTCTAAGGAAAAGGTAATCAAAATGGAACTATATTCGAAGTTCTTGGATCTTCCATTCTTTACCTTAGAGAGTTGTTCTTTTATCACTGGAAGTACTGCATCACACTAGTTGAATACCTTTGGTTCCAGGCATTCTAAAGCATAATGCAGATAAGATCTGTTCGCCAAATGAAGAGCTGTGCTACCAACCAATCTAGCAAAGGTGAATAAAATGGTCCTCAGAGACTGATTAGTGACATCCTGGATATTGATCTTGCCATCTCTACTAGGCTGAGATCCATCTCTATAAAACTAATGGATATAATCTCTCACCGACTCTCTCCCACAGGCAGATCTTGACAGTGAAAGAGGGGCACCACGCCTCGATAACCCCGTTAAAAAGTAGATGTCCTCGACTGTCAGTGGTATGGATTTACCTCTAATATGGAACACCTAGTAGATTGGATCCCATGCATCAAGGAAATATTGCAACAAGCTGATTTGTTGCCTCATCCTAGATATACGAAAGAATTTGAGCAAACCACAGTTTCATAATGGAGTAACAGTACCTTGATCATGTAAGGCAATCATGTCTTCTTCTTTATGCTCGCGTTCATGCCACATGACAACCATCTTGATCGAACAGATATCTGAGTCACAGACAAAAGATGAATTAGGATCCAAATTTTAGCAAAATCAGGTAAAAATTTCATGAGAAATCACTGTGCAAAGTTTCCCTTCTGCACCCACCGCACCTTGCCTTTGGACTAGGTGAGATGCATACTGATTGGCCAATGCACAGCTTAGTATGCATCGCACCTTTCGATATAGGGCAGGTGCGATGATGGGAGAACGTTTTCTTCAAACCCCAGGGGCTCAGAAAAAGGGGAAAACTTGCTCAAAATCAAAAAAGGATGGAATGAAAATGAAGAGCTCAGGGTTAGCTCCTACCTGGTCTTGATGGCGCGGAGAATAGTCCACCAGATCTCCTGAAATCAATTGATGAAATTTTAGGCAGAAAACCACTCTAGAGCTCCAAATCCCAAATTTGAATTGAAATGGTAAAAATGAGAGGTAAAACTACTTTTTATGTTACTATTCACGTACTTCAAGTAAAATGTTAGTTTTAATTCATTTTTCAAGCATATATATGTGTATTTCTAATCAATTTGATGGAGCAATTGAGCAGGTTGAACGACTGAGAAAAGAATCTAATGTGTTAAATGGTAAACTAAATATCATTGACCAATATTAAGAGCAATGTTCCCAAAAGGTTCAAGCTCGTTAAAAAATCAACCTTCACTAAGCACATGTTGGCACAAGGTTCAATCTCATTAAAAAAATAAACCTGCCTTTGGTAAATAACCTTTGTGATCACTTTGCTATCTGCCCTTTGTGAAGTTTGGTTGTGTTCCCTCCGTCACCTCCATTTCATTTGGCCGACCATACGCTTCCACTTGATTGTTTACCCTTTTGAGGAACATCTGTGATGAGTGGTTTTGATTGCCACCCTCTTTACACTACAATGCTTTGAGAAGTTCCAAACTTACCTGGAACTATTTGCTACCCAGAAATATCACTCGTCCCTAAAAGATGAGCCTCTTTTAAACTCTTTTTAGACTCGTTAAATATAAAAAGATTGTTGAGCTATTGGCCTTCCCAGCTCATTAAAGGGGAACGCCATCCCTCTCATATATTTTAATCTTTTTGGACTTGAGGGATTATTAAACAAAAATATCGAGCGCTTGTCTTTGTCAACTCGTTAAAACTATCGCAAAGCCATCCCTTTCATATTATTTTACACTTTTTTGGACTTAATGGATTATGCCACAAAAAAGGACTATTGGAGTCTCCTTTTCGTCCATTTTTAGACCCTCTAAACAAGAAAAGGACCAAGTTATCTTTGTCGTTAAACTTGTTAAAACAATAGCGACAAACTTTTCCACCCAGACAAGAATGAGTCTCACTGATGCTAGGCTCGCTAAACACAAAGCAACAAGTTTGCCCAAAGGGAAAATTATAGACCAAGCATATGTTATCCTCCTCAAGCTTGTCAAAAATAAAGAGGTACTGGTCAACAATGACTGGGGAAAAATGGGAAGAAAACTTGAAGAACTCTATTGGTAGCAAGTCACTCTTGAACATGACACTTTCACTCCATCACCGTGATTGAGTTGGGTTGGGTTTTCCATTCACCGTCACCATTGGTCCACCGTGCCATCCATGGGGTTAACGCTACCAGTCCATATCAGTGTCTCCAATATGTTCAAGAGAAGTCATTCAGAAAATTCACCATCCAGCAAACGCCTCATCCACTGGATTACATCCACGCTTCATTTTTCATGACTGCCATTCCTGAACCTCATATCATCAGATTGTTTTCAACTCCACAAAAATCATTTGCTCCATTTCACGTCGTAGATGTGGGATGCATCAAGGCCCTCCTACGATAGGTCACTTCTTTTCGACATTAGCTAATTATCCAAAAAGGTGAGTTAGAAACAACCCTTTCAGTACTTTGAAGCTTGCATGCCTCAATGGCAAGTTTATCACTTGCGGTGACAGGTTTACATCAATGACCTTCGACCAAAAGACTGTGCATGGTGTTCGACATCAGCTCGTATATTCACACCATGTGAATTGTACTGTAGTACCTTGACATTCATCATCATTATCAGTGACTCCTCTCACGTCTGTTAACAGCTTACATCATCGGTTGGTAATTAGGCCATGTCTTTCCATGTTTGACTTCAAAACATCTTTTCACATGGATCGACTTGTACATTGGGTGAAGATTGGATGCGTTTTGAAGACCTCGGATCTAGTTTCGTCCATCAGGGTTGCGATATATTCAGGAAAATAAAGACAATAATTGTACACAGAAGCTACACAGATAGTCATCTGAGCTAGGAAAGATGACTCTTCATGCGAAGAATCACTAGTCTGCAACAACAGACGATTGTCTGACCTATGTACATGAAAATGAATTTATAAAGTTGAGCATGGGAATGCCGACCTTAGCTAGATCATGAAAATAATATGATGATGATGTATTGTAATGTATCTTATACAGGTCACCTTCCAGTTCAAATACCTCGGATCCTCATGAATAAATCATTTCGCCCGACATCAGAAGATTTACGACCTCATGCTTTAGGGGGCAACTGTTATACACATATTTTGGCACTGCAACCCAAAACTCATATGTCCATAAACTAAGGGCTCCTTAAGTCCCTAAAAGTGTTGTTTCACACCCTAAAGGATCATGGTCAACTGATTACATCATTTCACAGAAGTTCCACCTGAAAAACTACTCAAAACTGGCAAAAATTGGACCATACAGACTGCTCCATGGGCAAGGTGTGATGCATACTCACTGCCTAACTGGCTAGGTGTGATGCATACTCAAATGGCCCTTTGTGGGGTATGATGAGTGAGAATAGACAAATGGCAGAGATAATTTGTAAGGTGGATGATCATGGAATCTTCCAGAAGCTTCTCCTATGACACTTGCCTCTCTGAATTCGTGCAGGGATGAGTAAGAGATCATGAAATCTCCAATTGGAACCAAGAACTATCAGTGGAATGACACTAATCAAAAACCCAGAGCTAACTCACACCCTTGCAAGACATCTATAAATGGATCCCTCATTTGAGAGATCGAGAGGCTGGAATTTTGTATTTTGTAAGGAATTGCTATTGGCTTGTTGGTGAGAAGAGACATTGCATTGTTGGGCGATTTGCTTGTACATGAGGTGAAGAGGGCTTCTACAACTGGGAGGATGATGTTGGATTAGACAGCTGGGTTGTAATCCTCTCTTACATTACTATTAATAAAGTTCTTTGAGTTTTCCTCCATATGATCTGGTATTAGTGAATCTTATTGTTTATGAATGCAATTGTATGGTCAATGTGTTTCTGATTCCGCATTGTTTATGATGTTTTAGATAGAGATGCTTTGATAGTTTTTTGTTACTTTAACTCTACAGGTACTCTCTGAAGTGGGACAAGTAGGAGAGGAGTAGAAAATTCTATCAAGGAAAGGAGAAATTGTTGAGAATGCAACAAGATGATGGAGCTTAGTGGAAAGAAGTCACCTTCACTAAGTGGGCCCGCAGGCTATTTTTGGTGCAAAGTCTATTTTTAGACTATGTCTATTTTTAGACATATGGATCATGGTCTATGAGTTGCAGTATGTTGTTTATGGATGATTGGTGATGCTGGGAAAAATAGATGGACTTCTATTTCTGGTTCACAGCGGAGTGATCAGAGTCTATTTTTAGACTGCCGGGCTAAAAATAGAAAAGTCAAATATTATTGTCTCATAATAATATTTAGATTATAAACTTTATCTTATCCTCTTGGAGCACTTTAGTTTGAGCTACAGATGTGGCACATGCAGCTGTCAGAAGGAAATATGATTTCTTTGTGGGTCAGTTGAGCTATTACATGCAGGACTTCAATTAGAACTCAAGCAGTTGAGTTTGGTGCAGTTGGATGTGGAGTTGATGGAGTTGTGTTCAGTTTGACTTGGTTAAACTAGTTGTAATTAGTCTAAGTGCAAATAGACTAGTGATGAGTTGTGTGAATTAATTATTAACTCATAAAGCAACTAAAGAATACATCAGTTAACTCAGTTGCATGTCATTGCATGTACAGTTCAGTGGAGACAGGTGTTAGAGGTTGAGATTGCTATCAGTTGTGACTATAGTTGTGCATAAGATCTTGCACAATTAGTGGGATTGAGTTATGACAATGAGGATTGCGCAGTGTGGGCCAATATCAAGGCATTATAGCCTGTGCTCACGTGATTTTCAGGATGAGTGATTTTCACAAGGCATTGTGCAGTGGAGGTAGGCAAAGCAGGGGAGGAGATTTGAACCTGTGACTTGTTCGGATCTGAGCTAGTTTTGTGTGTAACAGGTAGAGATAGTACTGAGTACTTGTGAGGAGTATTGTACTATGTAATATTACATGTTCTCAATCATTAATATATATATAGTGTGGGGTTTTCAGCTGTAAACTTTCCCCGGGTTACATACTGTGTTAATGTGTGCATGCGATTGATGTTTCATTGTTTTAATGCTGCTAAATTGATGATCAACGTAGAGGAGGTTATGTATTATGCATGTATTCGGCAATAGTGTATAATTGGGATAATCTCTGTGAATAAGTGTCATATTATTCAAAATTTCTACATGGTATTAGAGCTGTTGATCATCATATCTATTATTCAGAAAGTGTTTACATTCTATTTCTTCAGGTAGAGTCTGTAATCGGGCCAGGTAGCCTCTGGATTCATCCTTCCTTTGGAAGGTGAGATATCTGGTAAAAGCTCATATATTCAATCTCTGTATGAGAAATAATTTGTTCTCACGAATTCTAGATCATATGCGGTTGAGTTTGGAGCTGGTGGAATTCGAATTTGCAGCAGTGTTTTCTTGGTATCAACGTGGCAATGTATTTCAACGGATTGCAATTGGAGTATGCTCTTGAGGGCAGCTCAAACTATATTGTGTGGAAGGATAGGATGGAGGTAGTGTTGGATGATGACGATAACAGGCTGAAGGAGTTCATAGAGGCTGAGGTCCCAAAGCCTACTGATATTGCGCAAGTTGATGCTTGGCAAAAGAAGACAACAAAGTGTCGAAGGATTCTGTTGGAGGGCGTGAAGGATCACATTGTGTCCAACCTGCATGGAAAGGATTCTCCATACTTGATGTAGAAAGTGTTGATAGATCTATTCCAAAGCAAGAGCGATCAGAGGAAGCTGGCGCTCAAGGATAAAGTCAGAAACATCAAATGTGAGAAGGGAGACAGTATGCCCAAGTATCTCACGAAGTTCACTCAGTGTAGAGATGAATTGGGAAGTGTGGGGGTAATTGTCGATGATGAGGACTTGGTGAGCTTGGCTCGCCTTGGTCTTCCAAAGAGTTGGCATTCCTATCAGGACTCTGTCAATGGTCAAGAGAAACTGCCAGGATGGGAGAGACTTTGGTCAGATCATGTGCAGGAGGAGATCGGGCGGAATACCAGGGACGGATCTTCATCAAAGGGAATTGATGAAGAAAATTGCGCTTTGGCTGCCAAAGCAAAGAAGGGGAAGAGCAAGAAAGCTTCTCAGTCTGGTGTGAAAGGCAATAAGAAGGACATGTCCAAGGTGAAGTGCTTTCACTGTCACCAGCACGGACACTATGCCACTAATCGTCCGCAGAAGAAGAAGAACAAGCAAGCTACTGGATCTGCAGTAGGAGAGGCTCTAGCCTCGTAGTTTGAGCTTGATTTTTCATTGATCACATGCTTGGTTTCAAGTGTGATGGGATTGGTGTGGTTCTTAGACATTGGTGTGTCTTTTCACATGACAGGAGATCGAGATTTGTTTTCTGATCTGGAGGACAAAGATCTTGGAGTGCACATCGAGATGGGCGATGATGGTAGATATAGTGCGACCAGTATCGGTACCATTTCCTTTGAGAGGGAGTCTGGTAAACCCTTCGTATTGAAGGAAGTGATGCATGTTCCAAGATTGAAGAAGAATCTTATCTCTGTGGCGATGTTAGAAGACAAGGGATATGATGTTGTTTTCAGTGAGGGAAAAGCTTTCCTGCGTAGCAAGACAACTGGTGAAACTCGCAAGATAGGGGTTCGAGTGAGGAACCTTTATCAGTTGCATGTAGATGTCTGCACAGCAATGGCATGCAAGGCAGAAGGATTGGTGAACCGGGATGATGGCGAGCTGTGGCACAGGATATTGGGTCACCTTCACCATGGAGCCTTGAAGATACTGCAGCAGATCACTACAGGGCTTCCTAAAGGCACTCTTACACAGTCAGATCAGTGCAAGGGGTGTACTTTGGGAAAGTTTGTGAAAGCCACCTTTCACGAGAAGGATAGTCGTGCCACAATGATCCTTGAGAGAATTCACACAAACATGTGTGGACCTTTCTCAGTAGCTTCAATAGCAAAACACAGGTATTATGTGATCTTTGTTGATGATTTCTATCGTAAGTGTTGGATCTTCTTCATGCAGAAAGAAGAGCGAGACATACTCAAAGTTCTGTGAGTTCAAAGCACTGGTCGAGAAGGAGTCAGGGAAGAAGGTGAAGGCTCTTACAAGCGATAATGGTGGTGAATACATCTCTGGTGAGTTCAAGGATTTCTGCAGTGCAGAAGGGATTCGAAGAGAGCTCATAGCTCCCCATAACCCACAGCAGAATGGGGTTGCTGAACGGAAGAACATAACGATCTTGGGTGCTGCACGGGTGATGTTGCATGATTAGGGCCTACCCCTTCAGTTGTGGGCAGAAGCATGCAATACAACAGTATATGTGCAGAACCGTTGTCCTCATAGGATACTTGGCATGAGTACACCCAAGGAGGCTTATTCTGGTAAGAAGCCTGATCTTTCTCATTTGAGGATTTTTGGTGCTAACATTTACATGCATGTGATGAAGGATGCCAGGAAGAAGTTGGAGCCGACCGCAGAGGTTGGGATATTTGTGGGGTACACTGATACACCCCACAACTATCGTGTGTATTTGCTAGACAATGGTAAGACTGTTGTGCGACGGGATATAAAATTTCAAGAGGAGAAAGCCATGAAGTGTTCACTTGAGAGGGAGCCACACTTGCATGCAGATGAGGAGCTATTAGTTCCTAAGGATGAGCTTCAGGATGTGGATCAGCCACAGGACGAAGTTCATGGAGTGGAAGAGACCACTCATGCAGCGCCAACCATCAGAAGGCGAAAGCGCTTGACAGAAGCTGAGCGACTGGCTCAAGATGCAGAGAAAGTTGTAGGACCACCTATAGCCCAACGCAGGCAGAGACAGTCACCTGATCGGTACACTGGATACATGGCTCTTATGAGCAATGTGTTGTGACTGAGCCATCCTCTTTCGAGGAAGCTGTGGAGGATCCCGCATGGGTAGACGCCATAGTGGAAGAGTATGATTCGATTGTCAGAAATAGTGCATGGGAGATTGTTCCTAGACCGGAAGGGAAATTAGTGGTGGGTTCGAGATGGATCTACAAAGTTAAGCAGGGAGCTGATGGGAGTGTGGAGAAGTACAAGGCAAGATTTGTTGCTTGAGGCTTTTCACAGATAGAGGGGATTGATTATGAGGAGACCTTTGCACCTGTCGCAAGGTATTCTTCCATACGGATGATTCTTGCTCTCTCAGCACAGGTGGGGTGGCACATTCATCAGATGGATGTGAAGACTGCGTTCCTCAACGGAGTCATTGAGGAGGAGGTGTACATAGAGCAGCCCGAAGGTTTTGAGATCTTCAGCAGCGAGTCGTATGTGTGCAGGCTCAAGAGAGCGTTGTATGGGTTGAAACAAGCACCACATGCTTGGTACGCATGGATAGACAACTATTTCACCGGACTTGGATTCTCCAAGAGTGAGGTGGATCCTAACTTATACCAGATTGTGGTGGAGGGTAAGTTGCTTATCATTGTACTTTATGTAGATGATTTGATTCTAACGGGTGATGAGCTGTTGATACTTTCATGCAAGGATGATCTTGCTAAGGAGGTTGAGATGAAGGACTTGGGCCTCCTTCATTATTTCCTGGGATTGGAAATCTGGTAGTGCAGTGATGGACTATTTGTTTCTTAGGGTAAGTATGCTCGGGAGATACTAGAGAATTTCAACATGCATGGCTGCAAGCCTGTTGATACTCCTCTTCGTGGAGGTTGGAGGAAGGAGGATGCCACTTCAAATGAAGAAGTGGATGCCACTGTTTATCTACAGTTGGTGGGGTCGCTTATGTATCTGGTCAATACACAACCCAATATATGCTATGCTGTTAACCAGCTTTCACAAGCTATGGTTAATCCAACCAAGCTCTTTTGGAAGGCAGGCAAGCATGTATTGCATTATTTGAGAGGCACATCAAGATATGGATTGTGGTACAGATAGGAGGATGAGGTGAAGCTATGTGGTTTCACGGATGCAGATTGGGTAGGGAGCCCAACGGATAGAAAGAGCACATCAAGAGGGGTCTTCAGTATCGGGTTGATAGTAGTTTCTTGGTATAGCAAGAAGCAAAGATCCGTGGCACTCAGTTCAGCAGAGGCCGAGTATATGGCAGCAAGTTTGGCTGCATGCGAGGCTATATGGATGAGGAAGATCCTGGTCAGTTTGTTCGGTCCTCACTTGGATCCTACTGTGATTTACTATGATAACTAGAGTTGCATTAAGCTCTCGGCTAATCTTGTATTTCATGATAGATCTAAGCACATTGACATCAGGTACCATCATATCAGAGATTGTGTGCAGCGGAGAATCATGTTACTTTCATACATTCCAACGGAGGATCAGGATGCTGATATCTTGACGAAGGTGCTCACCAGGAGCAAATTCGAATACCACCGAGGTAGGATAGGGGTTGCTGATAATCCATATCTTGTTGAGAGGGAGTGTTGAGAATGCAACAAGATGATGGAGCTTAGTGGAAAGAAGTCGCCTTCACTAAGTGGGCCCTCAGGCTATTTTTGGCGCAAAGTCTATTTTTAGACATATGGATCATGGTCTATGAGTTGCAGTATTCTGTTTATAGATGATTGGTCATGTTGGGAAAAATAGATGGACTTCTATTTCTGGTTCACAGCGGAGTGATCAGAGTCTATTTTTAGACTGCCAGGCTACAAATATAAAAGTCAAATATTATTGTCTCATAATAATATTTAGACTATAAACTTTATCTTATCCCTTGGAACACTTCAGTTTGAGCTACAAATGTGGCACATGCAGCTGTCAGAAGGAAATATTCTTTCTTTGTGGGTTAGTTGAGCTATTGCATGCAGGACTTCAGTTAGAACTCAAGTAGTTGAGTTTGGTGGAGTTGGATGTGGAGTTGATGGAGCTGTGTTCAGTTTAACTTGGTTAAACTAGTTGTAATTAGTCTAACTGCAAATAGACTAGTGATGAGTTGTGTGAATTAATTATTAACTCATAAAGCAACTAAAGAATACATCAGTTAACTCAGTTGCATGTCAGTGCATGTACAGTTCAATGGAGACAGGTGTTAGAGGTTGAGATTGCTATTAGTTGTGACTATAGTTGTGCATGAGATCTTGCACAATCAGTGGGATTGAGTTATGCCAATGAGGATTGCATAGTGTGGGCCAATACCAAGGCATTATAGCCTGTGCTCACGTGATTTTTAGGGTGAGTGATTTTCACAAGGCATTGTGCAGTGGAGGCAGGCAAAGCAGCGGAGGAGATTTGAATCTGTGATTTGTTCGGATCTGAGCTAGTTTTGTGTGTAATAGGTGGAGATAGTACTGAGTACTTGTGAGGAGTATTGTACTATGTATTGTTACATGTTCTCAATCATTAATATATAGATAGTGTGGGGTTTTCAGCTGTAAGCTTTCCCCGGGTTACATACTGTGTTAATGTGTGCATGCGATTGATGTTTCATTGTTTTAATGCTGCTAAATTGATGATCAACGTGGAGGAGGTTATGTATTATGCATGTATTCCGCAATAGTGTATAATCGGGATAATCTCTGTGAATAAGTGTCATATTATTCAAAATTTCTATAGAAATCAAGCTAGGATCAAAGCGGAAGTTCCAAGTTGGTCCTCTTTTCTTCTCTTCCATCTATCACACTTAAAGGAACTCTTGAAAAGATTCCATTGTTTGTTTCTAAGATAGCTACCCATCTTAGTGGGACTAGCAGTTCGAATCGACAATATTTTTCCCTGAAACACATTGGAATTGGCAAGTAATAGATGAGCATGGACTTCTACAATTAGAGATTATACACATAGAATAAAACCATCCAACATGTTAACAAATATCTTTCCAATGGATAAGAAGGAGCTTTATAGAACCTCAACTAGTGTCTTAAAAACGTGATGAGATATTTATGGGACTAGACCGATCACAATATTATTAACATAAGCTTATATTTGGCCTCAAGTGGCATATTATTAAATTTGATTCCAAATATATAAAATAATATTTTTATTATGTAACGTAGACTTGTCAAATGTAACGAAGACTTTTTGTCCAATGTAACAAAGGATTCTTCTTGAATGCAACGAATTCTTCTTCGTGAATATAATGGGGACTTCTCCTTGAATGTAATAGAGACTTCTCCCCGAATGTAAAAAAGGATTATTATAAAATGTAACAGAGAACTCTTCTATAAATAAGTTTGAATCCATTGATGGTGGGAATCGAGATTTGGGCTCATAAGCTAAAGCTTATGTAATTTTTTCTAGTAATAAAAGAGATGTTGATCTCTCCCTATGGTTTTTCCCCAGTACATAATGCTAGGTTTTCCATGTAAAAATTGTGTTTATTTCTTCTTGATTGTATGTGTTATTTTATTTATGATCAATATTGTAATAATGACATTTGTATAAGTTATTATTGATCTCAGATTTGTTGTTGTTAATTTATTGGTTGTTGTTTAAAACATAACTCTAGCAATGAGCCAAGCATTGTTCAACAAATAAGAAATATGAGGGAAATAGATATAGGATAAAATATATCTAAGCCATAAAATTGAGCTACAGATAGTATATTATTGAAAATGATCTATAGTTAGGGGAGAGAAGAAGATGACTCAAGAGTAGGATGAGCCATCATTGTTTGTGGTATCACATTCAGTGTGGTTCATTCCTCATATTGGAAATATTTGGTTATAGAAATTAACGCATCTCCTCAAGGTTGCAAGGTGATAAGCTATGAAAAACTAAAAAAATATTTTCTTAAGAAAGAGAGGGAAGCTATTGAGGATGTTCTAAGACCAATATGTAGCTCATGGGCTAGCATGGGAGTTTCTATTATCTTAAATGGATAGGATGATATAAGGCATCATCACCAAAAAGATCCATATTCATAAGATAAGAAGATTATTTAGGTGAGGTAAAGAATAGTAATTTCATTGTGAAAACATTAATTGCTACTATTAAAAAATTAGAGCTACAAAATGTGGTTCAAGTTATCATATATAATAGACAACTTTTTAAAGCTACATGATTAACTTTTTAAAGTAGATACATTCACATATTTTGTAATCCTTGCATTGCCCATTGTATAAATCGAAATTACGAGAATATTGGTGGTAAAACTACATGGAATAAGGAGGTCACAAGGTAGGCTAGGGAGATTATAAAATTCATCACCAACCACCATTGATCTCAAGAAATATATTTTCAATACTTCAAACTGGAGTTGTTCAAATTTGTTGAGAAAATATATGTCTCAAGATTCATCATGTTGTGATTCCTTATTTAATTCAAACCAATGTTAATGAGTATGGTGGTCAACGCAACTTGGACTATGGGGAGACATGAAGATTGAGACAAAGGAAGTATGGTGCAAAAAGTGTTGATAGATGAAGGTTGATGAAACAAGTTTGGTTTTACAGTCAAGTTTACATTACCTACATTTTATCTTATCCAAGATGGGGGCACATAACAATCTCTTCAAAGATATTTATGATGGCATGGATACCATCGTTGAGAAAATATGGAGATTATTACAAAAACGTCTCACTCTTACTTTTGTTGATTTTTATTTGTGGAGCATGTGAGGTACATCATTGTTACAAGGTGGAATGGATTTAACAGTCCAATGCACACTTTAAGGCATGCTCTAAATCCACAATTCTATGATGAATATTTCATTTTTTAAAGCAATGGGAAGCAGAAAGACCCACATAAGGATAAGGAAGTGGGCAAAGGAGTGATGATATCCTTTCAAAGGTTGTTTTCAACTTCTTTACAAACTGATGCAAGAAGGAATTTTCTTGTTTTTTTGTTCGATTAAAGGACTCTGTAGACATATCATCTTTGGATGAGACAACAACTATAAAACTAGTTTTGGTAGACTTATCTTGGGGATATGGTTTTTATTTTCAAATCCTTTTCACTTTTATTCTATCATAGGTTGCCAACTCTTCATCAACAGAAAAATTGGAACACCTATTTTTTTTATCATTCTATGAAAGCATAATAGGCTAAGATTGCAAAGGTCAATGATATTATCTATCTGCATTCAAACCTACACCTTGTCTCTTGTAGGGGTGAAAAATATACAAGTGGACCTCATAAAGATAATTAGGATGTGGAATAATAATGTCTATACTTGGATTTCTCTCTCGCTACTCTTGATATGGGTGGTGATGAAAATGTAATAAATTAGCCCCCATGGGGAAGCTCAATTGGCGATGATAGTGTAAATGAAGTGTTAGGGGCAAGGAGGTTCATGGTTTGAATCCCCTCAATTCACTTATTCCTATAGAAGGGGGATACACAGATGCCTAGGGCTTATAGTGGTAGTGGTTGGTCTTGTCCTTGTGACATTCGACTATGAGACCAACCAAGCTATCGATTATTCTAGATACAAAAGAAAACTAATAGTGATAAAATTAATTCAAATAAATTTTGGATACCTTGAGAAAAATGATTTACTTAATTTCTCCTTCTTTGAATATCACATGTGAAAGATATAATAAGTGGAAGAGAACATGACTAATAATAATTAAAAAAAAATCAAATTTAAAAATTGAGAAAATCCTCGATGGGGGTGGAAAATGTTAGTAATGATGCCCATGACTTGGGCATTGATATCTCCTCAAAGAAAAAACATTGAATATGAAGTGTGTTGTAAAAGCATCACTTGATTCTTCAAGGGATAACATTCTATAGGTGATCTAGTGTATAATTGGTATGATTTTGGCACTTGGTTGCATTCATAAGTGTTGGGAGATGACAGTTCAATCATATGGGGGAATAGAATGTTGAGGAGAGTAGGGAGGCTTATGAGGTGAGCCACTCCTCTTTTTTGGCCTATTTTTGTGTTTAGTAAACAATGAACAAAGGAGATTCAACATGGTTTGGGCTCCATTGGTAATCTATAACACAATTTGGATTTTGGCTCACTATAACACCCTCCTCCCCCATTTACCCAAGCTAATCGGTCCACCAGGGTAAACATGTGACAAAGAGTTACTATGATATGATTCAACTTCCCATGTATAGTTAAGGAAGTGGAGGCGACAAAACAAGACCAATCTGAGCTCTCTCATAAGCTACAAAACCTTTAGGAGCCAACCAACCCCTCTAGGTGTCCAACCCCTTAGACAACTTGATGTTATGTTGAACTAGACCCCTAGTCGCTCCCATGAAAATACTTCCATGTGACTGAGCCCCTACAGTAACTACCACAACAAAGAATCCTTTCGACTACATCCTTTTTCAAGAAATTTTATGCGAGTGACGTTGAATTTTAAGCCACTTTTCTAGGGCTAGAACTCATGCCTCTGCCCAGAACTTCATGAAACTTCCCAAAATGGTAAATAATGATGAAATAAGGCTACTAATGTAAACAATTAAATAAATACTTGACCTAACCACTACCATCCATGAAAATTATTTTGTCAAACAACTCATAAACATGTAATGTACAAGTCATAAATACACATCTCAACATAGGGGTCTCATACTTATCTGAGAATTGTTAAGAAGGAATGATGCCTCCTCATAATAACTCCAAGTTCATCTATTATTTCATGCTTTCATTAAAATTTCATATACTGATCAAAACAAGATGAGAGCCATAACTCAAGTATCTCATAAAACATGCTTATAGCCAACAAATAACAAGAGAAATATCAATGATGAAACCACCATTAAAGCCAAATAATGACAATCGCATTTACTCATGAAATAAGAAAGGAAAAGGATATTATATTAACACATGCAAATCCAACCAAGTCAGGGACTTTCATGTACCACCCAACCATATATTGGGCTGAACCAAATCTCTCTTTCAGTTAATCACTCCCGTGCCATAGTCCAAGCATGAATGTCGGATCTCATGGAATAAACCAAGAACACCAAACCAGGGTTTCCAGAGGCCAAACCACCTCAACCCTTAAGGAGTGATTACACCTCATGGTTGGACATCACTAACCATCACCATATCAGTCTCCACCTAAGCTGTCGAGGGCTCCATGGTGTTTATTCCAACTAAGACTTTCAATACTGGTAACTTAACCCACAACTATTACTGAGCTCCAGAGAATTTTTCCAACTAGGGCTTCCAGTACTAGTAACTCAACCCACCAAGGGCTCGAGAGCATTTTCCCACTCAAGGCTTCTAGGACTAGTAATTCAACCCAAGCTGTTACAGGGATTCGATATCGTTTGTCCAACCAAGGTTTCAAGAACTAATAACTCAACCCACAACCATAAGGAACATGAGAACCAATAAGAAAACAAAAGGGAAAACACCCAACACCATGGCTATCAAATAAATGGCAAGGCTAGGAAAATCCACTATCAATCTAGGCGATCCGCATGCCAATGACAGATCATAACCAAGAAACCACACGCATATGCGATGCATGCAAAAACTAACAAGGAAATCATACATGCAACTCGGTTCCTACAAAGAAAACCCATTGTAGCTGTTGATCCCACTGCCCCCTTGCACTTTCTTTCTTTTCCTTTGCCTTCTTGCTCCAAATGCCAAGTGCCACAATACTCCAAGAGTGCTCCAAGGAAACACTAAGGGTGGAAGAGTATGAGAGAGAGAATAAAGTAGAGTGCTCCAAGCTAAAACTGACAAAAGTTGTGAGCTGATCCTCAGAAGTATTTTTATCATTGAGGCCTCTATTTTCTTCATTTTCCTTATTTTCCTTCAATTTCCTCCTCACATGAAACCTGTCCCCTTTCACCTTCCTCTTCTCCTATTTTTCATTATTTTTGTAAATAGAAGCCAATAAATTCTACTTTTCCTTTTCCATTTCCTTCACTAATCTCCATAGCAATTAGTTAATCACCAGTGATTGCCATCGCTATATTCTTTTACCAAAATTCAGCTTCAAATATGTGTCCCATGGCCTTGGTTATTATTTTCCATTAATAACTTTATTACATGGATTTTTGACTAGGGTTGCTACAGAACCCACCCCCTTGGGGGAATACCATCTGTGGTGTTCAATGACACATACAACCACCAAGATCGTTGAAAAGAAAAACATATTATGCATGGAGATTTATAACTTAGCGCGTTTCAATACTTACAATGAATAATGCGCTGAAATGAAAACCAACATGACAAGCATACCGCTTATTGGATTTTTATAACATAGCTCATGGCAATATTTACATGCATATACATATATACATATAACAAAATTTCTTTGCCTTAATCGACAAACAATGAAGGATACATAGCTCACATTTGATCATCCATCTCCCATGTAGCTTCATCAAGCCCAAAGTGCTTCCACTACATGTTATCATGCTCAATTTCTTAGTTCCGAAGCATGAGCATATTTATTTGCAAAATTCACTAAGGTTCCAGCTGGAATTATCCTTCTAGCCCCACCTGCAATATAGACCACTCAATCACATTATCAACATATTTAAAATACTTCTTAAGCAATGACATATGGAAAACATCATGGAATTTCATTTTCGGAGGCAATGCAAGTCGGTAGGCTACTCGTGCAATCCTTTCAAGAATATTGAAAGGTACACAATATTGAGTTACCAACTTGGCACATGATCCAATCCTCAAGGAGCTCTTCTTGGGCTTGATGCACAAGTACACATGTTCCCCATCATGAAATTCCTTAAACATCATGTTATAATATACATAACTCTTATGTCTATACGATATTTCCTTTAGATTCTTCTTAATAACCTGCATTTCCTGTTCCATCTCTACCAACATGTCAGGTCCTATCAACACCCTGTTCACTAGATCACTCCAACTGATGGAAGTATTACAACTCCTCCCATAGAGTGGCTCAAACAAACTCATCCTCAGAGACTCCTAATACCCATTGTTGTAAGTAAACTCAACCAGGGGAAGATACGCTTCCCACTTTTGTTATTGATGCATGAAATACATGTTCTACATGTCCTCCAAAATCTTGTTGACCCTCTTTGTCTGTCCATATGTTTGCATATGATAAGTTGTATTGAAGGCCAACTCTATACCTAAACTTGCAAATAACTCTTTCTAGAACCTAGAAGTGAACTTGAAAGCCCTATCTAACACAATATTCTTTAGAAAACCATGCAACCTCACTACTGTTGAAGACCTATGATACATCATTAGCTAAATAAGTAGACTTCATTGGAATGAAGTGTGCTACCTTTGTCAAAATGTCCACCATAACCACAAAATAATAATGTTGTCGAGATGTCCTCAGAAAAAATGTAATGAAATCCTTGGAAATAACCTCCCATTTCCACTCTAGAATTAGAATCAGCTTTAGTAATCCACCTAGATGCTTACACTCTACTTTTACCTGTTGACAATCCAAACACCTAGCCACAAACTCTGCCACTTCCTTCTTCAACTTTAGTCAATAATAGAACTTCTTCACTATTCTAAATGTATTTTTATATCCTGGGTGACTTGAATATGGTTTAGCATGAAATTTTCTTTGGATAAGCTTCTCGATCTCATTGTCGTTCGACACGTAGATCATGTCCCTAAATATGACAAAAGCATTTGTTGTGAGACGATAGTCCCATAATGGTCACCTTTACCCTGTTGTAACCTATGCATAAGCTCCCTATACCTGTCATCTTGTTGTCTTGTCTGCAATATTTGATCCTATAATTTTGTCCATAGAAGCTCATAGATGCTATGTGATTTACATGTACCCTCTTGCTATGAGCACTTGCAACCCTGCTCTCTTTAACTTTAATGTAACTGATCTCAAATTCGAACTTAGTGATCATGGCCAACCATCTTTGTTTTCTGGCATTCAGGTTTGGTTGGTCAAATAGATATCTGAATCCACTGTGATCACTAATCAATACAAACCTCCTCCCAAGAAGATAGTGCCTCCACATTGTCAATGCATGGATGATTGTTGCTAACTTAAGATCATGCATCACATAATTCTACTCTTTCTCATTGAGTTTCCTTGATTCATAACACAATACTTGTACTTCCTGCATCAAGACTCCACCAAGTCCTCTCTTTCAAGCATCTATACATACCAGAAACTCTTTTTCTAAATCTGTAATCTTTAAAATTGGAACATTTGTCAACAATTGTTTCAACTGTTGATACCTAGCTGAACATTCCTCTATCAATTCAAATTTATTACCTTTCCTCTATAATGATGTGATGGGATAGGCAATTGGAGAGAATTTCCTGATGAACCTCCTATAATAACCTGTTAGTCCCATGAATAATCTTACCTCATCCACATTTCTAGGAGTTTCCCATTCTGTGATAGCTCTTATCTTTTCTTGATCCACTATTATGCCTTCCTTGGAAGCCACATGCCCCATGTAATGTACTTATGTCTTAAAGAAACTGCATTTACTGAACTTAGCATACAATTGACGCTCTCTCATCAATCTCAACATTATTGTTAAGTGTTCGTCATGCTCTTCCTCATTCTTAAAATATAGCAATATATCATCAATGAATATAATCACCAATTCCTCAAAATAAGGATGCAGTACACTATTCATAAAGCACATAAAATTAGTTGGAGCATTAGTCAAACCAAAAGGAACCTCAAAAAACTCATAATTCCCATAGTTGGTCTGGAAAGAAGTATTATATATGTCCTCTTCTTTAATGTGTACTTTGTTCAACTGCCTATAGTCAATACACAACCTGATATTACCATCTTTCTTCTTCACAAACAATACTGGTGCACCCTAAGGCAATACACTTGGCCTAATGTATCCCTTGTCAAGAATTTCCTTCAACTAAAACTTCAATTCCACGGTCTATGGTGTGCTCATCATGTATGGTGCCTTTGATGTTGGTGCTTCCCTTAGTACCAACTCAATAGAAAATTCCACATCCTTGTGAGGCAACAACTCTGAAACCCATGTCAGGAACACATCCTAAAAATATTGTAAAACTAGGTACCTCCTCAAGACATCCACATCCTTGACTTCCTTACCTTTATCACTGGAAATATGTACTGCAAACAATACACATCCTTTTCTACGACTGTACTTTGCTGGCATAATTGTCACCATTCTAACTGATGTTGCCTTCTTCTTACCTGAAATATTATTTGTTCTCCATTGTCATCCAAGAACTCAATATCCTTTTCATAACAATCCACCTTGGTCCTGTGAAGATATAGCCAATCCATACCCAAAAGCATACTATATGATCCCAATGGAAGTATATTCAGATGTGTTAATGTAGGCATACCATTTAACTCAAATGCATAAGTTATTACCCAATCATGAACTCTCTTCTTAGCAACTATGGCCAGCTATACTAACCAAGAATTTTCATGCACTTCTTTATTCAAACCACATTTATCCACCAGGTAAGGATTAACATAACTATAATTAGATTTTTGATCAATCAAAATAGAAACAAATTGATCACAAAGCTTACCGTCCATCTCGATAATAGATTCTTGGTGATATTCCTACCTATTATCTAGCATTGCATAAATACAAGGAATACTCTATCTAACATCCCCCATTATCTATGCCTCCTAAGCACTGTATATTTTTGGTCTACCACCCTGATCTTGCGGAAAATATTTTGTGCGATGCTCTCCTCCACAAGTCCAACACTGCAAGGGCTTCCTACCATCACAACCCTTGTTTTTCTCCTCAAAACGAAATCCCTATCCTCTATCAGATGCATTGAACTTCGTAGGTGGTGCTGCATTCTCTTTATTTCCGGTGTCCTAAGATATTTTTCTCTTCTTGCCCCATTTTCCCTTATTCTTCTCATTACCTTTCCAATCTTTCTTAGTCTAAGATCTGTGCTTTGATTTCTCATAACAATGCTTTAACTTCCTAATGGATTCCTCCAATGATCTAGGCTCATTAAACTCAATCATGTCCTTGAATGCTATGGGAAACCCACAGATGAATCTCTGAATATTCTCTTTCTCCTCGTTAAGATAAGTCACATACCTCAATAATGCCAAGAATTGTCTAGTGTACTTCTCATTGGTCGTGGATCCCATCTTCAACTCATAGAATTATTTTTCTGTCATCATAATATCTCTTAGATAGATACTTCTTCCTGAAAAGTCTCTCCATGTCAACTCCTCCTCATGAATACGTCTGTCATTCCTTACATCTTCCCACCAAATGTCTACTTTACCTTTAAGACTAAAAGTCACTATCCTGGCCTTCATGTTCTCTAAGTAATCATTTAATCTAAATAATTTCTTCATCCCAAACAACCATGCTTCAAGATCCTGTGAATTCTTCATTTATTTATCAAATGTAGGTGGATTTTCTTTCTTGAACTCATCCGAAAAATATTCCCTGTCACTCTTCCTATAAGGATGATAACGATGATGACGATGATACCTGTCAAAACCAAAGCTAGAATGAAGCCCATGTCCACTGCCTCACTTATCAAGTGTATCCAACAATCTTCCATCTCTAACTATTTCATCTTTATCTGACTTGTGCCTACCATGTGACCTGTTACCATATTCTACATTAGTCATATCATCTGTCCATGACTGATTCTAAGCGGTCCTTGTCTCTGTGAGTCTAACAATCTCTAAAGGATAACTGCATTAAGATATTCTTGTTCCTCTTGTGCCCTAGAAAGTCTCTCTTGTGATTGAATGATTTTGTCATTATCTTCTTTGCAACTTCTTATCTCTCCCTTCAAACTTCTCAGAGTGTCTACTATGTGAGGGAAGTACTCATCACCATGTTGTTCATTTGATATATAGGGAGGATCATCTGAACTGTAGTCTACCATCTTGGTAGTCATATTTGATCTTCTCTTCCTACAAAGTATAGGATGCAGCTAAACCAAATTATAAACAATCAATGTACCTCTGTATAGTTTATGGTAGGATATCATGTCTGCAAGATCAACCAAATTAGTGCACTACATGTATAATCATAATCATAACAGTATATAGACATCATCTCAATCCTTATCCCAGCTAGCATGCATAATTCCACAACTATAACACTGAATAGTTACTATGCATAAAAAACATATGGAAAACACACATGCATAAATAATACATATAAACACTGACATCCATTCATAGCGAACACATCCCAACAACAACCTCATCAACTTCTACGTGAAAATATGACACCAAGAATGTCCCTTACGATGCATACCTAGAAATTACATAGACCATAAGTATAATGATCATATATGCAACTGACATGTAAGCGTGACAACAGATTCATCCAAAGAGAAAGGGGAACTAGACATGAGCCAAGGAGAATAGGTTCATGCTCAGATACCACTCTGTAACACCCTCCCCCCACATTTACCCAAGATAACCAATCCACTGGGGTAAGCATGTGATGAAGAGTTATTATGATATGATTCAACTTCCCATGTATAGTTAAGGAAGTGAAACCAACAAGACAAGACCAATATGACCTTCCTCAGAAGCTATAGAACCTTCAGAAGCGAACCAAGCCCTCTAGGTGTCTAACCCCTGAGACAACTTGATGTCATGATGAACTAGACCCCTAGAACCTCCCATCAAAAGCATTCCACATGATTGAGACCCTCCAGTCGCTCCCACAGCAAGGCATCCATGTGGCTACAACCTTTTATAGGTAGTTTTGTGCCAGCGACCATGAATTCTAAGCCACTTTTTCAGGGCTGAGACTCAGGTCTCTGCCCAAAACTTTATGAAACTTCTAGAAATGGAAAATAATGATGAAATAAGGCTACTAATGAAAACTCTTGAACAAATTCTTGACCTAACCCGTACTAGCCATGACAAGGATTTCGTCAAATATCTCATAAACATGTAATGTAAAGGTCATAAATACACATATGAACATAGGGGTCTCATACTTATCTGAGAATCGTCAAGAAGGACTGATGCCTCCTCATAATAGCTGCAAGATCATCTATTAGGTCATGAATTCATTAACATTTCATCTACTAATCAAAACATGATGAGAGCCATAACTCAAGTTTGTCATAAAACATGCTTATAACCAACAAATAACCAAAGAAATATCAATGATGAAACCACCATTAAAGCCACAAAATGACAAACACATTTACTCATGAAATACCAAAGGAAAAGAAGCTTATATTAACTTATGCAAACCCAACCAATTCTAGGACTTCCACGTACCACTCGACCAAAGATTGGGCCAAACCAAATCTTTCTTTCAGCCAATCACCCCTGCGCCATATTCCAAGCATGAATGTGGGATCTCATGGAAAAAACGAAGAACACCAAACTAGGGTTTCCAGAGGCCAAACCACCTCAACCCTCAACCAGTGATTTCAACTAATAGTTGGACATCACTAACCATCACTAGATTGGTCTCCACCCAAGTTGTCCAAGGCTTCTGGGTCTAGTAACTTGACCCATAGCTTCTATCAAACTCTAGAGCGCTTTTCCAAATAAGGCTTCTAGGACTAGTAACTTGACCCACAAAAGGCTCCAAAGCATTTTTCCAACGAAGGCTTCTAGGATTAGTAGCTCAACCCAAGTTGTTACAAGGCTTCCAGAGCATTTGTCCAACCAAGGCTCCAAAAACTAATAACTCAACCCAAGTTGTTATAGGGCTTCCATAGCGTTTGTCCAACCAAGGCTCCAGGAACTCATAACTCAACCCACAAACATAAGGAACATGAGCACCAATTAGAAAACAAAAGGGAAAACCCCCAATACCATGGCTATCAAGGATATGGAAAGGCTAGGCAAAACAAATGTCAATCGAGTCAATCCTCCATGCAAATGATAGATCACAACCAAACAACCACATGCATGCCAAAAATAGCAGGGAAATTAGACATGCAACATGGTACTTGCAAAGCAAACTCGTTGTAGCTATTGATCCCACTAGCCCCTTCAACTTTCCTTCTTTTCCTTTGCCTTCTTCTTCCAAATCTGAAGTATGCCACAATACTCCAAGAGTGCTCCAAGAAAACTCTAAGTATGCAAGAGTATGAGAGAGATAATAGAGTATAGAGCTCCAAGATAAAACTGACAAAAGTTGTGAATTGATCCTCGAAAGCCTTTTTATCATTGAGGCCTCTATTTTCTTCATTTTCCTTATTTTTCCTTCAATTTCATCCTCATATGAAACCTATGACCTTTCACCTTCCTTTTCTCCTATTTTCCATTATTTTCGTAAATAAATGCCAATAAATGCCACTTTTCCTTTGCCATTGCCTTTGCTAATTTCCATAGCCATTAATTAATCACCAGTGATCCCCATCACTATTTTTTCCTCAACATTCAACTTTCAATATGTGTCCCATGACCTTAGTTATTGTTTGCCTTTATTAACTTTATTACATGGATTTTTTACTATGGTTGTTACACTCGCACTGAATTCTGGAGATTGAAGCCAATCTTGGGTTGGTGAGACGGGAGGTGGTGTTCGTAGTTGGGTTCCTTTTCAGCTTGGGTACTAGAGACATGACCTACTCCTTCTTGCAGGTAATATTTTTTCGCTTGTCCTATATTGTTTTCAATTATCCACTTACATAGTTCACTTGGAAATCTATTGTTGAGGTGGGATCTAAGAAGGGGGCCTCTAAAGCCTCTTGTTGGCCCTGGTGGAATTCACCCTATATCTTCTCTTTTATATTTGGTTGGAAGGCTTTAAATTACTCTAGTACTGTTTCCACTTGATGGTAAGTAACTTTCTCTGCTCCTGGAGAAAAATAGGGGTTGAGTAAGAAGGGTATTGGTCATTTTGGGGTGCCTAATTTTATCTTTATTCAGTGTCGGAGGGAGGAGGAGCTATCATCTGGGATTTTATGTTTATGTCAAGGCACTGTTTAGTTGGGTTGGTGGGTGGAGTATCCTGTGTCTAGTCACAGGAGAAGAACAATATGTTTTAAGTTGGGGTTGGTGCGGGTTGGTCTATGAGCCTCAGTAAGACACTTTGAGGTCGAGTAGGGAGAGGTGGAATTACACATTTTGGGTGCAGGTTTTGGGTGTTGGAGAGGTCATAATCCCCAGGAATCATGGTTGTTTTTGTGGCAAGGACAACACAGTTGTTGGCTGAAAGAATAGGTGGGGGTCAAAAGAAACCTTCGTCGACATATCCATGTTGTAGCAAAGAGGAAGGCCCCAAGGAGGCATGGGCCATAGGGGGTTGGGCGTTATGCATCCATTTGTTTCGCAAGACAAAGGGGGACATTTGGAGCAGCCTCATGGCATCTCCCTTAGGTGTGTGAACCAATCCCCGTTCCCCCCCAATTTGAATCCCTAAAGGCTTAAATTCAAGTGCTAGTGGTGTTTGAATAGTTGGTAGGTGATAGAAACAACGACCAAAATGATGTCATATGTTTCCTGAATGAAGTTCAGCATAATCAATTTCATATTCTCGATCGGTAGGACTCCCTTCGAAGAGGTAAAAAGCAACTCTAGGAGCGGGTGAATAGCTTCAAAGGGAAAATGGAAGACATGGAATCTCATGTTCATGAAGCATTCCATCGCCTTGGAGAGGGTGGTATTGATGTTCAGGCTCCCAACAACTTGGATCGTGAGTGATGAGGGTGGGGTGTATTTTTTTTTTGAACAATTTTGGTCAACCTAGGCAATCTATATTGGGTCTAATAGCTTTCTTCTGTTAATGTTTGTGTCCTTTTATTTATATGTGATGCCCAACACATTCGGTAGGAGTTAGGCCCTTACTATTTTGAAATTGTGCTCACCACATTGTAAATTTGTCATGAATTAATAAAAATAGTTAATTTAAAAAATATATATATATCAATTTTAATTATTTAAATAATAATAATAATTTTTATTTTTTTTAATATCTCAATAAAAATGATTAATTTAATATGAAAACAGTTACCTTTAACTATGAGGCAAAATTAAAACACCCAATAAAAACACAAACTTATATATGAGAAATCAATTTTGTTTTTTCTTATTAACATATTTTGATGCTTTAGTTTTTTCTTCTATTAATGTTTGTGTCTTTTTGTTTATATATGATGCTCAACACATTTGGTAAGAGTGAGGCCCTTACTATTTTGAAATTGTGCTCTCACCATTGTAAATTTGTCATGAATTAATATAAATAACTAATTTAAAAAAATAAAATATGAATTTTAATTATTTAAATAATAATAATAAAATATTTTTTTTAATATCTCACTAAAAATAATTAATTTAATAAAAAACAATTACCTTTAACTATGAGGCAAAATTACAACACCCAATAAAAACAGACTAATTAATTTAATATAAAAACTATTACCTATAGCTATGAGGCAAAATTACAACACCCAATAAAAACAGACTTATATGTAAGAAATAAATTTAGTTTTTTCTTATTAACATATTTTGATGGATATATACAAAAATACACGTGAAATAAATTTAGTTTTTCTTGGTAACATATTTTGATGATTATATCCTTTTTTTTCAAATAATTTGGAAGAATTTATATTTGATACAGTTCACTTGTTTGGTGTTTTTATCAGCAATGTTTTAAAAAAGGTTTTTACAAGATTCAAATTATTTCACTTATAACAACTCTATTGGAAGAAATGTTTAGGAAGGTTTATTTAATGTTATTGAATTGTAATTAAAATTGATAAACTTTAATTCGATAGATTAAAAAAATATTAAGTATATAAATAAATTATTAAGTATGGATTGAAGTGTAAAATTCGTATTTTGTATTTTTTTAAAGTTGGTAGTCAATAGATTTATTTATATGTGCATTATATAAGGTTGAGTATGGAAGGACTTATAAATATCTAGACATATTCAATAACACATAATTAAAATGTTTTAGCTCTAGTACAATATATTATTGTATATCCCATAACCATGGTAATACGCATTAGATTTTTCTTTTGACCTAAAATTATTTTGTTTTTTACTAAAACATTTTGTAATTTTTTTATAGTTTAATATTATGGATTGAATTTTAGTCTTAGGGTTAATTTAATTGGTGATAGAAGTAATGTGAAATTTGTGAAAACTAAGAGATGGAAGGGTCCCAAAGGTTTACTAGTATTTTAGTTGCAATAAATTCTAATAATTTATAATAATAATAATTTATGTATTTTTTATACAACTTAAAGGCTAAGTCTACTAAGACATACATACTCTACACGTGCGGTTTTGAACCAATGACTTCTTAGGAGGAAACACATGTTCTTAACCATTAAACCCATTAAAGCTATACATTTTAAAAAATTGGTATTGATATAAATTTTAAATAAAGTCAACATATATTTTTTAATAATTAAACATTAAATTAATTATAAATTAATATATTTTTAAAATGACATATCACCTGGTCCAATCTCAATAGTACTAGTGGTTGAGAAAAAGTTTTGCTATGTCTACAAAGATATGCATACTCTATCAGTGACCTCTTAAAAGAAAACACATACTCTTAACAATTAAGCCTACTCAGCCTGAACATTTTAAAAAATAAGCGAAAATTTTATAATCTTAATATAAATTTTAAATAAAGTAAATATATAATTTTTAATAATTAAACATTAAATTAATTTGTTATAATTAATATATTTTTAAAATGATATATCAGCTGGTCCAATCTCCATAGTACTAGTGGTTGAGAAAAAGTTTACTTAATAAGGCAACTTGTGTTCAAGTGTCACCCGCTGCACGTGAGTTGGGAGGAAACATATGACTTAAAAAATGAAAATGATAGTATCGGCTCCATATTAAATATTAATGTTTAATTTCTTTTTACTGAAAATTCTAATTTTTTTTGAAATGATAACTTAATCTTTTTTTGAAATGATAACTTAATCTTGGCATTTATAGGATGGCAACTTTATCTTGGCATTTATGGGACGGTTACATGGAGAAGTTTGGTTTCCTAGTTCAACTCTCCAATCCTGTATACATGAAAACTGCTTAAAAAAAATTGGCAAAAAATAAAAAATAAACAGGTTCTGCGGCTTCATTTGGTTTCTGTCCGGAGAGTTCTGAGTGAAAGGAATCTTTCTAATTGTAAAATTTTTATTGATGTGCCCAAATCGAAGCAGAGTTTCCAGTCAACATTATTACCAAATTATTGCGAACAAACATTATTGCGTATTGTTTTCTTGGGGCCATTAACAGTTTCTAGTTTCATCCATATTTCAATTTTCCACAACTAGTGATCTTTGCTGGTACGCATTAAGAAAAACTGATTACCTTTGTTGCATTATAGCAGATTTCGGAAGGCTCAAATTATGCCTGTTGCATCGTAACAGATTTCGATAGATGAAGATACGCTCAAGGTACGCGCGAGTTTTTCTAAGCAGTTTACAGTGGCAGATTATACAATAACATACGCTTTTATTGACATAGATTTATTGATCCAAGGATAGCTTTTGTAAACTCCTAGTTACTAAAAAATGGTGCAGGCTAGATTCAACATTTGCTTTTTCACATTCAGTATTTTCAATAGCGTTCTGGATTTTCGCCTTCATGATGGGGTACTAGAGAAAGGTTATACTGCATTTGGCCTGCATCTGATTGCAACATTCCAGAGTCTAGAGAAAGGGATTTTACAAGCTTTCTGAGACCCTGTACATTAGCCTTAGGAATACTCAATCCTTTCTCTAGATCTCTAGATTGTTGGGTTGGGACTTCTTATCTTCTGCACTGAATTGATGTACACCTCCACCGCCAATCTCGATATCCGTCACAAGTTTAAAGTCCTCAGTCTTTACAACTTCGTCTCTGATTCCTTCTCGCCTGGGCTTCCCCTTTCTATAAATCAAGTACAGAAGAAGCTGTGCAGCTCCAAGGCCGAAGCCGATTCCATTCGGGATCTATACATTACAGCAACACATTTGTTTGAATAATATGCATTCTACCTAAATCTAATTTCAATGAAAAACTTCAACACTAACCCCAACAAACACGTCTCGTTCCAGCACTGCCCAAACTGCCCAAACTCCTCCGTTAAGAAACAGGAAGAATGACAGGAAAAATGGCATGAATTCCACGCTCTTCGTTACTATGACACTTTTCTGTTGCCACCCACATACGTGGGGATTACAAGGTCAGTCTGTAAAATTCAAAATGGCACTAATCTTCCTTGAATTATTGACAATTTTTTTTCTGTGCCTAAATGTTGAAAACCAAGCTTACCATAACTGTTAATGGAGAACCATACATGCTTAACGTTAAACACACGCATAGAATTCCTACTACGTTTATTCTCGTTTGTTGATTTAGTGCCAGAAAGGTCACCAAAAATACAGCAGCAAAAAATACTATATCCACAAGCAACACCAGAATAATAGTCTTGAGCTGCATAACAACACCAATTAGATGTACCATGAGTCATAAAATTTATTGGTCGACAAGATCCATCTTTCACTTTGGATTTATGAAGTGTTATCAGAATTCCAGTTCTCTATGTGACATACTAATATTTGTGTTCGATCTAATAGTCGTGGAAGCATCAACTGAAACACTCAATATGAAGGTGATTGAAAAAAAAAAAAATACTAACCCGAAGTCCCTTATGGGCATAAATTATAAACAGAATGATATATGCTGCTTCCAATACCGCGCCTGCCCCATTAATCGTAGAGATCAACAGTCCCCCGGGCTTTATTAATCCATAATATGTCCATTGCGAAGTGCTCAACAACGTGCAGATATAAGGGAGAGGTTTGAAGTCCTGTGTGGACTTATTCTTCACTATACGCCAAAATGTCTTCCTGTAAATAAAATATTATTGAACAACACTTGCAAGATTGACAAAACTCCCTAGAAACTAAATGTATTTAACCATTCAAAACATTTAAGAGCTTACACCGGCGATATGAAAACGAGGAACGATATCACATTTCCTGCAACATATTGCCCAAACATATAATAATTCAGATGAACAAGCGATTCAAATCACTAAAGAAACATTAAATGCGACTCTGATCATATATTGTATGTACTGACCGACAACACCAAGAATGAAGCTCACATCGGCCATAGCGAGTATATGGTGAGGACCAATGCAATTTTTTTCCTTATTCTCGTGGAAGATGCTGAGATTAATGATAAGGCAGGGCTTTTTCTTCTGAAGGCCTAAAATGCATCGTCCAACCAAACAATTGCAGCAATGGAGTGAGCGCCACGTCAAAGATGGCAGTACCTACTGTTAGGTGTATGAGTTCGACATGAGAGTTAGTCCGGAGCTTTCCGGAACTGCCATAGGTGGCCCATTCAGATGGCCTGAAAAGTGTCTGGGATAAATGCCATTTGGATCGTTTCTTATTCTGGTCTTAGGATAAAAGTCAGATAGCTTCTTATCTTAATAGCCTTTTTGGACGAGAGGTGATGGTCAAAATGAGATTCTGCAATTTCAGTAAAGTAATATAACATTCTTCATGGACCCAATTTATTTGAATGGCAATTTAAACTTTTTGGTATGAGAATCAGATCTGGATTTCATGGCGGAAATCAAACCAATGAGATTATATAATTGTAAACAAATATAACATTTATTTATAGTTTCAAGTTATTAAAATGTCAATTTAAACCGTGAACGCTCCGTAAAAATCTTCTCACATTTCAATCTTGCATTACTGCTATTGATAATGTCCAAATTCGCCAACCCCACTACTTGGTTGGGAAGGAGTTTTCGGGATGGGGAAGGTCGGATCTGACACAGTGACGGATAATATTGTGGTCAAATTTCCTTTTCTTATTTGAGCAGTGTTATCCATTTAATCCGCCGAGTTTGATACTTTACATGATTATCAACAAGTTCAATGAATTTGGAATACTCACTTTACCTAGACTTTCAAGGATAAGAAGATCATGTTGTGTAGTACATACTCGAATTTTATGAACAAGGATACTTGAAGATCTTGATGATGCTAACCAGGATTGAGAATAAAAAAAGACAGAGGAAAAAAATAATTGGAAATAGAAAGAGTGAATAGTTCTTCCGATCATTGAGTAATAGTTAAATAGATCATTGAGTAATAGTTAAATAGATTATGTAGAAGACAAGCTAATATCAACAATAAATAACTAGAGTATGATTTAATTAAATTCAAACTCATTAGATTAATAAGGACGAGATAATGATATTAATGCTCTCAACATGCCCTCATAATCTTAATTGTTGCAATTATTAACACTTACAATGCCAAGTGCTCTCTCTAAAATTCAAATAGAGTTTTCCCAATAGTTTTGTAAGAATGTCTGCAAGTTGATCTCATGATCCAACGAAATAGAGAAATATATCTACATTATTGACAACCTCTCGAACGAAGTGAAAGTGTGTGTCAATATGTTTGTTATTTTTGTGAAAAAATTGAATTTTGGATGAGGTAATGGCAGAGTTGTTATCACAGAAAATAGGAGTTGGATCCTTTTGAACATGTGAAAGATCTTTTAGTAGCCTTCTCAACCATACTACTTGACAAGCTACGAAATTTGTAGCTACATACTTTGCCTCTGTAGAAAATATTGAAACAATGGGTTGTTTTTTCGATGCCCATGAGATCAGATTTGTTCTGAGTGAAAAATATCCTGGTGTGCTTTTTCAATCATCTAAGATTTCTGCATAGTTGCTATTTATGTAACCTAAGAGTGAGCAATCTTTAGAATTCTTGTATGATAAGCCATAGCTTACTATCCCCGCAACATATCTTAAAATTCTTTCTGCAAGTTTTTAATGGAAATGCTTGGATGATTCCATAAATTTGGAAAGAAAACCAATTGCAAAGATGATGTCCAATTCAGTTGAAGTGAGATACGAGAGACTACCAACTAGAATTTTAGACAAAGTAGAATTGATTGATGGTCCTTTATTCTTTTTGCTCAGCTTGGTGCTTAGAGAAATTGGAGTGTCAACTAGTTTGCAACTGAACATTCTAAACTTGTTGAGGATGTCACTTAGATACTTTCGTTGATAGAGAAAAATACCGTTTGCAGATTACTTACTTACAGTTCCCAAGAAATACTTCATGAGGCAAAGATTAGTCATGTCAAACTATTACCCATATAGAGCAAATCATCAACATAAAACAAACAATGAGAATTTTACCTTCACAATATGTTTTTTTTATAAAGAATTGGCTCATGGTTGCTTCTGCGGAATACACTATTGATGAGGTAATCTTAGTCAAATTGACTTTCCCAAGCTCGGGGAGCTTGTTTCAAGAACCCATATAAGGCTTTCTTCAACTTATACACTTTATGTTCTTGTCTTGTAACTTCAAAATGAGGTGGTTGATCCACATAAACCTCTTATTCCAATATGCATTTAAAAAAGTATATTTGACATCCTGTTGAAAAATTTCCATTTATTTTGAGCTACAGTGGCCAGAATAGTTCTAACTCTATCGAACCTTGCTACTGCAGCAAGGTTACACCATAGTCAATGCTAGGCTATTGAGATAATCCCTTGGCAACCAACCTTGCCTTATGCTTCTTGATTTTTCCTTTTCCATTCAATTTGATCCTGTAAACCCACATGAAACCAATGTTAGTTTGTATTTTGGGAGATCAACCAATTCCAATGTTTTGTTCTTCTATATTGTTGTGATTTCCTGATTCATTGCATCAACCCAATGTTCCTGTTATACTATGTCTTCAAAGTGGGTTATGTTAGGACCTCATATTGTTTCTTTTTGACCATACATTTTGTTATGATGCCATCCTTTTTCAACTTATATTTAAAGTCCTTGTTACTGTTTTAACCCAATTATTCCAAAGGTACACAATATTTCTTCTCATCACTATATGTTTAATTATTTTACATATAACTATGTTATCTTTATTGTTGATCATTGAATTGATAGTTACTGAACAGTTAAAGAACGATGTGCAGTCCACATTGCTAAAACTCCCTGGAGATTGCAAGATTACCTCTACAGTTGGCGAAACAGTAGGAACGATGTCCAAATCTCGTGACTGAACAGTTCTGATTTGCGGTCTAGATTTGACAGCAACAAAAGAAGATCACCGAAGGAGCTGATACACTGGATGTAACAATCATGGTCTAAAGACAGTGTTATTGTAACAACATTTTCTTGATGGGAAAATTGACTTCCCTATTTTTCTATAAAGGGTTAAAATAAGACCTACAATGTAATCTATTGTAATAGATGTCTTCTCTTTAAAAAGAGGAGACATCTACATTAGAGGGGATGAACAGATTGCGGGGAAGGGCTTAGTTGAAGGAACAGAACTAGAATCCTTTTTCTGTAACATGACATATTGATAGATGAATAAAATCTTGTTCTGAACATTTCTTTCTAGTTCTCATCTCTTATGGAATCTTGTGAGAAGGACAGGGCCCACCTTCATCACAAGATTCACCCACTATATTTCTGCAGTGCGTTAAGTGTGTCTTTTACCCATGCCTTATTAACAGTACTATTTTCTTAATATTGTTTTTACACTATTGCTGAAACTCTGTTTTCTTTCCAATTGATTGCTGCACTACTTAGTTTATCCATAGTTCATTCATGAGTGTTTCATTAAAAATTGAGTTTACAGAGTGAGTTGGCAATGTGGTGATCAGAAACAAGTGCTTAAGATTGCCATTTTGGGAATAGGGTCCTGTTCTCTATTGCATCATATCTAGTTCTTTCCTTTGCAGATTGATTCTTTTCATTAGATTACTTCTTTAATGAATTTAGGCCTTCTTGGTAGCTGTCTGCAATAGATTGTTTTTGTTGTAACTCAGAGTGGAGCTTCAGTTTGCTTAAACAAGATGTGAGTAGTTTTTACTATAACTTCCATTGCTTTTAAGATTGAGTATATATAGTACGCAGTTGCCTTTGAAATAAACAGACTTCCCTGGGTTGACAATTTATGTAGCACTTGGTTGTTTGAATCGATAAGCAATTAAAGTGACCAACATTTTGGCGCCGTTGCCGGGGAAGGCAATCATAGATTTTAAAAGCACTGATGATTTTCTTTTAGATATGCAGGATGCATGAGAGGACGCAAGAAAACTAATCCTGCAGGTGGCAAGGGCAAAGGAAGAGGAGGAAGAAAAACTTTCATTGATGAGATTATTTCAAAAGCTGAGACTTCTCAGAGGCTAAGCTCTCGAAGGCCACAGACTCAGCATTCTCTCCAAACGGACTACGAAACAGAGGAAGTAGTGGGACCTAAAAGGGTTGAAGAGACAGTAGAACATACTGAGGAACTAGTGGAGGACATTGAAGAACCAATAGAAGATATTGAAGTTTAGGAACCATTTCAGGACATTGAGAGTCCAACAGAAAGTGTTGAAGACTGAGTAAGTGCAACAGGGGAACAACCAATGGATGGAAACAATGAAGGAATCTTTGGTGGAGGATGTGGAGAAGGAGAAGGAAGAGGGAAGAATTCTCTCTCCACCTTGGAATTCCCTATTGGGAAACTTCCCAGAGGAGCAACTCCTATGAAGAACATCCCACTCTCAGCCTTACCCAACTTCCATGGTTTATCCTCTGAAGACCCTGATGAATTTCTTTTCGACTTTGATATATTGTGTAGAAGTTATGATTATATTACCAATGCTCAAAAATTGAAGTTATTTCCAGCAACATTAAAAGGAAATGCACTGAGATGGTTTATGAGCCTAGGAGGTCATGTGATCACAACATGGGATCAGATGAAGGAGAAGTTTCTGGCCAAATACCAAGACTATTGCTGGACGAGAGAGAAAAGGGAGGAACTATTCAAGATGGTTCAGAAGGAGGATGAAAATCTAGAGGAATTTGTGGAAAGACTCCAGTATAATCTGCAGAGATCCGATCACCCTGATGTAAGTAAAGATATTCTTAAGACAATATTATTGAAAGGGGTAAGGGATGACTGTTTAGATATGTTAAATATGCTTGGTAAAGGGGATATATCTAAAGAATTGTATGATGAAATTTTCAACTTCTATAAGAGATGTTCAAGAGGCGCTGCAAATAGATCAAAAAGCAGGGACAACACATATTCAAGAGTCCAAAAATCAGCCAGTGGGGAAGTAACGAGAGCTGAAATAGGTAATTTATTTGAAGAATTTAAAACTAAAATGTTAAGCTCTTTTGCTTCATAGATTGATACCTTGCAGGTTAAGAGAAAACAGGCAGAGGAAAAAGTTGCTTTGGCTGTCTTCTGTCCTAAATGCAGAGAAAAACATCCATTAAGGGAATGCCCATTGGACAAGGTACCAATTTGCACCATTTGCGAGAAGGACCATGAAACTCAACAATGCCCTTCTTTACCAGGGATAAAAGCAGCATTGCAACCAACTGAGGAGGAAGCTGAAGCAATGTATTTGCCGACACAAAGGAGGCAATGGCAACCACGAGGACAAGGTACGAACTCCAGTATGCCATTTAATCATTGGAATAATTATTCTTCTTTTAATCAAGCAAACTACCCACCCTTCAACCAAATGCAATACCCACCCTTTAATCAAATGAATTTCCCACCCATGCAGCAAACAAACCCTCCCTTTGTAGACCCTGTAATGTGGACTCCTTGGCCTCCATAGTAATCTTATTTTAATCAATGGAACCCAAACTGGAGAGCTCAACAAATTCCGTTCCCAAACCAATTTCCTCAGTTTTAGCAACAACTCTCTCTCCCATCAGGTGCTCCACCTAATAATCAGACAATGAGACCCCAACTGCCTGTACAACTGAACCCTAACCTTAGTAATAATAATGTTGTGCAAGTCATCAATATTCAGAACCTGCCTACATCTCCTGTGCAGTGTAATGATATTCATTTACTATCCGGGAGAGTAGTTGAACCGATTATTGATGATATTACCTCTTCTGACTCTGATAAAGAAGAGACAGAAAAGAATTAAACCACCCTCTAATAAGGATAAGGGTGCTGAAACAATTAAACCACCCTCTAACAAAGTTGCTAAAATAGCAGAGCCACCATTCCCTGAGCATCTAGCTCTTACTAAGATACCTGAGCTGCCTGCTTTTAATCTTCTAGGGGAATTGCAGAATCTTTATGTTAAAATTCCACTTTTACAAGCACTTAGGGATGTACCGATTTATGCCAGAACTATCAGAGACATTTGCATCAAGAAACTTGGCAGGAAAGCTAAAGACCCCCTCACAGTTCATGTGATGGGTGATCTAGCTGCTTTAATGTCAGGGAAAACCCCTCCTATAAAGTATGGTGATCCAGGCCATCCTACAGTCATGGTACAGGTTGGAAAAAATATTGTTTCATGAGTTATGGTAGACTTAGGTGCTGCTATAAATATTATGACTCTCAAAACTGCACAATTGTTACAGCTAAAAAATGTAATTAGAGAGACACCAACCATCCTAGAATTAGCTAACTATTCCACAATCAAACCAGAGGGGGTTATTGAAGACCTGATCATTTCAGTTGAATCCTGGAATTACCCAGCTGACTTTGTTGTATTACAGACTAAAACAAAGTTGGGGGGACATCCTCTGATTTTGGGGAGACCCTGGCTGGCTACAGCAGATGCCTTTATCAGCTGTAGATCAGGATCAATGACAATTTCTAATGGATGTGAAACCAAGCAGCTTACTCTTTACCCTCATGCTACACCTATGATTAACAATGATGATTCTGTATGGTTAGACTATGAGGATAATGACACTCAACCCATTTTGACCATTGGACAAGCCTTAACTCTTAAAGACACCACGGAAGATGAAGTAATTAGTAATTTTATTTCTGAACCTTCATCGGTCACTTCTGAAACATATAATCAGTTAACTGCAATTTTGGAACCTGAAACTCAGGAAAAGCTTAAATCTAAAAAATTACCTCAAACATCAATTGCTATCTCCTCTAAAAGCATAACAGTAGAAATCGAACTTGGCAAAACATTGAACATAAACCCCAATTTATCAGATGTTGAAACACAACAGCTAATGAAGTTAGTTCATGAAAACACGGAAGCATTCGCATGGGACTACACAGACATGAAGGGGATCTCTCCTAAATTATGTACTCATTGTATCTATATTAAGGAAGGGTGCTGACCAGTCTGTCAACCCCAGCGGCGAATGAATCCCAATTTGAGGGAAATTGTTAAGGAAGAACTTCAAAAATTGCTTAATGCAGGGTTTATATACCCCATATCTAACAGTGAATGGGTTTCTCCATTGGTGATAGTACCTAAGAAAAATGGGAAATGGAGAGTATGTGTAGATTATAGAGCTTTAAACAAAGCCACTCAAAAAGATCATTTCCCCTTGCCATTCATTGATCAGGTGCTGGACAATTTGTCATGAAAGAGATTCTTTTCCTTTTTAGATTGTTTTAGCGGGTATAACCAAATCAAAATTGCACCCCAAGACCAAGACAAGATCACTTTTACTAGTCCTTGGGGAACTTTTGCCTATAGAGTCCTCTCCTTTGGACTATGTAATGCTCCAACACATTTCAAAGAGCGGTGATAGGAATCTTTTCTGATATGCTTAATGACTCTATGGAGATATTTATGGATGACTTTACTCCTTATCGTGTGACTTTTGATGACACATTACAAAACCTTGAGAAAGTACTTAAACGATGTATACAAGCTCATCTTTCCTTGAGTACTAAAAAATGTCATATGATGATGAACGAAGGAATTGTACTGGGACACTTCATTTCATTCCTAGGGATTCAAGTAGATCCATCCAAAGTACAGGTAATTCAGACTCTTCCTATCCTTAAAACACAAATTGATGTAAGAAGTTTTTTAGGACATGCTGGATATTACAGAAGATTTATCAAAGATTTTTCTAAAATAGCTTCTCCTTTGTTTGTGTTACTTATGAAAAATGCTGAATTTAAGTGGACTGATGCCTGTCAGAAAGCATTTGATGAACTTAAGCATCAGTTGTCTACAGCTCCTATTTTAAGGGGACCTGATTGGGCACTTCCCTTTCATATATCCTCTGATGCTTCTGATACTGCAATTGGAGCTGTCTTGGGACAAGAAGAAAATAATCTTCCTTATGCTATCTATTTCATTAGTAAGAATATGACCCCTGCTGAGCTTAATTACATAGATACTGAAAAAGAATTTTTAGCAGTCCTTTATGCTATTAATAAATTTCGACATTACATTACTGGTTATCCTACTTTTGTTCATACTGACCACTCGGCTATTAAGTATTTAATGAACAAATCTATCACAAATGCTCGAGTTACCAGGTGGTTATTGTTACTATAAGAATTTGATATTACAATTGTAGATCAACCAGGTAAAGAAAATGTAGTTGCTGATTTCCTTTCTCGGATAAAAACTAATGATAATACTCGAGTAGATGATTCCTTTCCTGATGAGTACTTGTTCGCAGTATCTGCTCACTCGCCTTGGTATGCAGACATTGCCAATTACTTGGTTGCAGGGAAGATACCATCACACCTATCACACCAGGAGAAAAGAAAGATCATTCAACAAAGTGCTCGATATAGCTGGATAAGTGGGTGTCTTTTTCATACAGGACTTGATCAGGAAATTCGAAGATGCATTAGAGAAGATGAGGTTTATGATATACTGAAGGCTTGTCATGATGGCCCATGTGGAGGGAATTTTGCTGATAAGAGAACAACACATAAAATTCTCAGGATGGGTTATTATTGGCCCTCACTTTTTAAGGATGCAAGGAAATATGTCAGGGCCTGTGATAGCTGTCAGAGAATGGGTTAACCTAATCATAGAGATGAAATTCCATTGAACTCCCAGATAATACTTGAACCTTTTGAAATATGGGCTCTAGACTTTATAGGACCCATCAATCCTCCATCCAGTCAAAGAGTTTATATACTAGTTTATACAGATTATATGACCAAATGGGTGGAAGCAAAGGCACTTATCAGAGCTAATGAGGAATCTGTTTTAACCTTTCTATTTGAAGAAATTTTTGTTAGGTTTCGAGTGCATAGAGAACTAGTCATAGATGGAGGACCTCCTTTCAATTCTCATGGTTTTAAAGCCATGCTTCAAAAATATCATATCAATCATAAAATGAATACACCTTACCACCCCCAAGCTAATGGACAGGTGGAAAATACAAATAATGTCATAGAGGCCATTTTAACAAAAACAGTGAAGGAGAATAGGAAGGATTGGTCCCAAAGGTTGCCTGAAGCATTATGGGCTTACAGAACTACCTGGAGGAACACTACAGTTTTTTCACCCTATGAATTGGTTTATGGTAAAAGTGTTGTTTTCCTGTGAATTTGAAATTAAAACCTTAAGAACTGCTTTAGCTGTTAACCTTGATTTGAGTGATGCACAGACAACTAGGATGCAGTAGCTTCAGGAATTGGATGAAAAGAGTTTGGATGCCATCCATCAAACAACTATGATTCAACAACAAAGAACCAGATGGCATGATAAAACTATTAAGCATAAGAAGTTCCAAAAAGGTAATTGGGCTCTATTGTATGATTCCCGATTTGAAAATTTTCAAGGAAAATTGCGAACAAGGTGGCTAGGACCTTACGAAATAGATACTATTTTTCCCAATGGAACAGTAAGGCTCCTAACGATTGATGATTCTAGAACACCATTGTTAGTGAATGGGTATCAGCTCCATCCGTACCAGCAACCTATTTCTAAAGAGGATTTTAAGGCCACTTGCATGGCAAATGCACATTATATATTTTTGGGTGAGACTGCTACCCCTCATTGCATTTAATCTCTGCATTATATGTTTCGTTATTAGATTAGACTAATAATCCCTGTCAAGGGTTGCCATGTTACAATTTATTATTTTGTAGGTCTCAAATTGAGAGGCTAGTTGAAAAGAACAATTGTATTGCAAGAAGGATCAAGTTTCATTTTGGGAAATATTCTCATCTCACCTCAATTCGTAGCTCATTCCCCCACATTATCTCTCAGCAACACTTTCCTATTTTTCTTTACAACAACATTCCTCTTTATTTTTCCCGTTGCTGAAACACCAATTTTTCCCATTTTTCCCATAATTGAAACATTAATTCTTCTCAAAAGAATGGATACATATTACTCCCCATTGTGAGAATCATCTATTGATCCTTATAACTTTGATCTTTCACTACCTCCTCCTATGTTTATAAAAGCCTTTCATATAAATACCCTCATATTACAAAACCCTTTTTCATAACCATTGGTGATCTATTAGTGACGACATTATATTTTCAGCATATCAATCGAAGGTAAACATGAGGTATGCATTTTTTATGTGTAAATATTAAACTATAGTTAATGAGAAGATTGTGACATGATTACCACAATCGCCGTACATTCAAACTTATCATTTTAGCCACAGTTGGGGGGGGGGGGGGGGTGGGAATACCAAAATTTTGCAATCATTTCACGATACGCCAATCACCATCATTTTTTACCACGATTATGTCCCATCACCCCATCTTTGTCTTATTATGTCATGACCTTATTTCCAAAACTTACTCTGTTTCGGGTGCGGTAACTTGGCTCTGTACTGTGCATTTTACTGAGGCAAGTAACTATGGGAGGCAACGCTATTCGAAATGAACCCAACTCAACAGCTCTATTGGAATTGCACCCAGAAGTATATCAGATTTTTCAGCAGGCAGGCTGGGTAGATTATTTTCGAAGGCTCCAAGGATTTGATCCTCAGCAAGTCCTTGAATTTTCACGCAATTTATGGGAAGGTTACTCTACTGTTCAAGGAATCCGAATTCCAGTAACAAAGGATGATATAGCACAGGTTTCAGGTTTACCGGCCGATGGCATTCGATGGTTCAGTCGTAAACACATCATTTTGAATGCACAGCAGGACTTCCTTCTACCAGGAGAGTGGGTCGAGCCTAAAGGCAGGGGTGTTGCACTTCATTCATTACCACTTCCATGGCCGAAGGTTGCCGAGTTTGTCAAGCACTATCTCACCTGCGAAGGACGTTACCAGGTAGTTTATCAGCATGATTTTGTGTTGTTAAATCATTTAAGACATGGTCGTCTGCTAAATATGCCATACTATCTGCTTGGGTGTCTGAAGAATATGTCACATTATTCCATGAATGCGAAGTACCCACTCCTTTCCCTCACTCACCATCGTCTTGTTCAGCTTCTAATTCAGAGGGGCTTTGCTCAACAGAATCCCCCTCTCCTTAACAACCCACCCCAAAACCCCATGAAGATGCTGAAATTCCTCAAGCAGTAGCCGAAAATCCCCAAGAAACTGCTGAAGTTCCTCGAGCAGCAGCCGAAAATCCTCAGGAATCTGCTGAAATTTCTCAAACAGCAGCCAAAACTCCCCAATTAAATGCTGAAAATCCCCAACAGACCCCTGGAATCCCTCAGCAAATTGAAAATCCTTCTGCACAACAACCAGGGAGCATCTTTGATTCCCCACCACCCGTAGCAGTTAATCCAATTGATCCCTCCATTGCATCGACCCCACCCCATAATTTAGCTGAATCATCCACTCCCACTGTCCATATCCCTAGTGATGATTCAGATGATAATATTCCCATTGCTAAGCTAAAAAGGAAAAGGCAAGAAAAGGCTGCACCCCTACCAAAAAGACGAACAAGGGCCTCAATTAAAGAAGCCATCACTTCTGATGACCCTCCTACCCCAGAGAAAGCTACTCATAAAAGAAAAACCATTGTTCTTCCTGCCTTTTTACCTCGAAGACGAACGAGGACGTCTTCTGAAGCAGCAACTAAAACCACTACCCTAAATTCCCCACCTATTATCCTAAAACCCCATACCCCACCACAGTCCCAAGGCCCTGAATCTTTACCTACCTCACCCTCGGGTACTGAAATGCAAAATGCATAGGATTTTGTGACATCATTCCTTTCAGAGAACGTAGCTGTTACACAAGAACCAGCTACTGATTCAACAGCTACTCTGCAAGAACCAGTTGCTGATCCATCAAAATTGGATACCTAAGATGATATACAGCATGTATATGTCCCATAAGAACTAGCTACCGACTCAGCAGTTGGCACACAAGAACCACCTGCTGATGTCCATGAAACAGATGACCTAGACGTAGCTGCCCCACAAGAACCAGCTACTGACTCAGCAGTTGCCACACAAGAACCACTTGCTGATGTCCATGAAACAGACGACCTAGACGTAGCTGCCCCATAAGAACCAGCTATTGACTCAGCAGTTGCCACACAAGAACCACCTGCTGATGTCCATGAAACAGACGACCTAGACATAGCTACCCCACAAGAACTAGCTACTGACTTAGTAGTTGCCACACAAGAACCACTTGCTGATGTCCATGAAACAGATGACCAGGACGTAGCTATTCCAGATACTGACTCAGCAGTTGTCACACAAGAACCACCTGCTGATGTCCATAAAATTAATGATCAAGATGTAGTTGTCCTACAAGAACCAGCTACTGATTCAGCAAGTGTTACACAAGAACCACCTGCTGATGAACAAAATGTAGATAATCAGGAACCAGCTACACAGTCAGCAGCTGTCACACAAGAACCATCTACTGATATGAAAAATTTGGATGCGCAAGATGATATAGTTGTTACAGAACCAGCTGATGATTCAGCAGATGTCACACAAAAACTACCTGTTGAGGCTGCAAACAATGAAGCTGCTACCAACAACAACCCTTCCATCCACTGGAATCAGCTACTGAGACTGTGACTGCTACACAAAGCCCAGTCACCTTGGCTTCCCTTTTACAAGAAAACGAGTTTCTAAAATCAGAGCTCGAGGTTTATAAGCAGGAACTAATAGTGGCAAGGGAAGCCTATGAAAGAGAGCTTAATCTATATACTTTAGCTCATGCAGCATCTGTAGCCGAGAAAAGTGCAGAGAAAGATCAATATAATGAATACATGTGCAGCCAATGTGGTAATATTTATCATCAAGCTGGTTATAAGATAGTCGAAGTCCCATTGCCTGGAGCCACTCCTGCATCAAATCCTGTTATAGTTAAAAAGGAACGCCTTGCTATTACACAAGAACCAGCAGGGCCTTCAAAGATTTTTGAAAAAGAAGTGAGACCACAAATATCTCAGCCTACTTTGGTTGCTAAAGCCAAAAGTCCTGTACCTCGGCCTACAAAGACTGCGTTTACTCAGACTGAACCTCGGCATACAAAGACTACGTTTACTCAAACTGAATCTCAGCATTCAAAGACTGTCTTCACTTAGACCACAAGCACTCAAGCACAAATGCATACATGGAAGAAGGAATATGTTATGTCACAGGAAAGGATCTTGCAGGAACATAAATTATTATGGAAAAATTATATATATGCAAATTGGGATGTGTTGGAACAGTCTTGTGCACAGAACAGGGAAAATAAATAGTTAAAAACTAAATTGTCTTTCATGTTTAATTTGGTTCAAAGACTACTGGCCACCAGGAAACCATCCTTTAATTATTCTGTGTTTCTGGCAGAGTGCCTAGCATTCTTCCAAGCAAAGGAAATCAGAGATGGACGATCTCATGAGGTATCTACACCTCAACAGTTTATCAAAACATTCACAGAGGCATCATTCAGTGAACAAAATTTACTCTGTGAACTATACCTCCATAATGAAGCCATGCTTGAGGATAGAAAACTTAATTTGATTCCTTTGGTTGGGGACATTCAGATTAGAGCCTTTGTCTCTTTCCTGGCCAATCAACTCACGTGGCAAAATGCCTTCCTTTCAGCAAAACACAATGAAGATAATCGCCTTCTGTGGATTTGATCTGAACCACAGAATGCTGCCGTTTTTGTCGTTGAACATCATCAGTTTTTAAGGGAACCAGGAATGACCGAGCATCTTAGAGAATTATAGGCAGCAGTCTTAAAATATTGCCAACATTATGTCAAAGCCAAGGGAGCTCTTGCCTTACAGGTAAACAATCTATTTTGGGAACACTGCCCTAAGGAGAGAAAGGAATATCATCCCTTTAACCTGCTTAATCTTCAAGCAGCAATTTCACAGCTACCTAATTATGTCAAATGCATTCAACAATGTGCTGAAAAGTGGTTAGGATATCATTTTCACTTCCCTCTTCTATGGTTGCCAGTACAGCAATATAAGGCTTATTTCAAGTTGTCCAAAATGGAGGAGCTCGCAGCATGGCAGAGACTACAGAATGTCCAGGGTTTCATAGATTTGGTTGATAGCACCTTCTATACTTATTGTCTAAGTAATTTGCACTGTACAGACTAGTACTCGGACTTAGACTTAGAGTAAAAGTTGCATGAGGACATGCAACCCTTTTAGTTGGGGTGGATGTTAGGACCTCATATTGTCGCTTTTTGACCATACATTTTGTTATGATGTCATCCTTTTTCAACTTATATTTAAAGTCCTTGTTACTGTTTTAACCCAATTATTCCAAAGGTACACAATATTTCTTCTCATCACTATATGTTTAATTATTTTACATATAACTATGCTATCTTTATTGTTGATCATTGAATTGATAGTTGTTGAATGGTTAAAGAATGATGTGCAGTCCACATTACTGAAACTTCCTGGAGATTGCAAGATGACCTCTATAGTTGCTGCAATAGTAGGAACGATGCGCAAATATTGTGACTGAACAGTTGTGATTTGTGGTCTATATTTGACATCAACAGAAGAAGATCACCGAAGGATCTGATACACTGGATGTAACGATCATGTTCTAAAGACAGTGTTATTGTAACACCATTTTGTTGATGGGAAAACTGACTTCCCTATTTTTGTATAAAGGGTTAAAATAGGACCTACAATGTAATCTATTGTAATAGATGTCTCCTCTTTAAAAAGAGGAGACATCTACATTAGAGGGGATGAACAGACTGCGGGGAAGGGCTTAGTTGAAGGAACAAAACTGGAATCCTTTTTCTGTAACATGACATATTGATAGATGAATAAAATCTTGTTCTGAACATTTCTTTCTAGTTCTCGTCTCCTGGGGAATCTTGTGAGAAGGACAGGGCCCACCTTCATCACAAGATTCACCCACTATATTTCTGCAGTGTGTTAAGTGTGTCTTTTACGCATGCCTTGTTAATAGTACTATTTTCTGAATATTGTTTTTACACTATTGCTGAAACTCTGTTTTCTTTACAATTGATTGCTGCACTACTTAGTTTATCCACAGTTCATTCATGAGTGTTTCTTTGGAAATTAAGTTTATAGAGTGAGTTAGTAGTATGCTGATCAGAAACAGGTGCTGAAGATTCCCATTCTAGGAATAGGGTCCTGTTCTCTGTTGCAGCATATCTAGTGCTTTCCTTTGTAGATTGATTCTTTTCATTAGATTACTTCTTTAATGAATTTAAGCCTTCTTGGTAGTTGTCTGCAATAGATTGTTTTTGGTGTAACTTAGAGTGGAGCTTCAATTTGCTTAAGCAAGGTGTGAGTAGTTTTTACTATAACTTCCATTACTTTTAAGATTGAGTATATATAGTACGCAGTTGCCTTTGAAATAAACAGACTTCCCTGGGTTGAAAATTTATGTAGCACTTGGTTGTTTGAATCGATAAGAAATTAAAGTGACCAATAGGTTAGTTAACAAGAAAGAAAAGAAAAAATATTTTTTCGCTCAAGATCTTGTTCTTTCTCATATATATCCATGATGCTTCTGTTTTTCTTATTATCTTGTGAAGATGACGATTCACTAGTGGAGGAAGTACCCTTTTTAGAGAGTTGTGGCTCTTCTTGTACCTACAGTCTTGGCAACCTTGGTGGATTGCTGATTTCTGGTAGCATTGGATGTGCTCTAAGTCTCAAAACTTGCAGGGAGGCTTAGACACATGCATTCTCCAATACCCATAAATTGTTTTGGGAAATTCAACCCAGAGACAGTTTTATTAAAATAATTAATTATTTTTAATGGGTCCCTAAGTCTAAACTTAGTAAATTAAAATAGTTAATGGGTATTAATCTAAACTGTGGGTGTCACTTCTAGAACAAGATGAAGATCAAGTCCAAATGATCTGAGCCATTGATTAGAGTCTAATCTAGGTCATTGGTTCTCAACTAGAGGATTATAAGAAGGACATCGATGGGCACTTGGAGAACACATAGAGGAGAGATAAAAAGTTCAATTTTCTAAAGCAAAGCAGCTGCCAGAGATATTTTCAATAGTGATCTTTTGAAGTAAGGGGCAGGGGTACTATTCGAAGGGAAATATTTCCTAGTTAGAGAATACTCAGCAGAGGAGGCAAAGAGAGATATGGGAGAGGCAACATAGAGCCAGAAGAGGCTGACGTAGGGCCACACAGAAGCAGCATAGGCTAATGCAGAAGTAACGGAGAGCCTTGGGGAAGTCTGAAATTTTGCTAGAGGGTTCAATTTTTGTAGTTGGAAGCCAGGGTGTGAGACTCAGAGAGAAGAAGTCTGAATCTAATAGGAAAATTGATCAACAAGGAAGAGTGATGCAGGTCTTAGAAAATGTGACATTGGGCCGATGTAGAGACTGTGTAGAGGCGGCGAGGGCCTATTCATTCAAGGGTCGGATCAGCCAGGACTTCTAGTGATAGTGTGTGGTAATCTCACAAACCTCCTTGCTAATGATATTCTCTATAACTGGACTGCTAGGAAGGTATCTAAAGATTGTATTCAGAATTACTACTACTTAATAATAAAACCATTAGTTGTTGCACCAGTATTCCCACATTGGGGTTTTCGGGGACATTTGTCCAAAAATAACTTTGTAGATGTGTTGTATTTCTTTCCTGTTCAGTTTATTGCTTTTGTTTATAATTTAAATGGTGTAGATTGGAGTGTATTAGTTTTGCTATTTACTGTACGAAAAAATAAGTAAGTTGATTTAGAAATTAACAAGTAGGAGCAACTTAATTAGTTGTTGCAGTAGAAATTTGGGCATCCAAATTTTGACATGGATGAACATGTTGATCTGAAGGTTCATTAATTTTCTCACACCAAGATTTGTTTTCAAAGAAATTAACATCTCTACTTAAAATAAATTTCTTAGTGAGTAGATTGTATAGTCTATAGGCTTTTGATTATTCACTATAGCCTACAAAGATTCATTTTTCACTTCTATCGTCAATTTCTTTCATAACTTTGTAGAACATGTGTAAATGTTACATTCACCTTCTTACCGTCCTAAACCTCTTAAGGTATTGTAGCTTTAACATTGGTTTTCAGAATTATGTTAGGAATATATACTGTAGTAGCGACAACTTCAAGTCAATACTCATTAGACAACTTCTTTGTGTGAAACATGGATCTTTCCATATTATGATCGTTGGTTTCTTCTTTGTGCTACTTCACTTTTTTGAGGAGTGTATCTGGTTGTGTTTTGCATAATGATGCATTGTTTTTGACAAAATGTTGCGAAATCATTAGAACTGTATTCTCCTCTTCTGTTTGACATGAGTACTTTCAATAAATTTCCACTTTTCTTTTCTTCTTCTGCTTTGAATTATTTGAACTTTGAAAAAGTATCGGACTTATTTTTAAGAAAATAAATTCATATTTTCCTAATATAGTCATCAATAAAAGTTTGAAAATAAAGACTTCCACCAATTGTTTGTGTTTGTATTGATCCATATATATTTGTGCAAAATAGTTCTAAGGGTTCTTTTGCTCTACTGGAAGATGTAGGAAAGTTGTGTCTTTTATGATTTGTAAGAAGGGAAACTTCACATTGACAATCTTGTTCATTCACAGTAGGGAGACCAGTGACCATAGAATGTTTTTGAAGAAGACTAAGACTCTTGAAGGGAATATGACCATATCTAGAATGTCATTATTGTGAATTGTCTATATTTGTAACATTGTGTGCAAATGACTATGATAGATTTTTACTTCTGAGAGTCAAGGGAAACATTCTATTCTTGGTATTTTCTACCTTGGCTATAAGTCTTGCACTAGGAAACTTGTCACAAATATAACAATTTATCCCTTGAAATATTACAGCATATCCATATTCCATCAATTTTCCTATAGTAATGAGCTTGTGCTTCAAATGTGGAACATAATAAACATCATGTATATCTTTCTATTGATTTTGTTTAGTAAGAATAAGTGCAGTACCTTTCCCTTCAACTTCTATATGAGAATGGTAACAAAGAGTGATTTCAAATTTGATAGAGGCATTAATGCAAGAAAGTAATTTTTTGTTAAATGTCATATGGTTGCTATAGCCATTATCCAATAACCAAATGTGCTTGCTATAATTGTCTTCAAAAACATGGCAAGAAAGAAACATGGCTTTAGAGGATTCTCCTTCATTGTTGGAGATATGGACATTTACTCTATGTTTATCTAATTGTTTCTTTCAACATTCATGTTCATAGTGTCCAAATTTCTTATAGTAATTGATGGGTCCCATTTTCACACACAAAATTGCATTTTTAACCATAATATGCTTAATAGGAAGACTAAAGGGGGATAGTCATATTTCATGGCCTAATGTGATTAATATGCAGGAAAAAGAAGCATTTTTGGAGATGTTTACTATGCATGGGTTGATTGGAGACATATACAGAGAATATAGGGGGGGATTGTCCACTACATTGATTCCCCAAATTAGATTTAGATCAAAGATTCATCACCAACAGATCGAATTCACTAGCAGTCGAGGAACTCAAGTGAATGTGAAGATCCAAGGGAACCATATCCACCAATATCGAGATTTCAGAGGGAATCACTCTTATTTTCAAGGGAGCTACCCCTCAGCTACATTTTTTGTTTATTTTTACTATAGATGCAACCATTTATGTGATATGATAAAACACAAGACAAGAATATACTCTACTCTTCAGCGGAAACCAAAATTGATCAATGAAAACAATAAGCATATACAGAATCATTTCAATTGCACATAAAATAATATTTCTCTGGGGAAAGCAACCACAAAAAACCCCAACTATGTATATTGCATTAACCAAAATATCTGAGAAGAAAATACAATGCTTGTTCAACCTGAACAATTCCCGCACAAGTACAATCTAACTCTTTGCTTCCTAAGATGACTCTAGCCAACACTTCGCCAATTTACTAGTCTTCCAGGTCCCTACTTCCTTGTGCAACCCCAAAGAGAATTAGCTTCTATTTAATGTGGAAATTCCCTCTCCATAACTATGCAATCCAAACATAGGTCCTCAACTGATTTCATGCACCATTTGTACAACTTGGAAAATTATACAACTGATAGTACACTGTCCCCAAACTCTAATCTCAACTATCTCTTCCTCTGAACTGACATGCATGAGTTATTTGTGAGTGAATCTTTGGTTAACTAGTGTGGTAGTAAGGATGCACTGGTGCCCTTCCCCACTACTAGACTCCTACTAGTTCCTCCAATAGTGAGAAGTAGTTTAACTCACTATAACTAAGTTAAACTAAGTTATCTAATTACAACTCAAAAGAACTCAATCTGGGCCCCTAAAATTTAGGGATCACTCTACATGAATCTAGATAGGATTCCAACTCGAATTTCCTAAGTTAATTAAATCAATTTAATTTAATTAACTCTTACAAGTTGCTATGAGAATAGAATTTCGATTTAATTCACAATTTAATTCAAAGACAAATTAAACTGGAATTTCTAAATGTTATTTTTAACATTTCTTGTTTCCATTTTCAACATTCCCTCTCAAAAATAAAGGAATTCAAATCTATCCCAATCTAGTACCTTTGGAAGATTAGCATGCAACAATTTTCTCTAGTGTTGTCACTAATGCAACTTCTAAAAAAAAAAATCCAACCTGAATCAGTATGATGCATCTATCACTAGAGTCTTTGACTGCTACTAGCTGTGCCTCTATCAACTAAAAACTCTGCGCTTCTGCTGACTCTGCCTGTGTACCATTTCCATTGTTGTCAACTTTTGTCTGTGCTCTGCAGTATCTGAATATTCCTAGTCACTACGTCTGTCACTCTAATATCTTACTGCATAAAATGCCATTGATCCATCCTACTACTGTGTATTGTGGGCTCTCGTAGCAAGGTAATGATCCATGAGACAAAACATCTCAATTGACCCTGCCCAATCTTTTGCACTTTTGGGACTAATATTTCACATCACCCCACCTCTCACCTGGAGGTATGGCTGCTTGTGCTCCATCTACCCACTTGGCTCAAAATTTCCCCCTTCTGGAGGTATTTTCTCGAGTGGATGCGTCCACTTGGTCTCCTCTCTACTTCTCCAATTGTGGCTACTCCATAACTTTCTAAGGCTGCTTTTGAGATTGCTTCTTCTCTTCTTGAGTGGATCTCTCCACTTCGTCTCCTCTCTGCTTCTCTAATTGTGGATGATCCACAACTTTCTAAGACTTATTTTGAGGCTACTTCTTCTCTATTTGAGTGGATATCTCCACTTGATCTCCTCTCTACTTCTCTAATTGTGGCTACTCCACAACTTTCTAAGACTGCTTCTAAGGCTGCTTCTAGGGCTGCATGTTGAGAGGTAATTCATTCTCCCTCTCAACCACCAAGTCTCTAACCTTTTCCTTGCTCCTCAAGTCTTTGCATGCATCTTCGACCTTAAGAGAATATAGGTTCTTGACTTGCACACCGATCTGTTTCACTTTCCCCATCATGATGTGTCTAAGTAAAACCTTTCCCTTACTAAAAATCACATCATAGCCATGGTCTTCCAATACCACGATGGAAACAAGATTCTTCTTTAGTCTTGGAACACACATACATCTGTGATTCTAATAAGGGAGCTAGACTCCCTCTGAAAGGTAAATGTACTGATCCCAGTAGTGCTATAATTCTCGTCATCTCCAAACTCTATGCTATACCTGAGGTATTTCTCCTCAAAGTCACTAAAGAGACCTTTATTCCTTGTCATATGGAATAAGGCATTGTTGTCAAGATAAGACACATGTCCCATTACAGTGTTGGCCATTTATGCAATGGGAGTTAAATCAAGTTTGAATTGTGAAGCTAGAGCTTCACCTGATGCTGCTATCGCTGACTCCTTCTTGCTTGCTTTCTCCTATGGGAAATTTGTGGCATAGTGCCCATACTCGTGACACTAAAAACACTTCACTTTCAACAAGTCCTTCTTCTTGCCGCCCACCTCACCTAGGGACTTCTTTCCCTTGGCTTTATTTTCTTTGCTCACTAATGCAAAGTCATCTTCCACTTATTTGGAATAGGTCCCATCTTTATTGTTTCGCCAAATCTCTTCCTATACCAAATCTTACAATAGCTGCTCCCAATCTAGTATCTTCTCCCTCCCATTAGCAAAGTCCCAGTAACTATGCCAGCTCTTGGGAAGTCCTAGAAGATCTAGGCTCACCATATCATCTTCGGAAACAGTAATCCTGACACTTCCAAGCTACTCCCGACAATGGGTGAGCTTGGTCAAGTAATTTGGAATTGAGTCGCCCTTCTCCATCTTGATCTTTCTGAGTTTGTCCTTCAGTGCCAACTTCTGATGGTCACTGCTATTCTGAAATAGGTTCGTTAATGCCTTCCACATTGAGTGTGGAGTATCCTTGCCATGGAGACTCAAGATAATGTGGTCTAGAACTCCTTCCAGGATAATCCTTCTCGCTTTTTGGTGGGCTCCAGTATTGTAGCAATAATGCTACAACTCCTGGAGCTTCCTATCTCTAATTTTATCAACCCGGTAGTTCGTACAAACATGGAAGCGACGGTGCTGTATGCACAAGTACTAGCTCTTGTCGCAGCTGTCACTTGGTCAGCTGGCACAAGTCCGCTAGGGCTGAAGCCAACTTCTATATGCTCTCAGAAGAAGCTTGCTAAATGATGGATGAAGGTTATCTTAGAGGAAATTAATCTATTTTGAAAAAATGAACTGAAAGCCACCAAAAACATCGAAACCCTAGTAAACCCTAATTTGACTAGCTTGACCCTTACCATGCAAAAATGTGAATGAAACTTCTACCAATGATGCCATTACTTGCAATGAGTTGAAATACATGAATCTAAGCTACTTGCATTTGAAAAGACATGTTTTTGTATTTTTTCATTAAGTGGTTGGACTTATTGTGATGGTGCTTTTGATTAGGGTTTGACTGTGCAGGAGCGGTTCGAAGGGAAGGAAAGCTTGGGAAAGGTCAGGGGGGCTAGGAGAGGTCCCAGAGGATCCCTAGCATCAGTCCATAGAAGTCCACAACGTTCAGGTGGTCGGAAACCGAGTTTGCAGGCTTCTACAGGATGTCTGCAGGGGATTCTACAGGAAACTCAGGGATTTCTACAGGAAGTCTGCTAACTTCTACAGGATGGTCCGTGGTTGGAGTTTTGGGTGATGAAGGAGTGGAGGAAGTGTATGGGTGAATAGGTAGGATGGGAATGAGGCTGGTGGTGGCTTAGGAACAGAGAACTAAAGTGGAGAAAGAGTGCATGCAGTTGGGTGGTGGATGGAAGGTTGGAAGCAATGAAAAGTCAACAAGATGGAGCTACGTGAACAGTAGAGGTGTTGGAGGGCAAATGAGCTGAACAGAGGTTTCAGCAGGTGGCTTAGGCATGGTTGAGAAGTGGAGGAAGATGACAGCGTGATGCAATGCAGTGTAAAGGAAACAAATCTGCTATGTCCTGCACAAAACCGAGAATTCCATCAACTTATTCTAACTGCGTGATTAAGTCAACGAACAGCAGTATAAACTTCAGAGGAAAATCATGCATGGAAGTGGAATAAAGAAGTATTGTCCAAGATCAGAATGCATAGGTGGATCTACTCTAATCTAAGCAAAAACACTTGAACCATAAACTAATTCTACTTCAATCACATAACAGAAATCAAATCAGCAGACTGTAATTTCTAAATGCATGTCAAAACAGAGGAATGAAGTGCTAAAAGGAAAAGGAAATAACAGTACAAGGAAGAGGAGGTCTATTGCTCTCAGGTTGGGCCCTAACCTGAGAGCTATAGCTCCCTTAAAAACTCAGAATTAGATCCAAATCTGCTTGCCTTTATTCATAATCAAAAGTCGAATGTCATGCCAAAACTGGCTTACAAAAACAAAAACCAAATTGACTAACTACTAGCTACAAAAATGACTACCAACTAGCTAACCCAAATGAGGCCCTAAGCCTTCTTATTTATACAATTTGAGGACCCAACAGTCCTCCTAAAGTTTAGGGACTTGGCTGCCCAAGACTTGTAGTTAACAACAGTCCTACTTGACTTGCTTGGCTGCCCTTGTGCTCATTAATTTGCTGGCCTTTGAACTCCGAGTTGATGGTGGAGAATTCGAGGTAAGGGCCCATAAATGAGGGGGACACCTTCCTACAAATCCTCTAGCTTGTTCTCCCACGAATTTGGCTGCCAAGTGCTCATTAAGACCTTCAATTTTGTCTCCAAGTTGACCAAAAAGGCTACACAAAGCACCCATTAGACTTGTTGGCATAATGACTAACCAAATTCACTCTATTAACATAAAAATAATCAAAAACATGCAATAAACAAATGAGAATGGTGGACTAAGCCAAATTAGGAGGTTGAATGAGCCCAAATAATTGTACATTTTTGGGGCTCATCATCAAAAAAGATGGTGGGCTCCAGTATTGTAGCAATAATGCTACAACTCCTGGAGCTCCCTATCTCTAATTTTATCAACCCGGTAGTTCGTACAAACTTGGAAGCGACGGTGCTGTATGCACAAGTACTAGCTCTTGTCGCAGCTATCACTTAGTCAGCTGGCACAAGTCCGCTAGGGCTCAAGCCAACTTCTATATGCTCACAGAAGAAGCTTTATGAATGATGGATGAAAGCTAACTCAAATGAGACTAGTCTAACTGCAGAAAGAAACTGAAAGCCAATAAAGCATGAAAAACCCTAGTAAACCCTAATTTGACTAGCTAGACCCTTACAATGCAAAACTTTGAATGAAACTACTACCACTAATGCCATTACTTGCAGTGAAATGAAATACGTGCATCTAAGCTACTTGCATCTGAAAAGACATGTTTTTGTATTTTTTTCATTAAGTGGTTGGATTTATTGTGATGATGCTTTTGATTAGGGTTTGGTTGTGCAGGAGCGGTTGGAATGGAAGGAAAGCATGGGCAAGGTCAGGATGGCTAAGGGAGGTCCCAGAGGGTCTCCAGCATCAGTCCACAGAAGTCTACCACGTTCGGATGCTCAGCAACCGAGTTTGCAGGCTTCTACAGGAAGTCTGCAGGGGATCCTACAGGAAACTCAGGAATTTCTACAGGAAGTCTGTGCAATTCTACAGGATGTTTGGCCGTGGAGGTTTTGGGAGATGGTGAAGTGTTGGAGTGGTGTGGGAGGATAGGTGAGATGGAGATGGAACTGGTGATGGCTCAGGAGCAGAGAAGTCAGATGGAGGAAGAGTGCATGCAGTGGGTTGATGGCTGGAAGGATGGGATCAACGAAAGGTTAAGTAAATGAAGCTACGTGGCAATGGATGAACTGGAGGGTAGATGAGCTGGACAGAGGCCAAGTGGGTGACTTGAGGAGAGGTCAAGAAGAAGAAGAAGGAAGTGGAATGATATGGAGCAGCGTAAATGAAACAAATGACTTATGCACCAAAACGAGAATTCATTAACCTATGATAACTGTGCCATGAAACCTATGAACAACAATGGAAAACCAAGAAATGAAACTCGTGCATGGAAGTGGAATGTAGAAGTATGGTTCAAATATCAAAAGTGCATGGATGGATCTTCAACGAAAATGACTATGTTGCAGCTTGCATGGAAGTGAGAAGAACTGCGTTTCTTTTTGGTGGTTGGTTATGGACTGCACCCCAATCCCTAACAGAGATGGCAGTGAGCTTTAACAACCTTTTTCTGGAGCTCCAATGGATTATATTTATCCTCTTCTAACCTAAGCAACTGGAAACAAATTCACCATAAGCTAATCCTATTCAATATCATGAAAAAGACTAAATTAACAGACTGTAAATTCGAATTGCATGTTAAAGGAAAAACTCAAAGTGCTGGAACGAAATGCAAACAACATTACAACACCGAGGAGATCTATTGCTCTTAGGTTGGGCCCTAACCTGAGAGCTATAGCTCCCTTAGAAACTCAGAATGAGATCAAAATCTGCCTGCCTTTATTCATAAACGAAAATCTGGTGTCATGCCAAAACTGGCTTACAAAAGGAACAAACACCGAGCTATAGCTCGTACTTCCAAATTACAAGAGCAATACAAAAGTTCAACAACCTCCTATCCAAGGCTACGGCCTCAGTATTTATGCAAAATGATCATCCAACAGGTGTCCTTGATTTGTGGAGCTCGGCTGTCCAACTGAAGGTTAAACTGCTGATCCTGTAGAACAGTTATAACTGTTGTTCCTGTAGAACAGTTGGCTGCCTCTAAGCTCGGTGGGGAGATGGATTGGAGCTCGGAGCTATGGTGAGAATTATGAGGAAGGTCCCCAAGACCGTGGACATCCTCTCCTAAAAACCAGCAGTGCCACCTCATTGTCTCCTTGTCTCCTTTTTCGTGGTCTTTGCTCCCTTTTAATGCCAAAACCTGAAATCATCATGTATTAGTCACGTAGATAGAATGTCTACCCTTCTTCCTACAAACAACACGAATAAACTAAGAAATGCATGCATAAGCAATAAAAGATGAATGGTTTGAGCAGAGCAAGTAGGCCAAATGAGCCCAAATTGTACCAAAAATTGGGGCTCATCATCACCCCCCAGCTAAACTATTTGCTCATCCTTGAGCAACTTTGCCCTGGCTCCTCATCTTTGGCCGAGAACTAGAGCCTGGAGCATGCTTTTCCTTTCCTGTTTTTGGCGGCCCTGCCTTTTCTGCCCTTGGTGATGACGAAGGTGGTGCTTCTTCCTTTCCTGGTTTTGGTGGCCCTGCCTTTGCTGCCCCTGGTGGTGACGAAGGTGGTGCTTCTTCCACTTTTCCCATTTCCTTGAGCCGGGCTTCGGAAGGCGATTGGCCTATTTTTCGTGTCCAGGAAGTTATTTTTGGGCTCCCCTTCTCTGGGGTGGCTGATGTTTTAGAGGGGGTTCTTGCACTGGGTGAAGTAGGGACATCCCCTAAAATGGTTTGGCTGCTGGGTGGAGGCTGTGGCTTGCCCGTGTTGATCCTCTTGCTTCTCTTGGCTTCAGATGGTAGAGGGGTCTCCCTCTCTCTCTTCTCCTTCGGCTTTGGAGGTGTACTGAGGGCGGCCAGCGCCACTGCTGCCTCCTTTTCTAGAATACCAGCCTTCTCTTTCTTGCATTTTGCTCTCTCATAGCTCCTTGTAGAGGGCCCCTCCTTTTCAGATTTCGGGCTTCCTGTAGAAGACCCTGCTTTGCCCACTTCCAGGCCTCCTGTAGAAGATTCTTTCTTTCCCGCTTTTGGGCTTCCTGTAGAAGACCCGGCTTTAGCCACTCCCGGGCTTCCTATAGAAGGCCCTTTTTCCAATTTCGGGCTTCCTGTAGAGGCCCTTGTCTCTGTCTTCAGGCTTCCTGTAGAAGCCTGTTTTTGCACTTTCGGGCTTCTTGTAGAAGCCTTTGTCTCTGTTTTTGGGCTTCCTGTAGAAGCCTGTTTCTCAATGATTTTTGGGCTTCCTGTAGAAGCCTTTGTTTTTGTTTTCGGGCTTCCTGTAGAAGCCTGTTTCTGCTTTCCTGTAGACACAGGTGTCTCCACTTCCGCTTGCTTGCCTGCCTGAGTTTTGCTTTTTGCTTTGGTTGCAGGTGCTGTTGAGGTACTTGGGCTGACGTGGACCACCTCAGCTTTGTCCATTCTGCTCTTCATCCTCTTTTCTCTTGCTGACAAGATAGGTGTGCCACCTTTTTCTTTGTCCTCCTTTTCCTCATGCTTCTTCCTTTGTTCTTTATTCTGTACTGTTGTCGGGGTCTTTTGGCCTTTTCCTCTCTGTCCCTCGGCCACTGCTTCTTGTTCCTCACTGCTGGAGGAACCCGTTTCTTCGATCAACATCTTAATGTCTCCATCTTTGGTCAAATTACGGAAGGATTCCCATGAGAGGGGAACCTTATATGAATGCAGCGCATCCTCCACAAGAAGCTTGATTAACCCATGGTGGGCTATCTGATCTGGGATGCCCTCTCTTAGCTTTGTGGCACACTCCATGAGAGACTGCAATAGGAAATAGGGGATGCTCAGTTTCTCTACAGGAAGATCAATTCGGTGCCTCAATTCAGTGAGCAACCGAAAGTGATATGCATACACGATGCTAAATCGGCCTTCACAAGTGATATATTTCATGATTTGCAAACTGACTTCATTCCATGGTGGCAATAGACTCGTTCTTCGCACCCCGTTTTTGTCCTCCGAGAATTCTTCCTCAGGTGGAAAGAATTATTTCTTTGCTTGCTGGCTCAGCTTTCTTTCGTCCTTATCCCATGGCAAACCCATAGGAAGTTCTGTGATCCGACTGATATGTTGCGGGGTGAGCTTGAGGCTTAAGCCTCTGAAGTTCACTGTGGCCAGTGTCTGGGATTTCGGCCTCAGGGCCTGCAAGAATTCTTCGGCCACTTCATCATCGTAACCCTGCAGCTTATCACAAAAAGACATCCACTGTGCTCGTGTAAAGAGCTCTACCACTTCCTGGTTTTCCCTTAATTTGCTTGAATCAGTGGGTTCCCGTCTTATAAACCCACCCGGCATGATGAAAACGGTTGTTTTAACTAAAGGTGGCAAACACAAAAGAGACTTGGTCTATGGAGACAGAGCATGCACGTAATCCACAAAATTCGACACAGTCTACTTATACTGACATCCTGTAGAACGACAGCATAGGCACAGCAAACAACAATTCCACCAATATTTTTACGACCAGACTGTGGACGATGGTCTTGCCACTCTTACTAACCGGTTGCATGAAGAGTTCAGGGTTACCTCTTTAATTGGCCACATTTTTTCGTGAGGCACCCGCTTCCCTATAGAAGACTGCGTTCCTGTAGAGACTGCGTTCCTGTAGAACTGTGTTCCTGTAGGAGCAGTGCGCAAATTTCGGGGAGGACTGTAATTGGACTGCGCTTGAGGTGTGCTTCACCGGCGTTCTGGTAGCCAAAAGCTCGGCGTATCAAAGTGCAGAGGAGATCAGAATAGCCACTCAAGTTTGAAGTGGTGGTTGATAAATGCATGCGCATGATCTAGCCGATTAGATTTTGAATCGGCGCAATCCGTGGCGCGGGGGATGAGCTGTCCCCGCCGGACCGTTGGGCGACGTCATCCATCATTCGCCTGCATATTCACTTGCTGCCGCATCCATTCCCACATATTTGCCGCTGCCTTTTCTTGTTAAACTCATGCTTCTGACGGGAGTGTTCTCACGTGCGTGCCGCTCATTCTTGTTGTCGTGGCCGCCACCCAAACATCCAATTACACTTTAACTAGCCGACGTGGCCAGTCGACTGGCCATACGGCCGCTCAACCATTCAATTTTACGCTGTGCAAACAATTTCAAAGTAAAATTCATGCGATTTGATGGAAGGAAGGGTTGAGACACTTACCTACGTGGTTGCACACGATTTTTCCAGTTCTTGGACGATGGTGAGTGGATCTACCTGCTGCATGCGAACTTACACAGACCCGGAGGCTCATGGTTACAGGCTGCCAACGATGGAGGAGATGCTGTGGTTGCGTGCGCCCGCGTTTCATTGGAGATGGCGGTGCTGTGAACGGTATCCACTCTAGCAGGTTGAACTGTTACAGGATTCCCGCGGGGTGTCTCGTAACAGCTCTTCCTCCTTGGGTGCATGCTACACGACGGAGGATCTGGACTTTCGATCAAGCTCCCGGAGCTTCTGATGCCTGTGGTATGAGGTCTCATCTTTTGTTTAACTTTGAAAATGGCTTTTCCCGCGAGAACTCATTGATCTGCTTTGTTGGTGCAGGGGACTTGGTTGCATGTCGACGAGGATGGTGGAGCAAGGTAACAGCGTTGTGCATGGGTGCCAACAGAGGCTTGCATGCGTCCAAACCAATCCGTAGCCGCTAGATCTCCTTTTACAATGAATTCTGGGCCGTCCCAAACTTCTACAGGAAGTTTCCTGTAGAACACAGAGCTTCCTGTAGAAAGACTGCATCATCCTGTAGAAGATTCAAACCATGATAAAATTGCACATACCTTGAAAAAACATGGATATCCTTGGAGGAGGTGCTGGTGAGGTCCTTTGACAGCATGATACGGACCCTTGGCTTTGAGTTGGAGGGTTTCCTCTCCTCCATAGAACATCTTCAACCCTTCTACAGGAAGTTTCCTGTAGAACATAGAGCTTCCTGTAGAAAGCCTGCATGCAATTTTACCATATTTTGCTTATTGTTGTTTTTCTTTTTTCTTTTTTTTTTTTGAAAGATAACAGGGGTGCCTCAAAGAGGTTTTCACCCATGCCATCTGCCCTGAGCGCCTCAGAGAGGTTTTCACTCAAGGATCTTTTTCAAACCTTTTCCTTCTTTTTTTTGAAAGACAATAGGGGCGCCTCAATGAGGTTTTCACCCCTACTACCTGCCTTGGGCGCCTCAGAGAGGTTTTCACCCAAGGATATTTATTATTTTTTTTTTTTTTTCTTTTTTTTTTTTTTTATATGTCCTTCAGGGTATGCCAAAAGCAGAGGCAGAACCCTTCTCTATGACCAATACAGATTTCTCCATAGTTTTGATGAACTCTTGTCTTGAGAGAGGTCTCCTGTAGATCTTCAACCGATGCCCATTGACAAGCATGGGAATGGCTTCCTCATCAATGGTTCGAATGAGGACAGATCCATTGTCATGGCATTTCTCCACTGCATATGGTCCTAGCCATCTGGTTCTCAGCTTCCCCTTGAAGTCTTTGTATCTGGAGTCATACAACAAAGCCCAATCCCCTGGCTTAAATTGCTTGTCATGGAGATGTTGGTCATGCCACACCTTTCTCTGAAGTTGAACCACTTCTGAGTGAAGGAGGGCCTGCATTCGGTGCTCATCCAGGCCATTCAGCTGCAGTAGCCTTTCTTGTTGTGCATGGCTGAGATCTAGGTCCAGCTGAGCTGCCATCCTCAAAGTGTTGTATTCAAACTCAATGGACAACAGAGCTTTCTTCCCATAGACCAGCTCATACGGTGTGAAGCCGGTGGTGGTCTTCCAAGTGGTGTTGTAAGCCCATGTGGCTTCAACCAGGCGATCTGTCCAGTCCTTTCTGCTGCTGCTCACCACCTTAGTCAAGATCCCTTCTAATTCTCTATTGGTGACTTCCACCTGCCCATTTGCTTGAGGGTGATAAGGGGTGGAAGTCCTATGCTTGATCTTGTGATGAGCTAGGAGATCTTCAACCAGGTTGGAGGTGAACAGGCTCCCTTGATCGGTGACCAGCTCTCTTGGATAGCCGAACTTATAGAAGATGTTTTCTCTTAGGAACTCGGCCACCTTTTCTTCTGTTGCTGCTTTGATTGCTTTGGTCTCTGCCCACTTTGTCAAATAGTCAGTACACACAATGATGTAAGTCCTTTGCCTCGAAGAGGGGTTGATTGGGCCCACAAAGTCCATGCCCCACTTCTCAAATGGCTCAAGAGTCACTTGAGGTTGGAGAGGCATCTCATCCCTTTGGGTCGGTTTCCCCATTCTTTGGCATTGGTCACACTGACTGACATATCTTCTGACATCTTGATGAAGTGTGGGCCAATAGTAGCCTGCCTGCAGGATTTTGAAGGCAGTTCTCTTTGCTGCAAAATGTCCTCCACAAGGCCCATCATGACAAGTGAGGAGGATATCAAAGACTTCCTCCTCCCTTACACAACGCCTTAAGATCTGATCGGGGCCAAGCTTGAACAGATTGCCCCCGATCCAAGTAAATGAGGCACTTTTTCTGATGATTCTGCTCTTCTCTCTGGAAGATAGGTGCAGAGGGAACTGTGCTGAAACAAGATAGTTTGCTATATCAGCAAACCATGGAGAGAGTACTGAAATAGCAAACAGATGTTCATCGGGCATCTGGTCATCCACTGTTCCATCCTCATCTGCAGACAAATCCAATCTAGATAAAAAGTCAGCAACAACATTTTCTCTGCCTGGTTTGTCAACAATGGTCAAATCAAATTGCTGCAATAAAAGTAACCATCTAATAATACGAGCATTCACATCTGGTTTATTCATTAAATATCTAATAGCAGCATGGTCAGTATGTACAAAGGTCTGGTAACCAGTAATATAATGGCGGAACTTGTTCAATGCATGGACCACAGCCAAGAATTCTTTTTCGGTTACAGTGTAATTCAGCTCAGCCTTGGACAAGTTTTTGCTAACAAAGTAAATGGCATATGGAAGCTTTTGCTCAACTTGTCCTAAAGCTGCACCTATGGCTTTGTTCGAGGCATCAGTGTGGATGTGGAAAGGTAGGGCCCAGTTTGGACCTCTCAAGATTGGGGCTGACACCAACTTGTCCTTTAACTCATTTAAAGCCCTCTGACAATCGTTAGTCCAATTAAACTCCACATCTTTTGCCAACAGGCCAAACAATGGTGAGGCTAGCTTGCTGAAATCTTTAATGAATCTCCGGTAGTATCCTGCTAATCCCAAGAAACTCCGGGCATTCCCTACCTTTTGAGGAGGTGGAACCCTCTTGATGAGAGAAATTTTGTTAGGATCCACCTGCAACCCTTGGCAAGAAATGGTATGGCCTAGCACGGTCCCTTCAGTCATTAGGAATTCACATTTTTCAGGACTAAGGGACAAGTTCATCTCGGTGCATTTGGTTAGGACTTTTCCCAGGTTGGTCAATGCTTCCTGGAAGTTGGCCCCATAAGGAGTAAAGTCATCCATATAGATTTCTACTGCATCATGGACCAGCTCCGAGAAGATGCTCAAAACAGCTCTTTGAAAGGTAGCAGGAGCATTGCATAGCCCAAAGGGAAGGACTCAGTAGGCAAAGGTACCCCAAGGACAAGTGAAGGTGGTCTTATCTTGGTCTTCCGGGCTGATTTGGATTTGGTTGTACCCGCTAAAGCCATCCAGGAAAGAGAAGAACTTCTTTCCTGCCAGTCCATCCAACACTTGATCTATGAAAGGTAGAGGGAAATGGTCTTTCTTGGTGGCTTTGTTCAGTTCTCGGTAGTCCACACAGATTCTCCATTTCCCATTTTTCTTGGGAACCAACACTAGAGGGGACACCCATTCACTATCTGAGATGGGGTAGATGAATCCGGCATCCAACAGTTTTTGCAATTCTTCCTTGACAATGTCCTTAAGGGCTGGATTCATTCTCCTCTGAGGTTGCCTAACCGGTTTACAATCCTCTTTGATGTATATATGATGGGTACAGACCGAAGGATGGACTCCTTTCATTTCCTTATAGCTCCAACCGAAAGCATCTAAGTGATTGGCCAACAGACTACACAGCTCCTTTTCCTGGGAAGGAGATAGGGAGGAGCTGATCTTCAATGCTTTCTCAGGGCCGAACTCCACATTCTTGACTCTGGGAGTAACAGGGTTGGTTGTACAAAGATCCACTAAGGTGCTAGCTTGGGCATCCTCCACCAATTTCTCTAAGGGTAGTGCACTGGAAGGTGGATTCTGGATCAAGGTCTCGATCAAGTCATCCTCGGTTGGGGGGTCTCTTCTAGTGGTATCTAAGGTGCACAGAGGTGCTGAGTACACCTCGTCTTCCTCTCCTTCTTCCAACCAGAGTGGTAAGTCATGCTCTAAGGAGGGTTGGGCAGGAGGGTATAGGACTAGTTGCTTGGACATGGGACCATTTCTGATGGTCATGTTTCCCGCACGACAACTTATGTAAGCATCTGCAGTAGCTAACCAAGGCCTTCCCAAAATGAGAGGATATCCAGTAAGCTTGGCCTTTGGTTGCAGAACCAGGAAGTCTGCAGGGTATTCCCAAGAGTCAATAGAGACCAAGACATCCTCCACAATCCCTTCGGGAGTCACGGTGGAGCGATCTGCTAATTGCAGTACTGTCGAGGTCTTTCTCAAGGAACCCTGAAGATTAAGCTTAAGCATGGTATCCCTGGTCATCACATTAATGGCGGCCCCCAGATCAATCAAGGTGTGAGGTATAATGGTGCCATTGATGTGAACATCTACTACAGGACTTCCAGGATCTAGGTACTTTGGGCAGATGACTTGTCCCAGCATAAGGTCGGACAGTTGTCCTATGACATTGATAGTTGAGGCATCTTTCTTCCATCTGCCTGGGTGTTTGAAACACTTCTCCTTAACCAGTTTGTTGTATATTGGCACATCCTTGATGGCTTGGAGAAGTGGTATTTTTACACACAACTGCTTGAGCTCACCCAGAAGCTCATCCTCCTCTAGGTTGGGTTGTGTGGTGGCTGTTAGTCTCTCAGGAAAGGGTGGAATAGCCTTTGGTTCACTTTCCTGTTTATCTTCCTCATCCTCTGGGGGAGGAGGTTGGCGATCTGGTAGAGTCTTTCCAGATCGAAGATTGATCTCCTGGATCTCCACAGCATAGGTAGGGCATGAGGTTTCCCCAGTGTATACCTGCTGGGCCTGTCTATTGTTGGGGTTCGGGTTCGGTTGAGCAGGCATTTGAGGTTGCCTTGGAGGAGCAGGAGGTAATGGCTGAGGTTGAACTTGTGGTGGAGGCAAGATGGCAGGAGGAGTGTTGTATTGGGGCCTCCACCTCGGCTGAGGTGCATTCCATTGAGGCTGTGGCTGGGCATGTGAGTGATATGAATGAGAAGTCTGTTGAGTGGGGTACTGAGGTGGATAAGACCATGGAGGAGGCATGGACCATGAAGGATGAGCAGGGGGACCCCAGGAAGGCATAGGAGTCGATTGGTTGGGGCTGTAATAAGCTTGAGATGCCCCTTTTATCCCCTGCTGATAAGGTCTAGATCCCTGTGGCCTCCTTTGGTTGAGGTAATAGAGAGGCTCTGTGGGAGCTTCTGTCCCTTGGTACATGGCTTTAAACCCAGGTAAGGTTGGACACTAATTTGTGGGATGGTCCTCCTCACAAACGAAACACACTTCAACAGAATGCAATGGACATTCATTTTTAGGGTGTCTCCTTGTGCACCTAGGGCAGAAGACAGCCAAGGCTCTCTCAGCTTCTTCTTTCTTTTGTTGAATCCTAAATGTGTCAAGCTGCATGGAAATGGTCTGTCTCACCTCACTCTTAAGATCTTCTAATTGATTTGCAAGCTCATGTTTGGAGAAGGGGACACTAGTTGAGAGGTGGTTTCCTCTACCTCGTTTCCGAGCTGCCCTGGAGTGATTTCTAAACACAGTCTTGATGTCCTCATAAGGCAGTTGGTAAATGTCCCCCCCAGCTAACATGTGAAGGGTATCTAAGAGGTCTTCAGGGACTCCTCGGAGCAGGACCAACTTGAGGGATTCAGGGTCAAGTGTGCACCTGGCCCGCTTATAGCTTAGTTGGAACCTCTCCTCATAATCCTCTAAGGACTCATCATTTCCCATGGACATCCGAAAGATTTCCCCCTTTGTTTCCTTGGACCTACAGTAATCCCGGTACTTGGTGTTGAAAGCTTGCTGCATCTGAGCCCAAGTGGTGATACTATTCCCAGGTAAGCCCATTCCCGTAGTGCTGCATGCCTTAAGAGTGGAAGGGAAAAGTTTCAACTTTTGCTCATCTTCAGTATAGTCATAGGTTCTACAAAGGACAGCAAACTCAAACAGGAAGGTATCCGGATCTTCAGTAGTCAACCCATGGAAGTGAGGTAAGGCGGAGGGGCTAATGTTCTTCATTTTCATCTCTCCATTGGTTTCTCGGATGGGGAAGGCACCTTCTATTCTCTCATCTTCTCTCCTATTGTCAGCCATAGCTTCAGATGGAGTGGTCTCTAACTCTTCTTCTACTATAGGGTCTTTGGATATCTCAGGATGTTCACCTATAGGTTCCTCTGGGTCACTGTCACCAAAGAAGAGAGAAGGGTGACTCAGTGATGTGGTGGGGGTGTTTGGTAGGAATTTGCCTGATCTATCTCAGTTCCTACGAGGCATGAAATGGAAAAGACTTTCTTTTTCTTTTGATTGTTTTTGCTTTGCTTTTCTTTTGGTACCTGCAAAACTGAGACAGATTGATCTACAACTAACTATGAAAGTTGCAGAATTAAACTGAAAGCAGGAAAGAACTAATCTACTTTGCTCAAATGAAATTGCAAGAATGGAAATGCTAATCTACGCTTGCAGAAAGGAAATGCTATTCTATGAAAGCAGGAAATGCTAATCTATGAAAGCAGGAAATGCTAATCTATGAAAGCAGGAAATGCTAATCTATGAAAGCAGGAAATATCTATGCTACTTTTGCAGAATGGAAATGAAGTAAACTACTTAGTAGAAGGCAAGAGTAAGAAAGTAGAAGAAAAGCAACAATTACTAATACTCTGACGCTTCCCCGGCAACGGCGCCAAAAAGATGGTGGGCTCCAGTATTGTAGCAATAATGCTACAACTCCTGGAGCTCCCTATCTCTAATTTTATCAACCCGGTAGTTCGTACAAACTTGGAAGCGACAGTGCTGTATGCACAAGTACTAGCTCTTGTCGCAGCTGTCACTTGGTCAGCTGGCACAAGTCCGCTAGGGCTCAAGCCAACTTCTATATGCTCACAGAAGAAGCTTTATGAATGATGGACGAAAGCTAACTCAAAGGAGACTAGTCTAAATGCAGAAAGAAACTGAAAGCCAATAAAGCATGAAAAACCCTAGTAAACCCTAATTTGACTAGCTAGACCCTTACAATGCAAAACTGTGAATGAAACTACTACCACTAATGCCATTACTTGCAGTGAACTGAAATACGTGCATCTAAGCTACTTGCATCTGAAAAGACATGCTTTTGTATTTTTTTCATTAAGTGGTTGGATTTATTGTGATGATGCTTTTGATTAGGGTTTGGTTGTGCAGGAGCGGTTGGAATGGAAGGAAAGCATGGGCAAGGTCAGGATGGCTAAGGGAGGTCCCAGAGGGTCTCCAGCATCAGTCCACAGAAGTCTACCACGTTCGGATGCTCAGCAACCGAGTTTGCAGGCTTCTACAGGAAGTCTGCAGGGGATCCTACAGGAAACTCAGGAATTTCTACAGGAAGTCTGTGCAATTCTACAGGATGTTTGGCCGTGGAGGTTTTGGGAGATGGTGAAGTGTTGGAGTGGTGTGGGAGGATAGGTGAGATGGAGATGGAACTGGTGATGGCTCAGGAGCAGAGAAGTCAGATGGAGGAAGAGTGCATGCAGTGGGTTGATGGCTGGAAGGATGGGATCAACGAAAGGTTAAGTAAATGAAGCTACGTGGCAATGGATGAACTGGAGGGTAGACGAGCTAGACAGAGGCCGAGTGGGTGACTTGAGGATAGTTCAAGAAGAAGAAGAAGGAAGTGGAATGATATGGAGCAGCGTAAATGAAACAAATGACTTATGCACCAAAACGAGAATTCATTAACCTATGATAACTGTGCCATGAAACCTATGAACAGCAATGGAAAACCAAGAAATGAAACTCGTGCATGGAAGTGGAATGTAGAAGTATGGTTCAAATATCAAAAGTGCATGGATGGATCTTCAACGAAAATGATTATGTTGTAGCTTGCATGGAAGTGAGAAGAACTGCGTTTCTTTTTGGTGGTTGGTTATGGACTGCACCCCAATCCCTAACAGAGATGGCAGTGAGCTTTAACAACCTTTTTCTGGAGCTCCAATGGATTATATTTATCCTCTTCTAACCTAAGCAACTGGAAACAAATTCACCATAAGCTAATCTTATTCAATATCATGAAAAAGACTAAATTAACAGACTGTAAATTCGAATTGCATGTTAAAGGAAAAACTCAAAGTGCTGGAACGAAATGCAAACAACATTACAACACCGAGGAGATCTATTGCTCTCAGGTTGGGCCCTAACCTGAGAGATATAGCTCCCTTAGAAACTCAGAATGAGATCAAAATCTGCCTGCCTTTATTCATAAACGAAAATCTGATGTCATGCCAAAACTGGCTTACAAAAGGAACAAACACCGAGCTGTAGCTCGTACTTCCAAATTACAAGAGCAATAAAAAAGTTCAACAACCTCCTATCCAAGGCTACGGCCTCAGTATTTATGCAAAATGATCATCCAACAGGTGTCCTTGATTTGTGGAGCTCGGCTGTCCAACTGAAGGTTAAACTGCTGATCCTGTAGAACAGTTATAACTATTGTTCTTGTAGAACAGTTGGCTGCCTCTAAGCTCGGTGGGGAGATGGATTGGAGCTTGGAGCTATGGTGAGAATTACGAGGAAGGTCCCCAAGACCGTGGACATCCTCTCCTAAAAACCAGCAGTGCCACCTCATTGTCTCCTTGTCTCCTTTTTCGTGGTCTTTGCTCCCTTTTAATGCCAAAACCTGAAATCATCATGTATTAGTCACGTAGATAGAATGTCTACCCTTCTTCCTACAAACAACACAAATAAACTAAGAAATGCATGCATAAGCAATAAAAGATGAATGGTTTGAGCAGAGCAAGTAGGCCAAATGAGCCCAAATTGTACCAAAAATTGGGGCTCATCACTTTTTCCACACACATTCTCCATTTAGCCAGAGCTTTAGAATTCGATGCTGGAGACTTAGTACTATCATGATCTATGAATTCCTTGAGGCCATTGTCTTCCATCACTACCTCCATCCTTCCCTTCCAATCTATGTAATTTGAGCTTCCCTCCAAGGCATACTCAAGTTACAAACATAGAATGACATATTGCTGCTCTGAAGTATGAACTTGCAAATTTTATTTTCACATGCACAAGAAACTCGAATTCTCCTCTTCTATAGTGTCTTCAACTCCAATTCCATGTATATTTTTACTGTAGATTCAAAAAATTATGTGATATGATAGAACACAAGACAAGAATCTACTCTACTATTCAAGGGAAACCAAAATTGATCAATGAAAACAATAAACAAAAAAAAAGAATTTTAATTACACATAACACAATATTTATTTGGGGAAATAAATTTATAAAAAATGTGACTAACTATATTGCATTAACTAGAAGATCTGAGAAGAAAATAAAATGCTTGTTCAACACGAACAATTCCTGCACAAGTAGAATCTAACTCTCTGCTTCCTAGGCTAACTCTGGCCAACACTTAGCCAATTTACTAGTCTTCCAAGCCCCTACTTCCTTGTGCAATCCCTAAGCGAATTAGCCTCTATTTAATATGGAAATCCCCTCTCCATAACTATGCAATCCAAACATAGATCCTCAACTGATTGCATGCACCATTTGTACAAGTTGGAAAATTATACAACTGATAGTACACTATCCTCGATCTCTAATCTCAACTAGGTCTTCCTCTGAACTGACATGCATGATTTATTTATGAGTGAATTTTTAGTTAACTAGTGTGGTATTGAGGATTCACTGGTGCCCTTCCCCACTACTAGACTCCTACTAGTTCCTCCAAGAGTTAGAACTAATTTCGCTGACTATAACTCAGTTAGAATGAGTTATCTAATTAAAACTCAAAAGAACTCAACCTAGGCCCCTAAAATTTAGGGATCACTCTACATAACTCTAGATAGACTTCCAACTCTAATTTCCTGAGACAATTAAGTTAATTTAACTTAATTAACCATTACAAGTCGCTATGAGAATAGAATTTCGATTTAATTCACAATTTAATTCAAGGAAAAATTAAATTGGAATTTCTAGATGCTATTTTTAACATTTCTTGTTGCCATTTTCGACACATTTTTTATAAATAAAAATCCAAAAGCCTAATTAGGATTCGAAATTTTGTTATAGTTAGTAGTAGCTATTGAGAGCTTAGTGCTTGACATTGTTATTCTCATCTTTCATATGATGTATGTGACTTTTACTTTCTGTTAATGAGAAGTTCACTATTGGTCTACATATGAGTTAGTTTTGGAAGGTTGAAACCCTGGGGTTTGGGTTCAACCCAGAGGTTTTATTCCCTCTCTTATATTTCTTCCTTATTCTTGTTGAACTCATTGCAACTCTTTTCTTGTTTGAGTAGGTATTATATCATAAAACTTGTAGTTGCGGGTTTCTCTATCACCTCTCTTATGGGAAGAATGATTGGAAGATCTACAATAACAACCTAAAAACATGTGTTTATAATTTCTTGGAAATTGTTAAGTATTGGACTCTAATCCTTTTTCATGTTTAGTTGCTGCAACTTAGAAGTTAGTATAATTTGTTTGGAAATTAGAGTTGTGTTGTAGGGTAGAGTATATTTTAATAAAATTCAACTCATCTTTTCCATTTTAATTTACTTTGTTGTAATAGTGATGATTTGATGCATGTGTTTGACTAGTTTGTAGGGATTGTGTTGACCTACAATGGTGGGCACACCTTTCTACATCCACCTAGAAAATTCCATCTACCTCTTAGACACCTCACATTTCCTCCAAACTCTTCCACCGAGATCACTCTGCTAGGGTAAATGGAAGACACCAACTCATCTTTTCCATTTTAATTTACTTTGTTGTAATAGTGATCATTTGATGCATGTGTTTGACTAGTTTGTAGGGATTGTGTTGACCTGCAATGGTGGGCACACCTTTCTACATGCACCTAGACAATTCCATCTCCCTCTTAGACACCTCACATTTCCTCCAAGCTCTTCCACCGAGATCACTCTGCTAGGGTAAATAGAATACACCATGGGCACAAACTTTGGTGCAAGTTAGACCTTCGAGGGGTACTAGGCTTGGCTAAGGGTATCCCACACCCTTCATTCACCTTCTTCTACCTACATTCACCTTCTTATACCTTTATCCACCTTCTTCGACCTTCAATACACCATTCATTTCCTCAAAAATATCTCGTAGCCCCCTCCTATAGCAAAGCAGGGCCTCCTGTAGCAATACAGGACCTCCTATAGCACTTCTTGTAGCAAACCTGTAGCATTGTTTTCTTCAACCAGATTTTCTCCAGATTTTGACCCTTGGATATTGAAGTCTAATAATGGCCAACAAGCCTTCATTTCATCATTAGGCATGACTCTAAGAGCACTCCATCCCCATCCTCTCCTCACTAGAAACATAAGGCAACAAACAAAATTAAAATTAGCATTATTTTCCATAATTGTGTTGAAGATTGAATTCATCATTTTCAAGGAAGTTGCAAATAGATAAATGATTCATGCAAGTAGGTTGTTAATTTGATCAAGTATGCAAATAGAGTAGCATGGTTTACTTCTACAAGTAGACTAACATTTTTCTTTCATGCAATTTCAATTAGCATTTACATTGAATGAATGACATTTTCACTTCTGTAGTTAGAATCATCTTCATCTCCTTGCAATCATGAAATGATTTTCTCTTTGTAGTTAGCTAACAAAGTGATCTCTGAACACCTTGATTTGATATCTTGAATAATGGTGACATGAGTAGAACCTAACCTACTGCGTATATAACATTGTCACCTCTAAGTTTTTACGAACCCCAGGTTGATAATTTAAGTTGAGAAGCCCCTGGGAGTTGCAACATCCTTAGTCCAATACCGATGCTCATCACTTTTTTGCGTCATTTCCAGGGTGGTGTCTAAGTAGGTGTTATTTCTACCTAGGAGTTACTTTCTTTCTTTTTTTGCATCAATCTTATTGTTTTGAAAAAAAGTGAAAAATTATAAAAAATAGAGCTAGTTCTTTGATGCCACATAGGGATAGGGATAGTCAAGGAAACTCATACCAAAAATCCCTACCCCTTCAAGCAGTCAACCTTCAATATTATTTGGTGATAGTTAACTTCCCTCTCTGACTGTAGCGGAGTTAGAAGACCCTCTAGGTGAGAAACCTGAAATTTTTGAGGAACCCATAAGGGAATAATAACCTATCTCACCTAACCAAACCATGGCTCAAAATAGCCACAATGGGATTTTTCCTATCATATAAACAAATGGGGAGGCTAGCATTAAGAATATAAGCCTTACCTCCCTTCCACATTTCCATGGCCTAACCTCTGAGGATCATGACACTATTATGTTTGATTTTTTTATTGTCTATAGGACCTATGACTATGCCTCAGATGAAAAAAAGATGAAATTATTTCCATATACCCTCAAAGATACAACCTTGCACTAGTTTATGAGTTTACCTAGAGGTAGCATCACTACATGGGCCCAAATGCAATAAGCATTCAATGAAAAGTACATGGATTACTTTAGGTACAAATAAACAAAGAAGGGTATCTTTAGGATGACCCTTGGACCTGATGAATCCTTAGAGGACTATGAAGAAAGATTCCAACTCAATTATACGATGGCTAACTGTACCCTTGATCCTGAGTCACTCAAGCTATTTCTTCTCCAAGGGATCAGGCAGGATGTAATGGAAACCCTCAACATGCTATATAGAGGAGACATCTACCAATTTCCTTACGATGACATCAAAAATATATTCAAGAATGACTCTAGGGTTGCTAGGAAGAAGGGTAGGTCTAGCCAAAGCTTGGTCAATTCCTCTCCCTCTATAGCAACCATTAAACATGAGATAGGAATTATGTTGGAGGATTTTAAGAGTGAAATGTTGCATACCTTTTCCGTGAAAATGGATACTATGGAGATCGAAAGGAAGCAAGAGGAAGAAGAAAGGGTACTAGCTATCTTTTTCCCTAGATGTAGGAATGAGTGTCCACCAAATGTCATAGAAGTCTGCTCAGTCTGTGAAGAAAACCATGCAATATAAAAATGTCCCTCTCCTCCAGGCCTAAAATTTATATACCAAGCGGTAGAAGGTGGTCTAGAGAAACTATGTTTCATTAACCAAAGGAAGCCTCAAGGTCATCATCCATATCAATATTCCATACAAGGTGCACACTATCCTCATGACAATCCAAAATAGGATGCACATTTTCATCCTTAGTTACCTTCCACTCATATATCATGCTCCACACCTCCTCCTTGGCCTTATTCTCATCAATATTCTCCTCAACTTATCAACCATCCTTTTAAGCCATATCCACCCCAATCTTCCCAATGGGGCAACCCCTCAATAGGGTGGAGGTCTTAAACAACCCAACCTCCTGCTTTACTACCTACACCTCAACCACAACCACAACTTCCTCACTATACTCCACCTAAGAAACCACAAATGCCTACTCAACCCAATATGAACCCAAACAATAAGCAAACACAACATGTTTACAGTGGGGAGACATCTTATCATGCTTATGTTGTGGAAATATGAGAGATCAACCTTCGGTCTAGGAAGGTGCTCCTAGATAATCAACCACCTTATACACCTAGATAAATTGAAGAGGAGAAGGAAGAGACTACCCCTCAAACCAATGCACCCCCTTATCCAGAAAGGTTGGTTCACCCTAAACAACACACCCTAGGAGAGGCTAAAATTATGGGAGAATTGAAGAACTTATGTGTCAAAATACCCCTTCTCCAATCCATCAAGGATGTTCCCATTTACAACAAGCTTATCCAGGAATAATTTTTTGAAGGGCTTAGGAGAATAAGAAGAGATACCCACACTATCAATGCTGTTGGAGAGTTATCGGATTCGATGTTTGGGAGGGTGATCTCCCCAAAGTACTTGGATCCTGGTAACCCAATAGTGGATGTGCACATCGATGGAATTGTGGTCCCTAATACGTTGATTTACCTTGGGGCTACGATCAATGTGATGACCAGGGAAACCATGCTCAAGCTCAACCTCGAAGGGACCTTGAGGAATACCACTAAAGTATTGCAACTTGTAGATAGGTCCACAACAGCTCTCAATGGAGTTATTGAGGATGTAATGGTCTCCATTGAATCATGGGAGTATCCCATGGATTTCCTTGTCCTCCATCCCAAAACCAAGTTTAATGGATATCCTCTCATCCTAGGAAAATATTGGTTGGCCATTGTTGATCCCTAGATTAGTTCCAGGGTTGGGAACATGACCATAAAAGATGGGCATATATCATAACAACATGTGTTGTATCCTCCTACTCAACCCTCTATTAATCATGACTTGCCCTTGTGGTTAGATAATGAGGAAGAGGAAGAATTGTATCAGAAAACCCCCTACCTAGTCTGCACATTGGAAACTATTATAAAGGGAGGGCAACTTGATGAAGATGACCTTATTGACTAAATATTACCAATCAGCCTCTAACTGGCATGCCATTTGATGAACTAATAAAGGAACTTGAAGGTAGTACTTGGACTTATTTGTGCTCTGCTAACTCTGGCCCAAAACATGCCAAGATTGTTGAAATTAGCCCATCTAAAACACTGAAGATCAACCCCTCTGTCTTAGCTAAATAAGAGGAGAAATTATGTAATGGGTTGAGGAAACTCCTAGATTTTTTTGCTTGTGATTCTAAGGAGGGTAAGGTTGTGCATCCCTTAGTTTATATTCATCATATATACATCAAAGAGGGATGCAATCCCATGTGCCAACCCGAGATAAGGATTAACCCACTTCTTAAGGACATTATGAAAGAGGAATTACAAAAGCTACTGGATACAAGGTTCATATATCCCATTTAAGATAGTGAGTGGGTGTCCCCTCTTGTTTTAGTCGCTAAGAAAAATGGGAAGTGCAGGATCTGTTGAATACCGAGAACCTAACAAGACTACAAAGAAGGATCATTTCCCTTTTCCCTTCATTGAACAAGTCCTATATGGCCTTGCAGGGAAGAAATTATTCTCCTTCCTAGATGGATTTAGTGGGCACAACCAAATACAGATAAGCCTAGAAGACCAAGATAAGACCACATTCACATGTCCTTGGGGTACCTTTTCCTATAAACTACATGCATTCGGTCTATGAAATTCCCTTGCTACCTTCCAAAGGGTAGTTCTAAGTATCTTTGTTAAACTTGTTCATGACACTTTTGAGATATACATGGATAACTTCACTCCTTATGGATGTGACTTCCAAGAAGCTCTTTCTAACCTATGCAAATTCTTTAAGAAATTCATTGAAATGAATCTTTCATGGAGTCCTAAGAAATGTGATTTTTTTATGAATGCAGGGGCTGTCCTTGGCCATTCCATATCTAAGGAAGGGATACAGGTTGACCCAAAAAAAATTTCCATCATTAAAAGGGTCTCAGAGCTTCCTTGGATTAGTTGGGTATTATAGAAGGTTCATTTAAGACTTTAGTAAATGGGCTTCACCTTTGCTTGGACTACTCACTAACGATTTAGAATTTTATTGACCTGCACCCATCCTTAGGGGTCCCAATTGGGCATTACCTTTCCAAATACACACATATTCCTCAGATAAAGTCATAGGGGTTTCCTTAGGACAAGTGGAATACAAATTGCCTAATGCTATCTATTTCAACAGTAAGAACCTTTCTAAAGTTGGGTTAATATATTAAAAAGGAACTTTTGGTTGTGGTATATTCTTTGAACATGTTTAGGCATTACATCACTAGTTATCAAAAATTTACTCACACTGACCATGCAAAAATAAATTATTTAGTGAATAAGCCTTATATCAATGATATGATAATTAGATGGTTGTTGTTATTGCAGCAATTTGATTTGACTATTATTGACAAACTAGGAAAAGAGTATGTAGTTGCATATTTCTTGTCAAGACTAACCTTGCATGCAAAAAAGGAAGAAATGGTAGATGATCAACTCCCATATGAACACCTCTTTTCCATCTCAAAGCTCTCTCCTTGTTTTATTGATATAGGAAACTACTTGGTCGCTGGAAGGTTCCCTCCTAATATGTACTCCAAGGAGAAAGGAAAGATTGTTAGGAAAGGTGCCCCATTGACTTGGATTGGGGGAAATCTCTTCAGGCTAGGGCTAGATCAAATCTTGAGGATATGTGTGAGTGAAGAGGAGGTCATTAACATCCTCTCAGAATCCCATTATGGACCTTGTGGAGGCCACTTTTCTGCTAAAAGTAGAAACTTCAAAGTTTTACAAGTAGGATACTACTAGACCACTTTGCATCAGGATCCAAGGAGGTAGACCACCAAGTGTGACCAGTGCCAAAGGATGGGTAAGCCCAAACCTAAGGATGAAATTCCCTTACAACCACAAGTGACTCGTGGGGCATGGATTTCATTAGACCCATTGAACCCCCATTAGGACAGAATAAGTATATCATTGTGTGCACTAATTACTTGATAAATGGGCTAAAACAAAGACAATAAAGGAAACAACCAAGAAAAAGGTGGTTGTGTTTCTGAGAGAGAACATATTCTACAAGTTTGGTTTTTGAAGAGAGTTAGACATTGATCAAAAAGCAAAATTCACATCAAATCTAATAAAATATCTCATGAGGAAACAACACATAAAGCATAGGACATCCACTTCCTTTCACGCTCATGAAAATGGGCAAGTGGAGGTACCAAGTTTGTTAGCAGCAAAAAAAAATATTGGGTAGAAAGACTTCTAGAATCCACTTGGGCCTATAACATAACTTGGAAGACCACCACTATATTTACTCCATTCAAGCTACTCTATGGGAAAAAGGACCTATTGTCCATTGAATTTGAATACAGCACCTTAAGGATGGAAGCTCAGTTAGAATTAGACTTCACAGCAACACAACAAGAGAGGTTGATCCAACTCAATAGTTTATTGATCTAGGAGGATTCTGTTGATTCAGTTGTACAGGTGTTCAGGTGTCGTCATCAGTGTTCAGTGTCATCGTCACTTCAGTTCAGCTTCGACAGTCTTGGTTATGGATCAGGCTGATCAGGTAATATGGCGTTCAGTTGATATGGGTTTTGTGCCTAGTTGTCGACATGATTTCATTGATAGTTCCACGAGGAATGGTCGACGACATGTGTCTTGTCATTTGACTTGCAAGATTTGGTGTCGACATGGGTGTCGTTCGTGGCAAAGGTTTGATATGGATTATCGTTGCAAAGGGTAGCTGGAGTCGACGATGTATATCGTGTTATGTCACTTAGTGATGAATGATTGTAAATGGGTGATCATTGTTAAAACCCTAACCCTACACCTAAACCTAAACCCTAACTACATTACATTACTACACCTAAAACCATATCACCTAAGACCTAATCTTCAACATTCATTGCAAATACATTGAAAAATCATGTATTACAAATTCAACGCATATGCCTAAGTCTAAACCCCTAAAACCTATGCTAATATACCCCTCAGACATAGGTTATATCTTAAAACAAACACAAAACATTTCAAAACGTCAATATAGTCACCACTTACCGTGCGGGTAACTAACTATGTCGGAGTTCATGTGACCAACACTTTGAAAACCATCGGAGTATTGAAACCATGAGGATAACCGTCAAAAACTTGACCATGTCGGAAAAGGTTAGCATGTGAACGTGCTGGATAGACCGTCAGGTAACCGATCAGAACTACAACTGCATCGGAGAAGTTCTTAGAGGTAACTGTGGGACAGTGGTCACACACAGACAATTAGCACAATTGCCGCTAGCACTCTTGGGGGAAGCCACAAAGGTGGCATCTGGTGGTTAGACCACCAGTGCTCACATGGAGCGGTTACAACCTTCCACCCGGTTAGCTGATCACTAGTGGTCAAGAACTTATCCAAAGTCTATTATGGCTTTTCAGTTGCATTTTGTTAACAAATTAAGGTGACCATGAAACACTAGCCTAGGTGTCACGCAACCACAAGACAGAGTGTGTAAACTCATCTTGAGGCAACCAAATTCACCCTAAATTCAGCCAAGGTGGTTTTCATGAACCTAGAGACCTTTAAAAGGCAGATTTTATTCTTTGAAGGAGGAGAGTGGTTTTTGACTTTTTTCTTGGAGATTCTGGAGGTCATAGGTAGTTTTGTTTTCAGTGTTATGGGAGCATCTGGATTCGTAATTGGGAACTTTAAGTGGCATTAGAAAGCTGGTTCAGAGGGCTAACTGGTGGAAGTGATTAGAAGTGCCTGTGTGCACATTCAGTCTGGTATTTTTGCTATGTAATCAACTCCTTCTGTTCATTCCTAATAAAAACAGTTGCCCATCTTGAAAGCAGACCCAGAGACGTAGTCCATCAGGGACAAACTCTATCATCAATTTTGTTATTTGGTATAACTATGTTTTTACTATTTTCACTTCTGTTATGTATCGATTTTATGTTTAATCAAATTTCGTAAAGTCTTCTTCTCAAGCAAGTTTTCCTCGATTTCCACACTTTCAGTTAACCTTCAAATCATTAATGGTTAATCAATTCTACATCATTTTTTAGTTTATGATCATTTCAAATCATATAACTTGGTATTGGAGTCGATTGCATTTGTAGAATTTGCCATTGAATGTTAACCAGGTTAAAGTTGCAACAAGGAGAAGGAATCCTTGAGCAGATCGATGCAGATATTGGAAAGTGACGATTTGATCATAAATCGACCATGTCAGGACCTAATGTAGGTGAAAAAACTGAAACTAAGATGAGTGAAGAACATTTTCAGCAGGCATTCTTGACTATGCAGTAGATGTTGGGAGAATTGTATGAAGGCAAGAAGGCGAGAGATGTAGCTTCTTCTTCAAAGCCATCAAAGAAGGACAAAGGTAAAGGGAAGACTGATAAACTGCCTTCACCTCCCTCATCTCCATCATCATCTTCTTCCTCTTCTTCTTCCAGTGCAGAATCTGAAATAGAAAAGAAACCTAAGAAAACATCTCTTTTGAAACTTGATGTTAAATTTGAGTTACCTATTTATGATGGCGAAATCAATCCTGAAAAGCTAGATAACTGGATAAAGCAGTTAGAAGTGTATTGTCTCATTCAAAACGTTTCTAGTGATAAAGCTAAAATTCAATTAGCTACACTTAGAATGGGGGGAATAGATTTAATCTGGTGGGAAAGCAAAACTAAGCTAGATGTAAAGCGTAAAGGAAAATTCATCTCGTGATGGTCTAAGTTTCTGAAAGCCCTTAGGAAATAGTTCTATCCTTTAGGATACATGCAGTAAGATGTTATTGACTGGTAGCATCTGAGGCAAGGTAAAGGGCAAAGCATTCAGGAATTTAGTCAGGAGTTTAGAAAGAAATCATTGGCGCTTGGTATTTCATTGGATACATGTGAAACTTTGTTAAAATACATCGGCAATTTACATTCATATTTGCAGCATACGTTATTGATGTTTAACCCTGATGATTTTGATGAGGTGTGTGTTCAGACCATACATATTGAATCAGGTGGTAGACCATTCAAGTTTTCATTGCAGTCATCCAAAGAGTTGGAAACCAAAGATTCAAGTGACAGTAAGGGGAAGAATAATTTGAAGAGAAAGAAATCAATGATCGTTCAGAAGGAAAGACCTACTTGTTCTCATTGCCAGAGAATCGGTCATGATGAATCGAAGTGCTGGAAACTTCATCCAGAACTTAAGCCCAAAAATTTCCTTAAGGAGAAGGATGAAAAGAAGGGCATTGCAGCAGTCCAACAGGATCTAGGTTCAGATTCAGGTGATGAAAGGAGGATAACCACCATGGTTACGACAGGTAAAAATTCTGATACTAGTTCAAGTTAAAAAACTATTGCATCTTCTTCAAACATAAATCCTTCACATGAGGATAAAAGAGTTGAATTTTTTAACATAATGATAACTTCTAAGCATACAAAGATAGATACAATGTTTGACAATGGATCACAGGCGAATTTAATCTCTGAATATTTAGTTAAAAGTTTGGGTTTGGAAACACGGAACCATCCAAGACCTTACCCATTAGGATGGCTAAATAAATAAACTCAGATAAAAGTCACCAAACAGTGTCGATTAAGATTTGCCATTACAGCTAATTACATTGATGAAGTGGAATTAGATGTGGTTCCAATAGACATATGTGGAGTTGTCTTAGGAAGTCCTTATCTTTATGATCGTGATGCGGTATTTTACAGGAGAGAACATAAATATGACCTTAAGAAATATGGGGATGAATTTATTTTCAGGGCAAATCAAAACAAAAATCACTTGAACTCAGTTAATGTTAATTAGATGAAGCGATTAATAAGTTCAAAAAAGCAGTTTGTAATCATGTGTGTAAAGGATCAACATAACAATCACATGATTCTTGTTTAAGTTATGCAACTCAACTTAAAGATAGTTTGATTAAAGAGATAGAAACAATTCCAGTTCTATGTACAACCAAACATCTTATTCATAAGTAGGGATTACAACATGAGTTACAGTTTGTGCCTAAAGCTCCTCTTCCTAATGTTAGAATGAATCAATTAAGTTTAAGTTTGGAACTTAACAGTTGCAGGGAAATAGGTTAGTATTGGGGAAAGTCAATGTTCAATTTCTCTTGTATTGTGTTGCCATGTCATGTCTCGAACAGTTTTGAAACCTATTTTCAAGTGGAGAGGAAACCTATTTGTTTTCATATCAAAGCCTTTTCTAAAGCAGTGTCAAAGTGTCTAATGGGAACTTATGCATCAAAGGAAAGTGATAATCAATGGAAACATTATTTAAATGAAGGAAAAGTGATTCAAACAAATCAACAACTAAATCAATACTTTCAAAATTAAACTAAGTTGCAGCAAATTTCACCTTACTGTTGGATAGGTTCATTGCAGCAAGTTTAATTAGTAATCAGGCATCAAGAAAGTATGATAACTCAAGTAGTTGTTTTGATGTCAATTATATCTTTGATTGTCTATGTCATTCCACAAAATAGATTGTTTATACATGTTGATGGTATTAAACAACATCTAGTAGAGACTGTTTTCAAAGATTGTGAATCACTAGCTCATGGTTCTTCGTGGAAAGAATTCAATTGCCATGTTAATAACATGTTGTTTTCCCATCATTGCAAGTTGTGTATACTGCAGATGGATGAAACAAGTCACCAAGTCAAAAAGTGCCATGGTCAGCATCATCATGGTAATCACTTGCAGGTGGTTGATCAAATGTATTGGTACATCGTCAGGTCAAGGTGGAAAAAGAGGGATTTCTACCCTGATCGACTAATTGTTTAGTCAAACTTTTGTGGTCCAAAAGCTTTGAAGTGGAGAGGAATGATCCAAGAGGATTTCATTGATTTAGTTGTACAGGTGTTCAAGTGTCATCATCAGTGTTCAGTGTCATCGTCACTTCAGTTCAGCTTCGACAGCTCAACGGTCTTGGTTATGGATTAGGTTCATCAAGTAATATAGCGTTCAGTTGATATGGGTTTTGTGCCTGGTTGTTGACATGAGTTCATCGACAATTTTGCCAAGAATGCTCGAAGACATGTGTCTTGTCATTTGACTCGTAAGATTTGGTGTCGACATGGGTGTCGTCCATTGAAAAGGTTCGATATGGATTGTCGTCGCAAAGGGTAGATGGAGTCGATGATGTATATGGTGTTATGTCACTTAGTGACGAATGAATGTAAATGGGTGATCATTGTTAAAACCCTAATCATACATCTAAACCTAAACCCTAACTACATTACATTACTACACCTAAAACCATATCACCTAAGATCTAATCTTCAACATTCATTGCAAATACATTGAAAAATCATGTATTACAAATTCAAGGCCTATGCCTAAGTCTAAACCCCTAAAACCTATGCTAATATACCTCTCGGACATAAGTTATATGTTAAAACAAACAAAAAACATTACAAAACATAAATATAATATAGTCACCTCTGACCGTGCGGGTTACTAACTATGTCAAAGTTCATGTGACTAGCATTTTGAAAACTGTCAGAGTATTGAAACTGTGAGGCTAACCATTAGAGAGTTAACTGTGTCGGAAAAGGTTAGTATGTGAACGTGCTGGATAGACCATCAGGTAATCGATCAAAACTACAACTGCGTCAGGGAAGCCATTAGAGGTAACCATGGGACAATGGTCACACGCATACAATTAACGCAACCATCATCAGAACCGCTGGGGGAAGCCACAGAGGTGGCATCTGTAGGTTAGACCACCAGCACTCACATGCAGTGGTTACAACCTTCCGCCCAGTTAGCTGATCACTAGCGGTCAAGAACTTATCCAAAGTCTATTATGGGTTTTCAGTTGCATTTTGTTAACAAATTAATTTGGTGGAAACCCTAGCCTAGGTGTTAGGCAACCATAAGACTGAGTGTGTAAACTCATCCTGAGGAAACCAAATTCACCCTGACTTCAGCCAAGGTGGTTTTCATGAACCTGGAGGCCTTTAAAAGGTGGATTTGCTTCTTTGAAGGAGGAGATTGGTTTTTGACATTTTGCTTGCAGATTCTAGAGGTCATAGGCAATTTTGTTTTCAGTGTTACGGTAGCATTCAAAGTCGGAATCGGGAACTGTAAGCAGAGTTGGAAAGCTGGTTTAGAGGGCTAATTGATGACAGTGATTAGAAGTGCCTACGTGCACATTCAATCTGGTATTTTCTCTGTGTAATCAACTCCTTATGTTCATTCCTAATAAAAATGGTTGCCCATCTTGAAAGCAAACCCAGAGACATAGTCCATTAGGGACGAACTTTGTCATCAATTTTGATGTTTGGTATAACTATGTTTTTACTATTTGCACTTTTGTTATGCATCAATTTTATGTTTAATTAGCTGTTGTAAAGTGTTCTTCTCAAGCAAGTTTTCCTCGATTTCTACACTTTCAGTTAACCTTCAAATCATTAATGGTTAATGAATTTTACATCAGTTTTTAGTTTGTGATCATTTGAGATCATTTATATGAATTTAGGTTGCAATCTCTCTTGCACACTGAAGTAATTCGGCTACAGAGGAAGATTTGGTATGCCAAACACATTAGGGACAAAACTTTTCAGGACGTTTATTGGGCCTTGTTGTATGATTCTATATTCAATGATTTCAAGGGAAAGATAATGACAATATGGTTGGGTCCATATCTAGTGTAAATATGTCATGAGAATGGGTTTGTTCAAATTAGCACAATCGATGAGGAAGGAATTCCCTTACTTGTCAATGGTTACAGGTTGAAGTTGTATAAAAGGCCTTTGTCCAAGGAAGAGTTTATTAGTTCAATAAAAAAAGAATTGAAAGTGATTGGGAGGCTAACAACCCTCAATCCACAAAGATTCTAAAAGAAGAGAAAAAGAAGAAAAATAAAGGGCCTAGATGAAAACCTCCATGAGCTATCTAAGGCCAACTCTAGGGTCAAAAACCTTTGTGAGGCAGCCCAAGAGCCAAAAAAAAATATGAAAAGATCCCCAAGTGAAAAGCTCATCTAAGTGCCTAGGGAAATAATGTCTAAAAAAAAAATAAGACACAAGGGACGAGTTCTTACACCAATTTGGCTAACATCTATCTTTTGCAGCGCTCCATACAGTCAGAAGAACAATGATTACATAACAAATTCCACAGATTCATTTCCCCATTCTTTCTAGCTATCCATTTCATTTTAATCCTCTCCGTCCACCTCCCTACCTCTCTCCATCATCTAGCCATCAATTGAACCATGTTTTTCTCCCATTTTGAACTACTAGAAGACTCTCTTGAATTGCTCCAAGAGCAACCTTAAATGCTACAAGAGGGAGATCCAATTGGATAAATGGGAAAAATGTCATTTTTTCCTTAGAAATGTTGAGAGAGGTCCACCAAAATTCCTTCATCTCTCATCCACTCCATCTAGCCAAAATTCATCCTCAAAATCCTACTCTTCCATACATAAAAAAACCCAGAAAGAGAAATCTACCTTCAACTTTTTCACCACATACACCACCCTATGAGGATTCTAATATTGTCCCTATACCTCCTATGATTTTTATTAGTTCTTGAATGAAATGTGGGGTATTGAGGAGGAACAAAGTGACTGCCATAGGAAGGGGATCCCTCCTATAGTAGCTTGCACAGTTACAACAAAATCCTGAACCAATTTTTTTTACAACTTCATATAGAAGATCTAGTCACCATGAGGCATCATGAGGCCATTTATAAAGCTGAGAAGGGACACACCATCCCTATAGATCAAATGTCAGGTTATCCATCCATTCTAACAACAAAAAAATGAGCACTAGAGAGAGACCTGCACGAAATATATATATATATATATATATATATATATATATATATATATATATATATATATATATATATATATATATATATATATATATATCTGTATGTATGTATGTATATGTATGTACATATACATATATATATAATAATAATAAAATTAAAAAATAAAGATAAAAATCATCAGTCAAGAATCATCATGTTATCAAGACCCGTGTAGAAGAAAACAAAGGAAATAAACACCTTGAAAATTATCTTGTCATGAAGCCCAACAATAGCATGTAAGCATCTCCAATAATTTGACATCATAGGTAGGCTCAAGTATGACACACCTCACCTCTATCCCTATGCACATAATGGAAAAAATGGGTTTAATGATTGAGAATTGAATTTTTATGGGTTGGAGGTGGCCAATAAATTTGACCACCTTCAATTAGTTAACTATAATTTACTCATCCACCAAGCAATATGTAAAATTAAATTTAAGTGGGGTGATGATTATGAGGAGTGGCGACAACAGTTAAAAAATGAAATTAATGCAAGATCCAAATCACCAAAGTTCTCTGAGCCTTTACCAAGAAAGGAATAAAAATTACATGGCTCGACTCCATTTTCATAATCGTTAGTTTCTACAAAACAATTGGATAAGGACAAGCTAGATGGTACCAAAGACTACCTAGGGAGGCATTGAGTTACTACAGACTATATTTACATAAGGGTTTGAATTTCTACAGGTGCACGTAAAGGAGCCTACATGGGATAATTAAGGGGAGAAAAGAAGCCAAAAACACCAAATATTGTCTTCAAACCCCCATGCACATAAAATAGTCATCTTGAAAAGAGTAAGTCGCATCCTCGCTCTCTCATTCTCATACACCTACATGAGGAATTATGCTTCAATTGGATATTCTTTATCAAATAATTATGGAGTAGTTTCCTTTGAAATTTATTATATGAGAAGGAAAAATAGGGACAAAGAAAGGTTTGTTTTTTTTAATAGAAAAATTAACATACTTCTCCTCCTCTATTAAAAAGGAAAATTTAACATTGTTGTCACCTTCTAAAAATAGAGTTCCAGTTGTACAAAGAGTACCAAAGAATAGAGAAGCTTCAGCCATCTTCCAAGCTGCAAAATATCTCAAAGGCAAATTGGACCCTCTCCACTAGATAATGCTCAGAATACGCTTTCCAATGGTAGGTGGAAGTCTAAGAATGGACTCCTGAATCAGAAGTAAGAGCAAATTGAGGATACCCTTTGAAAGCCATAAAACAAAAAGGAAAAGACCAACGGGAGGCTAATCACAATGACAGTTTCCTAAGAGTAGTAGCAGGGAAGGAAAGAGCAGCTTGCGATTAGAAATCACCAATATTGGTTATCGCAAACTTCAGAGGCCCATGGTCATCGCAACCACATGTCCCACTCAGGAAGCACAACACATTGGTGATCGACGAGTCCAAGGAAAGGCAAATCGGCGATCGGAGGGTCCCGAGTACAGTCTATTGGCTTATCAGTGATTGGAGGTCTCGCATATCAGACTTCCTACATAACTGAGGTCTACGAGCAATATCGCAAATCAAAGGTCAAGGTTCAATGTACAGTGAAAAGGACAGTCAAATCGGCAATCGACAGACCCCACACATATCATAATTAGAAGTTGGTGTTTGAAATGGATTGCCCTTAAAGGAATTGCGGGAGAAATACGACAATAGCGCTGAATAGCCGAAATTTGGTACTAAAGTGTTGAAACGCCAGGAGGGGCTGAAAACCATTTAACAAAGGATTGCAGTGAAAAACCAAGGCCAGGAAGGCCCTTTTCCACATGGCAGCTACTGTCATCATGACGTGGCAATATGAAGGACACGTGTGTTACTGGGAAAAGTGTCTATTTAGAACTACTCTATCCCACTAAGGTGTGACAACTGCCTTAGAAACAAACAGAGAAAACTACTTTTGTATCTTCTTTATGAACTATAAACAAAGAGGAATAGGAAGAACCAACCTGTGTCTCGCGCTAGTCCTTTGATCCAATCTCTCTCCTCTTTGACAGCTTCCAGCTACCTGTTCCCTTACTTGCCCAGCTTCACCAAGTACCTGTAAGATCACAGAAGAAGAAAACTATACAAAGACATTGGTTTATATTCATAAATAACTTAGGGTCAGATTTAAGTTAACCATACAAATGTAACAAGCATCAATGATACAAAAGCATGGAGAAGAAACTCAAATAGTTTTTATTGATATACAAGAAGATCCAGGAGGAGTTACAACCGATGATTCCTGACCTAGCATCAACCTCCCAGCAAAGAAGCCCCTCTTCACCTCCAACAAAGCATAGATCACCCAATTCTCTGATATGTGTCTCAAAACCAACAACAATTCCTTACAATGTGAAAAATTCCAGCCTCTGGATCTCTGGGATGAGGGATCCATATATAGATGTATGCAAGGAGGATGAGTCAGCTTATGATTTGATTAGTGGCTTCTCTCTGTCAGTTCTTGCTTCCACTTGGAGACTGAAGGCCTCTTACTCATCCTTGGTCGAATTCAGTGAGGCAAGTGTCATAGGAGAAGATTCTGGAAGCTTCCATTGTCTCTCCACCTCGCAGAATGACACTGCCATTTGTCATTTCCCGCTCAACGCACCCTGGTAGTGCATTTAGGTGCGTTGCAATGCACCTAGCCAGTGGATTTAGGTGCTATGCAACGCACTTGGCTAGTGGAGCAGCTGAAATGATCCTGTTTTGACTTATTCTAAGCAGTTTCTGGTGGAGAACTTCTGGGAGAAGCTATAATTTGTTGACCTTGTTCCTTTAGGGGTTAGAACAACACTTTTAGAGACTTAGGAGCCCTTGGTTTATGGACATCTCATGCTTAGAGCTATAAGGCACAAAAATGTCTATAACAGTTGCCCCCTAAAGTATGAGGCTGTTTATCGGGTGAAATGCTTTATTATGAGGATCCGAAGTTCTTTCAATGCTGGGAGGAGACCTGTAATAAGATACAATACAATACATTATCTTCATACTATTTTCATGATCTAGCTGAGGCGAGCATTCCCATGCTCAGCTTTATAAATTCATTTTCATGTACATAGGACAGACAATCGTCTGATGGTAGACTGATGATTCTGATAGAGCCATCATCCTTTTGGTAGGATGATTATCTGTGCTGCAATGTTGTACATTTCAATGTCTTTATTTTCCTGAATATATATCGCAGCCCTGATGGATGAAACTAGATCCGGGGTCTTCAATCTCGTCCGATCTTCACTCGAAGTACAAGTCGATCCATGTGAGAAATGTTTTGAAGTCGAACATGGAAAGACATCGCTTGATTACCAGTCAATGATGTAAACTGTTAACAAGCGCGAGAGGAATCACCGATAATGATAATGATCCTCAAGGTACTGCAGTACAATTCACGTGGTGTGAATAAAGGACTTGGCGTCGAACACCACACAAAATCTTTCGGTCGAAGGTCATTGATGTAAACCTGTCGTCGGAAGTGAGAAACTTGCCATTGAGGCATGCAAGCTTCAAAGTACTGAATGGGGTGTTCCTAGACCAACTTCTTGGATAATGAGCTGATGTCGACAAGAAGTGATCCGTCATAGGAGGGCCTTAATGAATCCCACATCAATGACACGGAACAGAGCAAATGATTTTGATAGAGGTGAAAACGATCTGATGATATATGGTTCAAGGTGGCGGTCATGAAAGAATGGAGTATAATGTATGGTAGTGGGCGGGACACAGGTGGCCTTTCTGGATGACTTCTCTTGAACATATCGGCGACACTGATGTGATGGATTGGTAGCATTAACCCCAAATGTGGATGGTATGGCGTGACCATGGCGATGTGACCGGTGAATGAAACAACCCAACCCGACTCGGGCATGGAGCGGAAGTGTCATGTTCAAGAGCGACCTGCTACCAATAAAGATTCTTTGAGTTTTCTTCCCAATTTTTCCCCAGTCATTGCTGACCAGTACCTCTTTATTTTTGTCAAGCTTGAGGAGGATAACATATGCTTGTTCTATAATTTTCCCTTCGGGCAAACCCATCACTATGTTTTAACGAGCATAGCGATAGTGAAACTCGTTCTCATCTAAAGACAAGTTTGTCGCTATTAATCTTTTTAACGAGTTTAACGACAAAGATAACTCGGTCCTTTTCATTTTTAGAGAGTCTGAAAAGGTAGGTAAAGGTAACTCCAAAATTCCTTTTTCGCCATCTAATCCCTTAAGTCCGAAAAAGTATAAAACAATACAGAAGGGATGAATTTTCGATAGGTTTAACGAGCCGAACAAAACAAGCGCTCGATCTTTTTGTGTAATAATCCCTCAGGTCCAAAAAGATTAAAATCTAGAGGAGGGATAGCACTTCCTGTCCCTTTAACGAGCTGGAGAGGCCAATGGCTTGGCAATCTTTTCATAGTTTACGAGTTAGTTGAAAAGAGCTTAAAGAAGACTCGTCTTTTGAGGAACGAGTGATAAAATGGGTAGCAACTGATTCCAGGTAAGGTTTGGAATTTTCCAATCACGGCAGTGTCACAAGGATGGCTAGTGAAATCACTCTTCGCAGCTGTTCCTCAAAATGGGTAAACAATCAAATGGAGGTGAACGATCGGCCAAAGAAAAAGTGGAGGTGACGGTGCAAACACGACCAAGGCTTTAATGGCTTAAGTACTACATTCATGGTGGTTATTTACCGGGGAATAGTTCATTTTTTAATGAGCTTAAACGCGGGTGGAAACATTTGCTCATGTCTTATGTTTATTTTTTAACGAGCTTGAACTATGTGCTAAAACTACTCGAGGCGGGTTTATTTTTTAACGAGCTTGAACCCTGCAGTAACATTTCTCGTTAAATTTGCATGACCCCAGCATAATAACGCAAATCGAGGTGCATGCCCCCCAAGCTTCATTGCATTCAACTCGGTGGTTGGAATGAAGGTTTACCTCTGAGATCTTTGAAAGGGGATTTGTTTCTTCTTTTTTTTTTGATGAGGTTGTCACAGTAAAAGAACTATCCTCATAATCCACCGTGTTTACAGTATTTGATAGAAAATCAAAAACTGAAGGATGATTAAGGTTATTGGAATGATCTTTGTTGTAATCTGGAAGATGGGAGTGATGGTGGTAATCTTCCGATGGTGCCTCTCGTATCATCATTGTTTGAATGATTCCTTCGTCTGTAGAATGTACATGCGACCAAGGATCCGAAGAGGTACCATATTCCTTAGACCTATCTATCCAAACACTCGATGAGCGTTGATTTGGGTTTGCCCCCCAGGCCAAGAAAATTGATTGCTACAATATTTCTATTAGGGCAATGATCCATGCTGACAAAATGTTCAGGAATCTTCCGAATCCATTAGATATAGAAGATTTCATATTGTAGGTTTCCACTGTGGCCACTTCCGCCAGATTACTCGAAGGCGGTAGGGCAAAAGTACCCATTAAGGCAGGGTCTTTTAGGAGGCCTACTCCAATATTTTGAAGCGAATGATTGCTTCCATGGATCATTGGAATGCTTCCCGTAACTTGCGAACTGTTGGGGAGAAATGTTTGTTGGTCGACAATTGTAATTCCTCCTTGGAAGGGAAATGCAATCTTCCTGAAGTAGGTCGACACAACTGCGGCCATGGCATATATCCAGGGCCTTCCCAGTAGGATGTTGTAATCGAGGTTTCCGTCGATTACTTCAACATCAATTTCTATTGTTTTGCCCCCTAGTTCAACTTGCAAGTTACTTAAAATCCCATATGGAGTGTATGATCATCCATCAAATGCTTTTAACGTCTTTGAAGATCTCGACAAAGGTGGTGAGCCTAAATTTCTCTAGCAACTCATCGACATAATACATGTAGATGCCCCCTCATCAATAATTGTTCGATGAACAATTTTGTTGAGGGCTTTCACTTGGATAAGGAAAGCTAGTTGAGCTGGTAACTGAGGGTCATACCCTTTATGATCAAAGGCCACAAGATTAGAATCCATTGGGTCAATCCCACTTATTACTGATAATAGATCCTGCTTTTGGGAGGGGAACTTTTGTGGTACCTCAAGTGTCGACATAGCGGATGGCGATTGGGCCAGGTCCTCTACTATATTATAATTCTGTGCTACTTTGGCATGAGGATTAAATGTCGATTTGAGTACTACTCCCTTTGGCGGATTTATCATTGGCTCAGGAATCATGGGCGACACAACTTCGGTCAAAGTTGTTGTCGAACTACTAGGTTGTTCATTAGCCTTGTTATTCGACGGCTGTGGATTCCCATAATCTTTATTCCTTGTCAAAGCATCATTTTCCTGCTTTGAGATAGACAACATAAGCACTTGGGATCGGGAAGCATTTTGATTAGCAACCAGTTTGGTTCCCGGGTTTGGAAACGGATCAGTCAATACTGCTGACGTTTTTGAAGTCTTAAAGAGTTTTTTAACTTCAGCTTTATGTGGACAATCTCTCGTCCGATGATCCTCATCGCATATATGACACCCCGCAGGGGGTTTCCTTTGCCCAGAAGGGTTTGCAAAAGCTTTATCGTGCTTCCTTTTTCTCCCTTTCTTGTTCTTCTTGCCCCTTGGTTGCTTTAGTTGTTTGCCCTTGTCGGTCGACATGGCATTCACCTCTGAGGCAAGAAGTTCCTCATTTGCATTTTGACTACAAATCTTACGGGCCTTCTTAGATGTAGCCTTTGTTGATTTCGTGTCTGTTGTGCCAATCACGCCATCGCCGGCATGAGAGTCATTGTTTGATTTAGAAGGAGGAGGAACTGAGAATTACGGTCTGGGAGCGTCAGGTATTTTATCGTAGAGCGTGCCGGACTGAGTGTAAATCAAGTCCAAATATTGCGCACGAGCGATAACTTGCTCTTCGGTGACGACTCCCCCTTTTGCCACATCTTCCATGATGGAAGGCAATAATGACTTAATAAACCATTCAGCTAAAAGCTGATCGGGAACATACGTTTTCACCATTCTACAACGACATCGCCATTCATGTATATGATCAGATATGTGAGTGGCCGTTGTTTGTTTGAAATTGGTAAGAAGTTCCGTTCCCGTTTCGTACCTTATCGGTAATTGAAAATGGGTTAAAAAGGTTGTGGCTAGGGTACTGAAGTTGTCAAATGAAGCTCTAGGCAATTCGATATACCATTTTGCTGCCAGACCAGTTAACGTCCTCTGAAAAAGGCGAAGCCTAATCGAATCATCGTTTAGGGTGTTTGATGAACACCACAGATGAAAGGTCATCACATGATTCGACGGATCTTCACTCGGATTTCCATCAAATTTAGGAATATCTGATGGAAGTTTATGCGGAATCGCTGGCCACCAAGTGGCATAAGCAATTGGATCATTCGTCAGCCGGTTTAGATCTGGTAATTCTAGAGTTGCTACAAAGGGCAACTGTTGATTTAGGTTAGGCGAATCATACCCAGGATAAGACAGAATCGCCTGAGCAATGGGTCTTTGCATACCAGCATAATGCATTTGATGCTGGTATGTTTGGTAAGGTTGGTGGACTTGACCATTGTAAAATGATTGATTTTGACCGTTTTGAATGTACGGTTGTCCACTATTCGCAAAGATTTGCTGCTCAGAACCTTGGTATACTTGTTGGAATTGCGGTTGTTGGTATTGCACCAGCCATGGTTGTGAAGCCATGTGTTGTTGCATGATACTAACCATTTGACCAAGATGAGGGGTAATTGTACCCATCTGGACCTATGTCGCCCCACTAGTCGACGATTGTGGTTGAGTCGCAGGGTCAAGGGGCTGTTGCATTACAACTTGAGAAACCTGAGGTTGGCATACAACAGGCAGTGTTTGAACTTGCGACACCGTCACAATAGCTAGCGTAGTCGGGATATTCGACATAGGTACGTATTGTTGCATCGAATACACAACTCTTGGTTGTTGAGGTAGTATAGGTACCCAACCACTTGAGGTAATTCCAGTGTAACCTGAATGTTTTTGTGAACTCCCGTATGGATATCCTCCCGGAGGGGATAATGAAAGGGCATACTGCCCCCCATACGGTGGTAATCCGGAACTCAAGGGAATTGTTTGCCCTTGGGGACTGGACTACCCAAATTGACTTCCAAATGGATCAATTTGTTGAGTCTCAACATAAGAGTTTCCGGATATTATTCCAGATGAACAAACAGGAACGGACCATACTGTCGAAATAGCCCCTGAGTGGGCTCCTTCTAGCTGTTGAGAGCTAGTTGGGACAGATGGTATACCGGCGAACATTGTCGGAGTGATAGCAGGGAGTTCTGCCGTCGCTGTGTCAGATGACACAGTCCTAGATGTTGATGGTTGTTCAGACATTTGTAGTCTATCCAAAAGACTACCTAGCGATTCTACAGGAGCTTCCGTTGGTGGTAGACTAACTTCTGATGACGAAGGATATAGAGTGACCCCGACTCCAAAGTTTGTTGGAGTACTTGTTTGAGGATCTTCTACAATTTCTTCTATTGCAATCAGACCAGGTGGAAGGGGAAGAGCGTCAGGTCCGTAAAATATTTCTGGTGCCGAAGAAGGTGTGAAATCGGCAGTGACAGATGTTTGAAGAGTAAGACTCTCTGAACCGGTTGTAGATGGAACTGGTTCGGTAACACAAGTGTTTATTCTCAAACTAGGATCAGTATCACTGTCCTTCTGTGGCCGTTGAACTTCTTCTGTACAGGCAGGGATTCCAGAAATATTTGGAGTAACCGGAGTCTTTGATGTCGTTGGAACACTTGTTCTAACTTTGATAGGATATTTGGAACCAGTTAAACGAGTTCGCTTTGTCCGTACTGGTTTCGATTCCGGAGACAAAGACGGTTGACTCGTAAGTTTCCGCGAACGACGGGGTTTCAATTGACTTTCTTCCACGATTGTGGATTACTCGATCAACTAAAATAAAGGGAAGGTATGTTTCCGAATTAAATGAATTTTAGACGCTTTTGACACAACTTGTTTTTTCAGTTTTTAAGAGTCGAGAAGAAACAAAAGATGACTCTAGTGTCCTTCGATTTTTAATGATCCTGAAGTGACAAGTGCTCAAATGGACCTTTTCTGTTAAAGAGTGAAAAGGAACGAAAGGGACTGCTCTGGAGATCTAGGTAGAGGGAGTACCAAACCAATCGCAAAACTGCAGAATACTTTTTACGGTACGGCAGTCAATCTTCCTGAATGTTGTGTTCAGTGCATTGCGATCAGTAGGGTGGCCGACACAGCTTCCTATGGATAAAGGATTTAAGCCTATAGGGGTCTCCCAAAATATACTCGACGGTACGTGGGAGCACAAGTCCGTACTGGCACTTATCGTCTCAAAGTGGAGGAATCACCCAAACATCAGTGAGGACAACAGTTACCAGGCTTTACGACGCCGGAATACGTCTCTAGCCTAGACCTCTAAATGTTGTGCGTTAAGTTCCAAAGCGTTGTTAGATTCATTGAATTTATTTTAAGTTGATCTTTCTTATGAAGTTTGCCTTTTGGGTTCACCACGAGACGTAGATGTAGTTCCTAAAATGCAATCTAAAGATGATAAACAAACTTTTATCTCTTTTCAACAATGAAAATCCTAGCTACTAGGGGAAAAGGAAGACACAATCTTTTCACAAAGAGCAAAGAGCACACTGTAAATGCACTTTCCTAAATCAAGCCAAACAGACTGTCAATATGCAAATGCAAATGCATGTATTTGTTTTTCACTTTCTTAGTATTGATGCTAAAAAGAAAGTTGATGTACAAATCTGAATTTGCTTCTAAGCGACCAACACAAACAAGCTTCTTTTCGAAATCAAAAGGTAGAGATGATTACGACACTTTATGATTTTGAAATAAATACTTGTTTTGACACTAGAAAGTCACAAATTCAAACCAAAAGCAATAGTAAAAGCATAATCGACCATCAACAGCAAATAAACTTTCTCCTATGATCAAAATCCACACTTGCGACAGATCTAAATCAAAGGACGACAGTACGACTATTCTACTTTTGCAATGGAAAACTGTAAATGACTCAACAAACACACAAAAAAATCTACAGTTCTTTTGTACAAATGAGGCGGAATATCAGTAAGGAAAAGGGGTTTGAAACAGTCATATACTGATCACAGGCTGCAAAAAATCAGAGACAAAACTGGAAAGAATGAAGCAAAGAACCTCAGCTGCACAGGGCTAGGCTGATCAGCGCACCTGTTACACAGAGAAACTGCATTGCAGCGCAGGTTTCCTTCTCGGGAAGTGCATTGAAATACAGAACCTCTTCACAGTGCCTGCATTGGGGCAGAAACGAGAATTCTATCCGGGTTCTGGGTCACAGTTTGCAGTTTAATCTTTGGTTTTTGGCCGAGTAAAAGCAATCAGTAATGCACAATCAGGGGTAGATCTAAGGAGGGTCTAAGAACTATCACAAGGGAAATCAGTTAGTCTATGAATCAACTGTTCAAATCATAAACAGATCCAGTGAATGGATTGAAGCAGCAAATGTCTACTTTGCATTTGTTATGGAAAATGCAGTTCGAATGCCACTTATAAGTTTATGAAACAAACAACAAGAGATACACAAACAAACTAATTAGACATTGTCCCTAGCGGAGTCGCCATTTTGTTACTGGGAAAAGTGTCTATTTAGAACTGCTCTATCCCACTAAGGTGTGACAACTACCTTAGAAACAAACAGAGAAAACTACTTTTGTATCTTCTTTATGAACTATAAACAAAGAGGAATAGGAAGAACCAACCTGTGTCTTGCGCTAGTCCTTTGATCCAATCTCTCTCCTCTTTGACAGCTTCCAGCTACCTGTTCCCTTACTTGCCCAGCTTCACCAAGTACCTGTAAGATCACAGAAGAAGAAAACTATACAAAGACATGGATTTATATTCATAAATAACTTAGGATCAGATTTAAGTTAACCATACAAATGTAACAAGCATCAATGATACAAAAGCATGGAGAAGAAACTCAAATAGTTTTTATTGATATACAAAAAGATCCAGGAGGAGTTACAACCGATGATTCCTGACCCAGCATCAACCTCCCAACAAAGAAGCCCCTCTTCACCTCCAACAAAGCATAGATCACCCAATTCTCTGATATGTGTCTCAAAACCAACAGCAATTCCTTACAATGTGCAAAATTCCAGCCTCTGGATCTCTGGGATGAGGGATCCATATATAGATGTATGCAAGGAGGATGAGTCAGCTTATGATTTGATTAGTGGCTTCTCTCTGTCAGTTCTTGCTTCCACTTGGAGACTGAAGGCCTCTTACTCATCCTTGGTCGAATTCAGTGAGGCAAGTGTCATAGGAGAAGATTCTGGAAGCTTCCATTGTCTCTCCACCTCGCGGAATGACACTGCCATTTGTCATTTCCTGCTCAACGCACCCTGGTAGTGCATTTAGGTGCGTTGCAATGCACCTAGCCAGTGGATTTAGGTGCTATGCAACGCACTTGGCTAGTGGAGCAGCTGAAATGATCCTGTTTTGACTTATTCTGAGCAGTTTCTGGTGGAGAACTTCTGGGAGAAGCTGTAATTTGTTGACCTTGTTCCTTTAGGGGTTAGAACAACACTTTTAGGGACTTAGGAGCCCTTGGTTTATGGACATCTCATGCTTAGAGTTGTAAGGCACAAAAATGTCTATAACAACGTGGCATGTTGATCTGGAATTTTTAGGGGTCCTAAGGGGGCATTTCTAGGTGAAATGTGTCACCACTCACAAAGTGACATGTGTTAGTGATGAAGTCATCAATCTACAATCAACAATTGCACAAATCAAAGTCCCTCCTCCACCGAAGTCCCTTCTGACTTGCGAATGTGATATGCGAAGACCCTCCCGGATGAGATATTTTATGTGTCTTGCCTTATGAAAGTTTCGCGTCCAGACAAACAGCTAGTGCTATGAAAGGAGCTAAATAGACCCTCTCTCTCGTATTATGATTGTGATACCCTAAGCGAGCCCAATCATGTAGATTGACGATCACAAGTGTCAAGGGGAGATATCAAAGGTGAGCATTATAAAACACCGGTGTGTGGGATTATATGTAACAAAGGAAAAAGACCCCTGGAGGGAAGTCCAAATGCCCTAGCGCTTGAGGACTGAGCACTTGATCATGACCCCTAGTCACATGAAGTAAAAGAGGGTAAAGTCAATCAGAAGGCCTTGCCATGTAAAGAATTTTTAATGGAAAGTCCCAATATGATAAATCCGCGACCAGGTAGTGTAGAACTTTAAAGGCGTGATGGGTCGGCAGTTGTGGAATTTAAGAAAGGAGATGGAGAATTCAAACTCGGCATGGACTGATCGAGATAGGCCGCTTCTGACATGAAACCAGGGCCGATGCTAACAGAAGTAAACGAAGACTTGGAAGTTCGGGAGGACTTGATTATCTAGCATGGTGCTCCATACAAAGGGAAGATGAGGTACCGCTCAAGGGTCCTTGGCTTGTGTACTGCGACATGAAAATGATAGTTTCCCACTCCCATCTTTAATGGATGAATGGTTCAAGCAGTAAAGGACGAAGCAACAAGAGTTGGCTAAGTTACATAGGAGGCTAGACCATGAGAAAAATACAACCTGAAGCAGAGGCGATCAAAGGGATGGGCACGAAGATATTTTATTGACATTTTCATCTGATTATTGACTAGTTTTCTTATCTTGTAATCTGTCGCCATTTAATGAGGCAATTAATATTTTGTAATGTTTTTGGGCCACAGAGCCATCCCTGGCAGAGATAGCTAGTTGATATGACAACTGAGACTCGGCTGAAGATATTTTGTTGTAGTCAATGTTCGATGCTCCCCTCTCCAGATAAATAGAGGAAAGCAACACCTAACAAAGGTTCATAAATCCTAAAGAAAAAGATACATGGTTTTTTCAGACTATATGATTGTATGATATGCATCTTTCGAAATATAAAGAAAATGGTGGTGATTCCCCCTTCGAGTACTATAGTATGTTATCCCTCTGTTAAAATCCATTATGTTCATGTTTCTTCTTTGAACAAATGTAATCATGGCTACTAGAAATATTTCAAACTTCCTCACACATTCATTTGTACTGACTTGTTAATGCACATTCTTGTATGGATTATTGAGATTATATCTTTGAAATCGTACTCCATGAATCATAGCACGCATTATCTCTTTTCTCCATTATATATACCTGTAACTCAAATAAGTGAAGAAATTCTTGATGATTAAAACTCTATGTGTTAAGGGTATAATTCTTGATTCTTTAAGCTCTATCATCGCGGTCGATGACTACCCATATTCCAGCATGGATTTCCGAGGAGATCCAGACTTAGTGTTACCACCAAATGCGGCATGGTGAGACATAGGTAACAATTTTTAAGTTTTTTCTGAGTTTTTTTTTTAAATTTTGGGCTTTGTAATATGAAATGAACTTAAAAAAAAAAAAAAATTGATGAGACAAAATACTGAAAAAATATAATGACCATGTTCCAAATGTGGGTCCAGTGAGACCTGATGGATTTCCGAGGCACAAACGTCGCAGAAGAGGGGATGAAGAGGCGGCAGCTGAGACAGAGAGAGTCATTTTTGCTGTTCAGAGAAATTTGGTGAGACTAACTCACCAGGTACCTATGATAGCTGTAGAGGATCTGCCTGAGGAGATGCAATACCGTGTGGTACGGGTACCACCGGACTGGGTTCGGATACTTCAGTGTGTAGCCAACACTGTGGTTAAATTTTTAACTACTCATCCTAAGCCAGCTCGATAGATAGATCTATGTATGATTGGACATGATTATGGGCATAAGCCCAAATTTTGAGGGCATCCTGTCGCAATTTTATATATTATTTTTGAACACTCCATCTATATACAGGTGAATTTATGATATATATCCACATTCTATTTTTTTTTTATGTTATTTAATTTGATGAATGATTAATGTGCCAATCTAATGCTTGATTAGTAATAGAGTCTGCTAATGAATTCTTAGATTGTGGAATGTGAACATATGTGATATAAATAAATGATCGTTGCAACACTCTCACTCTCAAAAATTGGCGATATAAATAAGGATTGCGAACCCGATAAGTGTTATTTAACTACAACACCACCAGTTGTGAGTCTAGATAAACTACCAATGAATCAATCCCATAAGATATTGCTTTGGATAGTAAATTTTGAAGGGCAGTATATTTGGAAATCTTGTTCGAAGAAGGTCCAATACGTACTCGCCTTGACACCATCAACTGGCCAGATGGATAATAAATCACCCAAGCCATGGAAGCAAGATTTCGAGTGTGTCGACTTGCACCATCGGAGAATTCGAAATATATTGAATCGTCCATCAATACCTACCAAAGCAGATAAAAAAATATCGATATCACAAAAGGCCAGACAGATATGTACAAAGATACAGTATATACAAATAAGCAATTGCTTGATCGAAGCCTAAGTGGAGCTTGATGCACACACATTTTCCGACTATAAACTTGACAAGGATGGTAATGTTTGACCACTTCAATACAGTATCCACTGTGGAAATCATTAAGTACTGACTCGGATTCTTCCAAAGTTAAGTAACACCTAAGGATTGAGTCAGCCCCTCTATGATATAATGTATCACCAATAATAAAATAGTTTTTTGCAAGGTGACGTAAGTTTCGATGCTCATCTTTGGAGAAAGCAAGTGGAAACTTCAAAGTCTGGAGATATATAATGATATCTCTATACCAAGGATCCTGTGAAGAATTGAGGAATAAATGTTCGTTGGGAAAATTTTCCTCATAAGCAATAGCTTCCTCACAATGCAGCTCTGAAATCAATTCCAAAAAAACTAATGACTTCTTAGATTTAGCTGACATAATTCAAGACCAAACTCTTGCAACATAACAATCCATTGATTACACTTTCCCCCAATCACTCGCCTACTGAGGACAAAATGAAAAGGATTGACAGCCGCTAAGACAAACATTTTTCAAAGTAGAATGTAATGATGAAGCCATTGAACAACATGGACAAATGCCAAGGCTGATTTCTAGATGGGAGAATAGTGTAGCTCAGGTCCTACTAAGCCTCAACTCAAGTAGTAGATTACATGCTCACTAAGAGCATCATCCTCCTGAACTAGAACCATACTGATGGTTGATTCTGCCACAGCGAGATACAAAAGGAAATCTCTGCCATAATCTAGTGGACTCAATAATGAAGTAGAGGTTAATGCTTTTTTCAAAGCATCGAAATATCATTGTGCGAAATCATCCCATAAAAATGGAACTCCTTTCTTAAGGAAACACATAAATCCTTTGGTAGTCTCGGCATAATTTGCTATAAATCTCCTCAAGAAATTTTCCTTTCCTTGGAGACTTTGAAGTTGACAAATGGAAGATGGGGGAGGCAACTGAATTATTGCCTCAACCTTGAAAGGATCAACTCGAATCCCTTCAGTCAATACAATGAATCCTAACAGCCGATCGGATGTGACCGCAAAAACACACTTATTCGGATTCAACCAGATTTTATAAAAATGACATCTCTCAAAGACTAACCGAAGATGCCTGGGATGATCAATTATCTTGCGATAATGAGAAACTAAGTCATCCAAGTATGCATCGATAACATGTTTGATGTCGGGGAAAGCATAAGGCATGGCCCACTAAAAAATAGCTCCAGAATTTTTAAGGCCAAAAGGCATCTTCTTGTATGCAAATGTGCCCCAAGGACAAATAAAGGTTGTCTTGTGTTGATCCTCTAGACAGATAGTAATTTGATTGTAACTAGAGAATCCATCCATGAATGAAAAAATGTCATTACCTGCACATTCATCAACAGTTTGATCAATAAAAGGCATGGGGTAATTTTCTTTTGGACAAGCTTTATTTAAATCCCTAAAGTCGATACATACTCGAATCGTTCCTTGCTTCTTATCTACTGGGACTTGGTTGGAAACCCACACAGTTAAAGGAATGGGTATATGAAACCCGCCTTAAGTAGCTTTTCAACTTCAGCTTTAATAGTTGCCTCTTTCTGAGGATTGAACGGTCAAAGTTTTTGATGAATAGGTTTGGCATTTTCATATGTCTTGATCTCATGCTAGACTATAGATGGATCAATTCCAGGCATTTCCTCATAAGACCAAGTGAACACATCTCGAAATTCTTTGAAGAGATCGGTGTAGATTTGAATTTCTTCAGGGGAACAGTCAGCTCTGATGAAGAAATTTTCAATTACGTTAGGATTCCTAGAGATGTTCACAGGTACAGTTCGTGAGATAACCAACATGTTACCTTTGGCAGAAAATTGTGCTGGAGCCAAAGGGTTTGAAACTGTATAAACATCACTAGTAGATAGATTGGACAAACTAGATTCAACTTCATGCAATGGAGGGAGAAAATATGAATGATGATGTAAATCATCCCATGGTCAATCCATACCCATCATTGCTTCCAAAATTTCTTCTTCAGATGGTAAGACTGTATCCAAGCAATCCATAGCTGAAGTAGAATTGAGGGTCCAAGCCGGAGCCACATTGCCATCTAACAACTCTAGTGAAAAAGGAGTGGGACAGTTGTCTACAAAGTTAACGATAACTTGATAAGCGAGTTCCACTGCAGACATGGGAAATGCCATTCCACCTACCTACCCTCCATCTAATGTGGTGGTAGATGAGCGTAAGGGCCAAGGGTTCGAAAAATAATGAGTTCAAAAGAACTCTTTTCGAGAAGGTCCCCTAGAGGATGAAATCGCATTAGTCCTAGTTGTAGGACCAGGGAGGTCAAATATACCCATTAACGAAGAGTACATCCCAACTCCTAAATTCTCAATAGGTTGACAGGGATTGTCCACCAATGGAACGGTAGAATCTGAAGTTGTGTGAGAGTCACCTAGAGAATAATCTAACTGATCAACTCTAACAATCCTCCCCTCATGAGGAAAATAGAGGATGTGGAATAATGATGAAACTATGGCATCCATCTCGTAAATCCAATTCCTGCCTAAGAGGAAGTTATAATCCAGGTTCGCATGGACAATTTCTACCTCAACATTCACTACCTTTCCCCCAACATAGATAGGAAAGGTCGGGATAATCTCGTGTGGCCTGTTAGTGTCGGTCTTGAAGCCCTCCATCAGCGATCAAAGCTCTTTGCATTTGCATTAGTAGGTGTCTCATCAGTGTCAAATTTTGCATCCCGTTAGGCATGCCATAACCCTGATGGAGGAGCTGTTGTGTTGTACCCCTCTTGGCATTGCTGGTTCAGGTCATTTCAGTCATTAAGCTTTTTCAAGATTGTCTTGTTTTGTCTTGAGGTCAAAGTCCTAGGTCTAGGGTTTTGGTCATTTATCTCTGCAAGGTCATGTCTTTGAAAATCCATGAGTACTCAGCAGGCGAGAGGGAGGATTGTAAACATGTTTCTTCAATATTTTTATCTTGTACAGTGAACTTTCACCGTGGATTTAAAAACTCTGTTTTTAAAGCCAAGGTCATTTTCTCAGTTTTTTGTAAAAAAATGATGAAATTTCAAAGGTCTTCAGTGGACAAACTGCAACCCTGGTCCCCTTGCCAAGATCCCTCAGATGATCTACCTGCAAAAAGAATCAAGTCAAAGCACTCAATGAGTCAAATTCAGGATAAAGGAAACCAAAAGTCAGTGTTATAAAAGTGTCAAAGATAAACTTTAGAAAGTGGGTTTATGAATGAATTTTTTTCAAATGAAACTTATAAAAGCCCAAATTCCCTCCTTTCACTCTCATTGTGCATCCTAACGCTTGCAAGAGAGGTTTGAGAGAGCGATTAAGAGAAAGGAGCAAAGGCAGAGCGATTTAGGGTAGCAGAGAGGGGCGCGACCCGTCGAGCCAGGTGCGCGACCCGTTGGGTGCGCGCGACCCGTCAGAGGGTCTCCCACAGTTCAGAAAAACAACGGGCGCGACCCGTCAGAGGGGCGCGACCCGTTGGGCGTGGTGCGCGACCCGTTGAACTGTCTTGCTGCAAACTTCAAACAAATTCCCTCAAACGCCCTCCAAGCTATCAAATTGTTCGAGGTAGGTGCTCTAAACATGGAATGGTTGCTGGTTATGAATGGTGGATGTCATGAACATGTTAAATGATCAAAATTTTGCAAGTGAAACTCCTTTATATGGCTGCAATGTTAATGAGCAAGAAGACCCGGTGACCCATTACCTGCTGACCGAGAGTCTATGCTCATCCAGGAGAACGCACATTTGGAGAGGCGTTGGCTAAGGCCAACCAAGAGAAGATATTGCTGAGGAACATGAAAAACCATTACTGGGCAAGAATGCATGTGTGCAAGGCCAAAATGAAGATGTTTCAAAGGCGGTTGACCGAGGCTCTAAAACGGAGAAAGAGGCCAAATCCCCTCCGTATCTTGGCTGAGGCTTCACTCAAGGATCATGGCACTCATTAGCCTAGCCAAAGCTCAAATCCCAAAAAGATTCTGAAAATTTTGGGTAATTTTGGCAATTTTTGGAAATTTACAGGTTTTGGCTCCTCAACGGGTCTCACCCCCGGTGAGACCCTTCATCATGGCAACTCCTTTTCACAAAAACTCAGCATTTCCTGATTTTTTATGCAAAGTTACATATGCCCATGGATGGACTTGAGTTCTTATGGAGTTTTGGGCCTCCAAAAGGTCAAAATATATGCAAAATTTGATTTTCTGCCCCTTTTTTGAGTTGCAGAAACCAGTCTTGGGAGAATTAAGTTTTGATAGGGCAAATGACCTCCAAATTCAAAAATTCCAGTTGGGTTGGAAATTAGACTCACAGACCTTTCCAACAAGCCCACTTTCGCTCAATTTGGCCACCTGCACGTACCTCAAACAGAGCTCCAAAGGGGCGCGACCCGTTGAGCAGGGGGGCGCGACCTGTTGAGCAGATTTTGCCAGAATTGACTTGTTCAGCCCAGAAAACGCAGATTTGACTCTTTTTGACTTTTTGAGGTTAATGATGGTCCTCTTGGATGTAATTGTGACACTTTTTAGATACTTTTACTCTTGTTTAACACTTCTAGAAGATTCATTCATGTAAAGGGTAAAAATTGAATGTATGAACTGGTTTCCAAGTTTATAGAGGCAAGTTGTTTTGACTGCCTATTTTCTAGTGTCTAGTTTAGAAGTTGTTGAAACAGCTCCTAGGATAGTGAGCTCGACCCATGGAGGCAGGGAAAGAGGTTAGATCATCTATATTATGTACTTTCTTGCTCATTTTCATGGTTGGACTCTTGAGGGAGAAGCTATCATTTTATATTTTCACTGTATTTCTGCAATTTTTGGCTAAGGAAGACCAGGGTTTTGCAGTCCTCTTTGGGATTCTTGTGGACTCATGTGTTGATGGTGTGTTTCTCAATGTTCTTGTAAGTGTGTTTATGTGAATCATTTCCTTTCTTTTACTTCTGCACATTAAACAAATGAAGTGTTAAAGTAAGAATTCATGCTTGCCATGCTCTGCTTTTAAGTTTGTTTAATTTCAATGTTTTCTTCTGTCTAAAGAGAATTCAAAGTTATTGTTTGCTCTCTTTAGCTCTTCATCTTTCATTCCTGACCATCCACCTCAGTCAAAGGCATCAACGTTGTCTCCTACCTCGCCCCAAGGAAACCCCTGCAGAAACTGTGTCCAATCCCCGCACCCAAAATTGCCCTCTCCTCAAATTGCCACCAAAAACCCAAAAAACCCCAAATCAAACTCTTTGATCAGTTTACTAGCCTAATATCAGTGTTACCTTATTGGTCATCTCATCCCATTGAAGATCTGCCGAGATTGACCGGAGAGAGCCTTCTCCTGCCCCGTAGGGCTAGCTACGAGGCTAAATGGTTTGATGTAGCCTTGAGGTTTACCTTTCTCAGCCTGAGGTGAAATTTCAAGCGCTAACATGGCCTATGAGAATGTCCATCAAATGCCGTCAAAAGAGTCAGTGAAGGAACAAATGAAGGTGATCCAATGGCCTTCCAACATGACAGAGACATCATGCATGTGGAAGCTCCCTCATCTATAACAGTCTAAAAAATAATGGTCTTTTGGTATGTGGACTTTATCTAGAAAGCCATATGGTGAGGAAGCCTCTTTTTGACATTCAACATATCAAAAGTGAGCACTAAAGAGTTATTTGGGTCTACTACGCCGATTTCCAAAAGAAAAGCATTTCTCTGAGCAGGGCACAACTGGTGTACCTCCAATGCTAACATAGCACAAGGAATTTGAGCCAGATCTTCTACAATCGAGTAGTTCTGGGCTACCCTAGCATTAGGGTTAATAGTCAAGCACTTTGCGGAGCCTTTCAGTATCTGAGGTATAGACTCAACAGAGGGTCGCTCAATATGAAGTGGTTATGTGACTTCAGGAATAGATTTAGCCTTAGATGTTTCCGATTCACCATAATCACATGCTCGCGTAGCGACGTTGATATGAGAGCTCATCATATAAACATTTGATGAATTTTCCCCTTCCTAGTTTCCCCCAGTGGAGGTACCAGCATTAGAATTCGCGCCAGCAAGTAATTGCTGCCCTTGGGGAAAAGGGTTAGTTAGAACAGCTTGGGAGCTAGAGGACCCTTGTTGTACTAATAAGTGTTGAGTGTCTTGCATCTTAGGGTAGAGGTGAGTCAAATGATCTCCATTGCATAACTTGCATGGGAATTTTACCTTTTTCTTGGACTCTTTCCTACCCTCTCCAGCATCATTTCCGAGTTTGGTTGCATTGCCTTTTCCTTCCCGGTTCTTCTTCTTACCTCATCCCTTCCACTTCCCATCGGATTGTTGATTTCCTTTGGGGTTAGTGGTCTGGATGACGTTTATAGAGCTAGGTTGGGAAGGTGTAGGTACAGATGATGTTTCCTAGGTAGAAGAAGTAGTTTGTAGAGACAGCTGTTGTAATAGATTCAATAGGTTCACCGTGTTAACATCAATCAATCTGACTATACCATCGACATGGGGACCCAGTTTCAGGTTGGCTAAATCGACCTTAGATATAGGAGCATCAAGTAGAATTTTTTTAAGAACCCCAGACTGAGAATATATCAGTTCCAATTGTTGGGCTCTGAAAATGGCATGCTCTTCTATATAAACACCAAAGAGAGACACATCCTTTGAGATCTCAGGTTGTAATGATTTGAGAAACCATTGGAGAAGGAACTCTGGCAGGATTTCAGCTTTGATAAGGCTTTTCCTCCTCCTCCATTCCTATATGTGATCTGAAATGTGAGTTGCGGTGTCTTGCTGAAAGTTAGGTAGAAGTTCAATTCCGGCTTCATATTGGGTAGGCAACTGAAAATGGTTCAAAAATACATTAGCCAAATCACAAAAAGAAGTATAGGTGCCCCCTGGCAACTCTATATACCATTTGGCCACATTTCTAGTTAGGGTGCACTGAAATAACCTCAACCTGATGGAATCATCTATCAGGGAGTTGGATGAGCACCATAAGTGAAATGTGGTTACGTGGTCTCCCAGATCTTCACCACTCTTCCCTTCGATTTTTGGATATCTAAGGGAAGTTTAGTTGGGACCGGAGGCCAAGTTGGATTGTACCGAATCAGATCATTTGTCAATTTAGTTAAGTCTGGCAAGTTCAGCATGGCTAGAAAAGGGAGTCATGGCAGACCTTGGGAATTCCATCCAATGCCAGCGGGGTTCCCAAAGGTCTAAAAAGAATGACCTGGATTTTGGAAAACACTAGGTTGCTCGATGTAACTCATAGAGCCTATCGAACCAAAAGGTGCTCCTTGTGGTCCAGCAAAATTCAGAGTTTGACCAACCCCTGCTGAAAATCCTCCATAACTAGTGAAGTTACCCCGTGACGAAGTGTTAAAAGGAGTTGATAGCCCTTGATAAGGATTCCATGTGTTAGAAAAGGGTGGAAAATTTTGAAACGAATTAACTGAACAATACGGCACATTCCCTTGTTGTCTGGAATAAAATTTATTCCCAGCGCCTATTCCACTAAGTGCAGGGTTTGTCCAACTCTGGAATGGGTTATTACCTTGACCTGTAAAGGAAAAGGGCATTGACCCTACTATTGGATTGGAGTGTGGTATATGACCACTTCCAAATGCGAAACTGTGAAAAGAATCCAATCCACTCATCATGGATGTCGAGGCAGTCGATGGTATGCTCAAAGGAACTGAAGGAATCCCGTGAGACGACATTCCATAAGGGATAAATCCAAAACTGGATGCAGTAGCCTAAGAACTTCCACTCGTTGACGGAATGGAAGTAGACCCAAATATAGTCATGCTAGGAGTGATAGAAGGGATGGAAATAGTTCCTCCTCCTTTGTACCTATATGGGAGTCTGCACACTCTCAACACTCGTCGTAGATGACATCCTTCCAGCAATGGTCATCGAAGTAATAGATGGGTGTAAACCTAGGCTGGAAATCCTATGAGTCGGGGTTCTGACGTACAATAGAATGTCTGGATGATCAAGAGGAAGAGGATAATTCGAAGCTACAACCGACTCTGAAAGCTCTTCAACTTCGATATTATCCTCCGACTGAAAAAGTACTCGAGAAAGACCTAGTGTGTTCCTCTCTAACTCTCTACTGGTTCCAAGTCTAGCTTGTTAATTAATGACCCCAAGCGGAGGATCAATCTCTGATGTGCCTACTGCCATTGGTTGAAAACCACTGGCAGAATTTCTCCTATACCTTCTAGGAGAAGGCTCAGGACTCGTAGGTGATAGCCCATGAAGTCTCCTAGACTATCGAGATGGTCAATTAACCACTTTGAATTATTTACAAGATCTACTTAAAGACTCAAAAAATTATAAATCTAGGCTGACTAGGAGCAAAGAACACTCACTAAAAAGTCCCTAAAGATATCAACAATCAAACAACTCTCAAGTATTTTTGCTCCGGGTGATTAGGACCAGACACCAAAATATAAGAAAGTTAATAACAAGGGCCTTCCAAAAATAGACTAGAGTAATTACGCCGTAGGCCTACTAGTGAAGGTATCCCTCTAGACAACAACCTTTGCCATTGCAAGCACCCAAGCTTCACAAGGGTACCCTCCAGAAGTACTGCTGAATGTGATACAACATCAGCCTTAGGTGCCAGAGGATTCCCCTCTGCAGCCACCTGTGTGATCCTTAGGATAGGAAACTATGGTCAGCAACTCGTATCAGAAGCCGGGCGGAATAGTCGTGAGGCGAGATCCGACAAGTAAGAGAGGTGGTATCTCTCATCCTTATCTCCACTCTCCCTCGTGCTTTACTCCTAGTTACGGACCTTTCCTACTCTCCCTAACACTATTGGATTTTGCTCATTAATCAAACTTCTATGTTTTGTAATTTTGAGCGGCCTTGGAGAGTTAACTCTCCTCTCACCTAATCCAAGGCCCTAATAAACCTAAACTTGTTGGTGTATTATGATGACAACATAAAATTTCTAGTTTATCTTAATTAAATGCTTGATTTTAATGGATGTTCTTTAAGTCAAGGGTAAAGATGGGAGTGAAACTAATGATGTTTGTATGACACAACAAAAATCAATGAAAAACTAACTACATGAATGCAGGTTTTTTTTTTTTTGATGAAAAGAGATCTCTATACGGGTTCTACGAAACTTGTACAAAGCAAAGTACTTTTTCTCTTCTTTTCTTGAAACACACTTCACACACCCAAGAACTAAAAGGCTATGGATGCTTTAACAATGCAAACTACCCTAATGCAAGATATAATGGAGATGCAAGATCCTAAATAACACTCAAAAAGCAAGAGCAATTGTTTATAACTAACAATGAGCCAACTTAAGTACTGAAGAGGATACAAATTTTGAACACAAAACTCTCTCCAAATAGGAAGGACAAATTGTAAAAGATTGCAATTCACTTTCAACAAAAAATAGAAACCATAAACCAAACTTGGCAAAAGAAAAAAAAAAACAAAGTTTTTTGAGATCTTTTCTTTTTTAAAGAATCAACAAAAACAACTTTTTTAAATCACCAAAATGCTACTAAAACTCAAAAGATCGAAAAAAGAGCACAAGGAGTCTTTGCGAGTTACAAACTCGAAAATGAACGAAAACTTGAGTAAAAAGACTTCAACTTGTATAAAATGACCCAAATAGCAGCAAAGAGTTTGACAAACTGACCAAGAAGCTAGGAAAGAAATACTTCCAAATTTGTCAAAAAGACTTTCAAAAAGCAAGAAAAGCTATGAGGCCACAAAACAAAGGAGAGTAAAGCAAGTAGATTTGAAATCCGGGCTTGACACTGAAACTGAAAACAATCCCGTGTTCCAGAGGATCAGAATATTCAAGAACTTCAGGACAAAGTCTTGTGTGCCAAAACACAAATTACAAATTCGCTAAAGAAGAAAACCTAGGCCAAATCTTTTCAATGAGGAAGAGACTTTGAAACAATAAGCTTGCAGAATAATTAAATTCTTCACATAGCAATTGACCACACAAAGACTGAAAAGACCAGGCAAAAAAATCTATCTGGGCTGAGAGATTTGAAAAAACAATGCAAAAATTTGCATACGCGTCTGCGTGAAAACACAGAGGCATGCACACGTGTTCCTGACAAGGGAAACTCGCGTATATGCAAGTTTAGTTTACAAAAGCAAGCGTGTATACGTGACTATAAACACAGTAAAGAGCGTATACAAAGCTTTGCAAGAAAAAATAAAAAACAAAGTCTGATCCAAAAGATCAGACTTGAGGCTTGGGACTCTAGTAGACCAAATAAGACTGTAACTGCAAGCAAACCAAATACTGAGCCCAGATTGAGAATGAACAACCCAAACCAGGAATAACAAGATTGTTATCCCCAGCAGAGTTGCCAATTCTGTTTCGGGTGGAAGCACCCTAGGGCTTTGGGTTAGAACCCCAAAAGAGCAAAAGCAAACTACAACAAGATATACTCAAACAGCTTGGGCAAGATTCTTATATTATCAAACTATGTAAGAGTGACCATACCCAGATTTCCTTCGTTCGAGTAGGTCCCACAGGGTTCAGACCCTCTGCAACTCCCAATGTTCTTCAAACTTGAAAATCATTCAATTTGAACGTACATAAGAGTATAGAAGTAAAACATATTCACGAAATTGACTTTATATCATATAAAAAAATGAATGATCATACATCAAAATGACATTCACATATGAATCAAAACATAATTTGATGCATAGACATAGTTAATAGTTAATTTCAGAAACAAGACATCATTTCTTTTATTGCAGTAAGCTATAAATAACATGGAGAGAATTCACCTGAGTCTTTCTCTGGCTCTAAGCGGAATCGTCCTCCGGATTCATCCTATCCCAGCCTTCAACAATCTTCTTCCATCACCAACACCATGATATCTCAAGAAAGCAAGGGTTTCCTGAAGCTTGGGGAAGTGCATGAGGCACAAGGATTCATCAGACCCAGTCAGGCATAATCTCAATATAATAACTATATCTCTTCTCCCTCTTTAAGGCATTCCCATAGAGGTCTATTTATACCTCTCCCAATTAGTTTTTTAGTTGGGAAACTGTTGGGAAACAGTTGGGCCACGGGCAATAGGACGTAATCAATACGCAAAACCCATGAACTCTGCCCAAAATTAAAGAAATTTAATTTTTTAAGTGTTTTAATACATATATGTGGGTTGGGTATTGACTGACCCAAGTGTACACGCTTTTAGCTCAGGGAAAAGTAGCGTACAGGGAATAAAATATTGTTTTTTATATATTTGGACCAAGTCTAGAAGGAGGGGTTGCCCTAGGCCATAAACAAAGCATAATATATACCAAGAGGTGCTATAAAAATCGGGACAGACAAAGCATTTGAGAAACCTTCCTCCTATGGAGAACATCCATCTTCTCTAGCCCAGTCATAAATAGGGCTTGGGGACTCGCACTGGAACTAATACACTAGGCCATCTGGAAAGAGAAGAATCATCAAATCTTCAAGGATTAGTTTCTTGCTAAAGAGGTGGTATGGGAAGGGATCATACATAATATCATAGAAATAATTTCGGCAGAGAAATGATATCCAGAGGACTGGCAGGTTCCACCACACGAGGCTAGAATAATGCATAGATTGAATATAGCTTTGGAAATGATAGCGCAATCTTCCTGGAAGGTATCCTTGCGGGGAATGGATTCCCTTAACTATTACACAAATCCACCAGAGGTATTTATGAAGTTAAGTTTCGATGAGGCTTCAAAAGGAAATCTGGGCCCAATAGACCTTGGAGGACTATTTCGAGGCCATAGAGGCAACACCACTCTTATGTATGTAGATCACTGTGGATTTTCTAGCAACAACGAAGGCTAATTTTCAGTTGTAAGGTAGGACCTTCAAGTAGAAACCAAAATAGGATACATGAATATTGTCGTGGGAGGTGATTCGAGGCTATTATTCAACACCGTAAAAAAAATAAATCAAGGAACTAAATGGAAAAAGTTGAGCTACAGTTGGAGAACAACAAGGCTAATCGAAGAGATAGGAAAACTCATCAACAACTTCACCTATACAATGACTAATCATGTCAGCAGGGATGGTAATAATAGTGGCGAAATTTCTGGAAAAATAGGGTTGCAGTCATCAGAATGCACCTCTTGAGCAAGTATGGCCAAAGAAACCAGAAGATGATCGCTTCCGACCCTTGAAGAAGATCCTGGAGAATGACCAGAGAAAGAGCGCTCAAGGCATACAGACCCTTGATCGGGGTGTGATCTAGTGGACAAAACCATTAAGGTTGTCATAATGATAAGAACAGGTAGTGATGGTGCCACCACGTCCCACACGCTTGAAGCATAGGGCGTGGTGGACATCGGCAAGCTTATGGCACGCAGGACAATGGATGGCGGCATTCACATGCAATTGATTTTATTAACTGCAAAGAAGGAAAACAGTTCAGAGGGGGTAATCATAGAGGTGATGATGGCGAAAGTGGAGCAGTGACATTGGGAAGGTGAGGAGATACGATATCTCCAAACATAGATTATCGGGTATGTTAACTGGCTCTGCCTACAATCCATTATGCTTCCCTAAGTCTAGTATGGTATCCGAGGCTTGCATGGGGGAATGGGGTTTGTGTGGGCGCGAAAATGGCGTAGTGGTATTAGCCTGGAAGAAAAGGCCTGCAGGAATAATCCCAGGTCCATGGGGTCTGCACGAGTGTATACCGAGCTTGGAATTCTATTATCTCTCATGGGGATTATAGGATTGGGATGAGAGGGAGTCACTCTAAATGAATTCCTATTTATTGTATGCATGGAAAACCCAAGGGTCGAGGGTAGGGAAGCTACAATTGTATTTTCTTCAAGACCACTGTGGTTCTTGAAATGATCTAATGCTAAGCCCCTAAGGAGCGTTAGTCAAGGGGAGGTTGTAGCGGGATGGGGTCTTTCGAAATTGGGGAATTGGCATGCTAGGATCATTGGTTAGTCCAAATTCGGCCAGTCGTAGGGAAGGGGAGTGGTTAGTAAGCTATGGGCAGAGTGCCTCATGGGGGCTGGGGTTCATTTGTTGGGTCACTAGGAGGACCAAAATCACACTAAGCAGAGGCTAAACCAGGGGTAATGGGGATAGAGGTAGACAACAAGGGTGAAAGGAGATGAGAGGCATGGTCCCTGTAGGCTTCGCCTGCTAGCTACAAACTTGGTAGATGGCCATGCACCTCACTTCCAAGACCACGGTCACAACACGCGTAAGGGAAGGATCATGCATTTGTATCTTGGGAGTCTCAGGTGGAGGTTCCTTACACTTGGGGGTTATGCGCATAAATCGTGGGTGGAAAATTTGTTGCATCGATAGAACCTTGGGATGACAACAATACGGAAATTAACATTTTGGAAATTATGATTTCTTGTTCCCGTAACAGGTCAACTGAGAGGTAACTTTCTGTTGCTAAGAAAAGAACAAAGGTTTTTCTTGGGACAAATTTTGAAGTAAGTAGGAAGGTACAGTGGTATTGAGAATATGGGTCAAGTAACAACTCCCAAGGGCTGAGGGAAGAGAGCGTTGGGGAGTGAGCAAGAGGATGAGCTGAGCACGACAGGAAGACATCGTTGTTGAGTCAAATTAATTACCTATTATTTAATTGTCAACCCTAGGGTTTCATAAAACTTACGAAGAAGGTGTGCACTATATATGCTAGAAATTAACTTTCAATTTAGATCAATCTACCTATGAAAACAAATAATGAAAAACCAAATTCACCTATTCTAATTTAGCACTCAATTCAAAAGAAATTATAGTACAATTATAGTATAGTGCGTGGAAATGAAATCTTAATCTTTCAATCTTTTAGGAACTGAAAGCACACCACTCTTTCAGAAATGAAAGAAATAACAATCATTCTTAACCTCTCACACAGGAAAATATATGAAAGTAAATAAAAACAAATCCTGTTAACTTGTAGGTAGAAAGAAAATAAAAACAATCACTCTTAACCTCACATAGGAAAATATATGAAAGCAAATAAAAACAAAAGCTCTTAACTTCTAGGTAGAAAGCAAATAAAGACAATCACTCTTAACATCTCACACATGAAAATATATGAAAGAAATAAATCTTAATCTATGAAAGTAATAAATCTTAATCTACGAAAAACAATAAATCTCACACATTGTAGGTGGCCAATCCAAAAGCATGAGAGATGGCAAGTTGAGAGGCTCCAAATGCAAGCATAACCAAATCAAGGTGAACATCACTCATGAGCATGGTGCCAAATCCAAATTCTATATTCAAAACATGAGAATTTCCCCAACTTTACACATGCCTTTCAAAGGAGAAGGCTCTCCTATTTATACAAAAACATAAGAAGCTACCTCATTAATGGAGGTCCATTATTCTCTCCCTAGATCCCTAGAAAATCTCATAGAGTTACAACTCAAATAGGTAATGATGAGATACATATCCTCTTTGACCTTTATCCAAATCTTCTTCCATATCTTGAAGATAATTCGAATTTGAGTATTGGAGGCCACATAAGGGTGCCTTGGAAGCTTCCAAATGACCTACACATGTCATGAAACTCAAGCCACTTTTAAGTATTAGCAAGTATATGTAATTTTTCTAAATTTTAACCATTTAATTCACTTATAATACTAGAAATCATTAACTTTTGGAAAACACAAAGGTAACCCATATAATTATGAAAATGGAGGCTAATGAAAGGTTATATGGTCATGGAGTTGTGACATGTGAGTGAAATGGTGGTGATAAAGGTGAAAATGGATGATATTTTGAATACATTTTGGAGACTCTACATTCCCCCCAACTGATGTTATTGCATGTCCTCATGCAATCTGCCAGCCTAAGTTGCATATACCCCAATGATGTAGCTTGAGTTGCATATACCCACAGTATGCAAATTAATATTGCATGTCACACTATGTGTGTCCCAAGATAAACACCAATATCAATGGTGAAAACCCACTTTATCAAAGTTTAAGTCCTTAAGCGGAAATATATTTGGTTCTCTCTTAATCCTTATAACTCAACCCTTTGATTGATTTTATTAACCATGCATGTCAACCATACCATGGTCTTCAAAATTCAATTAAAACCCAAACTTAACCCATAATACATTAATCCCGCTTATTTCTATTATAATTCCTATATAATAGAAATATTTCATAACCATGCTTAAAACTTTACCTTTTCGCCATTCCACAAAACTTTGCACATAAATCGATGCTCTTAGTAGCACGTTAAATCTCTGTCATCGATCTTGTTCCTCGATCCAACGGTCATCATGTCACCCAACCATCAATTATCCTAGACGATCTCTACTGTTGGTTTGCTCTGCCCAATCCAACAGCCGTCACGTCACCCGATCGCCAACCATCTTGGCTGATCTCCACCATTGATCAATCTCGCTTGATCCAACGACTATCACACAATATTGCATGGAATCATGCATGACCGATATCAGGCTAAGAGCATGCGGGAAAAGTGGTTTTCTCTTTCCACCGTGTGCTATGTGTCAACATCTAAAGGAAATCACGTGAAATTTTGAAAGGCTGCTTACCACCTTTAGGGCACGTGAGAAACTACTTACCCCTTGCGAATACCACGTCATCCTTATTCAAGCATGTGGGTTTAATCTCCTCCATTCATCTTCTTAACTTTATTTTGCGTGACTTAATCTTAGTTGTCTATCACACACCAACTCGTCCATTGATCTAATGGATCCAACAGTTCCTGTGTATTTGTCTTCGCCTCACAATCTTCACTTGTTATGATCTTGATCTCCACTCATGCCTTTATGGTTCCTTCACCTTTGCTGTAAAATTAAAGGCTTTCTCTAATCTTTTTTGTGTGTAAAACCATAACACTCCTCTCTACACTTCTTCTATGATTCTGCACACCTACAACCTATGTTATGCAGAATTACTCAAGTTCACGCACAACTTATAATTCAAATACACATCACATAAACTCAGAATCGATCTATCTGTGTTAATAAACAACCATTTACATAGGAATTTCTTCCTCGGCTTGATTTTCAATATCAGTGGCCTTTCCTTTCCTACCCATAGGCCTAAATGACTGACTCTCTGACTCCTCACTGACTGACTTACTCTCTACCTCACTACTATGCCTTTTAGGCTTACATTTATACAAAAGGTTTTGTTTAACCAATTCTGGTTTAGATCCTTAATCTACTGAGCTAAATCCTAAATATCCTCTAAGTCCACTTTTAACTCCAGTAATCCCTAAGGATCCTCTCTAGTTTCACGAATCATGACACCTCTTTCTAGTCTAGGACTTATAATTGATTTCCAACTCTCTCATCACTCATCATCACTCATGTTCTCCTACATTCGAGAGAATTTACAAATATCCTCACAATATATAATTAATTCTTATTCCAATCACTCAAAACATTAATAATTACATACATAGGAATCCAAATTCCTTGAAAACACAAGACCCCCCAAGTTAACTAGAACATAATGAAATTGTTGAGCTGTATGCTCCTACATCATACTCCCAAGGTTAAAATAATCATGATCTCCTGATCATGTGCTTCCGACCTTTGTCTTCCTGGATCCCATACTTTGTTCTGTTGTTTGTCTTTGGTTGTTGCTGTTGTTTTTTGTTGTTCTCCAGGTTTCCACACTTTATGTTTCTTTGCTCCACTAGCTATGCTTTCACAGTCTATTGCTGTCTTTCTCTTTCTGGTGCTCCTTGGCCTTCTTACTATTGTTTTCTTCTGAGGCACCTTCATCATCAATCTTATTATTATTTCAATCTCTATGTCCAGTTTATCTTTTGACTGATAATTTCTTTTGCATTTGTTGTTGTACTCTGTCCGCTCATCCTCAAACTATTGTTTGTTGTCTTCTCTTTGAAGTTTTTGGACTCTTACTACCACCCTTTCATCCTTAACCTCTTGTTGCTTTCCAAACAACCTCTGTTCAATATCTATAAATTTACTTTCAAAAAGTAAATTGTCCTCCAATTTCCTTTATACTTGATTCCCCTCAAATACATCACTATGTTGTTCATCAATTCCAGCATATTTTCCTTCCCCTTCTTTGACAACCCTCAATAATTGTCCTTCACTTCCTTGACTCATTCTGACAATCAATTTAACTTCTTCAAGCACAATATCTTCATGTTTTTCATCTTCCTCGTCAGTATATCTGACCTGACAACTTCCAGCCTTCTTTAGCTCTAAAACTGACTCTTCAACTTGAAACATGTCTGTCTCATTTTCATCAAATCCTGTAATCATAAAACAATTATCAGAATTAAAAATATAATGCCTCGTTACCTCTTCTTCCTTTGGCAACATTTCAATATGCCGCTTTGATTTTTCCTCTTTTATTATCACATTAGTATGTTGATTCTTCAAAGATTTTTCTAGAGAATTTTCTAAAGGACTCTTGAAACTGTTAGCAAGTCTCTCTTCCACACCATCTGCTTCAATGATGTCTTTCTGCTCTTGTCCACTATAGTGAATTCCTTCCTCTGCAATCACATTGTCATACTCTGATTTTTCTAGCAAATATTCGAACAATTCAATTTCTCTTTGACAGTTCATAAGTACTTCATCATCACTTATAATTCCTACATTTAAACACAAGTTATCAATTTGAAAATTACGACATTCAACAGTCTCCACTGTTGCTTCACATATAAAATCTTCAAGCTAATTCTCATCTCCTTCTTTCACAAGAAATTGTTCCTGGATTGTAATAGCTTCAGACATCAATGTATTACTAAATTATTTTTGCTGCAATAATTTACTACCTTTCCCATTTAATAGACATTCTCCATCCTTCTTTACTTCAGAGTATTCATCTTCTGAAAGATACTCTTCCATACTTTTGACAACTTCGAAAGACTGCTGATCCTCTGCAAAACCTTCCTTTGTTAGTGACCAATCATCAGATGTCCTTTCTCCCTTTGCTAAATCTTTAGCATAGACTTCTTCTTTCTTAACATCTTTCAGTAAATGTCCTTCTTCTTCAATACATTTTGCCTTGTTGTGTCTCTATAAACCTCCTTCAAGAGTTATCCTTGCCCCATCATCTGCATTAATATTCTCCTGCATTTGTTCTTCATCAAGAACATTAATCAAATTCATTAGATTACCTCTCTGAGACAATATTCCTTCATTCTTCATTAGAATAATATCCTAATATTCCATCTCTATGACAACTTTAAATGATTGTATTCACTCATTGAGTAACTCATCCATAAACCTTTTCTGCTATAACTAGTCAAATTCTTCATCCTCTGAGAAATTTTCTTTGTCACCTTTTACTTCAAGATCTTCATCCATCCTGAAGACAACTACACAAATTTTCTTTTCTTGTACAATACCTGCAATCATATAGAAACTATCAGTTTTAAAAACATAAGACCTTGTGGTCTCACTCGATGCTTCAATCATCATATCTCCTTGTTGTTCTAAATTCTCATAATAATTCATAAGATCTTCCACAGATCTCCAGTCTTCATCTTTACCTAGAACTTCACTTTGTTCTGCTTCACAAATGGAAACTTCCATTCTCAACTCAGCTTCTCTGAGTTCTTCCACCAACGACTTCACTTGCCTCTGTTGCAGCCTTCTCTACAACTTAGACCACTTCACTGCCTTTTTCCTCAAGACCCAACCTTATCTTTGGTCCTCCTCTAGTATCATCCTTAATACATTGAGTTGTTCTTTTAACTCTGCAATCTTCTTGTCACACTCCTCTTGACTCATTCTCTTGCCATTTTCCTTAGCATCCTCCTTCTTCACTTTTCTTCTGATGTGGTCTTCCTTAGAAGCTTTGTTACCTTTGTTATGACTATCAGTAGTCATCTTCTTCTCTATCTTCATGAGTTCCTCACTCACTTACTATGAGCTACATTAAAGCCTCTGCAACAGCAAGTCCTCCCTGCTACCACTTACCTCACCAAGCTCTCCTTTGTACTTGGTCTTTTGGCAAGCACTTAGTTCTCTATTCTCTCGAACCTCTTTGAGCACTTCTCTTTGCTCCTTCTAGGCTTCAATTCATTTGCACCTTTTAAGAACACAACTGTCCTCTTGTATTTCAATCACAATGAAATACTAGGTTCTGACCACCTCTTCTTTCACTCAAAAATTCTTATCAGCGTCCTTCATCCCTTAGAAATTCTACCCACATCCTCTGTGGAATTTCCTTTATGATCTTTCTTTGAACTGCAACAAAACCTCTACAGTAACAAGTCTCCTTCTTGCTACACATACCTCACTAAGCTTCTCTCCTCTGAGCCTAGTCTTTTGGCATCTCTTTGGTTCTCTCCTCTGGAACCAATTGAGCACTCTTTGCTCTAGGTTGTTGCAATCCTCTCAACTGCTATCTTCAGGACCTCTGTATGATCTTGTTCTACCATTCAACTACACTTTGAATGGATTGTTCTCTGTTTCCTTTGTATCTGCAATTCTGCTACACTTTATCTCTGTGTGCCCACTGTTTGTCAGATTTAAAATCTGATCTCCTCTTGCTTGCATACATACCTTCAAAACATAAGTCTGTTCCAAGTTTTCTCAAAGAATTCTTACACACAGAATTTCCTTGTTCTGCTCTAATACCAAATTATGCCAGCCTAAGCTGCATACACCCCAATGATGCAGCCTAAGATGCATATACCCCCAATATGCAAATTAAGATTGCATGTCACACTATGTGTGTCCCAAGATAAACACCAATATCAATGGTGAAAACCCACTTTATCAAAGTTTAAGTCTTTAAGTAGAAATATATTCGGTTCTCTCTTAATCCTTATAACTCAACCCTTCGATTGATTTTATTAACCGCACATGTCAACCATACCATGGTCTTCAGACTTTGGTTAAAACCCAAACTTAACCCATAATACATTAATCCCACTTATTTCTATTATAATTCCCATATAATAGAAATATTTCATAACCATGCTTAAAACTTTACCTTTCCGCCATTCCACAAACCTTTGCACATACATCGATGCTCTCCTTAGCGCGTTAAATCTCCGCTGTCAATCTTATTCCTCGATCCGACGGTTATCGCGTCATCCGATCATCAGCTATCCTAGATGATCTCTACTATTAATCTACTCCGCCCAATCCAACGGCTGCCGCGTCACCCGATCGCCAACCAACTTGGTTGATCTCCACCGTTGATAAATCCTGCTTGATCCAATGGCTATCATGCAATCTTGCGTGGAATCATGCACAACCGATATCACGTCGAGAGCATGCGAGAAAAGTGGTTTTCTCTTTCCACCGTGTGCTACATGTCAAAATCTAAAGGTAATCACATGAAATTTTGAAAGATCGCTTACCACCTTTAGGGCATGCGAGAAACTTCTTACCCCTTACAAATACCACTTCATCCTTCTTCAAGCATGTGGGTTTAATCTCCATCGTTCATCTTCTTAACTTTATTTTGTGTGATTTAATCTTAATCGTCTATCACACACCAACTTGTCCATTGATCTGATGGATCCAACAGTTCCTGTGCACCGTTACGTTCTTTGGGTTCTTACTATATAATCGCCCATTCGGATTTCTTCCTGTGCATTTGTCTTCGCCTTACGATCTTCACTTGTTCTGATCTTGATCTCTGCTCGTGCCTTTATGCTTCCTTCACCTTCGCTGTAACATTAAAGGCTTTCTCCAATACTGTCTATGTGTAAAACCATAAAACTCCTCTCTGCACTTCTTCTCTGATTCTTCACACCTGCAACCTATATTACGCAGAATTACTCAAGTTCACACACCACTTATAATTCAAATACACATCACACAAACTCATAATCGAGTTATTTGTATTAATAAACAACCATTTACACAAGAATTTCTTCCTTGACCTAATTTTCAATATCAGTGGCCTTCCCTTTCCTGCCCGTAGGCCTAATGACTGACTCTCTGACTCCTGACTGACTGACTTACTCTCTACCGCACTACTATGCCTTTTAGGTTTACATTTACACAAAAGGTTCTGTTTAACCAATTCTGGTTCAGATCCTTAAGTTGCTGAACTAAATCTTAAATATCCTCTAAGTCCACTTTTAACTCCAGTAATCCCTAAGAATCCTCTCTAGTTCCATGAATCATGACATCACTTTCTAGTCTAAGACTTATAATTGATTTCCAACTCTCTCGTCATCACTCATGTTCTCCTACATTCGAGAGCATTTACAAATGTCGTCACAATATCTAATTAATTCCTATTCCAATCACTCAAAACATTAATAATTACAAACATAGGAATCCAACTTCCTTGAAAACACAAGACCCCCTAAGTTAACTAGAACATATTGAAATTGCTGAGCTGTATGCTCCTGCATCACAATCTATTGCATTGCTTAATCATGATTTTCTTTTGAATGAGCTTGGCTTATATCATATGTCCTTAAACTTTGCATTTGATAGTATTTGACAATTTTATTTCGTTTTGCAACGTATTACTTGTCATACATTGAATTGCAACATGTTTGGTTGGTTCTTATGTGACAACCAAATATTAATTGGTATTGGTACTTGTGTTTCAATAACATGTTTCTTTTTGTGTCAACAAGATTCATTGAACATGTTTAAGAGTGCATCTTTAAATCAGCTATATAATATGCTCATCATTTAGACATTATTTGCAAATCACATAACTTTTGAACCATAATGCAATCATAATTGAGTAGGATAAGTATGTTAGGATGAAATGAAGTGAAATGGAATGAAGTGATATGGATGTGATAGTAAATGTATTTCCCTCCCCCCCAACTAAAGGTGTTTACAGTTTTTCAAATGAGAAAGGAAATATGGTGAAGTATTTTCCAAAAATTTTAACTTCAGCATTCAAGGAATTCTATGATTAAAAGCTAGAAAATAACATACCTTTACTTACCTAGGAAGTGGACAAACTGGGCATATGTAGAGAAGTTGTAGTTGTTGTTGGATCATGGAATAGAATGTAGAATTTTATCAGCTTCTTGGTTGCATAAATAGTGGATGAGGTGGTGAAAGTGTAGTTTTTATTTCTGCTGCTAAATTTGTTGTATTTGCTGCAAAATGCTAAAATTATATAGTCTTCACCTGCTGCAAAACCCGATGGTACAATTCTAGTCATGCGAATAAATGTGTTGTTGTCGAGCATGAAGAGAAATCATTGGATTACTGGCCATTGATGAATGTTGTTAACCAATGAGAGGCAAACTCACCATTAACGTCAACGAGTGCCAAGGTACCTAAGTACATCTTGCAAAGTGCAAATAGACGAGTTGATGTTGAGCCACTTGCAAGATCTAACAATCAAGGGACATTGATGTATTCCCATGATTGTCAGTGAGAGAACTTGTCATTGATGCATATGAGCCTCAAGGTACTAATAAGGACTCTAGCCCCGAACCTAGATAATGCGTTGATGTCGATAGGCCAAGACTTGTTAGAAGGGAGGCCTTAATGAATCTTCCATCATCTAACGTGAGTATGAAATGATGATTTTGGAAGGACCATGAATGAAAAATTTTGTAGTGGATCAAGGTTTATTTAATGGAAAGGAAAATGACAAGAGGGTAAACAAGCGAACAGAAGGAAAAAGGACAAATCAACATGTAAGTGAGTTGAATGTCTTTATGAACGGAAATTATGGAAGATGTAAATGTAAATCATGCGACACTTGCAAAGAAAATGGTGATGATGATGCTTAGCAAAAATGCTTGGGTATCTTGTGAGTTTGGAGAGGAAAAATAATGGCATTTATGGATGATATAAATGGATTCAATTGGTTTATGTCTCTTGAAATTGGTCATAGAAAACCAATGCCACCTTCAATTCTTCGATTGTCCTGGAACCTGAAAATAAACATGGCACTAACATTGCAACAAACGTAAGTGTGTTTAAAGAGATGTGATCAATTTCTCTAGGTACATACGAAAAATTTACATAATTGACAGGTTCATGACGTGTTTTTATTTCAAATAGTTAGTCCAATTTCACAATTGTGATAATAAATCCAATTTCTAAAAGAAAACAATTTCCTCAATCAAAAATTCATCAATCGATCTTGCAGATAAAGTGCCTTCATAGTTCTTCTTCTTTCCTGCATCATGCTTGAAAACATCATCATTAGACAAAACCAATAAATTTTGATCATGATTTTCTGATTAGAATGCATTGTTGACAAATAGATCATTGAGTTAAATACATAGCTGCAGAATTGTGGTTCAACTACAGAATTGTGTAGTTTCTGTAGCTAAAATCTTGAACATACAATTAAGTACACACAACTATGCATTTTTATTATGAACAAATAACCAACGTAATCTTCAAATTGATCAATACCTCTTCCAGAAAAATTAGCAAATAGAACAATTTTTTTATATTTTATTTTATTTTATTATTATTATTTTTCTTTGACAAGTGTGTTTGAGTGGACCATCACAACAATATTTTTCTCAATTTGCTCCAAATTTCGCATCAAAATTTTTTGACAATTTTTGTCATGGCAATTTTCTTGAAAAACAATAAAATATACAATAAAAAAATTACAAAAATATTTACAAAATGAAAAAAAATGAAATATATATACAACATGAGATATATAAAACAAAAGCACAAACATTATAAAAGACACTTCTTAAAAATATATCTATATATTTTACAAAACATAACAAAAATTATACATATAAAACATTAAAACAACATTCCACTAACATCGAAAAACACATAATATCAAAATTAATACGAAATTTTCCATGAGTGAAAAGAAAGGCACACCAAAAATCAATGGCCACTAAGGTAAATGTGAAGTAGGAGAATTCCTGAAAAAGCCGGATCAATGTTGAATTCCATCCGATATACTTTACATATCGTCGTCTTGAGCCTAAAACTAGCTGTAGCATAGACAACATCTGATTTATTTTTTAAATCAACCACATATTGTCATCCTTGTACCATATGACACCATCAAAGAAACCTGATTCATGACCTCAATTCAATCATAATTGCTGGGAGTGAAAATTGTAATTCCTTTAGGAGTTGACTGTTGAAGGAACAACATTGGATAAATGGCGTTCATTTTGGCCTGGCCGTAAAATCTCCCACAAATCTGTGTTTTCTGAGTTGAAAATGATTTCCCAACTGCATGTATTGCACCCATGACTGGTTTGTGGTTACCTATCATTGTTGGAAATGTAAATCCCAATGAAGCCTTAAATTCAACTATATCCAACTCATTGTGTCTACACATTCAAATTTACCCAAGTCATTGAGTCTGAACATTCAACAGTCAGAATCCTTGGACAATTATCCTTCTAGAGGTAAATTCAATTCAACTGAATAGCTACATGATGTAATTTAGTTGACACAAATACAATTCAACACAATAATGATCAACTAGAATACTGTCTTTCTAAATAATGAAATATCTTCAATTGTACTCAATTCATTAAGTCTGAACAGACAAAATTGTTGGTCAGTTCTACTTCTAGATGCAAATACAATTCAATCCTTCTCAAGCTCACAAAGTTGATAACTAATATGGTATTGCTCAACATCTCCATGGTAGATCTATCTCCTGTATATCAGGGAGATCATATGAGGGTCGCTCATTAATTAAAAATCGTTTTTCTCACGCAATTTCCCAAATAAGGCTCCAGAGAACACCAAATATCTCCCAATCGGTTATGAATTTGAGAAAATAATTCTTGGGTTTTATAACTAACTCCATTTTGAGAAAAACCCATGTTTTATATTTTTCTAAATTCATTTTCATTTGGCCAGAAATCGTGTTTTAAAATTGACGTTTTTAAGCTTCTACGTATTTTCGGCAAATGCTCAGGTAGAAAGTCACTTGCTATATCTTTCGTCCACTGGCAAGCATGGATAAGGATGAGTGCATTAATTGAGGAACCACCAAAGATATTTGTTTGTATCTTGCTTACAGCGTGGTGAATCCATTGACCGTGAATTACTAGTAATCCATGAACATGAGAAGTGCGAGTTTTCACTGCCAGCTATCGATCTTGATAAACATCTGAACATCTGTGGGAATAGAACAAAGTATTGTAATCCATGTGGCAAGTATGTGAGATTGTGTGAAAATATAGCTCATGATTTACAGTGCCATGAAGGAATCTGACTGCAAGCGAAGAAGCTTCTCTTCCAAAGCTACCTTAGAGCACTTGATTTATTCCTATTAAGAAACAACTGCCTTCATGGTCTCCATTATCATTGGCTTATATGAATTTTTTTTTTCACATATACAGAGAAAACAACCTGCATTTCTCATAAAAATGTAGTCCCTCACCTTAAATGTATTTCTCAGTTCACACCCGAGTTTGTCATCGAAAGGAGCTATAGGTACTGAGTCGTTCACAGATTTCTGTAGGTTCCTCCAGACTGCCTTGCCGAGGAAATCTTGCCTCCAATGGATCATAGGGGAAAATGTTTTCTCAGGAAGAAACCGGCCAAAATGATTATTTTTTTGGTGCAATGGGTACCGAATAATGAGGAGGAGGTATCCAGTGTTGAATAAACCTTTGTTGGAAAAGGAAAAATAAATGGAGATGGACTTGCAAATTGGTATCAAGGAGGAGTTGTCAGAGGATGACGAGAACATTTTGAATATAGCAGAAAATATTTGTGTGGATTATCCCATGGCAACAAAGTTGGCATTGGATTGTGATGGATGCACTAGAATTAAATCATATTCGGCTACAGAAACTAGTTGTTTCTGTAGCTCCTCAAAAAGAGAATAGATATGCAGCAATTTAAAGCAAGATATATATATATATATATATATATATATATATATATATATATATATATATATAGATAGATAGATAGATAGATAGATAGATACTTATTTATTTTAATGGTGAATTTTGGATTTTTTATTTTTAAGCTAATGCAATTTTTTTTTCTTTGCAAGTTGCATGAGAGCCGAAATTGTCAATTTCTCAATTCTCTTTAAAAAAAGAATTGATAATTTTTATTAAAAATTTACATTTCCCTTATTCAAAAACATGAATTTTTTTATGTTATTTTTTAATTGAAAATCTAATATGATTTTTTTATTTTTTTAATTATTTAAAATCAAAACATGATTTTTTTTAATGAAAATATTTGTGATAATGAAAAAAGTGCAAGAAAATAAATAAAAATCTAAAAGATTTTAAAGTCTAAAAACTTAAAAAAAAAATGCAATCAAGAACTTTAAAAAAAAATGCAATCAAGCTTGATTTTATTTTTCCTATTTTATCCTACTTGAAAATTTTATTTATTTATTTATTTAGTTAATTTTTTTTTTTTTTTTTAAGTATATGAATGTTTCCAATGGAGCCATTTATAGATTAAACTTTCTAAAATGTTCATATCCAAATTTGCAAAATGTACCTGATTGTGTATGAGGACATGAGAAGTCATTTTGACCTTTAGATTTGCTGCAAAGATCTCTTGAAGAACGGATGAATGTCGTGGCACAATCGCGTTTCGATACCATTCCTCAATGTAGTCCTTGTGCTCCAAAGAATGTTTAATCTGCATTCTAGATCCTTTGTCCATAAATGGTTAATATCAATTTTTTTTAATATTTTTATAAAAATGATATGCAGCTAAATGATTTATGCATCTACATGCTTTAATCATGCATCTAGGAAAAAACTGAAAAAATATGAACTCTAGACTGAAAGCTAGTTCCTATGCACACATCCCCAACAATGGTGCCAAAATGTTGAGGCAAATTAATTGCCTATTATTTAATTGTCAACCTGAGGGTTTCGTAAAACTTGTGAAGTATGCATGCACTATATATGCTAGAAATTAACTTTCAATTTAGATCAATCTAACTACGAAACCAAATAATGAAAAACCAAATTCACCTATTCTAATTCAACACTCAATTCAAAAGAAATTATAGTACAATTATAGTACAATGCGTGGAATTGAAATCTTAATCTTTCAATCTTGCAGGAACTGAAAAGCACACCACTCTTTCAGAAATGAAAGCAAAAACAATCATTCTTAACCTCTCACACAGGAAAAGATATGAAAGAAAATAAAAACAAATGCTCTTAACTTCTAAGTAGAAAGCAAATAAAAACAATCACTCTTAAGCTGTTACACAAGAAAATATATGAAAGAAAATAAAAACAAATGCTCTTAACTTCTAGGTAGAAAGCAAATAAAGACAATCACTCTTAACCTCTCACACAGGAAAAGATATGAAATAAATAAATCTTAATCTATGAAAGTAATAAATCTTAATCTATGAAAAACAATAAATCTCACACATTGTAGGTGGCCAATCCAAAAGCATGTGAGATGGTAAGTTGATAGGCTCCAAATACAAGCATAACCAAATCAAGGTGAACATCACTCATGAGCAGGGTGCCAAATCCAAATTCTCTATTCAAAACATGAGCATCACCCCAACTTTACACATGCCTTTCAAAGGAGATGACTCTCCTATTTATACAAAAACATAAGAAGCTACCTCATTAATGGAGGTCCATTATTCTCTCCCTAGATCCCTAGAAAATCTCATAGAGTTACAGCTCAAATAGGTAATGATGAGACACATATATTCTTTGACCTTTATCCAAATCCTCTTCCATATCTTGAAGATAATTCAAATTTGAGTATTGGAGGCCATATAAGGGTGCCTTGGAGCTTCCAAATGAACTACAAATTTCATGAAACTCAAGCCACTTTTAAGTATTAGCAAGTATGTCATTTTTCTAAATTTTAACCATTTAATTCACTTATAATACTAGAAATCATTAACTTTTTGAAAACACAGAGGTAACCCATATAATTATGAAAATGGAGGCTAATGAAAGGTTATATGGTCATTGCGTTGTGACATGTGAGTGAAATGGTGGTGATAAAGGTTAAAATGGATGATATTTTGAATACATTTTGGAGACTATACAATCGTGGCAGAAAACTCGTGGCCTACTTGATCCATGAAGCGATGGTTGCTTATGTGGATGGCACTAGAGGGGAAATCAAATGACTCATAGCAGAATGGGAGGACTATATAAATCACCAAGTGAGTGTGGAGGCAGCGGACAAAGAGGATTGGAAGATCTTGATTCCAGACCCGTGACACACTAGAGGCTAAGAGACGCAATACAAACAATCCATATATTTATATTGGCTCATGAAATTACTCCTATGAAAGGCCATGGAGAAAATTTGGATAAGTGTTGTCCATGAATTTCCATATTTATAAATACGACTTTCAAAAAATGAAATTTCAATTGCAGAAACAGGATGGTTGCCGGGATTGCATAGAGAAACATTACCCATGACTGTTTGTGTTGACCGTGCTTCCAGGCTCCAACGTGAAAGATCCGTCCCTAGTTGCCTCGGCATCCGCTGAATAGAAGGAATATAATGTTGACCCTTTGTCTTTTCTTTTATTAGCTTTCATGCTGATAGCTTTTAAATTACAGTTTGTAGTCATATATATGTATAGAAAGCTAGAATATTGTTGTGGACATGACAATCAAGTTTATATAGCATGGATAGATAGACTAAGTATTTTTTTTCTACTGGATGGCTTATAATGTGGTTAGGTGGTCAAAAAACTTGGTTTCCCGATGGGAAAGTTAAGACCACATAACTAGGATCTATATGGTTGTAATTTTCTTACTTACTTTATAATGAAAAATAAGGATCTACCAAGCTTAACAAAAAAAAAAAAAATCGTTAAATGTCAAATTTCAACACTGTATTAAAAGTATCTTCAAAATTAAAACTTAGATTTTCCTAAAAAAATAGTCTCATATATGTTATGTGGTAAATATTAAAACAGTACATAAATATTGTACTAATTGGAATATTATTATAATATTTATTTAATCATCATCACTAAGAAATATGCAATTTTTACTTATTTTTCATGGAAAAACCATGTCCCAACTTAAATTTAAAAGACAAAAATCAAGTATATTTGTATGTGAAAATCTTGTCTCAATTTAAGTTTAAATATTTTTCCATCCGAGAAAACGTTGTCTCAATTTAAATTTAAATAAAGTTCCATCTGAAAACAATTTCTCAACTTAAAATTAAATAATAAATTATTATATATAAAAAATTATTGCTTCTTAGGATAACCAGCTAAATTGTTATACATAAAAATTCATTGCTTCTTTTGATGACTAAGCCAATCATCACAGTATAGTGTCTACACTGGCCACTGTCAACTTAGTGTAACCAACATTGAGAAAAAGGGAGTCTACTTTGCTTCTTGCCTCATGTGGATGTTATTTTCTCTTTTTATAAATGTAATTTGAATGTTGTTCCAATGAGATATCTAAAAGTGTAACCTTGTTCAATATGCATAAATAGTTGTGTGTTCTCTATAAATCACAGGTTTTTAACAATAATTTATGTTGGAAAGGTTCAGGTTATGGCTTCTTTGAGGAAGGGTATCTCTATGAAGAGCATTTCCAATGCATCCCATATAATCATGTTTAGGTCTCCTGATGTAGCTCCAGAAATAGATAAGCATAAGGAAGAGAATGCAGGTGGCTTCACTTCCGATGTCTCATTAATGCACTATAACCCTTCTACTCTTATTGGTAGACTTCCTTTTAAGCATATTGACTACGAAGAAGAAAAAATTTTGAATTTGTCCTTGGAGGACTCGATCACATATATGGGTGCAAAATTTGGCTATTTGAAGTCCACTACAAGTAAAAATATCGAGGAAAACAAAAATTAAGAGCCACTCTTCTAGCCTCATAACCCTGTTTCTTATTGGCATGATAATAAAAATATCAATGTTTACAATCTATAATGGATTTTTAGTGTCAATTGAAGGTTGAGAGGACAAGTGTTTCATCAAGAAATACAAGTTCACTATCATCGGACAACTTTGAATGATAGGGTGGAATGCAGTCTTTCTCTAGCAAGAAAGCAGCCTCACTTGGTGATGGAAGAATTCCATCTTGTAAAGTTAGAGATTTCATTCATCCATATTATGAAGGTATAACTTCTAAGGATGCATCCCAATTACTAAATGACATGCCAATAACAAAGTTTGGTTATCAAAACCAAGGCTACTCAAAATTAAAGGTTTCATCTTCATCATCTTTGTTAATTAAAGATTGAAATTCCAACATAGATGTTATTTGTACATCTTGGGTAGATGGAAACTTAATTTGTGTTATTGTCTCATTTGAAGTGAATTTTCCTTGCAATGTTTCAACTGTATATATTCTCCTTTCATTGTTTAATATCTTATATGTGACAAGTCTAAATTTTGTGGGTAAGTTGTTAGAGGCTTTGATGGAAATCTATATTATTTATCTTGAAAATCTAGCATGCAATATGTCATTTTTACTATTTTATAGTTCATAAAACATTTAGCTTTAAATTTTAGGATATAAACTCTTGTATTAATTTTCCAAACATGAATTACATAGGAGGTTTGACATGGATTGGAGAGTTTGTATTATAGTAGTTGAAGTTATTGTTATGTTCTATAAGTGGTTACTTTTCAATTGAATTATTCTCTATCTCTATCTCGGTAACAGTATCGAGGTCCTTTTAATATTTTTTTTTGGATCTTGAAAGGGAGTAAATTGTCATATGTTCTATCAATTTTCTTTTGAACAAGCCTTACTAGCAAATTACCATTATGCAAATTATAAAGGATTACGTAGCTTAGGGCCTAGGATTAATTTCCAATTTTCCACCACTAAATGGGGTAGAAATGGTTATTATGGAGATGCAGTCAATTGCCAAATTTACATACTCGAAGGATAATGACCTTTGTCTATTCAGATTTTATGCCTAGTCTGGTATTAGGAATTCGGATTTCTCGACCTTAATTGCAAGTCATTAGAAAATGATTTTAGGTCTTTCAAAAAGGAATGCTAATGATTGAAGGTTATGGACTGGAGGCCTTAATGAAATGCGTGGAACAAATATGCCATCTATTCTTTTGGAAGAACATAAAGTTATGTTGGAACTATGTGAGGATACAATTGTGATGATGAAAGTTGTTTCTTATTGAACATGTAGGGTGCACTGAATGGTTACAAGGAGCCTTCTTTCTTGTTTAGTGTGTGATGTGATAGTGGTAGACTCTGGTCATGAGTGCTTGCAATCAATGTCATAAGCTAGGCATAATTTCAAGGTATTATCTCTTGATGTATGCATGTTAGGTATGGATGGTTACGAAGTGGCCATTCACATTTAGGAGATGTTTCCTAACTGACATGAAAGACCATTACTTGTGGCTCTTACCAAATGTACTGACAAAGAAACCAAGGAAAAGTGCATAAAGGTTGGAATGGATGGTGTGTTATTGAAACCAACGTCACTTGAAAAAATGAGTAGTGTACTAGTTGATCTCTTGGAACATGGGTCAGTATATGATAGCATATAGAGGCTATGAATGTGTTTTAAAAGTGGAAGTTGGTACATGTAACGTTGTTCCATTGATATTATGGATATGACAAACAATTCTCTAATTTATTTGTATGAGACTGAAAAATATCTGCAATCAATTTCACATAACAAATTTTTGATATTTACTAGATCCCAAATTTAGTGATTGTCAAGCTAAGTAGTGAGTATATTTTTCTCTTCTTCGAGTTGATGTACACTTCCAAACATCCTTTACATTGCCTATTTGTCAATAATTGTGGGCTATTATGTTTTGTCAATAGTTACAAGAACTAATCAACGTTCTAGCAAATTTGTTTCCCTAAAATATTGCAATTATCTTTTAAGTGCCACGCATGACTTATGGAACTGTACAGTATAGTGGCTATATGTGACCTGAATGATGGATAGATTTAAGTAATTCAATTATTCTTTGGACCCATTAAAATTTTTTCTACATATCTATTTGTGCTTATGCCCTTGGTCCATTTCTTAAGTTAACTGCATGGAAAGTTTAATGAAAAACTTGATTCCATCTAATGTGATTAGCTGATATTAATGTTGAATATGCACAAAACTTCCCAATAGAGCTTCTACATTTTCTTCCAATGGTTTTGAGGCTAAGTTATATAGGGAATGGTAATGCTTTCTATATAATTTCTGGTAGACTCTTGTGTGAGATTGAAAGGGTTAGATCACATGCTTTCTATCTTAACACGGGCATATTGATTCACATTTTGGGAAAACAGAAGGAATAACGAGGAATGTGAAACTTCTAAAGACATTGATCTCGAAATATATGAATACACACAATTTCATGATATGTTTATGCATTTTGAAAGAGTTTGGTGCTTGTCTCTATTCAATTCTCAATACTTTAATACTCTTAACCTAACACTCTTCATGCACGTGTATTATTTTTTCTAGTTGTAGCCAACATTAGCACTATATAAATTTTTAAGTCTCTCACAAGTGTGATTTGTAGCCGGTATGCTTTCGAAGTTTTTTGCTACATAAAATGGAGTAATGATCAGCTTACTGGAATAGAAAACATTCTTTATAAAGATACTAGTTTGGATTTATCATTTTCTTCATAGACCGGCACAACAATAGTGCCACTGGAGGGAGAAACAAATTTAAACTTTGGAAATTCATCCACTCTTTAGGAGCTCGAAGGTAATTTTTATGTTTGCTCTGTATATGACTATGGGCCAACTTGATGTAAATCTGATTTGAATGTTTGGCTGACAGGGAATCAAGTTCAACGATTAAAGGATTGTTGTATTCAAGATTATTGAAAACCAAATGGTAATAATGGAGTAGATTAAATATGGAATGGCAGTCTTCTTGCTTGCATTTATTTTTGTTCGAGGTCAGACAACAATTTGTTAGCATTAAATCTAGACCAAATCACAATTATAAACTCAATGGAGAATGAGTCATTGCATGGAAGATTTTTCTTGCAAAAATGTGCGGAAAATATCAAGGGGAATTATGTTGAACAAATTTTAATTTATTTGGAACTTGTGAATCAGAGTAAAATGTGTAATGATTAAATTTAAATTTCCAACTAATTTTCCATGATTAAATTCACATTTCCACAACCAATCATAAGAATACAAGAAGTTCTAGGAATATGTTTATTTATGTAGGGTTTGAATTTGGAGTAGCACTGGTACCAATCAAAAAGCCCAACTTCTTGAAGGTATTTGTTATCCCAATAACCAATGTCTTTGTAAGTGTATGTGTTAAATAGACAAGTTTCTCTGACCGCATAACCATCCTTTCCATGCATTGTCTTCTTGTGCTACTGGTACCTGAGACTGATCCTTGCACACATAATCCACAGCCAAAGATTTGGGGCTCGAACCTTGAACTTCCCACTAAACAGTGGGAGTAGAGATTCATTCCCTAGAGAGGTGGAAGAAGTAGATAACGAATATAACTAAAGGTGTCAGAAGATTTGTTGATATTCTTGTTCAAGTAATTACATGTGTCGAGAGTATAGCAATTTTAATTACAAGTCTAATAAGAGGAAGGTTGGATCTAGAGATAGGTGTGTGGAGTTCCCTGGACATTCTAGTAAGTACCAAAATCAAGACCATAAATGAGATTAAAGATAGAAATGGACTGATTACATGTACTGAATATCGAAACACTCCTTCCACACAAGAAGTTTGTCTCCCAAATATGGCTAAGTTATTCAGATGATGGTCGCGTTATTCAAACGACTACAACATCGACTGGGCATCCAGAAGATGGTCAAGTTCTACAAACGTCTTGTACATCAAATTGGAATTAACATATCTTGTTTTATAGGAGAATATGTTATTCAGACTCCAGAAGAAGAAGATCTTCAAACCACCTCTGTTTGGTCCCTATAATACTAGTGATTATCCCATTACTATTATAGTTGTATCCCTTATTAATATTGTTCAGCCCCTATTGTCCCCATATTTTTATTACTGTGCCCCATAGAATCCCTCTATTGTTATTTTTGTGGCTTTATATTATTATTGTTAGGTCAGCTGGGTTATATTGTGACTCCATAGACTCCTATATATAGAAAGGAGGTTTTGTCATTTGAATCATCCAAGAATTGTTCATTTGTGTAATGTAAAGGAGGTTTCCCCCTTGAAGAGGCTGAATTCTAAGGCGTTGATCTGTCTTTTCTATCTTTTTGTGAGCTGGTTTCATAACATTTGGTATCAGAGCTTTGGATTCTAGGGTTTCACTGCTCCAAATAGGTCATCATGGAATTTTCTCCATAACTTTTCTTCTGTGACATTTCAGAAGCAAAGAAAAAACCCATTTGAGACGAAACCGCATTGAACCTCGGGTCCAAATTTCAGAGCTTTTCACGCTATATTTGTGGAGATATGATCTGAGGAAGTTGGTCTTTTTGCAGACTCCTAAATTACATTCCAAACAAGTGAACTGGGGAAAATCGTCATAACTTTCTCTTTGAACATCGGATTGAAATTTTGTAAGAAGGTACAGAAAGAGGACGGATTTTAGTTTCTTGTATATATTTTTCAGTGCCATAGATTGAAACAGTGACATGTGGCACTTCATACAAGTTCACTCTTCTGGAAAGGTCTATAATCAGGTCATCTTGGGAAATTGCGCATAACTCTTTCTTGGAGAATCCAATTTGGATCAGACTGGTGGCATTGGAAAGAGAACGCAGAAGGATACTACAGGTCACAATTTTAGAAATGGATGATCTGAAATTACAGAGATACATCAGATTCAATATCAAGCTCCTACAAAGTGAAAAAAGGTGTGAAGTTTTTTTTTAATTTTTGCTTAAGCTTGGTTTGAAAAATTAGTTTGAAGGAATTCAAAGGGCATAGTAAAGCATTATTATTGGTAATTGATGCCTCGAGGAAAGAAAATGCAAACACCTAGTAAGCAACCTAAAAGCTCTAGCATGACTCATGAAGAAGAGGAAGAAATGCAACATGATATATCAAAATTACAAGACCAAGTGCAACAAGTGTCACTTGCACAAAAAGTAAGAGAATCTAAGATGAAATATGTAGAAGCTAAGATGGATGGCATGGAAGCTAAGATGAATGGCATGGACACTAAAATGGATGGCATGGATAATAAGATGGAAGAATTGAAGATAAATATGAATAAGTTGCTACAAGAAATGGTCACTAATGGTGAAAGGGTAGTAAAGGAAACTCATAATGAGAACAAAAAAAATGTTAATCATGATTCCATAGACTCTAATGTTGGATCTAAGACCCACCATATTCCAAAAATTGATATGAGGAAGTTTGATGGCAAAGATCCCGCAACATGGATTTTTCAGATGGAGCAATTTTTTGATCTCAATAATGTGCAAAAAACACAAAAGGTATGTATTGCAACTTTATATTTGGAACCAAATCACTTTGTATGGTATCAATGGCTTTGCTCTCATAAACAAATTATCACTTGGGCAATTTTTACAGAAGAATTGATAGCACATTACGAGGAGACAAAAAGCAACACTTTTTTTAGCCAATTGATAAGTCTCAAACAAAAGGGTTCAATAATGGAGCATATTGAGGAGTTCCAAAAATTGAACATAAGGGTAAAAAATATTCCAGAGGAGCATAGGATTGATGTGTTCATAGGGACTTTAAAGGATAATATCCAACATGATGTTCGCCTTTGGGAACCTGTTCAGGTTAGCAAGAAAAATGGAAAGAAAAATTATGGCAACCAGAAAGCATACTAGTCACAACTATAAAGATGGAAGTGTTGTTACCCCTAGCCTTCCACAACCTATAAGGTTGACACCACAAAAATTGGAAGAAAAAAGAGAAAAAGGGCTTTGTTATATTTGTGATAGCAAATACACTAAAGGTCATAAGTGTGCTGAGAAGAAATTATTCTACATAGATTGTGGAGAGGAAGAAGAAAAGGAGCAAGAAAGGTCAAAGGAAGAGGATATACTCTAGGAAAAAAGCCCAGATAAAGAAGAAATGAATATGACCATATCTTGTAATGCATTGTCTAGAATTACCACTCCTCAAACCATCAAGATAGAAGGACAAATCAAGAAGAAAAAGGTAATAGTGTTGATTGATTCAGGAAGTACCCACAATTTTATTCATTGTAAGGTAGAAAAAGAATTGAATTTCTTCCTATATCCAGCACCAGAGTGTCAAGTGATGATTACAAATGGAGGAATGATAAAATGCTCTGGAAAGTGCCATAATATTAAGCTATCCATGGGAGAAATGTGTTGACTAGCCCAATGCTTTCCATTCCAATGGGAGGTGCTGATGTTGTACTAGGAGTCCAATGGCTACAATCCTTGGGTACAATAGCTTTTAATTTTCAAGAACTTTTCATGAAATTTTCTACTGAAGGAAAGGAAGTTGAATTAATGGGTATTGTAGGGAAACCGGGAAAGATAATCATCTCTAACAGTATGAAAAAGCTTCTAAAAAAGGAACAAAGAGATGTAATTGCTCAATTATGTTCGCTAGATGTCTCCACATCGGAATCATCTATTTCTCCAGATCTCCAAAAAGTCTTGGACAATCATTCCAAGGTATTTGAGACTCCCAAAGGTCTCTCCCCTATTCGTGATCATGATCATGCTATTCATTTGATTCCAGGAAGTGTTCCTCCAAACATCAAGGCCGTACCGATATCCCTATGCCCAAAAGAGTGAAATTGAACGTATGGTTGCAGAAATGCTAGAGGCTAGTATAACTCAACCTAGTCAAAGTTCTTTCTCTACTCCAGTAGTATTGGTGCACAAGAAGGATGGATCATGGCACATGTGTCTAGATTATAGGGAGCTCAACAAGCTCACTATTAAAGATAAGTTTCTCATTCCTGTCATTGATGAATTACTGGATGAATTGCATGGATCAATTTACTTCACCAAGTTGGATCTTCATTCAGGATATCATCAAATCAGAATGAAGATTGAAGACATTCCAAAAACAGCATTTAGAACTCATGAGGGTCATTATGAATTTTTGGTCATGCCTTTTGGCCTTACCAATGCACCTTCTACATTTCAAGGTTTGATGAATTCCATTTTCAATCCCTTCCTTAGAAAATTTGTGTTAGTATTTTTTGATGATATACTAATCTACAGAAAGTCTTCGAAGGATCATGTTGAACATGTTGACAGGGTGCTACAACTATTGGAGGAGAAACAATTATATGCAAAAAGATCCAAATGTTTCTTTGGAGTACAAGAGGTGGAATATCTGGGTCATATTGTATCTCATGAAGGAGTTAAGGTAGACCCTAGCAAAATTAAAACCATTAAGGAATGGAAAATCACCACATCCATAAAGCATCTATTAGGATTTCTCGGGTTGACAGGGTATTATCGCAATTTTGTTAAGAATTATGGGAGAATAGCAGCACCTCTAACAACATTATTGAAGAAATATGCATTTTCATGGACTCCAGAAGCAACAAAGGCCTTCGAACATCTTAAAGAGGCAATGTGCCAAGCACTGGTCTTAGCTACACCAGACTTCACAAAAACCTTTATTGTGGAATGTGATGCTTCGGGAAATGGAATTGGGGCTATTTTAATGCAATATGAAAGACCCATTGCTTTTGAAAGTCGTCCAATCAAGGGAAAGATTTTACAGAAAGCTATTTATGAGAAGGAAATGTTGGCAATACTACATGCATTTAAGAAATGGCGACCCTACCTAATGAGAAGACACTTCAAGGTAAAAACAAATCATGATAGCCTTAAATACTTTTTAGAACAAAGATTATCCTCTGAAGAGCAACAAAGGTGGGTCACAAAGATGTTGGGTTATGACTTTGAAATCATCTACAAAAAAGGGAAGTAAAATGTGGTGGCAGATGCACTCTCAAGAAAGGATGAGGATGTGGAAGCATTATTGTGCGCCATTTCTATTATCCAACCAGATTAGATAAACGAAGCAAGGGAGGAATAGAAGAATGATGAAGAAGTATGGACACTTATTCGAAAGTTACAAAAATATTCTAGTACATCTGATACATTTAGCTGGAAAAATGATTCATTATGGTACAAAGATCGCTTATACCTCTGTAAGAATTCGCAACTCAAATAAAAAAATCTTATGGAATTGCACACTTCTCCCTTAGGAGGGCACTCAAGATTTTAAAAAACTTACCACAGGGTTAAGAAGGAATTTTTTTTGGAATGGCCTTAAATCAGATATTCAAAAGTTTGTGGCGGAATGTTTGGTTTGCCAACAAAATAAAGTTGAAATAATTAAGACCCCGGGTCTATTACAACCTTTATCCATTCCAAGCCAACGTTGGGAGGAGGTTTCAATGGATTTTATCACAGGTTTACCCAAGTCTGAGGGAAAGAGTGTCATCATGGTGGTAGTTGACAGACTTACCAAGTATGCACACTTTTGTGCATTATCACATTCATTTAAAGCCAGTACAATTTCTATTGCATTTATGGAAACAATTCAAAAGTGACATGGAAACCCAAAGATTATTGTAAGTGACAAAGATCCCATTTTCACTGGAAATTTTTTGACAGAATTATTTTTTTGTCTTGGTACTCAGTTAGCTCATAGCTCATCTTATCATCCTCAATCTAATGGGTAGACTGAGATAGTAAACAAATGTTTGGAAGGTTTGTATCTAATAAACAGACACAATGGGTCAAATGGTTGCCTCTGGCTGAATGGTGGTATAACACTTCCTTCCATACAGCAACAAAAATGACCCCATTTATGGCACTTTATGGATATCAGCCACCATCCATCACATCATATTTAAGAGAAAATTCTAAGGTTCAAGCAATGAACATCACATCGAACATCAACAACAAGTCCTCCAACTCTTAAAGGATAACCTCGTGTTGGCACAGAATAGAATGAAACAACAGGCAGATCAACATCGCAGCGAAAGAAGTTTTGATGTAGGTGATTGGGTATTCCTACGACTACAACCATATAAACAAATGTCCCTCAAGCAAGCTAAGAAGGATAATAAAATATCACCAAAGTATTATGGTCCATATAAGGTGTTGCAAAAGATTGGTACTATGGCATACAAATTGGAGCTTCCTACAGCGTCTATCCAAGAATTGTTCATTTGTGTAATGTAAAGGAGGTTGCCCCCTTGAAGAGGCTAAATTCTAAGGCGTTGATCTCTCTTTTCTATCTTTTTGTGAGCTGGTTTCATAACAACCTCTGTATAATAAGGTCGTCCACTGACAACTTCTAATCAAAATGGAAGCATAGAGAGTGCTTTTGTTGTAATTTTGTCCAACAGTAAACCCAATTCGTTGATCAAAGAGTTGAGGAAGACCAATGCCCCTATTGTGGACTCCATTTAACTGTGGTTCCTTCCATTACAAGTTGAAATCAATGCTAGTGAGGTAGTCACTATAGAAACTTGTCCATGAAATTCCTGCAACTGCATCATATTTTGAACACTAAAGAGCTTACCATCATGCCATCATGCTTGTTCTTAGGATGCCTTGGACATTGATTACTGAAAAGTAAGGGTGCCCCTGGACATTGATTACTGTGAAGGACAAGAACGTGAAAATAAGTATGGGGGACATTGTTGAGATTTTCGTGACAACTATTGAGGATGACAAATCTCAATAGTGTCACCAACAAGAACCCCACAATATAATTCCTATGAACATAATTATGTTACATTATGTATTAATCTCATTTAATGATACCTTAACTTTGATGTTATTTATATGTGGTTTATATGTTTTATCCCTTTGTATTCTCGCCTACACATGGTTGGACTATGATAAGATTTCAGTATCACGAGGAGCCAAGAGTCTAATTGTTGAAATTTCATGATGTTCACTTATTTGTATCTCAATGCATAGCATCAAAATCCCTTTGCACAATCCCTTACAAAGGTTATACTATGGATTATGGTTATAGTAGTGAGTTTAACATGATATTGCATCAAACTGGTTCTTAAACTATTACATTGTTTCATTTGAGCCAATGGATCTAGATCTGTGCCAATTCTTAATTGTTGTAATCCTTACCACATACCTTACAGCTATCAACATTAATTAAGGTTCTATGAGGTATCAAATATCAAATACCTTTCTTCTTATGTCTTGATCAGTGGTAGGGAGTTTTCCAATTTTACTTGGCGTAACCGCCCTTCCCAACGCTGCCTCGTAAACCTCATTTGCACCTTCCCTCTTTGAAGCGAGCCCTACAATCATACTGTCATTTTTTTTTAACTTCTATTCATGCATAATCTACTTGTAAACATCTTCTAGTTCATAGAGGAGGTATTGGACCCTAGACAACTATGGTGAGAATATTGACTAGCATTCAATTGGTGCATATATGACTAATCTCCACTTGTAATCCTTGCCCAAGATTTTTACAGTGTAACTCAAGGGTTTATTGGAGCTAAGTTCTTATGGCTTGTAGTAATTGGAGAAAATAATAGGTGAGTAAATTTTTTGTATAGATTTCCCTTTAATTTTGCATAATACAACTGATTTATGTTTTTTTCAACACAATTCTTCACCATAATTCAATTTATATTTAAAAATTGCTTTGATATTTAATAATGAAAAGGACTACATGATTTTTTCTCCTTTATGCACACTAATTTGAATATCATTACTCATTTATTTCAATTTTCTTTCTCAAACCATATATTTTAATCTACTTACAACTCAATGAAGATTTTTGGCTGAAAACCTTCAGATTTGAGGCCATCATTGAGTGCTTTACAAACTTGATAAAATATTTGGCAAAGATCATGGATCGAGAAAAATGAGGATGCCTATGCAGAATATAGGATTGTAATTTCCAGGGTTATGTAGAGAACTAATTTGCTAGGCTTGTGAGAAACCAGGACAAATCAAATGAGATGGCATCAGAGGCAATGAAAAAGAAATGGTTCTCAATTATTTTCCTCTAAAATCATGGAGTCGATTATTTCACCAAAGTTTTGACATCAACCTTTGCAGCTCCACAAACACATATTCTTCTTCTGATTTCTATTCAAAATGTCTTAAAATTTAAAAGGGAAATGTTGAAGTAACTCCCAAGAATTCATTATTAGTGTAATTTTCAAACTTGGGTTCCTGCAATTTACATCTTATCTTCCTCCCAAGTTATCATCTACTGCTCTTAGTATCAGCTTCATATAGATAGGGAAGTTAGAAGGAGATAGAATCCAGGGACTAATGCATTATGTGTGAAAATAATCAAAACAAGGCAAAAAAAATGCAACCCGCTCCTTGTTTTCAAAATCATTGAGACATAAAATGAACCTCTTCGATTCTCCTGAACTGTTGTACTCAATGTTTTTCTCCATGACGACAAGGATACCTCTACTATAACTTTATTCTTCATCAGTCTCCACTGCCCACATCCATCATACCAACCACATAGGCAGTGCAAGAATTGACAAAAAAATAAAGCATCAATTGTGTAAGCTTTAGTATCCCTATAGTTGTTGTGAGGAGGCATGAACTGTAACAGATGTGTATAACTAGTGGAAGAAGAAGTGATGGCTCTCGCCTTTCCACTCACTAAACGATGATGCCATGTTACCAGTAACAATGCCCACGTTCAAAATCTTTTTTTTGAATTGAAATTACAACCCTTGGCTTCATCGCTTCACGCTCCCATCACAACAACCATGGATCAATGACTCAGACGAAGCATATTCCCTTCAGAATCAACCTTTGGCTTCATCGCTCCATGCTCCCATCACAACAACCATGGATCAATGACTCAGACAAGGCATATTCACTTTCGAGACAATCATGGTCATCGATCTAAAAAAATTAAAAGTAATTAAAATTCAAGCCCGGTACATCCATCTAGGGTCGATATAGAGACACCTATCAGTGAATAAATATGTAAAAGTAAATGATTATGATTTGAATTATAATGCTTTAGTGTGAATAAAGCATAGTAAAACTCATTTAAATAAATTTAAGAATTCGAAAGGAAGCTTAACAAAAAAAATTATCTTGTTTTTCCAACCGTGCAAGGGACATTGGATTAATAAGCGGACACTTCACTAGGATAAGTGGGGTATTTAGAGGTGATGTCAAGGCATGTAGGTTATGCACTTGGACTAGATAGGACTTGTCATGGTAAAGTAACAACAAATTCTTGCAATAGAATCTCAAGATGATTTCTAGAAAACTAAGAAGACAACTATTAGGTGTTAAAAGCTAGTCTAAATTATTTGGCTACATGTATGACTGATATGTTGACTCTGTGATTTATTTAAGTAGCCAAGACTAAAAGCTCATATGTTTCCAATGGCAATGATAAGTTGATAGTTTTGCTGACAATGATATATTTTATTGATTGTGTAGCCTTGTACATTATTGTCAATAGCTTGTTGATTTGTTAATAATAATGTGCTAATATGGATTGTTTGTTGTAGACGGTTTGTTATAATTGCATTGCAAAAGAGAGACTAGGGGAATGATCTCTTGTTGGCTATATATTTATTATCTTATTAACATTTTTGTGTAATTGATAGCACATCAAAAGTAGCAAAGAGAGCGGAAGGCACGTGAATGAGGACCAGAATGGTGTAGTATAGTTCTAATCAGTCACAACATGGAAATGAAGAGGTGGGGACAAATGAAGAAGAAATATCAGTTGCCCAAGGGGAAGGGGCTACCTCTCCAAATCGGATGTGTACTTTGAGAAGCCTAAGGGTTGATGTCAGAAGGTTCAAAGTAGACAATGAAAGGCTAGTCAGAACTCAAGAGAAGTATTCTGAGATAAATGAATTTATTTTTCAAAGCCTCTCAGATTTACAGAAACAAAGGTCGTCTGAGTTGAGGGCTAGTCATAGAGATGGGAAGAGCCTTTTAGAGTTATAAGAGAAAACAAATGGATGATATGGTAGCAGGTCCAAAAGGAGGCATACGCTAGAAAGCAAAAACATTATGATCAATGAGCACCCTAGAAGGGAGAACCAACACTTATCTGCATCATTCTAGTATACCATATAGATTTACTACCAAGAGGCATCACCATCACTCTCATCATCATCATTAGAGAAGAAGAGAGGAGGATTATATGCTTGAGGAATTTAAGAAATCCAACCTCCCCATATTTGATGGGGATACAAAGAAATATCAAGAGGCATAAGAATGGTTTCTTGGCATGAAAAAACATTTTAGACTTCATGATTATTGTGAAAACATGAAAGCCAAGATTGTCACCTATAGCTTGAAGGGAAATGCATACATATGGTGGGAATATCTGAAAATTTTCAAAGGAATCATTCAAGGAGAATCAAATTGGAATGAATTTGAGAATCTCTTTAAGAATCACTATTTGTCCAAACAGTATTATGACAACAAAGCAAAAGAGTTCTATAAACTCAAAATGGGATAAAAGACAAATGATAAGTATGTTACCAAGTTCCTGGAACTATTGGGGTATGTTCTGTATCTCAAGGATGAGAAGGAAAAAATAAAAAGATTCATCAGTGGGTTGCCTATGACATTCAAAGACCATATTGAATTTTTCAAACCTCAGGCATTAAATCATACTATCATGAAAACAAAACATTGCTATCAGCAAGAAAAACATAGACCAAAAGTTAAAGGTTACTAGAAGGAAAAGAACAACACTGGTGTAGTTTTCAACCCTGTACATAAATTACCTACAAAACAATACTTAAAATAAAAAAATAAAAAATAATGGTGAGAACATAAATATACAATGAGATTTTCTCCTGGAACCTAAAGTGGGAAAACCAGATTGATTTTTATATATATTTATTTCAATGTTACAATACATTATATACATGTCGATGCATACATAAACACCAATCCATTAACACTGAATTAGAACATAACCATAGTTCCCTTGATCAAATCTACAAAATACCATGGGAAAAAACCATCGTGCCCAAAACCATGTACAAAAACCCATGCACAAAACCATGGGTATGTCTTCCCAACTATTATTGTGTTCACATAAAAAAACATTCTTGGGGTGCTTCCGCAAACCCCTTCGGGGGGTCACCACCCCCTTGCAAACCCCCTAGAATGGGGGACTGGCACTCCCCCCGCCCCCTTATGACACCCCTACTGCACCCAGTGCAACATAGCAACATCTAGGGCTAGTTGTAGAAATAATATAACACATACCCAACATTCTCCCATTTGTTGTTTTATTTCCACATAGGGGGTTGTAGGAGCATCATAGTCATTGGTCCTGAGCTACAACACCCATTGTTTCTCTACACCAAGAAAACTTCTTAGTGCTCATAGACTTTGTCAATTAATCTTCAACATTCTTCAAAGTGTCCACATTCACCAACAACACATTTTTGTCTTCAACAATATTCCTCATAAAATTATAATGAACATCAATGTGCTTTGTCTTTGAATGAGAAGTAGGGTTCTATGGTAAGAAAATTTCACTTTGGTTGTCATAGTGTATCCTTATAGTTCGTTGTACCAACCCCATAGCTCAGACAAGTCACTGCGATGTATTCATACACTCTAGTTGAAGATGCCACCACATACTATCTCTTGCTCATCCAAATGACTGCTCCTCCGAAAAGGTTAAACACACACCCACTTGTAGATCTTCTCCTATCTATATTTCTAGCCCAGTGTGCATCAACAAAGCCATGTATGTCCAAAACTCTATCCAAGTTTTTTCATCCTTGGTAGCACAAACCATAATCAGTAGTTCCATGAAAATACTTGAAAACTCGCTTCACTATTGTCCAATTCTCCTCACCCTGTTTTCACATAAACCTGCTCAATAATCCCACTTCATGCGCAATGTATGGTCTATTACAGACTGAGTTGCATACATCAGGCTACCAACTACACTTGCATATGGAACACAATACATGGAATCTTCCCCTTCCTATGTCTTGGGAAATTTTTCAGCAGATAACTTTACACCTATAGGAATAGGAACCTTAACTGGCTTATTATTTTCATATTAAACCTTTGCAATATTGTCTCAACATACTTCCTCAGTTTACCTATAGCTTCCTCTTTTCCCAATCTCTTTTAATTTCTATGCCCAAAATATAGTTTGCAACAAAAATATACTTCATGTCGAATTTACAGGATAATTGGGTCTTCAAATCATAGATAATTTCTTTATTATTTCCAATCAACAACATATCATCAACATATAAGAAAAAATAAATAACACAGTCACCAATTAATTTAAAATACACACAATGATCCACTTTGCTTCTTGTGAAGCCAAGTCCCCATATATATGTATCAAATTTTTCATACCACATCCTTAGTGATTGTTTTAGCCCATACAAAGACTTTTTAACCCGCATACCAATTCTTTCTTACCCTTCATAGAAAAGCCTTCAGGTTGCTTCACATACATTTCTTCTTTCGGATCCCCATGAAGAAACATTGTCTTCACATCCATCCGTTCTACCTCAAAATGAAAATCAACAACAACTGATAAAAGTAATATAATAGAAGCTAACTTGGTAACAGGAGAAAAAATATCACCAAAATCAATTCCTGACTCTTGGGAATAACCTTTTACTACAACCAATCTTTGTATTTCTCTACCTTTCCTTTCACATTCATCTTCTTCTTAAACACCCATTTGCTGCCAATGGGTTTCCTTCCAGTGGAAAACTCCATGGGATCCCAAGCCTCATTTTTATCTAAAGATGTCATTTCTTCAACCTTTGCTTCCTTCCAAAGTTTACCATCATTTGAATCCACTACCTCCCTAGCAGTTTTGGCATCATCATCAATGATGGATAAATAAATATTTTAACAAAAATAATATGGACTGTACCTCTTTGGTCACATTTTCTCTCAAAATGATATCCTCAAAATTGTAGTGTGTGGTTCTTCTTCTTAGGATTCCTATTCTCTTATATAGTCTGATTCTTCCTCCTTCAATTCAAACTCTGTTGGGTTGTGTTATATTCTTTCCACGTAGTTAACAAGGGTTTGAGGGGCACCCGTAACCCCACTTTATGGGGTCCGGGGCAGCGCCTCGAAAAATTTTGGTTTTAGACCCTATGTTAGGTTGGGTGGACCCACCTATGGTTTTGTGCATAATTTTCGCACATGTTTTTTGGACGCGATGGTTTTTGGTCCATGGTATTGGATGCTTCGGCATGTATAAATATGTATTATAACATTGAAAGAAGTATAATGAAAAATCAAGCTGGTAGTCCCAGTTTTGGGATCCAGGGGAAAATCTCTCTGTATATATGTTTTATGTGTTCTGCTCTCGCATTATTTATTTTTTGTATGGGGTTAAAACCTACATTTGGTATCAGAGCAGATTTGGCTTCAAGGGGATGCCTTTGTTGTTGAGGGGTTTCGCTCAGGCCTGTGGTAGACCCTGTTTAGTGGGAGATCTATGAGATCGATTCTGGTGGTGAAAGAAGATGGCGAGCAGTGGAAAGATAGAGATCGAGAAATTTAATGGTCAGAGTTTTGAGTTGTGGAAACTCAAGATGGAGGATCTGTTGGTGGATAAAGATTAGTGGATCATGGTAGATCCAGGTACTAAACCAACAGGAGTGTCCGATGAAGAATGGAAGACATTGGATTGGAAGGCAAAGAGCACAATATGATTATGTGTCTCAGATTCAGTATTGCTGAATGTATTAGGGGAAGCTACAACAAAGGCTTTGTGGGAGAAGTTAGGGACTTTGTACCAATCTAAGTCTCTGGTGAATAAATTATTCCTGCAAAAAAAGTTGTATAACCTGAGGATGAAAGATGGAGACTCGGTGATAGAGCATCTAAACACATTTAATACTATGGTAAGTTTGTTAGCATCTGTTGATATTAAAATTTCAGATGAAGATAAATGCATCAATTTGTTGTGTTCTCTACTAGATTCGTGGGATAGTCTGGTTATTGCAATAGGTAGCAATGAAACTACCTTACAGTTTGATGAAATAGTCTCAGCCTTGCTGATGGAGGAGATGAGATGGAAAAATATGGAGAGCCAAAATGGTGATGTCTTGTCTATACAAGGACGGTCCCAGAACAGAAACAAAAATAAGTCATCGAGTGGGAGATCTAAATCTAGAGGGAGATCTAAATCTCTAGGAAAACCTATAAAGGTGGTGTGCTAGAAATGCGGAAAGGAAGGCCACTTCAAAAGGGATTGTAAATCTAAAGCTCCTGACAAAGGAAAGGGATCTGATGAGGCTCCTTCTGTAGAGGTGAAAACCACCTCAGATGAAGGTGGGGATGTGTACTTGGCTTCTTCAAGTACACATGTAGATCATGAGGCATGGTTGATTGACTCAGGTGCATCCTTTCACTTCACTCCCCATAGAGAGTGGTTCTGTGAGTATGAGAAATATGATGGTGGTGATGTCTTCTTGGGGGATGACAGGAAGGCTAGAATCATTGGTCCTGGAAAAGTAATGTTGAAGCTACAAGGTGGAAGGGTTAGAACACTTTCGGGTGTTCTGCATATTCTTACATTAGCCAGAAATCTGATTTTTGTTAGTAAGATGGATGATGCAGGTGTAAAAACAATGTTCAAAAAGGATACCTACAAGATGGTTCAGGGAGCACTGGTATTGATGCGGGGAGTTTGGATTGGAACTCTGTACAAGCTGCAAGGTAGCACTGTTATTGATGGGTGCAACAGTTTCATGGTTCCTGAATGTGGAGCAGAAAATCTAGTGGTCTCTGGAGAAAAGACCATGTTGTGGCATCAAAGGCTTGTACATATTGGAGAGAAGGGCCTTCGAATACTTCATGGTAAAGGTATGGTAGAAGGCATGAGTAATAGCTCTCTAGATTTTGATTTCTGTGAAAATTGTGTATACGGGAAGCAGAATCAGGTGAGTTTCCCCTCTGGTGGTAAGAAGGTGAAACATATATTAGAGCTTGTGCACAGTGATGTGTTTGGACCTGTGAAGGTTCCATCACTGGGTAATTCTGTGTACTATGTATCATTTATAGATGACTTCTCAAGGAATACATGGATATATTTCCTTAAGAAGAAATCTGAAGTCTTTGATAGGTTTAAAGAATTTAAGGCTCTGGTGGAAAACCAGACAGAGAAGAAGATAAAGGTACTAAGGATAGATAATGGTGGAGAGTTTTGCAGTAAGGAATTTGAAGAATTCTGCAGGAAGTGTGGTATAGCACGGTATAAGACTACTCCATATACACCTCAGCAAAATGGAGTTGCAAAAAGAATGAAGAAGACATTGATGGAAAGGGCAAGAAGCATGCTCAGTGGTGCCGGGTTAGGACAAGAATTCTGGGCAGAGGCGATGGATACTGCATGTTACCTAATCAATAGGTCACCTTCATTAGCATTGGAGGATAAGACTCCACAAGAGGTATAGACTAGTAAAAAACCCTCTCTTTCACATCTGAGGGTATTTGGATGTGATGCATATGTACATGCTCCAAAGGAGAAAAGAACAAAGTTGGATAGTAAATCTGAAAAGTGCATCTTTATGGGGTATAAGGATGGTTTAAAGGGTTATAAGCTTTGGAACCTAGTAACAAGGAAGGTTATGTACAGCCGAGATGTGGTGTTCAGAGAGGCGAAAGATGTTATTAAACATGAAGTCCAACCAAAGGAACCTGAGAAGATAGAGTTTGAGCTAAAGGAGGAAGAATCAGACTCTACAGCAGAGGAGGAATCAAAAGATGAAGAGCCACAAACTCCGGCTGTGAGAAGATTAGTTCGAGAAAGAAGGTAGCCAGAAAGGTATAGTCCATCTACTTTCTGTTCAAATTTTGCTTTGTCTATTACTGATGATGATCCCAGAACTGTGAAGGAAGCAGTGGATTCAGAGGATGGAAAACTCTGGAAAGAGGCCATGGTTGATGAAATGGCATCTTTGTACAAAAATGAGGCTTGGGATCTGGTGGAGTTGTCGGGCAGAAGGAAACCCATTGGCAGCAAATGGGTGTTCAAAAAGAAGACAAATGCAGAAGGAAAAGTGGAGAAATAAAAAGCTCGATTGGTAGCAAAAGGTTATTCCCAGGTGTCGGGAATTGATTTTGGTGGTGTTTTTCCTCCTGTTGCCAAGGTAACTTCTATTAGATTACTTTTATCTGTTGTTGTTGCTTTTGATTTTGAGGTAGAATAGATGGATGTGAAGACAACATTTCTTCATGAGGATCTGGAAGAGGAGATCTACATGAAGCAACCTGAAGGATTTACGATGAACGGTAAGAAAGAACTGGTATGTAAGTTAAAGAAGTCTCTATATGGGTTAAAACAGTCACCAAGGATGTGGTATCAGAAATTTGATACATTCATATGGGGACTTGGCTTCACCAGAAGCAAAGTAGATCATTGTGTGTATTTTAAATTAATTGGTGACCATGTTATTTATCTAGTCCTGTATCTGGATGATATGTTGTTGATTGGAAATGACAAAGAAGTTATCTAGGATTTGAAGACCCAATTGTCCTCCAAATTCGACATGAAAGATCTTGGTGCTGCAAACTATATTTTGGGCATGTAAATTAAAAGAGATCAGGAAAAGAGGAAGCTCTCGTTAAACCAGAGGAAGTATGTTGAGACAATATTGCAAAGGTTTAACATGCAGGATAGTAAACCGGTGAGGGTTCCTATTCCTGTAGGTGTGAGGTTATCTGCTGAACAGTGTCCCAAGACACAAGAAGAGGAAGAGGACATGTCCCGTGTTCCATATGCAAGTACAGTCAGTAGCCTGATGTATGCAATGGTCTGTACTAGACCAGACATTACACATGTAGTGGGAGTATTGAGCAGGTTTATGTCAAAACCAGGGAAGGAGCACTGGACAACAGTGAAGCGGGTTTTCAGGTATTTGCGTGACACTAGTGATTATGGTTTGTGCTACCAAGGAAGACCAGGATTGGAAAAAGTGTTGGATATTCATGGCCTTGTTAATGCATACGAGGCTAGAGATCTGGATCAAAGAAGATCTACAAGTGGGTATGTGTTTAACCTATTTGGAGGTGCAATCAGTTGGATGAGTAATAAACAATCTATAGTGGCACTGTCAACTATAGAGGCAGAATACATGGTAGCCACTCATGCAAGAAAGGAAGCAGTTTGGTTGCAAAGATTTTTTTCAAGTATGGGGTTAGTACAGGAAGCTATAAGGATAGACTGTGACAACCAAAGTGCAATTTTCTTGGTAAAGAACCCCACATATCATTCAAAGACAAAGCACATTGATGTTTAGTATCACTTTGTGAGGGATATGATAGAAGACAAAAAGGTGTTGCTGGTAAAGGTGGACATTTTTAAGAATATTTTAGATGCATTGACAAAATATGTGAGCTCTGAGAAGTTCTATTGGTGTAGAGAGACAATGGGAATTTTAGGGCTGGAAAAATGACTAAGCTCTCTTGTGGCCCCCTATGGAAAGAAAACAACAAGTGGGAGAATGTTGGGTTGTGTTTTATTCTTTCCACGTAGTTAACAGGGGGTTTGAGGGGCACCCATAACCCCACTTTATGGGGTCCAGGGCAGCGACCTAGAAAATTTTGGTTTTGGACCCTATGTTAGGTTGGGCAGACCCACGTATGGTTTTGTGCATGATTTTCGCACATGTTTGTTGGACGGGATGGTTTTCGGTCCATGGTATTGGACGCAATGGTTTTTAGTCCATGGTATTGGATGCTTCGACATGTATAAACATGTATTATAACATTGAAAGGAATATAATGAAAAATCAAGCTGGTAGTCCCAGTTTTGGGATCCAGGGGAAAATCTCTCTGTATATGTGTTTTATGTGTTCTTCTATCACATTATTTATTTTCTGTGTTTTAGAATTCGTATGCAGGTATTTTCTGTATGGGGTTAAAACCTACAAACTCGATCTTCTCAAGTTCATTTGGTAAGACTTCATGTTTAATAACATCTTTCACCTCTCTAAACACTACATCTCAGTTGTACACAACCTTCCTTGCTTCTAGGTTCCAAATCTTATAAGCTTATAACAAGGTCCAAATGGAATAGATAGTTGGCCACCAATATCCACCTGGATCAGTCTTCCCTGCTTAGGAATCAATGGTCCCTATTGCATTGAGTGCCTCCATGAGATGCGAAAACTTCTGCCGAACTTGGTCCCTAATGAGCCACATCCCTTGGTGCAGGACTGAGAAACTTTGACAAACCAATACAGTTAGATATTATACTAGCGAATGTTCTTGATCTGCATGTCCATGATTTGATCAATTGTGGCTTGTTCCATGCAGTCTAGGTTTAACTCTTTTGGTGTGAGTTTTTCTGGAATGTCCGATGCATCCAGTAATGGTGGACAATATGCTCAAAGGTGGTCCACATTGAACAATCGGTGTAGGCCAAGGACTAGTGGAATGATGAGCTCAAAAGCATTGTCCCTTATAGTCTTAGTGATGGTGAAAGGCACATATCGGAGTGGGCGCAGCTTGCGGTGGGGCCCAGTGATGTGCTCCTTTTGCAAATGTCACCAAACTTTGTTTCCCACCTAGAACTTGTGTGGAACCTGATGTTGATCACGATGCTGCTTGTACTTAGAATTGGCTCTATCCAATATGTCATGGACCTACTGGTGGATGTGTTAAATGCACTCAATGAAGTTTTTATCCCTGTTAGCTTTGGATTGGACATGAGATGAATCTGCTTTAGCAGCTTAAAATGGTACAGCCACATCAATGGGACATAATGGATGGAATCCCAACCCCACTTAAAAGGGGTTGTGGCCAGTTGAGCTATGGAGAGTTCTATTGTAGTTGTGATGGACATAGGGGAGGATTTCATCCCATGTGTGTGTACGTTTTTAGTTGTACATACACATAATGTGTATGATCATCTTGTTGACAACATTTTTTTGGCCATCAGTTTGGGGGTGGAAAGTCATGGACTTAGTGATCTTGGTATCCAACATTGACCAGCGGCTTGACCAAAATATACCTAGGAATCCATTGTCCTGATTTTAGATAATGGACTTTGATATCCCAAAATGTACCCACACTCATTCAAAGAAGAGCTTTGCAGTGGATTCAGTTGTGATACTCTTCTTGTAGGCCACCAGAATAGCCATCTTAAATAATCTGTCAGTGACCATGAAAACACAATCATTTCCATGCTTAGCAGAAGGAAAGACCGAAATGTAATCCATGGAGATGGATTCCCAAGGTAGATAAGGAGTAGGAAGTGAAGTATATAGGCCTTGCTTCTTGATGGTTGATTTGGCAATGATGCAAGTAGTGCAGGATCTATTGTACATTTGAACATCCTGTCAAAGGTTCAGTTGATAAAAATACTTCTATAGCACCGACACTATTTTCTCTACCCAAAAATGTCTAGCGACCCGACTGTAGTTCTCCCAAATCATCTTGGCACACTCACTTGAAGGAACATAGAGGTGTCCCAAGTGGCATAATAGTGCATCCTAGCGGTGAAAATTTTTAACTTGCTTTCTTTCCAGGAGCGTCTGGTATGTGTTGTCGAATTCTGGATTGCTCTTGTAAAGATGTCTCCACCCCGCAGTCTAGTGCCCACAAGAGTAGAGCATAGTGGTCAACTCCATGACAGGTGATCGGATAAGGTAGTCTACAACATTGTTGGTGTTGTACTTCTTATACTTAATGTTCATATGGAATTTTTGCATGTATGTGGACCATTTCTAATGGAAATAGTTCTCCAAATTCCCTTGTGATTATAGGAACTATAGGGGTCGGTGCTCTGTGTCGATGACTATTTCCTTCCCCCAAATGTAATGCTTCCATTCTCAGGAAGCCTGCATAACGGAATACATCTCTTTTTCATAGGTGGGATACTTTTGGACTGTGTGTGAAAGTGCCTCCCTGTGATATGCACTAGATTCCCCTACTAAGTAATAACTGCACCAATAGCATAGTCAGAGGCATCTATCTCGATCTCAAATGGTTTTTACAGGTCTACTAATGTGAGTACTAGTGCAGAGTAGAGGCGATGCTTCAACTCGGAAAACACCTTCTGTTGGGATTTGGACCAAAATAACTTTGCTTTTTCTCCTCCGTTGGTGACTTGACTCAAAGCCCAAGTTATATGAGAGAACCCCAACACAAACCTGCGGTAGAAGTTGGCAAGATCTAGAAAGTCATGGAGCTTTGTTGGAGTGGTTCATGCTGGCCAAACCAAAAGACTTTTATTTTGGCTGGGTCCACATGCACACCCCACTCATTACTGATGTAGCCTAGATATTGAACCTGGGTCATACCAAAAGTGCATTTCTCCAAATTGGCACACAACTGATGTTACTACAGGGTTTGTAGGACCTGTTGAATATGGTGGAGGTGTTCTTCCCAACTCTAGTTGAAGATTAGAATGTCATCTAAATGCACCACTGCAAATTATTCGGTGAATGGTCACAAGATGTCATCCATCAGCCTCATGAAGGTTATAGGGGCATTCACCAATCAAAAAGGCCCTAATTGGATTTTAAGGCACTCTTCTACACATCAAAGGGTTTGATCAGTACCTGGTGATATCCAGACTTCAAGTCAATCTTGTTGAAATATTTGAGCACCTTGAGCTGGTCCATAAGGTCATCAATCTGTGGGATTGGATAACTATTCTAGATAGTGATCTTGTTCAGTGCCTGATAGTCAATACAAAGTCTCTACATCTCATCCTTCTTTTGTACCAACATGATTGGGCTCCCACAGGGTGATAAACTTGCCTTGATATGCCCTTTCTCGAACAAATCCTGAATTTTCCTCTTGATTCCATCATTCTCTAGAAAAGAGTGTTAATAGATCGGCCCATTGGGTGGTGGTGCACCTAGGGTCAGATTGATGGATCAATTGACTTGACAGTGTAGAGGTACCCCTATGGGTGAGGTGAAGATTTCCATGTACTCCTATACAACCTTGTCGATGTGATATTGCCGTGCGAAGGAGGCCTATCTAGAGGTCGTTTCCAGAATCTTCTTCTTTCCCTGAGGGAGAATCATAAGGGAAACAAATTTCCTAGTCTAGGAAATGATCTTATTGCAATGCTTCACAATGATCAAAGAAACAACAACAGGCGGTGTTGCCTCTAGTATCCTGTACAATTTATTGCCCAAAATAATAATAGTAGTGCGAGGCCTAAACTCATACATACAATGTTGTTTCCACAAGTATGGTTGGCCTAATAAAATATCACAAACATCAAGAGGAGAAACATCTCACATTACTTCATCTATGAAGTGCTTGATGATGTAGGGAAGGTGACATTGTTGGATGACGTGGATATCTCTCCCTTGGTGAAGCCATATGATGGTATACAGCTACGGGTGTGGTGTGGTTGGTAGGCCCAACAACTTCATGACCTTTGCTGAAATGAGGTTATTTTGGTTCTCACTGTCGACAATGAACTATAGTGAAGAATAATTCACCCTCATATGGATTTTTGGGCTCATCCTTCTAGATATTGGTGGCGTAAATGGTGCCACTAGGCTACGCATTGATAATATTCTTACCTTTTTCATTCCCCTTATCAGTTTCTGACTCAGAGTAAGAACATGCATCTGATTTGGAAGCCTTCACCTTGGCCACTAGTGACTGCTTGGCTTGGCACTCACTTGTGTTGTAAGTGGGGCTCTTATGGAACTCACACCATTTCCCTGTGCCATTTTTTGTCTTTGTGGTGTTATTACTTGCTTGCGGCTTCAACGGGTTGTCCTAGGTCACCCCGCCTTGGCTTTTTCCTTTGTTTTGTGGTTTAGGGGCACCTTTCCCTTACTTCATATTCGTAGATCCAAAGTCTCGCTTATTCTGTTTAAATTTATGCTCGATATTGACAACATATTGATAGGCGACACCAAGCGAGGAGATGTCCAGGAAATCCATCTTGTACCAGATGTATTTGTGTAGATAGCTGTTATACTTGAAAACCAATGCCGTTAAGAATCCTTGATGCCCAACTTCATGCAAAGGGTATGGAAAACGTTTGTGAAACCTAGCACATCTTTGTCCCTTCCTTGCTGCAGTGTGGTCCACTTTATGTATTTATCTCATAGCTCCCAATAGGGTAATATTGTTACTAGATGGCATCTCAGAAATAATTCCAAGTGGGTGTGGCTAGAAATAGTGAGGATTCCCTCTCGTCCTTTTGTTCACAGTAGGTTTCCCACAAGTCCTTGACATGTGAGGTGGATTTAAGGAGTGTAAAACTAATATTTTCCCGATTCGAAAATTTATGAACTGAAAAATATCCTTCCAACAGATTCAACCATCTATCTACAACATCTGCATCTATCTATCCTTCAAATATGGGAATGTCAAAGTTAACTTGTACCTTAAATGGAGTGGTTCCTCTAGAGTGGTTGTTGGATGAGGATGTGTTGCATCTGGGTTTCTGCTAAAGGATCTGGGAAAGGTTATCCATCATCGCGTTCCTTTGTCGCTCAAGGGATTCCTTGAGAAATATTTTGAAAGGATCTCCTCCCCCTTGTCTTTATTTTCTTCCACCATGGGATGTCATCGGGGTTTGCGAGGCTAGTATTGCAAAGGTTCAACTAGTTCAAGCCTTAACTCCTTATACCCTGACCTCGTTGGGGACATGAAAAGAAAAAAATACAAAGAGCAGACTACTCTAATACCACTGATCTGAACATATGTAGGAATGCAACAAAATACATATATACATATAAAGACAAAGATGCAGCAGAAATAAAAATTCATTTCATTAATATCAAAGAACTAAAATATGCTTACATACATAAATGGAAATAAGCTAGCTCGGGTGATGGTAGCTTATATGTGAGAAGAGATGTGGTGGATACATGCCTCCAAACTATGTTACAATGAGGGTCAAAGGCCTATTTATTATTTAGAAACAATGGAAAACCCTAAACATCCAAAAACATAACCCTAGGAAATGAAGCACCAAAACTGTGGGACTCGTTTGGGTAAATTGGAACATCAACTTCTCGGAGTCATAGCATTTTCATATTATCTCTGTTTGGCTATCATAATATTGTGTTTCAAATTTCTCTAAGAGAAGGCTGAACAAAATGGGTAAACTGGGCTAGGAATTTTTCAGTCTCTCTATTTTCCCTAAAAATGTCTTTTAGTGCCTCAAAACAACTCCAGACGTTTAGGACCTAAAAAATGCCAAAAATAGTAAATTGTGCTATAATTAAGGAAATTGAAAAGAAACAATGGTGGGGGTCCAAGTGGAATAGGTGGTTGGCCACCAATATCCACCTGGATCATTACCACATAAAATTTGGGTTGGTAGACATTTTATGGTACCTAGGAAAAAGGGGAAAATGGGAATTTCCCATCAACTTTGCTTTTATAGCATTGGGAAAGAAACATGGACACAAACTCAAACAAGAAATGAAAGGAGAAGCTTATGGTTGGTGCAGTGTGTTAGTCATTCACTATAAACAATTATAAGCAACAATTAACAACTTGATAACAGACAAGAAATTGACACAAATTCTGTTGGTTGGCAATATTATATGTTAGGGAGGTTCTTTCAATGTCTCTCAAGGAAACGACAAATCAATTCTTGGCTTGGACAACGTAGGAGATAAGGAAATAATAGTTGTAATTGGTGCAGCAGGAGGGAATTTGATTCCTAAAGAAAGAGCGAAAGAAGAATGGAGTTAGATTTTGGTGAAGGGACAACACAGAGAATAGAAGATAGTTTGAAAATTTTGAAGCAAGGATAGTGGATTGAATTTGTTGAACAAAGAGAGAAATATTAATATAAGCACTTCAGCAATCCATTAGAGGAAAAAAGTTCTAGTTGGTAGGAGCCTGGAAGAAAATATTCCAAGTGAGGAGAGTTTTCCTCTTGAATCCCAATGACCCAGAGGGTGGATATGATATTTTTCATAAATTCCTTAGGGATACGGTGGAGGAAATACTCTTGGGAAAAGTCTTGGAAGGATTTTGAAGGCTCCCTACCATTTATTTGTTTTAGTTTTCATTATGGAGTTCCTAAATATAGGTGGAACCATAGTATCTTTCTGTAGTGTTTGGTTGTAGTTCAATTGGAGGGAGGAGATGGAAAAATCTATGGTTTCTAGTTTAAATTGTATCTATGCTGAAATCACTGAGCAATAGACTCTGTTAAATAGAGCATGTATCTTTTTTGGTTATGCTTCATATATAACTCATATGCAAACCTTTTATTTTTATAGTGAAAGAATCTATTATGAGGGAAATCTCTTCCTAACATTGTTTATGTCTAATAGTAGCGCCAATGGAGATAATTTTCCTTCTGGCACTAACTAGTGCATATGTTTAACATAATTCTTATTTTCCAATCTTTAGTAGTGATACCCAAAATTTTGGGTTCCTTGTGATGTCAACAAGATGAATCTACATATTTGTTAAAATTGCTTGAGTTCTTAGTATTATGGGGGTTTGAGTGATAACACACTATTATGGTGCATCAGTGCACATTTTAATGGGGGTGTCCTAATGGAGTAATCATTACCTCAAGCTAACAAATTAGTGTGCTTATAATTATAAAACATGTATTATTGCAATGCCTTAAATATGCACTATATGTCCTTTTGGAGGTAAACACAAGGAATTTCCATCGTGCCATAACTAAATTTGTCTCTTGCATTATAAATGAAAATGTTTTTAGCAACATGATAGAATGGGTTCAATGGAGGGGGAGGCATTAGATGCATCCTCTTTGTTTATTTTGATAGTATAATTATCACCTTGAGTGCATTAATTAACCTTGTTGGACAATGCTCATTACCCATGTTCATACACAACACCTCAAATTACTTGAGTCAGGGGTTAAGGTCGAACTCCTGTCACCAAGTCAAGTGAGGAAGGGACAGTAGGCTAACCTTTGATGTCGGTGTTTGCAACCCACACCCATTGCAACCATTGTTTATGATATGGTTCTGAACACATTTTCTAACATTCAGGCCATGCCATACTAGTCGATGGAAATATGTCTTGATTGTTAGGCTAGAGAAGCACATCATAAGATAAAATCATCACATACAACATGCAATAGAGAAATAGAAATCACATTTCTATTACATACAGAGGCCTTGGCCCTTGGCTCAGAAAGAAAAAATTTATAGAACAACAAGAAACATCTAGAATTTTGCATGTGAAATTCATGTGTGGTAGGTTGTAGTCGATGGTGTGGGAGGTGGACGACTGAGGACGATGCCGAAGTTGATGGGGGCGGTGGATGGTGAGGTTGGCACCGAAATTCGTCTTCATGTTTAACAAGATATGAAAGTCATAGAGGTGTATACGAAGTTGGTCAATAAAAGAAAAGAAAAGAAAAATGTCCCATTTTTCTAACTATGTAACATAAATTAGATTAATAAGTGGACACTTCACTATGATAAGTGGGGTATTTAGATGTAGAGTCTAGTTACAAGAATTGCATGTAAGCTACGAAAACCATCATCAATAAAACCAATAATAATCCTTCCTAATGATAAAAATAAGGGAAATTAATCATAATCAACTAATTTAATAACTGTAAGCTTATTGTGACATATTCATAAAGAAACACAACAAAAATATATAATGAATGGGGGACAAGATAAAGTAAATAGATGTTTTGAATGGTGAAAAGAAGACAATTTAGGGACTCGATAACTGTAACATCATAATTTAACTAACCATAACAGTCATCAAACTTACCTCAATACACCTTTTTTTTATATTACAAATAATAATTCATTATGAATAATAATAATGAGGAAAACCAATAACATTCATTGTTGCATATGATGAATAAAATTTACAATTTCTTAGATAATTCATTACTCAATTTACACATGAAATACACTTGATGATAAAAATAAATTAAAATATTCATATGAAGATCAATATGAAAACAAATAATATGTTAATACAATTGAATGAATATATGTCATTCGCCAAGTTTCCAACAAGGAATTCTAGGTTGGGTTGTGTCAACTTGATGTAGACCTCAAGATGATACCATCCTTGTGCAAAGATTTTCCAAACATAGCTTTCTCACCAATTAACCTCCTAGCCTTTTCCTTTGATATTCTTCTCCCATGCAGAGCTCGGAGCTGCAATGGGGCTATAGTAATGATGAATAAGCTAGAATTATAGAAGTGATCTCTCTAGCCGAATAGGGTCCCACGTAGAGTCAAGACTCCATACATACAAAACTCACAATAGGGCTCGATTAGTTATATAGAAAATAGTTCCACATTAGAACACTCGTTGAGAATTAGGGTAACTAAGCTAATTATTTCTTACCTTGGTATTCTTTTACAACATATTTATGTTTCTCTTTGGCTATTTTTCCAAACTTATCTCATTCTATTCTTTTATTATTATTTTTTAACTTAACCTATTTTATTATTTCCATTTATCCCTCCATATTTTATTATTCCTTTTAACCATCATTATTTTATTATTATTATTCTAACTTTCCCTATTTTATTGTTCCTTTTAACTTCTTATATTTTATTGTTTTTTTTACTTCTCTTATTTCATATTGTTATAAGCTTCCTATTTTTTACTACTTTAGTCTAACTTACTTTATTTTATTAATTCCCTTTACTTCCTTTATTTATTATTTTCAACTAACTTCTAGTATTTATTATTTTTATCTAAATTCTTATATTTTATTATTTTAATCCTTCGTTTATTATTTTCTTTTCTTAGTCATCCCTTGATCCCAATTCAATACTTTCCCACATTGAAGTGGCTTCTCTTGAATATCATTTTTCTTAATTTTTGAATTGTCTATTCCTATCTCATGCTCACACACCCCTTGTGAATTATTATAACTCAATATTTTATTATTATTATTATTATTACGAATTCATAATATTCTCCCCATAATATTTTATAATAGCTAGAATAGTTTATCATGATAGAATTTCCTCATTTGATTTTTATAAGGTTCGACTTAATTCTAATCTACTAATCCCATTTTGCATTTTTTTCTATTTCAAATAAATTTTTACTCTAAATCAATTTCACATGTACCCTTTAACTTAGGTGTTTTGGTCCATTATTTTGATATTAAATCTACCTCTCTATTTCTCAATACCATGGGTTCCAAGTTAGTTAGGTGCTACCACACTTTCCCTTCAAGTATCCTTATGCTTCCCAACACCAATGGTGCCAAGACAAGTGTTCCCTTTAATAACTCTTCACAATGTTCCAAGGGTGTCACAACACTTGTCCTTCAAGTAGTCTTCTATTTCCTGATACTAACAGTGCCAAGTCAATTGTGCTCTTTAAGAATTCTTCCTACAGATCCAAAGGAGACACAATGATTTCTTTTCAATTATCTATGACAAATTGAGGAGAAAATCAATATGAAAATGGATTCCATTGTTGGCTCCTAGGTCACCCAAATAATATGTGTTACACCAACTATTGAGGCTCACAATTTCTTCTTTTCAACACCCTTTTTCACTCTATCTGTTTCTTTTCGACCTTCCTAATCACAGATTGGGTATCAAGTTACATATATTATGACGTGGAAGGTATACAATTGTCTTGAATTTCATAAATTGATAATGTTATTTATTATTTAGTTTAATGTTTACTTTAGCTACCGAATTATGATGATTCTGTAGCTAATACACGATTCTACAGCCAAGTCTATGGTTTGTCAGGTTCTAAGGTTCCAGTTGGGAAGTGAAATATATGGATAGGTGGAAATTTATGCACTCAATGATTTCCTCCTATTCTCATGAACCAAATCAATGGAAACGGGTCATAGCAATGTGGTCAAAGGAAAAGTCAACCTCTGTAATCGACAACAAGTGAACGAGAGCAAGATCTGTGCCTCATGATTTTCTTTGATAATATAAAATTATGAGCGAATTATGCAATATTATATTTTCAAGTTAAATTTGGTTTCTATTGATAGGGATTAGGCGTATAGCTCTGAGCAATTAATTTCCATGAGCTCTATAAATATGTCTCTCAGTAGAAATGATAATAGTGACAGTGAACGCGATAATGAGGCTTAAGATTTGTTATTTGATACTATATTTTTAAAAAGAATCGCTTCATTTACTCAATGCGTGGTTAAAGTGCTTGATCAATAACATAGTGACTTCCTGTTTCTCGTGGAGCCCCCCCTCGAGATATTAAGGATTCTTGTTTTGTTTTAACAGTTAGCTATTAGCATTATATTATAGTAGATTTATGTTTATTCAATCGAGTATTTATGTTTTCAAATTTCTTTCAGAGTTAAGTTAAAATCATTGTGTTAATCATTCTTACTGTTCATATTTTGAATGCACATGGATAAAACTTAGTAGCAATGGTCTAGTTTCACACAAAGTTTCATCTTAGACAATAGATTTATTTGAAGAATTAGTTCTTAAATTCAAGAATGTGTGATCTTTAATTCAAGTAAGTGTGAGTGTGTTCTAAGCAAAAGTTTGTTTCATTTCATGCAAGTGTGATTCTTATTCATGAATATGTGTGATTTTATTTAAACACAAGATTTCTTAAGTGAGAGTAGTTTTCATTTATGCAACAGAGTGTGAATTTCATTTAAGAAAAGTATGGATTGATTTTCATTTATGTAAAGTGTGAGTTTGATTTACATTTATACAAGTGTGAGATTTCTATTTTAAAGTAAAGTGTGGAACCTTATAAGTAGAAGTAGTTTTGTTTAAAAGAAGAGAGTGTGATCATCATTGTAGAGATAATATTATTTTCTAGGAATAACTAATTTTCTCATGTGCATTTCAATAACTTAATTTAATTTAGAATCTATATTTCGATAACACAACTTAATTTATAATTTGTTTGAATCTCCAAAGACTTCTAGCACATATAGTGCACTTACGCTTCATCAGTTTACTAGCATTGGTTGATAATTCATGTAAGTAATTTAAGGTCAATTAAATCACTAAAAATTTTGGCACCATTGTCAGGGAAGTGTATATAGGGGTCTTTTCCTTTTACTTAAAAAAAATGATATGCATAGGGAAAGTGGTTCTAGAGTTAGATTTGTAGGTAGAGGTCAAATATTAATTCCAACATCATCACTCACCCCACCACGACCTCGTAGTGACACACCACCCGCTCAAACTCATATTCCATCATTTGGAGGAAAAAATAAACTTCCTGAGGTACTCAGATCTGAAATCCAACCTAGAGATTCACCAACCTCATCAATTGAAGCAATAATAGAAGAAGAGGATCCTACATCCCCAACAAAAGGAGTAATTTTCCTATCTTTAACTGGAGAGAAGATTCTAGGACAAGAGGTAGAAATCCCTAGTGAATAAGAGAAGGAAGAAACTTATTTTAACTTACAATTGATAGAAGAACTATAAGAGGAAATAAAAAAACCCAATTTTGGAACCCTATATTAGTTCTAAAGAATCTACAATGGTTGGAGAAGGGGAAGGAGAGGTACATAATATTAATGGTGAACAAACTAGGATTGGAGAAGGAAGAGGAGGAAGAGGTGGAGGAAGAGGGAGAGGAGGAGGTAGAGGAGATCCAAAACTTTTTGGATTTCCTATCCTCGATAAAGATACAACAACTACAATGAAAAACGTATCACCGTCCATCCTTCCAAATTTTCATGGATTAAGAAGTGAAGATCATGAAACATTTCTCTTTGATTCTGAAGTATTGTGTAGATCTTATGATTACTTTCTTGACACTCAAAAGTTGAAATTGTTTCCAGCAACTCTTAAGGATGCATCATTAGAATGGCTCATGGGCTTAGAAGTAAATTCTATAAGAAAATGGGAAGAAATGAAAACTAGATTCTTAGAGAAATATAAGGACTAGTCTATGCCCCATAATCTTAAGCATGAAGCTTTTAAAATGATGCGAAAAGGAGATGAAAATCTTGAAGATTTCATTGAAAGATTTTCTTATAATTTTAAAAGGGCTAAAATGCATGAATTAGATGAAGAAACTTTGAAAGATCTCTTATTAAAATCCATCATAGATGAGTGAATTGACCTTCTCAATTTGATGGGTAAGGGAGATATTTATCAGTAATCATTTGGAGAAATTTTTGAGTTATGCATACACATTTCAAGAGGTAAGGTAAGAACTGGGAAAAATCCAAGAGACCCTCTCGTGTCTAGGATTTATAAATCTACAGCTGGGACAGTAAGTAGGGCTGAATTAGGTAATTTTCTTAACAACTTTAAAACAGGCATTTTAGGTGTCTTAGTGAACAAATAGATACCCTTAAAGTGAAAAATAAGAAAAAGGCTGAAAATGTTGCATTATCAATCTTTTGTCCCAAATGTAAAAAAAACATGCTCTGAGAGAATGCCCTCTTGACTTAAAAAGTATAGAAACTTGTGTTATATGTGTAGAAAATCATGATACAAAGGAATGTCCTTCAATATCATATCTTAAATATTTTTATCAAGAGGAAGTAATACCAAATCAAGTAGATCCACTTTGTTTTATTGCTAAGAGGTCGTGGAAAAATTCACAGCCAAATATGACCCAAGGTTTTAACGCTCAAGCATTTGCACATCCATCAAAAAACAATTGGAATGCACCCATGCCTTGGCAATCTTGGCCTCAACCTTGGGCACAAGGATGGAAAATCATTATGGAAAATATCCCCAATATCCTCAATATCAACAACCTTACCATGTTTTTCCACCACAATATTTTCCTCAACGTGTTCAACCAACTCAACCTCAAAATCCAAATCCACAACTTTCATTACCATTTCCTTAAAGACCAAATCAATTGCTTGCTCAACCACTTCCAAATCCAAATAATAATAAAAATTCACAACCTGTTTACAATATGGAAGGAAAAAAATTCCAAACCTACATAATAACTCCATTGGATCTAAATAATGTCCAACTAAGATCTGATAGAATATTGGAAAAGAAGTCACCATTAGTTCTTATTCATAAATCTAAAAAGGAGAATCTCTCTAAAAAAGAGAATTCTCTTAATCAAGAAGAAAAATATCAAAAACAAACCACACCTACACATTCTGATGATATTCCAATAAACTCAACTCGCATCATAGAACAACCTTCAATATCTGTCCAAACACCACCTTTTCTTGAGAGATTAAAAATTGATAAAGGGTAGAAAAACATATTTTATTACCTAATTATGATATGAGAAATGAACTGCATAATGTTTTTATAAAAATTACTTTGTTACAATATATCAAATAAATACCAATATTTGCAAAGTCTTATGCAACCATCTCACAAAATAGACGAAAATATAGATCAACGACTTCAAAATCAACATCTTTAAGGGGGCAACCTCCTTTACATTACACAAATGAATAATTATTGGATGATTCAAATGACCAAAACCTCCTTTCTATATATAGGAGTCGAAGGGGTGACAATATAATCAAATCCGGCATAACAATAATAATATAAGGGCACAATAATAATAAAGTGGGCTTCTATGGGGCACAATAATAACAATAGGGGCACAACAATAATAATAAGGGCTACAATGACAATAGTAATGGGGGAATCATTAGTATTATAGGGACCTAACATGCCCCTCTCCTTCAAAAAAGTGTTGTCCTCAAAGCTTGAGTGTAACAACCTCCTCCCACATCTACCCAAGCAACCGGCCAGCCGAGGTAAACATGCAACGAGAGGCCACTATGAAAAGATTCAACCTCCTTTGTGACTTTAAGGAAATGGAATCGATGGAACATCACATACAGTCTTCCAATATCATCCAAATAACCTTCAAGAGACAAGTCAGTCACTCAGACTACCTATCCCTGGGTCCTATTGTTGTTTGCGAAACTTAGGGTAGGGTAATGCTCGCCAGACACTACCCAGGCGAGTTAGTCTCAAAACTAATGCTCCCTGGACACTAGAAATGTTCTTTATAATGCTTCCCAGACACTGCCCACATGAGCTAGTATCAAACTAATGATCTATTTTGCTAGCATTCCGGGATTTGAGCCACCTTTTTCAGCCCAGAGCTCAGGACATTGCCCAAAATGCAATGACCACTTAGAATTGGTAAGGATACAAGGAAAAAAGGATGCAAAAGCAATAAGATGAACAATATCATAACCAAACCCCTACTAGCCATGACAGGAATTTTGTCAAACATATCATCATCATGTAACCTACAAGTGTGAATAACAGAATTAAGTGCAAGGATATCATACTTATCTGATAATCACTATGAACCATTGTTCCCTCATTCCATTTGCTGAATTATCCTCCATTAACTCATAAACACATTATCCATTCATATACAAGTAAAAACATGTTGAGAGCCACACATAGCTGCTATCATGAAATGTGCATCTAACCAGCATAATAGGAACATAAATACAATAAACATATCAACCATAAAATCCATAAATACATCAGTACCTTTGCACATGAAAATCAAGGGAATGGTTTTCTCATTAATGAATGTAATGAACCAACTAGAGATGGGACTACCACGTTCCACCCAACCGTAGAATATCTTAGCCAAATCTCTCTTCAGCCATTCACCCGCATGCAATATTCCAAGCATGAATGTGGGATCTCATAGAACACATCAATAAAAACTCATCAAGGGATTCCAAAGGCCATCCACCTCAACTCGTCAAATAGTGACTCCAACTCACGGTCTGATGTCACCACAATGATCATCAAATTGGTCTCCATCCAAGCCTTCCAGGGCTTCCAGAGCGTTTGTCCAACCAAGGCTTCCAGAACTAGTAACTCAACTCACAACTTATACAGGGCTTCTAAGGCATTTGTCCAACTAAGGCTTACATGACTAGTAACTCAACCCACCAAGGGCTTCCAGAGTGTTCGTCTAACCAGGGCTTCCAAGACTAGTAACTCAGCCCAAGCTGTTATAGGGCTTCCAAAGTTTTTCTTCAACCAGGGCTTCTAGGACTAATAACTCAACCCAAGTTAAGGAAACATGAGAACCAACCAAAACAAACCAATGAAAGTAAACCCATAATCACCATGGCTATCCTAGAAATGGAAAGGCTAGGCAATCCACTATCAATCCCAACCATCCTCCATGCCCATGAAATATCATAACCAAGAAAAGACATGCATGTGCCATGCATTCCAAAACTAGTGAAAAAATCATACATGCAACTCAGTACATGCAAGAAAATCTGATATAGTTGCTGATGTCGATACCCTCTTGTGCTTCCCTGCCCTTCCTTTGCCTTATTTCTCCAAGTGCTCCAAGAAAACTCTAAGTAACCAAGAGCATGACAGAGAGAGAGAATAATGACAGAGCTCCAAAACTGAACTGAAAAAAGGTTTACACTGAAAGGGAGAAGCTTTCCAATTGATCCTTAAAAGCCTTTTTATGAATGAGGCCTCTATTTTCTTCATTTTCCATTATTTTCCTTCATTTTCCTCCTCACATGCAACTTGTGGCCTTTCCCTCTTTTTTCTCCTAATTTCCATTATTTTCATAAATAAATGTGCCAAAATAACTTTTTGCCTCTTTAACGCCTTAGCCGTTTCCTTTATCAATTTCCTTACCCATAAAAAATCAAATGAACACCCACTAGGATGTCCTGCCCACCATTCAACTTGGAATACATGTCCCATCATCCGGGGTATTTATATATTTTCACATGGAATTTTCAGCAAGGTTGTTGCATTGAGTAGTTCTGGATGGTTCTGTATAAAATTCTCATCCTCCCATGTGGAATCTTTAGTGGGTAAGTTCTTCCACTTAATGAGATACTCTGAAATTGATCAATTTCGTAGTTGTTGAGTTCTTGTTTCTATGACTGTGTCAAGTTCCAATATGATTTTTCCTTCATATTCAATTTCTGGCAATATTGTTTGAACTGAGAGCTTGCCACCTATTACCTTCTTTAAGCATGAAACATGGAAAACTAGGTGCACTGGGGAAACTACAAGAAGCTCCAATTTGTATGCCATAATACCAATCTTTTGCGACACCTTGTACGGACCATAATACTTTGGTGATAATTTATTATCCTTATTAGCTTACTTCAGGGGGATTTGTTTATATGGTTTTAGCCATAGAAATAACCAGTCACCTACATCAAAAATTCTTTCGCTACGATGTTGATCTACATGTTGTTTCATTCTATTATACGCCAAAGTGAGGTTACCCTTTAAAAGTTGGAGAACTTGTTGTTGATGCTCGATGTGATCTTCCACTTCTTTAAACTTAGTATTTTCTCTTAAATATGATGTTATGGATAGTGGATGATATCCATAAAGTTCCATAAATAGGGTGATTTTTGCTGCAATATGGAAGGAAGTGTTATACCACCATTCAGCCAGAGGTAGCCATTTGACCCGTTGTGTTTGTTTATCAGATACAAAGAAATGAATATATTCTTCCAAACATTTGTTTACTATCTTAGTTTTCCCATCCAATTGAGGATGATAAGATGAGCTATGAGCTAACTGAGTAACCAGGCAAGAAAATAATTATTTCAAAAATTTCCAGTGAAAACAGGATCTTTGTCGCTTGCAATAATCTTTGAGTTTCCATGTAGCTTTTGAATTGTTTCCATAAATGTAGTAGCAACTATATTGGCTTTAAATGGGTGAGATAATGCAAAAAAGTGTGCATACTTGGTAATTCTATCAACTACCACCATGATGACACTCTTTCCTTCGAACTTGGGTAAACCTGTGATAAAATCCATTGAAACCTCCTCCCAATATTGACTTGGAATGGACAGAGGTTGTAATAGACTTGGGGTCTTAATTGGTTTAACTTTATTTTGTTGGAAAATCAAACATTCTGCCACAAACTTTTCAATATAAGATTTAAGGCCATCCCAAAAAAGATCCTTCTTAACCTTGTGGTAAGTTTTTAAAAATCATGAGTGCCCTCTTAAGCGAGAGGTCTGAAATTCCATAAAAATCTTTTGTTTGAGTTGGGAATTCTTAGAGAGGTATAAGAGATCTTTGTATGATAACGAATCATTTTTCCAGCTAAATGTATTAGATGTACTGGGATCTTGTTGTAACTTTTTAATTATTGCCCACACTTCTTCGTCATTCTTCCATTCATACCTTGCTTCGTTTATCCGATCTAGTTTGAAAATAGAAATGGCACAAAGCAATGCTTCCACATCTTCATCCTTTCTTGAGAGTGCATCTAAAACAACATTTTGCTTCCCTTTTTTGTAGATGATTTCAAAGTCATAAACCAACATCTTTGTGACCCATTTTTGTTTCTCTTCTGAAGATAATCTTTGTTCTAAAAAGTACTTAAGACTATCCTGATCCATTTTTACCTTGAAGTGTCTTCCCATTAGGTAGGGTTGCCATTTCTTAAGTGCATGTAGTATTGCCAAAATTTCCTTCCCATAAACATCTTTGTCTAAATAATTCCCTTTGATTGGATGAATTTCAAAAGAAATGGGTATTTCTTCTTGCATTAAAACAACACCAATTCCATTTCCTGAGGCACCACATTCCAAAATAAAGGTTTCTATGACGTTCGGTGTAGCTAAGACCGGTGCTTGGCACATTCCTCTTTAAGATGTTCAAATGCCTTCGTTGCTTCTAGAGTCCATGAAAATGCATCTTTCTTCAATAATGTTATTAGAGGTGCTTCTATTCTCCCATAATTATTAACAAACTTGCAATAATACCTTGTCAACCAAATAAATCCTTGCATATGCTTTATGGATGTGGGGATTTTCCATTCCTTAGTGGCTTTAATTTTGCTAGGATCTACCTTAACACGTTCATGAGATACAATATGACCCAGATATTCCACCTCTTGTACTCCAAAGAAACATTTGGAGATTTTTGCATATAATTGTTTCTCCTCCAATAGTTTGAGCACCCCATCAACATGTTGAACATGATCCTTCCAAGACTTGTTGTACATTAGTATATCATCAAAAAATACTAACACAATTTTTTGTAAGGAAGGGTTTGAAAATGGAATTCATCAAACCTTGAAATGTAGAAGGTGCATTGGTAAGCCCAAAAGGCATGACCAAAAATTCATAATGACCCTCATGAGTTCTAAATGTTTTTTTTGGAATGTCTTCAGTCTTTATTCTAATTTGATGATATCCTGAATGAAGATCCAATTTGGTGAAGTAAATTGATCCATGAAATTCATCTAATAATTCATCAATGACAAGAATGGGAGATTTATCTTTAATAGTGAGCTTGTTGAGCTACCTATAATCCAAACACATGCACCATGATCCATCCTTCTTGTGCACCAATATTACTGGAGCAGAGAAAGGACTTTGACTAGGTTGAATTATACCAGCCCATAGCATTTCTGCAACCATACGTTCAATTTCACTCTTTTGGCCATAGGGATATCTGTAAGGCATGATGTTTGGAGGAACACTTCTTGGAATCAAATGAATATCATGATCATGATCATGAATAGGTGGGAGGCCTTTGGGAGTCTCAAATACCTTGGAATGATTGTCCAAGAGTTTTTGGAGATCTAGAGAAATAAATTATTTCGATGTGAGAACCTCTAGCAAACATAATGGTGAAATTACACCTCGTTTTTCTTTCTTTAGAAGCTTTTTCATGTCGTTAGAGCTGATTATCTTTCATGGTTTCCATGTGATACCCCTTAATTAAATTTCCTTTCCTTCTGAAAAAATTTCAAGAAAAGTTCTCGAAAATTAAAAGCTATCATACCCAACGATTATAGCCATTGGACTCCTAGTACAACATTAACACCACCCATTGGAATGGAAAGTATTGGGCTATTAAATACATATTCTCCCATGGATATCTTGATATTATGACACTTTCCAGAGAAATTTATGGTTCCTCCATTTGCAACCATCACTTGACACTCTGGTGCTAGATATAAGAAGCAATTTAATTCCTTGGCTATCTTACAATGAATAAAATTATGGGTACTACCCAAATCAATCAACACTATTACCTTTTTCTTCTTGATATGTCCTTCTACCTTGAGAGTACAAGCAGTGGTAATTCAATCCAATGCATTACAAGATATGGTCGGATTCATTTCCTCTTTCTCTAGGGTTTGTTCCTGGTGTATACCCTCTTCTTTTGACGTTTCTTGTTCTTTTTCTTCCTCCTCTTCACAGTCTATGTAAAATAATTTCTTCTCAACACACTTTGACCTTTAGTGTATTTGCTATCACAACTGTAACCAATCCTTTTTTCTCTTTTTCCATCCAATTGTGATGGTGTCAACCTTGTAGGTTGTGGAAGGCTAGGGGAAACAACACTTCCATCTTTATCTTTGTGAGTGGCAGGCTTCATTGTTGCCATAATTTTTCTTTCAATTTTTTTTCCAACCTAATTTCCTTCTCCAATGAATCAAGTTCCCAAAGGCAAACCTCATGTTTGATGTTATCCTTTAAAGTCCCTATGAACACATCAATCCTATGCTCCTATAGAATATCTTTTACCCTTATATTCAATTTTAGGAAGTCCTCAATGTGCTTCATCATTGAACCCTTTTGTTTGAGTTTTATCAATTGGCTAAAAAAAGTGTTTATTTTTGTATCCTCATAATGTGCCATCATTTCTTCAATAAAAATTTCCCAAGTGACAACTTGTTTATGAGTGAAAAGCCATCGATACCATACAAACTAATTTGGTTCCAAATATAAAGTTGCAATGCATACCTTTTGTGTGCTTTGTACATTATGGAGGTCAAAATATTGCTCCATCTGAAGTATCCATGTTATAGGATCCTTGCCATCAAACTTCCTCATATTGATCTTTGGAAGATGGTTGGTCTTCAATCCAATGTTAGAGTCTATAAAATCATGATTAACATTTCTTTTGTTCTCATCATAAGTTTCCTTTACTACCCTTTCGCCATTAGTAAGTATTTCTTATAGAAACTTTGTCAAATCCATCTTCAAATATTCCATGTTTCCTTTCAGTTTTTCTTCTATGCCATCCATGTTAGCTTCAATTTCATCCATCTTAGCTTCCACGCTATTCATCTTAGCTACCACGCCATTCATCTTAGCTTCCATGCCATCCATATTAGCTTCCACGCCACCCATATTAGCTTCCACGTCATTCATCTTAGCTTCCATGCCTTTCTTTAAACCATCCATCTTAGCTTTTGTTACTCTTTGTAAGAGTGAAAATTGTTGCACTTGGTCTCGTAATTTTGATATATCATGTTGCATTTCTTCCTCTTCTTCATGAATCATGGTAGAGACTTCAGGTTACTTACTAGGTGTTTCCATTTTCTTTCTTCTGGGCATCAATTAATGATAATTATTCCTCACTATGCCCTTTGAATCACTTCGAACTAATTTTTCAAACCAAACTTATGCAAATTTTTAAACAAACTACACACCTGTTTTTGCTTTGTAGAAGCTCAATATTGAATCTATTGTAACTATATAATTTAAGATCTCCAAGGTCTGAAATTGCATCCTGTGGTAGCCCTCTACATCCTCTTTAACCCCACTAGTCTAATCAATATTATATTCTTCAAGAAATAGTTATGCCAAATCTCCCACGATGAAATGATTATAGACTTACTTATTAGAGTATACTTGTATGACCTTCCACATGGCACTGTTTCGACCATCGGACCTGAAAATTATAAAAATAACATTACAGTTTGTCCTCTTTCTATAGCCTTTTATGAAATTTCAATCGGATCCTCAGACAGAAAGGTATGATGATTTTCCCAAGGTCCCCTATTTGGGAACTAATTCAGGAGCCTGCAAAAACCCTAACTTCATTGGATCATATCTCCAAAAATATAGCTCTAAAATATCTGAAATTCGGACCCACAGTTCATCGAGAGTTCGAATCAAATGGGTTTTAATTTTGGCTTTTGAAACATCGTATAAAAAACGTTATAGAGAAAATTCCATGATGAACTGGAGTAGCGAAATCCTAGAATCCAAAGCTCTAATACCAAATGTTATGCAACCAACTCACAAAATAGAAGAAAAGATAGATCAACGACTTCAAAATTAGCCTCTTTGAGGGGTAAACCTCCTTTAAATTACACAAATGAATAATTCCTGGATGATTCAAATGATCAAAACCTCCTTTATATATATAGGAGTCTAAGGGGTCACAATATAATCAAAGTCGACATAACAATAATAATATAAGGGCACAACAATAAAAATATTGGGCTTCTATGGGGCACAATAATACCAATTTGGAGACAATAGGGGCATAGAAATAACAATAAGGGCTACAATGACAATATTAATGGGGTATCACTAGTATTATAGGCACCTAACACAAATAAAATCAGGGAGTTAAGTATTAAAAGACAAAGAAGAAAGAGAAAAGAAGTCAAAAGAATTCAATTAGTTGGAAATTTTGTAGATATCATGATGGGAAAAACAACAATTTAGAAATATCTTGATCCAGGAAGTCCCATTGTGATAACACATATTAATGGTATCGAAATTTCAAACACATTGATTGATTTAGGAGTAGTTATAAACATCATGAGCAAACAAACTATGAATCAATTGAAACTTCATATTCTTCAATATACACCTACATTGTTGCAATTAGCAAACATATATGTTATTAAACCTCATGGTGTATTAGAAGAAATGTTTATATCCTTAGATTCTTGGGAGTATCATGTTGCTTTTATGATTCTAACACCCAAGAGTAATTTAGGAGGACATTCATTGATTCTGGGAAGACCACAGTTAGCTATAGTTGATGCTTTTATAAGTTGTATATCGAGTGATATGTTTATTTCTGATGGAAGTTCAGCAAATAAATTCACATTATATCCTCCTGCAAAAACAACAATAGAGGTAGAAATTTAAGAATGGATAGATGATGATATTGATGTACGACCAATCTTTGTTACTTCACAAATAGATGAAGAAGATCAAATTTCAAATTTAATTGAAAATAATGAGTCTTCCTCATATTGTGAATCTAATCAAAATTTTCAAGAACAATGTAATATTGAATATTTATCATCTCATCAATTATCTTTACATTCTATGGAAAAATTTGGCAACTCTTCAATAGAAATCTTTCTAGAAAAAGCCTTGAATATCAATAATAATCTGAAATAATTTCAAAATAAAGATTTAATAAAAATGTTACAAGAACATTCATTTTCCTATGCATGGGAATACAATGAAATGAAAGAAATTGATCCCAATACTTGTATACATCATATTTAAATTGAATAAAATGCCAAACCAATTCAAAAACCTCAGAGGAGATTGAATCCAAATTTAAGGGAAGTTGTTAAAGAGGAACTACAAAAATTGTTGAATGTGAATTTCATTTATCCAATATCAGATAGCGAGTGGGTTTCACCATTGGTAATTGTTCCTAAAAAGAATGGAAAATGGAGAGTATGCATTAACTATATGGAATTGAATAAAGCCACTTTAAAAGATCATTTTCCACTTCCTTTCATAGACCAAGTTTTAGAGATATTGGCGGGAAAGAAATATTTTTAATTCTTGGATGGTTTTAATGGATATAACCGGATCCAAGTAGCTCCATAAGATCAAGATAAAACCACTTTTACATGTCCATGGGGAACCTATGCCTACCGAGCACTTCATTTCGGGTTATGTAATGCACCTGCAACATTCCAAAGGGTAGTTTTAGGCATTTTCTCTAATCTAATTTATGATTGTGTGGAAGTTTATATGAATGATTTTACTGTCTATGGAAATTCCTTTGAAGAATCTCTTAAAAATTTGGAAAAAGTTCTCATTAGATGTAAAGAAGAAAATCTCTCATTAAGCCATGAAAAATGTTCTATGATTTTTACTGAGGGAATTGTTTTAGGACACCATATTTCAAGGAATGGAATTAGAGTGGATACATATAGAGTAGAATTTATTTCTAAATTATCAATTCTAACTTTCCAAATAGATGTTAAAAGTTTTATTGGCTTTACTGGTTATGATAGAAGGTTCATAGAAAAATTTACAAAAATTGCTTCTCCACTTTTCAAATTGCTCACAAAATATTATGAATTCATTTGGAATTCTGATTGCCAAAAATCTTTTGAAACATTGAAATAAAGGATTTCTAAAGCACCCACTCTAAGAGGACCAAATTGAAAACTACCTTTTCACATTTCAAATGATGCTTCAGATACAAATCTAGGAGTTGTATTAGGACAAAAGGATTTAACTCTTTATGCCATTTACTACACCAATAGAAATTTGACTCCTGCATAGTTAAATTATACTGTAACAAAAAAGGAGTAAGGATTTAACTGCTTATGTCATTTACTACACCAATAAAAATTTGACTCCTGCATAGTTAAATTATATTGTAACAAAAAAGGAGTTTTTAGTTCTTTTCAAGGCCATTAATAAATTCATACATTACATCACTGGTTATGAAACCTTTGTATATACAGATCATTCTTCTTTTTCCCCTTGAAAAAATCGTAATTTTATTCATATGAAAAAATTACATTTTGTAGATGCTAAGAAGCATATGCATATGGCCTATACCTATTTTCATAGGATGCAGGACAGACAAAGAAATAATAAAAAATAAAAATTAACTACTGTTCTTTTCTCCGTTTCCTTTTTTCCACCTTTCACCAACCTCCCTTGTTAGGAGTGGCCGATAAAATGGAAAGTTAATTTTCAGTGGGGTGTCTTTGTCCAAATCGAATCCTTTGGACCCATGAGTTTGCTTGATGCCAGATATTTTCATTTCTATTTGTTGAGATGCTTGGTGCTGAATTGGGTTGCTGGGGTCTTCCTTCTCCTTTAGCGTGTTGTTCTGGTCCTTTTCATCCTCCGTTTCTACTTTGTATGTTGTTGTTTCTGCTCTTTCTACTTCTTCCTCCAAAGGGTTTGTGTATTGCCATCCTTTTGGCTATTTCTATTGCTTCTTGTTCCATTTGGGAGTTTGTTTTGCTTTAGGGCAAGCACTGTGGAGGTGTCCTGTTTGTAGACATCCACGGCATCGGAAGGCTGTGTTTCCATAGCATGTGGTTGTGTCCACTGTGTATTATTGAAGTTCAAGTTTATGCTTTCTAGTAGTCCCTCACTAAGGTCCACATCAACGCATATCTGGGAAAATGTGAATATCCCCCTTGTGATTCTTTCCTCATCCGTCTCTAGGATTTTCCATAATACATTCCCTATGGTGATTAATACATTTTGATGCCAAAAATGTAATGACAGTTTGTGAAACCTGACCCATACTGGCATCTTTGATACCACCATTGTGTTGGCATCGAATTTTAGAAACCAAGGGGTCATAAATAGCCCTACATTTCCCCAGAACCATGGCCTTTTGTTGAGGATATATTCCCTTTCTTGTGCTATTCTAAATCTGACTATAAAAAAACATTTGGGACATAAGTATATCTCATAGTTTGGATACCAAGCCTCGTAAATCCATTGGTGTAAAACATCAAATCTAGGCCAAAACCCATTAAATCTACATATAACTGATGTGGAATAGAAATCTGTATATAGTTCTTTTACCTCAGGAATTGCGATGGTAAGTGCAGGATTCTTAGATTTTTGTTCTACAATGTAGGGTCCTAGTAGCTCAAGCAGTGTTGCGGTTTTGGCTTGTGCTTTTTCCTTGCCTTTGACTACTTCCCTGAAGGATATTGTACTTTTTGAGCTGGTTCCAGCACTTCCACACCTTAGACACAGGTTTACTATGATGGTTGAGTCTATGGTGATGCCATAATCCTAAAGTGTGAGATTGTCCTGTAAAATGTAGCCTGAGCAAATTAGATTTTGCTAGTATGTTGGTATACCGAGGTGGTTCTGGATTTTGATTTTTAGCTCTAGTATCTTTCTCCCTTTCTAGATCCTCTAGAAAATAGTCTTGTCATCCAATGATTTAATGAAAATTTGTATCAGATCCTCCTCTTTAGAGTGTGTGTCTATCTGAGGTGTTGTTGTATCTGTTGTCCCTGTGCCCGGATATGTCAGATCTAAGCATCTCATTGCCTCCGTGCAGGGCTCCATCGTGTTCCAATCTACAATATCACCATTTATCTACTTGCCTATGAAGCCCATTTGGTATCTGAGTTCAGTGTTTTCCAATTCTAGGGCATATTCTGGTATTGTTGTGAAATATGTTGATCTAACTCTACAAGGTCTAGTAAACCCTTGAAAAAAGCCAGATTCGTACTCATAAAGGGCTTAATATTAGCAGAAAGGTATTAGGGATTATTGGATCTAGTAGATACTTCCAGATCTCACCATATCGAGGGCAAATTTTTCTTCTGGCTCATGAGTTCTGATAGGATGTGTCTCAATCCGTGACTGAACTTCCATTCTGAATCAAGTACGATCAATCCTTGCTAATGAATGGAGCTACTAACCTCTGAGTGATGGCTATTACGCATTAGCATTTATTTGAACTCCTCTACATAGCTTCCTTTTCTTCTATTAATAGTAGGGCATATTCCTTGTCTAGGGCTGCCAAAGCTTCCCTGGCTTGCAAGAGTCGTAGTTACGCCAACGTGTGAGGCCACCCCCTCCTTCACATCTCCCTCTACTGGGCTGACGCTACATGGAATCCAGGATATGATGAGGATCCCGCCTTGGACCTTGATGTCTTTGCCCCCCTCGGCCTGCCAAGTCTCGCCATTCCATTGCCGTAGGTCGCAATCTCTAAACCCGCCATGCCCCTCTATTCTGCGCTCCGCTAGTTCCTTCTTTATCGAAAGAAGCTGAGCTGTTTCCAGTGCCCAAGGGTCCTTAAAGGTAACATGAGCCACCTGAGAATGCTTGGTATCCCTCTGCAACTCAGTGTGTTGAATTCCCCCTGGGAAGGAGAAGGATTCTTGAATATTGCGTTGGTTTGTCCTGAGACAAACATTCACTACCTTCACCGTATTCCTCTCCATTAGCAAAGTCCGTGAGGTTAGCGTATACAGATCATTCCTCAATTAGGTATTTAAGCAATAAACCAATAACTAATGGAAAAATTACAAGATGGTTATTGTTGTTACAAGAATTCAATATTACTATTTTGGATCGACCTAGAAAAAAAAATACAGTTGCTGACTTTCTATCTAGAATTCAAAATGATAATAATGATGGTACTTGTAGAAGATAATTTTCCTTATGAATATATTTTTGCAATATCTATTAAATCTCCTTGGTTTGCTAATATTTCTAATTATTTGTCTACAGGGAAGTTACCACTATATTTTTCTCCTCGAGAGAAAAGAAAATTAATTCAAATTAGTGAATCTTACACATGGATAAAAATGAAGAATTATACAAAACAGGGCTAGATTTGATCATTCGAAGATGTGTCAGAGAAGAAGAAGTACCAGAGATATTAAAATCTTTTCATGATGAACCATGTGGAGGAAACTTCGCTGATAAAAGAACTACTTACAAATCCCTTCTTTTAGGATATTATTGGGGCTTCCCCTTTTAAGGATGCCAAAGAATATGTTAAGAGATGTAATAGTTTTCAAATAATGGAGAAAGCTATTCCTTCAAATGAAATTCCTCTACAACCTCAAGTACTCATTGAACCTTTTAAGAAATGGGTTGTGGATTTTGTTGGTCCAATTAATCCACCATCAAGACAGAAAAAGTACATTCTTGTTTGCACTAATTATGTTACAAAATGGGTAGAAGCTAAAGCACTTTCTTCTGCTACTGAAAATCCTGTAGTTTCATTTCCTTTTGAGGATATCTTTACTTGTTTTGGTGTCCCAAGGGAAATTGTGATAGATAAAGGTACTCAATTTACATCTAATTTGGTATAGAAGATAATGGAGGAATACAAAATCGAACATCGAAATTCCACTCCATATCATCCACATGCAAATGGATAGGTGGAATCCACCAATAAGGTAATTGAAGCAATTCTTACCAAGACTGTGCACCTGCATAGAAGAGACTAGGCAGAAAATATTTGAGAAGCTTTATGGGCATACTATACCACATGGAAAAATACCATAGGACATACTCCCTATGAACTTGTTTATGGGAAACAAGTCTTATTTCATATTGAGTTCCAAGTAAAGACCTTCAAGACAACAATCAAATTGGGTCTTGATCTATCTGAACCACAAAAACAAAGAATAAATCAAATGAATGAACTAGATGAGATGAGATAGGATGCTATTCAAAGAACCAACATAGTTCAACAAAAAATATCCAGTTGAAATTTCAGCCAGGAGATTGGGCATTACATTTTCACTCAAAATTTAAATATTTTCAAGGGAAATTTCAAAATCATTGGCTTGGGCCTTATGAGATTGAAAATGTCTTTGATAATGGTGCAGTCGGGATTAGAACCATTGATGAAGAAAAAGTGACCTTCCTTGTAAATGGTCATCAATTGAGAATTTATCATAAACCATTAACAAGGGAAGAATTTGTTAAAAATGTGCAAGACAATATTCATTTGAAGGTGGTTATTGTTGGTAGGCCGAATTTCCCCATTTTTATCCCCTTCCTGTCACAAAACCACAATCATTAACCTCTGTTTTTCTACATGAACCTCCTCATTCCTGCACTAGTCCAAGAATATTATCCATTCCTACATAAACTTCATATTTCATGTTTAAGGTTTATTAGGTGCTTTATTAATCATTTTAAATAAGATTGCCTTTAATATTTCTTGTAACTTATATTTACTTTCCTAAAGTATTTGATAAGCTAAAGTATTAATCATTGAGCTAGCTTGATCTAGTGCGGGTAGATTCCTGCACTACCAATGCTATAGGGATTAATGCACAGGTGTTTGGTGATGTAGAAACCCTCAAGGATCTTCACGAGATCCTTGGTAGATAGTCAGATTAGCTACAATTGTCACAAAGATACATGCATATCTAGGCTTAACAAATGAACATCAAAGCGAGAAGGAATTATTACCTCAAGTCTTAGTGTGGTGTTGTTGGAGAATGCAATGCAACTAGGGAGCCGGATCCAGATCAAAACCTGCACATAGCAAAGACAAGCGTAATATCACAGCACAAAACCTTGATAAACAATGCATGAACATATAAAGATATCTAGTTGCATATTACTAAGCCACTCATGCTAATGATATTGAATAAACATTCAAACCAGTCATACTATCAACATCTCAGAGTGGAAAACACAATTGTCGTTCTATATTGATGTAGAAAGAGTGATTACAACCATCAGTTGCATCAGCCTTCCCTTACCCCTCCAGCTCCTCTCTCTCTCTCTCCATTCTTAACCTCTTCTAATGCCTTAGTCTAAGACTCTGCTCGACAGTCAAATAGGAAATCCTTTCAAATGGTTCGACCCCTTTCACAATGGCCCTAGCCTTACATATATAGCATGTGAGGTTAGGGTTGCCAAGTCCTTCATGAGTTACATTAGACAAATGCAGTGATGTTTCAATGTCTTTGTTCTCTTCCCTATTTGCATACTCCATTAGGAATTAGTAATTCCCCCAAACAGGTCGAGTTATGATGTTTCCCTGCTTTTATGAGCTGACATAGGAGAGAATCTAGGGATATTTTCTCAGTCAACTCATTCCCTTGACCCATAGAAACTCATTAGGGTTCACTAATGCTCTTCCCGAGGTAACAAACAGAGTTACTTTGGGCACTAATGCACCCTTAGCCTTGCTAGGAAGCTTTATAAAGCAGGTTGCTAGTGTTTAGGCAGTGTTAGCTTGACAACTGGGCCTGTGAACTTGGTTAGTCCTTCAGTCATCATGTCTTTCTCCTTTGAGCTGATGAGGAGGTCATTTCCTATATAACAGCCAGCAACTATATGTTTTGTGATCACCATAATAGTTTGATCACTTCACGTGGGCATCTTGGTCCACATCGTCCAGTTCGGTTTCGGTCATCCGGAGTTGAACTCAAAATGGAGGACAATTAGGGATATGGCCAAGGATTATTCTACGGCAACGAATAGTTCGCACCTTATTATAGCCATCGACTTAATTTTGTAATTTTCTTTGTTATTTTGTTTCAGCCGAAAGGCTTGATTTGGAATGACTATAAATTTTTTTTACGGCCACAGGCCGAAGGGTTATATAAAATGTAGATTTCAGATAGATCTAAGCTAGCAAGCGATAGCAATAGCAGATTGTCGTGATTTCTGGTTTATTTGTAATTTCGTTGTCACCCTCATTTTGGGCTGGACTTGATATTAAATGCATATTTGCTGTTCAAAATCAATACAAGGAGTTGTGCCATGATTTTCTCATTCTGTGTTATAATTCTTTATTGATGTATTGATAATGTGCTGAAGGTTTTCATTTCCTAAAATGAGAAACGATTTAGTTGGCTAGGGCCCAACCAACCCATCTCATTTACCCTCTTGATTTGTTATCTTAAAGGTGTGTTAACTTTATTTATTTACAGAAGCGTGCTTTGAATATTGATTTCGTGATTGCTTATGAATTCTTATTTATTTCACTAAAACTGTCAAGTGTGAATGGATTTGTTGTGTGAAGGTTAAATTAAATTTCTTTATGTAATTTATTTTTTGGTTTCCTTTTGCTTGGATCGTGCAGATGAGATCCTTCCTGCACTCTTGAATGTAGGATCTTGCACCCTTGTTCGCTAGTTCATTTACGGCAAATGTTTCATTATTTTCCTTTTACATCATTTAATCCATTTTTGAGAAACAAGCATTTGTCTTCTGAAGAAGGCATCTCTAATACTAAAAGTCAAATTCTTAAATATTAAGGATAACTTCAAGAAATATAAAATAACGTTGTTGCATATCTCAATTTATATTTTCACCTCACGATTTAAGGAAAAAGACTAGAAGTAATCTAGAATATTACAGTGAACCATTTCAAGTTATATTTGTTTACATGCAAAACCCCTTTAGCTGAAGAAAGTTTGCTTTACTTTCGAAGATCATTTTTATCTTAAGAGTTTATTTCTATTTTTGAGATTCAATCGATTAAAGCATTATTTTCGTGTGCAAGATTATTTCAGATTCTACTCGCACTTGCAATTCTTTTTATAGTTAACATGCTCTTTTATTTTCCCAAAAGAAAATTGGAATATTTGGTGTAGGAAGCTTTGTTCTGGTACAAGGACTAGTGTCTTGTTACAGGAATAGAGTTCTCTAAGCCTTGAGGCTTAGAGCCCCTACAGGAAAATATAATTCTTTAGTATAAGTGTAAGTTATACTTCTCACATAAGTTCTGTACCTGCACTAGTGCAAGCAGATTGCAAGAGTACAAGAATGACCACTTAGTGTGAGAAGGAAAATCATTTAGAAGGAAGATCTTTTCAAGGGCCCACTTGTTAAACTGCCATCACCTATACTAAGTATAAACATAGAAGTTCACTTCAGCAATTAATATTGTTTACAGTAGTATGAAAGTTCCTTTATTTAATTTCTTCGCAAATGCATTATTTTACAGTCCAACACTAGAATTACTTTGGTGTTAATTTCCTTTGAGATTTTTTTGTTTGATTCTGCAAAGTTTTATTTGAGAAGTAGGAATAGAAATAGGAATAGAAATACCACTTCCGACATTACCTATGCTTCGTCTCTAAGTTTACGAAACCCTCGAGTTGACAATTAAGTGTTGAAGGAGCTTGCTTAAGTGCAATTCCTGCACCCAACATTTTGGCGTTGTTGCTGGGGAGGCAATTTGAATTGGTAAGAATTTTCCTTTTTTTGCAATATGGGTAAGTCTGCTATTATTTTTTTCCTGCAGTGTGCTTCTATTGCTTGAAGGAATTTCTAGGTGTTTAGTTATTTTTGAATTGCAGCATTTTATTGGAATTTTGTTTTGTCATTTTTTTGAAATGAATGCCTTAAAGAGGTAGGGGTCCAAACCCCAATAGGGGCCAATTTGATAAATCTGAAAGAAAATTGCATATTGGGACTTCTTTTGCAAGTAGGAAGTCCAAACAAACCCAAACTCATCACACAGGAACAGGCTACTTGGGCTCTAGTAGCAACGGTCTAGGTGTGACACATCACAAAAAGGGGAAGAAGGGGACTATTGGGACCCATAGTCAACCTTCTCAGCCTGTTGAGAGTGGTTCGCGTGGAGGATCAACAATGGTAGATCAGGAAGACCATGCAAAAGGAACTGGTCAAAATCAGGTAAATGAGGAACAATCCACTTTTGGATTCCCAATTGTGGATCCTGATACACAAGAGAAAATGAAAAATATTTCACCATCAGCTCTTCCTCATTTCTATGGTAAGGTACATGAAGACCCAGACTCTTTCTTATTTGAGTTTGATATTTTGTGTATAAGTTATGATTATTCATCTGATGCCCAGAAGTTAAAGTTGTTTCCCGCAACTCTCAAGGACACAACACTCCGTTGGTTCATGGGACTAGGAGGAAACACTATATCTTCTTGGGAACAAATGAAGAGAGTGTTTTTGTCAAAATATTAGGAATATTGTGAAACTAGAAAGATTCAAGATGAAATCTTTACTATTGTGAAAAATGATGATGAGACTCTAGAGGACTACTTGGAGAGATTCTTGTACATCCTCCAAAGGTCAAAGCACAAATTTGATCTAAGTACCATTAGAACCTTGTTCTTACGAGGGCTTATTGATGATGCTAGGAATAATCTAAATCTGTTAGGACAAGGGGATATTGCTCAGAAATATTTTGATCAAATCTGTGACTTGTGCAGGAAATTCTTGAGGAACCAATATAGATCCGGTAAAGGAATTCAGAATAGAAATAAGAAAATTGAATCTATTGATGCTATGATTATTGGATTAGAAAACAAAATGGACAATATGAAAATTGAAATAATGAATATTGTTAGTAAATAAATAGACTCTTTGAAGTTTCTGCAAAAACTTGTAGAGGAACAAGATCCATTGTCTATTTTTTGTTCAAAATGTAGAAAAAAACATTTTTTAAGAGAATGTCCTCTCGATATTAACAGAACTAATAAATGTGAAATTTGTACAGAGAACCATGCCACGAAAAAATGTCCCTCCATACCTGGGCTGAAATCTGTACTTGAAGGAGGACAACCTCAAGCCGAATCATTACATGTTATGGGAGCACGAAGAAATTGGCCTCAGGTAAGTGTAGGTATGGCTCCTAAACCTCCACCACATTTTATTGCTTATAATGCACATCCATATTCCTATCCTAACACTAGTCACTCTCTATATTGGTAGCATGGGAACCAATATCATTATGGACAACCCTCCCAATCTTGGCAACAATGATAGAGAGGGACAAATCATTCACACCATTCCTATCATGAACCTATGCAGTCATACCCACCTACATATGTAACTTACCCAATGCCACAACCATCATTACCTCAACTGAGTAAGCCAATGCCACCATTGCCTTTACCTCCACCGTTTTGACCTCCTTAGTTCCCTGCCCAACCTTTACCCAACCCCAATAACAAAGTGGTACAAATTATCCACTTTGTGAACCTGCTTTCCTCATCGAGATATCAGTCCATGCCATTTGGAATCAATGATATCCAATTGAGATCGGGGAAGATAGTAACTTTAGAAAATCAAAAGCAGCCTATGGTGATTATCAATGAGAAAAATGAGGACAAAACTCCTAACCATTCTGAAAAAGATGTCACCATCCAGCCTATCCCCATAACTTTTGAGCCTTTTCCATCTTCTTCCAACCAACCTCCCTATCCGAAGAGGTTAGTTGTTGAGAAGAATGACCCCATTCCTGAGTCTAGCCTGGCCTCTGAGCTTTGAAACCTTTTCATAAAGGTACGTTTTCTCCAAGCTATTAAAGAGATCCCCATCTACAAAAAAATTATCAGGGAACTATATCTCAAGAAGCCAGGAAGGAGAATGTTAGAACCTCAAACTATTCAATTTGTTGGCAGAGAAGCATAGTTAATGACGAGATGTACATGCACATGAAGAAATATACCAACCCAGGAAACCTTGTTGTCTCTGTTCATATAGGTGATGTCCTTGTCTCCAATGTACTTATAGACCTGGGGGTGGACATTAATGTTATGACCAAGAAAACCATGGATAAACTTGGATTGGTTCACATTCATCCTACTCCCACTGTTCTTGAACTAGCATATATATCTAAAATCAAGCCGGAAGGGGTGTTGGATGATGTGGTCATTTCTTTAGACTCTTTGGAATACCTTGCAGAATTCATTATGCTTCAGCCAAAGAATCCTATGGAAGGATATGCCTTGATCTTGGAACAACCATGGCTTGCTACGGCCGATACTTATATCGGATGTCATTCTGGTGACATGTATATTTCCCATGAAGATTCTAGGAAGAAGGTCACCTTGTATCCACCCGCTAGATCCATTCAGGAGCTATGAGACACTTTATGGTTAGACTACGATAGTGATGAGGAGACTCAGCCTATTTCCTTGATACATCAAAATGTTGAGTTCTCACAAGAGGATGAGACTCAAGACTTCCTGGCCAATCTAGACACCATGTCCAATTTTGAGTCACTGAGTGAGATTTTAGTCTAGATTTTCAAGAAGGTCATGACTCTCTACCTCCCTTGCCACCATCTCTAGAAAAATCTTTGCATACTCTTGAGCCTGATACCACTCTTATTGATATTAGTCCAGGCAAATCCTTGCATATCAATTTAGACTTGGATTTATCCCAGCAAGAGCATCTTGTGAATTTGTTGCAAAACCATCTTGATGCCTTTGCATGGGGCTATGAAGATATGACAGGCATCCCTCCTAAAACTTGTACCCACCACATTTATATTCAGGATGGAGCCTGACTTATTGGGCAACCCCAAAGGCATATGAGCCCAGCTCTAAGAGATGTTGTAAAGGAAGAATTGCAAAACTCTTGGATGTTGATTTTATCTATCCTATTTCTGATAGCCAGTGGGTCTCTTCATTGGTATTAGTCTCGAAAAAAGATGGGATATGGCGCATTTGTATTGACTACAGAGAATTAAACAAAGCCACTATGAAGGATTACTCCCCACTTCCTTTCATCAACTAGGTACTCGATACCCTTGACTGTAAGAAGTACTTTTCTTTCTAGATGGCTTTAGCAGTTATAACTAGATACAGATTGCACTGGAGGATCAAGACAAAACCACTTTTACATGTCCATGTGGTACATTTTCTTACCGGGTGCTCCCCTTGGGTTACGTAATGCCCCAGCTACCTTTCAAAGGGTAATCTTTGCCATTTTTGCTGATCTTAAGTGTGTGGAAATCTATATGGATGACTTTTCCATGTTTGGTGATTCATTTTAGGAATCCCTCAAAAATCTAGAAAAAGTGCTTCTTCGATGCCAAGAAGCTCATCTTTCCTTGAGTGACAAAACATGTATATTAATGTGCAAGGCGGGAGTGGTTCTTGGCCATCTTATTTCTAACAAAGGTATCCAGGTCGACCCTCCAAAAATAGAAATTATTTTGAGTCTTCCTGTACCAAAAACTCAAAGGGAAGTGAGAGGTTTTCTAGTACATGTGGGCTACTATAGGAGATTCATTGAGAATAGCTACCCCCCTTTTTCGACTTTTGGCTAAAGATAGTGAGTTCTTTTGGTCCACATCTTGCCAATAGTCCTTTGAGACATTGAAGGAAAAACTAGTTAAGGCACTAGTTTTGAGAGGACCTAACTGGTCCCTACCATTTCATATTTCCTCTAACGCCTCAGATACGGCTATTAGCGCAACTTTAGGATGATAAGAAGACAAACAATCTTATGTTATTTATTTGATTAGTAAAAACTTGTCACCCGCTGAACTAAATGATACGATTACTGAGAAAGAGTTTTTAGCTATAATTTTTTCCATTAATAAATTCAGACATTATATTACAGGATATGAAGTATTTGTGCATACTGACCATTACTCAATAATATCTTTTCTGAATAAACTATTATCTAGCGGTAGAGTGACTAGGTGGTTATTACTGTTACAGGAAATTAATATTACCATTATTAATAGACTGGGAAAATCTAATGTAGTAGCAGATTATCTTTCAAGATTAAATAATCTTGGTGAAGCAATTCCTGTTGATGATGATTTTCCTGACGAACATCTTTTTGTTGTGTTGACAAAATCCCCATGGTTTTCTGACATAGCTAACTATTTAGTCACTGGAAAATTACCACCTCACTTATCCACTCGTGAAAAGCGGAATATCATACAGAAAAGTGCTGCATATTCCTGGATTCAAGGAGACCTCTTTTACACTGGAGCAGATCTTATTATCCGTAGATGTGTAAGAGAGGAAGAAGTGTTTGATATTTTAAAATATGCCCATGATGAACCTTGCGGAGGTCACTTCACTAATAAGCGAACTGCATACAAAGTGTTACGATGTGGCTATCTCTGGCCCTCCTTTTTAAGGATGCCAAACAATATTTCAAGTGATGTGAAAGCTGTCAGTGAATTGGCCAACCAAATCAAACCAATGAAATGCATTTATGTCCTCAGGTTATGATTGAGCCTTTTGAAAAATGGGCCATTGATTTTGTAGGACCAATAAATCCAACATCATTAAATAAAAAGAATATTTTGGTTTGTACAGATTTCACTATAAAATGGGTAGAAGCTAATGTTGTTTCTTTTGCTACTGAAAGAGTTGTTGTTGATTTTCTTTTTATTGAAATATTTACTAGATTCAGTGTGCCTAGAGAAATTGTTTCTGACAATGGACCACAGTTTATTTCTAATCTGGTACACGGTGTGATGGAGCAGTACAAAATTCGGCACAAGAAATCTACACCGTATCACCTGCAAGAAAATGGTCAGGTGGAGTCCACAAACAAGGTGATTGAGTCCATCCTCACAAAGACAATAAATATTCACAAAAAGGATTGGGCTGAAAAATTACCAGAAGCCTTGTGGGCATACCAAACCACTTGGAGGAACAACACAGGACACACACCATATGAGCTGGTGTACAGGAAACAAGTCATCTTGGCGATAGAATTCCAGATCAAGACTTTTAGGACTGCAGTCCAATTGGGGCTAGATCTCTCTAAATCACACCAGCAACATCTTCTATAGTTGAATGAGTTAGATAAATTTCGAAGGGATGATGTTTAGCAGAACATCTTAGTTCAACAACAGCACAAGAAGTGGCATGACAATTCTGTCCAGAAGAAGCAATTCCAACCCGGTAATTGGGTACTCCTTTATGAGTCTAGATTTAAATGTTTTAAAGGGAAATTCCATACACATTGGATGGGACCATATGAGGTGGTCAAAGTGTTTGAAAATGGAGTGGTAGAAATTAAAACTATTGATGGACAAAATTCTGTGTTCCTGGTAAATGGGCATAGATTGAAGGTGTATTTTCAACCCCTTACTAAACGAGATTTTATGCAGCAATTCCAACAACAATCTGAAAAGGAGTAGTAGGTGGCAACACCAACATGTTGAAGATTTGATCCTTTCTTTATATAAATATATATATATATATATATATATATATATATAAATATATATATATCTATCTATATATATATATATATATATATATATATATATATATATATATATATATATATATATATATATATATATATATATATGAAAAGAAAAAATGACAAAAATAAAAAGTATAAAAAAAATAAAAAATAAAATTCCTGTAATTATGAAAATCAGTTGACGGACATGATTGCAGAAGGATCAACCTAAAAACCAGCATGTTGGTAGGAAGATCGAAATTTCAATAAAAATGGAATGTTACTTGATTTTTTAGATATGTTGTTTGTCACCAAGAAGAAGCTGGTTCAAGGAACCCAACCCTTACCCAAGTTTGGGGTAACTAGTATGGAAATTTTTACCCAAGAAAACGCTTAATTCCCACTGAATTACTTTTTCCGGCACTAGTGTAGGTAGAAGATAAAATTATGCCTTTCTTCTATTTTCCCATTTCGTAATTCCTGCTATTTTTCTTTTCTGAATCCCATAATGAATCACCCTCATTTTTCTTCTAAGAAAAGTATCCCTATCCAACTTCGCAAAATCTCTCTTTTCCCCCTCGAAATTTTTTCCCACATCCCATTCTCGTTTACCCCCCTTGGTAGTATTATTCTTGGAATCCCTATTATGACATTCCTTCCCATTCTGAAAGTTACCCCTTCCCACTTCTTTGTTCCCTCATGGATCGATTGCAAGATCTGATACATTCAGATCAAAAGGCATGCTCAATAAACACCAAAGAATGGCGAATAAAACTTCTCTTGTATATTCAAGAAATTTTTTTAAAAGTCTGGCCAAATAACTGAGTTCTATCAGAATTTTTTATTATTATCCCCTCTTTCGTCGATGCTATAGAAATCCCTAGTGCAAGAACACGCATGATTAGTGCAGGAAGGTTCAGTGCAAGCACACTGCAGTGCAAGTAGGCTCAGTGCAAGCAAGATCAGTCCAAGCACGATTAGTGCAGTGATGCAAACATAGTGCAAAGAATTGTTTAAACACAGTACATAAGCACTTGATGCAAAATGTTTATTGAGAAATTTACATTTTTTATTCCTACTGATGAATAATTACCACAATGATAGATCATAGCATTGTATTATTTAAATTCTGGTTAAAACTTTGTTTTATCATTTACTAATTTAGGGAGAAATCATTTAAGTGCAAGATATTTTAGGCGCTGAAGTCTAATCGTTTTAATGAGTATTGAAGTACACCTTATGTGAATTATGAGGTAACCATGGATAGTATAGATCCACCTGAAATCATACACTTACCTCTGTTGAAAAGATCCTCCATCACTTGCTCATGATAGCCTTACCTCATAATCCGATCCCCCATGGCCATTACACCGCCACCGCAAAAAATTCAGCCTCCTCCAATTATCATTGTCTACCCGTAGCAGATTGATACATGTGTGCATCCAAACCCAAGGGAAGATTTTAATGATTGAATGTGATTGGATGGAAGCGATCAAAAGGACGGTGGAATGGCTGAATCTCCATCATAAAATTCCCTTTAGCTCCCTTGCACTCCGTAGTGTGAAATATTCCCAAGGTTGTGACAGAGAATTGCGGTGAATTCAACACAGATATGGCGCCCGTGAGACATGAACCATAATCTATGAAGGAGATAGAGAAAACAGGCGAGTATCCAGGGAATCTTACACTATTTCAAGAATCGGGATTTCTCCCATTTTTGCAAAAATTTGACGGGTTCGATATGGTCGTGGCTCTAGGATTTGCAAAGACATTCAAGGAGGGCCGAGCTAAAGTAGGCTCACTAGAATTTGAGGTCATGGAGGAATCTATAGTGCGAGCTACATGCTTGTCAACCACAAGTGAAAAATGGTTCAAAAAGGAGAGGATTGAAAGGAAAAGATGGCATCGATTTGTGGTCGATCGAGAGCTCAAAGTCGACTGGAAGAAAGGGCTTCTGTAGAGCACCATGATTGGAAAATGGTGAGACCTCCTATACATATTATAGAAATTTTTGACTTGCGAGGGATGTTATACATTAACATTCGTGTACCATATCAGGTTGTTTCTGCATTCCGAATCAGGGAAATGCATCAATTTACCTTATTACCTGCTCTGAAGTTTAGATAAAATGGCGAAAGGAATGTAGAACAGGAGTGCCAGCCGAGTTGCAGATAAACTGTACCATCACGGGCTCATGTCAATCCTGGTCAAGAAAGCATTGGAGGCTAAGGGAATAACTTGGGAGGAGTTTTTGAAAGAATTTTGGGAAATAAGTGTAGGGAAGTCAGCTGGAAAAAGTGTAGGCAAGAAGAGAAAAGCTGAGATGAAAATTAAGGACAAAAGGGTGCAAGTAGGGGAGAAATTTGTTGAAGAAACTCAATCCTCAGCAAAAAAGAAGAACAACCAGGACCTCGATGAGGAGAAGGAATGTCTCTTTGGGGACAATTCAGGCTCAATCAAGCTCTCAAATTTTGATTGATGAGACACCCCATGCTTCACCTGGAGATCATAACCTCTCAGTTCTTGCAGATGTAGCAGCCCACATAGTGGGGAATGAAGAAGATGCAGAGAAGGAGGATGGCATACCCTTGTTGGACTTCATTCATAAATTGAAGAAGAAAATAATGATAGCAAGTGCAGGTAAAGACTCGGCAGAGGGTCAGGTAGATGACGAGGTGTAGCACATAGAAGCCCTCAACAATTTTGATGAACAGGGTATTGAAGCCCCTGATAAATTGAAGGAACAGGGTACTGAAACCCCTGATGAGGAAAAGGAACAGGGTATTGAAGCCCCTGACGATGTGAATGAAAAGGGTACTGAAGCCCCTGCTAAGTTGGATGTATAGGGCATTGAAACCCTTGATGAGTTATATGCACAGGGGGAAGGAACCCTCAGTGACATGGAAGCCCCTGGCACTGAAACCCTTGGTGATATTATAGTGCAAACGCTGGATGGTCAAGATGACTTTGATCTTCGAAACAATGGTACATGTGTCGAATCAGTTGCAGATAAAGTGCTCGCACCAGATGAGCTAGAAACAGAGACCTTTACCCTCTATCTGAATAACTAGATAGTAGAACTTGAGAAGCGAATTCACGACTTGGAGGCACTAAACCAGGTCATGAAGGAGCAGACTTGGTAGAAGCAAGGCAAGATAGAGTTGGCAAAAGAGGTCAAAGAATAGAAACATCAAGTGAAGATATGGAAGTTTTAGGCTTCTAAATGCTAAAAGCGCCTTAAGAAGGTGACCAAAAAACTTAAGAAAGCCCGAGGAAAGAAGACGAAGGTAGTGAAGGCAGGAATCAGTATCCAAGTGTAGGATTTAAAGATGGCTTCCTATGTGAAGATTTTTGCAGCAAGTAAAGGTTATGTGAGGACACACAATAGCTTAGGTATGGGAGGATGTTGGTACGCTGAAATGCCCCATTTTTCTCCCCTTCCTATCACAAAAACAAAATCACTAACCTCTATTTTTCTACATAAACCTCCTCATTCCTGCACTAGTCCAAGAATATTGTCCATTCCTACATAAACTTCATATTTCATGTTTAAGGTTTATTAGGTGCTTAATTAATCATTTTAAATAGATTTCGTGCTTTTAATATTTCTTGTAACTTATATTTACTTTCCTAAAGTATTTGGTAAGCCAAAGTATTAATCCTTATGCTAGCTTGATCTAATGCAGGTAGATTGCTGCACCACCAGCAACTATTCATTTCGTGATCTCTGTAGAACTTCGATCACTTCATGAGGGCATCTTGGTCCATGTCGTCTAGTTTTGTTGTGGTCATCCGGAGTTGAACTCAAAATGGAGGAAAATCAGGGATATGGTCGAGGATCAGTGTACGGCCACAAATAGTTCACACCTTATTATAGCCATCAACTTAATTTTGCAATTTTGTTTGTTATTTCGTTTTAGCCAAAAGGATTGATTTGGAATGACTGTAATTTTTGGTTATGGCCACAGGCCGAAGGGTTGTATAAAATGTAGATTTTAGATAGAACTAAGCTAGCAAGCGATAGCGATAATAGATCATTGTAATTTCTGGTTTATTTGTAATTTCATTGTCACCCTCATTCTAGGCTGGACAAGAACCCAAATGTATATTTGCTAATCAAAATTAATACAAGGCGTTGCACCACTATTTTCTCATTCTGCGTTATAATTCTTTATTGATGTATTGATAACATGCTGAAGGTTTTCGTTTCCTAAAATGGGAAACAAGCTGGTTGGCTAGGGCCCATCCATCCTAGCTCATTTACCCTCTTACTTTGTTATCTTAAAGGTGTGTTAACTTTATTTATTTACATAAGCATGCTTTGAATCTTTATTTCATGCTTGCTTATGAATTCTGATTTATTTCATTAAAACAGTCAAGTGTGAATGAATCTGTTGCGTGAAAGTTAAATTAAATTTCTTTATGTAATTTCTTTGGTTGTTTTCTTTCACTTGGATCATGCAGATGAGATCCTTCCTACACTAGTGCATGCAGGATCTTGCACCCTCGTTCGCTAGTTCATTTACAGCAAATGTTTCATTCTTTTCCTTTTACATGATTTAATCCATTTCTGTGAAGCAAGCATTTGTCATCTAAAGAAGGCATCTCTAATACTAAAAGTAAAATTCTTAAAGATTAAGGATAACTTCAGTAAATAGAAAAGAACATTGTTGCATATCTCAATTTAAATTTGCACCTCATGACTTAAAGAAAAGTACTAGAAGTAATCTGAAATATTACAGTGAACCATTTCAAGTTATATTTGTTTACATGCAAAACCCCTTTGACTGAAGAAAGTTTTCTTTACTTTCGAAGATTGTTTTTATCTTAAGAGTTTATTTCTATTTTTGAGATTCAGTCGATTAAAGCATTCTTTTCATGTGCAAGATTATTTCAGATTCTACTCGCACTTACAATTCTTTTTATAGTTAACATGCTCTTTTATTTTCCCAAAAGAAAATCGGAATATTTGGTGTAGGAAGCTTTGTTCTCATACAAGGACTAGTGTCTCAGTATAGGAACAAAGTGCTCCAAACCTTGAGGCTTAGAGCCCTTACAAGAAAATACAAGTATTCAGTATAAGTTTAAGTTATACTTCTTACATAAGTTCCATACCTACACTAGTGCAAGCAGATTGCAAGAATACAGGAACGACCGCTTAGTGTGAGAAGGAAAATCATTTAGAAGGCAGATATTTTCAAGGGCCCACTTGTTAAACTATCATCACCAATATTGAGGATAAACATAGAATTTCACTTCAGTAATTAAGATTGTTTAAAGAAGTGTGAAATTTCCTTTATTTTATTTCTTCGCAAATGCATTCTTTTACATTCCAGCACTAGAATTACTTTGGTGTTAATTGCCTTTGACATTTTTCTGTTTGATTTTGCAAAGTTTCAGTTGAGAAGTAGGAATAGAAATAGGAAAAGTTCATACCACTTCTGGCATTACCTTTGCTTCTTCTCTAATTTTATGAAGCCCTCGGGTTGATAATTAAGTGTTGAAGGAGCTTGCTTAAGTGCAATTCCTACACCCAACAGTTAGGAAGGATTCCCCTTCCTCTCCAACTTGGCTCACAAATCCTTTTTCTCTATATAGAAAAACAAAATAATAAATAATATATATATCTATATATCTATATATATATATATATATATATATATATATATATATATATATATATATATATATATATATATATATATATATATATATATATATATAGATAATGGTATAAACATGAAAACCAACATTGTTGGCATGTTTATACAAAAAATATAGGATGAAAACCAAGTACTCTTGGCACCCTAGATTTTGTTTTTAAACCTTGTTCTAATCCCATTTTCTTTGTAATCCTAATTTTTTTTTCAAAATAAGCATCTACGAAATTGTTGAGAATCTGTAGCTTTAACAAAATTCTGTAGCTGATACTTACAGGGACCAACTGTGAAAATTGAAGATCTTGGCATACAAAAATGATCAAGCTTGCAATTGAAGGCATCCGAGGCCAATCTACAAAGGTCAATCAAAGCATTAGAATCATAAATCCAAAGGTATGTAAATATTAGATTAAATAATAAAGGTAATAAACATCATATTATGAAATAAAATAGATGTTTCTATCACCATTTGAAGTAATCATTACTATTCCAACTTCATATTTAACTATAAATACTTTTTCCAGACAACAAAGTTGGTCATAATCTAATTCATCAATCATCATTACACGAATAATCCACTCTATAAACCCTGATAATTCCTCCCTCATTCATACTATGTTTTCTCAAAAGCCTTTTCACTCATTTCCATTGACGATTTCACTCTCATCCATACTCATTTTTACAAAACCATTTTTGCTCCATAACCTTATCAAAAGAAGCAATTTCAAGTTGAGATTTCGCCAACATGGGGGCTATTGTGAAGACAAAGTCAGATGGGAAGAAATTCATGAAGGGTTATCCACAATTCAGGCAAATGTTACAGCAAGTACAATGGTTGGAATTTATACAAAAATTTAACGGCTATAACGAAGAGGTAACAAAGTCCTTTGCCCGAGCATCTGATGGAGTTGAGGTGGAAATTGGAGATGTGAAAATAGTAGTGACATAATCCTTCATGGCAGAAGTAACTGCGCTACCTAGTGAAAGATGGTTCAAAAATAGAGGAATTGAAGGAAACTAATGGAAAACATTTCTCAAAAACCCAAGTATGGACACTTTAGTCTTTAAAAAAGGCATCCCAAGTACAACTCTTAAAAGAAAATGGAGAAATTTATTGTTGGTCATTCAAAAATTTATTACTTGTGAAGGTAGATTCGGAAGTATGTTTTTCTATCATATTCATTTGATGATGCATTTCCTTAAGGGTAATAAAATTAATTTTCCTTATTTCTTACTCAATAATCTGAAGAAAATGACTGCTAATACTCAGAGAAAAATACAGTATATTGAGAAAACTATGTATCATCATGGTTTGATAAAAAATTTATTGAAGCACACTTAAAAAAATATAGGAGATGATTGGGAACGTTTCTTAGTTAGAAACCACTTTAAAGAGGTAGAACATGAGGAACCCAACAACAAAATAAAGAGAACTAGAAAAAAGTTATCTATGAACCCTAAAGATGACCTAGCTCTACAACAAGAGAATCCCTTAGAATATGAAACTACCCTTGCTGATGTATTAGAAAATCTTAAAAATAAGAATGTTAGAAAAAGAAAAAATAGTGTTAAGGAAGAAAGAATATCTAGAAGAAAAATAGAGGAAATAGAACAAGCAAAGATAGAACAAAGAAAAGTTCAAAAAGAAATTCCTCTCACTAAAACCTCATCCACTATCAGGAGGAGTGCATGGATCAACAAAATAATGAAGGAATCATCTCGACGATCCATAGAGTTTGTCAATCTGAAGGAAGAACAAGGTTTACAGGCTCCATCACCAATTATTTCACCTATAGTTTCATCACCAGTTTCATCACCAATTATTTCACCTATAGTTTCATCACCAGTTTCATAACCAATTGCTAAAACAGTAAGAAGAACACCTAAAATTGACCCAGTCCAACAAGAGATATATGACTATATAGAATCTTTGGAGAAAAAAGCTACAGAAAAATCCATTGCATCCTCTTTAAATCAAGAAAAAGAAATTCATTCTGATAGTCCACAAGAACCTCCAATTATAAATACTCTCAAACACGAAATTTTTGAATTAGAGACACTAAACATGCACTTAAAACAGGAACATGAAACCTTGAAAGTGCATAATGAAATATAGAGGACCAAGAATGACAATATTCTCTTACATATTGCTCTATGGTATGATAAGAATAATAATATAAACGAATAGAACAAATCCCTTAAGAGAAATGTCATAAGTTTGAAGTATAATATTTTGATGAAGAAACCAAAGATGGCAGTCACTAAGAAGAAGGCAAAGAAGACAAATCTAGAAGTTTTATTTCAAGTATCTGAAGGAGTTCAGTAACAGGAAGGTTTCATTAGTTTCGAAATTTTTGCATGACGACATATAATGACCTCAGTGTGGGCGAATGTTGAGCCTCACAATTGCTTCTTTTTGACACCCTTTTTCACTCTATCTATTTATTTTTTACCTTCATATTCACACTTTGGGAATCAAGTTACAAATATTATGATGTGGAGGTTATACAATTACCTTGTATTTCATATTTTGATAATTTTATTTATTATTCAGTTTAATGTTTACATTAGCTACCGAATTATGATGATTCTGCAGCTAATACATGATTCTGCAGATAAGCCAGTGGTTTGACAGTTTCCAAGGTGCCACTTGGGAAGAAAAATATATGGATAGGTGGAAATTGATGCACTCAACAATTTTCTCCTATTCTCATGAACCATATCGATGGAAACATGTCCTAGCAAAGTAGTGAAAGGAAACTTCGACCTCCGTAATCGAAAATAGGCAAGCGAGAATGAGATCTATGCCAAATGATTTTCTTTGATAATAGAAAATCATGAGCGCATTATGCAATATTGTATTTTCAAGTTAAATTTTGTTTTATGTTGATAGGGATTAGGCATATAACTCTGAAAAATTAATTTCCATGAGCTCTATAAATATGCCTCTTGATAGAAATGAAAATATGTATAGTGAACGAGACAGTGATACTTAATCTTTGTTATTTGATACTCTATTTTTAAAAAGAATCACTTCATTTTCTCAGTGTGTGGTTAAAGTGTTTGATCAATAACATAGTGATTTTTTTCTTCTCATGGAGGGCCCCCTTGAGACAATAAGGATTCTTGTTTTGTTTTAACAGTTAGCTATTAGCCTTATATTCTTGCAGATTTCTATTTATTCAATCGAGTATTTAGGTTTTCAATTTTCTTTCAGAGTTAAGTTAAAATCATTGTGTTAATCATTCTTACTGTTCAGATTTTGAATGCACATGGATAAAGCTTAGTACCAGTGATCTAGTTTCACACGGAGTTTCATCTTAGACAGTAGATTTATTTGCAGAATTAGTTGTGAAATTCAAGCATGTGTGATCTTTAATTCAAGTAAGTGTGAGTGTGTTTTAAGAAGAAGTTTTTTTTCATTACATGCAAGTGTGATTCTTATTCATGCATGTGTGATTTTATTTAAACATGAGATTTCTTAAGTGAGAGAAGTTTTCATTTATGAAACAGAGTGTGAATTTCATTTCAGCAAAGTATGGATTGATTTTCATTTAAGTAAAGTGTGATATTTATTTACATTTATACAAGTGTCAAATTTCTATTTTAAAGTAAAGTATGGAATCTTATAAGTAGAAGTAGTTTTCTTTGAAAGAAGAGAGTGTGAGAATCATTGTAGAGATAATCTTATTTCCTAGGAATAACTAATTTTCTCATGTGCATTTCAATAACTTAATTTAATTTAGAATTTATATTTCAATAACTCAATTTAATTTAGAATTTGTGTGAATAACCAAAGGCTTCTAGCACATATAGTTCACTTACACTTCATAATTTTACTAGCTCTAGTTGATAATTCATGTAAGTAATTTAAGATCAATAAAATCACTAAACACCAACATATACCAAAAACTTATCAAGAATAGTCTTATTAAATTCACGATACATGCATGGGGTACTGGCTTGAGGAGCTTCTGATCATTAATGAAATATTGCAAGTACATTGTTATAAAGGTGAAACACTAAATCCATTAGTGGAACATGAAGTTGCAACTTATTTCTCCCAAGAATGATTTACCTCCTATGCAACACAAGAGAAGACAAGGAAAAAGTCTAAGAATCCAAGCCCTTTACTTAAATTTCCTCATGACTTTTCAATTTCTATGACCTATGGGCTTCCATATAACCTTTCACATTCTATATAAGACCTTTTACATTCTGCATGTGTCTTTTCACATCCCACATGTGTCTCTTGGACTCAATTACATTGAACTTATTACAAAAGACAAAATACATATAGGATGGTGGCTATATAAGACAAAACTCATAATAGACAAAATACTTTCAAATAGATAAATCAATTGATTCTTCATGGATTCCATTAGTGATGTATAAATTCCATGCTTTGAACTTCGTTTCTATGACTGACCTGAATTTGTAGCTTGACCACAAACTGCATCTTTACCTCCAATTCTTCTATCAATATATATCTGGAGCCGGATTGTCCACTATTCCACAACCATGATATTTTCATGTGAACTTTTGTTAGTGAAATTGCATGTTGTGGAATAACACTTATTAATATCCAAACCTTGTTGTTCTTATGTCTTCTTGATTTGCTCGAAAAAATGCTTCACTTCTCACATGATGGTATCCTTGTCTCTTGTCTCTCCAAGTGGACCCACTGAAGGAAACCTATGCTTCTATGTTAGGGACTCCAAACCACTATGTAGTCGACTATAGGTAGATAAAGTGTTAATCGATTGTTCTCTGGGATGGATGTAATTTTGGATATGGAGTCGCAATTGTACTATGTCCATCTCGATAGAAATATTTCCTTCCAAACCAACTTCTCCAGAATATCTGTATATTTGACTTTCCATTCTTGTATCAGATCGACAACTTTGTTTCCAACCTTCAGGAGCTTTAAGATTTCTTGAACTTTCTATTGTATCCCAGGCATGGATGACACTACTTGATGTAAGAGGATTATTTCATCATATAGTTGCTTCATGGTATTCTCCATTGTCCCCATATATTCCTATATAGTTGATTTCCATTCTATTGTGTTGAGACTATTGGAAGATAATTGTTGATTTTCTGTAGTGACATGCTCCACTTGTTACTTGGTTGCAACCAGTTCTTTCGTCAATCATGTATTCTAATTTAAAATGTACTCTATGTTGTCCTGTGTCATGGTGGTAAAAGAAACATTAGTTTCCATGACTTCCTGGGGATTCCTCCTAGTGTTTGTGATTATTACCTTCTCAATGGATATAGACACTATATATTGTGGATCACTCGGGAAGAATCTTTGTCCTTCTTGCATAATCATTTTCTTTAGATGATCAAAAGTGACATTGCACACATTCATGACCCTATCTGCCGGTGGAGGGATGATTCCCATCTCATCGAACAATAGATGACCACTGGTAAGAGGAGGTTCTTGTGGGGAATCTAGGTCATCATTCATGGGCTCAATGGCATATTCTTCATCCAAATCTTCTTTTATCTCCTGTGTCAGTTGTTCTTCTTCCAGCGTCTATGCGGCTTCCTCCTCTTGTGAGTGTCTTTGCTTCTCTTCTTCTATTCTTCTTCTTTCTTCCTCTTCCTCATGTTTATGTCTAAGCAGGTCATCCTTCTTCCTCTTCTCCTCATCTTCTTGCTACATCTTTTCTTGTTCAGCCTCAATAGCACATTTTCTTGATGGATCAACTTTTTGCTTTCTATTACTCTTTGCTGCTAGATCACGCTTTATCTTTTTCTGGGGAGTTGTTGTGCTGGTTTGTGCAGTTATTGGTTGTGGTTCCTATTACATCTATCCATATGGAATTTGTGCAACTATAGAAGTACCTGCCTCATATTCTAGGTGAGTATTTCTTAATGCATTATACAAATTCTTCACCTTTTCATCCTCTGTAGTAGTCATTGATACATATCCCTAAGCATACCCTAACCTATCATAGTGTTGTTTTCATACCTTCCTGAGGTCATACCTATGAAAGATCTTGGTTCAAAAGTGCAAGGAGTTCATTTCTTCTATTTTGATATTTCCTCCCTTAAGGCTCTTCAGCTCATACATTCCAATTCTCAAAGGGAAAATGGACCAAGGAGACTTATTCATCACCACTCAAAATCCATTATTCAACTGATAAGAAACTTCTTGCAAGAATACATTGTTAGTCTCATATCGAGGCATAACATGGGGTGAAGTTTGGCATCCAAATTATCTAACATATGTAACATCAGATGTAGCAAACCAATCTACGTTTTCGTGCAGTGTCTCCTTCACTTGCTCGATCATGCAAGGGGGATCAATCTCATATATCATCTGGAAAATAATTGTGAAGAAATGATCTACTATCTTGTTATATACCCTTCTGATGCTTATTTTTTACAACACCCTGCAATTAATATACACCAGGAACTTGTCTTATGTGGTCAAGTTCCAATTGTTTAGTCAATTTAGTGTCCTAAATTATATTGTTTTGGGGGTTTATTTTCTTTGATTCTTAATGATGTGCAATCTGAACTGTGAGAAACTTAAGTGAATCTAAACTTCCTAAAGGTGAACCAAGAGTTGAAGCTAGTCAAAATCTAATTTAAAGAAAGGAAAAATAAATAAATCACCTATCCTATCTCGTCATTGATCCTAAGTCATGAATCTATTTCTTAGAATTAAGGGTGAAGTTGTAATGCATGTTGAAATAAATATAGAGAATAAAATCAACTAAAGTACTTCTAGTTACTCTAACCTTCAATTTTGAAAGATAACCTTCTTGAGATGGGATACAAGCAACTTTTTGTACTTTATGATCTAGAGAACTAAATGCAACATGCAAAAGGTAACTGATTTATTTCAACCATTGTGTGGAGTGAATGTTTAACCATTTAGTTTAGGATGAATATCAACTTGAAATGATATTCAAAAACATTCATTGACGCAGTGGGTTGACAAATTTGTCCTAGAAATTTTGACATTGCATTCTCATCACTTCAACCTTACTCTGTTTAGAAACAAAATCATTTTCTTTCATGAAATGAGTTAGAAGAACAAGACTACACAATTGAGTTTTAACATTATGCTATTGATCGAAACTAAAATAAATCAACCTAAGTTAGAAATACTTCTATATAAGCAAATAATGAAATTTAAAACTAAATAGAAAACGAATGGAAAGAAAACCTCCTTTAGTGCAGGGGCCCTTTGCAACTGACTGAGTTGAGCTGCTAACTAAAAAAATGATCTCTTAAATGATCATTAGTCAACACATGATTTATATTATAGAAAAGAATGAAGTCCAAAATACAGAGCTGAAAGTCTGAACTTAATACATAAAATTATTCAAACCCCCCTCAGTTCTGTATAACCATTAGTTAAAAGGAAATAATCATAACTGTCTTTGAGGAAAACTAGCTATAGGTGGCTCCTACATATTACAACAGAACTGTGGAAATGTCTGATCAGCTACAAGTGACTTAAATTCGAGCGAGATGTTTGCAACATAACCGTTAACACAGGTGGCTAATCTGAGTTAATGCTTGCAACAGAATTGTTAGATTTATTGATTAACCATGAAAGAGAAAACAAATAGTCTTATTACTTTCAGGTATCATATGTTTTACTACACCTTTGACTATGATCTTGAGCTTGATTTCTTGTTGATCTGGGCTTAGTGAATAGGATAGAATCCATATGGAGACGATTCTAGAGATGCCCATGTGGCCGGATTCTTAATTAGACACCTGGAACCTGTTAGACCATGGAAGTAGCTACGGAATACACAGTTAGCTACATAATAGGCTATGTTTTGTAACTAATTTGCAAAAATTTATTCAAAGAGAAAAAACATAAAAATATAACATGTCAATTATTTAATGCCTTACTTAAGACAAAGCCTATCATTTATCATTTATTGGGTTTTGTAATCTTATGGAAAAGCAAGGGAAAGAAGTGAGAAAAGCTATCAAGGAGAGGGTAATTCTAAGTTTCAACATACCCCCATTGCAAAATCATTGCATGTCCTCATGCAATTTGCCAAAAATGTGAATTCTTCTTTCCTATTGAATTTTCTCAGACACTTCTGCTAGTACATCTATTTTTCTTTTTTTTCTCTTCTTTGAAGTGATTTCCATTCACGGTTTCTTCATAAGAAGCATGTATTTAAGGTTGATGAATGTTCTGTCCAAGCTTCTATTCTTCCTCTTCAACTTCCTATTCTACTTGTACCATATTCCTAGATGCAGAATTGTATTATCATGAATAGCCTTGTCCAATTTACTTTTTCCCTCAAGGTTTCATTTTCTTTCTTGAAATGTCTGTTCAATATCTCTTATTCATAGATTTCCTATTTGAGAGAGTTAATTATAGGTTATTGTGGATTGACAGAGGGTTCTAGATTGACAGAGGATTACAGATCCATTGAGGCACTTTTCTTCTCTAGTGATTCTATATAGTCATATATTTGTTGCTGCACTGGGTCTATGCCTATAGATCTTCTATTGGGGCTGCCTTCGAAATACTATTCAAGAGAATTTTGAAAACTGTGTGCAGATGGAACATTATTAAGAGATGGTACTCGGGTTTCTCCTTCTAAATTTATGAACTCCATCCCCTTTGATGACATCTTCTTTACCATACCTCGGAGTCTAGGGCTCCTTCTAAGTTGTAGAGGACTACGTTCTCCTCCTTTGTACCCTTTTTTCTCCTTTCTTATCTTTTCTTTCCTCTTGATTTGTTTCCTAATATCTATTAATTCTTCAGAGATTAATTTTTCATCATGTTTTTTCATTAAGATTCAGGTTTGTTTCCAATAGTTTCACCAACTTTCTTTTTCATCTTCCCTTTTTGCTTGATTTGCTTCCTGATCTCTGTCAATTTTTCAGAGACTAGCTCTTCATCATTTTTCTGTGTTGAGGACTCAGGTTTTCTTTGAATGGTTATACCAGTCTTCTTTCTCCTACTCCTTCTGACATTACCTTCTTTAGGTGACTCTAGTGCCTCTTGGAAATAGTTTCTTATCAGGAAATTTTCCCAAGTATCTCCTATTCTTTTCAAATGAAACTCAACCAGTATCTTTACCAACCCATGATGGTACATGGTTGTGTCTATGAATTCTATTTTTTCTGTACATTTGAAGCCATCCTTCTTAAATTGTTTAGGAGGAAGAAAGGAATATTTATTTCTCCATTTTCTAGAAAGTTCATCAATAAACGTATATGGTAGACATCCATGCACCTGAATCTCCCCTCATAGGTAATAATTTTCTGTAATATCAAAAGCATGCTTCTCCATTTACTTTTAAGTGCTGAAATAAAAATTCCTTTTCTAAACACAGAGACATCCATACCTAGGTTTCTGAGGATTACTTTCCATGGTTCACTATGGAATTCTTTGTTTCTGAACCATCTTTCACCATGTCTTGGAAGTTTTGTAGCCTATGTTATGAAGGATTCTATTACTATAAACTTAATGTCTCCAATTTCTACTTCTGTACCATCAAATGATCTAGCAAAAGATTTTGTGATCTCTTTGTGAAAACCGTAAAAATTTTCAATGAAGTTGAGCCATCTAGCCTTCTACAGCATTTCTTTGAGTTGTGGCTATCCTTCCATATATTTTGCTCCTACTAGCTCTGTCCTGACAATGAGTCCCACGGCTTCTATTTCGCAAAACTTCTTAACCTTCAGAATTACTCTCTTGGTCTATGAAATGGACTGACTATGAGTATGGTGAAAAATAACTATGGGTTTGCGTGGAATAAGTAGATGGTGAGGGTTTGGAGAGATGTGGACAAGTTGGTCACATTGTAGCCATGACCGTTAACAGATGGAGTTATTAGGGACTGTTTAGGTACATAGTATGGAGAGTGTAGTGGAGATGTGGTATGAGGAAGTTATTATGGATTGTTTGGAATCGAGTATGGAAGATGTGGTATGATGAAGTGGCAGTCAAATCAAATGATGACTTGTTAAGGAGACATACGATTATCCATATTATACATGTCTTATGTTTTTAACTTGCTATTTGAAATAAATTTTGCATTTTACCTTTAGAACTTAACCTTTTTGCTTTATAACTCTTTTGGTGCTAATTTGTAGGTACCTTTTAGCATGTTTGGTCTCCAAAATTGGATTCTTCAATTTCCTGCATTCATGATTCATTTGTGAGCTATACAATTGTGCCAGAGCTGATAAGTAAGTTGTAGCTGAAGAATGAGATTTGCTGCAGAATGGAATCAGCTGCAGAATGTGAAAAGAAGGAAAATTGAAGTATGTCTATGGAATATGAGTGTAAAAATGAAATGGAAATGGGTTATGACAGTGAAATGTGAAATAAAATGGGAAATAGGGTGAGATGGAGTAAACCTGTAAAAATAAAATGTAAATGAAATATGAAAGTGAGATGAAATGGAACTGTAAAATAAAAAGAAAACAAAATGAGATGGAATGAGACTATGAATTTGTAGACTCTGAACTGCAAATGAATGTAGCTTTTTGTCACTACTTATTACAGAAAGGAAATGGAAAATATAGGATGTCAAAAATCTCTGATTTTCACCCTGTATTTTCTACATAAGTATGCCAATCAATGATTGGTTTTCAAACTCATACGATTTATTATTATTATTATTATTATTATTGTTGTTGTTATTATTAGGAAAAATAAAGGCTAAGTTAGTGGAGAAGAAGAATTCTTCTTCACTAGCTTCATTTCATAGTTATTCTGGAAAATCTTAATGAACTCCTCTCTTGAAATTGGCTTCTGATATATCTTCAACCGATGAGCATTCACAAGAAGAGGTATTTTTCTTTCATCTATTGTCCTTATCCTTACTGCTCCTTTCTTAAAGACTTCTTCAATCTCATATTGCCCAAGCCAATGAGTCTGAAACTTCCGTTGTAAATATTTGGATTTTGAATCAAACGAAAGTGCCCAATCTCCTGCTTGAAACTTCTTCTCCTTGATATATTTATCATGCCATTTAGCCCTTTGCTGTTGGATTATACTAGTTCTTTGAACTGCATCTTGCTTGATTTCATCAAGCTCATTGAGTTACTCCAATCTATGTTTCTGTGCCTCTGATAAATCCAGTCCCAATTGGACTACCATCTTGAAGCTTTTGATTTGAAACTCTATATGGAACAGGAATTATTTCCCATAAACAAGTTCATAGGGTGTATGTCCCATCGTGTTCCTCCATGTAGTTCTATAGGCCCACAAGGCTTGAGGAAGCCTTTCTGCCCAATCTCTTCTATGTAGATGCATAGTCTTAGTGAGAATTCCTTCAATCACCTTATTTGTAGATTCAACTTGACCATTTGCCTATGGATGATAGAGGGTAGATTTCCTATGTTTAATCTTGTAATATTCCACAAGACTCTTCACCATTTTAGATGTAAATTAATATCTCGGATCGGTCACAATTTCTCTTGGAACACCAAAACTAGTGAAGATGTCCTCAAAAAGAAAATTAACTATAGATTTGTCATTAGCAAAAGGTAATGCTTTAGCCTCTACCCATTTAGTGACATAATCAGTGCATACCAATATATACTTCTTTTTCTTAGATGGGGGATTAATTGGTCCAACAAAATCCAAGGCCCATTTTTCAAAAGGTTCAATGAGTACCTGAATTTGTAGTGGCATTTCATTTGAAGAAGCAGGTTTTCCTACCCTTTGGCAGTTGTCACACCTCTTGACATATTCTTTGGCATCTCTAAAGATGGATGGCCAATAATATCCTAAAGAAATGATTTTATAGGTTGTCCTCTTGCCAGAAAAGTGTCCACCACATGGTTCATCATGAAATTCCTTAAGAATCTCAGGCATTTCATCTTCCCTAACACATCTTCTGATCATGAGATCCGGACTTGTTTTATACAATTCATTAGTAATCCATGAGTATCTTGCACTTATTTGAATGATTTTTATTTTCTCTCTAGGAAACAAATGTGAAGGCAAATTCCCTGTGACTAAGTAATTGGAAATATCTGCAAACCAAGGGGTCTGAGTAGTCACTACAAAAAGATATTAATCAAGAAACTTATCTTCAACCGGATTGTCATATTTGATATTTTGAATTCTAGACAAGAAATCAGCAACTTTGTTTTGTTTTCCAGGTCTATCTAGCATAATAATATTGAATTCTTGCAAGAGTAATAGCCATCTTGTAACTCTGCCATTAGTAATAGGTTTATTCATTAAGTATCTAATTGCAGAGTGGGATATATGAACAAAGGTTTCATAGCCTATTATATAATGTCTGAACTTATTGATAGCATGAACAACATCTAAAAATTCCTTTTTAGTTATAGTGTAATTTAACTCGGTGGGAGTCAAATTCTTACTTGTATAGTAGATGGCATAGGGAATAAAACCTTTTTGTCCTAATATAGCTCCCAAAGCTATATCTGAAGCATCTGTTGAAATGTAAGAGGGTAGTTTCCAATTTGGACCTCTCAAGATGGGTGCTTCAGAATTTTTTTCTTTTAAAGTCTCAAATGCTAACTGGCAATCAGGATTCCAATTGCATTCACAATACTTGGTGAGTAATTTGAAGAGTGGTGATGCTATTTTAGTGAAATTTTCTATAAATCTTCTATAGTATCCTGTAAATCCTAGAAAAATTCTAACATCCTTTTGGCAATTTGGAATTGATAATTTAGAGATGATTTAACTTTAGATTTATCAACTTTAATTCCATCTGCTGAAATGTGATGTCCTAAAGCAATCCCTTCTGTAAACATCATAAAACATCTTTCATGGCTTAGTGAAAGGTTTTCTTCCTTACATCTTTTAAGAACCTTTTCCAAATTTTCTAAATCATCTTCAAATGTATTCCCATAGACTGTAAAGTCATCGATATATACCTCTACACAATCACGTATTAGATTAGAAAAATTCCTAGTACTACTCTTTGGAATGTTGCAAGTGCATTACATAATCCAAAAGGAAGTACTCGGTAGGCATAGGTTCCCCATGGACAAGTAAATGTGGTTTTATCTTGATCTTTAGGTGCCACTTGAATTTGATTATAACCATTAAAACCATCCAAGAATGATAAATACTTCTTACCTGCTAATGTATCTAACACTTGATCTATAAAGGGCAAAGGAAAATGATCTTTAAGGGTAGCTTTATTCAATTCTTCATAATCAATGCACCCTCCATTTACTATTCTTTTTAGGCACAATCACTAGAGGGGAAACCCATTGGCTGTCTGAAATTGGTTAAATGAAGTTTACATTCAACAGTTTTTGCAGCTCTTCTTTCACAATTTCCCCAAGATTTGGATTCATCCTTCTTTGAGGTTGTCTGACAGGTTTACAATTTTCCTCAATGTAGATGTGATGTATACAAGTCTTATGACTAATTTCTTTCATGTCAGTAAATTCCCATGCATATGCAACAGAATGTTGTTGTAATGTTTTGATTAGGTTTTCCTGATGTAATTTCTCCAAGTTATTGTTTATGTTCAATTTTCTCCCTGGAAAGATTTCAATTGTAGAGATACCAAATTCTGTCATAGAATAAAGAGACATCTGCCTAGATGACAAATATTAAATATTGGATTTTTCTTGGAATTGATCATGTTCATATTCTAGAGATGATTCAAAATTTTCCATTGTATTCAAGATTTGACTATCTTCACTAATGTTTGAAATAGTAAAGAGAGGTTGAATGTCATTTTCATCATCAATTCATTATTTGTCATCTATTTCCATGATTGTTCTTGCTGGAGGATACAGAGTGAATTACTTAGTTGAATTCCCATCAGAAATATACATGTCACTACATCTACAACTAATGAAAGCATCAGATGTGGCCAACCAAGGTCTTCCTAATATAAGTGGATGTCCTCCTAGATTGTTCTTGGGGGTTAAGATCATAAAATTAACAGGGTATTCCCAAAAATCTAAGGACACTGAAATATCTTCTAACACACAATCTGGTTTGATTACAGATCTATCTGCTAATTGCAGTAATGTAGGTGTGTAAAGAAGATTAGGAAGCTCGAGTTGTTCCATGGTTTGTTTGTTCATAATGTTTATTGTTGCTCCTAAATCAATCAGTGTATTTAGAATTTCAACTCCATTGATATGTGTTTTCACAATTGGACTTCTTGGATCTACATATTTTTGTATGGCAATTTTTCCAATCATTATGTCTGCTATTTTTCCTACCAGTTGAATTCTTTTTATTTCTTTTGCTTTTCTTCCTGGTTTCTTTATGCTCAACTCCTTTATTGTTCTAGCTAGGATTGGAATCTCCTTAATGGCTTGTAACAAAGGGATTTTGATACAAACATTTTTCAATTCATCTAGAAAATAGTAATTAGGCAACATAATCTTCTTTTCTACCCCTCTATCAACTTGTAATCTTTCAGGAAAATGAGGCGCAGAAGTTGGTACTGGTTGCTCAATGATAGGAGTTGAGTTCATTGGTTCTTTCTGTTTTTCATTTTTAGTATTTTGGTTTTGGAGAGATGTTCATTCAAAACTTTTATTGGGCTGTAGAGAATCTTCCTCAGAATTGTCTTGTTCCTGAATAACTGCAGAAGGATTTTCCTTTTCTAATATCCTACCAGATCTTAGTTGAACATCATTGAGATGTAGAGGAGTGGTCATATAAGTTGGAAATTGTTGTCCTTCCACCATGTAAGTATTCTGAGGATTTTTATTGTTGGGGTTTGGTAATGGTTGGGAAGGTAGCTGATTTGGTCTCCGCTGAAATGGTAGTAAGAGTTGAGGATTTTAGTTTTGAAGTTGAGGTTGTTGGTTTTGTTGTGGAATTTATTGTGGGAATGGTAGTGAAAGTTGAGGATTCTGATTTTGAAGTTGTGGTTGTTGATTTTGTTGTAGAATTTGTGGGGGAGGATAATTCTGATATGATGGAGGATATTAATAATATTGAGAAAATCTTCCATAAGGATTTTGTATTCCTTAAGCCCAAGGTTGAGATTGAGATTGAGATTGAGGCCAAGGTTGTTGCCAAGAATTCCAATTTGGTGGGGGCTGAAGATACATTTGATTGTTAAATCCCTGATTTTGTGGCCCCTGCCAAGCTCTTCTAGAGACGAAGAAAAGAGATTTTGCTAAATTTGGAATTGTTTCTTCTTGAAAAACAGCCTTAAGACCTAGAATTGAAGGACAACCCTTGGTCTCATGGTTTTCTGAACAAATCACACAAGTCTCTATGATTTTTGCATCCAAAGGGCATTCTCTTAAAGCGTGTTTTTTTCTACATTTGGGACAGAAAATAGCTAAAGCATCAGCCTTGGTTTTCTACTTGTTTTGTAACTTAAGGGTGTCTATTTGCTCACTAAGGCTCCCTAGAATATCTGTTTTGAATTCATCAAGCATATTCCCAATTTCTGCCCTACTCACTGATCTAGTTACAGATTTATTCACTCTAACAAGAGAAGGATCTCTTGGACCTTTCCCAATTTTGGATTTTCCTCTTGAGAGATGAACACATAATTCTCCTATGTCACTTAATGGGAGTTGAGAGATATCTCCCTTCCCCATCATGTTAAGGATATCTATCCACTCATATCTAATGGATTTTAATAAAAGAGCTTTTAAAGTATCTTATCTAAGTTATCCATCTTTACTCTTTTCAAGTTATAGTTGAATCTCTCAATTAAATCCTCTAAGCTTTCATCTTCTCTTTGCATCATTTTGAACACATCATCCTTGTGATTGGTAGGCATGCAATAATCCAGATACCTGTCCAAAAACACTTTCTTCATGTCATTCCATGTCCTAATGGACTGAGTGACCAACCCCATGAACCACTTCAAAGTAGCTCCTTTAAATGTTGAAGGAAACAACTTAAGTTTTTGAGAGTCTTCTAAATAATCATAGGTTTTGCACAAGACTTCAAATTCAAATAAAAATGTTTCAGGATCTTCACCTTTTAACCCATGGAAATTTGGAAGGACAAAAGGTGAGATATTTTTCATTGTGGCATTTGTTTCTTCATCAACTATAAGAATCCAAAAGAATTATAAATTTCCATATTTCCTCTACCTCCTCCATTATTTCCTCTACCATCTCCATTATTTCCTCTCCCTCTTCCTCTACCTCCTCCTCCTCCAAACAGTGTGAATTCTCCATCCTCTCCTTCTTCTTCCATTATAGTTTCTTCAAAGTCAGTATAAGATTCAACCTACAAGGTTAATTTCTCTTCCTATGTTTCCTCTATTAATGGTATGTGGGAGAGAGGTTCTACTTCTTCCTCACTAGGTATTCTTAATTCTTCAACTAAAATATGCTCCCCTGTGGAGGTGAAAAAAGCTACTCCATCTATTGGAGATCCAAGATTTTCCTCCTCTAGGACTACCTCAGTAGATGAAGTAAGAGATCCTCTTGATTGAATTTCTGACCTTAGAACTTTAGGAGTTCTATGGCTAGGAGTATGAGCTTGAGTTGGAGGTGTATCTATTCTTAGTCTTGGTGGAGTAGGTGGTGTTGTAGGAATGGAACTCCTGCCTCTAGCTATAAATCTACCCCTAGAGTCTCTTTCTCTACGCATATCAATTTTATTCTTTTTGAATGTAAGAGATAAGGTTACCTAATTTATACTTCCCAAGCAACGATGCCAAAATGTTTAGTCAATTTAGTGTCCTAAATTGATTGCATAAATTATCAACCAAGGTTTGTAAGCTGATGAAGTGTATTGGACTATATGTGCTTAATTAACCCTTCTTACTTTGTTGTTTTGTATTTTTATATTATTTTAGGTTTTCTGTTCTTTGATTCCTAATGATGTACAATCTGAACTGTGAGAAACTTAAGTGAATCTAAACTTTCTAAAGGTGAACCAAGAGCTTAAGCTAGTCAAAATCTTATTTAAAGAAAGGAAAAAAAAAAACAGAGCATCTAACTTATCCCATCATTGATCCTAAGTCATGAATCTATTTCTTAGAATTAAGGGTGAAGTTGTAATGCATGTTGAAATAAATACAGAGAATAAAATCAACTGAAATAATTCTAGTTACTCTAACCTTCAATTTTGAAAGATAACCTTGTTGAGATGGGATACAAGCAACTTTTTTTACTTTATGATATAGAGAATTAAATGAAACATGCAGAAGGTAATTGATTGATTTCAACCATTGTGTGGAGTGAATGTTTAACCATTTAGGATGAATATCAACTTGAGATGGTATTCAAAAACATTCATTGACGCAATGGGTTGACAAATCTGTCGTAGAAAATAAATAACAAAACAATGAGTAAGCTAGACAATAGTGCATTCTCATTACTTCGACCTTACTTTGTTTAGAAACAAAATCGTTTCCTTTCATGAAATGTGTTGGAAGAACAAGACTGCACAATTGAGTTTTAACATTATGTTATTGATCAAAACTAAAATAAATTAACCTAAGTTAGAAATACTGCTAAAAGCAAATAATGAAATTTAAAACTAAACATAAAACAAATGGAAAGAAAACCTCCTTCAGTGCAGGGGCCCTTTGCAACTGACTAGGTTGAGCTGATAACTAAAAAAATTCTCTCTTAAACGATCATTGGTCAACACATGATTTATATTATAGAAAAGAATGAAGTCTAAAATACAGAGTTGAAAGTCTGAACTTAATACATAAAATTCTTCGAACCCCCCTCGGTTCTATACAACCAGTATTTAAAGTGAAATAATCATAACTGTCTTTGAGGAAAACTAGCTACAGGTGGCTCATACATATTACATCAGAACTGTGTAAACATCTGATCAGCTATAGGTGACTTAAATTTGAGCGAGATGTTTGCAACAAAACCATTAACATAGGTGGCTGATTCGAGTTAATGCTTGCAATAGAACTGTTAGATTTATTGATTAACCACGAAAGAGCAGACGAAGAGTCCTATTGCTTCCGAGTATCATATGTTTGACTCCACCTTTGACTACAATCTTGAGCTTGCTTTCTTGTCTATTTGGGCTGAGTGAATAGGATAGAATCCATGTGGAGACGATTCTAGAGATGCCCATGTGGCCGGATTCTTCATTTGACACCTGGAACCTACCAAACCATGGAAGTAGCTACGAAATACATAGTTACTTATATAATAGGTTGCGATCTATAGCTAATTTGAAAAAAATTATTAAAAGAGAAAAAACATAAAAATATAACATTTCAATCATTTAATGCCTTCCTTAAGACAAAGCCTATCATTTATCATTGATTGGGATCTGTAATCTTATGGAAAAGCAAGGGAAAGAAGTGAGAAAAGCTATCAAGGAGAGGGTAATTCTGAGGTTCAACACCATTTCATCCATGAGAATGCATATCAAGCACAAATCTTATCTAATGAATAATATGACATGTAGAACTCTGATGCTTGATTTTCCTGCAATTTCTCTAGATTTTCCAACATGTTGCTGCAATTGAAAGGAAAGGATATCTTCCCAATTGAATATTCTTACTTGTGAAACAACCAAATTGAGCATGTATATCCAATTCTCTTCAAATAATTTTTCATTCTTCCACCCATACAGGCTACAACACATAAAAATAATGTACTGATAGACCTTCCACAACATTCTAGTTTGGTAAACTACACTTGGTCGGTGTCGGTATTTGGTAGGCTCCTAACACAAGGACTTGATGATTTCACCTGTGTTGAGATTGGCCCATCTAGTATAGAATGTGGTGTTGTCATACTCTTTAGGTTTCAACATCTTGTAATAGGTATGCATGTCATGTCGATAGTAAGTAGCATGTTCACCAACACTCTCACTATGTAGCACCAAATTTGTATCATCCATATGAGATAGGATCCACTCAATGGCCTCCATGCATGGCATGACCAAAAACCTGCATGCAATCTTGTGTATCCAAGACTGTTTAATGTTGGTGTAAACTCCCCTGTCCCATGCATCATGACAGAACTTATTTTTCATGAATGTTTCTTCGATGTCCCTCCATGGGACTTCAACATATTTATCAATGAAGCATTGTGTATCGGAAATTCCACTATTTCTTCAACACTTTCTTCTGAAACTTATTTTGAAGTCACACAATGTGTTGTGGAAGGCATTGTTCCAATAGACGATGAGAGTGTAATAAGACTTGAAGTTGGAACACCTACACCTGGAAGCACACTCATAGTGACCAAAGATTATATTTAATGAATCCTTTATCTATTATAAGTAATGATTCGACTTACAATGTTCAAATGAAAACTAGATGTAGTTAAGAGCATAAGCCTTGCATAGGTGACACTAGACAGCTGGTGTGTAGAGGGTGCATGTCAGAGAAATAGTGAAGAGTTAAGACTCAATGAGGCTTCAAGGTGCATTGTGTGCTTAAGAAAAGGGAGAGAGAGACTTCAAGGATGAAAGGCACAATCCAAATAATGAAGGGAGGCTCACTGTTGGTTCAAGGCGTGCTATGCTCTCAAGGAAATGCAAGGAGGCTCCAAGGCACAAGTTGAAGGATGAAGGGTTCATGCTTAAGCATTCCCTTGTTCACTCAAGGAGACTTAGAAGGGAACAGGGCACAAGACAAAGGATGAAGCATGCATAATGTTGCTTCATAATGTGCCATGTTCTTAAGAAGATGAAATTTCTAAGAGAAAGGGTGGCTTATTGTTCTAGAGTGTGCTCACGTAGAAAACTTGGTTTTCTCAGGAGAAACTTTCCAAGATAGTGAGGCCTTTGTTTCAAGAAGAATGCACATGCTTGAAATGGCTCAAGATCAATGTAAACAAGTCCAACAACAAGATAAAATCACTGGAATACTAAAAGGAAGGATCTACAAGTACTTATAGACTTTGTCACAATCATGACCAAAATATGAAGGGTTGTAGAATGCAACAGTAGCAAGAAAAGTACCCACATGAGCAGAATGACACTTGTACTAGGAAGAATGGGTAAGAAAACCAGCCAAACAAACAAGAATGATAGCAGAAACACCAAAATAAACCAAGAAAAGAAACATGTAAAACTTACTTGCAAATAAGATCGATGAGGAGTTCCTTGATTCAGAGAGGTTTGCTTAGCCAAAATGAGAATGATTGTGTGAAATAAATGATTAAATGGTTTTATTATAATGATATTACATGAAAACCAGGGCCATGAATGTTAGCCACTGGCCCACTTATTAGCAGGTGAGGGAGTTAGTTAAGTGAAGTGAAGTGCACTCCTATTTTCTAGGAGTGCACCGACATGGAACAAGGGAAGCACATCCATGAGGTTGAAGAGGGTGAAACTCTTGAGCTGAAAGAGTGCAGTCCACTAGGGTGTAGTTACTCATCTTGAATGAGTATGCTCATCTTGGGCTACTCTTGGACACAATGCTTGAATCGAAGGAGTGCATTCACTGTTGGTTTGAAGTGTGTTTTTGCTTGAGGATGGCGCAATTTCATCCAACAATTCCTCTTATAACTGTTGTGTGAAGAAGAGGGTTTTTTTTCTTAGAAAATATGTGCCTTTTCTCACTTTTTTGTGTGCAATTCATGTCAAAGAAATATAGTTACTAAGTCAAGAAAAAATATGCCTTTTCCTACCTTTGGATGAAATGACACAAGTTCTCCTAAAGATAAGGTGATGACACTTGGAAACATCGACTTAGGAGGAAATAACATGTAGATAAAACACAAGAATAGTTAAGGAAACAATGTGAAGACACTAGGTATCTTGGAATGACGGTTCATGTAGGCTCTAAAATTAAATTAGGCATAAATTTTGGAGGGGAATTTTCATAGTGACAACACTTGGTGACATGATGGGAGAACCCTGGCTTCTCTGTTTTGGCTTCATTTTATGCATGAAGTCTCAACTTTCTAAGAAGTATTGATCCAATCAGTGAGTCATCTCAGCTCCCTATTCTACCTGGTTAAACATATAGTCTCCTTCAAGTCATTACTCGACATAACACATCATAAAGATAACGATATCATAATCATTTGATGAGAATAAGGGTAATATAAAATCACGACTTGAAGAAAATCAGAGTATGAGCTTTTTATCCTTGGTGTTTCTCCATTTTCAGAAGGCCTGGATAGTACCTCAATGGAGTCTCTTTAGGAACACAAGTGTCTCTTCACTACCAGCAAACCTAGGAACTACCTCGGTGAAGTCACTTTCTTCACCTCTCCACATGGGAATCCTTTCTCTTCTTTCACCCTTTATAGTATGTTTCTTTCCATGCATAAAATGGATATACAATAACCTCCTTTTATATTACTTAAGTGGAAGAGGGATCTCGACTTACTGAAAGCAAGAGATATTTCTCCTTTAGACACATGTTTATAAACATTTGATGATGCTTTTCTTGCTAAAGGTTTTCCCTTTATCTTTCTCTACTCAAACAGATAGGCAATAAAACACCATTTAATAAACACAAATGAGTAAATGAATGAGAATCCTAAATAGATACGGCCATCATGGTTCTGCTTATGACTTCCCAGCTAAAAGGATCATATTTTCCATCCAAAAGCATTGAATTTAATGATATATATAACAAAATTAAATAAGAAGGCAACTTATGAGCCAAGGGTTTCACATTGCCACAACTTGCCTTTCGCAAAATATTAGCCACATCATCTTGAAGCTCAAAACTATCTTTCGTGCAAGATTTATTACAACTAAAAGAATGAAATGCATCTAACTAAATGCTACCTATCCTAACCTAAACTAACAGTTACAAGGTCGGGTTAAGTGAAATGAAACTTCCAATACAGCACAATGGTGTGACAAACTTGACTGCCCTATTGAATGAAGAAATCCATAACAACAGCATTTCCTAGATCCACAATAATACAAGACTCCATTGAATGCATGAAGAAAAAGGACGTGAGACAATGGGTCTTGATCGATAAGGTTCTTCAATCCAATCTGCAATTGGATCATAGAAACAACCTTTTGAAAAATTTTGACAATAAATATTAACCAAAGACATATCCCTATTATAAGAAAACTCAGTATCACAATCTATGCTAGTATGTGGGTTGAACGTTGTATTAGATGCTAAAGGAGAGATGTCAGGTCAGAGGATTTTACAATCCTTAAGACCACTCTTTGTTTCCACATCACTGATCATAGGTTTGCATGAAGAGAGATGCAAAAATTGAAATTTAAATGTCTAATTGAGCCTTCCACCTTGAGGGCTCGAAAATTGAACATGCAGAAAACAAGAATCCCTCAATAAAGAATCCACATCCCATGATATGATGTTAATGATAAAAATTTGCGGGAAAAATTTAAATTGACCAAATTCAATAGTATCAGCGGGGTGGCAGGAACCTGACATAACCATCAGCATGGGATGAAGTGTCATGTTCTCCTGATTCAACTCTGAATTATGAAAAGATCGAGGATTAAACTAAAAAATCATGGTCAGTTTCTCATTTTAAAAACATTCATTAGCCAAACTGGAGCTATTTATATCACAAGATTCATGGGGCAATTGAGATCTGTCAGATAGAATTTCAAGATTGTAGCAAAAATATTCAATAATAAGCATGTCATCCTCTTGAATAAAAGGAAGTATACTTGAAATAAAATCTTCAATGATCACATAAGACTGTATTTGAAACTTCTGCAAAACCAAATATCCATGTGGGAACAAATATTCATTCGTGAAACTTGGACAATCCTCATCATACAATTTAGAAGAAATGAGATGATTGAGTTAATGGTTATTCAAGGATTCAACTTGATTAACAAGTTCAATATTGACAAGGGTATTATCAAGATTAGAAGATGATTGATTAAGTGTATCAATAAAATCATCATCTAGGGAAAGAGATGAAAGGAAAGTTAATTCCTCATCAACAAATTGATCTTTGGATTTCTTGATCAAAATAGGGTCAACACATGGAACATCAAAGGGAGGGGGACAAGGAATAAAAGGAATACCATATTCTTCTTAAGGACATGGAAATTCCTTTTCAATGGGCATGCATGATGAATCTTATTCAAAATATTTTCTTGAATTCCTGACTAAGAAACAAAAAAAAATCATGCAAAAATTTCCAATCCACATCATCATCTGGAAATTCATCACAAAGATGAAGAAACATGTCAGAAAATTGCTCAAGAGATTCATTCGACTCCATTATAAGCTAGATTGACTTCATTAATACCAATTTGATATTCATAATTTTTGAAAATAGATCGAAGTTCATTAACCAATTTATTAAAACAAGAGATAGAAGCAACATGTAAAGAATAACACCACTGCTTAGCACGACCATCCAAAGTAAGGATGAACAACCTTGCAAGAATATCCTCAAAATAAACAACACTTGAAAAAAATAATTGAACAAACTCAATCACATAATCAAGGATGGTTGTACATTTTCCATCAAATTTTAGATGTCACAATTTATGTAAAAGTTTCAAGGGGATTGAAATATCTAAGGCTTTGGAAAAACAACTCGCGATTATGATATGGGATGAAGCGATTTAAGGTAAGAGGTTCAAATAAAATTCATGGGCTTAGATTTTTGTCTTCCGTCCTTTTAGCATTAAATTGTTGATAGTGTTAGATGTCACCAACATATAGGGGATCTCACTGATATAATGTCCAAATTAGACCTCACACTGTTTGGTGTAGGAGTCCTGCCTGGTTATATGGATTATCCACCATTGCAAACTTTTTAGAGGTGTGCCTTAGTTACAACACATACAAAAGAGACCACAAACACCTATTTGTGGTAGAATATGGTTATGTAATATCAGATCATGGATCACCAAGGTGACATAAAATGGAGGAGTGGGAGGGTCTTGCTCCTCCACATGTGGTCCAAATACGACAATGGGCCTTTCTTCTTGTAGGTTAAGGATATCATGAAGGAGGTAGTGGTGGGTGAGCTCATAAACTGAAACACTTGAGCTTTATAAATTGGTTGTTTCAATAATTCGGTCAAACAGACAACTATCTTGACTTTCTTCAGCTCTTTCTGAAGATTGAAAGTAGAGGGATTCCTATCAATTTTAACAATATCAATAGGTTCTTTGTCCTTATTACAAATTGGCTTTATTTATGGTGTAATTTCTCTATTTTGGAGGCCCCAAACTAATTGGGAATGGGATTGGAGGATTATTTTTTGGTTGGTGAGAAAGGGTTGAGTGGTTTCTTCCCTTTATATGTTGGCTTAGCATGACTTGGGTGAAGAGTTTCCTTATTATGATCCTGCATTCTAGACCTTTTCCTAGATGACCTGAGATCATGTTTCTTGTGTAACAGGGTCTACATGAAGTCAGAACATTGTTTACAATAATTATCAATATCATGATCATCTAGTGGGGCATCCAAATCATCCCTTTCTCCTTCATCTTCTTCTATTTCATTTCCTTCCTTAGAAAGAGAACATAACTAATTTTCTTGAACCTGTATAGTTTCTTCAACATTCTCCTCAAAATCATCTTGTAAATACAAAGGAGGCTGAATATAATCTTGTTGATCCTTTCTCTCCCTTTGCAAGAGATGCAAGGGAGACCTCGTGTATTGGGGGTTAAAATTCCTATTAGGAGTTGCCTCACTTTGTCGAGGGGGGTTTTTGTTTTCCAACTTTGGTTTTATGAGTTTGTTCGAAAAATTCCTTATCATCTTGTTCATCTCATCTAATTTATGTTCACGGGTTTCCTTTATGTGGACCAAAGAGTTGGCTTCTTCCTTTCCCCTCCTCTTATCACCATATTCAACCTTCCCTTTCCATTTTCTAGTCGAGGTGAAATTTGCTTCAAATTCCAATGCATGTGTTTGGATTTGATCTAAAGCACAAGAATTTATTTCTCTGAGGGTAAACCCAAACTCTAGCTCAAAGGATCCAACAAAAACCACTTTGGTAGCAACCTGTAGAGGTTTAATTTTAGCAGGAACACTGTTATAAAATTTATCAAACCTCTTTATAAATTATGAGACATATTTGTTGGGTTTTTTCTTCATTGCACTGAATTATGTAAGAACATACCCATTGTCCCTTTTCTCCCCCTATTTCTACATGAAATCATTCTCCATCTCCTCCAAGGTATTAATTGAAGAATTTGGTAGAATCTTGAACCATTTCATAGTCTATCCATCCAAAGAATGAACAAAGAGTCTTAGTACTACATCTAGATGTTATACATTCAGATTCTCAACAAATGCAAAAAAGGTTTATATATGCTTTTTGGATGAGATATCATCCTCTCCAAGTTAACCTTGGTATAATTTTAAGGTAACCTTGTGGCATCCCATTTAGGGGTTGTTGCATGTTGAGTGGAGCATACTTATTAAGGAGAAAACCAAGGAAAGCAATGTTTTGCAATGGAGGTTGTAGAATATTTATCACATGACCTAGTTCAGGAGTTGTATGGATTATGGCTATCTGGAGCTGAGACGAATTGTTAACAGTGCTCATAGTCAAACTAGTTATAAGGACATCTTTGACATCTTCAAATTCTGGGAAGGTATGGAATGGGAAAGGAGGTGAACTAACTGAATCTTCTTCAGATTTGACTCTCGAGGAGAATGAGGTAAATAGTGGGTAACGTTCTTTGGAATATTTCAAAACTTTCGAAGATGACACATAGTAGTTTATCTCATCCTGAAGATAGATGGATGTTGACACCTCAGGAAACAAGATCACATGATCTGGAGTAATTGGATTCCTCTCTTTCCAAACTCTCCTGGATATTATTTTTTCAGGTTCAAATATAGGGGGAGTTTTCTATTGAGAAGTGTCAGAACGAGTATGAGGAAATTTTAAAGTGAGGGTGATCAAACGAAAATTTAAACAGTGGAGTCACCAAGGTGAGAGATCTTCAACCCACAACCCATTTTTCTCACCTAAGCAAGGGGTGTACAAGTGTCATACCTAGGGAAAATATTCTAATTTGTCCCCGGCAATAGCGCCAGAAGATGTTATAGCTCCTAGACAAAACCCTCGAGTTGAGGAGAGGTCAATGTCTAGAAAATCTTAAAAGTGTTTGTAAGATTTGCTAAAATTGTTCACTTACATTCAACATTGTAGACATTTTAAAAATAGAATTGGTTCAAAATCTCTTTCAAGAGGGTAAATGTAGTTGATATCAAAGAAAAATCAGGGGAGCCTTAATATCTAGCTTTGGTGGCTAACTTATAGAAGAACATAGTTAATTGGTCATTGTATCAAGCGAGAAACAAGAATATGAAGAAATAAAATCAAATACACAGGGCTTAGAGTACAGTCCCTTGCATCAGACTTCGATAATAAATGGATAAATGAAACATTCAATGACATATCATATTTCATGTAGTGCATATTAATGAAAATATATTTTATTAGTCATTTGCATATTAGATCATCATTAGACATAGATGAATCCATGATTTGTTAAAAATGCACCCAGTAGTTGCCATTAGATGTCATTTGTGAAGCAAACAAAGATAAATGAAATGAACACAGAAGAGAATACATACTATAGCCTGATGTGAGACAAAATCACTAAAACTATTTATTAATCTACAGATAGAGCATATGTCTTCCCTTTCTCCATTAAAAATTCTAGAGCCTCTTTGAAACCAAAATTCCAAAACCCTCAAAATGCATCATAAACAATTTTTTGTAGGGTCTCAAGACAAGTAGCCCCTTAAAAAATATTCTTTCTTCATCTCCTAATGATTCATCATAACAACAATGGTGTAAGCATGCAAATTCTACAATTGTACTAACTAAACCCTAACTAACTTGAGCCCATTTATTGAAATGGAATATTTAGAAAAACATAAAACAACAAATGTCATGATTGAAACGATTAGAAAAATATTCATCTCTGCTGGTGAGATTCTGGAGGAAGAGATGTAGGGTCAATGATATGGAGTTTTGGAGGGTTGATGAACTGATCACATTTCTACAATAGTGATGGGCTCAATAGAGGAGAGAGAAATAAATTTTGATAGGTGATCTTAAGACCTGTGACCCCTGCATAATTTGGTCTGGTGGAAAATAAGGTCCTCACCATCCATATCAGCTAGGAATCTAGTCTGATAAGGGACCAAATGCGATTCCAGTTGTTATTTCGTCTCTTCTCTGACTTTCTCGTTGCATTCCTCCATCACCTTCCCTGTTGTTCAACTAGATTATGGAATTGTTGAGATCCTAGGAGAACTCAGTAGGGCTACCTCTATAGAGGAAGAGGTAGAAGCTTGAAGTGGGTCTTCTAAGGTCACCTGGAAGCCTTGTTGATCTATCTTAGTCTTGGTTGACCTAGTTTCAATATCTTCATCCACTACTTCTTGGGTTTTTTTCCCTTTTGTTGAAGTGAACATCTTCCATTTTCACATCTCTGGTCTCATCTACATTTCTCTTCTATGCCTTTTCCTTCACCGCTAGAGTCTTAATCTCTATTTTTGTATTAATAGGCCAGGAATCAAAATTATCTTTCCACTCAACTTATGGCTTGGGTTCATGATCATAGGCTAAGGCATTAATACTTTTCCTTCTCTTTGATATGATACCATGGGGGTCATAATGCCAAATATCCCCCATTTCAAAATTCAGTTCTTTCAACATATTTTTAGCTGATTGAAGAGCTTTCCTGGTGTTTACAATGAAGGGACCTATTGGCTTGCCCAACTTGAACATATAACCTTTCTTAGCATGAAAAAGTTTATCATATCCACATGTAGGCTTTGTCTCATCAATTCTAAGGAAAATATTCTCATTAGCATAAAGACAGCTAAACAGTATGGATGGAGCTCACACTCATAAACCCTAATTTCAATGTATTCCTCAAACAATTACCAATCAACCACCCTGGTGTCCTTACTAAGTTGGAGGATTCCTTTTTGCTGAGGAATAATCCATTGGGGGGAGACATTGTGGCTGATTTTGTATGTAGTAGCCATATAAGTGGATATGAATTGAGAATAACCCTCATTATTGGGTCTTTGCCCTACAGCAACATCCCAACCAAAAAAAACTTTTGTTGTTTGTGTGAATCCATGAGGTTGAGACCCAAGTATTCAAACTCATCTACATGGGTATATAGGAACAAATAAAACATTATGGAGTAATATCTGAAAAATGAAGTGATAGAAAAATGATGTAGCTGGAATTTGATGGATTCAGCTAGGAAAGAAGGTATATCAATACAATGATCTAGCTACACCATCGTTCTCAGAAGCCCTATGGTAGCTTTGGTGACAATATTGGCATCATCCTCCCTAAAAAACTAGGCAATTATAGTGAGGATGGGTTGCACTGCCTCTATAAATGTGGGTACTGGAAAAGTATCAACAACAGGTAAGGATTGGTGGCCTGGGGCCAAAATCATCTGTAAGAAAACCTACTGCTCCCGAGCTGGGAGGGAACTATAAATGTAAAAGAGGGTTTTTTTAGTAAATTTTGTTAGCTCAGGATAAATTGGGTATACCAAAGCCTTTTGAATAAGCTCTAGAGTTATCTCCAAGATTTTTACTCCAGTGGATGATATAAAACAATTTTTCTCTTCTACATAAGATAAGGAAAGCCATGAAAATAACTCTAGAAAGTGATAGATAGGCAGTGTGACTTAGTAGTATAGCCCTAATTCTTCTACTCTAACAGGGTCCTCTCTCTTCACATAGCAGTCATACATGTCGAACCAGAGGTCCGATAGGTGGTAGGGGCATAATGGATCAAATATTTGTGACTCTCTCCCCATGAGAGGTTCTGTTAGTGTCGGTATTTTCATCCCTCCGTCAGTGATCAAATTCTCTTGTTGCATTGCATGTTAGGTGTCTCACCCGATCAGCTGCATTCCATTAGGGTCATGGATCATCTGACAGTAGTGGCTTATTATACATTTTCCCTCATTTGTTGGCCCATTTTCATTCATCTAGATCATCTGTAGTCAATTTTTGTCTTTAAATCTGCAAAAGTCATTTTTAGGGTTTTAGTTCTCATTAGGTCTAGGGTTTCATCAATAAGGTCTTCAAAATGCTCAATAACAATTAGCAGGTGTAGGAGGAGGTCAAATAAAGTTTCAGCAATGATAATTTCCATAATCACATGCTCAGTGATTGATTTCTCCTCAAAACCCTGTTTTGAGGAAAAACAAAGTTTTTTATGTTTTCATGTATAAATTTGATGTAATTTCATTTTTTGTCATATGTAATAACCTCATCGGCAACCCTGGACACCTTGCCAAGCCTCTGCAACTCCATCACCTACAAGGCAAATAAAACGTCAAAGAATTCAGTCATCAAAGGCAAAAATAAAGCAAACTGCCCAAAAACAGAGTTTTAAAAGCAAGTCAAAGGCAAACATTACAAAGTGGGTTTTTATAAGTGAAAAATTAAAATCCCTTGTATATAAACCATTTGTTATGTTTAAAGAGTTCATTTGCATCTAAAGGAGAAAGAGTGAACAAGAGAAAGGTCGTGTTGAAGCCAAAGAGCAAATTGCAGCAACTTTGGCAAATTTCAGGGGCATGGCGAATTGGGTCATTGGCGTGGCGCATCCATCTGGTGCGGCGCATTGGGCCATGCTCTTCAGTGTAAAAATTACACAGGGGTGATGCATTGAAGTGGTGTGGTGCACTGGGTTTGTGGCGCGGCGCATAGGGTTTGGAAGCCGATTTCATCAACAACCACCTCCCAAACTGCCAAATTTTCTCAAGCTTCAGTTGTTCAAGTAAGTCAAACATTCCTCCATGATTAGTGAATGATTTTCTCTTGGTGTTTATGGTGATTTAATGAGAAAAACTTGAAACCTTACCTCCTTGCAATTTTTGTCAAAAACAATTGCATAGGGTTTACAACTTCTGTTTTTTTGCTGCTAACTCCACTCCTAGCCATTTCTCACTTCCTCACTCTTTCATTCCCTCATTCATTTTCTCCCTCTCATTACATTTTCATCAACCCATTCACCCAATCCCCATATCCCTAAGTTTACTAATTCTAAATCCCTAATCCCACTATCCCAAACCCTAGTTAAAAATTCCCAAACCCTAACTATTGCCCCAAAGCTTAAATACTATTCCCTAAACCCTTTTATTCCCCAAAATCCTATCAACAACATTCCCAAAACCCCTCATACATTCTCATCCTTGACAGCAAAAACCTAAAGACAACATAAATCTCTTCATACTCATCAAGAAAACTCAAACATTGGCAAACATAGAGTCAAATCCTTCCTATGATCGAGATGGGGAGACACTTAGTGATTCTTCTAGAGAAATGCATGCACAAAGGAGACCTCATAAGGGTGGTAAACATGTACGAGAAGAGCCTACTTCACTTGCCGAGCTACTGGCCTGTCCTCTTGCTGTCACATGCTTTCAACACCAATCTTGTTATCAGTTCTGTGAGATGGCAGAGAGAGTCCAGTACCATCATGAGTTGGCCAGATTGTTTGTGCTCCATCTTCATAATGGTCAAGTCACTCTAGCAGGTGTGACATTCACCTTGACACCCGAGACTATTTCTCAAGCAACTGGCATTCCAAATGTTGGTGAGCAGTGGAATAAAAGGCAACAGATTGATAGAGAGCATTATGAGCCTTACATCAAGGTTGGTTATCAAAGGCATCTCAGTAGAGTTTTTCCCTTCAGATATCTAAAGGACACATATGCTCCCTTGATGAAACTCATAATTAAATATTTCAGCTGTGAGGGCCGGTTTTCTCGCCTATATGCCTATCACATCAGATTGTTGATGCACTTCACTAGGGTGAGAATGATGAATCTCCCCTATTTTATTTGCTGAAACATTGAGAATATGACCACCTTAGTGCATAGGAAGCCTCCTCAGCAACAGTATAACAATATATATCATTTTGCACTAATCAAAATTGTGGTCTTGCATCAGCTTGGATTACAGAACATCTCATGGGAGGATTTCATTTCACATGAGGTCTTCACATGTCCTCAAGTACCCCCAGTAGTTTTTCATGAGACATGAGGACCTTCACATCAACAGGAGATTCATGAGACACAAACCACTAGTGTGCCAGTGTTTGTCACCTATCAAAAGGGCACTAGAAGGTTGTTTGCAGCGGAAAAACGACTTTTATCTCCACCCGGGGTGGAAGGGGTCTCATTTCCTCCATCAGCAGAGCAGGTACAGGACAAGGGCAAGTGGCCATTACATGATGAGGGGCCTTTAGGAGGGCAGGAGATAGATTTCATTCTTATTCAGGATGACGACACCGATTTGGGCTCACAAAGCTCAAAGCTTAGAGAGATTATTCAAGAGCAGCAAGATGACATTCAGCATTTGTCTCTCAACCTGGATAGAGCCAAGTGGATCATTAATTATCTAGAGCAAAGAAACAAACAGCTAGAGGATCAGCAAACCATTATGGAGCTACAAAACATACGAGAAAACCAGCAAGTTGCTAAAAGGAGGAAAGTCAAGCTCACATCACTTGAACAAGAAATCAATGCTGATCGTGAATCTTGGCTTGAGAGGGAAAATATCCACTTGGAAAAGATGCTAGAGAAGGCCAACAGAGAGAAAACTATGTTGAGGCACATGGCCCATCATTACTTGGCGAGAAACAAGGTGTGCAAAGCAAGAATCAGGATTTTGAAGGCCAAGTTGAAGAAGGCATCGAGGAAGCGAAAAGAGAAAGATAGAATTCAGATCTTGGCTAAGGCTTCCTTGGCCCAACACAGTGCTTGATGAAGGACACTCTACCCAAATTTCAAGAAATTTATGACACTTTTTGCAATTTTGAAATTTTTGGCTTAAAAAACAGGTTTTTCTGCCTGATGCGCCGCGCCACCTGGCGCACGCTTTTGCTAGGGACCTTCTTTTGAGGAAAACATAACATTTCTAGATTTTTCGTGGAAAAATATGAATGCCCACAAATGGCCAAGAAATTTTGACAGGTTTTGAGCATCCAAAATGGTCAAAAATGACCTTTCTGCCCCTTTTTGGACACACAGGAAGCAGTGTTGGGAGAACTCAGTTTTGGAAGAGCAAATGGAGGCCAAATTCAGAAATTCCATTTTTTCCAAAAAGTAGAGATGCATATCTTTCCAACAAGACCACTTGGATCAAATTTGGACACCAGGAAGGCCTCCAAAATTAGCTGCAAAAAGGCACTATGCATAGGGAAATCAGCACGGCGCATAGGAGGAAATTTGCTCATTTTGGCCAAAAAACTTTGTTTTTCACCTAGTTTCTTCACAGTTTGACTTTTCTCTTTCTAATAGTCAAAATCATGATCTAATTTAATGTGAATTGATGGATTTTGATGTAATTATGCTAAATTTTCACTTATAGAGGTAGATTCATCCATGAAAAGGTAGTTTGCAACTGAATGAATCAGTTTCCTAGTTTTTAGAGGCAAGCTATTCCACTACCTACTTTTTAGTTCTCAGTTTAGATTTTGTTGGAACAGCTCCTAAACTTATGAGCTCGACCCCTAGAGGCTAGGATGAGTTGTTGGTTGCCTATATCTTGTAATTTTTCAGTCATTGACAAGGGTTGGACTTTTGGGAAAACTTGGAGCTTCATTGTATACTCATTTTAGCAGTTTGGCAAAGGAATAGACCAGGGTTTACAGCACTTTATGGGATTCTTGTGGCATCTTGATTTGGTATTGTGTTTTCTTCTGTAATTTCAAGTTTACATGTGATTTTTGTATGCCATTATCTCTCTTTGCTTCATCTTAACTAAATCAAACAAGGATAAAGGGTAGAATACATTGAAAGTGCAGTGCTCTACCTAGGGTTTGTTTAGTTATTTATGTTTTCAGCTGTTTGAAGAGGATCCCTGAGTTTTTCATGCCCTCTCCAACTCCTCACCTGTCTAAAAGCTCTCCATATCACTCAATTTGAAGTACCAAACCATTTTCCTACCTTTCCCCATAGAGATCTCTGCAAAACTGAGCCTCATTCCCTAGACCCAAATCTTCCTTTCACATTTGAGCCAACAAAACATCATCAAATTCAATCAAACACCTCTGTACACATACCTAGCCTAAAATCAATCATTACATCAGTCATCTCAAGCTTCATAAGCCATATTTTCTGAGATTGACAATGAGAGAGCCCTCTCCCGACCTATTAGGGCTAGCTACTAGGTTAAGTGTGGTTTGATGTTACCCTAGATCCTACCTTTCTCAGCCTGAGGTAGATTTAGGCACTAACATAGTGGCAACTCCACTGAGGAATCAAATTTTTTGTTTGTTAGTGTTCTTCGTTTTATAAACTACAGATGAAGCCTGAAGTTATGCCAGGTAGCCTTCGAACTCTACATTGCTTTGTGAGTGCAAAAGTAGATAAACGCTGCTTCAGTCAATCTCCAGTCAAGTCTTATAAACGAAAAATCTGACTTGAAAATTGCCCCAGTACATTAGATAATTCTATACTTTTGTATGATGAGTTTAGAATTTGATAGGCTGAATAAGTTGATTTTGTCCATTTGATTTTTTGGAATAATTCAACACACTGGCTTCCAGATGACACACCAAAGAAAATCCTGATCCTAATCCACCTCCTGTGTATGAAAATCCCAATCTTATTCCAAGAATCCTTCGTCAAGAAAGTTCTATGATTCCAGTGTTCAAATCTCATTCATGTCCTGTTCTTTTTGAGTATCTTGAAGATCTTGAGTTTGACAAACATTTTGATCTGTCATTGTTTGAGACCAAATCTAAAAGTGTTATTGGTTCTACTGCCCTAAATCCAAAGATTGTCAAAGATCTTGAAACTGAAAAGGCTAATAAATCAATTGACAATTATATTTTGAAACTTCAAACTTCCGTTGTGGCTACAAACATTCCTGAATTCTTAAAGTCTGCATCTGCAACTCTTCGATCATCTGCTATTGCGTCTAGCTCAAAAATTCCTACCGAACCTCCTTTCATTCCCACCATTCTCGTGCAGCCTTCCATCTCTGATTAGAAATCTGCAGTGTTGTCACCTCCATCCACTCCTTCTACCCCTCAAACATCAAAAATTTCTTCACCTCCATCCACACCTCATACATTAGCTGCTCCAACCCCTCCTACATCCCTAAGACCAGTCGTAAATCCACCTAGAGCAATGGCTGCCTGATATGCACCCCTTGTGTTGCCTCAAAACTTGGATGACATGCCCGCTGATTATCAAAGAAAATTTCCATTGTTTGATGGTACCCCTCAAGGTATCACAGCTCAGCAACATGTGGATAGGATGGCAGATTTCTTTGATCTTGACGATATTGACGCAGAAAATGTAACAATGAGATTGTTTGTGCAAGTTTTTGGAGGTGAGGTCAAAAAGTGGTTTAGAGCATTGCTGGCTAGAACAATTAATTCATTGGGGGCACTTCAAAGACACTTTTTGGATTGCTGGGAGGTGAAGAAGAACCCTCTTCAAAGTCTTTCCGAATATGAAAACATCAAGAGGAATTTTGGTGAGAGTGTCCAAGATTATTGTGTTAGATTCAATACTGTTTATAATGCAATTCTTGTTGATATAAAGCCACCTATGGGGTTGGCTTTGATTAAGTTTCCTGATGGTTTCGATCCTAATATGGCCTATCAATTAAGAGAAAGAGATCTGGCCACTTTGGAAGACATGCAGAAATTTGCAGTCAGTGTTGAAGCAAATCTGATTAGCAAGAGAGCTAGAACAAAGGTTGAAAAGAAGGTAATGATAAAAGAAGAGGCTTCCACTTCAAATAAAGTGCTCCCTAAGCTTGAGAAGATGTTTGATAGGCTCATAATTGCTGATAAGCTTGAAGCATAAGTTAGAAATCCAAACTTTCGTGGCCAGCAACAACCACAATTCAGAATCAAGCAACGAGAACAAAGAGCACAATACCAAGCGGCACAACAGCAAGTGAAGACACCCTTACAGCAGAATTGTGTACATGGTCTGGAATCATATGATGAGGAGAACATAATTGGAGAGCAGAATCATTTCTTTACACCTGATGATATGCCAATTTTTATCACTGAAGATGAGGAGTATTCAGAGAGCCCAGCTGTACAAAGGGATGAAAATTTCATCTTAGCAAATGAAACAGTTCTTGAAGAAGAGTCTGATGAATATCAGAGGGGTTACATGAATGCTTTGACAGCCCAACAGCGACAATATTCACTCAGGAGTAGAGATGTACCCATAAATCCAATTCAGAAAAGGAAGGAGGCGACACCGCCAAAGAATGATCCTCCCATTGTGCAGAAAAAGGGAAAAGAGACAGCTGATCCTACCAGTAGCAAAACACCATCAGCAAATGAAAGAATCAGCCAAGTATATCAAAGGAGAAAACTGAAAAGAAGGATGTTTTAGCTAAAGAGGTATAGAAAACGTCAATTTTTAACTTAGAAAATGAAATTGCTAAGTTAAAAATATCTATTCCTTTGACTAAGTTGATGAAGAATAGCAGCTATAAAGGTCAAGTGTCTAAGATTTTGAATTTAGATCCATTATCTGATATGGTAAACATGGAGGATGATCAACCTGAGTTGATCTTTGGTCCAGCATTGGAAGGTCAGTCTCAAGATAGTGATGTAGCTCCTTTTTACATCAGCCTTAGGGTGCATGACTATGTGTTACACAATGCTATGTTTGATTCCGGAGCCTCTCATAATCTCATGCCTAAGGAAATCATGGAGAAATTGGGTTTGGATATCACCAAAAAGTATCATGACCTTTACTCTTTCAATTCTGGTAGAGTAAGATGCATTGGTCTTATTAAAGATTTGGTGGTTAGTTTGGATCAGATTCCAGCGAAAAAAATTTGATGGATGTGGTTGTGGTGGATATTCCTCCTAGATTTGGCATGCTTCTTTCCAGATCTTGGGGAGAAAAACTTAAAGGGACATTGCAGCTTGATTTCTCCTATGCTACTATTCCCGTGTTCGGTCGGATGAGGAAATTATACTGGGAGCAAAAGATGAAGCACATGATCACTAGCAAGGAGAAACCGGTAAATCATCTGATCAACTATGTACATACTGATTTAGAATCATTTGTTTTATATTCTCATAGTTTTAATGATGTAAATAGCCAAGTAGTTGAAGTAGAAGACATTCCAAAGATCACTAAAAATTTCAGAGAGGTCTTAAAGCAAGAAAGACAAAGACTTGATAGTATTGCTGAGCAATCAACCTTCTGACAGCAGCAAAATAATGATGGACAGCAGGGAAAAGTAAAAGAGAAAACAGAATTTCAGCATTTGGAAGAGGACGAAACCAGCTTGTGGAGCATGGATTTTGATGGTGCAGTAGGAAGGGAAGGTGCTGGAATTGGCATTTGGATACGCAGCCCTGTTTTCTCCCCAAACAAAGTGCCAAGTAATGTAAGGGTTTGTTCGTATAAATTGGCTTTTGACTGTTCAAATAATGAGGCTGAATATGAGGCTTTAATTGCTGGTTTGAAAATCCTTAGAAAGTTAAATGCTAAAATAATTTCAGTCTATGGTGACTCCGAGTTAGTTATCAAGCAAGTGAAAGGGGAATACCAAGCTAAGCATCCTCGAATGTGGGCCTACCGCAATGCGGTATTAGATATCTTGAGATTGTTTCCAGATTACACTTTGACATGTGTCCCTCGTGTTCAGAATGTTATTGCAGATTCACTTGCAACAGCAGCAAGTAATTTGAAAATTCTGATGAATTCAAACAATAAGTTTGAGATTCATGTGAAACATCGCCCAGCTATCCCTGATAATCAAAGGTATTGGCAGGTGTTTCAAGATGATAAAGAAATTGAAGAATTTCTGTAAAATGAAGGTAAATTAAAAGACACTTCTATCAATGGGGAGCATGATGATGGTGAAGTAGATATAGAAGTCAATCAGATGTAAGTTTTGCAGCTCAAAGACAATGTCATTCCTGAAGGTCTAATACCTTTAGAGGAGTTGTTCGATCAAGATGATGTAGCCCGAAAACCGAGCTTGCTGCCAACTGAGAAAGGAGTTGAGGATGTGAATATTGGATTAGCAGAAAATCCTATAATGGTCAAGTTATCAAAGGCATCGCCTCCACAAGTAAAAGCAAAGTATATAAGTTTATTATCTTCATTTACTAATGTATTTGCATGGATTTATTCAGATTTGAAGGCATATGATACAAGCATAATTCAATATATAATTTCGATCAAGCCAAACCAAAAGCCATTTCGACAGAAGTTAAGAAGAATAAATCCAAAGCTGCTACCCTTAATAGAGAAGGAAGTGAATCAATTATACAAATCTGGTTTAATTGTCCCAATAATATTTTCAGATTGGATTTCAAATTTGGTGCCCGTGCGCAAGAAAACAGGTGAGATTCGATTATGTATTGATTTCAGAAATCTGAATAAAGTATCTTTGAAAGATAAATATCCATCACCCAAGATGGATCACATACTTCAATGAGTAGTTGGAGCATCTCGCATGTTGCTACACGATGGTTATTCTGGTTATAACCAAATTCTGGTCCATGAGGATGACAGAGATAAAACAACGTTCACTACTCCATGGGGAACTTTCCATTATGCCAAGAGGCCTTTCGGATTGAATAATGCTAGTGCGACCTTTCAGCGGGCCATGGATATTGCATTTTCTAATGAAAAATATGTCTTTTTAGTTGTTTATCTTGATGATTTGACAGTTCTTTTTAATTCAGATGAAGAGCACCTTTATCATTTGAAGATTGTATTTCAGCGGTGTAGAAAGTATGGTATATCTCTCAATCCAAAGAAGAGTCTGTTTGCCATGGATGAAGGCAAGCTTCTCGGTCATATTATATCAAAGGAGGGCATCCGCATTGATCCATCTCAAGTGGAAGCCATTCAAAAGATTGATTTTCCACGAAGTAAAAAGGAGATCCAATCATTCAATGTTCAGATGAATTTCTTACGTCGCTTTGTGCCCAATCTTGCAGAACATTTAAGGGAAATCATAAACATGTTAAAGAAAGATGGTGTAGTGAAGTGGACCAAGGAAGCAATTAAGTCTTTCAATTTGGTAAAATTGGCCCTTTCTTCAGCTCCGGTTTTGATCAGCCCGGATTATACTCAAGATTTCATTTTGTTTTCATTTGCCTCGGATCATACAATGGCAGCGGTCTTAATGCAGAAAAGAGACCAGCTCGAGAAACCAATTGCATTTTTCAGCAGAATCATAAGGGATGCAGCTTTAAAGTATAATATTATTGAAAATCAAGCTCTTGCTTTGGTAAAGACATTAAAATATTTTCAAGTCTATATTCTGCACTTTCACATCCTTGCTTATGTCCCTAATGCTGTTGTTCAAGATGTCTTAGTGCAAACAGATCCAGAAGGGAGACGAAGCAAATGGATTGCTGCTTTGTTGGAATATGACGTGGACATCAAACCAACAGAGCTCATCAAAGGATAGGAGCTAGCCAAACTAATGGCTAAGTCAAATTTGCATGCCTTGGACATTAATCTCATTGCTGCTATGTCCGAGGAAGATGAAGAAAGTTCACCCACTCAAGTATCAGAAATTTTTCTTCTTTCTCCTTAGTATTCGAACATTGTTTATGTGCTCCAAAATCTGTTACCACCACCTGAAATGGCTAAGAACAAAAGTAGGACCCTGAAATTAAAGGCTGCCAAGTTTTATATCTTGAATAATGCACTCTATTGGAAATATCCCAATGGTGTCTTGCTCAATTGTTTAGTTGAAGAAGAGGCAAAACAGGTTATGGAAGACTTTCACAAGGGAGATTGTGGAGGTCATCTTTTTTGGAAGACAACAGCCAACAAAATTTTGAGAGCGGGATATTATTGGCCAACTCTCTTTGCTTATGCATACAAAACTATTAAAAGCTGCCACGAATGTCAGATTTTTCAAGATAGGAGAAAATTGCAACCCTTACTGCTCAAGCCGATTGAAGTAAGTGCTTCATTTCAGCAATGGGGTTTAGACTTCATTAGTGAGATTCATCCTACTTCTTCAGTGCAGCACAAGTGGATCCTCACAGTGACAGACTATTTTACTAAATGGCTTGAGGTGATTCCCACTAGGCAGGCCACTGATTTGGTAATCATTTCATTTCTTGAAAACAATATTTTGTCTCGTTTTGGCTGTCCAAACAAGCTGATCACTGATAATGTAGTAGCTTTTAAATCTAAAAGAATGATTGACTTTTGCAATAAATATCAAATTACCTTGGGGCATTCAACTGCATATTATCCACGAGGCAATGGATTGGTGGAATCCTCAAATAAATCCTTGGTCAATATTATCAAAAATCTGTTGGAAACGAACAAGAAGAGTTGGCACAAAAAGTTGGTTAATGCACTTTGGGCAGACAGAGTAAGTCAAAAGAAATCTATAGGCATGTCCCCTTTCTAGCTCGTGTATCGTGTTGACACAGTATTCCCAACCTCTCTCGCAGTCTCGGTGGTTAAACTTCTGCAAGAAGCTTGCAGCGAGGATGATCATTTGCAGTAAAGAATCAATCAAATGATCCATTTACAACAGACTAGAGAGGAGGTTTTTCAAAACACTTTCAGGCTGTAAGAGAGAATCAAGAAAATATATGATCGAAAGGCAAAGGTAGACAAGTTTCAAATAGAAGACATAGTGCTGAAATGGGACATGAGAAACGAAGATAAAGGTAAGCATGGCAAGTTTGAGAACCTTTGGAAAGGACCTTTCAGAATTGTTGCATATCAGGGCCAAAATGCTTTCCTTTTGAAAGAAATGAATGGAGAAGATTGTCTAGGTGGGCCGCTCAACAGTCGGTTGCTCAAACGGTACTATTTCTGAAATTTTTTCTGTTTTCATATGTATCATTGTACATACCGGTTTATTTTATTTCATTGCAAGTGTGTACTATCATCATTCATTCAGTTTGGGGCCCGAGGTGAAGGCTATAAAACTGAAGTTTGATTTCAGTTTTGGTTTGGATTGTTTTAGTCAGGTCTTTTAGCCAATTTCAGCCTTGAAATTGAGTCAGTTTTGAGTCAGATTTCAGTCCTGAAATTGAGTCAAGAGTTTGGTTTTGGTTTGTTGAAGTTATTGACTCCATAGCCCAATGGAAGAAGGCACTGCCTACTTTCCCAAAGATTTATAGTTCTTGGCACCTCCAAGGAGCTACCATCCCCATTGGAGCCAATGTTAGTGTCGGTGTCTTCATCCCTCCGTCAGTGATCAAATTCTCTTGTTGCATAGCATGTTAGGTGTCTCACCCAATCAACTGCATTCCATTAGGGTCATGGATCATCTGACGGTAGTGGCTTATTATACATTTTCCCTCATGTGCTAACCCATTTTCATTCATCTAGATCATCTGTAGTCAATTTTTGTCTTTAAATCTACAAAAGTCATTTTTAGGGTTTTAGGTCTCATTAGATCTAGGGTTTCATCAATAAGGTCTTCAAAACACTCAATAACAGTTAACAAGCGCATGAGGAGGTCAAATAAAGTTTCAGCAACAATAATTTCCATAATCACATGCTCAGTGATTGATTTTTCCTCAAAACCCTGTTTTGAGGAAAAATAGAGTTTTTTATGTTTTCCTGTATAAATTTGATGTAATTTCATTTTTTGTCATATGTAATAACCTCATCGGCAACCCTGGTCACCCTACCAAGCCTCTGCAACTCCATCACCTACAAGGCAAACAAAAATTCAAAGTATTCAGTTCATCAAAGGCAAAAATAAAGCAAACTGCCCAAAAATGGAGTTTTAAAAGCAAGTCAAAGGCAAACATTACAAAGTGGGTTTTTATAAGTGAAAAATTAAAATCCTTTGTATACAAACCATTTGTTATCTTTAAAGAGTTCATTTGCATCTAAAGGAGAAAGATTGAACAAGAGAAAGGTCATGTTGAAGACAAAGAGAAAAATTGCAGCAACTTTGGCAAATTTCAGGGGCACAGCGCATTGGGTCATTGGCGCGGCGCATCCATCTGGCCCAGCACATTGGGTTGTGCTCTTCAGTGTAAAAATTACACAAGCGTGATGCATTGAAGTGGTGTGGCGTACTGGGTTTGTGGCGCGGCACATAATGTTTGGAAGCCGATTTCATCCACAACCACCTCCCAAACTGCCAAATTTGCTCAAGCTTCAATCGTTCAAGTAAGTCAAACATTCCTCCATGATTAGTGAATGAGTTTCTCTTGGTGTTTATGGTGATTTAATGAGAAAAGCTTGAAACCCTACCTCCTTACAATTTTTGTCAAAAACAATTGCAGAGGGTTTACAACTTGTGTTTTTTGCTACTAACTCCATTCCTAGCCATTTCTCACTCCCTCACTCTTTCATTCCCTCATTCATTTTCTCCCTCTTATTACATTTTCATCAACCCATTCCCCCAATCCCCATATCCCTAAGTTTACTAATTCTAAATCCCTAATCCCACTATCCCAAACTCTAGTTAAAAATTCCCAAACCATAACTGCTACCCCAAAGCTTAAATAATGTTCCCTAAATCCTTATATTCCCGAAAATCTTGTCAAAAACATTTCTAAAACCCCTCATACACTTTCCCTCCACAGTCCCTCAAACATTCTCATCCTTGACAGCAAAAACCTAAAGACACCATAAATCGCTTCATACTCATCAAGAAAACTCAAACATTGGCAAACATGGAGTCAAATTCTTCCTATGATCGAGATGAGGAGGCACTCAGTGATTCTTCTAGAGAAATGCATGCACCAAGGAGACCTCACAAGGGTGGTAAACATGTATGAGAAGATCCTACTACACTTGCTGAGCTGCTGGCCTGTCCTCTTGTTGTCACATGCTTTCAACACCAATCTTGTTATCAGTTCTGTGAGATGACAGAGAGAGTCCAGTGCCATCATGAGTTGGCCAGATTGTTTGTGCTCCATCTTCATAATGGTCATGTCACTCTGGTAGGTGTGACATTCACCTTGACACCCGAGACTATTTCTCAAGTAACTGGCATTCCAAATGTTAGTGAGCAGTGGAATAAAAGGCAGCAGATTGATAGAGAGTATTATGAGCCTTACATCAAGGCTGGTTATCAGAGGCATCTCAGTATAGTTTTTCCCTTCAGATATTTGAAGGACACATATGCTCCCTTGATGAAACTCATAATTAAATATTTCAGATGTGAGAGCCAGTTTTCTCACCTATATGCCTATCACATCAGATTGTTGATGCACTTCTCTAGGATGAGAATGATGAATCTCCCCTATTTTATTTGCTGAAACATTGAGAAGATGACCACCTTAGTGCACAAGAAGCCTCCTCAGCAGCAGTATAACAGTATATATCATTTTGCACTAATCAAAACTGTGGTCTTGCATAAACTTGGTTTACAGAACATCTCATGGGAGGATTTCATTTCACTTGAGGTCTACATAGGTCCTTAAGTACCCATAGCAGTTTTTCATGAGACAAGAGGACCTTCACATCAGCAGGAGATTCATGAGACACAGGCCACTAGTGTGCCATTGTTTGTCACTTATCAAAAGGGCACTAGAAGGTTGTTTGAAGTGGTAAAATGAGTATTATCTCCACCTAGGGTGGAGGGGTCTCATTTCCTCCATTAGTGAAGTAGGTACAGGACAAGGCCAAGTGGCCATTACATGATGAGGGTCCTTCAGGAGGGCAGGAGACAAATTTCATTCTTATTCAGGATGACGACACCAATTTAGGCTCATAAAGCTCAAAGCTTAGAGAGATTATTCAGGAGAAACAAGATGACATTCAGTATTTGTCTCTCAACCTGGATAGAGCCAAGTGGATCATTAATTATCTGGAGCAAAGAAACAAATAGCTAGAGAACCATTATGGAGCTACAAAACATACGAGAAAACTAGCAAGTTTCCAAAAGGAGGAAAGTCAAGCTCACATCACTTGAACAAGAAACTGATGCTGATCATGAATCTTGGCTTGAGAGGGCAAATATCCACTTGGAAAAGATTCTAGAGAAGGCCAACAGAGAGAAAACTATGTTGAGTCACATGGCCCATCATTACTTGGCAAGAAACAAGGTGTGCAAAGCAAGAATTAGGATTTTGAAGGCCAAGTTGAAGAAGGCATCGACGAAGCGAAAAGAGCAAGATGGAATTCAGATGTTGGTTGAGGCTTCCTTGGCCCAACACAGCACTTGATGAAGGACACTCAGCCCAAATTTCAAGAAATTTGGGACACTTTTTGTAATTTTGAAATTTTTGGCTTAAAAAACAGGTTTTTCTGCTTGATGCGCCGCGCCACCTGGCACGCGCTTTTGCTAGGGACCTCCTTTTGAGGAAAACTCAGCATTTTTGCATTTGTCATGGAAAAATATGAATTCCCACAAATGGCCAAGAAATTTTAACAGGCTTTGAGCTTCCAAAAATGTCAAAAACACCTCAAAAATGACCTTTCTGCCCCTTTTTGGACACACAGGAAGCAGTGTTGAGAGAACTCAGTTTTGGAGGGGAAAATGGAGGCCAAATTTAGAAATTCCACATGTTCTAGAAAGTAGATAGGCAGACCTTTCCAAGAAGCCCACTTGGAGAAAATTTGGACACCAGGAAGGCCTCCAAAATTAGCTTCAAAAGGGTGTTATGCATAGGGAAATCAGCGCGGCGCATAGGAGGAAATTTGCTCATTTGGGCCCAAAAACTCTGTTTTTCACCTAGTTTCTTCACAATTTGACTTTTCTCTTTCTAATAGTCAAAATCATGATGTAATTTAATGTTACTTGATGGATTTTGATGTAATTATGCTAAATTTTCACTCATAGAGGTAGATTCATCCATCAAAAGGTAGTTTGCAACTGAATGAATCAGTTTCCTAGTTTTTAGAGGCAAGCTGTTCCACTGCCTACTTTTTAATTTTCAGTTTAGATTTTGTTGGAACAACTCCTAAACTTATGAGCTCGACCCCTAGAGGCTAGGATGAGTTGTTGGTTGCCTATATCTTGTAATTTTTCAGTCATTGGCAAGGATTGCACTTTTGGGAAAGCTTGGAGCTTCATTGTATACTCATTTCAGTAGTTCAACAAAGGAATAGACCAGGGTTTGTAGCACTTTATGGGATTCTTGTGGCACCTTGATTTGGTTTTGTGTTTTCTTCTTTAATTGCAAGTTTAAATGTGATTTTTTTATGCCATTATCTCTCTTTGCTTCATCTTAACTAAATAAAACAAGGATAAAGGGTAGAATACATTGAAAGTGCAGTGCTCTACCTAGGGTTTGTTTAGTTATTTATGTTTTCAGCTGTTTGAAGAGGATCCCTGAGTTTTTCATGCCCTCTCCAACTCCTCACCTATCTAAAATCTCTCCATCTCACTCAATTTGAAGTACCAAACCATTTGCCTACCTTGCCCCATAGAGATCTCTGCAAAAATGAGCCTCATTCCCCGGACCCAAATCTGCCTTTCACATTTGAGCCAACAAAACATCATCAAATTCAATCAAACACCTTTGTACACATACCTAGCCTAAAATCAGTCATTACATTAGTGATCTCAAGCTTCATATGCCATCTTTTCTAAGACAAGGAGAAAGCCCTCTCCCAACCTGGTAGGGCTAGTTACTAGGTTAAGCGTGGTTTGATGTTACCCTAGATCCTACCTTTCTCAGCCTGAGGTAGATTTAGGCACTAACGGGTTCAATGTTAGATGAGGGTTTGGATTCCTGCGCTTTGGGAGTTTTAGGTGCTGGTTTCTTCATTTTGAGCATAAGGACAAAATTGCAGGTAGAAGGCTTTGTGGGTTACTTCGTTGATTGAGTGAAATCTGGACGAACGACATTGGTGGAGCTCTAGAGTTGTCTAGCAAGCGAGTAGACCAGTGGAACAACGTTAGGACTCATTTATAAGAAGTAAGATTTTAAATTCGAACTACTAACAGGTCTGGCCTTTATAGGAAAAAGGAAATGGTAACTTGATGTTAGGTAGGGTCATGAGGGAGTGACACGTGGCAGACAATGATTAGGAGGGTGATGATTTGACACATGGAGGGGTGACTTTATCATCTTACCCATGCGTTCGCTTGCTGCCATTGTATGCACCTTGGCATAATACATGGCGGGTGTGGTCCCTACAAGTTCTCCAACGGGTGGATGAGCGGGAGGCGGTATCTAGCTAATACCCTCTAGAATTAATATGGGTCGTTGATCTGCTTGTTGACAACTCTGGGTGTTGGCACCGACGTATCGATTGCGCTAGTCCCCCCACAATTCCTCTGGGGCTTGATTGGGCTACGATGAACGTTGATCCACTTGACACTTGCCCAACCTTTAAACATGCACCCCACCTTCCACTTATCTCCACCATTTTGATTTTCAGCGCCCTCCAGGGAAACATTTCTCTTATACTTTCTTTTTCCCGAGGGTGTTTAATGCACTGCTAGAGCCCAATTCTATCCCTTTAGCCAACCTATATTGCATATGTCCTTCTTTGTACTAGGGTGAAACATAGGGCCATTTGCCACAAATACAAAAAGGTATGATAAAGAAAAGTTAGCCATGGTTGAATCTCATATTGAGATAATCCTTGTCACAATGTGATGTTGGACCATGGTTGACCATGTTTGACCATGATTTATTTTCATATCAAGATAATGTTTTTCAGAATGTGATATTGGACCATGGTTGACCATGATTGATTTCATATTGAGACAATCTTTGTCAGAATGCAACGTTGGACCATGATTGACCATGATTGACCATGGTTTACCATGATTCCTTTTAAAGAACATGGTTGACCATGATTAACCATGCTTGATTTTCTAAAACGTAATTGACCATGTTTAACCATGTTTGACCATGGTTTATCATGATTGATCATGGTTGACTATGATTGATATTATAAACCCAAGGGATTAATACTAAAAACCCTTGGGATTCTAAACCCAAGGAAATAATATTAAACTCAATGGAATAATATAAACCCAAGGTATATAAACCCTAAGATATACAAACCCTTAAATAAACATGGTTGACCATGGTTTATTTTCATATTGAGACAATCCTTGTCACAATGCAATGTTGGACCATGCTCGATCATTGTTGATCCCTTAGATTAATAAACCAAAGGGATTGATATTATAAACAAAGGGGAATAATAAACCCAAAGGATAAATACTAAGACCCCAAGGGATTATGAATAATATTAAATCCAAGGGATTAATATTATAAACCTAAGGTATATAAAACCTAAGATAAATATTATAAACCCTAAAATAAACATGGTTGACCATGGTCGATTTTCATGTTGACACAATGTTTGTAAAAATGCGACATTAGTTCATGGTTCGCCATGGTTTATTTACATATTGAAACAATATTTGTCACAATGTGACATTGGACCATGGTTAACCAAGATTTATTTTATAAAACATGGTTGACCATGTGTTATGTGGAATTTATTACTGCGGATAGGAGTATTTTCCATAGACCTAATGGACTGGTCTAAAACAACAAAAGGAAACTAATATAAGGTTCCACTTAGATAAATTGGAGAATGGAAAGAAGATTCTTGGGATCCATCACAAGCTCTTCTCTCATCTTGGCTTGTAAGCTCTAATCTTAGCTTTGATTTCTATAATTAGAACCTTCACATACAATCTACATGAGCCAAAGATCTACGACATCAATGTATCATTATCCAATTACTCTATTCAATGGATCAGCAAAGGAATGAAATACATGAATGTAAACATAACATAAAACATATAGGAAAACAAAACACTCTTTGTATTAATATGAATAGCAGAGAGTTTACAACCAAGAATAGTAGTTGATCTTGTAGAGATCTCATCAATTTGACTTGTCCTTCCTTGTCACAATGCACACCTCAATGTCACCCTAATGCATGAAGATGATAAATCTCATAGATTCAAGGAATCAGCATGACGGCATCATTAGTCTCTAAAATACAACCTTGATGTTGTAGATGGCTATAAATTTATAAGATAGGGATGGTAGTTTACAAATTATTATCCATTTACCAATCTAGGCTTGAGAGCCACTTAAGAGGGGAGGATGAGCTCAAGGTATAAGGAGTGAAATATCCAAGGTAGGATTAGATAGGATTCAAAGTTCTTATCCAAGGTAAATGGTTGAAACAACTCCTAGAAGCTTCTGGAAGGGGAAGCTTTAGGATTATTTTTAATTTTCCTGAATTTCTAGAATCAATGCACCCCCAATAAGGAACAACCTGCTACTGGTCAAAGCTGGTGCAGAATAGAGAAACCTATTGTTGAACACAATTACCTAAAGGGTCAAGGTGCATTGGGCCTTAAAAGAATTGACTTGAAGTAGTCACACCCAGAAATTCAAGGATTTGGAAGAGTCATGCTTAGGGATTTGTGTAGGGATGATGACAAGGTGTTCACGAATGTGGTTTGATCTACTTTGCAAGCCTATTGACAAGATGTGACAAAAGGCCTTTAACAGATTTCCCCCCTAAAGTACAAAGTCAGAAGCAATGATTGATTACTAAAGTTCTTTACCTTGTGACAAGTTCAGATCAAGAAAAACCGGTCAAGATCATCATCTGTTACAATACATTTTCATCATGATATATTTTTTGAGGGAGGCATACCCATGTTGATCACGTAAGCTAACATTACATGTAAAATGATCAAGAAGTCATGTCCATTAATGATAAAGTATGGCTCCATTCTTGGATGAATGTTTGTATGATCATAGCCATTATGCTTTGTAATCTTGCATTAATCCTAAAAACGCAACCCAAATGGATGGAACTAGATCCAGGGTCTTCTATCTCATTCACTTGATCATCTAATGTACGAATATAGCCATGAGAATAGAGAAGTTGGAGTTGAACACGATAGAAACCATATGATTACTGACCAATGATGTAAGTCGCTAAAAGACACAAGAGAAACTACTGATGATGTTAATGGCTATCAAGGTACTATAGTACAATCCCTATGGCGTGAATGAATGAGTTGAAGTTGAACACCACACAGAATTTGTCGATCAAAGGCCAATGGTCAAAACCTATCACTAAGAATGAGGAAACTTTCCATTGATGTATATACATCCCAAGGTACTGAAGGAAGAGTTTCTAAGTCAACTTCTTGGATAATGAGTTGATGTCAACAGGAAACGACCTGTCGCAAAGGGCCTTAATGTATCCCCCATCAATGACATGAAACAAGTATCATGATTTGAGACAAAATGATGTTGATGTGGAATTGGTTCACGGATGGCATATGTGGAATATGGGCTTAAGAATATCATAGCAGATATCAGCTGAATGACTTCTCTTCAACATATTAGTGACACTTAATGGATTTGGCAGCATTGACCCAAAACTGAAAATGAAGGCTTTGATATGGTGTTATGAACCAAAAGATAGGAAAATTTCCCAAACTAACATCCATAGAGATGAAGTGGAAGAGTGTCATGTTCAAGAGTGACTTGCTACCATTAATAAGTGGAGTACCCTCTTTGCCTAATTTCCCCAACCATTTCTGGTCAATACCACTTTATTTTTTAACAAACTTGAGGAGGATAACATGTGCTTGATCTGTAAGTTCATCCTTCGGATGAATCCCTCTGATTAGTTTTAATGAACCCTAATAAGGAGTGGTTTGGTCTCATCATGTTCGACAAGTCCATCACTCTTTCATGTTTTTATGAGTCCAACGAAGGTGAAACTTGACTACTTTTTCATGTTTAGATAGTTTGAAAAAGAGGCGAAAAAGAAAACTCCAAAGGTTCCTTTTCATAAATAGTCTCTCGAGTCTGGAAAGGAAGAAAACGATACTCAGGAGAACCTCTTATCCATGTTCAACTAAGGTATTCCTTTTTCGTAAATAGTCTATCTCGGTCCAAAAAATGGTTAAACTTATTCTAAGTAGATTCCTTTTCATTTACTTTATCGAGTTTGAACAAACAAGTGCTCAACAATCTTTTCATGTTTAGGGAGTCTAAAAAGAGCTAAAAGATAAATCCTCCTAGAGTAACAAGTAGTAAGAAGGGTAGCAATTGGTTCCAGTCATGATGGAAATTCTCAAAACACACAAAGCTCAAGAGGCTAGATAATAAGACCACTCGTCGTAGTCATTCCTCATGAAAGGGTAAAAATTCCAAGTGAAAGAGTAAGCAAATTGTGAGGAGGGAATGATAAAACAAAGGCTCATATGGAAGAATCAAGCTGATAAAATGGAAATCACCAGGGATAAAATGTAGAAATTGGTCTCATTTTTAGACAAGCTTGAAACATGAGAAAAACTATGCTTGAATTTACTTGATGGTATTTTCATTTTTACACAAGCTTGAAACAATGAAAAGCTATACTTGGGAATGGTTTCATTTTTACACAAGCTTGAAACAGTGGAAAAAATATACTTGAAATAAGTTTCCATGCCCCCAACATAATGACGTGATTCTAGGAAAATTCCCCCCAAGCTTCATTTCATTCACCTAAGTAGACTAGTGGTTACTAACAAGTGGGTGGAATGAAGGTTCATTTACGAGATCAAGTGAAAGACTCAACTGGGGATTTACAAGATCTAATCAAAGACTCAAATTGGAAGGGATCTCTTTAATTTTTTAAAGAGGTTGACACAGGGAAAGAACTATGCTCATGACACCTTGTTTCATTTTTTAACGATTTTGACACAAGAAAAGTAACTTTTCTCATGGGACCTTGTTTCATTTCTTAAGGAGCTTGACACAAGAAAATGAACTTTTCTCTAATACCTTGTTTCAATTTTTAGGGAGCTTGACACAAGAAAAGGAACTCTGTTCTGGTTTCTTGATCTTGACCACCAAGAGTCCATGGCTTCTAAGAGGTTCTCATCATATAGGAGGACAACACTTTGGAAGCAATACATATCAAGGGATCTAATGGACACATCAAGCTCCAATGCCCTTAGTGCATGATTTACCATATCACCTACTAGATCATCATTAGACACAAGCATGGAATAGGTTACCACATAATTAATATATGGTGGGGGAGATACCACTTCCATATAAGGACCATTTAGGGGAGCTGGTTGATTGGGAGTCAAATTAGGACCAATGAATGAAATTTGGTCAATGGTCATGATTTGTCCTTCATGCGGGAAACACATCACACGAAAGGGTGAAGAGACAACAACTCCCATGTCATAAACATAGACATGCCCAATGACTAAATAAATTTGAAGGGCCTTGGACTACCATTACATTGATATAGATAGTCGTTCCTCGCAAAGTATTACGAACCTAAGGAAGGACCCTTAATAGTTGATTGGTCTCTTTTTTAAAGGCCAACTAATTCTAGGTAATGGGCACAAGCTACGAAAAACCTAAAACTTGCCAAGTAGTTGAGGATAGAATACTAATAGATGCTCCCTCATCTATGAATGTGCTAGGTATGAGCACATTATAAGATTGTACTATGATATGGAAAGGAACGTAAGGAGGAAGAAAATATCCTTCCAATCGAATCCAATCAAAGGATGTGACCAAACTACTTGGAGGGGGTGTCATGGAAACAGGAAAACTACCCCCTTGTGTTATGGGAATGGAAGGATTACCCCCCTGTTTCATGGGAACGATAGGATTGTCCTCCTGTTCATTGGAATCTAAAGAAATGAAAACCCGAGCAGTATTAAGTTCACCCTCTATGATAAAGGTACGATCAACTGAATGTGGAGTTAAGTCAACCATTTTCTCAACCAATGGTTGGTTGAGAATGTGCTCATGGGATTCAAATTCGTAGAGAGTGGTATTGATTAAATATCGATTTTGATCAATCACTTCATTAACTAGTGCAGGATTTGGAGAAAGATTTCAATAACTAGTTGGAAGATGAGGCTGAGAAGCACCAATGGTTGGTTGGGAACAGACTCATGGGATTCAAATTCAAAGAGAGTGGGATTGAATGGAGATGGATTTTAATGAATCACTTCATTAACTAGTGGAGAATTGGGAGAAATATTTCGATAACCAACCGGAAGATGAGGATGAGAAGCTGTAAGGTCTTCCAACACTTTTGAGGCTTCATCCATATAAAGATAAACCTGAATTTATGATTGTCAAAAAGGGTATCTTCCCTATACCTAGTGGACTAGTCTAGAACAACACAAATCAAATAATATAAGGTTCCCCTTAGAGAAATTGGAGAATGGAAATAGGCTTACTTGTGATCTATCACAAACTCTTCTCTCATCTCAACTTGTAAACTCTAGTCATAGCTTCAATTACTATAATTAGAACCTGCACATAAGATCAACACAACCAAAGATCTATGCCACCTATGTAGCGTTATCCAATTACTCTATTCAATGTATCAACAAAGAATTGAAATACATGAATGTAAACATAACATAACACATATAGGAAAATGATATACTCTTTGTATTAATATGAATAGGAGAGAGTTTACAACCAAGAATAGTAGTTTATCTTGTAGAGATATCCCCAAGTTGACTTGTCCTTCCTTGTCACAAAGCACACCTCAATGTAACCCTAATGCATGAAGATGATGACTAGTCTTAGATTCAAGGCAGTAGCATGAGGGCATGATTAGTCCCCAAAATCCAACCCTAATGTTTTAGATGGTTGTAAATTTATAGGATAGGGATAGTAGTTTAGGAATTGTTATCCATTTACCAATCTAGGATTGAGATCCACTTAAGAGGGGAGGATGAGCTCAAGGGATAAGAGGTGAAATCTCCAAGGTAGGATCAGATTGGTTACAAAGTTCTTATCCAAGGTAAATGATTGAAACAACTCCTGAAATATTTTGGAAGAGGAATCTTCGGGATTCTTTTCAATTTTCTCGGATTTCTAGAATTAGTGCACCCCAACAAAGGACAACCTGTTGTTGATCATCATTGGTGCAGAGTGGAGCAACTGGCTGTGGAACACGGGTCCCTAAAGGGTCAAGGTGCGATAGGCCTTAAAAGCATTGATTTGAAGTAGTAAGACCCAGAAATCAGGGTTTGGAAGAGTCATGCTTAGGCCTTTTTTGTAGTGATGATGACAAGGTGTTCATAGATGTGGATTGATTCAGTTTGCATGCCTATTGACCAGATGTGACAAAATGACCTATAACACCATGGTTGATCATGGTTTACCATGATTGATATTATAAACCCAAAGGATTAATATTAAATTTAAAACCCTAATTAAACTAGGAAATATAGTAATATTAATAATATTAGTATTAATACTAATATGTTAAAAATTAATATATAATTATGTATTAAGTAGTATTATATTGATAAATTAATTATTAGTAAATTAATGTTTTAATTAAAAACTTATATATTAATTTTTTCATTAATATATTAATGTGTCAATTAATATTTCAATTATAGGGTCAACTATGGTTGACAATGATTAACCATAAGTTGACTATGTTAACACTAGCCATCCACTAAAAGCTTCCATGGTCAATCATGATTTTTCACTATGGTCCACTATAAGTCACTTATAGATAAGTCATGATCTGCGAGGTAAGTATTGTTCACCATGGTAGTGATGTTGACTATTGTGGACTTTGATGCCCATGTTGACTATAGTTAATCGTGCTACCAATAGTCAAATACACTTAATCCGCGAGGTAAGTATGGTTCACCATGGTAGTGATGTTGACTATTGTTGACTTTGATGCCCATGTTGACTATAGTTAATCGTGCTAACGATAGTCAACTACACTTAGAACGTGTCAATGGACAGATTAATTTATAGATAAAACTTTATAAATGTCTAAATTAATATATTATTAATGTGTCATTAATATTAAATTAAACATTAAACTCTTATTAATGTTATTTTAATATTTTAGTCATTTTATTAACTTTATATTAATGTGCTAATAATTTTATAAATATATATGTAATAACTAACTATTATTATATATTAGTAATAGAGTTTATAGTAATTATGCATATTAATTATGTTATTGAATAGTATTATGATGGTAAATTAATTATTATTAAATAAATATTTTAATTAAAATAATTATGTATTAATGTTTTGATGTATCAATTAATATTTCAAATTATTAAAAAATTTATGTATAACATTAAACTAAATTAAATTATAACATTTATTAATTTAAATTATATATATATATATATATATATATATATATATATATATATATATATATATATATATATATATATATATATATATATATATATATATATATATATATATATATATATATTACAATTAAATAAGTTAAAATTTAAAACTCTAATTGTCCATGGGGTTTTGGATAGACACTGCTCCATGATCTGAAGTCACCAGTTCAATTCCCTTCCCTGATCGGGGTGATATATTGGACATGATGAAGATGTAGTCCCCCAAACTTACAAAAAAAAAATTAAAACCCTAATTAAATGAAAAAAATTAGTAATATTGAATATTAATTAAATACCAATATCAATATAATAAATATTTGTTGAAACAATAATATTAATAATATATTAAATATTAATATTAATATTTCAAATATGTATTAAGTTGTGTTACCATAATAATAAGTTAATTATTAACCAGCCTAGATCCATCTTAACATCAGATCTATCAAGCGTCGAGAGGAATCAAATCTCTCGAGGTGCAAACCTATTTTTTGAGTGAAAAACTTGAGGAAAGGTTTGCACCTCGAGATATTTGATCCCTCTCGGCACTTGATAGATCCAGTGTTAAGATGGATCTAGGCTGGTTTCAGTCATGTGCGGTCATAAAAATTTGTTGAACATCTAATTATTTTGATTAGTTAAATATGCTAAATATGTCAAAGATTAATTTGGTCAATTTAATTTGAAATTTGCTTAGTTACCTCAATTTGTTGAGATGAGAGAGACTGTCAGTAACTTGAATGATGAAAAATGATGGAATACAAATTTTGAGTGCAAAGTGTCAATGTAACAATTTTGATAGATAGAAAATGTGAATACTAAGAATATAGTCAATTACAAACAATATTCATTGCAATCAATCTGAAACTATTTTCTTCTACTGTTCCTATTGTCACACCTATTAGTTTTTCCATTTTCTCATATTGATCATATGAAAAGAGTAGTTGGAATCATAGACCATTCAAATATTTAACTCGAGCTACTGTAGTAAACAATGTACCATGTCTCTATTTCTCTCCAATATTAATATTAGTTTTCTCGAAATTCAATCATTGTGACTTATGGAGTGTTAAACCCCAAATAATTTTCAATGGTAGTTATTTTCTATTACCGCATTTGAATGAAAAGTAATTAACAATGTTGAATGATGAAAAATGGGAATAATAACTATGTACCCAATTATAAATAGTTTATAGTTTCAAGAAACAAACATTTGGGGTAAGAAAACATTTTATTTAGGATGAAAATTCAATTATTGTATTTATGGTTGAATATTTTTTATGTGCTTACAATGAGAGAGAGTGTGTATGTTTTGGGGGTGAGAAGGAGAGACAAGGGGAGATAGAGATGTAGATGGGGGGAGATGGAAGAAGAAAGAGTCAAAGACATGGAGGGAGGAAGATATATATATATATATATATATATATATATATATATATATATATATATATATAGAGAGAAATGTTAGGGAGAGAGAGATAAGGGGAAGAGAGAGAGAGGGAGGGGAAAGCGAGGGAGGGAGAGAGCGATAGATAGATATGGAGAGAGAGTGTGTATGTTTAGGGGCTAAGATAGAGATATAAGGAAGGAGAGATGATGGGAGAGAGAGGTATAGATGGAGGAAGTAGAGATGTGCTTACACTGAAATCAATGCACAATATTAATCTAATTACTTTGAAATTAATGTACGTCATATATCTTGTTGCATCAAATCAGAAATCAACATCTTCACTAAAATCAATGCATCTAGTGCAAACACACAAATAGGATTAGAAATAAACATCTATACTGAAATCAATGCATCTAGTGTAAGGTATTAAATATAATTATAAATTAAAATCTACACTGAAATCAATGCATATAGTGCATGTGATCAAATAGGATTAGAAATCAACAACCATAATGAAAATTTTAAATATTCATGACTTTCTAGATCTAACGTCTATGTCTATATTTGTCTCTATGAGACTCTTTCTTCTTCCCTCTCTCTCAACCTTCCATTATGTATCTGCCTCCCTCCCCCTTTCCTTCTCTCTCTTCTCCTCCCTCTCCCCCATCTCATTCTATCTGCCTCTCCCTAAGTTTCTCTATCTTTCTCTTCTTTCCTCTCTCCCCCTGCTATCTATATTTATACCTCTCTCCATTTCTCCTTCTTTATCTCTCTATCTCAACCTCCTAAACATATGTCACACACTCTCTCTCTCTCCCCATATCTATCTATCTATATATGTATATATCCCTCTCCCTCTCCTCTCTCTCTCTCTCTCTCTCTCTCTCTCTCTCTCTCTCTCTTCTACCCACTCCCTCGCCCCATCTATATCTATATCTCCCCTTGTTTCTCCTTCTCACCCACAAAACATACACTCTCTCTCTCCCTCCCTCTTCCTCTCCCTCTCTCTCTCCACCTTCTCTCTCTCTCTCTCTCTCTCTCTCTCTCTCTCTCTCACTGACTCTCCATCTCTCCCTTATCACTCCCTCTCCAAATCTCTCGAGGTGCAAACCTATTTTTTTAGTGCAAAAATTAAGGAAAGGTTTGCACCTCGAGAGATTTGATCCCTCTTGGCACTTGATAGATATCGCATTAAGATGGATCTAGGCTGGTTTCAGTCATGTGGGGTTATAAACGATTTGTTGAACATCTAATTATTTTGATCATTTTAAATATGCTAAATATGTCTAAGATTAATTTGGTCAATTTAATTTAAAATTTTCTTAGTTACCTCAGTTTGTTGAGATGAGAGAGACTGTTAGTAACTTGAATGATGAAAAATGATGAAATACAAATTTTGAGTGCAAAGTGTCAATGTAACAATTTTGATAGATAGAAAATGTGAATATTAAGAATATAGTCAATTACCAACAATCTTAATTTCAATCAATTTGAAACTATTTTCTTCTACTGTTCCTATTGTCACACCTATTAATTTTTCCATTTTCTCATATCGATCATATGAAAAGAGTAGTTGGAATCATAGACCATTCAAATATTTAACTCGAGCTACTATAGTAAACAACGTACCTTATCTTTGTTTCTCTCCAATATTAAAAATAATTTTTTCAAAATTCAATCATTGTGACTTATGGAGTGTTAAACCCCAAATAATTTTCAATGGTAGTTATTTTCTATTACCACGTTTGAATGCAAAGTAATTAACAATGTTGAATGATGGAAAATGGGAATAATAAGAATGTACCCAATTATAAATAGTTTATAGTTTCAAGAAGCAAACATTTGGGGTAAGAAAACATTTTATTTAGGATGAAAATTCAAGTATTGTATTTATGGTTGAATATTTTTTATGTGCTTACACTGAGAGAGAGTGTGTATGTTTTGGGGGTGAGAAGGAGAGACAAGGGGAGATAGAGATATAGATGGGGGGAGAGGGAAGAAGAGAGAGGCAAAGACATGGAGGGAGGAAGAGATATATATATATATATATATATATATATATATATATATATATATATATATATATATATATATAAATATATAGAGAGAGGAGAGAGAGAGAGAGCAAGAAGGGAGAGAGAGAGAGAGGGAGGGGAAAGGGAGGGAGGGAGAGTGAGATAGATAGATATGGAGAGAGAGTGTGTATGTTTAGGGGCTGAGATAGAGAGATAAAGAAGGAGAGACAATGGGAGATAGAGGTATAAATGGCGGAGGTAGATATGTGGTTACGCTGAAATTAATGGACACTATTAATCTAATTACTTTGAAATTAATGTACATCACATATGCTGTTGTATCAAATCAAAAATTAACATCTTCACTAAAATCAATGCATCTAGTGCAAACACACAAATAGGATTAGAAATCAACATCTACACTGAAATCAATGCATCTAGTGCAAACAATCAAATAGGATTAGAAATCAATATCTACACTGAAACCAATGCATCTAATGAAAGCAATCAAATATGAGTAGAAATCAACATCTACGCTGAAATCAATGCATCTAGTGTAAGGTATTAAATATGATTACAAATCGACATCTAGACTCAAATCAATGCATCTAGTGCAAGCGATCAAATAGGATTAGAAATCAATATCTACACTAAAACCAATGCATTCTGTGTAAGCAATCAAATAGAAGTATAAATCAACATCGACACCAAAATCAATGCATCTAGTGTAAGGTATTAAATAGAATTATAAATCAACATCTACACTGAAATCAATGCATATAGTGCATGTGATCAAATAGGATTAGAAATAAACAACCACATTGAAAATCTTAAATATTCATGACTTTCTAGATCTAACTTCTATGTTTGTATTTGTCTCTATGAGACTCTTTCTTCTTCCCTCTCTCTCCACCTTCCATTATGTGTCTACCTCCCTCCCCCTCTCCTTCTCTCTCTTCCCCTCCCTCTACCCTGTCTCATTCTATCTGCCTCCCCCTAAGTTTCTCTATCTTTCTCTTCTTTCCTCTCTCCCCCTGCTATCTATATTTATACCTCCCTCCATCTCTCCTTATTTTTCTCTCTATCTCAACCCCCTAAACATATGTCACACACACTCTCTCTCTCCCCATATCTATCTATCTATATATCTATCTCTCCCTCTTCCTTTCCCTCTCTCTCTCTCTCTCTCTCTCTCTCTCTCTCTCTCTCTCTCTCTCTTCCTCCCTCCCTCTCTTTGCCTCTTTCTTCTACCCACTCCCCCACCCCATCTATATCTCTATCTCCCTTTGTCTCTCCCTCTCACCCACAAAACATACACTCTCTCTCTATATATCTATCTATCTCTCCCTCCCTCCCTCTTCCTCTCCCTCTCTCCCTTCACCTTCTCTCTCTCTCTCTCCCCCCCCTCACTGACTCTCCATCTCTCCCTTATCACTCCCTCTCCACCTTTCTCTCTCTATGCCTTTCTTATTTTTTATAATTAATCTCCCTCATATTTTTTTATAATTAATTGTTATATTTTAAAGTAATGTTACACATATCTTCAGCATATATAATATATATTAGCCAAGACATATATAGTAATGTTGCACATATCTTCCACATATACAATATATATTAGCCAACACATATATTTTTTTAACATTTTTTTTAATGTAATGTTACATTACATTATGTGAAAACATCTCCCTCATATCTTTTTAATATTTTTTAATGTAATGTTACGTTACATGACATCTCCCTAACATCTCCCTCATACACTAGGTTGTAGAGCGCGCACAATTAGCTGACACATATATTTCTTTTAACATTTCTTTTTAATGTAAACAACATCTCCCTCATATCTTTTTTTAATATTTGTTTTAATGTAACGTTAGGTTACGTGACAACATCTCCCTCATATTTGTTTTTAATATTTTTTTTAATCCCTCAAATTTTTTTAATATTTTTTTAATGTAAAGTTACTTTACGTGACAACATCTCCCTCATATCTTTTTAATATTTTTTATTGTAACGTTACATTATGTGACAACATCCCCCTCATATACTGAGCTCTAAGCGCCTCTTGACACAATAAATTAATATTTTAATTAAAATACTTATAAATTAAAGTTTTGATTAAAATATTAATATATTCTTTAATATTTCAATTCACTAAAATATTATATAACATTAAATTTAATTATTAATTATAACATTTATTAAATTAAATTATTATATATAATATTTATTTAATAATTACTAAATTAAAATCAATTAAATTAAACCTAGAAAAGGAGTGGTTCACATTAATCACATAGGAAGCCAATTTATATCATTTAGTCAACACTTATGGATGCCAATGGGTAAATCGAAGTTCAATGGGCTTGAATAGGTTAATCCATAATAATGTCTTTTCATAAAAAATTATCAAACTATAAAATTTATCTCCAAAATCTTACAAATAGTTAACAGACTATCTTTCAAGTATATGAACTATCTGGTGCTTAAAATTGGAATTTAAAAACATGTCAAATGGCACAAATTTTAGAGTTGCATTGAGGTGGATGAAGAACAATGAAAATACCGAATATTGCAATTGTAATTGATACGCATCTTAATACAAAATGTGTGCTAAAAACGAACCATTCCAAAACCGCTTAATTGAATATTTCCTGTCTATTCTATGCATCGTTAAAAGAATGAAATGGAAAGATTGTAGTATGGAAAAGAAAACCTCCCATTGCAAGTAGAATCAATATTCACTGGTGCTTCTAGATATAGAATGAATTTTGGAATGGTTTGAGGCCATCTAGTGGGATCTTTAAAATATGCACTTTCTAGATATCAACAAACATTCTTCTAATTTGAACCATCCCAAAAGTTTTAAAGAGAGGAAGGAGGGTCACAACTATTACTCCATGAGGTGCTTAAGCTAGATAATTTTTATTTTTAATTGAAAACTATAAATTAAATTGACTACTTCATTGTTGTGATATATTTTGCATCTCTTTTGTTAAGTTCCCATCTATTAAACGAATGAGAATGTTCAATGATGGAAAATAGTTTTTGATTTAATCATGTTTTTCAAATAAGGTAAACTAGCATTTGCACCAAATGTTGCAAAGGAAATGTCTTAAGTCACCCTCATATGGTAATGGTTCCAGATCAAATTTTTGTGCAACTATTCTCGAGCGGTGTTTCCATTTATACACGTCTCCATTAGCATAATCAAAGGCCTAGTTCTTTTGATAAGGATCTAAGGTAGTGATGCAGCAGCATCTGGACTTAGCCAGCAATGTGATTGTTTGTTCACATGTTGTGGCTAACTGAGTTGAATTTCATTGACCTGAGTGGTCAAAAGTCAATTTTAGTAGAGAGGGTTGGATCTCTCGAAAATGATCTTTACTTCATTATTGTAATAATTAGAAAATTGTATTATTTTTCGTCTAAGGGATAAGTTGTTAACATAGGTGTGTAACAGAACTTAAGAATAGAGATTTGATTGTTAAATTGATTAAAATAGAGATCGAGTTGTTAGTGAAGTTAGAATAGGATTTGACTCATAAAAGAGAAAAGAATGTAATGGAGAAGGATTAGCTGAGATGATTGAGAAGTGAGGGAGAAGCAAGATTTTGAGTGGTAGATAGCGTTTTGAGATTGAGACAGAGGTCGAATAAATTGTTGTAATTGAGTGAGAGGGCCAAGACTCTGTAACTTCTATTTTATTAAATAATTTGATTCAGTGTGCAATTGTGTGTTAATCCTGGTGCAGAATCTCATTTACATCTACGTATCTGTGCTCTGAACCCTAAACGGGTATTTGCCTTTTTTTAATGATTTAATTATAAATCTCAGCATTTATGTGTTTATCGTTAATCGCGGTCATTTAGTGTTAAAGGGTAGTCTTAGAATTAAGCGCTAAACCTTCCTTAAGCACTTTATTAAACTTTGATTTAGAGCACGTGGGTTGTATTGGAAGAGCGGGAAGTGGTATATCACGTGCCTCACAAGTGGTAAGTGGTAATATTTCGAGTCCGTGTGATTAGCTTTAGCACTCGACATGTAGGAAGTTCAAGTAGTAGACCACCCCAGAGAGGAGACTTGAATAGAGGAAGATTTTCACCCAGAGGAAAAGGTTGAGGAAGAGATATTCGTTGTTATACATGTGGAGAATGGGGACATGGATCATGGGAGTGTCCTCATAATAAAGAAACAAGTCAGAGGAATGTGAATGTGGCTAAGGCAAAGGAAGAAAAACCTCAAATTACAGACAAGGAAGAATCCCCTGAAGTAGAAGAATCCCTGTTGTTGAAAAGGGTGTTGCTTAAGGCAGAGAAAGAGACTAGTGAACCAGCTCAGAGAAAGAGTTTATTCAGGACTACATGCAAATCCAATGGTAAATATTGTAAAGTGGTAATTGACAATGGAAGAATTGATAACCCTGTTTCTACAGAAATTGTGGACAAGCTAGGATTAGTGAAGACAATACACCCTACTCCTTACAAAGTGTCATGGTTGCAGAAAGGACATAAGATTATTGTGACAGAACAATGCAATGTAGAGATACAGATTGGTACTTATAAAGATGTTATATTGTGTGATGTAATGCCAATGGATGTATGCCATGTATTGTTGGGAAGACCTTGGCAGTTTGATAGGAAATCTATTCATGATGGGAGAAGAAATACTTATACTCTGGAGAAGGATGGAAATAAGCATACACTGCTGCCATTGAAGGATGAAGCTGACAAAGGAGCACCTGGAAACAACGTTACGCTGACGAGTGGAAAGGAGATGTTGCAAGAGGTTGGAAAAGGTAAAGAAATGAATTTTTTTGTCATAGGGAGACCTAAGGTAATTTTGACTTCCACAAACTTAAATGATTTACCTAAAGAAATTAAAACTCTATTGAATGATTTTTCTAATATTATTGTGGATGAGTTTCCAAATGCATTGCCACCAATCAGGAGTATTAGTCATCTTATTAACCTAATACCATGATCAAGTCTACCAAACAAAGCAACATATAGATTAACTCCTCAAGAGAATGCAGAAGTTGGAAGATAGGTGCAAGAACTGATGGATAAGGGACTAATCAGAGAAAGTCTTAGTCCATGTGTTGTACCAACAGTACTCAGTCCAAAGAAAGAGGGTGAATGGCTTATGATTCCAGAGCCATAAACAAGATCACTATCAAGCATAGATTTCCTTTACCACGCATGGATGATTTAATGGATTGTTTGAGTGGGTCAAAGTATTTTATTAAAATAGATCTAAAGAGTGGATATTATCGAATAAGAATTAGAGAAGGAGATGAATGGAAGACTACATTTAAAACAAATAGTGGGTTGTATGAGTGGTTAGTGATCCCTTTTGGACTCACTAATGCAGCTAGAAAATTCATGAGATTGATGAATGAAGTCTTAAAGGAATATGCAGGCAAGTTTGTTATTGTTTATCTTGATGATATTCTAGTTTTTAGTATAAGCAAAGAAGAACATCTAGAGCATCTTAAGTTTATTTTAAGAACTCTACAAAATAGAAACTACTGATAAATCTGAAGAAATGTAGTTTCATGAAAGAAGAATTAATTTACTTGGGATTTGTAGTTTCTAAAGAAGGGTTGAAAATGGATCCAGAGAAAGTCCAAGCAATTTGAAACTAGCCTATTCCAAGGAATATATTTGAGGTAAGAAGCTTTCATGGTCTTGCAAGTTTTTATAGGAAATTTATCAGAGGTTTTAGTCAAATTTGTGCACCAATTCTTGAAACAATCAAGGAGACTAATCAGACATTTAAGTGGACAGAAGCAGCAAACAGGAAATTTAAGTTGCTGAAGAGGAAAATCACAAAGAAACCAGTTTTAGCTTTATATAATTTTGAAAAATTATTTCAAGTTGAAACAGATGCTAGTGGAGTTGCAATTGGTGCAGTTTTGAGTCAGGAGCAAAGACCAATAACGTACTTTAGTGAGAAACTAAATGAAGCTAAGAATAAGTATTCTTCTTATGACAAATAATTTTATGCTATTGTACAAGCTTTAAAAAAATGGAGAAATTATTTGCTACCAAAGGAGTTTATATTGTATTATGATAATCATGCATTACAGTTCATAAACAATCAGCCAAAATTGAACCAGAAACATGCCAAGTGGGTAGAGTTTTTACAGAGCTTTACTTTTGTGATAAAACACACAAGTGGTAAGTTGAAAAAAGTTGTTTATGCTTTAAGCAGGGTAAATTTTGTTGTGTGAGAACAAAAAGTTGGTGTTGTAGGATTTGAAGAAATGGTTGATATGTATAAAGATGATGCAAATTTCAAAGATATTTGTGCAGCTGTACAAAATCCAGCAATTCATAACAAAAGTCAATGGTTAGATTATCTTATCCAAGGAGGTTTATTGTTTAAAGGTAACAAATTGTGCATTCCCAAATTTTCTAAGGGAAAACATAATTAAGGAGAAATATAATGGAGGATTATCTCATCACTTTGGACAATACAAAACCTTTGCTCAGGTAAATGCTTTTTACTATTGGCCAAATATGCAAACTGATGTTAAGAAGTTTGTTGAGAAGTGCAGGATATGTCAGCATGCTAAAGGGAGAAGCCAGAATACAAGATTGTACCAACCATTGCCAATACCAGACCGACCATGGGATGTAGTTAGTAGGGATTTTGTTTTAGGGCTACCTAAAACTCAAAGGGGGAATGATTCCATTTATGTTGTGGTAGATAGATTTTCCAAGATGGCACATTTCATTGCATGTAAAAAGACTAGTGATGCAACACATATTGCTAATCTATTGTTTTCAGAAGTTGTAAGATTACATGGATTGCCTATAAGCATTTTGTCTGATAGAGATACAATGTTTGTAGGGAATTTTTGGAGAACTCTTTGGAAGAAACTAGATGCTAACCTTAGTTTTAGTTCAACATACCATCCTCAAACAGATGGATAGACTGAAGTGGTAAACAGAAGCTTGGGAAATATATTGAGAAGTTTAGTGTCTCAAAATCCTAAGCAGTGGGATTTAGCACTTGCTCAAGCTGAATTTTCTTATAATGACACTCCAAACCAAAGTACTAGAATGAGTCCATTTCAGATTATTTTTGGAATGAATACAAGAGGTGTGTATGAGCTCAAAAATTTTGGTAAATAGGAGACAAGAAGTGCAAAAGCTGAAGAGTTTGCAGAGCAGATGGAGAGACTACAAGAAGATGTCAAAGGAAGATTGTAGGAAAGCAGTGGAAAATACAAACAGAGAACTAATACGAAAAGAAGAGAGAAAGAATTCCAAGTAGGGGATTTAGTGATGGTATATTTGAGAAAAGAAAGATTTCCTGCTAAGAGTTATAATAAACTAAAGATGAAAAAGATAGGGCCATGTAGAATTGTAATAAATTTTTCAACTAATGCATATGAAATTGAATTGCCAGAAGGAATTGGAATATCACATATCTTTAATGTTGCAGATTTGTATCCATACAAAGAGGTAGAAATGGAGCTACATGAGGAAGCTACAAAAGATGAAGTTCAAACTTTGAACTGGGAAGAACAAATGCCAAAGACAGTCAAGAAAGAGGTGGAAGTTGTTTTGGAGAAAAGAGTATCCAAAAGAACCAGAGGACAGTTTTATTTTCAATATCTAGTCAAATGGAAAGGACAACCAATGGAGGATGCTAGTTGGTTGACAGTAGCAGAGGTGCAGAAGTATGGAGTAAACCTTGAACTTCTAAGGGATGATTCTTTTCTTCCCCAGGAATCTGATGCAGGAGCATCTGGACTTAGCTAGCAATGTGATTGTTTGTTCACATGTTGTGGCTAACTAAGTTGAATTTCATTGACCTGAGTGGTCAAAAGTCAGTTTTAGTAGAGAGGGTTGGATCTCTCGAAAATGATCTTTACTTCATTATTGTAATAATTAGAAAATTGTATTATTTTTAATCTAAGGGATAATTTGTTAGCATAGGTGTGTAACATAACTTAATAATAGAGATTTGATTGTTAAATTGATAAAAATAGAGATCGAGTTGTTAGTGAAGTTAGAATAGGATTTGACTCATAAAAGATAAAAGAATGTAATGGAGAAGGATTAGTTGAGCTGGTTGAGAATTGAGTGAGAATCGAGAGTTTGAGTGATAGATAGGGTTTTAGGATTGAGATAGAGGTCGAATAAATTGTTGTAATTGAGTGAGAGGGCCAAGACTCTGTAACTTCTATTTTAGTGAATAATTTGATTCAGTGTGCAACTGTGTGTTAATCCTGGTGCAGAATCTCATTTACATCTGTGTATCTACGTTCTGAACCCTAAATGGGTATTTCCTCTGTTTTAACGCTTTAATTACAAATCTTAGCATTTATGTGTTTATCATTAATCCTAGTCAATTAGAGTTAAAGGGTAATCTTGGGATTAAGCCCTTCCGATCGGAGTCGCAGTGGATCTCCCTCCCTATTGCCAGCAGCACCCCATCACAACACTGTAAGGTGGGCTCGTGGTGCCTCAGAGTCTCCCCCTCACCTTGTTTCGTGTTCATTGCAAACTTCTAGTGCTCAACATCCATTATGGGAACCTATATAATGTAAATTGAGAATGAATCTTATTAATAAGTTTTTTTTTCCAAGTAATAATTTCAAGGATTTTTTCCCTTCCTGCAAGGATTTTTTAATAGAGGAAACTAGTGATCGAGAGAAGTCATCAGTTCCATTCATATGGGCACATATGAGATTACTAATTGCTCGGGGGTATAAATATGGGATTCTTATCCCTTTTTTCGTTCTTGGGTATTAAACTTTGATTTAGAGCACGTGGGTTGTATTGTAAGAGAGGGAAGCGGTATATCGCGTGCCTCACAAGTGGTAAGTAGTAATATTCCGAGTCCACTTGATTAGCTTTAGCGCTCAACACATAGCAAACAAAGAAGAGAGAAAACAACTTTTCTCGAGTGCCTCCGAAGTGATAAAGACCGTGCTTGAGTTTGCGTGAGATTGCACGACGACTATTGGATCAAACAGGCAGATCGATGGTAGAAAATCAATGAGCTAGTGAGTGATTTGGGTGAGCGATAACCATAGATCTAGAGAGAGGAGATCAATGGTGTAGAGTGAAGCGCCTGTTAAGAAGTGAAAGTCAACGTGGGACCGATGGTGTTTAGTGGAAAAGCAGGACCCTCAGGAAAAAGTAAGCCACGTACAGAATCCATTTAAACACATTTGATTGGTTATAAAGTAACCATTAGCCTATTTTTAAGACTACCACCTTATTTTGTCAACCCCCTACGTCAGGCAACCCAAATTTCTTGTTCTGCAATCAATTCTGATCAAGATGCATCCAGAAATTATCCCCATTAAATATTGTTCCCTAGGTATTCTTTTGTAGGAAGCTTGCTTCATCCCATGAAAGGGAGTTCACCAGATAGGAATCTAAGAACACTGAATAGAGTCCCCAAAACACATAGTAGGGCTTTGGAAACTGAAGGTTTACATAGAAGGAAACTATCTATGGGCTCTATACCAGACAACCAGGCCTCTTCTTTCTATCGCAGGCTATGAATGGTAACCTTTCTATTTACAAGGGGCCTGTAAAAACCAAAGGCATTAGAGCTATCAACAAAGCACAGGAAATCAAGGATACCATTAATTAGCCATGAGAAAGACAACGAGTCACATTTGAAAGCAAAGAAACTACATTCTTTGCCTCTAGTCCCAAAAGGAAAGACTGGAGCTTAGAAACAGGCCTCACTGATTTGTACAACTGTTATGGAGACTCAGTCCCCAACACCAAAAGGAAATGTAATAATTTTAGAATCATGTATGTTAGCAAAACACTTATTTAGTAGAATCATGCATCATAGAAAAATACTTCTTTAGCAGGTGAGAATCTTTTAGCTCCTTAGCACTGTTTGATATTGTAAGTATAAACTACATGGGTATTTGTACATCATATGAGTATAGTTTTTTCTTCCTAGAAAAAAATTATAAATTCATTGCAAGTAGAAAAGAACTTACATTTCTTATGTGCACCTATACTTTCAAAATATCGTATGAGTAGAAATATTGATTCAATTTATGTATGATATTATAACATTTACTAGAGAGAGCATACTCCCCTATGTGCCATCGTGTCCTGTCTTGTATCATTATGTGTTAGACGATTCAAAAAATTTGCAACACTTATTTCTAAATAAAATATCGATCGATGTATGACATTTCCATTGAATAGATACAATGTCATTTTCCTCTGAAGATTTCACACATTATACTTTTGGCCTTATATAGTCCAGATGAGATGTAGGTGAGTCTAGGTGAGATGTAGGTGAGGTATGAACAATGTAATCATAAATAATAATTATATTAACTTAGTAAACGAAATTGGTATTATATATTTGTGAATTATTCATAATTAAATAAAAATATTATAAACCATTTGATTTCATTATTTAACAGAAATTTCTAGTTCTAGCTCTGATTTTGATTTTGATTAATTATTTATTTAATCAAAGCTTTACTTGGATTTCAAATTTATTTATTTATTTATTTTTATTTTTATTTATTTTTTTTACAGATTTTCTGAAAAGACTTTATTGCTCATTCTAATACTTGTTTGTTTGATCTTGCTACCAAGTTAATAGTATTACATGGCTACATGCCAACTCCAACAAGTGTTTCCCAAAAATATAATAATGCCCTTAGACTTACTTATCATATTTGGGTGCATTTTCTACTAACCAATCCTTGTATGCTAGAGAACGTTTGGTAGCATTCACTCTCTTCAATAACAATAATCTCCAATCAAATCTCTCAATACCTGCATCATCCATTGTACTAGTATAGAAAGACTGGTTCAGACTTCATAGAGATATCCTCTAAAGTAGTAGAAATACAGAGCGAGCTAAATGGAATTATTGAAAAGCTCCTGTGCACTGGAATAAACAAAAGTGAAGTACAGGATAAATATATCTTGCTGCCAATGAATGCCCACAGATGTTTGAGGTGTGTTGTTACTCTGAAAGCATTCCGATGGTAGACCTCAAAGACCTGGATGGACCAAAAAGAAGCATCGTAGTCGAAGAAATCCGAAGTGCCTGTGAGGAAGATGGTTTTTTCTAGGTATGTAAACTTTCAGAGATGCATAATAATTCATCATATTCTAGCTTGCGTATATTTTTATGATATATTGTTGTACTAGATTGTGAACCATGGCATGCCAGAGATGGTCATGAAAAGCATGATGGGAATCACCAAGGAATTCTTCGAAATGCCTCTAGAAGACCGAGCATGCCTCTACTCAGAGGACCCAACGCAGAGTGTTCAGATTTCACCAAGCTCCAATATTAGGAAATAAAAAGTCCTTAATTGGAGAGATTATTTGGAGCATCCATGTCATCCTCTGGAAGAATTGATAGGCTCTTGGCCTGAAAATCCTGTAGCTTACATGTAATCATTTACAAATTTACATAAAACCCTTGAAATAATAGATAAGGGGTTAGCTCAACAAAAACAGAAAAGTTATTTTGTTTGTCTTTGTTACAAAGAAATTGTAAGTGAATATGCCACACAAGTGAGAGCACTGGTTCTAATACTGTTGGCTTCCATTTCTGAAGCTCTAGAGCTGGACTCTGATTACTTGAATAGTATTTTTGGAAAACACAGCCAATCTATGAATGCCAATTTCTATCCTCCATGCCCAAACCCAGATCTTACCATGGGCATAGCAGGCCATTCATACGAAAGTGGCATCATTGTTCTAATGCAAGGCGATGTTAATGGCTTGCAAGTACTCAAAAATGGAAAATGGGTTTTTGTAGAACCCATAGCTAATGCCTTTTTCATCAATTTGGGAGATCAACTACAGGTAATTATCAAAATTTTATCTAATATAATTTTCCTTCACCATGGAATTATTAATGGCCATGATTTTTCAGGTAGTGAGCAATGGGAGATTCAGGAGAACACCAAATAGAGTCCCCAAAACACATAATAGGGCTTTGGAAACTGGAGGTTTACATAAAAGGCAACTATCTATGGGCTCTATACTAGACACCTAGGGCCTCTTCTTTCTATTGTAGGCTATGGATGGCAACTTTTCTATTTACAAGGGGCTTGTAAAAACAAAGGCATTAGAGCTATCAACATAGCACAAGAAATCAAGGATACTATTAATTAGCCATGAGAAAGAGAACCAATCGTATTTGAAAGAAAAGAACCTACATTCTTTGCCTCCAGTCCCAAAAGGAAAGACTAGAGCTCAGAGATAGGCCTTACTAACCTTGTATACATCTAAATGGAATAATTTAGCTATAACCAAAGTCTAATATCTATTTGATCAACTATGTGTTCCCCTCAAATTGCAGATTAATAGGCTACGTAAAACACTTAGGCACTAGGAGGACGTGCACAGAGCATTGGAAAGAGCCTTCACAACACCTCTAGGAGTTCTCCCTCGTCTTCCATCATTTCTTCCTCAAATGGTATACTAAAACCTAGGTGATCAAAATGGTTGACTGAATGTCTTCAAGATCTAGTTCACAGGCATATTGTTTGAGTGAAAAGTTAGCTTTTAAAATTGTAGATGAAATGACATGGGCATATCTTTCACTTCACATATTCATGTAAGAGAGTTTTATAATTCCTATTTAGAATTCCCAAACCATATCGTATTCTTGTCTTCAAATGATGATCCTTCCTTATTGTAAGGGAAGCACAGGTAAAACCAGTTTTATAGAGGAACCTATAATGGATTGACAGTCGGAACTATTTTCTAAGGGATGGCTTTCTGTTCTGATTGGAGGTCTTCACAAAGATAATGTTCCAGTTATTTAATTTCACAAAATAGTTTTGTCCTTGTGGAGGTGTCTACAGTCAATTATAGTATTTGACAGATATTCTTTCTTTGTGGTTTGGTCAGACAAAGCATCTTCTTGCCGAAGTAACAGTGCTTGAGGAAGTTGTTTGCCTAGAGGAACAAATTGTACATGAGAGACCATGTATATATCATAATGAAGAGCATGCCCCATCATCTACAAAGTAGAAGGAACCGCTTGGAAATTCTGAACAATTGAAAGAAAAGAGAATACTGCGTAGGTCTCCTTCATCAGGAGATTTATCTAAGTATGTTAGGAAACAGGGAAAATGAGATTCTTTTGTAGGAAGCTTGCTTCATTCCATGAAAGGGAGTTCACCAGATAGGAATCTAAGAACACCAAATAAAGTCCCCAAAACACATAATAGGGCTTTGGAAACTGGAGTTTTACATAGAAGGCAACTATCTATGGGCTCTATACCAGACACCCAGGGCCTCTTCTTTTTATCATAGGCTATGAATGGCAGCCTTTCTTCAACAAAGGGTAAACAATAACTTCCAAGATTTGAAGTTTGGACATTGTTCCTTCATTCCACACAATAGCAGGATCTACTATCCTCTCTAACTTGTTTAGTTCATCTAATGTTAGCATCTCCAACATTGGAAAACCATCACTCTCGATGTCCAATTCCATCAATTCATTGCACATAGTGAGATGCAATTCTTTTAGATAAGGTAGCTTCATTCCTGAGGGTAATTTCTTCAATGGGAAATTGATTATCACCAAGAAGTGAAGTTTAGACATTGTCCCTTCATTCCAAATCTCAGATGACCCTGTAAGACTTTCCAATTTAAGTAGGTTTCTTAGAACTAATATTTCTAATATTGGAAAAGAGTAACCTGCACTATCACTCCTATCATCTTCACTTTCACTCCTATTCTTATCCAAGGAAGGGAGCACCTTCAATTTGTACCATGAGTGCAAAAGCAACATCTTCATATTTTGGAATTCACAAATACTGTTGGGTAGAGTTTCCCCCTGATAATTAATCAGATGAAAATTCTGCAACTTCTTCATATGTCCCATCTTTTGGAGAATAACATGCTCAGATGCTACAAAATATCTTTCTGCATCTACATCTACATGTACATCATATTCTAATGTTAAGTTTCTCATATCCAACCAAGAAACCTCTGTATCCACTTTATTTTCTAATGTTACCACTATGGTCAACTCTGTTAGATTGGAGAGCTTTGAAAGATCCTCCACACTCACTGCACAAATAGACTCCATTAATGGAAAGATAAGAGTGTTCAATGAAGTGAGTTGAGAAAGATATTTTTGGAGATCATTTAGAATGTACCATGCATCCAATTTGAGATGCTTTAGATTCTTGATCTTTCCTATCTAACTGGGCAATGAACGCAATGCCAAACAAGAACTAAGATTCAAAACTTGAAGGGTAGATAGAGTGCAAAGACTATCAGGCAAATCAACAAGTTTGGTGCACCTGGCCAAGTTAAGAAACTTAAGTTGCTAAAGTTGTTGCACTGTGCCTGGCAATGTTCCTATGGATATGCATGACAAATCCAAAACCTTCAGAGACTTGATGTCTGAGAAAAATCTTTCTGGAATCTTTTCCAACTGGTTATTAGAGGCTAATACTAATATCTCAAGATTTGAACATTTCAAACCATTTGGAAGATCCTTAATAGTAGTATGGCCAATTGATATGCATCTGCAATCCCTCGTATCTCCTTCACCGGGAAAGTTTTGCAACTTTTTACCTACTAAAAATAAGCATTTTTCCTGGTCTTGGTTGCCTATGTAAATCGCCATTTCACAGAGAGCTTCATGAATCTTTAAATAATCCATTGTATGATAGTCGCCATCAACAATATACTCCACGTACTCCAACAAGAACCTACTTACCAGTACTTTTATGTAATTCCACCCAGTATTCATCAAATAAGGCGTCTCTTCCCCATCGAGTAACCCTTCAGCATCCCATATTTGCACCATCATCTCCACAGGAATTTCCTTATCTTCGAGAAATGCTGCACAACTTCGAAAACATTTCCGTAGATGAGAATCAGACAGATCATCAAAACTTCATCTTAACTATTGATAAAACTCTTCTTCAATGTTCATCTGGCTCCTTTGGAAGGAAGTATTCGTGCTTTCCATAAACTTCAATGCTCTTTCCCAATTATTCTAAGTCTTTTCACAACTCATCGTTGCAACAACTGCATTGATGGCCAACAACAAGCCTCTACAGATTGAGGAATTTTTTTAATCTATATTCTCTGGAATAACTTTATTTGCAAAATCTCCTCTTCTAAATAATTTCCAGCCCTCCTCTGAGGACAAGGATTTTATTTCCAGGAAGTCCTTTGCCCCCGTCTTTTCAAGAACTTCTCTATTGCAGCTAGAGACTAAGAGTTTCCTACCATTATCATCCCCAATATTGACACCCACTGCATTAAGATCTATTTCATTCGACATGTTGTCTAATATCAGAAGAAATATCTTTCTCTCCATAGAAGCATTCAATTTCATTTTCCACGTCTCGGCCATAGAAATCCCTTCCAAACTTAGATTCAGTGCCTCAGCAATGGAATCCTACAACTGATCAATCTCAAAGCTCCCAGAAACTGTAACCCAAATGAAGACATCAAAGAAACCACTAACCTCTTTCTTGTAGTAATTGTAGATGATTTTGAGTAGGGACATCTTTCCCTCTCCCGATCTACCATATACGCTGATTTTATGACCTTTGCAAGGACTTTCCTCCAACCATTTTTGTAGTTGTCCCCAGGCAAATTGAAAGCCTAACTCGATGAAGCCGGAGATGTGAAGAGCTTGAAGAAGGCACTGATATCGAGGCACAATCTTCTTAGTATTGGAGGATATCGAAATGGCCAATTCAAGCTCTTGTAAGAGGACCTCAAATCTAGTTTTCCAAACTCTATTTTTCGAGGAGAGGGGATTGTGGAAAGGGAGACGCCACCCTCGCTCTTGCTATCGATTGGTGTCATCGATCAGACTCAACGCCTCTAGCAGGGCACCTTCTATCCTTTGCAAGCATCTTTCCATGGGCTCAGGGAGCCTTTTCTCCTGAGATTGGAACTGGTTTTTTGTGCCTAATGGGCACAAAATGAGATTTTCAAGTTCATCAAGCAAGATTATAAGTGACGAAAAATAAGGAATCATAAACTCACCAATCAAACAAACTTGGTTGTTGTGTAGTTAGTAAGTTACACAGCAATATGCCATTGCATGGAAAGGAACTCTAGATTGGTGGTAATGGGTGATACCAAGTAGGGAATTCCATTTTATATCCATCCATCTTTCAATGAAACCAACATGGAAAAAATGGTCACATGGAGTCACTTGTATCTGCTAAACCAAAAGAGAGCCTTCCATCAAAAAGAAAAAAAAAAACAAAAAAACCTTTGCAACCCAACATAACCCCAGGACCAAATTAGCATCTGCAGTAGTCATTCTTGTGACATTTTTGTTGTTGATGATCGTGGGGATGGGGATGTCTTCACCAGCGTTGCCTAATATCTACAAGGAATCTGTAAATGTTAAGGGTTTAAGAAGGAACATAAGCATATAAACAAATACAATTGGAACATTGATGAGTCAAAATGTTCAGAAGCAATAAACCAGAAGGATGTTTTATTGTGTATTTAGCTGAGGCGCTATAATTTTCTGGCATGTAGTTGTCGAGTTAGAGAGTCGTCGAGGACCCTGGATAGTGATGAGGGTGGTGCATTAGACATTCTCTGGTGGATTGTTGTGCTATTTTTTGGGGCCTGACAATGTAGACTGAACCGTTGGAGATTGGAAGAGCCATCTCTTGAAATGAAACACCCGATAATGGAAGTGCTTCGGATGATTCGACAACCATTACATAAATAAAAAATTATATGAAACTGATATTTTTCCCATCACTTCATGCCCTCTTGTGCCTTGGTCGTGGATGTGTGACTAAGACAAAATATATTCTTGGCATATTCGCCCTAGATTTAATCTCAACCGTCTAATAATATTTAAAAAAAATCAATCTCCCCATCCATCTGAAGTTGAAATAGGAAGCCTTCAACTAATTAATTATAGATGTTTATTCTTCTTTGATATATTTTATATTTATATTTTATAATATAATCATAAGTGAATAATATATAAATATATTTATTTTTAATTTATAAATATTTTTAATTTTTTTCTTAAAACATAAATATATAAAGAATTATTATACTTTTAATTAAAAAAAAATTGAAGTTAGGGAAAATTTAAATGAAAATATATTAATATCATATAAAAATTGTTTATAAGTTTTATATTGGTAAATTTTATTATAATTTTTTTATAAATATTATAATTTATTTATTTATAAATTATTATTTTTTTAATTGGAGTGTTCATATTACTATTAAAAATATGGGTTTACATTAACGATTGTTTAGAGTGTTTATATTACTATTAAAAATATGGCTTTACATTAACGATTGTTTTTATTGGTCCGCTATATGGGAAACTTGATTAGCAGCATAGATATGTGAAAATTTTAAGCTATTTATACTATTCATGAATTTAGGATTTCAACGAAGCAAAATTGCAAGTAGTGTTGCATAGAGAACATATAATAACTTGGAAAACATAACAAAACAAATGGAAATTATGTTGTTGGTGTGAAGAGGTGCCTTGTAGCATTTCATTTTGTAGGGGTGTCCTCCAGGCTTGGTAGTTGAGGCTATGCATCTGGGGTGTTCCATACTTGTTACTCTTTTGCTTAGAATTGTGTTTTTCTTATTGATTACATCCACTTTATCCATTAGATCTACCATGCAAATGATGATTTCTTGTTGAGAATCATCGTTATCTTGTGAGGACTATTCATATTAGAGACTTGATATGCCAATATAGGTTAATAGTTTGCATGTAGGAGGATGTTATGGCTCTAGTGGAATTCCCAATCTTTGGGATCCAATCTCTAGTTTCTTGGTCCACATGCATGTCAAGAATGTACCTCTTGGATTGTCTTAATTGCTCTTCCATATCAGATATTTCTCTTTGGACAACCTCAAGGATGATAGCCTTGTACCTTTCCATAGTTGCACTAGCAGTATACTGCACACCAATACCCCAAAGAATAAGATGTATGTTTAACCCTGTATAGAAATTACCCGCATACGAATTCTAAAACACAGAAAATAAACAATGCAAGAGAATAACACATAAAACACATATACATAGAGATTTTCTCTTGGATCCCAAAACCGGGATTACCAGCTTGATTTTTCATTATGTTCCTTTCAATGTTACAATACATATTTATACATGTCGAAGCATCCAATACCATGGACTAAAAACCATCGCGTCCAAAACCATGGACAGAAAACCATCGCATCCAAAACCATGTGCGAAAACCATGCACAAAACCATAAGTAGGTCCACCCAACCTAATATAGAGTCCAAAAAAAAATTCCCCAGGGCACTGTCCCGGCCCCCATAGAGGGGGGGCTACCCACCCCCTTCAAACCCCCTAGACAGGGGGGCTTGTCGCTCGCCCTATGACCGCCCCACTGCGCAATCGACGCAACGAAGGGGGGGCTCCACCCCCCCTCTAACCCCCTGGTTAACTGGTAAGCACCAGTATTGTAGCAATAATGTTGCAACTCCTGGGCTGCCTACTTTACTATTATCAACCCGGTATTTCGTAACAAACTTGGAAGCAAAAGTGTCGTATGCACAAGTACTAGTTCTCACTGCAACTTGTCACTTGGTCAGTCGATGCAAGATCACTAGGAGCTCAAGCCAACTTATATGGATTCCAGAAGAAGCTCTATATGTGATGAAAGGAAAGAAAAATAGATCCTATTCTAATTGCAGAAAGGAAAATGACTTAAATGTAAAGCAAACCAAGTAAACGCTAATTTACCAACTAACCCTGCTTTTACAGAAAGAACTATGAAAACCATGAAAAGAATGCCATTATCTATTCAAAGAAGTAAACAACATCTAACTAAGCTATTTCTGGAAGTAAATGAGCAAAAAACATCTTTTTGGATTTTTATGTATTTTTATGTGAATTTGACATGCATGTAATTTATTGTTTGTGAATGTGGCAGCGAATAGGTGGTGTTGAAGGGTGGTTTTGGGACTTGAGAGGATGTAGGATGGTGTGGTTGGGTCCTAGGAGGTCTCAGGTGGCCTTCTGGAGGCTTTTCCCACACTCGGCCTTCAAAAGAAAGCCTACAGGAAAATCTACAAGAGGACACAGGAAATCTACAGGAGGAAAAACAACGTTCTACAGGAGGCCTACAGGAGGAGGCTGAGAGCAGTTTTGGCTACTTTAAGGGTGTGAAAGTGGGTGGAGAGGGTGGATGAAGGTTGGAATGAGGTGTTAGGGCATCTAGGGTCTACCAATAATCATTAGGAGAGAGAAAGATGATTGAATTTGTTCAAGGAGGGAGGAAGAAATTCTATGGAAAATGCAGGAAACTAAGGCAGAATTGAGGGGAGACTTGGGTGACCTATAGGGCATGGATCAGATGGAGGATGGGATGGCTGATAGGCTGGCCTGCTACTAGAAGATATCTTCTGCATAAACAACTGACAATCAAACAATGAGATTAAGCAAGCAATGAAATAAGTGCATCTAGAAAAACAAAGTTTTGCATCAAACTAGTCTAAACTATGATCTGTGAAAGGAAACGCTGATAACTGCTGCAAGAAAGGAAAGCATGAATGAAGACTACTGAAAATAAAGAATTGGGCATGATGAAGAAGTTCTGAAGCAAAGAAAACTAGACTATTAACCAACTAAAAAGCTGCAAACACTAGAAGTCCTATGAATGAGGAAAATCTATGTTTTTGGGGCAGCAAGAGGGTCTTTGCCTCAAATCATGGTCCTAAAGGGAGGAAGAGAGGCCAAGGCATTGTTGCTAGCATTTTGAATCTTCTCTTTATCACTGCTTAACATGCTATGGAGAGCACAAATGAAAGCAAACTACTGAATCATCAAAAGCGACCTATTCTTAACCATAAATGAAATACATCTAACAACAATCTAATCTACAACTGTAATAAAACATACAAATACAAGTAAAGAGGAGCTTGGCTACTTGGATTGGGCCCTAATCCAAGAGCTTCAGCCCTCTAAGGTAACTCAGTGCTAACTGGAAAACGATTCCATCTTTATTTCCAAAACAATAACAAGATTACATGAAACTGTCAAAAATAATAAGGTCGAAGTTGAGCATAGTTTACATAAGCAAAAGTACAACAAAAACACAACAAAAATCCAACCCTAGTGAGGCCCTAGGCCTCTCTACTTATACAATTGAAGCTACCAATAGCTTCCTAAAAATCATGCAGGCTTGGCTCCCAAAACACGAGATAATCATCAGTCATCCTCCACTTGCTCGGCTGCCTTTTGGTGCATGACTTGGCTTCTTGTACTCTGAGCTGAATGAAGGGGAATTCAAAGTGAGGAGTAATAAATGATCAGGATTCCCTCCTATAAGTCCTCTCATTTTTCCACTTCGAGTTATCGCTGCCATTTGTCCACTGGATCCTTGACTTTGACCACAAAATTCATCAATAATCTGCATTAAACACATATTAGACCACATGGCATCATGACTAACTCAACTCACTCTATAAGCATCAATATAATCAGAAAATCATGAAAATAGCTAAGAGAATGGTTGATTTGACTAGGTTAGGAGGTAAAATGAGCCCATATAATTACCCATTTATGAGGCTCATCATCACCCCCTACTGAAAGTGTTGCTCATCCTCTCAGCAACTTAATCCATCTCCTCATCTTTTATGGCCCTGGTGGCCTCCCTAGCATCCCATGCTTCTGATGTGGTCTCCTCTTCCTTGTCATAGAATCCTACCTTCCTGTCTATCTCTTCCCACTGCTCTTGCTCTTCTTCTTCTCTTCTGCATTCGAGCATGCCTAACAGTAGTGGGGGACTCAATTTGAAGCCAATCCAATTGACCTTCAGCCTCTGCATGGAGCTCTTATACATGGGCACTCTCCTTAATGCCTCCTTCATTCTCATTAGGGAATGATATTCCCTGATCTGCAGATTGTGTGGTAAGGTGTTCCATCTCCTCATACATGCATGCATACAGTCATCCCCAAGTAACCTTTCCATATCCTCAAAGTGTGCTATGGCTTGTGTCTGATCACTTATATATCTAGGGGCAATCTAAGGATTATTAGCAAGCAGATTATGTGTGCTGATGAGTGCCATGGGGTCTGATGGCTCAACTCTGATCATTAATGGCTCATTCTGCTCCTTTATCATCAACCTTCTTATTTATGCTTCCCTTAACTCTTCATGGTTCATCCATGAGGCCATGGCCATTAGTTGCAGGTCCCCTAGCCTGGCATTGGGGTCCCACACATTCATGTCTGTGAGGGCCATGTTATGCAGGTAGAATTCTACCATCTTTGCTTTATCTTTTAATGTGCTTTGGTCACACAGGTCCATAAACTACCTATAATCTTGGAAAGGCATTATGCCTCTTTGTGCCAAATTCTTTATCTGAATTGCAACCATTGGTCCTTGAGATACAAGCCATAGGATTTTACTGGTGTCCTACATTGCAATGCCTCCATGGACCAGCTGGCCATGCATGCCAGTTGGGTCTCTTTCTCTTGCAGCTGTCTTCTTAGCAATTCATTTTCAGTTTCAAGGTGGCTTCTTGTGATTTCTTCTCTATGTCTGACAACACTTAACTCGCTGCCCATTTCTCTGAGTTTGTTCTCCATATGGCCAATACCCTCAACTCCTTTGGATTTGGCTATTTGCATCCACCTATGGGTCCTTATTCTTTCTTTCTCTAATTCAAAGAATAGTGGAATTGCAAATTTTTGTGGAATTATTCTTCCCCCCTCAAGAAGATTGTAGTAGGAGCCAAGACTGGGCTAGGGATCAACTTCTTGTAGCTCTGTTTCTTCCACCTTTCCCTGTGGCTATCCTTTTACCTTTTCCTCAAGTTGTTGGGTCTCCTGTAGTTTTGACAGGGTCTCCTGTAGAACTGTCTATGCCTCCTATAGGACTGTTTTTGGGTCCTCTAGTTCTACGTTTTCTTTCCATGTGGGAGATCTAGGAGTCCCCCATTCATATGTGATAGGTGCTTTGGAAGGGGATTCTTTTCCTTGGGAAGAGGGTGAATCTTCAATAATAATTGGCACTTTTGAAGAAGGCTAGGGTTTCCCTGTTTTGATTCTTGTGCTCTTCCTAGCCCTGAAATACATTGAGGTCTGCCTCTTCCTCTTCTGTTTTGTCTTAATTGGTGTGCTAAGGGCAGTGAGAGAAGATGTTGCCTCTATTTCTAGAGTCTCAGGGGACACTTTTATCTTTTTTGCCCCTTTTTCTCCTCCTTCTATCTCTTTCTCTGTCTCTGTTTGCTCTATTTCTTCAGCTTTCTCCTCCTTTATCTTGGTTTCTTCCTTCTTCCCTTCTTGTTCTTCTAAATCACTAGTTGCTTCACCTTCTCCCCCTTGTTGCTCTTCCTCCTCACTACCAGTAGGACTGATATCATAGGTCAGGGTATTTATGTCATCTTCAGCTGTCATGTTTCAAAAGATTTCCCATGCTATGGGAAGTGTAAATGTATGGAGGGCTTCTTCCACTAAAATTTTGATTAACCCATGGTGAGCTAGTTGTTCTAGATCTCCTGCTTTTACTTTAGTACTGGAGTCAATGAGGGACTACAAGAGGAAGTAGGGGATGCTGAGCTTCTAAGGGGTTGGAGTGTCCATGCCATAACTTAACTCATAAAGGATTCTAAAGTGGTAACCATAGACAATGTTGTACCTCCCCTCATAGGAAATATACTTGATTATTTGGTAGTTAACCTCATCCCAAGGATATGGGATGCTAGCCCTTCTTATGCCATTTTTATCTTCTACAAGGGTTTCATTTTTTTGGAAGAAGTTTTTCTTGGCAGCCTAGCCAATTGGTTTTTCATCCTTACTCCAAGGCAACCCAAGAGGAAGGGTAGTGACCCTACTGATAAATGCAGGGGTTATCTCAATGGAAATACCTCTAAAGGTGACAGTGGCATGTGTTCTAGTGTGAGGGACCAAAGAGTGGGCAAATTCTTGAGCAATTTCCTTATCAAACCCTCAGAATTTCTCAAAAAAGTTCATCCAATTTTCTCTTGTGAAGATATCCACTACTTGGGGATGTGCATGGAGCTTGGAGGAGTTGGTGGGCTCCTTCCTCATAAAACCTCTTGTCATTTTGTTTATGCTTCTTTGGGAAACCAAATGTGGAGAACGAGACAACAATTTTTTAAGAAAAACAGAGAAATAGAGAGACTGTGTTTTTTTAAGAAATAAGCAGAAGTTCTTTTATTTATTTCCTCCATCTAAAGGCTTTATTTCCTCCTCAAAATTAAACCAATGATTGCATATTTTGATATTCAATTGCGGTATGCATAGAACCTACCTCCTCAGCCTGAGAATCATGCTGAAACCCGTGTTTTCCCCCTTCAAAAAAACTCTCTGGCCCTCCTGGAGAAGATTGTTGTGTCCTCCTATAGCATTCTTGTAGGTGCTCTTGTAGAGAACGCCGAGAGCAGGAATATGGGAGAGATCAATGGAGAATGATGGTTATGAGGTTGTGGGGGCACGAGGAGATTTGCAAGAGCAGAGTTTCGAGGAGAGAATGAAGTAAAAGGTGGTGAGAGTGCTCGGGGAGGAGTATTTATTACATTTTTATGGATATTTCCGGTGATGGAGGGTGAGCTGGCCAAGTGTACGTTGGCCATATTCAGACCGTTGGTCCCCACCTACCTTGTCATCATGGCCCTTTCCTCGTAATCATCCCTCATGATTGCATTGAATTTCACACTTCCTCCACTACTTGTCCTTGACATCTTTCTTGAGTTGACTGTGCGCACGTGTGGGTGACATCTTTGGATGAGTGGGGGCAACTAGATCAAGGTGGACAAGCTAACTGGCCACCTTTCCCTCGTTCAATCTCAACCATTTCGTTTTTGTTGCATGCCTTCTAATTACACAAATGCAAATAGAGGAGCGGGTTAGTTACTTACCTGAGATCCGAATGCAATTGCTATGAGGTGTTGTGGCTCTCTCTTTCTGTTGCATGCCTTTGTTTCTTTTTATGCATGTTGTCTGCTTGCTGATGTGTGGTTGCACTTTGTGAAGGTTCCTCTCTAGCTGGATCTGATCTTCATGTTTCTTCTTGAACCTTCATATTTGCACCCTCTTGCTATTGATGTTGAATTTTAATGGGATCAGCTGCTATAGGAATTGCTACAGGAGCTCCTGTAGCTGCTTCTCCCTTTGAAAATTCAGCTTCTTTCTGTGCTTGGAGATGTGAGGATGATGCCAGAGATGTATATAGAGATGGAGAGGTAATATGTAGGCTTCAGGTGAGGTGGATGGTGCTGTTTTCTTTCTTTTTTTGTTTTTTTCTTTTCTTTTCTAAAAAAACTATTTTTTTCTGTGTTTTTCTTAAGCAGGAAGAAGAATGATGCTTGATATGTGATGCAAGCTTGCAAATGATGGCAAGGAGGTTTGAATACTACAGGAGGATTTATAGATCTTTTATGAAGCTTCCCTGTCCCTCAAACTACCTTTTATATCCATTTCTGGCTCTCTGTAATTCCTACAGGAGCCTCCTATAGAAAACACAGAGCCTCCTGTAGAAAACACAGTTTTTGAAAAAGAAGCACAGTGAGGTGAAAAAAATGCCAAGAATGATGGAGAAAGGTGTGGGAAAGTAGGATAGGTGCTAGTGCTATTTTTAGGGCTCCCTTGGCACCTTCTGCTACTTCCTGTAGTCCTCCTGCAAACCTGCAATGCAACTGGAAATTCATTTTTCTTTTTCTCTTTTTTTTTTTTTTGAAAACAACTAGGGCACCTCAGGGAGGTTTTCACCCTAATTGCCTACCCTAGGCACCTCCAAGGGAGGTTTTCACCCAGAGATCTTATTTTTCTCTTTTCTTTTCTTCTTTTTTGACATCACTGGGCCGCCTCAGAAGAGGTTTTCAACCAAATGATGGGACTCAAGCGCCTCATGGAGTTTTTCACTTGAGTCCTTATTTTTTATTTTTTCTTTTTCTTCAGTGAGTGGATGAAGTGGAGGCTAAGACATGCTCCACTATCATCACTGTCTTATTCAAATCTTCAATGAACTCTCGCTTGGAGAGGGGTTTCTTGTAGACTTTCAATCGATGTCCACTAACAAACATGGGGATGGCTTCATCATCAACGGTTCTAATCAGAACTGAACCATTGTCATTGCATTTCTCCACAGTGTAGGGTCCCAGCCATCTTGTCCTTAGCTTGCCCTTGAAATCTTTGTATCTTGAATCATGGAGTAGTGACGAATCTCCCTCTTGGAATTGCTTCTCCTTGATATTTTTGTCATGCCATATCTTTCTATGAAGCTAAACTACCCCTGTATGGAGAAGGGCCTGCATTCTGTGTTCACCGAATCAATTGAGCTGAAGTAATCTTTCTTTCTTTGCATGGCTGAAGTCTAGGTCTAGCTGAGCTGCCATCCTCAAGGTATTGAATTCAAATTCTATTAACAGTAAAGCCTTCTTCCCATAGACCAGCTCATAGGGTGTGAACCCTATAGTGGTCTTCCATGTTGTGTTGTAGGCCGAAGTGGCCTCAACTAATCTGTCCACCCAGTCTTTTCTGCTGCTGCTCACTACCTTTGTCAGGATCCCTTCCAGTGCTCTATTAGTGACCTCCACCTGCCCATTGGCTTGTGGATGGTAAGCGGTTGAAATCCTATGCTTGATTCTATGATGTGTGAGCAGGTCTTCAATCAGATTGGAAGTAAACTAACTACCTTGATCGGTGACCAATTCTCTTGGATACTCAAGCTTGTACAATATGTTTTCTCTCAAAAATTTAGCTACTTTTTCCTTTTTCGCTGCTTTGATTACTTTTGTCTCTACCCACATTATCAGGTAATCGGTGCACATAATGATGTATTGCTTCTTCTTTGAAGGAGGGCTGATAGGCCCCACAAAGTCTATGCCTCACTTCTCAAATGGCTCAAAGGTCACTTGAGGTTGCATGGGCATTTCATCCTTTGGAGTAGGTTTCCCCATCCTCTGAAACTGATCACACTGGCTGGTATATCTCCTCACATCCTGATGAAAAGTGGGCCAGTAGTAGCCTACTTGCAGTATCTTGAAGGTGGTTCATTTTGCTGCAAAATGACCTCAACAAGGCCCATCATGATAGGTCAGGAGGATTTCAAAGACTTCCTCCTCCCTGACACATCTTCTCAAGATCTAATCTGGGCCAAGTTTGAAGAGATTGCCCCTAATCCAGGTGAAAGGGACGCTTTTCCTTACTATCCTGCTCTTCTCTTTTGAGGACAGGTGTGGTGGAAACTGTGCTGAAACCAAGTAGTTCGCTATATCATCAAACCATGGAGAGTATTGAAATAGAAAATAGGTGTTCATCTGACATTTGATCATCCACCATTCCTTCTTCACCTGCAGGCAAATTTACTCTAGACAAAAATTCAGCAACAACATTTTCTTTACCAGGCTTATTAATAATGGGCAAATCAAACTACTGCAGTAAAAGTAACCATCTAATAATGCGAGCATTCACTTCCGGTTTATTCATTAAATATCTAATTGCAGCATGATCAGTGTGCACAAAGGTTTGATAGCCTGTGATATAATATCTGGATTTGTTTAAAGAATGCATGATAGCTAGGGGTTCCTTCTCGGTCATTGTATAGTTTAACTTGGCCTTTGACAAGTTTTTGCTTATAAAGTATATGGCATAAGGCAACTTTCCATCAATTTGTCCCAAGGTTATTCCTACTGCTTTGTTTGAGGCATCTGTGTGAATGTGGAAAGGTAGGGCCCAGTTTGGGTCTCTCAGAATTGGGGCAGTCACGAGCTTGCTCTTTAAGGTATCTAGGGCTTCTTGACAGTTTTCTGACCATATAAACTCAACATCTTTACCTAAAAGGCGAAACAGAGGAGAGGCTAGCTTGCTGAAATCTTTAATGAACCTTCGGTAATACCCAGCTAAGCCTAGGACACTTCTGACATCTCTCACTTTTTGAGGAGGTGGGACCCTTTGGATGATGAAAATTTTGTTGGGGTCCACCTACAACCCTTGTTGAGATATTGCATGACCTAGCACAGTCCCTTCAGTCATAAAAAATTCACATTTTTCCGGACTGAGGGATAGGTTCATCTCAATACACTTGTCTAGAACTTTTCCTAGATTAGATAAGGCTTCATGAAAGTCAGAGCCATAAGAAGTAAAGTCATCCATGTATATCTCTACTACATCATGAACCAATTTCGAGAATATACTCAATACTACTCTTTGGAAAGTGGCGGGAGCATTATACAAACCAAAAGGAAGGACCCAGTATGCAAAGGTACCCCAAGGGCAAGTGAAAGTGGTCTTATCTTGGTCTTCTGGGCTAATTTGAATCTGATTTTACCCACTAAACCCATCTAGGAAAGAGAAAAACTTTTTCCTTGCCAGACCATCTAACACTTGATCTATGAAAGGTAAAGGAAAATGATCCTTTTTAGTGGCTATGTTCAATTCCCGATAGTCGACACAGATTCTCCACTTACCATTTTTCTTTGGCACTAGCACCAAAGGAGAGACCCATTACTGTTAGAGATGGGATAGATGAATCCTGTGTCAAGTAATTTTTGTAGTTCTTCCTTAACAATATCTTTAAGTGCTGGACTCATCCTCCTTTGAGGCTGCCTGATTGGCTTGCAATCCTCTTTAATGTATATATGATGAGTACATACTAAAGGGTGCACTCCCTTCATCTCCTTATAACTCCAAGCGAAGGCATCTAGGTGTTTTCTCAGCAAGTTACACAGTTCCTTCTCCTGGGAAGTGGATAGGGATGGATTGATTTTCAAGGTTCTTTTTGGGTCGAACTCTATATTATTAACACAGAGAGAGGTGGAGTCGGCCACACAGAGATTAATTGAGGGGTTTTTTTTTTGTTTCTCTTACTATGTCCTCTAATGGTGATACACTGGGGGGTGCATTCTGAATCAGAATTTCAATCATATCATCCTCATCTTGCTATTTTCTCCCCATGGCGATTCCTAATGCACAAAGCGGTGCAAAATAAACTTCATCCTCATCTTCCTCCTCCAACCAAAGAGGTAGGTCATGTTCTAACAAGGGTTGGGCAAGAGGATATAGGATTAACTGCTTGGACATATGCCCGTTCTTTATGGTCATGTTCCTAGCTCGATAGCTGACGTGAGCATCGGCAGTAGCCAACCAGGGTTTCCCCAGAATGAGAGGATACCCAGTGAGATTTGCCTTTGGCTGGAGAACTAAGAATCAACAGGGTACTCCCAAGAATTGATGGAGACCATCACATCTTCCACAATCCCCTCAGGGGTCACGGTGGAGCGGTCTGCTAACTGTAGCACAGTCGTGGTCTTCCTCAAGGAGCCTTGGAGGTTGAGTTTGAGCATTGTATCCTTTGTCATCACATTAATGGCAGCTCCCAGATCAATTAGAGTGTGTGGGATCATGGTGCCATTGATGTGGACATCAACTACTGGGCTTCTAGGGTCCAGATACTTTGGACAGATTACCTGCCCCAACATCAGGTTGGACAGTTGCCCTATGACATTGATGGTTGCGGAATCTCTCTTGCGCCTTCCTAGATGCTTAAAGCACTTCTCTTTGATCAACCTATTGTAGATAGGCACATATTTTATGGCTTGGAGAAGTGGTATCTTCACACATAAATGTTTCAATTCCCCCAAGAATTCAGTTTCTTCTGGGGTAGGTTGGACTGTCACGAATAGTCTCTCAGGAAAGGGTGGAATTGCTTTAGGTTCACTTTCCTCTTTCTCTTCTTCAACCTCCCTAGGTGGAGGCTGGCTATCTAGGAGAACTTTCCCAGATCGCAAGTTAATTTCCTGAATCTCCATAGCATAAGTTGGGCATGATGGTTCCCCAATATAAACTTGCTAAGCCTATCTGTTGTTCGGGTTCGGATTTGGCTAGGCAGGCATTTGGGGTTGCTATGGCGGAGTAGGAGGCAACAGTTGTGGTTGGACATGTGGTGGAGGCAAAAGAGTGGGAGGAAAGTTGTATTGGGGCCTCCACCACTGATGAGATGCATTCCACTGAGGCTGCAGCTGAGCATAAGATTGAAATGAATGGGTGGCTAGTTGGGCATGATATGGAGATGTTAAGGACCAAGGAGGAGGTGTGGACTAGGAAGGATGAGCAGGGGGCGCCGAGAAGGTATGGAAGTGACTTGGTTGGGGTTGTAGTATGCCTGAGATGTCCCTTGCATCCCCTGTTGATATGGTCTAGGCCCATGCGGCCTCATTTGGTTTATGTAATAGAGCTATTCAATGACTCCCTTGGCCCCTTGATATATAGCTTTAAGTCCGGGTAAGGAAGGACACTTGTCTGTAGAATGATTTTCTTCACAGACTGAAAAAACTTCTATAAAGTTCAATGGGCATTCATTCCTAGGACGCCTCTTGGTGCACCTAGGGCAAAAAATGGCCAAAGCCCTTTCTGCTTCCTCTTGTTTCCTTCTGATATGCAAAGTATCCATTTGCATGGCAAGATTCTGCAACATCTCACTCTTGAAGTCTTCCAGCATGTTTCCAATTTCTCCCTTAATGGATGGGTTAGAGGAAGAGGTATTGGCTATGGGTTGACTCCCCCTACCTTTCTTTTTGGCTACTCTAGAATGGTTTCTAAAAACAGTCTTTATGTCCTCATAGGATAGTTGGTAGATGTCTCCCCCGACCAGTAGATGGAGGGTGTCTAAAAGATCTTCCCAAATTCGCTTGAGCAGGACTAGCTTCAGAGACTCAAGGTCAAGTGTGCACCTGGCCCTTTTGTAACTGAGCTGGAACCTCTCCTCATAATCTTCCAAGGACTCATCACTTCCTATAGTCATTCAGAAAATTTCTTCTTTGGTATCTTTTGACCTACAATAGTCTTGATACTTGTTGTTAAAGGCTTGTTACATCTGAGCCCAAGTTGTGATGCTATTGCCAGGTAATCCCATGAACCAGCGCAATGCTGCATCCTTGAGAGTAGAAGAGAATAGTTTCAAATTTTTCTCATCTTCTGCATAGTCATAGGTTCGATAGATAACAACAAACTCAAACATGAAGGTGTTAGGATATTCTGTAGTCAGACCATGGAAATGAGGTAGGGCAGAAGGGCTTATATTCTTCATTTTTGTGTCCCCATTGGTCTCCTGAATGGGAAAGGTACCCTCTATTCTTTCTCCATTCCCCCTAGCATTTCTGTGTTCAGCCACTGGCTCCAAAGGAATGTGTTCTTCTTCTTCTTCCACTATAGGTTCTTCAAATATGTCTAGTTGTTCACCTAAGGGTTCTTCTTGATGCAGCCACCGAAGAAGAGAGAAGGTTGGCTGTGTGAAGTAGAGGGGGTGTTGGGCAAAATTTTTCTTGAATTATCTCTATTCCTACGAGGCATGAAAGGAAAACCTATTGGTTGGTTTTTGTTTCTTTTCCCCACACTGATAGTACCTGCAAAACTGAAAATGATTGAACAAAACAAATTGCAACTAACCGAAATGAACTTGCTGAAACGAAATTTGCAGAATTGAAAAGGAAAGCAAGGAAATGCATAAATGAAGGAAAAGAAAGGTCTAGTCTACTTTTGCTAAAATGAAATTTCCAGAATTGAAAAAAAAAGCAAGGAAATGCAGAACTGAAGGAAAAGAAAGGACTAGTCTACTTTTCCTGAAATAAACTATTAGTAGAATGTTGCAAGAAGAAAATAGAAGAAAACAGTAATCACATAATACTCTGACCCTTCCCCGACAGCGGTGCCAAAATGTGGTGAGCACCAGTATTGCAGCAATAATGCTGCAACTCCTGGGCTGCCTACTTTACTCTTATCAACCCGGTAGTTCATAACAAACTTGGAAGCGATGGTGTTGTATGCACAAGTACTAGTTCTTACTGCAGGTTGTCACTTGGTCAGCCAGCGCAAGATCACTAGGAGCTCAAGCCAACTTCTATGGATTCTAGAAGAAACTCTATATGTGATGAAAGGAAAGAAAAATAGATGTTATTCTAATTGCAGAAAGGAGAAAGACTGAAATGTAAAGCAAACCAAGTAAACCCTAATTAACCAACTAACCCTACTTTTGTAGAAAGCACTATGAAAACCATGAAAAGAATGCCATTATCTATTCGAAGAAGCAAACAACATCTAACTAAGGTAATTCTGGAAGTAAATGAGCAAAAACATCTTTTTGGATTTTTATGTATTTTTATGTGAATTTGACATGCATGTAATTTATTATTTGTGAATGTGGCAGCGAATAGGTGGTGTTGAAGGGCGGTTTTGGGACTTGAGAGGATGTAGGATGGTGTGGTTGGGTCCTAGGAGGTCTTAGGTGGCCTTCTAGAGGCTTTTCCCACACTCAGCCTTCAAAAGAAAGCCTACAGGAAAATCTATAGGAGGACACAAGAAATCTATAGGAGGAAAAACAACATTCTACAGGAGGCCTACAGGAGGAGGCTGAGAGTCGTTTTGGTTGTTTTGAGGGTGTGAGAGTGGGTCGAAAGGGTGGATAAAGGTTGGAATGAGGTGTTAGGGCACCTAGGGTCTACCAAGAATCATTAGGAGAAAGAAAGATGACTGGATTTGCTCAAGGAGGGAGGAAGAAATTCTACGGAAAATGTAGGAAACTAAGGCAGAATTGAGGGGAGACTTGGGTGACCTATAGGGCATGGATTATATGGATGATGGAATGGCTGATAGGCTAGCCTGATGCTAGAGAATATCTGTTGCGTAAACAACTGAGGGTCAACCAATGAGATTAAGCAAGCAATGAAATAAGTTTATCTAGAAAAATAGAGTTTTGCATCAAATTAGTCTAAGCTATGATCTATGAAAGGAAATGCTGATAACTGCTGCAAGAAAGGAAAGCATGAAAGAAGACTATTGTAAATAAAGAAGTGAGCATGATGAATAAGTTCTGAAGCAAAGAAAACTAGACTATTAACCAACTAAAAAGCTACAAACGCTAGAAGTCCTACGAATGAGGAGAATCTGTGTTTTTGGGGCAGCAAGAGGGTCTTTGCCTCAAATCATGGTCCCAAAGGGAGAAATAAAGGCCAAGGCACTGTTGCTAGCCTTTTGAATATTCTTTTTATCACTGCTTAACCTGCTATAGAGAGCACAAATGAAAGCAAACTACTGAATCATCAAAAGCAACCTATTCTTAACCATTAAAGAAATACATCTAACAGTAATCTAATCTACAACTGAAATAAAACATAAAAATACAAGTAAAGAGGAGCTTGGATTCTTGGATTGGGCCCTAACCCAAGAGCTTCAGCCTTCTGAAGTAACTCATTGCTAACTCAAAAAGGATTCCATCTTTATTTCCAAAACGATAACAATATTACATGAAATTGTCAAAAATAATAAGCTCGAAGTTGATCAGAGTTTGCATGAGCAAAAGTACAAAAGCAATCCAACAAAAATCCCACCTTATTGAGGCCCTAGGCCTCTCTACTTATAAAATGAAGCTACCAATAGCTTCCTAAAAATCAGGGAGGCTTGGGTCCCAAAACTCGAGATAATCATTAGTCACCCTCCACTTGCTCGGCTGCATTCTAGTGCATGACTTGGTTGCTTGTACTCCGAGCTGAATGAAGGGGAATTCGAAGTGAGGAGTAATAAATAAGGGGGATTCCCTCCTATAAGTCCTCTCCTTTGTCCACTTCGAGTTATTGCTACCATTTGTCCATTGGATCCTTGACTTTGACCACAAAATTCATCAATAATCTGCATTAAACACATATTAGACCACATGGAATCATAACTAACTCAACTCACTCTATAAGCATAAATATAATCAAAAAATTATGCAAATAGCTAAGAGAATGGTTGATTTGACTAGGTTAGGAGGTAAAATGATCCCATATCATTACCCATTTATGAGGCTCATCGTTAACTACGTGGGCTAGTCGTGGAAAGAATATAACACAACCCAACATTGTCCCACTTGTTGTTCTCTTTCCAAGGGGGGCACAAGAGAGCTTTGTCATTTATCCAGCCCTGCAACGCTATTTCTCTACACCAAGAGAACTTCTCAGAGCTCATAGATTTTATCAATACATCTGCACTATTCTTCAAAGTGTCCACCTTTACCAGCAACCCCTTTTTGTCTTCTATCATATCCCTCACAAAGTGATACTGAACATGAATGTGCTTCGTCTTTGAATGGTAAGCAGGGTTGTTTTCCAAGAAAATTGCGCTTTAGCTGTCACAGTCTATCCTTATATCTCCCTGTACTAACCCCATACTTGAACACAATATCTGCAACCAAATTGTTTCCTTTATTGCATGAGTGGCTGTCATGTATTCTGCCTCTGTAGTTGATACTACCACTACAGATTGTTTCTTACTCATCCAACTGACTGCACCTCCAAATAGTTTAAACACATACCCACTTGTAGATCTTCTCTGATCCAGATCTCCAGCCCAGTCTGCATCAACAAAGCCACGAATATCCAACACTTTGTCTAATCCTGGTCTTCCTTGATAGCACAAACCATAATCATTAGTGCCACGCAAATACCTGAAAACCCGCTTCACTATTGTCCAGTGCTCCTTCCCTGGTTTTGACATAAACTTACTCAATACTCCCACTACATGTGCAATGTCTGGTCTATTATAGACCATTGCATACATCAGGCTACCAACTGGACTTGCATATGGAACACGTGACATGTCCTCTACCTCTTCTTGTGTCTTGGGACATTGTTCAACAGATAACTTCACACCTACAGGAATAGGAACCTTCACCAGTTTACTATCATACATATTAAACCTCTGCAGTTTTATCTCGACATACATCCTCGAGTTTAACCACAACTTCCTCTTTGCTCAATCGCTTTTAATTTCCATGCCCAAAATATAGTTTGCAGCACCAAGATCTTTCATGTCGAATTTGGAGGATAATTGGGTCTTCAAATCCTGGATAATTTCATTGTCATTTCCAACCAGCAACATATTATCCACATACAAGACCTGATAAATAACACGGTCACCAATTAATTTAAAATACACACAGTGATCTGCTTTGCTTCTGGTGAAGCGAAGTCCTTGTATAAATGTATCAAATTTATAATACCACATCTTTGGTGACTGTTTTAACCCATACAAAGACTTCTTTAACTTGCATACCAATTCTTTCTTACCCTTCACCGCAAAACCTTCAGGTTGCTTCATGTATATCTCCTCTTCCAGATCCCCGTGAAGAAATGTTGTCTTCACATCCATCTGTTCTACCTCAAAATCAAAAGCAGAAGCAACAGATAAAATTAGTCTAATAGAAGCTACCTTGGCAACAGGAGAAAAAATACCACCAAAATCAATTCTCGACACCTGGGAATAACCTTTTGCTACCAATCGAGCTTTGTATTTCTCCACCTTTTCTTCTGCATTTGTCTTCTTCTTGAACACCCATTTGCTGCCAATGGGTTTCCTTCCAGCCAGAAACTCCACCAGATCCCAAGCCTCATTTTTGTGCAAAGATGTCATTTCGTCAACCATGACCTCTTTCCAGAGTTTGTCATCCTTTGAATCTACTGCTTCCTTCACAGATCTGGGATCATCAACAGTAACAGATAAAGAAAAATTTGAAGAAAAAGCAGATGGACTATACCTTTCTGGCTACCTTCTTTCTTGAATTGATCTTCTCACAGCTGGAGTTTGTGGCTCTTTATTTCTGATTCCTCTTCTATTGTAGAGTGTCATTCTTCTTCCTTTAGCTTAAACTCTATCTTCTCAGGTTCCTTTGATGGGACTTCATGTTTAATAACATTTTTCACCTCTCTAAACACCACATCTCGGTTGTACACAACCTTCCTTATTACTGGGTCCCAAAGTTTATAACCCTTTAAACCATCCTTATACCCAATAAAGATGCACTTTCAGATTTACTATCCAACTTGGTTCTTTTCTCCTTTGGAACATGTACATATGGATCACATCCAAATACCCTCAGATGTGAAAGAGATGGTTTCTTACAAGTCCATACCTCTTGTGGAGTCTTATCCTCCAACACTGATGAAGGTGATCTGTTGACCAGGTAACATGTTGTCTCGACCGCCTCTGCCCGGAATTCCTATCCTAACCCAACACCAATGAGAATGATTCTTGCCCTTTCCATCAACGTCTTGTTCATTCTTTCTGCAACTCCATTTTGCTCATGTGTATGGAGTAGTCTTCTACTGTGTTATACCACACTTCTTACAGAATTCTTCAAATTCCTTACTGCAAAACTCTCCACCGTTATCTGACCTCAACACCTTTATTTTCTTCTTTGTCTGGTTTTCCACCAGAGCCTTAAATTCATTAAACCTGTCAAAGACTTTAGATTTATTCTTAAGGAAATATATCCATGTATTCCTTGAAAAGACATTTAGGAATGATACATAGTACAAAGACTTACCCAGTGATGGAACCTTCACAGGTCCAAACACATCATTGTGCACAAGCTCTAATATATGTTTTGCCCTCTTACCACCAGAGGGGAAACTCACCCAATTCTACTTCTCATATACACAATTTTCATAGAAATCAAAATGCAGAGAGCTGTTACTCATACCTTCTACCATACTTTTACCATGAAGTATTCAAAGGCCTTTCTCTCTAATATGTCCAAGCCTTTAATGCCCAGCATGGTCTTCTCTCCAGAGACCACTAGATTTTTTGCTCCACTTTTAGGAACCACAGAACTATTGCACCCATCAACAACAGTGCTACCTTGTAACTTGTACAGAGTTCCAATCTAAACTCCCCGCATCAATACCAATGCTCCCCAAACCATATTGCAGGTATCCTTCTCGAACACTGTTTTTACACCTGCATCATCCAACTTGCTTACATAAATCAAATTTCTGGCCAATGCAGGAATATGCAGAACACTCGGAAGTGTTATAACCCTTCCACCTTGCAACTTCAACTTTACTTTTCTGCGACTAACAATTCTATCTTTCCTATCATCCCCTAAGAAGACATCACCACCATCATATTTCTCATACTCGCAAAACCACTCTCTATGGAGAGTGAAGTGAAAGGATACACTTGAGTCAATCAACCATGCCTCATGATCTATATGTGTACTTGAAGAAGCTAAGTACACATCCCCACCTTCATCTGAGGTGGTTTTCGCCTCTGTAAAAGGAGCATCATCAAATACCTTTCCTTTGTGAGAAGCTTTAGATTTATAGTCCCTTTTGTAGTGCCCTTCCTTTCCGCATTTCCAACAAACCACCTTTACAGGTTCTCCTGGAGATTTAGATCTCCCACTCGATGACTTATTTTTGTTTCTGTTCTGGGACTGTCCTCATATAGATAAGGCATCACCATTCTGGTTCTCCATATTTTTCCGTCTCATCTCCTTCGTCAGCAAGGATGAGACTATTTCATCAAACGACAAGGCAGTTGCATTGCTACCTATTTCAATAACCAAACTATCCCACGAATCTGGTAGAGAACACAACAAACTGATGCACTTATCTTCATCTGAAATTTTAATATCAATAAATAATAACTAAATTATCACAATATTAAATGCGTTTAGATGCTCTGTCACTGAGTCTCCATCTTTCATCCTCAAGCTATATAGCTTTTTCCGTAGGAATAGTTTATTCACCAGAGACTTAGATTGGTACAAAGTCCCTAACTTGTCCCACAAAGCCTTAGTCGTAGCTTCCCCTGATACATTCAACAATACTGAATCTGATACACACAATCGTATTGTGTTCTTTGCCTTCCAATCCAACTTCTTCCATTCTTCATCGAACACTACCATTGGTTTAGTACCTGGATCTACCACGATCCACTGATCTTTATCCACCAACAGATCCTCCATCTTGAGTTTCCATAACTCAAAACTCTGACCATTAAATTTCTCGATCTCTATCTTTCCACTGCTCGCCATCTTCTTTGACCACCAGAATCGATCCCGCAGATCTCCCATTGAACAAGATCTACCACAGGCCCGAGCGAAACCCCTTAGCAACAAAGGCGTCCCCTTGAAGCCAAAACAACTCTGATACTAAATGTAGGTTTTAACCTTGTACAGAAATTACCTGCATACGAATTCTAAAACATAGAAAATAAACAATGCGACAGCATAACACATAAAACACATATACACAGAGATTTTCCCATGGATCCCAAAACCGGGACTACCAGCTTGATTTTTCATTATGTTCCTTTCAATGTTACAATACATATTTATACATGTTGAAGTATCCAATACCATGGACCGAAAATCATCACGTCCAAAACCATGGACCGAAAATCATCGCGTCCAAAACCATGTGCGAAAACCATGCACAAAATCAGAGGTAGGTCCACCGAACCTAATATAGGGTCCAAAAAATATTTCCCCAGCGCGTTGCCCCAGACCCCGTAGAGGGGGCCTACCCGCCCCCTTCAAACACCCTGTTACCCCCCCGCTACGCAATCGGCGCAACGAAGGGGGGCTCGCCCCCCGTTTAATCCGCAATTAACTACGTAGACTAGTCATGGAAAAAATATAACACAGCCCAACATAGGAAAGATTATAAATTTATTATTAAACATCTATTAAAAAATATTTGTTTTCCCAACCTATTATTTTTATTTTAAATTTTTTCATAACTATTACTAATAATAATATTATTATTTTTTTATAATAAAATTATAATTATAAAATTTAAATAAAGTATAACTTTTTAATTTATAAATATTTTAGTTCTATTATTATAATATGTACTAAAATATTTCACATATTAATTTTACATTTAACCTTTCTAATAATACAGATTTTACATTTATTCTTGTAATAATATAAATTAATAAAAAAAAAATTTAAAAATAATAATTTAAAAATCCATTTTGAATTTTATGGTATTAGGCCGGTCATTTAACAACTCCATAAATGAGATCCTTCAAATCCCGCCAGTGTAATAAAAGTGAATATGGCACTATTATCCCAAAGGCGATTGATGCCAACTTATGACCAAACAACCTATGGTTGATTCTAAACTCTCGTGACAATAAAGTCGCTTAAAAATTAATTAATTGATTAATTAAAAAATTAGCGTCACCAAACTTTTGTACTTTTTAAGATTAACTAAATTCAGTGAGACCATTTTTTTATCATCTAAATTTATAAAAGTTATTTTCGAAATCAAAATTTTTGATTTGTTTTTTTTCATCATCAAATTGTGTTTAGAAAAATGCCACTATCAAAGTTGTCATAATCTTAGTTTAGGTATTCATTGGAATAATTTAATTTTTACAATCAGATCATATTTTCAACCTTTATTTGTAAATTTAATTAATTTTTTATTTTCAAACTTCCTTCTGTGTATATAAGACAACTAAACCTTTATATAATATATGCAAAAAATTAAACACAATTCCTAAAATATGGTCTATTACATATTTATACCAAATATGGAAAAATCAAAATTTACCCACTCATACATCTTACAACTTCATAATATTTATTAAAATATATAAAATTAAAAAATAATGGTGTGCGCATACAATTTTCCTTCTCATCATTATAACATTTGGATGGGCGTGTTTTTAAAATTAGTGTTATTTATAAGTAGATTTTTTTGAAGTTTAAAATAAGTGTTTTTTTTTACAATAAAAAAATAATAATTAAAATTTTAAAATAAAAATTATAAATTAAAAAAAACAGTGAATTGCTTTTTATTTTTTTATATTTTATTTCATTATAAATTTCCTCAAATTTTAAATATTCAGTGTAAGGGCTCATTCGTGCAGAATTATAAGCCCCCATTGTATCTAACTCTTTAAAAATTTGAGCATATTTATATTTAAGAACAAGGTTAAATATATAATGATAAACATGATTATTTGAAATGGAGATTTTAGGAAATGACTGTGGATTTTTCACTAGTAAAATGGATAAGATATCTATATATATTTTAAATGATATAAGATAATTTTTATAGAAATAAAACATAGGTTTAATATATTTTTAATTTTTTCTTATATCTTTGGACTCAAAACTATGAATCTGACCAAATCAGGTTTAGGAAATGAGTGTGGATCTCTCGATAGTAAAACGGATAGGATATTTATATATATTTTAGATGATATAAAGATAAAACTCTTATAGAAATAAAATATAGATTTAATGTATTTTAAATTTTTTATTATGTATTTGGATTCAAAATTATATGGAATAAGTATTTATTACATGTACAATTTAATTTTCAATTTTATGATTCTTTACTTATAACGTTTAAGTAAAAATATAAAGAAATAGACCAAATAAATAAATAATATATATATATATATATATATATATATATATTTTTTTTTATATTTTTTTTTTTCTTTTTAATGATATCTTGTCCTGGCGATGAACCACACTTATTGGCTCGAGAGATTTCGACAAATAAAATTTCATGTGATTTACACCGAAAAATTTCTCATAAAATATAATATCTTATTATTTTTTAATATTAATTTCGTTAGTAATTTATTTTTTTATTTTTTTTTATATACACTTTAAAATTCTACTAATGTTACTTGATCCATACTCCTAAACTTTCAATAAATTGCATCATTCTTTATTATTCATTGAAGATCCAAATGTTTGTTATGAATAAAAAAATTTTAAATTTAGTTTTAAATGATTTTTTTGTGTTTGTGCATGGAATTACCATATTTTGGTATTCTTGGACATAGCAAACATTTTATTAGCTTAAACTCTCTCACGAGAGGTGCCCCCCGCTCATGGAATCCCTAGAGTATAATCGGTGAAAATGGAAGAGTTGTATTACACTGTTTGATAATTGAAATATATGCTCATGGAATCCCTAGAGTATAATCGGTGAAAATGGAAGAGTTGTATTACACTGTTTGATAATTGAAATATATGTGGTGAAGTTTTGTTGTATATTATTAGCAATTTCCTTGTGTAGTCTCAAAAGAAATTTATGCTCTAATTTATGAGTTGTCCAAATTCGAGTATACTTTCTTTTTTGGGTTAAGATGCCTGGTAAGTGACATGCCTATACATAAGTTGAATATGTTTTTTTGGATGGTTTTATATTTCTAAATTAATTATATATATATATTAATTATATAAAAAATATTATTATTGAAACATGGATTTTTGAAGTGTGAAAATTTTGAGGGTTAATATTGGTAAGTGAGTTACTAAAATGATTCGTCAATATTTTAAAATTTTAAAATAAATTTTTGTTTTTAAAAATTTCCCAATTTTTACCTGCTAAGTGTTTCCAATCTTGATTTCTACCCACAAAAATGATAATCAACTTATTATCAAACGCATCTACCCATTGTTGCATGATTTTATAGTTTTTTAACATAATCTGTCGATTGATCTAGCACGATCCATCGAGCGGCAAGAAGAAAGATATTCGCTCCAGCTGATTCCTATTCCTCAAGTGGGGTCCGTAATTAATTATAATTTTATTAACGTATTCTGTTTATTGGTTAATATCAATGATAAATCTACTTAAATTGATGATGATGATGATGGTTAACTTTCACTAAGACCAAACTTTGGTCTATCAGGCCTAAAGAAATGAATTATTTAGTTTAATTTAAAATTTTATTTCTATGCTCAAAAAGCTTGGAGAGAAGCCTTCCGAGCTCACTATAATTTTGACAACGTCAAAGGCTATTAATTTGATTATTGCCACATTAATATGATTTTTTTAATAATATATATCTTTTTAAATTAGATGTTTTAAAACCAACTTAATATATATTTTAGTATTATTATTTAAGAAATTTTGAGATTAAAAATGGATGTTATAATAAAATTTGTATTAACCAAATAAACTTAAAAAAAACCAATAAAACTTAAAATAATGATGTTATTTAATTTTAATTATTTTTCATGTACTTTCAATTTTTCTAGACTGGGTACTCATTGGATGTAGAATTTAATTATGCATTCAACAAGTTATCAAACTTGAAACTTGAGTAAAATTATAAGGTCGTGATTAAAAAATATAATTTTTTTTTATTTTTCTATAAAAAGAAGAAGCAGCATAACTCTTGTTTTATTATTTTTATTATGATTTTATTATTAGACCAATTCCACAACTCAAACTTCCTCTAATGATCATTTAAAAAAGATTCTTTAATCATAGATGTTTATTCTTCTCTAATGTATTTTGGATTAATATTTTATAATATTATTGTAAGGAAAGAATATATATATATATATATATATATATATATATATATATACGATGATTAATATCTATTAAAATTTATATGGTCTAACAGGCCTTAAGAAGGTAAGAGATTAATCTATTCTTTAACAATTTATTTCTATGTTTAAAAAGAAGTTAGAGAAGCATTCCCATATCATTATAGCTTTGTTGATTAATATCCATTAAGATTTATATGGGCTAACAAAAATTAAGAAGGTAAGAGATTAATCTATTCTTTAACAATTTATTTTTATGTTTAAAAAGAAGCTAGGGAAGCATTCTCATATCACTATAATTTTGTTGACTTAAAAGGTTAAGAAGGTTTGTAGTGTGACAAATATTCTGAAATTAGATTGAGTGTGACTATAAAATGGACAATCTAAGATAAAGTGTTTTTCATCTTCAATGCTCTAGGGATCACATAAGTAACACACAATTTCATCCAGTGACATTTCGAGAATTTACCAACGCTAAGTTTCACTATCAAGGTCATGAGAATTAGTTGTTATCTTGGCAATATTCATTTTCTTCTTAACACTAGTCAAGACAAAAAGGCAATCTTAGTTTTCAAGATTAGGGTTGATCATCTCATTATGATATCTTAGTTTCCTTTTCTGCTCTATATCTTTATTGCCCCCAAATTTTCACCTTAAATTTGGAAGTAATAACATTTTTAATTATTGTTTTGACGCTTCTACGATTTTTGCTTTGTTTAGAGTTTTCTTTCGGAATCATCACATCCATAATTGTTCGAATCGATGTTTCGAGCCATCCACTGTGGCTCATCATCAGGAAAAATCAATAAGTGTGTAAGACAGATCTCGTTGGAATGAATAAATAGAGGTATGAGATAGATGGAATAGTAATGATGGTAGCTGACCATGTCTTAATTAATAATATTAACATTTTTAATATTATTTATATTTTGAAAAAAAATTCACCTTTATTCCCAAATGATCTAGCCAAGTTTAGGCATCCTTATGCCACCTTTGCTTGAGCCAAAGGCGGGGGTAAATTAATTTTGGTAAAACTTTTTACATTCATGTTGTAAAAATTATTCTTTATATACACAATATACCTAGTCATAGTCATGCTTTCAATGGGGGAAAGCTCTACTTCAATCGGGATGATAGGGTAGGGAGTATTTCCTTCAATCATGAGGTTGTAGGTCGTAAATTACTTTTGGATATGCTCAATGTTCCTTCACTACTCTTCAAATATAGTTCAACACCCAACCTCAAATCCATATAAAATAATAGGAGTGACAAAAGTCTAAAAAATAAACCTTTTTTAATTTAAAATACAAATATCTCCCAAATTATAATTGTTTTCAAGTCCATAATAAGTTTTCCAACCTTCATTTATCATTTTCTCAGTGCTATAATTCCAATTGAGCTTATGATAGATGTTAATTCCTATATATTTGTATGACAAGACTTCCTATAAGCAGTTATTGCCATAAATGAAAACACCATATGTTATCCTTTTGGATTTAACTATCACAAATTTAGTTTTTCTGGTAATAATAGTCATACACATTCAAAATTTAGTTGTTGCATAAGATTGTGATGGATCTTTTCCAAAGGAACAATATCATCGGCAACAAAGAGTTATGACCATACTAATTATCGAGGGGCTAACATAACTTGCATGTTCCAATCACTCTTCTAGCTTATAAGTGATTAGAGGGTTCCATAGTTATTCATATTGATGGAGATTTCTGGAAGAGAATTGTGTAATTGATTTAGTCTATCCAATGTTTCGGATGGTTACTCCATCCATCATCAATTACCAAAGAGCTAGTGAGTGAATGAGTGTTGAAGATCCTTTTTATAGGAGATAGAGAAATATCCAGAAACTCTTCTAGCTTATCAATATATGTGCCAAAAAAGGTAGGAGATTACAGACACCTTTACTTAACTCTAATATTGTATTTAATTTCTTCTGATCGACACTGAGTGGTCATAAGCTTGGAAATAACATTATTGTACATCCCTGTTACAACAACCCTTAACTCGAGAGGAACCACTACCTCTTCTAGCATCTTCCATAACTTTGTTTTAGTAATGAAGTCAAAAAATTTCTAAAATCAGTGAAACAAAATAAGGGTTCAATTTTATTATTGTGGCATTCCTCTGCAATTATCCTAAGAGCAACAACATGGTCCACAGTTGAATGATATCTCCTAAATTTAGCTTGGCCTCTAGGTTTTTACCATGGATTTTAAGCTGAAGGCCGATCTTCTTTTCAAAAATAAGCATGTAAAACTAGGCTAAAATGTGGCTAATAATAACAATCATATAATTAGAGGGAATGTTTTTATCCCCTCTTAAAAATAGGCATGATAAGGCTCTGTGTCCAAGGCTTACAGAAGCCTTGCTTCACTACCGAATTCAAGAGCTTGTATATGTATCGATGAGTATAGATTATCCCATTTTAAAATTTTAGCGTGGAAGTCTTCAATGTCCTTAGCTTTCCCATTAGCAAGTTGCTTGACCCCAAACTCAAGTTCCAAAAAAAGGATATCATCCTCTATAGAGGCATTCAAAATGGTGTCCATGCATTTAGGGAATTCATATAAGTTTTTAAGGTAAATATTCCAATTCTTCAAAGGAACCAAATGATTTTCTTTAATCTTATAAATCTGAATTTTCGTCCAAAACTTTCATACTTAAAAAGGTGTTACAATGGATGTTACCTTCTATCTATATAGTATCTTTTATTTATTTTAATAAAAACTTTATAGGTATTTAATTTTTATGTATTTACCTATAATGTTTTAAGATTTTATTAAAAACATCCTAAATCATAAAGTGTATTAAAAAATGTACAGTTTTAATAAAAATGTGAACTTAATTAAAAAAAAAATAGTGAAAAAATTGTAAACCAAATGATTTTCTTTAATTTTATAAATCTGAATTTTCGTCCAAAACTTTCATACTTAAAAAGGTGTTACAATGGCTATTACCTTCTACCTATATAGTATCTTTTATTTATTTTAATAAAAACTTTGTACTTAAAAAGGTGTTACAATGGCTGTTACCTTCTACCTATATAGTATCTTTTATTTATTTTAATAAAAACTTTATAGGTATTTACTTTATATGTATTTACCCATAGTGTTTTACGATTTTATTAAAAACATCCTAAATCATAAAGTGTATTAAAAAATGTATAGTTTTAATAAAAATGTGAACTTAATTTTAAAAAAATAGTGAAAAATTTGTGACTATTAAGAAAAAAAACATATGTTTTGGAATAGTGAATTGTATTACGGAAATATAAATCTCATTTTTAATGTGAATATTTTAACTTTATTTATTTTAAAATTAAAATTATAAATTTATTATAAAATATTTATTTCTAGAAAGCGATTTTCCCGTATATTATTTATATTTTAATTTTTTAATAAATATTACTAATTATATTATAATATTTTAACAAAATATTAAAATAAGTTGTAATTATTTAATTTATAAATATTTTAAATTTTATTATTTTATAATATTTAATAAATTATTTCGCCCTAATATATTTTAGTAACTTTTTAAAATATAAAAGAAAAAAATAATTTAATGGTTTTAATTCCAACACAGACATTTATTAACCCAATAAAACGAGATATTCCAATTCTCCACTAGTTAGGCAAAGGTACATATGCCACTTTTATAGGCGATTGGTCCCAACTTATTACCAAACAACCTATTATAAATGCTTAGTTTCGAAATCCCGTGACATAGAAATGCGTGGTTTTTTTATAAAGTAAAGGCCGCTATTTAAATAAATAAATAAAATAATAGCGCTGACGAAACTCTTCGGTGGGACAACTTTTAGTATTATCTAAATTTTATAGAAGATACTATGGAAATCTTTAACTCTTTTTCCATTAAGTTGCTGTTGGATTGATACCGAATTGAGATTGAAATATTATTATGAGGATGGTGTTAATCTCAATTTAATTTCACTCTACCGAATAAATTGGAAAAAATATAATTTTTACAATCAATTTTAATTAATTTTTTCCTTATAAAATTAATTATTTTTTATTTTCAATTTTATAACGTTTAAATTTAAAATCAATAAAACTAATTTCAATACCAATCCATTGAATAATATATATTTAATAAATTATTTAATATTTTTTTATAAATATTTTAATTATAAATTTCATTTGAAAAATATATAATAGACATTAGCAAAATTAAGACATAAATGCATAATGGTTAAGCCTATCAAAATCAAGTCATAAATGCATAATGGTTAAGCCTATAAACAATTTCTATAATTTCGTTCCTGTACGTTTCTACATTATCACTTATTTTGTATATATAGAGTCTCATCTACATTATCACTTCTTTTGTATATATAAACAAAAAGTTATAATGTAATTTTTTTTTTTTTTTATATTGCATTTGATTTTTTAATATTTTCTTAATTATTTTATTTCTCTAAACATTGATTAAGGTTTACGATTTTGGTTCTATTATTTCACTAAGCTAGTTGATGAAGGGGAGTCTAAATCTTTTTTGGCATACATTGGGATATTTTTTCCAATTTGGCTCTTAAGTATTCCATTTCATTTTTAATTTTAATTTTTCTCATATAAGTTTATGATTTGCTCTCATCTGAGTCATGATTTGTTACTCATATAAGTTTATGATTTGCTTTCCTCTGAGTCTATGATTTGTTACATGGAAACTATAAGTAAAGAGGCAAGTTGATTATGATGGATTTGCAGAATTAGGATGACTATGTACAAATGATGATTCTATTCAAATTTTTGTCACCCCTTGCATCACATTAATTTTCCAATAATGTCTAAGAATTCTTTGAAATCCTCCTTCCTCCACACTTACAGTTAGTGTAGGAATTTCAAATCTAAAGCACCGATTAAATTTGATGTTTTCGCAACTCTAATGCCCATTTCAATAATTTTAATGCAAAATGTTGACAGGTGAGTAAAAAATTGGTTGTATTTGATGGGAAAATAATCTTGTGACAAGTAATTTTCCCATCAATGCTTACAGTGACTAACCATCACAATTTGAGGGCATTCAAGAGCTCGCTAATGACTTGACACAAAGGAATAGAAATGCAGGGGCCATCATTTATGGGCAATTGATTAGGGTTCATCACTGACAATCGATCTATTAAACAGAGGTGAAGGGAAACCTAGGCAATCGTGCTCATGAGAGCTACATCAAGATGACGCCATGGGGGCTTCACTCATTGAACCTCTGACATAGCACGTGTGATGTGACATACTAAACAATACCCTTAATTTGAATACATATTGGAAAATACCTCTAAAAATCACATTATTTAACCCCCTACCAATATAAATCCAATACACCTTCCCAATTTATAAAACCCCTATTTTCACTAAATATTGTATGTATCCATTTTTTTATTCACATTTTTTATACCCTTTTATTTTTATATCCCTAGTATAGTGACATAATGCCACTCTTATGACCCCACATGCATTCTATAATGCACCTTTCTTCTTTTGATATACATTGTAAATGCATATTAGTTGCACCTTTCTTCTTTTGATAGACATTGTAAATGCATATTAGTTCTCCCACAATGCAATTACTTAACCCACACTCAAGCACATCTCACTATGATTTGTGGCATTTAATGGCCGAGAGGATATGTACCCTATTGAGCCACCATACCTGAGAGAGGAGAAGGCCCCCTGGTTTCCAACATACCTGAGAGAAAGAAGAGAAGTCTGCACCGCTAGAACAGAGGGAAGTCCGCACCGCCAGACCATGAGAGAAGGAACCATCACAACTTGACACATCCACCCAACATGCATGGTACGGTACTACGACACGATATGGCACCGAATGATACACATTGTGAGGGTTAGGCACACTGCCTGCTCATTGATAATACTTGTTGCTTTGCCGAAGGGAAGTTCAGGCTCAGAATGCAAGTAAGGTTATTATTCTTTCTTTGACGAACATGAAGTGGTAATGAAAGGCCTTGCCTTAAGGTCAAGCTCTTATTTTAGGGACAGAGAGGTACCATAAGGTAGTTAGCCCTTATGGGAGATTAGGTTTCATTAGGTTTCAAGGGGCAGTGAACAAGCTAGACTGATTCTATTGAATGACCCATCCAAGCAGTCTAGCCATTGCCATAGCTATATCACCATCGTTGATCCTACAAGGTGCTTGCTCTGTCCTATTGATTAGTGTTGGGCTTGTTGTTCTTGTTATAATTTTCTCTGCGGGTTTTTTCTATTCCCCTTCCCTTCTTCATTGAGCTCTGTCGTTTTTTTTTGTTTGACAAGAACCCTATTTTTTTGTTTTCCATTGGTTGTTTCATAGTTGGAAGGTATCATGGGGACAGATAATCTCTGAGAGATAATAGAAAGAATGAACACAACAATGAAGCAAAGAAATACTTTCAATATTTATAAAGGAAGAGTACTATTCAATGACAGTTGGGGAGGGAGGGCCAGCCAAAATGATAGGATGACTTTCTTTGATTCCGATAGGATGGACTTTCTTTGATTTCGATAGGATGGGCTTTCTTTGATTCTGGATATAGAAACATTGTTTTCCCTCCCACCTAGTGAAACATTGTTGGCTAAGGCACACAAAGATAAACCATGTTTTAGGAAGATTGACTATTATAAAATAACATATAAATTGATCTATATGATGATGAAAAATCAATTGATGAATCTTTGTGAATAGTTTTGCACCAAATAAGGCATTCAAGCACAAGTCTAAACCCTCTAGATGCCACCTAGATGCAAGAAAACTATCTACAACCAAGGTTGGGGCCCCAAATCTTAAATCAAGGGTGCAATCCCAACCTAGATATGCTTAGAAGACGAGGATGGAAAAGTACTGACACATGCGCTCTTAAGGGAATAACATGAAAGCATGAAATCACCTTTTGATTCACTACCATCTCACCAATGAGATATGGACTATCACTCATAAACTATGTAAAATGAAACAATGGATTGGAGATAACACGGAGGCATTAAATGAATGGACTACAACTAGAACATAAGACACAATTTTGGTTGTAGAGGTGATCTACTCCATTTGGCTAGCTCAAAACAATGGTGTATTCCTAAATAAACCTCCAAACGTATACAATATTTTCTACATGTTGAAGGCAAGCATTACCTTATCATGCACCTCACTAAAGACAGGCTTCCTTTCACTCTCATACCTTTGAAATACAATTATAAAGGTCACAACCAAGCCATACACCACATTGGTGTATGAGAACCCTTACTTGTGGGACAAGGGACCCACATCCACATAGTGATTTGACCGCTAAGTCAATGAAGGCATATGGTGAGCTCCAGTATTGCAACGATGATGTTGCAACTCCTAGGACTCCCTACTTTACTTTCATCAACCCAGTAGTTCGTAACAAACCTGGAAGCGACGGTGCTATATGCACAAGTACTAGCTCTTACTGCAGGCTGTCACTTAATCGGCGGGCACAAGTTCGCTAGGAGCTTAAGCCAACTTCTATGAGTTCTCAGAAGAAGCTTTTAACTGTGATGGAAGAAATCTAACTCAAAGGAAGCTATTCTATTTGCAGAAGGAAGATGGAAACTAAAATGAAACGCAAGCCCTAGCAAACCCTAATTTTACCGACAAACCCTACGTTTGCAAGAAAAGAGATGAAACTACTAAAATGGATGCCTTTGACTACTGAAAAGGTAAATGCATGTATTCAAGCTACTTCTGAAGGAAAACATGGAAAAATCATCTTTTTGTATTTTTGAGCAATTTTATGCAGAATTATTATGCTTGTGTTTTAACTATTTGTGTCTATGCAGAGGGTTGTTGGTGAAGAGAGATGGAGTTGGCTTTTGCAGGAGGTTGGGAAGGTGTGGAGAGGATCTAAGGAGTCCCTAGTACCCTTCTGGAGACTTCCACTGTAATCAAACTTCGAAGAATCACTCGCATGAACTTCTACAGGAGGATGTAGGGGATCTACAGGAAGTTCTACATGAGTTTCTACAGGAGGAGGCCGAAAGTGGTTTTTGGAGGTTTGAAGGTGGAAAAATGGTGGGAAAAGGGAAATGAAGGCTGGATGGAGGTGTCAAAGGGTCTAGGACTCTGTCAATGAAGATCAGACATGAAAGAGATGGTTGGATTTGTTCAAAGGTCAAGGAAGCAATTTTGCACAAGAACGTAGAAATTAGGGCAATTTGGGAAAGTATGGCGAATGAGTGAAGGAAATCTTGAGAGATGGACTGGAGTAGGTTGTGTGATGGAATAATGATAAGTTGGAGTGTTCTACAAGTGAGCTGCGCATGTACTTTTCAAAACTGTCCCAAGCAAGAACTGACAAAAAAAAATAAAAATAAATAAATAAATAAATAATTTTTTTTTACCTATTTTGACCTAATTCTGACCTAAAAACTAGAAAAGTGCTGAACATAACTTTATGGACAGGAATTTATGCAAGAAAGCTATGGAAACTGAACAAGAATAGATCTAAGCATGTAAATACAACTGATATCAACTTCTCCAACTCGAAATCTCACACTAGCAATTGCATTGGAAAGCAAAAACAGTGTTTTGGTGGCAGCAAGAGTGCCTTGGTCTCAATTCATGGTCCCAAGGAGGGAGAAAGGAGATCAAGGCCTGCTTGGTAGCCTTTTTGTGGATCTTTTTCTATTATTGCAGCAAACTATCTAATCAACCTGAAGCAAGAACAACTATTCTAATCATCAAAAACAACCTAAGTAACAAAGCAAGATTTAACCTAAACAACAGAAATTATTTCATGAATGCAAGAAAAAAACATATAAATACACAAAGGAGGTGTTGGGCACTTGGGTTTGGCCTAACCCCAAGAGCTACAGTCCCCTAGGAAAGATCAGTTCTAGTTCAAAGCTGGATTCATCTTCATTGATAAAAAAATAATAGTTACATCACAAAACTGTCTGCAAAAAGAGCTCGAAAATGAGTTGAGTACAAGGCTGCACTAAAGTGCGAAAATAGACTATCAAATGGCTAACCTACTAAGGCTTGAAGCCTTCTTATTTATACAAGTGAGGACTCCCAACAGTCCTCCTAAACTTTAGGAACTCGGCTGCCTAAAACTACAGATAACAACAACTCCACTAGACCTTCTCGGCTGCCCCTTGGAATCATCATTTGTGGGCTGTTTTACTTTGAGTTGTTGATGGAGAACTCAAGGAAGGGGTCATTTAATGCAGGAGACACCCCTCCTATAAGTCCTTAGCTCTGTTTCTTCGAGTTTGGCTGCCAATCTGCTCATAAATGATTGGTCTTGGTCCAAAAATGTCCAAAAATCTGCAATAAACACTCATTAGACTTTGTGGTAACGTGACTATCCCCATTCACTCAATTGACATAAATATATTCAAAAACATGCACAAAACTATGGAGAATGGTGGATTAAATGAAAATAATAGGCAGAATGAGCCCATATAGTTACCCATTTCTGGGGCTCATCATCACCCCCCTGCTGAATGTGTTGCTCATCCTCTGAGCAACTAATCCAGTTCTTCATCTTTGATAGCTTTAACAGCTTTCCTGACATCCCAGGACTTTGAGGTGATGTCCTCTTCTCTGTCATGAAAACCTGTTTTTCTATCCACTTCCTCGCATTGTTTCTGTTCCTCCTCCTCCTTAACCCCTTCCAACAGTCCTAGTAGTAGTGGAGGACTGAACATAAGACCAATCCAGTTGGCTTTCAAGTTTTGTATTGATTGTTTGTATAGGGGTACTCTCCTCATAGCTTCCCTCATTCTAGTTGGGGAGTGATACTCCCTCATCTTTAGGGTATGGGACAATGTATTCCATCTTCTTGTGCAAGCATGAAGGCAGTTATCACCAAACAGTCTTTCCATATCTTCAAAGTGAGCAATAGCCTATGCTTGCCTTTCAACATAGTCAGGTGCAATCTGAGGGTTGTCTGCAAGGTGTTGGTGGGCATATATGAGAGTTGAGGGATCTTCTGGTTCTACCCTTATCATGAGGGGCTCACTTAGCTCCCTGGTCATAATCTTCTGAATTTCTACTGCTCTCTTTTCCTCATGGCTCAACCAAGAAGCCATAGCCATGAGTTGTAGGTCTCCTAATGCAGCGTTTGGATCCCATAGATTCATGTTAGGAAGTGCCAGGTTGTGTAAATAGAATTCTGCTAACTTGGCTTTATCTTCAGCTGAGCTACTATCACATAAATGCATAAACTAATTATAATTCTGGAATGGGATTGTGCCCCTTTGGGCCAATGTTTTAATTTGGAATTGGAGCCATTGGTCTTTAAGATATAATGCATAGGATCTAGCTGGTTGTCTACATTGCAAGGCTTCCATTACCCAGCTGGCCATGCAGGCCATTTGGGCTTCTTTTTCCTGCAACTATTGTTTCAAAATCTGCACTTCATCTGCTGCTTGAGACTCTTTTTCTTGCAGTTGTTTCATTAGCATTTCAACATCAGCCTGTGGCTCTCCCTCTTGCTGTTGTTTCTCTGTTGCTTCATTGTCTGTTAGGGGACCTTCTTGCTATTGCTGCCCTCCCAAGATGGACAACCTATCTCCCTTATGAATTTCCTATTGCTGTAACTGCTTTTTCAGCAGTTCATTTTCTTCCTGTAGTTGGGCTCTTTTACTGCTCTCTATGTGCCTTACCATGGCCAACTCCCCTCTCAATTCCTTCAGCTTGTCCTCCATGTGCCCTATGTCTTCAACTCCTTTAGATTTAGCAATTTGCATCCAGGTGTGGGTTCTGACCCTTTCTTTTTCTAATTCAAAGAATAGAGGCACAACGAATTTTTGTGGGATGATCTTCCCACCTTCTAGCAGATTGTAATAGGAGCCTAAATTAGGCTGAGGGCTTGGTTCAGGTATTTCTTTGGCCTTGCCTTCCCCTTGTGACTGTTCTGCTGCCTTCTCTTCTAATTTTTCAATTTCTTTCAGCCTAGCTAGTGTTTCCTGTAGAGATGTTTCAGCTTCTTGTAGAACTACATTTGAGTCCATCAGCTTGATTCTTTCCTTCCAGGTGGATGTTTTGGGACTTCCTCTCTCATAGGTGATAGAGATCTTGGTGGGATATTCTGCCTTCTTTTCAGTAGGTGTATCCTCAATGACAATTGGTTCCTTTGATGGTGGCTGGGGCTTGCCCACTTTAATCCTGGTGCTCCTTTTGGCTTTAAAATACATAGAGGTTTGCCTTTTTCTTTTTCCTTTTTGTTTTGCTAGAGTGCTTAATGCAGCAAGCACAGCTACTGCTTCCCTTGCCAATGTTTCAGGGGATGTTTCTTTCTGTTGTTCTTTTCCTTCATCTCCTGCAACCTTTCATATGTCTACTGCTTTTGCTTGTGTCTCTACTATCTCTGTTGGTGTCTTATCTTTTTCTTGCTGGGTCCCTTCCTTGCCTACGACAGTCTTCTTTTGGGCTTTCTTGGGCTTTTTCTTCTCAGCCTTTGTCCTTTTTCTCTTCTCTATTTTTGAGGTTGTCTTCTTTTCTGCCTTAGGCTCAGCAGTACTTTTGTCAAATTTCTCCTCTTCTTTTGTTTCTCCTCTTTTTTTCCTTCTGTTTGAATGTCTTGTGCTTCCTCATTACTGTTCTCAAGTTATTCGGTTTTCTCCTCCTCTTCACTACTGGATGGGCTAATGTCCTCAGTCAAAGTTTTGATGTCATCATGTCTGGACATATTCCTGAAAATTTCCCAAGCTATGGGGATGGTATATGCGTGTAAGGCATTTTCTACCAATAGTTTGATGAGCCCATGGTGGGCCAGTTGGTTTGGGACCCCTGCATTTAGCTTGGTGCCACATTCTATCAAAGACCGGAGGAGGAAATATGGGAGACTGATTTTTCTAGCTGGAGGTAGGTCCATCACATATCTCAATTCATGCAACAACCTGAAGTGATAACCATACATTATGTTGAACCTCCCTTCACATGTGATATACTTCATTATTTGGTAGCTGACTTCACTCCATAGAGGAGGCAAGCTTGTCCTTCTGACCCCATTTTTATCCTCTACAGGATGCTCCTCAGGCTGAAAAAATGGAGCCCAAGTGGAAGACCTATGATTCTACTGATGAAATCAAGTGTAAGCTCTAGGGTTAGACCCCTAAAACTGACTGTGTGTTTTCGAATGGGGTCTTAGGGACATCAGAAATTCTTCGGTCACCTCCTCATCATATCCATGAATTATTTCAAAGAAGGGTATCTAGTTTGCCCTGGTGAAGAGGGCCACCACCTCAGGGTGCTCATACAATTTGCTAGAGTTCAAAGGTTCTTTTCTCATGAAACCTCCTGGCATGGTGTTGAGTGCTTTTTTAAAATTTCTCAGTTGAGAAAGCAGGCAAAAATAAAAACAGAGGGATAGCTGAATTTTGTCTTTTTCTGAAACCAGATAAGGAATTTCCCGTGTGCTTTCTCCTTACAACATCAAATTGCAATATTTCCCCTGTTTCAAACTGCTTTTATCCTGAATTTGATTCTCTGCTTTTGGAAAGATTTTTTTTTTTTTGACAGAACAGAGGATAAATAACATAGTTTTTTTCAGAGAGTAGACAGATATGCAAATTCGGTTTTTTTTCACACAGGCTAGTTTCTACGGTTGCATGTGTTTTCTTTACAGTAGAATGTGAGAAAGAAGAAGACAGACTTCGAATGCAGAGAAGAAAACATAAAACTATGTAGAACCCAGGGAAAATATGTAGGCAGACTTTTAAGCTTCACTCCCCTTTCTTTCTACCCAATGCGTGTTTTTAATCCACCACCTTATACAAATAAGTTATATGCAGAGAGGTTTCCTGAGCCTACCTCGTTTCAAGCTCGAATTTTGACAAAAATCCTAGTTTTTCCTTCTGTAGAGCTATTCTCTGCCTTTCCTGTACAAATCTTCCTGTAGAAATCTTCCGGCTCCTGTAGAATGCAGTAGTGCTCCTGTAGAGCCCGATAGGCAGGAGGGTTTTGAAAAACTAGCAGAAAACTGGCAGAGGACAACTGGTTGGCTATTTTTGAAGTGTTAGGTGAGTACTACAGTTGAGAACATCGTGAATGAAGAATGAAACAAAGGGTGGCAGAGGCTTCGACCGCACTGTCCTTTAACTATTGGCGTAATCCGTGGTGAGGAGGTGAGGTGGCTGGATGGGTACGTTATCCCCATCCGGACCATTGGTCCTACGTCACGGTCATAATGGTTCTGCATGCCACTTGAACGCCATCACCTCCCTTACTCCCGTTATACGCCGCCACCACTACCAATCCTGAATGTTTTTTCCCGAATTGACATACCACATGTGCTGGCTGCATATCTTATCAGCAGTTTGAATTTGACGGGGCTCATTTCAATTCCACAAGGGTGTGTAACTGAACGAGGGTGGCCAGTTAGCTGGCCACCGATTCCATTTAATTGTGACCATTCCCACAGTTCATGCAGTTTTGAAATATTATTCATGCAATTGAGGAATAGGTTTAGGCACTTACTTGCTCAGTCGCTGTTGTGTTATGCATATTTTAGACTTTGGCACTTCATTTCCTTGTTGTTGTTGCTGCTTGCACTCTGCATGCTCGGCCTTGGGCTTATGCTGATGATCTCTCATTCAAACATTTCTCCTTGCATGTTTCATACGTCCTGCTGCGCTGACCCTGTCTCTGGAGTATGTTTTTCAAAGGGATCAGCTGCTACAGGAATCCTATAGGATTTCCTGTAGCTGCTTCTCCTTCTGAAATTCAAGCTAATATTTGAGTAGGGCTAAAATTGCTAAAGAAGGTCTCAACTAAAAAGAAATCACAGCTGGAAGGTATCAGGTAGGAATGAGTAAAAATGCTACTGCTCTTATTTGTCATCATTTTTTTGTTTTCAGAATGAAAGAAACAAAATTTCTGTATGTGGCTGTGCAGGGACAAAAACGAGTAGAAATGTGGGTGTACAGGGATGGAGTGGCGAAATAAGAAATGGATGGTGGCAGGGAGGTTCACAGGCCTCATAGACAAATTTCCAACCCTCGGGTCCTTTTCTGAGATTGATTTTGGCCTTTCTGTGGTTTCTACAGGATCCTCCTGTAGAATACACAGAGTTTCCTATAGGATGCGAAATTTTAGAACAGATGAGACCAAAACTTGGGAAAGGATAACGGTGATGGGGGGATGGACTATGAAGGGTGAATGCAGTCTAGCCATGTCTTTTTCCTCTTATGCGACCCTCCTGCAACCTGCAATGACCTTCCTGCAACCTGCAATTTATTCAAAAGAAGTTAGGTTTTTCTTTTCTTTTTTCTCTCTTTTTTTTTTGTTGAGACAACTAGGGTGCCTCCAGGAGGTTTTCACCCTCACTGCCTGCCCTGGGCACCTCCAAGAGGTTTTCACCCAGGGATCTTTTATTCCATTTTCTTTTTTTTTCTCCGTTTTTTTTTTTTTTTTTTTTTTTGCTCAGGGTGTAGGTGGAGTGGAGACAAGGACCTGCTCCACTACCAACACTGATTTACCCAGAGTCTCAATGAACTCCTGCTTGGAAAGGGGCTTCCTGTAGATCTTCAATCTATGCCCATTGATGAGCATGGGGATGGCTTCTTCATCAATGGTCTGGATAAGGATTGAACCATTGTCATTGCATTTTTCTACTGTATATGGTCCCAGCCATCTTGTCCTCAGCTTGCCCTTGAAATCCTTGTATCTCGAATCATACAGCAGCACCCAATCTCCTGGCTGAAATTATTTTTCTTTGAGGTGTCGGTCATGCCATATTTTTCTTTGAAGTTGGACTACCTATGAGTGGAGAAGGGCCTACATTCTCTGTTCATCTAATCCATTTAGCTGAAGCAATCTTTCCTTTTGTGCATGGTTGAGATCTAGGTCCAGCTGAGCTGCCATCCTTAATGTGTTATATTCAAATTCTATGGACAGAAAAGCCTTCTTCCCATAGACCAGCTCATAGGGTGTGAAACCTGTGGTGGTTTTCCAAGTAGTGTTATAGGCCCAGGTGGCCTCAACCAATCAGTCTACCCAATCTTTTCTGTTGCTGCTCACTACCTTAGTCAAAATCCCTTCCAAAGCTCTGTTAGTGACTTCCACCTATCCATTTGCTTGCGGATGATAAGGGGTGGAAGTTATGTGCTTAATCTCATGATGTGTGAGCAGGTCTTCAATCAGATTGGAGGTAAACTGGCTTCCTTGATCTATGACTAATTCTCTTGGATAGCCAAACCTGTAGAAGATATTTTCCCTAAAAAACTCAGCTACTTTTTCTTCTGTTGCTGCTTTGATTACCTTTGTTTCTGCCCACTTTGTCAGGTAATCCATGCACATAATGATGTAAGACTTCTATTTTGAAGGAGGGTTGATAGGACCCACAAAGTCCATGCCCCACTTCTCAAATGGCTCGAAAGTCACTTGAGGCTGCAGGGGCATCTCATCCTTTGGAGTAGGTTTCCCCATCCTTTGACATCGGTCACATTGGCTGATGTATCTCCTGACATCTTGATGAAGAGTGGGCCAATAGTAACCTGCCTACAGAATTTTGAAGGCAGTTCTCTTTGCTACAAAGTGGCCCCCACAGGGCCCATCATGACAGGTTAGGAGGATGTCAAAAACTTCCTCCTCCTTGACACATCGCCTCAAAATCTGATTTGGGCCAAGTTTAAAAAGATTGCCCCCAATCCAAGTGAATGGGGCACTTTTCCTCACGATCTTGCTCTTCTCTTTTGAGGACAGGTGTGGCGGAAACTGTGCTGAAACAAAATAATTTGCTATATTAGCAAACCATGGAGAGAATATTGAAATAGAAAATAGGTGTTCATTTGGCATTTGATCATCCACCATTCCTTCTTCACCTGCAGGCAGATCTAGTCTAGACAGAAAATCAGCGACAATATTTTCCTTACCTAGCTTATCAATAATGGTCAAATCAAATTGCTGCAATAAAAGTAACCATCTAATGATACAAGCATTTACATCAAGTTTATTCATCAAGTACCTAATTGTAGCATGATCAGTATGTACGAATGTTTGATACCCAATGATGTAGTGTCTGAACTTGTTTAGGGAATGGACTATAGCCAGGAGCTCTTTTTCGGTTACAGTGTAGTTTAATTCTGCCTTGGACAGGTTTTTACTGACAAAATATATGGCATACGGTAGCTTCTCTTCAACTTTTCCTAAGGTTGCTCCTATAGCTTTGTTCGAGGCATCTATGTGAATATGGAAAGGTAGGGCCCAGTTTGGACCTCTCAAGATTGGGGCAGTTATCAGCTTACCTTTCAAGGCATCCAGAGCCTCTTGACAGTTGTCAGTCCATATGAACTCAGTATCCTTCCCCAAAAGACCAAACAATGGAGAGGCTAGCTTACTAAAATCCTTAATGAATTTTCTATAATACCCTGCTAAGCCTAGAAAACTCCAAACATCTCTTACCTTTTGAGGAGGTGGGACCCTTTCGATGATAGAAATCTTGTTGGGATCCACCTGTAATCCTTGCTGAGAGATTGTATGGCTTAGCACGGTCCCTCTAGTCATTAGGAATTCACATTTATCAGGACTGAGGGACAGGTTCATTTCAATACACTTGGCTAAAACTTTCCTCAGGTTAGTCAAAGCTTCTTGGAAGTTAGAACCATAAGGGGTAAAGTCATCCATATAGATTTCCACTGAATTGTGAACCAGCTCAGCAAATATGCTCAGTACTGCTCTCTGGAAAGTGGCAGGAGCATTGCACAACCCAAAGGGAAGGACCCGGTAGGCAAAGGTACCCCATGGACAAGTGAAAGTGGTCTTATCTTGGTCTTCTGGGCTGATTTGGATCTCGTTGTACCCGCTAAACCCATCTAAGAAGGAAAAGAACTTCTTCCCTGCCAAGCCATCTAACACTTGATCTATGAAAGGCAAAGGGAAATGGTCCTTCTTGGTGGCTTTGTTAAGTTCTCAATAATCTACACAGATTCTCCACTTCCCATTTTTCTTTGGTACTAGCACTAAAGGAGAAACACATTCACTATCAGAGATGGGGTAGATGAATCCTGCATCCAGCAACTTTTGCAGTTCTTCTTTGACAATGTCCTTAAGGGCTAGATTCATCCTCCTTTGAGGCTACCTGACTGGTTTACAATCTTCTTTAATGTAAATGTGATGAGTACAGACTGAAGGGTGGACTCCCTTCATCTCCTTATAGCTCCAAGAAAAAGCATCCAAATGGCTATTCAATAAGCTACACAGCTCTTTCTCCTGAGAGGTGGATAGGGATGAGTTGATCTTCAAGGTTCTTTCTGGGCCAAATTCCACATTCTTAACTCGGAGAGAGGTCGGATCAGCCACACAGAGATCAACTAAAGCATTGGCTTGGGTTTCTTCCACCAACTCTTCTAATGGCAACACACTGGGGGTGGATTTTGAATCAAATGTCCTCGGTTTGAGGACCCCCCTTGGTAGCTTCCACTGTGCATAATGGTGCGGAGTAGACTTCATCCTCATCTTCCTCCTCCAACTAGAGAGGTAAGTCATGTTCTAGAAGAGGTTTGGCAGGAGGATATAGGACTAGCTATTTGGACATATGCCCATTGTTGATGGTCATTCTCCCAGCTCGACAACTGATGTAAGCATCTGCAGTAGCTAACCAAGGCCTTCCCAGGATGAGAGGATACCCAATGAGCATTGCCTTTGGCTGAAGAACCAAGAAGTCAGCAGGGTACTCCCAGGAATCGATGGAGACCATGACATCTTCGACAATCCCCTCAGGAGTCACAGTGGAGCGGTCTGCCAACTGCAGTACTATTGAGGTCTTTCTTAGGGAACCCTGAAGGTTGAGTTTGAGCATAGTGTCCCTGGTCATTATGTTAATGGCAGCCCCTAGATCAATCAAGGTGTGGGGGATTATGGTGCCATTGATGTGGACATTGACTACAGGACTCCCAGGGTCTAGATATTTTGGACATATTACCTATCCCAACATCAGGTCGGACAGTTGTCCTATGACATTGATAGTTGGGGCATCTCTCTTGCGCCTACCTGGGTGCCTGAAAAACTTCTCTTTGATCAACTTGTTGTAGATTGGTACATCTTTTATGGCCTGGAGAAGTGGTATTTTTACACATAATTGTTTTAGTTCTCCCAAAAGTTCAGTTTCTTCTGGGGTCAGTTGTGTGGTTCCAGTTAGTCTCTCAGGAAAGGGTGGGTTGGCTTTTGGTTCACTTTCCTGTTTCTCTTCATCATGCTCCTTAGGAGGAGGTTGGCTATTTGGGAGGACCTTCCTAGATCATAGGTTGATCTCTTGAATCTCCACAACATAGGTAGGGCATGTTTTTTCTCCAGTATATACATGTTGGGCCTGTCTGTCATTGGGGTTCGGGTTCAGTTGAGCAGGTATTTGGAGTTGTCTTGGAGGAGCAGGAGGTAATGGTTGTGGTTGAGCAGGTGGTGGAGGCAAAAGAGCGGGAGGAGAGTTGTATTGGGGCCTCCACCCCTGATGAGGTGCATTCCACTGAGGTTGTGGCTGAGCGTGAGAGTGAAACGAATGAGCAGCTGGTTGAGTATGGTATTGAGATGGATACGACCAAGGAGGGGGTCTGGACCAGGAAGGATGAGCAGGGGGACCCCAAGAAGGCATGGGAGTGGTTGGATTGGGGTTGTAATAACTCTGGGATGTCCCTTGCATTCCCTGCTAGTAAGGTCTGGGTCCATGTGGCCTCCTTTGGTTCATGAAGTAGATTGGTTCAGTGGCTCCTTCATCCCCTTGGTACATAGCCTTAAATCTGGGTAAGGAAGGGCACTGATTTGTAGGATGGTCTTCTTCACAGACAAAACACACTTCTACAGAGTGCAATGGACATTCGTTCCTAGGATGCTTTCTAGTGCACCTGGGACAAAAGATGGCCAAAGCCCTCTCAACTTCCTCTTGCTTCTTTTGGATTTGAAAGGTATCCATTTGCATGGCAATAGTTTGTTTCATCTCGCTTTTGAAATCTTCCATCTGATTTTCAAATTTGTTTTTAAGGAATGATCTAGATAAGGGGGTACTGGCTAAAAGTTGACTTTCCCTACCTCTCTTTCTGGCTGCCCTAGAATGGTTTCTAAACACAGTCTTTATGTCATCATAAGGTAGCTGGTAGATGTCTCCCCCAGCCAGCAAATGGAGGGTATCTAGAAGGTCTTCAGGGACTCCTCTGAGCAGAACCAACTTCAGAGATTTGGGGTCAAGTGTGCACCTGGCCCTTTTATAACTGAGTTGAAACCTTTCTTCATAGTCTTCTAAAGATTCATCACTTCCCATGGTCATTCGAAAGATTTCTTCCTTTGTATCCTTTGACCTACAGTAGTCCCGGTATTTTTTGTTAAAGGCTTGCTGCATCTGAGCCCAAGTTGTGATACTGTTTCCAGGTAACCCCATGAACCAGCGTAGTGCTACATCCTTGAGGGTAGAGGAAAAGAGTTTCAACTTTTGCTCGTCTTTTGCATATTCATAGGTTCGACAAAGGACAACAAACTCAAAAAAGAAGGTATCAGGGTCTTCAGTAGTCAATCCATGGAAGTGAGGTAAGGCTGAGGGACTTATGTTTTTCATCTTTGTGTCCCCATTGGTCTCTCGGATGGGAAAGGCACCTTCTATTCTCTCCCCATTTCCTCTAATGTTTCTGTTTTCAGCCATGGTCTTAGGAGGAATGGTTTCTTGCTCTTCTTCTGTTATAGGATCTTCGTATATCTCTAGAGGTTCACCTATAGGTTCTTCTGGATCACTGCCACCAAAGAAGAGAGAAGGGTGACTTAGTGATGTGGTGGGGGTGTTGGGTAGGAATTTTCCTGAATTGTCTCTATTCCTACGAGGCATGAAAGGAAATCTCTTTTTGGGTAATTTTTTTGTTTCTTTTTCTGCTTGTACCTGCAAAAACTGAAATGGATTGAATAGAAAATTGCAACTAACTAAAATCTATCTTGCTGAAATGAAAATGCAGAATTGAAATGAAAGTAGGAAAGGACTAATCTATTTTGCTGAAATGAAATTGCAGAATTGAAATGAAAGCAGGAAATAGCTAATCTACGCTTGTTGAAATGAAATTGCGAAATTGAAATGAAAGCAGGAAATGTCTAATCTACGCTTGTTGAAATGAAATTGCGGAATTGAAATGAAAGCAGGAAATGTCTAATCTACTTTTGTAGAATTGAAATTGCAGAATTGAAATGAAACAACTACTCTACTCTTGCTGAAATAAACTACTTAGCAGAAGGTTGCAGTAGAAAATAGAAGAAAAGCAGTAATCACAAAATACTCTGACACTTCCCCGGCAACGGCGCCAAAAAGATGGTGAGCTCCAGTATTGCAGCAATGGTGCTGCAACCACTGGGACTCCCTACTTTACTTTTATCAACCTGGTAGTTCGTAACAAACTTGGAAGCGACGATGATGTATGCACAAGTACTAGCTCTTACTGTAGGCTGTCACATGATCAGCTGGCACAAGTTCGCTAGGAGCTTATTCCAACTTCTATGAGTTCTCAGAAGAATCTTCTAACTGTGATGGAAGAAAGATAACTAAAAGGAGGCTATTCTATTTGCAGAAAGAAGATGGAAACTGAAATGAAACGCAAACCTTAGCAAACCTTAATTTTACCCACAAACCCTACTTTCGCAAGAAAAGAAATGAAACTACTGAAATGGATGCCATTGACTACTGAAAAGGTAAAATGCATGTATTTAAGCTACTTCTGAAGGAAAATATGGAAAAATCATCTTTTTGTACTTTTGAACAATTTTATGTAGAATTATTATGCTTGTGTTTTAACTATTTGTGACTGTGCAGAGGTTTGGTGGCGAAGGGAGATGGAGTTGGCTTTTGCAGGAGGTTGGGAAGGTGTGGAGAGGACCTAAGGAGTCCCTAGTACCCTTCTGGAGACTTCCACTGCGATCAGACTTCGAAAAATCACTCGCATGAACTTCTACAGGAGGCTGTAGGGGATCTACAGGAAGTTCTACAGGAGGTTCTACAGGAGGAGGCCGAAAGTGGTTTTTGGAGGTTTGAAGGTGGAAAAATGGTGGGAAAAGGGAAATGAAGGCTGGATGGAGGTTTCAAAGGGTCTAGGACTTTGTCAATGAAGATCAGACATGAAAGAGATGGTTGGATTTGTTCAAAGGTCAAGGAAGCAATTTTGCACAAGAACGTAGAAATTAGGGCATTTTGGGAAAGTATGGCGAATGAGTGGAGGAGAGATGGACTAGAGTAGGTTGTGTGATGGAAGAATGATAAGCTGGAGTGTTCTACAAGTGATCTACACATGTACTTTTCAAAATTGTCCCAAGCAAGAATTGAAAAAAAAAAACAGAATGTTACCTATTTTGACCTAATTTGACCTAAAAACCAGAAAAGTGCTGAATAGAACTTTATGGACAGGAATTTATGCAAGAAAGCTATGGAAACTGAACAAGAACAGATCTAAGCATGTAAATACAACTGATATCAACTTCTCCAACTCGAAATCTCACACTAGCAATTGCATTGGAAAGCAAAAACAATGTTTTGGTGGCAGCAAGAGTGCCTTGGTCTCAATTCATGGTCCCAAGGAGGGAGAAAGGAGATCAAGGCCTGCTTGGTATCCTTTTTGTGGATCTTTTTCTATTATTGCAGCAAACTATCTAATCAACCTGAAGCAAGAACAACTATTCTAATCATCAAAAACAACCTAAGTAACAAAGCAAGATTTAACCTAAACAATAGAAATTATTTCATGAATGCAAGAAAAAAACATATAAATACACAAAGGAGGTGTTGGGCACTTGGGTTGGGCCCAACCCCAAGAGCTACAGCCCCCTAGGAAAGATCAGTGCTGGTTCAAAGCTGGATTCATCTTCATTGATCAAAAAATAATAGTTACATCACAAAATTGTTTGCAAAAAGAGCTCGAAAATGAGCTGAGTACAAGGCTGTACTAAAGTGCGAAAATAGACTATCAGATGGCTAACCTACTAAGGCTTGAAGCCTTCTTATTTATACAAGTGAGGACTCCCAACAGTCCTCCTAAACTTTAGGAACTCAGCTGCCTAAAACTGTAGATAACAACTCCATTAGACCTGCTCGGCTGCCCCTTGGAATCATCATTTGTGGGCTGTTGTACTCCAAGCTGTTGATGGAGAACTCGAGGAAGGGGTCATTTAATGTAGGAGGCACCCATCCTATAAGTCCTCAGCCCTGTTTCTTCGAGTTTGGTTGCCAATTTGCTCATAAATGCCTGGTCTTGGTCCAAAAATGTCCAAAATTCTGCAATAACTCATTATACTTTGTGGTAACATGACTATCCCCTTGACATAAATATATTCAAAAACATGCACAAAACTATGGAGAATGGTGAATTAAATGAAAATAATAGGCAGAATGAGCCCATATAGTTACCCATTTCTGGGGCTCATCAGCATACATACTCTACGCCCTCTGGTTTTGAACCTGTGACCTCTTAGGAGGAAAGACATGCTCTTAACCATTAGGCTCACTCAATTTAGATATAGTGGATTTATCTTTACGGTCTCTTTTACATAATGAGTGATTACATTGGAACCACATTGGAGCTAACATCATATAGGAAATAGAAATGACCCTGGAAACAATATTAAGAACTAATATCACTTCCTTGAAATAGGAATGACCCTGGCATTTATATAATCAAAGAATCTCTTGAAAATATAAGTTAAACAATATTAAAGTAATGTCTTGAACACCGAGAACCAAGAGCCTTATCACCCTATAACGAAGCAACCTATGCAAGATCAAATTTAAGGCCTAAAATTTCAATGAAACAGAAGGCATATAGTTTTGTTCCGTCAAGCAAAAAGTAAATCCACACTTCCCCTAAACTCTACAAGGACGCTGGTTCTTGCCACTAATACAATGAAGCCCTTTCTATTTTCCATGACCAGAGTTTATAAAGAGAGGAGATACAATTCACATAAGTACCAAAACGTTGATAAGTAGCTATAAAAACTACAATAGCCCATAAACATTATTAACAAAATTATATACAAAAATAATACCATCAACTAAAGAAGTATCATTCCCTTCCTTTCCCACCTTGATTCCTACAATTTATCACATTCACTTCAATAGAATGTTATCCTTACTCCATCACAAAAAATGTTTCATGGTTTACATAATGTACATCTATTATAATACATGAAGAACGCAAAGAAAGGCTTGTGGAAGATAAATCTGACACTTCAAATCAACAAATCATGCACCACTAAATCAAAATCATTCAAGGTTAAACACAAAAAAATATCTTTAGGACCCACTCCAATAGTAAAATAGATATAAAAAATGTGGGAATTCTTTATTTTTAATTTTTAAGATGCTTTAAGGGTTCCCAATAAAATGCCTATAAATTGGCTATCTCATTAAAACAAATAACATGATCCAACAACTTGAAACTGATACTAAAACAAATATGATTAAGCCTGTCTTTGTAGAATAAGAAAGACAAATGAACCATAATCAAGAAGCTATTAGCAACACATAATTCCCAGAAAGACTCACCCCAAACAGATTCTGCATCGGTGTTACATTTGAGATTTGCTCCTAAATCCTGCTCTGTTTAGGTCTCAAGCTTCATGAGATGCAACAAGATAGAGACCTCGTCTAGGTTAAAAAGCTAAAATCAACAAAATCTTGAACAAGAAAATTAGAATATTGGGGGTACAACCAAACACCTCTAGGCTTTCAAAGCTACAGATATAATGGACTCTGAGAAATAACATTTTGCATCTCCTTGCTTCAGAGAATGTATAATAGGCAATAAGAACTATAAAGAATCTAAACCTAACCATTTTCCATACTACTGATAAATTGAATATTGTGAACTAAATATAGCTACATAACAATTCATGGATAATTTGTTACATCATAAAGAAAAGACTAATAAAATCATATGCAGGAACCTAAAAAATGTAGTGAGCATTTATAAAAGGAACTAGAAAAGTTAAATTTACAAAAAGTAAATTGATAAGAAATGCAAGTCAAAGAACCAAAACCATGGCAACTAATCGGTGACTATGCAACTGTAGCAAGAGTTGCTGCAAAAGCCAGGTTCCATTTTCACTATGATATGTAGGATAGCAGTAATATATCATTGCAATATTAAAGAAACACTCCTAGAGTTTTCCTCCTCTCTTCAAACTCTAAACCTAGGGCAAAACTCCCAATGAATAATGTGTAAATTAAGAAGCTAACCTCCAACAATGCACAAATTTAAACCATAGAAGTTCAGCTGGATGCATTAAGTGGGGGCTCAGGGGTCTGTTTTACTGCAGTGTGGTTGGAAAGTGAACCAATCTCGTCTGCCATTTGTCTTGCTTGACCTTCAAGTATTTTTTCCCTCGGGTCATGCATTTCCTTCACTAGCTTTGCATGTTTGACCAAGGCACAGTTCTCTAGTGTACCTGTACCATCAAAACCATTCTCCTTTGTTACATCAATTGAATCTTGCTTGGGTTCCTGAGGCTCTCCCTTACTCTCCAAATCCTTGTGCTTTTCTTCATTCTCCAGCACTGGATCTTTCTTTATGTCACCTTCTTCCCCTTATGGTGCCATCTCTTCTGCCTTCTCATCCATTTTATTTATTTCTTCAATTTTGGACCCATGTATTTTTTCTTTGTTTTCTATTTCCCTTTTTTCATCACTCTCTTCTTCTGCTTCCTTCTTCTTATAAAGATCATCTTTTCCCTTTCCTTCTTCTTCCTTTTTGTGATCAGCATCTTCCCTTATTTCAGCCATATCTTCCCCATGATGGGTATCATGCATTTCCTCTTCCTTACTAGCTTCTACTTATGATTCTTGTTTCTCTGCATCTTTTGAATCTCCTTTTGATTTTCTGGATCTCTTTGGTTTTTTCTTCGATTCACTTTCTAGTGTTTTGACTAGTGATTCCTTTACTTTTTCACTTATCCTTGAAGATCTCCTTGTTGGTGTTACCTCACCTATGGTAGAAAGAAAATGTCAAATTATATTTTCTAAAAGATACATGCCAATATCCTCACAAAAAGGGTATGGATTTCAAACGGAAAAAAAAACAAAGACATGTAAGAACACAAGTTCAGATCAGGAAAAACCAATAAAATAAGAAACTTTACATGTGCTTCGAACATAGTTCAAATAAGGAAAAACCAATAAAATAACAAACTTTACCTGTTCTCCAATAAAATTTAGAGATAGAAGGCCCTCCTGGATTTTCCTTCAAGTACCGCTCTATTGCCTTTTTTGTCTTGAATTCTTCACCTATTGGGACGATAAAAACAACTTCTTGTTTTTTGGGTGTCCCACCCTTCTTTGGAATAAGATGGAAAAAGAATTTACAGACTTTAAGAACAGTACAAGATATACCATTTAATCTCTACAATTAATTTAGAAATTCGGAAGAGCAGCTGATATATGAATCCAAAACCTGTACTATGCACACTGCATCTACATTATAAAAATTCTTAAACAATTGAGCAATAAATAATCTTTAGGACATGGATTTATTTGACAGTTAGTTAGGGTTTAATCTTTTAAGTTTTCCACTCAAAATTTCGATTTTCATTGTGACAGGAAGTCAATAGCTTCCTTTGGGAATGACACAAAAGAAAATTTAAGTATTTGAGTTGGCAAAGCTTAGGACTGAAAGCTTAACACCATGTTCAAGCACCTGCGTTCTCATTGTAACTTGAGAGGCCCACACTAACACCTTATCTATGCATTGTTTGCTCTCGTACTCCTAAAGTATGAAATTAATTTGGTGAAACATGGGATCAAAAACTCACTTCATGCTTATTAAGCACCCAGTCCCTATTTATTAGGCACCCACGTTCTCCTCTATGTTTGCACCTGCATTTCCAACTTATCTCATTTATGTGAACACTCTTGACAATTCCACCAATCATTGTACAAGAGAAATGTGTAGGGTTAGTAGGAATAATCATCATGGATGGATATGACTGACACGTAAGGAAAGGAGATAGGTAGAAGAATATACAGCACTGAGAAAAAAATCAGTTTATATGGAGGAATAAACTATTAACAATTGCATTCTATAGTTTTCTTTGGAGAAAGAGCCGCATGTATGTGGCTCCATGCGTGGAGGATAGGAGGTCTGTCTGGGCAGCGTATCACTTAATTTTGGGTACAGAATTCCTATTGAATATATCCGTTGTCAGAGGAATACATGTTGGATGTTCTTATGTGATATTTGGTGAGGTTTATCTTTGTTACAGGCTGCAGGAATAGAGATGATACAATAACTTGTTTCTAAGACTATTCGGTGGGTATTAAGGCATGTATAATTCCTCTCTAGGATGCATATTCCTGGGCTTGAGTGTAGGCAGGTCAAAATTATTCCATGTAGTTTGGGACTGTTTCAAGATTTGTTGAGGAGCAGCTACCAAGCTCTAAATCAATGATTAGGTGTCTTTTATGGATAATCACAGTAATTAAGCGAGAGGAGAATGAGGACTGAAGCTAATAGCCCTAACCAGTGACCAGGATTACCATCAACACTTGAAGCTAACTGTGTTTATGCCCTAACCAATATTTAGAATTGCAGTATTGAAATCTCCAGCATATAGGAGGATATACTTAAATATTGAAATATTCTATGATCCTTGGAGATAGGGCCGAACCTCTGTAGATGATTGATTGAAGTATTACAACCATCATTTTAGAGGACCATATCATTCTTAAAAGAATAATTTATCTTTGAGATTCGCAGATCCCTAGAACATTTCATACGACAGCTATGGTTTCACATCCATCTCATCCCTTTTTGGTTCATTGCATATCACTGAGCATTTAAAGTCGAGTTGTTAAAGGGTATATTGAAGACAACCCAGTTTGAGCATGAGTACTGGATCTTTGCTGAGAGTTTGTTGACAATTTTGAATATAAGGATCAACCTTGATTATCCAATGTGAAATACTTTATGGGAATTTTTTTAGATCAAGGAGCAATATTAGATAATCAATGATTGTATTGCTCTAACTTTTGCAACAATTTTTTTTGGGGATATATGTATATATATGTTATCAACATAATCCGTCAGGTCTGTGAAGTCATTATGGGAGATGTATTGATCACTTGATATCTCAAGGCAATACGTCCTTTCTTCTTAATACCAACTCTAAGGTTCTGAGTGACCTTGCTCTGAACTTGATTTAAGAATATTGATCTCTAATGATGATGTAATCCTAGCAACATTTGATTGATGCTCTTCTTGAAGGTATCTCGGCTCATTGAAATCAACAATTAACTTCCCCACAAGAATTATGGGCTATGCTTAAAAGCCTGACCTATTAAGTTTTCTTGTTGGTAAGTAAGGCAACCATATTTTGTGCTAAGAGGTTCAGGTTTGAATATTGATGTCGAAGCAAAAAAAATTATACGAAATTCTATTACATCTCATATTCGATGCCTTGACAACCTTATCCTATCTCTGACCTTGATATCAAATTATAGTATCATTTTCTTCAAAGTCAAATGCCTTATCATATTGTGAAATGTGGCTCTTGGTTGTCAAATCTACTTGACCTTCTCTCTCTTGAATTATTGAAATCATTCAAAGCTAAGAATGGAACATCTCCAAGAGCAAAGGTATCAGCTTGATGGAAAGTCATTTTGAAATCATATAAGTGACAACTGAATTAGGACAGTTTTATGAAGATATGTCTAAGATTCAGGTTGAAAATTGACTACGTGTAGAAGTTGTCATGGAATCATTAATAAGTAGAAAAGGGTTCCGCTCTTGTTGTTAAGTTGTATCACTAATACACATCATCGGCTGAATGTTGCGGTGAACCTGTCAGAGGCTGAAACATTCAGATCAAGGACACAACTTGTTTTCGTTGATGAATATGTATAAGGAAATGTTGAGATTAGTTACTGCTGGACATGTATTACTATTATCTCTGGAATAAAACTAAGAAGCCTTGTTAACAAAACAATGCTTGTATGGACCATATTGGTATATTGAGTAATGATGGGGTCATCCTAGAAGTATGAAGATCTGTAGCTATCAAGGATAGTATCTTGTGCAGTAAAGATACAATATCAGTGGCACTGTCTATGAATGACATCCCTATACATGCAACACAACATCATTTATGCTCTATTTTTAGCCCACCATTTTGTATGATATCGCTACAAGTCTAGTAGCGGTGGTGATATGTTGTAGGCCCTATATGTTGATGCCTGTGTTACAGGATTGTTCACAATCAAGCTGTAAACCAGTCAAATGCATCTTTTGAAGCTTTTATTCTTGAAGATCGGCTAGGAAAAGAATGGCCTTTGTTGAAATCATCTCAAGAAAGATGTCTTCTCCTGATTAAAGAAGAACCTTGTCAATTCTTCAGAAAGTTCCTCTTTGGTCTGGAGCTTCCTTGAAGCCCATACGAGAAGCTCAGGAAATTAAACATAGCAAGGCTCTACTATAAAATATTTGGATTAATAGCAGGTTGAAGACAAACCTATGAATACAATTTGAGTATGAGGGAGCTATGATTCAGCTATTGATGACATTTGTCCTACAGATGATAACCCTCTCATTTATCAAAGTAAGAGGGAGATTTTTCTTGAGGGGTCAAGATGAAGGGCTCTAAGATTAAAAGGTTTGATAAGATGGAGATGTTGTTAATTTGGACATAGTCATCTTATGAGGTCTGATTAAATTGTTTAAATGAAGTGTATTCTTCCAAGACAAGATGTTGTTATTTTGAATAGAACAAAAACAGTTTGCAAGGCTCCCATGACAAAAGGGACGTACCTTTGTATACCAATAGAAATGGTAAATGTCTTGAACATATTCAACTACAACAAGTTGATTTTCATTATCTGCTGCATCAATATTGGGCAAGTCCTCTTCCTCTTCCATGACATCTCGCTCGATGGATACAGATGCAAGCTGTTTAATAGAAACCATTGGATGGAAATTGGAGCTATGGATTAGATAACCCCTTCACTTGCTTTTGCAAAAGAATAGAGTAAAACTCTATGAATAAAAAGCACCATCTACACATGATAAAATAAGGGTAGTGGACCAAATGCTCCTAGCCTCACTTCTGACATTCATTGTTGATGTAAAATCTCATGGAAGCCTTGTCTTCCTTTTTGATGCGTCAATCATTGGCATTATTCTTGAGACACCTTTAGCTATAGGTGGGTAGAACCTAGACTTGGATGCATTTGAAGGCCTTGGTGGTCTCCCTGAAGCTGAAGTACATTTGCTAGAGAGGCCAGTAGTAGAAGGCCTCCCTGAAGCTGAAGCATGTTTACTTGAGAGGCTAGTAGTAGAAGACCTCCCTGAAGCTGAAATGTTTTTACCAGAGAGACAGTAGTAGAAGGCTTGCGTTGTATCCTTGAACTCGATGGATCATTACTTGAGACCTCAACATTCGAAACCCTGGGCAGTTTTCCTGAAACTGATTCACGTGTATGTAAGGGTCCAACATTGGAAATCCCAGGTGCTTTTCCTGAACCTACTACATGCTTGGATTTTGAAACCAAAGTTGATCTAATGCTTCCCTTTTCATCTTTGTTCCTCTATGGCCCCAGTGGCTGAATGGCAACAAAAAAAAACCAACGGAAGTAAAATAAATACATGTAAACCATCCCAACTAAACAGGCAAGCAAAGAGCCCTGTTATTGACCTCAATATATCCACACGCAGTTACCGATTTGAAACAAAGGCCAATGTATAAAGCCCAGTAGTAGTGAACTCATATCATTCACCTTATGCTGCCCACTAACATCTGGGGATTGATATATGATAAATACATCACACAGTTGTTTAATCACACACAATTTATACAACCATGGATGATGTACATACCATGGATGATGAATTTGTTGTAGCACTCGTATTCTTGACATCGACACCAAGCCTCCTACACACCTAATTCTAATTGGTAAAAACCCTAAAATATCTGTAAAAGACTAGAGAATCATATTGGGAAGCTAAATCTACCTTGGCATTTGCTTATCAACAAGTTGATTATGCTTCCTAGATTTCCTGTGGACATAGAATTACACACCCAAAGCATCACATACAATATTTTTCTTCATCAGCCCCTACCAGAAGAGGGTTTAAAATGCCTGAATAAGCATATGGATACGGAAAAATGGTTGACCAGAGAGGCTAAGTTCACAATCAAAACTTCTTTATAAAACTGAATTTTCCACCATGTGCTAATAAAACATGAGTACTACATAAGGGTTTTAAAAATTAAAAAAAAAATACATATGTTCTAGGAATGAAAAAGCCTGCTTACTCTAGCTTGATCTCATCACCCCCATTGGGGTTTGAAGCATGGCACCCTAGGTTCCCAATGTCTGATAAAACCCTTCTAGGCCTCGTCTCAACCCGCGTCACCACTACATCACAGAGCATGCATATAACCTCTATCAAATCGATCCTTGTTTTACACTAGTCATATAGAGCCATTGATATTCATATAAACACTAATAAAGATGTACTACATATTCGCTGATATTAGGTTTTGGTATGGGGTTTGGATAGTAGAATACTGTAAAATACCTTTGCTAGCGATGGGCCTATTGGGCTTCGCTGCCCTATATTCGATTCCAATTTTGGTTTGCTGAAAAGAAAAACACAAAGCATTCAGTAACTATTGAATAATCAAACCCCTCCAAAACTGATAAGGAAGCCATAACTGAGTGTGATCCTAACCTTAAACATAAATTCAAGAATTCTAAAATCTTACCAGCCATCTTGGAGATTCTGGGATAATGGAGAGACCAATAAGCAATAGAAAATTGGGAACTAGCTTTACATCACCTCCCATTGACAACCTGCCTCGCTCAACAACACATATTTTTTTCTTCTAGCTGTGTTCTTGGGAGAGATCATAGGTATATTCTGTATGAAAGTTTGTGAAAATTGGCCACCAAGTGGCCTTATTTTCCTTTTTGGAGGTGATATGTCATGCTATAAGCACTTTGCTATGTATTTTCCTTTTCCAAACCATGAAATAGAAACATATGAATTCTTTCTTTGGAAAAATAAAATCAATTAAAATTTGCATACCATTCACCCTATCAAATTCTTGTAAATCCAAAAGTTGCAAAAAATCAGATACCATCCACCCTAAAATATCCCTTGGATCATACACACACATTGCAAGGCCCATAAAACACATATATATCAATGTAGGAAAAAATAAGAAAGCAAAGTGCCATCACCCAAATAATCTACCAAGAGCACATATCTCAATAAAGTTGCAAATAATTTAAAAACAAACTACCATCACATGTCCAAAATCCTTACAGATAGTAATTAATGTTAATGTCGTTTAGTGAAAGCACTGAAAGGAAATGTCCAAAATATGATTGAGGACTTAACTGACAATAATAACCAAGTGAAATTTAACTGTTGTAGACCCCATGCGTATGGACAAAACATAAATACATCCAAAAAGACTCTGATTTATATGTCAAATTTAAAAAATAGGAAATCCAACTACCACATAAACATTCAAAATAAAATGCACTTCATGTGCTAGACGTTGCTCTGGTGTAAATCTGTTGACTTGAGTGAGCAGAAACGATCATGACTGAAGCTCGTGCCATCAAATCCTTGATATCCTTTCTAGCAAGTGAACCATTACTCTAAAAATTCAAGGAAAATGTTAACATTAGTGAGAAGAACCACATACTTATCCACAAAATGTATTCATGAAAAAGGAACCACCTCTTCTTGTTTTTCATGATTAAATGGACCAACTTCAGAGGGACCAAATTAACATTTGAATGAAACACAACTACAAAAGGATGAATGAATAGTGAAAGAAACTTACACCAAAAAGCAGGTAGCAAAAAAAGGTTGAGTTATCCCGAACATTCACCATTTGAACTATTCACTAGACCTAAAACCAAAAAGTACAAAATTAACATCAGATTCATACGAACAAATCAACAAAAATACAACCAATAATTATTTATAAATGATCCAACATATGGAAATACATAAGGAAAGAGAAAGTAGAATGTTTTGAAAATCTACCTTGTTCAATTTTTTCACAAAATCTGAAAAAAATTTGTAATCACATTCTTCTAATTTGTATGTATCATTCCTAACATTGTATGATAAGTTTGCAATTGCTATAATAGATTCAAGTTGTACAAAAGCATGATCTGTCAAATCATACTTATACATGCGTTGCCCCTTTATTCTACTATACCAACATAATTGAAGCTCGATTCCTTCTAATCTATCCAAAAGGTCAATGTCATTATGGTATTCAAACACCCTATTACCATCCTTCTTCCTTATTCTTTTAACCCTTCCAATGTACCACGTTCCACAAGAAACACCTTGTTTTGTACTTCGAGGAACATCTTTTCTTGTAGTACGTTCAGTGGGGGGAATTGAGTTTCTTTCAAACAACACCCCACAATCTGATCCAATTCCAAAGCCAATTGAAACACCCTTTTGTGGAGCCTTCCCATCTCGCCTAAAGTAGACCCCATTTCTCACTTTTGTCAACCTATATTTGGATAATGTCAGATTTCCATTCAACTGACTAAACAAAAATGCTTTAAACATATCCTTACCATCAAGATCCACCACTGGCTTTATCGTTTTGCTTCGATTTTCATCAATGGAATCTAAAATTTCATGCAACTCGTGTCTCCACTCACTTTCCATTATTTGCAATTCACATTCATTGTGTACCAATGATGATGAAGATTGGAATATAGAGTTGGAACAACTTGGTGGGGAAGCATCAACTACTTCATCCACAATTTTGAATGTTGGATAATTTTGATCCTCTATCCATGGCTTAACCCACCAAGAAGATTGAGTGTAATTTTTTTGTTGCATTCCAAAGAGTTGATAAAATGTCTTGTGCATCCTTCAATCGAATCTTAAGGGCTTCTACAATTTTAGCTTCTATGGATATTGAATCATATTGCGACAATATATCAATATTTTGTATTGTTTCTTGGTGCAATCTATTCCAAATGCTTTCTTGCTTCTTATGATATTTATTAAAATGAATCCCTTAGGGATTTGATTCTTCTTCAACAACTCTATTAAGGGTTCCAACGACATGAAGCAAGTCAGTGAAGTCATAGGCCCTCTCCATTCCAACCATCCCACCAACTTTACTAAAGAAGTTCTCACATACATCTGACCCAGTCAAGTGAAAAACACATGGAAAGTTAGAGTAATGATCTTGAAACACTCTCATCAACAAAACTGCAAAATGGCAAGAAATTTTGACATCTTGATATGCTTCTCTGCTGATGAAATTTATGTTGACATTAGTATGAGATTGTTTCTGTACCCAAAAAAACCATAATGTGAAGAAATGATGAACTCGTGAAGTATTTCACACCCTTTCCCAAAGGCTCAAACTATGAGCCATAAAGATGTCCACGTAGTCAGCAACAATCATTAGATAAGTCCCTGTAGCTAGTGTCCTCTCTATTATGAAACCAGCTCACAAAAAGATAGAAAAGATAGATCAACGCCTTAGAATTCAGCCTCTTCGAGGGGTCAACCTCCTTTACATTACATAAATGAACAATTCTTGGATGATTCAAATGACAAAACCTCCTTTCTATATATAGGAGTCTAAGGAGTCACAATATAACCCAGCCGACCTAACAATAATAATATAAAGCCACAAAAATAACAATAGAGGGATTTATGGGGCATAGTGATAACAATATGAGGATAATAGGGGCACAACAATATTAATAAGGGATGCAACTACAATATTAATGGGGTAATCACTAGTATTATAGGGACCCAACATGCCCCTCTCCTTCAAAAAAGTGTTGTCCTCAACGCTTGAGTAGTTCTGGATGCTTTTGTATAAAATTCTCATCCTCCCATGTGGAATCTTTAGCGGATAAGTTCTTCCACTTGATAAGATACTCCGAAATTGATCGATTTCGTAGCTGTCGAGTTCTTGTTTCTGTGACTGCTTCTGGTTCCAATATAATTTTCCTTCCTCGTCAAGTTCTGGCAATATTGTTTGAACTGGGAGCTTGTTGCCTATAACTTTCTTTAAACATGAAACATGGAAAACTAGGTGCAATCGAGAAGCTGCAGGAAGCTCCAATTTGTATGCCATAGTACCAATCTTTTGCAACACCTTGTACCGACCATAATACTTTGGTGATAATTTATTATCCTTCTTAGCTTGCTTGAGGGACATTTGCTTATATGGTTGTAGCCGTAGGAATACCAAATCACCTACATCAAAACTTCTTTCACTGTGATGTTGATATGCCTGTTGTTTCATTCTATTTTGTGCCAACACGAGGTTATCCTTTAAGAGTTGGAGGACTTGTTGTTGATGTTCAATGTGATGTTCCACTGCTTGAACCTTAGAATTTTCTCTTAAATATGATGTGATGGATGGTGGATGATATCCATAAAGTGCCATAAATGGGGTCATTTTTGTTGCTGTATGGAAGGAAGTGTTATACCACCATTCAGCCAGAGGCAACCATTTGACCCATTGTGTCTATTTATCAGATGAAAAGCAATGAAGATATCCTTCCAAACATTTGTTTACTATCTCAGTTTGCCCATCAGATTGAGGATGATAAGATGAGCTATGAGCTAACTGAGTACCAAGACAAGAAAATAATTCTGTCCAAAAATTTCTAGTGAAAATGGGATCTCTGTCACTTACAATAATCTTTGGGTTTCCATGTAGCTTTTGAATTGTTTCCATAAATGCAGTAGATACTGTACTGGCTTTAAATGGATGTGATAATGCACAAAAGTGCGCATACTTAGTAAGTCTGTCAACTACCACCATGATGACACTCTTTCCCTCAGACTTGGGTAAACCTGTGATAAAATCCATTGAAACCTCCTCCCAACATTGGCTTGGAATGGATAAAGGTTGTAATAGACCCGGGGTCTTAATTGTTTCAACTTTATTTTGTTGGCAAACCAAACATTCTGCCACAAACTTTTGAATATCCAATTTAAGGCCATGCCAAAAAAATTCCTTCTTAACCCTGTGGTAAGTTTTTAAAAATCTTGAGTGCCCTCCTAAGGGAGAAGTGTGCAATTCCATAAGAATCTTTTGTTTTAGTTGGGAATTCTTACAGAGGTATAAGCAATCTTTGTACCATAAAGAATCATTTTTCCAGCTAAATGTATCAGACGTACTGGAATCTTGTTGTAACTTTCGAATAAGTGCCCACACTTCTTCGTCATTCTTCCATTCCTCCCTTGCTTCGTTTATCCAATCTAGTTGGATAATAGAAATGGCGCACAACAATGCTTCCACGTCCTCATCCTTTCTTGAGAGTGCATCTGCCACCACATTTTGCTTCCCTTTTTTGTAGATGATTTCAAAGTCATAACCCAACATCTTTGTGACCCACTTTTGTTGCTCTTCAGAGGATAATCTTTGTTCTAAAAAGTATTTAAGGCTATCATGATCTGTTTTTACCTTGAAGTGTCTTCCCATTAGGTAGGGTTGCCATTTCTTAAGTGCATGGAGTATTGCCAACATTTCCTTCTCATAAATATCTTTGTGTAAAAACTTTCCCTTGATTGGACGACTTTCAAAAGCAATGGGTCTTTCATCTTGCATTAAAACAGCACCAATTCCATTTCCTGAAGCATCACATTCCACAATAAAGGTTTTTGTGAAGTCTGGTGTAGCTAAGACCGGTGCTTGGCACACTGCCTCTTTAAGATGTTCAAAGGCCTTTGTTGCTTCTGGAGTCCATGAAAATGCATCTTTCTTCAATAATGTTGTTAGAGGTGCTGCTATTCTCCCATAATTCTTAACAAACTTGCGATAATACCCTGTCAACCCAAGAAATCCTCACAAATGCTTTATGGATGTGGGGATTTTCCATTCCTTAATGGCTTTAATTTTTCTAGGGTCTACCTTAACTCCTTCATGAGATACAATATGACCCAGATATTCCACCTCTTGTACTCCAAAGAAACATTTGGATTTTTTTGCATATAATTGTTTCTCCTCCAATAGTTGTAGCACCCTGTCAACATGTTCAACATGATCCTTCCAAGACTTCTTGTAGATTAGTATATCATCAAAAAATACTAACACAAATTTTCTAAGGAATGGTTTGAAAATGGAATTCATCAAACCTTGAAATGTTGAAGGTGCATTGGTAAGGCCAAAAGGCATGACCAAAAATTCATAATGACCCTCATGAGTTCTAAATGCTGTTTTCGGAATGTCTTCAGTCTTCATTCTGATTTGACGATATCCTGAACGAAGATCCAACTTGGTGAAGTAAATTGATCCATGCAATTCATCCAGTAATTCATCAATGAAAGGAATGGGAAACTTATCTTTAATAGTGAGCTTGTTGAGCTCCCTATAATCTGGACACATGCACCATGATCCATCCTTCTTGTGCACTAATACTACTGGAGCAGAGAAAGAACTTTGACTTGGTTGAATTATACCAGCCTCTAGCATTTCTGCAACCATACGTTCAATTTCACTCTTTTGGGCATAGGGATATCTGTACGGCCTGATGTTTGGAGGAACACTTCCTGGAATTAGATGAATAGCATGATCATGATCATGAATAGGTGGGAGACCTTTGGGAGTCTCAAATACCTTGGAATGATTGTTCAAGACTTTTTGGAGATCTGGAGAAATAGATGATTCCAATGTGGAAACATCTAGTGAACATAATTGTGCAATTACACCCCTTTGTTCCTTTTTAGAAGCTTCGTCATACCATTAGAGCTGATTATCTTTCCTGGTTTCCCTGCAATACCCCTTAATTCAACTTCCTTTCCTTCCACAGAAAATTTCATGAAAAGTTCTTGAAAATTAAAAGCTATTGTACCCAAGGATTGTAGCCATTGGACTCCTAGTACAACATCAACACCTCCCATTGGAATGGAAAGCATTGGGCTAGTCAATACATATTCTCCCATGGATAGCTTGATATTATGGAACTTTCCAGAGCAATTTATTGTTCCTCCATTTGCAACCATCACTTGACACTTTGGTGCTGGATATAAGAAGCAATTCAATTCTTTTGCTACCTTACAATCAATAAAATTGTGGGTACTTCCTGAATCAATCAACACTATTACCTTTTTCTTCTTGATTTGTCCTTCTATCTTGATGGTTTGATGAGTGGTAATTCCAGCCAATGCATTACAAGATATGGTCAGATTCATTTCTTCTTTATCTAGGCTTTGTTCCTAGAGTATATCCTCTTCTTTTGACCTTTCTTGCTCCTTTTCTTCTTCCTCTTCGCAATCTATGTAGAATAATTTCTTCTCAGCACACTTATGACCTTTAGTGTATTTGCTATCACAACTGTAACAAAGCCCTTTTGCTCTTTTTTCTTCCAATTGTTGTGGTGTCAACCTTATAGGTTGTGGAAGACTAGGGGCAACAACACTTCCATCTTTATAGTTGTGAGTGGTATGCTTCCTGGTTGCCATAATTTTGCTTTCCATTTTTCTTGCTAACCTGAATGCCTTCTCTAATGAATCAGGTTCCCAAAGGCGAACATCATGTTGGATATTATCCTTTAAAGACCCTATGAACACATCAATCCTATGCTCCTCTAGAATATTTTTTACCCTTATGTTCAATTTTTGGAACTCCTCAATGTGCTCCATTATTGAACCCTTTTGTTTGAGACTTATCAATTGGCTAAAAAAAGTGTTGCTTTTTGTATCCTCATAATGTGCTGTCAATTCTTCCGTAAAAATTGCCCAAGTGATAATTTGTTTACGAGAGCAAAGCCATTGATACCACACAAACTGATTTGGTTCCAAATATAAAGTTGCAATACGTACCTTTTGTGTGTTTTGCACATTATTGAGATCGAAAAATTGCTCCATCTATAATATCCATGTTGCGGGATCCTTGCCATCAAACTTCCTCATATCGATTTTTGGAATATGGTGGGTCTTCGATCCCACATTAGAGTCTATGAAATCATGATTAACATTTCTTTTGTTCGCATCATGAGTTTCCTTTACAACCTTTTCACCATTAGTAAGTATTTCTTGTAGAAAATTTGTCAAATCTGTCTTCAAATCTACCATGTCTGTCTTCAAATCTGTCTTCAAATCTGCCATGTCTCTCTTCAAATATGTCTTCAAATCTATCTTCAAATCATCCATCTTAGCTTCCATGCCCTTTATCTTAGATTCCACGCCATTTATCTTAGCTTCTGTTAGCTTTTGTGACTGTGACATTTGTTGCACTTGTTCTTGTAATTTTGATATATCATGTCGCATTTCTTCCTCTTCTTCATGAGTCATGCTAGGGCTTTCAGGTTGTTTACTAGGTGTTTGCATTTTCTTTCCTTGGGGAATTCTTTACTGATAATAATGCTCTACTATGCCCTTTGAATTGCTTCAAAATAATTTTTCAAACCAATCTTAAGCAAAAATTTAAAAGAATCTACACACCTTTTTTCACTTTGTAGGAGCTCGATATTGCCTTTGATGTATCTCTGTACTTTCAGATGATCCAGTTGCTACCTGTAGTAGTCCTCTGTGTCCTCTTTCCAATGGCACCAATCTGATCCAAATTGGATTCTCCAAGGAAGAGTTATGCAAAATCTTCCATAGTGACTTGATTTTAGACTAGTTCAGTAGAGCGAACTTGTACGACGTGACACGAGTCACTGTTTCAACCTTTGGCTCTGAAAGATATATACAAGAAACTACAGTTCGTCCTCTTTCTTCACCTTCTTATGAAATTTCAATCAGATGCTCAGCGAGAAAGTTATGACAATTTTCCCCAGGTCACCTGTTTGGAATGAAATTTAGGAGTCTACAAGAAGACTAACTTTCTCAGATTATATCTCCGCAAATATAGCGCAAAAAGCTCTGAAATTCGTAACCAAGATTTAGCGTGATTTCTTCTCAAATGGGTTTTTTTTTAGCTTCTGAAACATCGCAGAAAAAAAGTTATAGCGAAAATGCAACGATGACCTGTTTGGAGTAGCGAAACCCTAGAATCCAAAGCTCTGATACCAAATGTTATGAAACCAGCTCACAAAAAGATAGAAAAGATAGATCAACGCCTTAGAATTCAACCTCTTCAAGGGGGCAACCTCCTTTACATTACATAAATGAACAATTCTTGGATGATTCAAATGACAAAACCTTCTTTCTATATATAGGAGTCTAAGGAGTCACAATATAACCCAGCCGACCTAACAATAATAATATAAAGCCACAAAAATAACAATAGAGGGATTCTATGGGGCACAATAATAACAATATGAGGATAATAGGGGCACAAAAATATTAATAAGGGATGCAACTACAATATTAATGGGGTAATCACTAAGATTATAGGGACCCAACACTCTCTAACTTCCCACTTGGTGTACTTCTCAACTATTTCAAACACCTCTGAACATGCCTTGAAGCAATGTGTTGTGTGGATCCCCAATTTTGTTGATCCATCCTCTCTATATCTTCACCCTTAATCTTGTGATCATCCACTTTAAAAGTGTGATAAACCATTCTGACATGACCAAAACTTATGTAATCATTTCCTAAAACCATTTCTCGTCTACTGCTAAACAAAGGATTCACTAGCTTTTTGTCGTTGTGGATGTAATCTTGATCATGAAATCTTGTTACATTACAACCATTGTACAACCCGGTTAGCCTCCACCCTTCCCAAGGAATTTGATATTGAAGACTTGATGTTAAAGAATAACCCTTCAACATAAGTTGTCTTCTTCTCCTATCCCCATCTGAGGAAGGACCAACAATAGGTCCCAAATTATTTTCCACGTGTTTCTTCTACATAGATTCTACCTTTTTCCGTTGTTGATAAACAAAATTTTCATTGAACCTATTGCATTTTGGAGGAACAACCACAACCAAACGAGGAAGATTTTCATGTAAAGGGTTTTCAATAATAACACGTCCATAATGGCCAATAACATTGTTCTTAAAAGAATCTGTTATAATCTCATAGCCTACAGCTCCGTCACCAACTCTCACCAAGAAATGTGATTTGCATTGATGTTCTTCTTTCATACCACAAAACCCCACCAGTGTATCAATTTTTTCTACCCACCTAACATATTTTTTCACAAATGTTTCATCTTCAATGAGCAATACAAGAATTGGGCCATCTATACCATTCTTGGCTTTATAAGAAGAATACACTTTTCTGACTGCCTCAAAAATATGCTCATGCTCCCCTGGGATATATGCTAATGACTTTCTAACTTGCCTTAAAGTCATAGATATTGAAGGACCATCCAGATTCAAGCTAATAATGCTATGTAATCTAGGACCATTAAGTTATGAAAAATATCATTGACAAATTCCCAAACTGCATCTTTACCTTGTAATTTTCCTTTCTTATGTGCCTCATGCACATCCTTGCAAAACCTAAAGACATCCTTCCTTTTTGTCGATTCAAACAAATTTTCCTTTAGGGATCTCATTCTAATAGAGAGTGTAGCAACCTTTGTCCTCTCCCACCAAAGAGATCACATTGTTGATCTATGGTTAGCATTTGTAACCCTTGCAACATTCTTCAATTCATTGTGAGTCAAATAGTTGAGTCTTCTACCTTTTCCTGTATCTCGTTCACTTCTTTTATTGTTGCACATTCATTCACGATATAATTGCATCCTAAAGTCATCACATTCTGGAACCAACTTACAAAAGTTGCATGTTAATGAATCAAATGGGATCCCTATTTCAGAAGCCCTCTGGAAATGATTATGCCTATATGTACCATCAATACGACATTCAATACCCTCATAACATAACATGATCTTGGTATGCTTCTCTATGGCCCATAATTTTCCACCCCTTTGATCATCCATTAAGAACTTTGTTTCCAATCTCTCCCCATTTATATCAATATAAGGATACCAATACCCCCAACATTGTAGTAACAAGGGAGATAATTGAACTGTAATAAGATGACAACAAACAAATAAATTTGAAGTAAGATAAATAAAATAATATACAAATTCATATTCAAGTTTAGTCTAAGCTGTTAATTAACACACCTGAAGTAGAAGGATCTACACTTGTAGAACCCCTATGTAATATTGATGGTGATAATGGGACCAAGAACCTAGTCAAACTTTGTTGGGACTTATCATTGGTAGGCTTTTTGGGTCTCCCAACCATGCCACTCCTCAGCCCAATCTCCTCATGTGAACCCTCATTTGTAGTAGTAGCAGTGTGCTTCTTTGATTTCATGTGTTCATTTAGATAACTGACAATATTACCACTTTTTGGCACTAAACAAAACCATTTATTGCATCGTGTACATTCCACTCTCACTTTTTTCATGTCGTTATAGTCTGCAAGTGTTTCTTCCACCACCTTGAAAAAATTATGTTAGGTCCCTATACTACTAGTGTAACCCCTTATTGTTATTAGTAAAACCTCCTTATTATATTGTTTTGCCCATGTAGTCCCCATATTGTTATTATTGTGCCCCATAGAAGCCCACTATTGTTATTATTGTGCCCTTACATTATTATTGTTATGTCGACTCTGATTATATTATGACCCCTTAGACTCCTTGTTATAGACAAATTTGTGCCTTACAGCAACAAGCATGAATTGTCAATAATCCAAGGGATCCAAAGTTCCCTAAGCATGATGTTCCTACCCCTAGAGGAACAAGGTCAGCAAACCAACAGCTCTCAGATCAGTTCTCCACCTGAAAACACTCAAAAACAAGCAATCCTGAAATCAAAGCAGGTGCTCCACTAGGTTTCTGCGCTGAAACTCAGTTGCTCCATGGTGTACCTGCGTTGCAAAGCAAGTGGAACAAAGGCCACCTGCGCTGAGCGAGATGGGACAAGTGGCACACTGAGTCATTGCTCTGGAATCTTCCAAAAATGACACTTGGATCAGGTATTTCGCCTTGTGATGAGTCAGAGGCTCTGTTTCTCCAAGTGGAAGCAAGGTTCTCGAAGTGGACTCAAGAACTGAAGATCAACTAAAGATTAACTGAAGAGAGAGAGGACACAAGGCAGCTACACATCAGTTGCAAGCTGACTCATCCTTTCTCAATTCATCTATATATTGAGCTCTCTCCTATGAGCTCAGGAGGCTGGAATTTTGTGCAAAGTAATGATATGCTGTTGGTTTCACTATAGAACTATTGGGTGATTGTTTGAGAGAGGTGAAGAGGAGAAATTCTTTCTGCTGGGAGGTGTTGCTGGGTTGGAGCCTTCAATGGTTGTAATACTCTCAGAACCTTTACTTCTTCATTAATAAAAGCTATTGAGGTTCTTCTATGTGCTCTTGTTTCAATGATATATTGTGATGATTGCATGTTTGGTTTACACTAATCCATGAACCAGTTATGATTGCATGCCTCTTGTAGTTTCCTTCTTTGTTATTTTGCAGGATCTCATTGTAGCTGGGCAAGCAAAAGAACAAGGAGCTAGGAGCAAGCGGCCAAAAAGAAGAGTTTGGATTCGACATTAAGCGCAAGGCAACGGTTAGTGCATTTCTCCATTCTCTTTTGCTTTCATAAAGAAGTAAACCTTAAGTAGTTTGTTTTACAGTTGTTGCTAAGGAACTATCACCCTTAGAGTGGGATAGGGTCATCCGAGTCGGATACTTTTCCCTACAACAAACTGGCGACTCCGCTGGGGATCGTATCCGTTTGATTGTGTTTGTAGTATTTTGCTATTCATTTCCTGAACAAGAGAGTACCAAATCGAAAAGCTTTTGACTATATCAAAAGCGAAGTAGAGGGCAGCTACTCTGGCTCATTTCTGAGCAAGTTCATGATTTGAAGAGCTGATCTACAAGGATCCTTGTAAGCTCTTAGTGATAGCTTTTCACCTTCCTAATCATCCCTTTGAGTGTGCTTGACTGATTGCTTCTGATTTGAGCAAAAACTGTGTATTTTTGAGAAAATTATGACCCGGAAACTGTGAAAACGCAACTTTCGTTTTCCAAAGCAGGTAGTACACAGGCTACCTGCTTTGCAACGCAGGTCCCGAAGGGGCTACCTGCGCTGAGAGCCAGACTGGCTGTGCAGCACCTGCGTTGGCCCAATTTTGCCTAGTGCTGTTGGGGTTTCCTCCTTTTCTCTTGCCTGTTTTCACTATTGATTTGGCTGCCAGTTACCAGTCTTGCACCTGTTCTGAAACCAATATTACTTGCCATCATTCCGCCTCTGTTATATAACGAAATTGTACTTGTTCTTTTGTATTTCTTACTTCATTTACAATTTCCCATAACGAAGAGTAAACTAGTCTTGCTTTTGGCCTCTTAGATCTGAACCTGTGTTAGGCATTTTGCTGGTCTGAAGAGTTAGCTTGTTTGCTGTCCATAGCTGATTAGTCATTTACTTTCGTCATTATGGTTTGATTTCATGCATTTCTAGTGATTAAGCAAGTGAATCTTAAGGTGTCTTTTGATTTTGGACAAGCTTGTTTACTTTCGCTTTAAATCGAAATCAAAGTTATATAACAACTTTCTTTTTGTAACCCATCCACATTAAGAAAGGGAAAAAGAAAATACATGCATTGTGCATTTTGCATTTGACTGTTTGCTTGACGATTTAGGAAAAATTTGCATTTAGTGTGTGCTCTATGATCTGTGTGAAAAGATTTGCCTTTCTTTTCCCTCAGTAGTTAAGGTTTTCAAAGTTGAAAGATTGAAAAGTTTGCTTCTCATCTTAGACTGCATTCAGGAATTTGTTACATACATCTCGTGGTGATCCTTAAAGGCAAACTGCTAAGCAAGATCAACATTAAAATAAATTCAATTTACATAACAACGCTTTGTAACATAACGCAAACAAATAGAGGTCTAGGTAGAGACGTGTTCCGACGTCGTTAAACATAGTGACTGTCGATCTCTACGAAGGTGGGTGATTCCTCCTGAGAGTCGGTGGCACTAATACGGACTTGTGCTCCCACGTACCGTCGCGTATATATTGGGAGACCCCTATAGGAACAAAGCCTTTATCCATAAGAAGCCGTGTCGGCCGCCCTACTGATCGCGATGCAGTGAACACAGCATTCACGAAGATCGACCACCCGTACCGTAAAACGTATTCTGTGGTTTCGCGAAAAGTTTGGCACACCCTCTGCCTAGAACTCCAGAGAAGTTTCTTTTGGCCTTTTTCAAACTCTATAACTGAAAAAGTCCATCCTAGCATTTGTCACTTCGGGCTCGTTAATACATCGAAGGAGACTAGAGTCATCTTTAGCTTTTTCTCGACTCTTAAAACATGAAAAAGCAAGTTTGTGTCTAAAAGCGTCGTTAATAAAATTTATTTTAAACGGAACATAATCACCTGTTATTCCCACGTTGATCTTTCAGTTGAAAAGTATGGAGCCCACCAACCAAGGAAGTAACCTTGGTGGAAGTCCAAATCCCTTCTCCTCTTGGGGAGATGTTGGTGCGCCTCATATGGCCACATTGTCACTTCCAGGATTGACAATTGGCCTACCTGTATGGCTCTTTTCAACTAATGTAGTTCAAATCGCCACTAATCCTGAGCAGTCGAATCAACAGTCAGACCAGTCTAGAGCTGCCCACCAGCCTTCCACTTCTTACATTTCTTCCTCTGATCCTTCATCTTCACAAGGTAGAGCCGGCAAAAGTCAGCCTCCCATGGAGAAGAAGGAAAAGAAGAAGAAAGAAAAGAAGCAGAAGGGGCCTATGGCGAAGGCGACTGGGGGCAAGCAAAAGACATCTGACAAAAATCCACACACTGCACTGACTGGGCCTAAATCGCCATGTGTCATTTGCAAAGGGACCCACTTCCACCATGATTGTCCTTGTATTCCCCAGATACTAAGGGACTGGTTCCCCAGGTTGCACGATCCGGTAGCATCAACCTCTGGTAGTCATGTTGATTGCAGTCCGTCAACTAGCGAGAGTGAAGGACGAAAAGGGAGACCAAGATCACCCTGTATGTTGTGTGAAGGCGATCACGCCATCCACAGATGTCCATTCTTAGATGAGGCAAAGAGAGTTTTGGAAGATCGTCCGGTATCACCGTTACGACTTCCTCCTGGATACCAAAAACTCGTGCCTAATCCCTCGATAGTTGAAAATCCAGCTGGCCCGCTCAAGTGGTCAGCTGAAGTGTCGGTCATTGAGAATGAACCAACTGAATCCAGACCAGACGAAAGTCTAAAGGTCGAAACGGCAGTTGACCCGGTTCTTCCTTCAGAGGTTTCATCCTCAAATGACACCGTCGTTGAAGATTCATCTTCAAATGACACCCTCACTGAAGAGAATAAGGATGACACCGTCCAGATTCTTTTCATCAACACAGACTCTGATGAGCATCAGGGCAATGCGCCCATTCCTTTATCGCAGGAAGGAACATCGTCAGGGTCGTATCCGGCCGTGTATTCGGTCCCACCACCAAGCAACCTAGTTGTATCCTTTGATTGGAATCAACTAGGCAGACCCCGGTTACCAGCCAGTATACCATTCAGAATCATTGTCCAAATCTATAGAATGGTAATGGCTGGAACCATCATTGATGAAGGGGCATCTGTGAGTATCCTTTCCTCTATTGCTTGGAAAGCACTGGGTTCCCCGGCGCTTTTACCTGAGATGAGAAATCTATCGGGTTTTGATAAAGGAACCAGTCGCCCATTAGGGATTCTCCCCAATGTTCCCATTACATTGAGGAAGAAGACAGTTCATATGAATGTCATGGTCGTCCAAGGACCCTTGGATTATAACCTACTCCTTGGACGGGACTATATATATTGCATGGGAGCTATAGTCTCCTCACTCTTTAGAGTAATGTGTTTTCCACACGAAGGAAAGATGGTCAAGCTCGTAGACCAACTTTCATTTCCGGGATCTCGCATCGCAAATAGTCAAATACCAACCCTAAACGGCTTATTCACTCAAGAAATGCCTCCACCCCCGGTTCTACTTCCCGATGAATGCGAGTGATTCGGAAAGATATAACTGGGACCCAGGGGGCATGCACCCTGGCCTGCCTTGGGCAGAGGAAACCTTGGGTATAAAGTTGATTTCCGCAGAAGAATATGACTATTCCATACCCCGTCCGAAAGAAGGAAGAGAGGGTTGTTCTAGAATAAGATTCTTTTGTCAAAGTTATGTGAGTGAGATAATCTGCTTCTCGCTCCCCTTGTCTAGATAATAAGGATACCGAGGAAGGGGACCATTTGCGGTAGCAAGTAGTAACCATCTTTGAAGACAAGCCTCACCCATTAAAACATATGTTTTGAAGGATAAGTAGGGGCAGCCTCCAAAGAAAGAGATTCTATTGCTGCAACAAGTGGTCACCATCTTTAGTAACCTAATGGTAGACATCGCCGGGAAAAAGAGTTTAGTTTGCGGCAGCAAACAAAACCATTTTTCGGATAATAAGTAAGAGGCAAACCTCCCTCCGTAACACCAATGTTTTATCTGTTGCGATCTTGCAAAAACCTAAAAGTGAACTGATGGGAAGACAAGTACCGTCGGCACCGAAAAATAACGAGAAGACAAGTATCGTTAAAAATATAGCAAGACGACAAGTAGAAAAACAGAGGTGGGACGGAGGAGGGGTAGCCTTGAAATTATATTTTATACCTGGGGGCATGCAAACCTTTTGGAGTGCAAGCTAAGAGCGGTTATTTATCTGTTTTTTGGATTAGTCGTTTCCGAACTAGCATGAAAAAAGGATGTGGGGCAAAAGTTAAAACTTGCCAAATTGGAGTAACTAGTGAGGTATAGCTCCTTAAATATGACTACCTCACCTGAGGCGTTTCTTGTATTATGACTGGTATGATCGAGCAGTTTTAGCACATAGTTCATGCTCGTTAAAAAATAAACGCAAGATCCGAGCAGTTTTAGCACATAGTTCATGCTCGTTAAAAAATAAACATAAGTTGTGAGCAATCTTCCCCTAGAGTTCAAGCTCACCCAGAAAAAATGAACCGGTAAATAACCTTGGTAAATGTAACCTTTGACAGCCATATTAAAGCCCTTGGTCGTGTTCTTGCAGTCTCACCTCCATCCGTTCATTTGGCCAATCGTTCATCTCCATATGTTTGTTTACCCATTTTGAGGAACAGCTGCGAAGAGTGATTTCACTAAGCCATCCTTGTGACACTGCCGTGATTGGAATATTCCAACCTGTACCTAGAATCTACTGCTGCCCTGTTAATCACTCGTTCCTCGAAAGACGAGTCGTCTTTAAGCTCTTTTCACTGACTCGTAAAATATGAAAAGATTGCCGAGTTTTGGCCTTCCAGCTCGTTAAAGCGACCAGAAAGCTATCCCTCCTCTAGATTTTAATCTTTTTGGACCTGAGGGATTATTGCACAAAAAGATCGAGCGCTTGTTTTGTTCGGCTCGTTAAAGCAATCGAAAATTCATCCCTTCTGTATTGTTTTATACTTTTTCGGACTTAAGGGATTAGAAGACGAAAAAGGAATTTTGGAGTTAACTTTCCGTATCTTTTCAGACTCTCTAAAAATGAAAAGGACCGAGTTTTCCTTGTCGTTAGACTCGTTAAAATGATTAAATAGCGACAAACTTGTCTTTAGACGAGAACGAGTTTCCCTATCGCTAGGCTCATTAAAACATAGCGATGGGCTTGCCCGAAGGGCAGGTTATAGAACAAGCATATGTTATCCTCCTCAAGCTTGACAAAAATAAAGAGGTACTGGTCAGCAATGACTGGGGAAAAATTGGGAGAACCTCACAACATTAATGGTAGCAAGTCACTCTTGAACATGACACTTTGTCCTCCGTATCACATCGGGTTGGGTTGTTTCATTCACCGGTCTCATAACCATGGTCCTCGCCACACCATCCACAATTGGGGTAATGCTACCGATCCATCACATCAGTGTCGTTATATGTTCAAGAGATGTGGTTCTGCAAAGAGTCAACCGTGTCCCATCCACTGCCATACATTATCCTTCATCCACTTCATGACCGCCACCCTGAATCATACATCACAGTTTGTTTTCACCTCATCACAATCACTAGCTCCGTTCCGTGTCACTGATGTGGGATTCATTAAGGCCCTCCTTTGACGGATCGCTCCTTGTCGACATCAGCTCATTATCCAAGGAGTTGATCTAGGAACAACCCCTTCAGTACTTTGAAGCTTGCATGCCTCAATGGCAAGTTTCTCACTTCCGGCGACAGGTATACAGCAATGACCTTCGACCAGAGGAGTTTGCATGGTGGTCGACGCCAAGTCCTTTATTCCCACCATGTGAATTGTACTGCTGTACCTTGAGGGTCATCATCCTTATCGGTGATTCCTCTCGCGCTTGTTAACGGTTTACATCATTGGCCGGTAATCAAGCGATGTCTTTCCATGTTCGACTTCAAGAAATTCTCACATGGATCGACTTGTACATCGAGTGAAGATCGGAAGAGATTGAAGACCCCGGATCTAGTTTCATCCATCCGGGCTGCGATATATATTCAGGATATAAAGACATTTGATATGTACATCATTGCAGCAGATGATCATCCTTCTCAAAGGATGATAATTTCAGCAGAGAATTATCAGTCTACAATCAGACGATCGTCTGTTCTATGTACCAAAATGTATTTATAAAGCTGAGCATGGGAATGCCCGCCTCAGCTAGATCATGAAAATGTATGAAAAATAATGTATCGTATTGTATCTTATTACAGGACACTTCTCAGCAGATTGAATGAACTTCGGATCCTCTCAATAAAGCATTTCACCCGATAAACGACCTCATACTTTAGGGGGCATCTGTTATAGACAAATTTGTGCCTTACAACAACAAGCATGAATTGTCAATAATCCAAGGGATCCAAAGTTCCCTAAGCATGATGTTCCTACCCCTAGAGGAACAAGGTCAGCAAACCAACAGCTCTCAGATCAGTTCTCTACCTGAAAACACTCAAAAACAAGCAATCCTGAAATCAAAGCAGGTGCTCCACTAGGTTTCTGCGCTGAAACTCAGTTGCTCCATGGTGTACCTGCGTTGCAAAGCAAGTGGAACAAAGGCCACCTGCGCTGAGCGAGATGGGACAAGTGGCACACTGAGTCATTGCTCTGGAATCTTCCAAAAATGACACTTGGATCAGGTATTTCGCCTTGTGATGAGTCAGAGGCTCTGTTTCTCCAAGTGGAAGCAAGGTTCTCGAAGTGGACTCAAGAACTGAAGATCAACTAAAGATTAACTGAAGAGAGAGAGGACACAAGGCAGCTACACATCAGTTGCAAGCTGACTCATCCTTTCTCAATTCATCTATATATTGAGCTCTCTCCTATGAGCTCAGGAGGCTGGAATTTTGTGCAAAGTAATGATATGCTGTTGGTTTCACTATAGAACTATTGGGTGATTGTTTGAGAGAGGTGAAGAGGAGAAATTCTTTCTGCTGGGAGGTGTTGCTGGGTTGGAGCCTTCAATGGTTGTAATACTCTCAGAACCTTTACTTCTTCATTAATAAAAGCTATTGAGGTTGTTCTATGTGCTCTTGTTTCAATGATATATTGTGATGATTGCATGTTTGGTTTACACTAATCCATGAACCAGTTATGATTGCATGCCTCTTGTAGTTTCCTTCTTTGTTATTTTGCAGGATCTCATTGTAGCTGGGCAAGCAAAAGAACAAGGAGCTAGGAGCAAGCGGCCAAAGAGAAGAGTTTGGATTCGACATTAAGCGCAAGGCAACGGTTAGTGCATTTCTCCATTCTCTTTTGCTTTCATAAAGAAGTAAACCTTAAGTAGTTTGTTTTACAGTTGTTGCTAAGGAACTATCACCCTTAGAGTGGGATAGGGTCATCCGAGTCGGATACTTTTCCCTACAACACTCCTATATATAGAAAGGAGGTACTGTCATTTGTATCATATAAGAATTGTTCATTTGTGTAATGTAAAGGAGGTTGTTCCCTCGAATATGCTTATTTCTAAGGTGTTGATCTATCTTCTCTATCTTTTTGTGAGTTGGTTTCATAACATTTGGTATCAGAGCTTTGGATTCTAGGGTTTCACTGCTCCAAACAAGTCATCGTTGAATTTTCGCTACAAAGTTTCAGAAGCTAAAACAAAAACCCATTTGAGCTAAAATCGTTTTGAACCTTGGATCCGAATTTCAGATCTTCACTCACTATATTTTCGAAGATATTATCTGAGGAAGTTAGGGATTTTGCAAGCTCCAAAATTCAATCTCAAAAATGTTATCGTGGAATTGTCACTATATTTGTTTTCTACGAAGGTTCAGACTTTGAAATTAAAACCCATTTGAGCCGCAATCATGGCACAGCTCAACCCAAAATTTCAGATCTTGTTTCACTATATTTTCGGAGATACAGTTCAATACATTTAGGGTTTTTGCAGGCTCCTGAATTACATCCCAAACATGTGACCTGGGGAAAATCGTCATAAATCTCACTCGGAGAATCTGATTCAAAATTCGTAAAAGGTGAAAGAAAGACGACAGACTGTATTTTTTTGGGAATCAGTTTCAGAACCTAAGGTTGAAACAGTGACACGTGGCACATTGTACAAATTCGCTCTACTGAACTAGTCTATAATTACATCATCGAAGGAGATTGGACATAGCTCTTTCTTTGGGAATCCAATTACGATTAGAATTGTGGGGTTAGAAAGAGGACTCAAAGGGTTACTGTAGGACGTAATTTCAGAACTTGGAGATTTGAAATTACAAAGTTACTGTCATTTCAAGATCGAGCTCCTAAAATCAAGAAAAGGCGATATGAGGAAGTTTGATGGCAAGGATCCGGTAAATTGGATACTATAGATGGAGCAATATTTTTATCTACATGAGGTGCAACTATTACAAAAGGTATGTATTGAATCTTCATATTTAGAACCGGATCAATTTTTATGGTATAAAGGGTTTTTTCTCATAAACCACTTGTTACGTGGTCAATTTTCACAGAGGAAATGATATCACATTATGAGGATACAAAGAGAAACACACTCTTTAGCCAATTGATAAATCTCAAACAAAAGTGTTCAATGGTAGAGCACATTGAGGACTTTCAAAAATTGAATATAAGGGAAAATAATATTCTAGAGAAGCAGAGGATTGATGTCTCCATAGGGACTTTAAAGAATAACATTCAACGTGAGGTTTGTCTTTGGGAACCTGATTCATTGGAGAGGGCATTCACGTTGGCAAGAAAAGTGGAAAGAAAAATTATGGCAACAAGGAAGTCTACCCCTCACAATTGTAAAGGTGGAAGTGTTTTTTCTCCGAGCCTTCCACAACCTACAAGGTTGACACCACAACAATTGGAAGAAAAAAGAGCAAAAGGGATTTGTTATAATTAATATGATAACAAATACACTAAAGGTCATAAGTGTGATGATAAGAAATTATTTTACATAGATTATGAAGAGGATGAAGAAAAGCATCAAGAAACATCAAAAGAAGAGGATATACACTAGGAACCAACCCTAGAGAAAGAAGAAATGAATTTGACCATATCTGGTAAAGCATTGGCAAGAATTACCACTCCTCAAACTCTCAAGATAGAAGGACATATCAAGAATAAAAAGGTTCAAGAAGTGAAAGATCACATTGAGAAAGAAGAAATGAATCCGACCATATCTTGTAATGCATTGGACGAAATTACCACTCCTCAAACTATCAATATAGAAGGACATATCAAGAAGAAAAATATTCAAGAAGTGAAATATCACATCGAGCATCAAGAAATGAATCTCCCCATATCTTGTAATGCATTGGAAGAAATTACCACTCCTCAAACTCTCAAGATAGAAGGACATATCAAGAAGAAAAAGGTTCAAACAGTGAAATATCAAATCGAGCATCAACAACAAGTTCTCCAACTTTTAAAGGATAACGCCACTTTGGTGCAGAATCAAATGAAACAAGAGGCAGATCAACATCGAAGTGAAAGAAGTTTTGATGTAGGTGATTGGGTATTTTTACGGCTACATCTCAAGCAATCTATTTATGAGAAGGAAATGTTGGCAATACTACATGCACTTAAGAAATGGTGACCTTACCTAATGGGAAGACACTTCAAAGTAAAAATGGATCATGATAGTCTCAAATACTTTTTAGAACAAAGATTATCTTTAGAAGAATAGAAAAAATGGGTCACAAATATGTCAGGTTATGAATTTGAAATCATCTACAAAAAAGGGAAGCAAAATGTTGTTGCAGATGCACTCTCAAGAAAGGATGAGGATGTAGAAATATTATTTTGTGTTATTTCTATTATCGAACTAGATTGGATAAACGAAGCAAGGGATGAATGGAAGAAGGAGGAGGAAGTGTGGCCACTCATTCAAAAGTTGCAGAAGATCCTAGTTCAAACAGTATTTCCAGAACTTGACAAGGAAGGAAAAATCATATTGGAACCTAGAGCAGTCACAGAAACAAGAACCCAACAGCTACAAAATTGATCAATTTCAGAGTATCTCATCAAGTGGAAGAACTTACCTGCTAAAGATTCCACATGGGAGGACAAGAATTTTATACAAAAGCATCAAGAACTACTCAAGCATTGAGGACAACACCTTTTGAAGGAGAGGGGCATGTTAGGTCCCTATACTACTAGTGTAACCCCTTATTGTTATTAGTAAAACCCCCTTATTATATTGTTTTTCCCATGTAGTCCCCATATTGTTATTATTATGCTCCATAGAAGCCCACTATTGTTATTATTGTGCCCTTACATTATTATTGTTATGTCGACTCTGATTATATTATGACCCCTTAGACTCCTATATATAGAAAGGAGGTCTTGTCATTTGTATCATCTAAGAATTGTTCATTTGTGTAATGTAAAGGAGGTTGCCCCCTCTAAGAGGCTTATTTCTAAGGCATTGATCTATCTTTTCTATCTTTTTGTGAGTTGGTTTCATAACAAATTAGGCTCTTGTGTCTTGTTGAAATAATCTAGAAGTTTGATTACTTGATCAATATGAAATTGATCTCCAACCATCATTGTCTATTGTACTTCGTTACATGAAGGAATTTCACTACTACTCAGCATTGATAGGCGTTGTTGATGGGCCCCTGTTTTCATATGATGGTTTTTGAAGTTGCGTGTTGTTCGCGCTTCCAAGGATACATCACCTGTTCCATAATCAATGCCACAAATTTCAAAATGGATATTTATTTTAGATTCTCCCTTTTCTAAATATACTTTGACAGTAATTTTCTCATTGACAAACTCTTCCATTAAACTTTTAACTTTTTTTTCCCAAGATGCCAATACACTAGGATCAACAACTATGGCTTGTTCCACTGACAAACACATATTTTCAACACTTGGTTGTTTATGCATAGGTCCCTCCACATTCACTTCAATGTTTTCAAAGATTGGTATTGTTTCCACTACATTTGGACACTCTTCTTCCACATCAAATGTGCCTAGTTTCATCCTTATGCCTACAAGTCTTATACAAACTTTCCATTTTTTCTCATGCTTTGGATTTAAACCTGTTCCATCCTGGATAAAATCAAAAGGGTATCCAATGATTTCATCATCCACAATTTTGTTGTGGGGAAAAATGCCTATGCAGGACGATCCTATCCACCTAAGGTGTGACAGTGCCTTAGCAACAAACAGAGACAGCTATTCTAGTATTCTTCCTTTATGAATTAAGAATGAAGAGAGATGGATGGACTAACCGGTGTCTTCCGTTTGTCCCTCGATCCAGTTTCTCTTCTCTTTGGGAGTTCACAGCTACTTGTCTTCTCGCTCGCCCAGCTTCAACAGGTCTCTGCAAGATTACAAGAGAAGAACACTACACAAAGACATAGATTCATAATCATAACTAGTTTAGGATTAGAAGTAAACTAAACATACTAATGCAATCATACATCAAAGATACATCAGTATATAGGAGAAACCAAGATAGCTTTATTGATGAATAACAAGGTTCAGGAAGAGATACAACCCAGAGGGCTCCAATCCAGCATCTCCTTCCCAGCAAAATGGAATTCCTATCTTCACCTCCCTTCAAAGCATTAAGCACCCAATGATTCCAAACTAAAACCATCAGCAATTCTTTGCAATAACAAAATTCCAGCCTCTAGATCTCATGGAGGAGAGATCCATATATAGATGTTTGGAGAGAGGATGAGTCAGCTTGAGATCTGACTAGTGTCCTCTCCCTCTGTCAGTTCTTGATTCCACTTGGAGGTTCTTGCTTCCACTTGGAGATTTGGAACCTCTTACTCATCACCAGTCGAATTCCCTGAGGCAAGTGTCATTTTGGAAGCTTCCTGGGTTTTGACACCTTGAGAAATGAGCTTGCCACATGTCCACTCTCGCTCAGCGCAGGTAGCCAGTGTTGGCTTTGACATTCAGCGCAGGTAGCCAGTGTTGGCTTTGACATTCAGCGTAGACAGCCAGTGGAGCCATTGACATGATCCTGAATTGACTTGTTTTTGAGCAGTTTTTGGTGGAGAACTTCTGTGAATTGCTGTGGTTTGTTAGCCTTGTTCCTCTAGGGGTAGGAACAACATGTTTAGGGAATTTGGATCCCTTAGATTATGGACATTTCATGCTCAATGCTGTAAGGCACAAAAATGTCTATAACAGTTGCCCCCTAAAGTATGAGGTCGTTTATCGGGTGAAATGCTTTATCCAGGAGGGTCCGAAAGTTCATCCAATGCTGGGAGGAGACCTGTAATAAGATACAATACAATACATTATTTTTCATACTGCTTTCATGATCTAGCTGAGGCGGGCATTCCCATGCTCAGCTTTATAAATTCATTTTTCTGTACATAGAACAGACAATCGTCTGATGGTAGACTGATAATTTTGATGAAATTATCATCCTTTGAGTAACATGATTATCTGCTGCAATGATGTACATGTCAATGTCTTTATTTTTCCTGAATATATATCGCAGCCCGGATGGATGAAACTAGATCTGAGGTCTTCAAACTTGTTCGATCTTCACTCTAAGTACAAGTCGATCCATGTGAGAAATGTTCTGAAGTCGAACATGGAAAGACATCGCTTGATTACCGGTCAATGAGGTAAACCGTTAACAAGTGCGAGAGGAATCACCGATAATGATAATGACCCTCAAGGTACTGCAGTACAATTCACGTGGTGTGAATAAAGGACTTGGCGTCGAACACCACGCAAAATCTTTTGGTCGAAGGTCATTGATGTATACCTGTCGCCGAAAGTGAGAAACTTGCCATTGAGGCATGCAAGCTTCAAAGTACTGAAGGGGTTGTTCCTAGATCAACTTCTTGGATAATGAGCTGAAGTCGACAAGAAGCGATCTGTCAAAGGAGGGCCTTAAAGAATCCCACATCAATGACATGGAACGGAGCTAATGATTTTGATGGAGGTGAAAACGATCTGTGACATATGATTCAGGGTGGCGGTCATGAATGGATGAAGGATAATGTATGGTAGTGGATGGGACACGGTTGACTCTTTCTGAATGACTTCTCTTGAACATGTGGCGACACTGATGCGATGGATCGGTAGCATTACCCCAAATATGGATGGTATGGCGAGACCATGGTGATGTGACCGGTGAATGAAACAACCCAACCCGATTGTGGTACGGAGGAAAAGTGTCATGTTCAAGAGCGACTTGCTACCATCAAAGTTTTCTTTAGTTTCTCCCAATTTTTCCCCAGTCATTGCTGACCAGTACCTCTTTATTTTTGTCAAGCTTGAGGAGGATAACATATGCTTGTTCTATAACCTGCCCTTCGGGCAGGCCCATCGCTATGTTTTAATGAGCCTAGCGATAGTGAAACTCGTTCTCGTCTAAAGACAAGTTTGTCGCTATTTAATGATTTTAACGAGTCTAACGACAAGGATAACTCGGTCCTTTTCATTTTTAGAGAGTCTGAAAAGGTACATAAAGTTAACTCCGAAAGTCCTTTTTCGTCATCTAATCCCTTTAGTCCGAAAAAGTATAAAACAATACAGAAGGGATGAGTTTTCGATAGTTTTAACGAGCCGAACAAAACAAGCGCTCGATCTTTTTGTGCAATAATCCCTCAGGTCCAAAAAGATTAAAATCTAGAGGAGGGATAGCACTTCCTGTCGCTTTAACAAGCTGGAAGGCCAAAACTCAGCAATCTTTTCATATTTTACGAGTCAGATGAAAAGAGCTTAAAGAAGACTCGTCTTTTGAGGAACGAGTGATAAACAGGGTTAGCAGCTGATTCTAGGTACAGGTTGGAATTTTCCAATCACGGCAGTGTCACAAGGATGGCTAGGTGAAATCACTCTTCGCAGCTGTTCCTCAAAATGGGTAAACAATCAAATGGAGGTGAATGATCGGCCAATGGAAAAGTGGAGGTGATGGTGCAAACACGACCAAGGCTTTAATGGCTGATAATTTACATTCGCAGTGGTTATTTACCGGGTAGTTCATTTTTTAACGAGCTTAAACGCGGATTGAAACATTTGCTCGATCTTATGTTTATTTTTTAACGAGCATGAACTATGCGCTAAAACTGCTTGGATCTTGCATTTATTTTTTAACGAGCATGAACTGTGTGCTAAAACTGCTCGTTTAATCCAGTCATATGATAAGAATGTCTCATTGAAGATGCTATTTTTTATGGAGCTTAGATCTTACAAAGTTTTGCTCCGGATCCTTTCGTTATGCAAGCTCGGAAACGACTAATCCTACGAGTTTAAAGGGTTAGACCTACAGGTTTAAAGGGAGGACCTAAAAAAAAAAAAAAATAAATAGCCGCCCCTTGCTTGCACTCAAAAAGGTTTGCATGCCCCCAGGCATAAAGTACGATTTCAAGGTTACCCTTACTTCGTCCGCCAAAACATTTGTTTAGGCAGGAAAGGCCTACCTCTTTCAGGTTACCAAAGATTGCTCCATTCGCGGCCACGAATAAAACACTTCTTCGGCGATGTCTACCGAAATAGACAAAGGTGAGTGACAACGAGCGCCAAACACATAACTTTGACAAAAGAATCTTATTCTAGAACAACCCCTCTTCCATGACGGACGGGGTACGGACTAGTCATATTCTCCCGTGGAAACCTACCCTATACCCAAAGTTTTCCTGCCGAAGCAGACCAGGACGCATGCCCCCTGGGTTCCAGTCATATCCTCCTGGATTACTCGCGCTCATCAGGAGGACGGACTATGGGTTGAGACACTTCTTGCATGAATAGACCATTTAGGGATGGTACATGACTATTTGCGATGCGTGATCCGGGAAATGAAAGTTGGTCCACGAGCTTGACCACTCTTCCTTCATGCGGAAAACACATTACTCTAAAGAGTGAGGAGACGATGGCTCCCATGCAATATATATAGTCTCGTCCAAGGAGTAGGTTATAATCCAAGGGTCCTTGAACGACCATCACGTTCATTTGAACAGTCTTCCCTTTCAATGTGATAGGCACATTGGGGAGGATCCCTAAAGGTCGACTGGTTCCTTTATCAAAGGCTGATAGATTTCTCATTTCAGGCAAAAGCACTGGCGAACCAAGCGCTTTCCAAGAAATAAAGGAAATGATACTCACATATGCCCCCTCATCAATGATAATGCCAGCCATTACTATTCTGTATATTTGGACGATAATTCTGAATGGTATACTGGCTGGCAACCGGGGTCTGCCTAGTTGGTTCCAGTCGAACGAGACAACTAGGTTGCTTGGCGGTGGGACCGAATATACGGCCGGATATCGCTCTGATGAACTTCCTTCCTGCGATAAAGGAATGGGGGCATTGCCCCCTTGTTCATCGGAGTCAGTGTTGATGAAGAGAATTTGGACGGTGTCGTCTTTATTCTCCTCTGTGATGGTATCATTCGAAGATAGAGCCTCTGAAGGCAAAACCGGGTCAACTGCCGTTTCAACCTTTAGACTTTCGTCAGGTATGGATTCAGACAGTTCATCTTCAATGACAGGTGCTTCGGCTGACCACCTGAGCGGGCCAGCCGGGTTCTCAACTAGCGAAGGACTTGGCAGGAGTCTTTGATATCCAGGAGGAAGTTGTGCTCGTAAAATCGGGCGATCTTCCAGAACTCTTTTTGCCTCGTCTAAGAAGGGACAACGGTGGATGGCATGGTCGCCTTCACACAGTCTGCAGGGAAATTTAGCTTTCCCTCTTTGTCCTGTGGCTTCACTTCCACTAGTTGACGGTGAGCAGTCAACATGGCTATCAGAGGTTGACGCTACCGAATTGTGCAAACGGGGAGACCAGTCCCTTAGTATCCGAGGGATGTAGGGACAATCTCTGTGGAAGTGGTCTCCCTTGCATATGACGCATGGCGATTTAGGCCTTGCCAGTGCTGTGTGTGGATTTTTGTCAGATGACACTTGTTTGCCCCCAGTCGCCTTTGGCTCCTTCTTCTTCTTCTCTTTCTTCTTCTTCTCCTTCTTCTCCTTAGGAACTCAGTTTTTTGTTCTACCAGTTCCGTCAAGCGAAGAGGAAGGAGGAGAGGAAGAATTATATGAAGTCGAAGGCTGGTGGGAAATTCTGGTCTGGTCTAACTGTTGACTCGACTGTTCAGGAATAGTGGTGTTCTGAACGACATTGGTTGAAAAGAGCCAGACAGGCAGGCCAATCGTCAGTCCTGGAAGCGACAATGTGGCCATGTGGGGCGCACCAACATCTCCCCAAGAGGAGAAGGGACTAGGATTTCCAACAAGGGGAATTCCTTGGTTGGTGGGCTCCATCTTTTCAACCTAAAGATCAACGCAGGAATAAAGGGTGATTGTTCCGTTTAAAATAAATTGTTAACGACGCTTTGGACACAACTTGCTTTTTCACTTTGAAAGAGTCGAGAAAAAGCTAAAGATGACTCTATTCTCCTTCGATGTTTTAATGAGCCCGAAGTGACAAATGCTCAGATGGACTTTTTCTGTTATAGAGTCTGAAAAAGGCTAAAAGGAACTACTCTGGAGTTCTAGGCAGAGGGTGTGCCAAACTTTTCGCAAAACCACAGAATACTTTTTAGGGTACGGGCGGTCGATCTTCCTGAATGCTGTGTTCAGTGCATTGCGATCAGTAGGGCGGCCGACACGGTTTCCTAAGGATAAAGGATATATGCCTATAGGGGTCTCCCAATATATACGCGACGGTACGTGGGAGCACAATCCGTACTGGCGCTATCGTCCCTCAGGAGGAATCACCCACCTTCAACGAGATCGACAGTCACCAGGCTTTACGACGCCGGAACACGTCTCTAGCCTAGACCTCTATGTTGTGCGTTATGTTGCAAAGCGTTGTTAAGTTCATTCAGTTTATTTTAAGTTGATCTTTTTAGAAGTTTGCCTTTCTGGATCACCACGAGATGTATGATACAATTCCTAAATGCAGTCTAAAGATGATAAGCAAGCTTTATATCTTTTCAACTTTGAAAATCCTAGCTACTAAGGGAAAAGAAAGACACCATTTTTTCTCAAAGAGCAATCAGCACACTCTAATGCACTTTTCCTAAATCAAGCATGCAAACTATCAAAATGCAAATGCACAATGCAGGTGTTTGTTTTCCGCTTTCTTAGTATTGATGCCTACAAAGAAAGCTTTTTGTACAACTTTGAATTTGCTTTTAAATGACAAATACAACAAGTTTACTTTTTCGAAATCAGAAAGGGCAGAAGAGATTACAACACTTTACGACTTTCGAAATGAACACTTGTTTCGACACTTAAAAGAGACAAACTAAAACCAATAAGCAAAAGCAAATGTATAATCAACTGTAAACAACCAATGAACTCTCTCCTAAGATCACAATCAACATATCTGAATCAAGGGCTACAGGATGATTATTTCACTCATGCAAAGGAAAACTGTAAATGACGCCACAAACACATAAAAACACTCACAGTCTTTTTGTACAAAAGGAGGCGGAATTTAAGCAGAGAAAAGGAGTTATCAGACTGGTACCTATGCTGGTTACAGGCTGCAAAAAACAGAGATCAAAACAGGGCAACAGAGAGCAGAGAACCCCAGCTGCACAAGGAAAAACTGGATCAGCGCAACCTCAACACTGTGGTTTTGACATTCAGCACAGGTAGCCTTCACGAGACCTGCGTTGAAATGCAGAATGCCTTCACAGGGGTCGCGCTGAAGGAGAAACGAGAGTTTCTCACTGGGTTCTGGGTCACAGATTGCTAATTAATCAATGGTTTCAGGCCAAATAAAAGCAACAAGCAAGGTACAATCAAAGGGATGCTTTGAGAGGGTACTAAGATCTATCACAAAGGATCATCAAATCATTTGTGAGTCCATTGTTCAGATCATAGACAAATCCAGTGATTGGATCAAGGCAGCAACTGTCTACTTTGCAACTGAGAATAGCAGAAGCAGTTCGATTGTTGCTGTTGAGTCTATGAAACAAACAATGATAGAGACACAAATAAAATGACTAAACAGATCTCCCCAGTGGAGTCGCCAATTTGTTGTGGGGAAAAATGCCTATGCAAGACGATCCTATCCACCTAATGTGTGACAGTGCCTTAGCAACAAACAGAGACAGCTATTCTAGTATTCTTCCTTTATGAATTAAGAATGAAGAGAGATGGATGGACTAACCGGTGTCTTCCGTTTGTCCCTCGATCCAGTTTCTCTTCTCTTTGGGAGTTCACAGCTACTTGTCTTCTCGCTCGCCCAGCTTCAACAGGTCTCTGCAAGATTACAAGAGAAGAACACTACACAAAGACATAGATTCATAATCATAACTAGTTCAGGATTAGAAGTAAACTAAACATACTAATGCAATCATACATCAAAGATACATCAGTATATAGGAGAAACCAAGATAGCTTTATTGATGAATAACAAGGTTTAGGAAGAGATACAACCCAGAGGGCTCCAATCCAGCATCTCCTTCCCAGCAAAATGGAATTCCTATCTTCACCTCCCTTCAAAGCATTAAGCACCCAATGATTCCAAACTCAAACCAACAGCAATTCTTTGCAATAACAAAATTCCAGCCTCTAGATCTCATGGAGGAGAGATCCATATATAGATGTTTGGAGAGAGGATGAGTCAACTTGAGATCTGACTAGTGTCCTCTCCCTCTGTCAGTTCTTGATTCCACTTGGAGGTTCTTGCTTCCACTTGGAGATTTGGAACCTCTTACTCATCACCAGTCGAATTCCCTGAGGCAAGTGTCATTTTGGAAGCTTCCTGGGTTTTGACACCTTGAGAAATGAGCTTGCCACATGTCCACTCTCACTCAGCGCAGGTAGCCAGTGTTGGCTTTGACATTCAGCGCAGGTAGCCAGTGTTGGCTTTGACATTCAGCGCAGACAGCCAGTGGAGCCATTGACATGATCCTGAATTGACTTGTTTTTGAGCAGTTTCTGGTGGAGAACTTCTGTGAATTGCTGTGGTTTGTTAGCCTTGTTCCTCTAGGGGTAGGAACAACATGTTTAGGGACTTTGGATCCCTTAGATTATGGACATTTCATGCTCAATGCTGTAAGGCACAAAAATGTCTATAACAAATTTCATCACGAATTTCAGCAAATGTACAACCTTCTCGACACTTGACCATGCCAATGATAGAATTTTCTTCACCGGTAGCAGTTTTATAAAACAACTCCATCTGTTTTTGCACATAAATAAATGAAAAAGTAAGTAAAATTCCACAAGCATATTGGTTATTATAAAACAAAGAGCAAGGGAGCAAGGTATGAAATTTCAATTCAAAGCTCCAAAAAACATGAAGAAATATTACTATTTGGATTTTCTAGTGTTGTATCTTTGCACAAAAATAACCATCATTTTCTTCTTTTCACTTTAAGTTTTAGCCCTAATTGAATCCTTTAACAGGATAGGCACCGTTCCATAGATGTACGATGATACAAATAATGCAATTATACAACTATACACTCTGAAAATTCGATCTTCAATTGTTCTTTATACCATGGAGTTGGGTCAAGACTTCTTTTAACTTTCAAAAGTTCATATAAATTGTAATGCATGCCTAAGTGGATTTGTTTTGCTCCATTTTCCAAAAAACATTCATGTTTTCATGGAATAATTTATGTATCTACTAACTAATATTGTATTTGTAAAGAATCTCATGTATTTTCATTGAATCTTGTGTTGGTGAAACTCAATATTTAAATTGTCATTAAACAAATATTCTAGTTTAGTATGGGCATACACATCGGTCCCTCTCCCTGTATTTTACCTAAAGAGAAATAGGCTGAGGTGACTTAATGAAAATTATGATTCAATAATGTAAGGCATTATGCGTTTTAACATGGGTGGGTTGTTGACTTGGCATTCATATTTAATCATAGCTTATTATTAATATATGGTTGTAGAGTCACTATCAAATGGTTTAGTAGCAGATTTGAGGAAGTTATCAATCTTGAGTTTGTGAAGCTCATGATTCAAAACTTCTCTTCATACTTATTATGCACTCACTCAATTGTTATTAGGCACCAACATTCTCCTTTAAGTCTACACCAGCAACTTATGACACTTATATGCACACTGTTGTTGATGTCAATGATCATGGTACAAGAGAAGCTTGCAGGGTTAACAAAAATATTCACAATGGATGGATATTTAAAAAAAAAAAAATTGTTTTGTTATTCAGTTTTTTAATAAAAAAAAAGTACATGGAAATATGATATAATCTGAGATTATTCTCCTTTTACATGAGATTGTCAAAGAGAATATAGTTCTAGAGAGGACCCGAATTGGTGGAGGAAATGCATATTTTAACTAATATGGATTTCAAACTTACTAATTTCTAATTTTAAGATAGAGAAGAGAAAACACTGATTTTCTAGAGAATTTACTATGACACATGATTCTTGTGCTCCACAACTAACTTTGAGAAAGATTTGAAAGAAGTATAACTCTCCAATCTGAATAAATTAATGGTTTTTCCTGACAAGATTCAAAATCTATAGGCTGATAAAAAATTTTCCTTACAAGAACTGGAGCTAAATCTAAAAGGTTCTTGTGGCAGAAGGTTAAATTGAAAGATCTTCTAGCTTATGGGCACCTAGTGTGTGCTTTGGATTGTGTATCCAAACTTGTCTTCAAAGCAGATGAAACCCGACTCGATATTAACTACAAGCGATGGTGGAATTTTTCCAAAAGGTTTCTACCAAATGGATTAATAGATTCCTCTTTGAAATTGTTTTGTTTCTTTGGCAAATGTAGCCTTCCTTCCAGCAAGAATGTTTGTATTGTGTCATGTCAAATCCACCAAGGTACTTTCGTCAATTATATTTTGAGATACGTATTTCTATATTTGATAGAAGTAGGTTGATAAATGGATAACACCACTGCCTAGACAAGGAGGAGGCCTTGAAATACACAAGTTATAGAGCATATCAGTTTAAAAAACAACATCAAAATTTGACAAAGTTTTGATGGTGAATTTGTAAAAAAGGGTTTTCATTTCCGTTGGGACTGAGGAGAGTCGAGATTGTGTGCTTTGGTTTATTTCTGTTAGAGACCATGCCTCTACTTTGTGGTCCCTAGACCATTTTATCCTCTCCAAATGATGGTTTATTTTCAGGAATAATGATGCAATAAGAGAAGGAAGATCTAGCTAACATTACTTTCTTTTATCTCAACACATTGCAGATCATAGGGACCCTGTGGATGCATATGGAGGTACAAAGAAGGTTGTGCGAACCACGATGGGTAAGGGCTATCCTTTCCTAGCTTCCTTTCATTGTACATGGCTCTGTTATGCTATAGAGAATCCTGAACCTAAAATGTCACATTGATTGTATGCCTCTCTTTTGAGCTGTCACGTAGCTTTCTATATTGCTTTGCACCATCATCCTTCTCTCACACATATTTCCTCACTGCTTCTACATTAAGTTGGTCGCAACACCAGATACTGAAAGTGAATTTACTTAAAAAATACTCCCTAAAGACCAACATGAAACCCAGGTTCTCGAGAAATGGAGGGAAAGCTTCCAACGAAAAATATTTGGGGCATCTGGTAGTTACGCTATGCCATGGGAGAATTGATCAATGCACAACCAAGCTATTAGGTTGAAGTATATCCTTTAAATTTGTTGTAGATCTCTCACTGGCCATGATGGAAAAGGGTCAAACCACATGGCACAAGGAAATCCTTAGAAAATGCCTTTTATAGGCTACACAAATCTAGTTTTCAAATGCGAGTAGTTAATTCGGGAATGAAATATCAAGAAAAGGGATGTCAATTTCTATCAAAGCCACACCCTGCTGCACTACATATCATCCAACAATCCATTTTGATTGAAAGAATACCCTAAACCATGTAGTCGTCAACAACACGTGGAATTTCTAAGGACACACAAACTACTATAAACTAGTGTTGATGCTTCTCTACCAGTCTGTCATCTAGGCACTAATCTATGTTCATGTTTGTGACTAGTCATTATTTTCATATTTTTAAAGTCTCCTTTTTTTAAAGGATTTTGGATGGGTTCCCCGACATTTCCATGAAATTTTCTAAAATTTGCAGTTTGGGCAAGTCTCGACACATACCCTGGATGTGGTTCCCCGGTTCTGCGTCCCCACTGTCTAGAAATTTGGTGGAACATTGTGTGCTTCTAGTGAAAAAAATGGTCAAAATTAATCATCCACAAGTCTTAGTGATTTTTAATGAGTATTAATAACCCCCTGCACCTATCCACTTTAACAAATGCACCAGCAACAACCACACACAAAAATTATTCTCACAAAATATGTGAAATGAATCCTATAAACATTGGTTTTAATTTTGAAGTGTACTCAATTTCAATGTTGAAAACCATCTTGATTGTTTCTGGGGTCATGACTCTATGAATATTTTTGCAAAAGACTACAAACCAAGATCTGCTATTGTTGCCACTCAACTTCAGGTTGGTAATCATATATTTGTAAAGTTTTGGCAGTTTAAAAATTTTGTCGAAGCATCCTCTAAACTTTAAAGTAATAAAACACAACCAAAGTGATGGAAAAAAATCTATGGATAAATCTATGTAATTAGTGCAGAAAACAAGCTCTAATAGCCATAGAGAAAGGTATTTTCTAGACAACAAAACATCATGGAATAAACAACTCTAATATTCCCTTGATTTGGTTCTCTTATGGACACCAAAATGTGATCACAACATTATGACCCATAGAAGAAAAACTAACAGTGAACAACGGTAGAAAACAGGCTCTAACAGCCATAGAAAAAGGTCTTTTCCAAACAACAAAACATCATGGAATAAACAAACCTAGTATTCCCTTGATTTGGTTCTCTTATGGACACCAAAATATGATCACAACATTATGACCCATAAAAGAAAAAGTAACAGTGAAGAAGGGTAGAAAACATGCTCAAACAACCATAGAAAAAGGTCTTTTCCAGACAACAAAACATCATGGAATAAACAACCCTAATATTCCCTTGATTTGGTTCTCTTATGGACACCAAAATATGATCACAACATTATGACCCATAGCAGAAAAACTAACAATGAACAAGGTAGAAAATGTTCACACCCACTTTGCTACCTTGTTGAGGTCACAAACAAGAAGAGGGGATTGCATGGAACCAAAACACTGACACAAAACCCTGCAACAAACAAAAACAGAGAAAAAAAAACATTAAAATAGTGCACAACATAGAGAAAATGCCCAAGCATGAGTGCACTACACATGAGATGCACAATTGCACATAAAAAGAAAGATATGCCAACCACAAAAGAATGTCGAAGATGTAGTGTATGTAGGCTTAAAACACTTATATTAGAGAGGATTGGCTCAATGATCAAAAGATAATTTGCAAATGAGGTTTGAGTAGTGTATTTAATAATTCATCCACAACTCAAGTTGGGTGCCCTCCTAAGAGGGGTTATGAGCCAACATAAGTAGGGTGCACTCCCGAAGAGGGTTATTGAGCCTACATATCAAAGTTGACTAGGTTTGCTTGAACCATAACCTAATAATACAACAAATAATCACATTAATGATAAATAAGAGTTAGTCCTAGGAAAATGTGGGGATTAAACTATTCTCAACAATGATTCACCAACAGTTGTAAGATTATCTGAAACATCCACGAAGCAAACATCTAAACATAAAATAACCATTTGACCAAAAGAAATAGCAGTTGTAAGGTTATCAGAAACATCTATGAAACAAACATCGAAATATAAAATACCAGTTGACCAAAAACAAATCTTCCATTTGCATGAAACTAGGGGAACATACACTAAACTATGTTGTAACATTTGAAAGCCTGTTGTTCGTCGCCTTGTGGTCTAATGGTTGAGACAAAGCATTGCCATCAAACAACCTAGGTTCAAACCCCAATAGACATAGGGTAGTAGAATATGTGCTTTAACCAAGTTCAATGGCCTCCAACATTGAAGTTCATAGATCCTTGCATGTTGAAAAAAGTGTGTACTCATACCAACAAAGCATTTGAAATAATGTTCACATGCCTCATATTTATAAAAGGATGCCATATTTTACTAGATTGGAATATGTATTTTGAATTTCAATTGAGTACATATGTCCCTTTAACTTTGTAGCATTATGAATATTACAGTTTATTAGCACTCAACTTTAACTTAACATATTAAAAAAGTACAACTTACCAATACTTAACATGGCTGCATAATGTTGGGACCATGGGGCAATCCTATCAAGCTTCAAAACATAACATATCTAATTTTATATTTGTATAAACTCACCTATTGCAACTGAATGACACCAATAGGAAATTTACGCAGAAGCTTGAGTCCTCCAGCCTAATTGTTAACGACATCAAAATATTACAACTCTCTAGTACATTAATTAGCTGTATAACTCTGGTCCTACAAAGACAATTCCATCTCTCTTGTTTAGAAAAGGATGTCATATTGTACTAGGTTTGGACATCTGTTCTAAATTTTCATATATATTAGAAAATCCTTCAAATAAATAATGCATTGGATCCCTAAGCCATTTAGAAAGGAGATGATGTCCATCTGCTTCATGATATGTCCTTAGGAAGTTTACATCTGAATTTTAATATGAGTCTACAACTAGATATATATTTTCTTAGAATTTTCCACCTAAAATTTAACTCTATAATATTTCATAAAACTTATATAAGGTGTGCATCTAAAACTCAATCCAAAATCAGCTCGCAGTAGAAATTTCTAGAGATGGTATGACATTTCTGTGCTTTGGTCTGCATTGTATATAAGTTCCTAGTCCAAAATCCAAAATTCACAAATTCCCACCTGCACCTACTAAAAAATAATTAAATGAAAATAGTCCAGATGAAATATACAACTCTGTTGCCAATAAAAGTACATCCCTCGAGAGAGTGAAATTGCATAATCATTCTGCTGGTGGAGAGTAAAGCCTAGATTTAAAACAAGATTAGCCAACTTGTAAAAATTACATTCATCGACATATAGTTATTCTCGGAAAAGTGAGAAATGTAAATCAGACCACCAGGCACAAAAGATGACAGAAAAATAAGACTTATGGTCCACTAGTGACCAAAGACAGGTCAGAGACTAAATTGTAAAAGACTTCACTCATGCAGTGATGAAAGCCCCTGTAAAGAAAGACAAAAATAGCAAGTGCAATCAAAACACAAAAAGTTCAAATCAGTTGAATAGTCTCTCACCATTATATGGACCAGATGAGGAGCCTGAATAATCAATCATTATGAAATCATCAATAATGTGTCTGATAATCTCTTCTGGGGAATGGGCTAGACTAAAGAGTTTTTGTTGGATAGAGATTGGGAGTAGAGGGGACGCCAAAGTAGCTCTACTAGTATCTAAGGAGAATGATAATGTTAAGAGAGATCAAGTGATATAGGGCATCAACAATTCATAAAATTCATAAAATTACAGTTATGCTTTTAAGTAGAAAAATCCAGACTAAACAAATCAGCAAACAAAACTAGGTAGGAACCAAACAGAAAAGAAATGCCTACAATTTACACAATTGCAATATGACTATAGGATTCAAAGTTTCAAACCAATATTTTAATGTAACACAAAAGAAACACCCACAATTGACACAATTACAATCTGACTATAGGGGGTCAAACCAATATTCAGATCCATAAAGCTTTAATGTGACACAGCTATAATCACACTATAGGGTTCAGACCAATACTCAAATCCAGAAAGCTTGAGGTGGCACCACTACAATCAGACTATAGGGGTCAACTGGACATGCGAATCCAGAAAGCTGTAATGTGACACAATCTATCACACAAGAGAGGTAAACCATTATTCAACTCTAAAAGGCTCTAATGCACTCTAATGCTAGCTGAATTTTATCGATACAAGGCCTCGCGAAAGTTCCTGGCAATTGTGACAGAATTCCTACTCCTAGGACATATCACCCACATATCACCTACGCAGAAGAAACTTTGCTACTTGTGGTGCTGCCGAGGAAAAAAATCAACAATTAAAAATAGAAAGATACCCAGGATAATCTACGGATAATCAAGCATTTAGGTATCAAATATCAATCTTCTAAGTGTTTATGTTAAAGTCCATAAGCATTACACTTATCCTGAACAAATCAGGCTTCACAAATGATCCATCTTCACAGGAAAAACAACCATTGAAAGGTGAAACCATGTTTGCCTAAGCTGTTGTGACGAGAGGTACTTTTATTCAAAATCATGCTTGTAGGGTGGAGTTGTACTGGAGAAAATGAAAACTAAGAGATAATATTTCTCCATTTTCAGATCTTAGCATTTGTGATGTCCGCATTTACTCTACATTCTAAAAATTCAAACATTTGTTTACAACCCACCCTCAACAATTCCTACTCCTAGGACATATCACATAAGTAGAAGAAACTCTGCTACTTGTGGTGCTGCCGAGGAAAAAAATCAACAATTAAAAATAGAAAGATACCCAGGATAATCCACAGATAATCAAGCATTCATGCATCAAATATCAATTTGTAATTATTAGGGTAATGGGTAACATCCCATGAAATTTTAGTAATCAATCGACTACAAACAAATGGGCTTGTATATGTATGTAAATAACCGAGAATCGGTGCCTAGAAAGCTGTGGAGGATTTACCCCATTGGAAACCCTAGAAATCAAATCTAAGCAATTTCATATTTTTTTTTTTTATTGCAATGTTGTCGTAATGCCTCACTTCAAACCTTGTAATAAAACCCTACACATAATTTGTATGGCTCATTGTTGATGTGTCGCGCAACCATAACACCGCTCTGCTCGACTTTGTAACATGTTCAATGTCTCTCAGGTAATTGGCTGAGGTTTTTCCTGTTTTCTTAGTAGTTAGAGGAAGCATTTGTTGCTATAGTATTGCCTCACTGCAAACTGCCTAATAAATCCCTTAAAAAAAATATTATTTAAAAAATTTCAAAACGTGTGTGGCCATAATAATTATTAACTCTTTGTGTTGCGTGCTATAAATCCTACGAAATAAGAGGTAAAGCGCATCAACTGGAAACCATATTTATTTTTCATTTCTTTAAATTTGTTTCATCTATCTCCATCCTGTATTCCATGCTTTTCTCTAACATATTTTTCTTCAATGATTAAAGGTCATCTATGAAGACTTGCAAACTGTTGATATGACAATATATGTATGCCATAATATGCCCCATGGTCTCAATAGAACCAAGCAGCTAACCACATCATGAACATGAGAGTCCAACAGTAGAGATGCACACAATTTGTTTTCTCTCTAGATTTCAGAGGACTTTCTTAAACAAAAACATGTAATCATCAGTAATACATTACCGTGACACAAAGTAGACACTATGAGAAATAGTAACCCCACACATCAAAGTAGTGGAAAACAAAAAAACTATGAATTCCATAGTGAGAACAAGAATGAAACAGAATTTTGGCTCATACTCGTTTATTGAAAGATACTTTTCAAATTACAAGCGGAAAATTTAAAGAAAATGGCAACAGATTCATACCCAAAAGGACTATATATAAATAACGTGATTTAAGGGGTTTTTGTTTTACAGTACTTATGATCTGCTGGAGATTCGTCCTCGTCTCCTTTGCTTCCTCCATTGATGAAACCGCCTAAAATGCTAAGATGAAACCGCCTAACACGCCGAGATGCCTCACTACAAACCGTGTAATAAAACCCTCAGCTCCTTTGCTTCCTCCGCTGATGAAACCACCTAAAACGCCAAGATTCCTCACCACAAACTGCATAATAAAAGCCTCGGCTCCTCTGCTTCCTCCACTGATGAAACCACCTAAAACGCCAAGATGAAACCACCTAAAATGCCAAGATGCCTCACTGCAAACTGCGTAATAAAATTGTCGGCTCCACTACTTCCTTCGCTGATGAAACCACCTAAAACGCTGAGATGAAACTACCTAAAACGTTGATATGCCTCACTACAAGCCGCGTAATAAAACCCTACACACAATCTGTTTGGCTCATTCTTGATGTGTTGCGTAACCATAACACCGCTTTGCTTGACTTTGTAACATATCCAATGTCTCCCAGGTAACTGGCTTAGGGTTTTCTTGTTTGCTTAGTAGTTAGAGAAAAATAAGGTTACAAGAAGAAAGAAAGAAGAAAGAAGATAGAAGCAGGTGGGTTGTAGCATGGTTGCAGCTCCAAAATGCAACTCTTTCCCTCTTCCCGTGAAGTGTGCCCGATTTTTTCCCTCCGCTTGGCCCAAAAAATGAATAAACAATACCTTATGTTATATATATTATTGTATAGTATATTAAAACCCTTTAGGCCCTCATTATAACCCCAATATATTATTTTGTGATTTTTCCATTTTTAATACCCTAATATGAATGCACGTAATATATTATTGGTTTGTCAGTGACGCCCCCGTGGATGACACATCCCATGCTAGTACCAACTTCAAACGTTAGCATGCAAAAAATATTCATAGTCCACTTGTGTGGAGATGTACCAATTCTAGGGAATACAATTATTTCACGAAGTTTCCTCATGTCGCTTTGAGCCTTATCAACATTGTTCTCATGCATGTGCCATAGCTCATTCATTTTCTCTGCTTCCTCTCTCTGCCTACAACCAGCAGGAATGAGGAAGTAGGACGTTAAACATTGAGCAAGCATCCACTTTTCACAATTAATGGCCAACCATTTTCCTTCCACATTCTATTGAACTTGCTCATTCTTCTTTTTGGTTACAAAATTCCATTGATAAGTTATGACAAATAATAAGGTCATAAATATGCTTAGGAATCACACATTTTTTGTTGGTATTACTGATCATTAATTCTCTTTTCCTAGCTTGGTTCATTGGTTCACTAGTTGGCGTGCCTCCTCATTGTTTAACCTTATGGTGGCCTTCATATTTGTAAAGCTCATGAAGCAACCATCTTATTCTAATCACTAGAGCCTTCAATATCAAATTATATGGGTAACGTATTTTTTATAAATAAGATATGGGAAGGAAGGAATCCCTACCACTATTAACTTAGAGACTTTTTGAGATAGTGCTTGGAGGATTCCTTTTAGAGAGTTTATGAGATAGTGCCTAGAGGATTCTTTGATATATAGTGTAAAATTGTGTAAAATTGGTCTCTAGTGATTTGAAATTGTTCCTAAGCCTTAAGTATAGATTATTTCTATTTTTCTACCAAAAAATTAACCCATTTCTCTATTTATGCATGCTATATGTAAGACTATCCTAAAATTGTTAGTATCATTCCAACTTTATGGAATGTCTCCCAAAAAACAATTTTATAAAATGAAATCTCAATATCAAGTTTAATTTTTAATTATATAAATTGATATTTATTTATAACTGATTAATTGATAATTAACATTAACATCATACAAATTAAAAATAAAATAAAGAATGAACCCTTCATTGAGCCGAGACAACCAATCTTAAATTATATATAAATTTTTAATCTTATTAATGGACTAAGATAAATTATTAAAATATAACTATATATTTGAATGGATAGTAAGTTATCTCATGCTTTTAATAGTTCATTTATCATTCCATGAATTTTAATGGATCATAAATTTATCTTTAACAAAAAAAATTACCACATTAAAATTCCAAATTAGGTAAAATTTTAGACTTTTTTACTCTTTACTAAAGTCAATTCCATTTCTTAAATCAAAGGAAAAAGGTTAATTCAACACAAAGAATAGAAAATCTTGCTCCAAAATATTTTAATATTTCATTTAACTAAACATTTGTAAAGTGATTTAAAAGGAAAAGCCATATCCTAGGGATATATTAAAATCTTTAAAGACAAATATTTCCACATCAAAAGTTGTAATATTTGAAAATATTAATTTGATGTAGTTTTATTATAATTTTTGTTATCATGCCATGTCAAAAACATCATTAAATCTAATATTGATATTATAATATTAATATTATATTTAATATTAATATTAATATAATTAAATTTAATAACTTTAGAATAATGCAATATTAAATTTAATATAATATTCAATTATATATAATATATATTAAGATATCATGATATATATTAACTCTAGATATATATGGACGGAAGAACAAAGACATACAGTGAAGGAGGAGATACAATGAAGGAGAGGGAAGAGGAGGAATGAAGAGAGAGAGAAAGAGAGGAGTGAGAGAGGGAGGGAAGGGTAAGAGAGGGAGACAAAAAGATGGAGTGGGGAGACAGAGGGGGAGAGAGATAGTGACAAGGTTGGAGGGCAGAGAGATAGAGAGAGAGGGGGAGAGAGATAGTGACAAGGTTGGAGGGGGGAGAGAGAGATGGGGGGAGAGAGAGGGAGGTAGGAGAGAAAGGGAGAGAGGACAAGGACCATAGATAGGACTTGAGAGAGAGGAGGAGAGAGGGAGGGATAAAGAGATGGAATTGGAGGGAGATAGAGGGAGTGAAGAAGAAATACATAGAGAGAGAAAATTGAAGAGAGAAAGAGAGAGAGGGAGTGACAAGGGAGAGATGGATATAGAGTGTGTATTTTTTGGGGTGAAATAGAGAGACAAAGAAGGAGATATGGGAGGAAGGGGGAGAGAAATATAGAGGAGAGATGGAGGGAGATAGTGACAGAGTAGGGAAAAGAGAGAGGGGGAGAGGCGAGCAGGGGGGGAGGGGGGCAGGGCATTGGAGATAGAGTGAGGTGGGAGGGAGTAATAAGGAAGAGAGAAAGAGGGAGAGAGTTGAGCATAAGGGGGAGAGAGGGAGAGGGAGGGAGAGATTGATAGATATGGAGAAAGAGTGTGTATTCTTTGGGAGTGATATAGAGAGATAAATGAGAGGCAAAGGAAAGTGTGTATGCTTTGGGGGTGATATAGAGAGATAAATGGGAGGCAAAGGAAGATAGTAGCGGGGGGGTGGGGGCGCGCGTGTTGGAGATAGAGTGAGGTGGGAGGGAGTAACAAGGAAGAGAGAAAGAGGGAGAGAGGAGAGCAAGAGGGAAGAGAAATATAAGGGGGAGAGAGGGAGAGGGAAGGAGATATTGATAGATATGGAGAAAGAGTGTGTAAGCTTTGGGGTGATACAGAGAGATAAAGGAGAGGCAAAGGAAGATAGAGATATAGCTGGGAGGTGAAGAGAGGGAAGAAGAGAGAGATATAGGGATGGAGGGAGGAATAGATAGATATATATGGAGAGAGAGTGTTTGTGTGTGGGGGTGAGATAGTGAGGCAAAGAAGGAGAGATGGAGGGAGATATATATATAGATGGAGGGGGAGAGGGAAGAATATTTTTTGCACAAGATGCATTGATTTTAGTGTAGATGATGATTTATAATCCTATTTGATTGCTTTCACTAGATGTATTTATTTCAGTGTAGATGTTGATTTCTAATTATATTTGATCGTTTGCACTAGATGCATTGATTTCTGTGAATATATTTATTTCTAATCCCATTTGATTGCTTGCTCGAGATGCATTGATTTTACTATAGATGGTGTTTTCTAATCCTATTTGATTGATGTTGATTTCTAATTGTATTTGATCATTTGCACTAGATGCATTGATTTCCCTGAATATATTTATTTCTAATCCTATTTGATTGCTTGCTCTAGATGCATTGATTTTACTGTAGATGGTGTTTTCTAATCCTATTTGATTTCTTGCACTAGATGCATTGATTTCAGCATAGATGTTGATTTCTAATTATATTTGATTGCTTGCACTAGATGCATTGATTTCAGTGTAGATGTTGATTTCTAATCTTATTTGATTACTTTCATTAGACACATTAATTTCAGTGTAGATTTTGTTTGCTAATCCTATTTGATTGCTCAGATTAGATGGACTGGATGTTGTTAATCTTGATACTGTAAATTATTAAAAATATTTAGGTTAGATGGAAGGGAGAGAGAGGGGAGAATATTTGTTGCACTTACATTGATTTAAGTGTAGGTGATGTTTTCTTAGAATTATATTTAGTTGTCTCAACTAGATGCATTGATTTCAATGTAGATGTTGATTTCTAATTCAATTTGATTGTTTGCATTAGATGCATGTGTAGATGTTGATTTCTAATCCAATTTGATTGTTTGCATTAGATGCATTTATTTCAGTGTAGATTTGGCTTTCTAATCCTATTTGATTGCTTTCACTGGATGCATTGATTTTTGTGTAGATGTTGATTTCTAATCTCATTTGATTGCTTGCATTAGATGCATTGATTTCAGTGTAGATGTTGTTTTCTAATCTTATTTGATTACTTGCATTAGATGCATTAGATGTTGTTAATCTTGACGTTGTAATTATTAAGAAAAAATATTTTCAAGATATATGTTGTTAATCTTGACATTGTAATTATTAAGAAAAAATATTTTCAAGATATACTTAATAATACCTAAAAGGACACGATTAAGAATTACTTGGCTCTGGAAAGTTGCGATACCTAAAATTAAAATGAAATTGATGTGCATAATCAATCCTCCTGCAATGTGAAAATTAATCCTTGACAAGATCGTCCCCCTTCTACATCACCAACTAATTACTAATAGAAAATTACATATATGAAAAATATATTCAAAATTACTAATAGATAATTGCATAGAATAATGTATTCATAATATTTATAAGAGGAATATATATATATATATATATATATATATATATATATATATATATATATATATATATATATATATATATATAAACATTCAAAACAAATCAAAATATTCTTGAAGGAGATGATCGTCTCCCTTCTACATCACCAACTAATTACTAATAAAAAATTACATATATGCAAAATATATTGAAAATTACTAATAGACAATTGCATAGAATAATGTATTCATAATATTTATAAGAGGAAAATATATATTTATAAACATTCAAAACAAATCAAAATATTCTTGAAAGAGATGTGATGATTGTTTGGAGAAACAAATAATGTAAAGATTTTATAATTCTATCCACTCATTGAAAAAAAAAATGAAAAATACATTATTTCTTGACTTTGTTGAATAAACTATAGATAAAAAAACCATCAAAATATTCTCGAAGTAAATGAATTATTTCAAATATTAGCAAAGAAAAAAAATATTTCAAGAGTAATAGCAATAAATTATTAAAACTACTCTTCAAGATATATTTAGTAATACCTGGAGGGTCATAAGTTGTGATACCTAAAATTAAATCCTCTGCAAACTATTGACAAGATTGTCTCACTTCTTCATCACCAACTAATTACTAATAGTCAATTACATACACATTATCATCCAAAACCACACACATAAACACACACACCACTCCAAGCATCTAAAGACAAATGTACAATTCAAGGCAAGCAACACAGACTAAATCAAAGAAGAGAATTATATGGTCATGCAAAGGAAAGAATGAATTTAATCTCAAACATAATAATGATAATCTAAAAATGTAATATTGTTGCCCTCGAATAAAACTAGTTTAGATCCATCTAACACTAGATCTATCATGAACCGAAAGAAATCAAATCCCTCCAATTACAGACTTTAACTACAAACCATAATTTACACCTCCAAAAATCTGATCATCTCAACGCATGATAAATCTAATGTTAAATAAACGTAAACTAGCTGGTTATATAAATTCATACTTCATTAATAACACGATACGTCACATTAACATAGTATAACGAATGAGAAGATAATAACCGGTGAACCTAAACAAAGGATGTAACTGTCAGGATGGTAAAATTTTGAAATTATCCTCTATGACTGAACGTGTCCGAGTTTTTCTTTTCTTTCAAGTAATTATATGCGTCTGGACATCTCCTCTTAATTTGAAATTGATGTGACCCCTGCCCACCCAAATATTTTTTCCAGATTCCTAAACGTGGCATCAAAGTAAAGAATGCTATCACATCAATCTTATATAACAAAGTTGAAGAAAAAGTAACTCAAAATGCCAATAAAGGTACTCGCTCATGACTGTCTGTGTTTTCCTCAGGACTTTCTCTGTTTTGGGTACATAATTAAATTATGTATGCTTCTCACATGTGCTGAATCTCGTACAAATAGTATTGGCAAAAGTTCTAATCTGAGTGGAGAATATTTGCCAACTGCAGATTAATTTGTTCAATCCGTATTATTACTTATTATTGCAAACGAATGTTTTTACTTATTTTCACAAATTAGTGATAGTTAGATGGACGCATAAAACAACTCAATTTTTCTAAATTGAAACTTAATAGATTTGGATCAAGTGTCCATTGAGTTTAGATTAATTGGTTGCAAGGAATAGTTCTTGTCTTTTATCGTAAGATTCACTTTTGGTAAGTTGATATGTTGATGTTATAGAATAAAATAATTTTAGAATATTAGCAATTTTTTTCTCACTTCCTAGCTGAGAGGGAAGCTGACTTTCTTCCCTAGGCTGTATTTGATGTCTAAAATTTTTAGCACTAAGAGTTGGTTTAATTGATGTAGATCCCAGGGCAGTACCCAATGCCCAAAATTTTTAGTCTCAATAATTAGTTCAATTGGTGTAGAGTTACCTGTGAAGTTTTTTGATATTATTGCCCATCACAGTTCTTTGATATTATTGCTAGTTATTGAGTATTACAGGTTTGACTCTCTTCAATTCTCTTGGGGGAGGCCCTAAAGGCTAGCTTATCACCAACAATCTCTCTGACTTTCTTCCCACTTACCCAATGCCCAAATTTTTTATCCCTAAAAGTTAGTTCAATTGCTGTAATGTAAGATGTGAAGTTCTTTGATATTGTTGTTAGTTGATTATGATTTTGATTCTCTTTGAATGCCTTGAGGCCAAACCCCCTAATACTCCCAAACCCCAAATTTCCTTTACTTTCATTCCAAATAAAACAAATAAATTTGAATTATGGAGAAGTACCCCATGATTTCGAGTGTTTTCAATCCCAGTAAAATCTGATTTGGATCATGAGAAAGTACCCCTTGATCTCTGTTGTTTTCATTCCAAATAAAATCTGATTTAGATCCTGATAAAGTACCCCATAATTTCCTGTGCTTTCATTCCAAGTAAAAGTAAAAATAATAGATTTAAATCAAAACTGGAATTTGACATTATATATTTTTTTGCATTTTAAATGAGTTTGACCATCATATTTTGAAACATAAAATAAACATAAAATAAGAAGTAAAAAAACTAAATAGTGGATATGATGTGTAAGTATTTAAGTTGTCTTATTCTAATGAGTGATTAGGAGAGACTAAAAGAATTTGTTTAATTACAATACATATTTCTTGTTGACTATTCCTAAATGGTTCAGCTGGAAATGAGATTCTTATATTTCTTGTGATTATTCGTAGATGGATCAGCTGGAAATGACATTCTTATAGAGACAAAAGAATAAATTAATATATATAAAAACAAATTGAATAATCGCATTTCAGCAAACTTAATGAGATATTGTGATCAGATTTTTCTTCTAACTACGTGCAACCCTACCTCACACTCGCGAATTACGAAAACGTAAAACTACGGGGGTGAAAAACAAATCATCGTCATCAAATTTGCATCTGATAGGCAGCAAATTTGAAATTACAGGATTGATTTGGTTATACAACAGAAAGACAAGCACGTGTCTTTTAATCAGTTTACCATGGCAGATTACACAATAATTGCCGTGTTTACTGGCATAGATTTACCGTCTGTGAACAATATTTATGGATATTTTTCGATGGTTGAGTCTCCTAGTCACCCAAAATTGGAGCAGGATGACCTTCAGCGTTTTTAATGGCCTTCAGAATTTTTGCCTTCGTGATGGGTTATTGGAGACGGGTGGTCCTGCTGTTGGCCTGCGTATGATTGCAATTTTCCTGAGTCCAGCGAAAAGGATTGTACAGGATTTCTGAGACCATGTACATCATCTGCACTGAATCCATGTCCATTTCCACCACCCATCTCGATATCCTCCGCAATTTTAAAGCCCTCGGTCTTTCGATCTTCTTCTCTGATTCCTTCTCCCCTGGGATTCCCTTTTCTGTAAATCATGTACAGAAGAAGCTGTGCAGCGCCAAGGCCGAAGCCGATACCATTCGGGATCTGTACATTGCAAAGTCAGATTTGTTTGAATCATATGCATTTTATGTGAATCTACCTTCAATGAAAAACATGGAACACTAACCCCAACGAATATATCATGCTTCAACACTGCCCAGACTGCCCAGACTCCTCCGTTGAGAAACAGGAAGAATGACAGGAAAAACGGCATGAATTCCACGCTTTTTGTTACCATGACCTTTCTCTGTTACCACACACGCGCAGGAGAGCTACAACATTAGACTGTAAAATCCAAAATTACACATATTTTGCTTGAATTATTGCCAATATAAAGGACCAGGAAAGATTGAAGGCCCAGCCAAAGTCTTAGCCAAGTCAGTAGTTTTGTTTTTTACCCTAGGTTTGTTTTCTTAGCCTGAGTGTGGAAAAATAAGCTTACCATAATTGCCAATGGGGAACCATACATGGTTAATGTTAAGCAGACGCATAGGACCCCTATGACAGTTATCCTCACATGATGACTAAGTGCCAAGAAAGTCACCAAAAACACCGCAGTAAAGAATACTACATCCACAAGCAGCACCAACATAATAATCTTGAGCTGCACAACAATAACAGAATAATCTTGATATCAGAATTTCATACTAATTTAATTAATTAAAGGTGAATGTGAAATAAGTCAAATTCATATATAAGATCATTTTGTTTGCAGAATAAATAATTTAATTTTGAAGTATATCAAATTAATGTATAAGATTTCTGCTTGGTATGAAATAAATAATTTAATTTGAAAGTATATTCAATTGGTGTATAAGATTGTTTAATTTATGAGATAGAAGATTTATTTCAGAGTAATTATTTAATTGTTAAAGTTTATAAAAGTATACATACTTTAATTTTTTTAAATTTAAATTTTCAATTATTTATATAGATATTTATCTTAGGTTTAAGCTCTTCTATTATCATCATTCAAAAGTCATTCTCCTTGGAATTTGAAACTTTGACAAAATATGATTAGTCCTAAACACAACTCAATAGAAATGAAACACAATTCAATAGAAATGAACCATAGATGTAATTAAGTGATCACAATTCTATCCAAAGACATGATAATACAGGTCTTGGCCCCAGTGGTAAGATGAAGCTGGTCAAAAAGGCACTTATATTAAACTTATATAATCCAATCTGAATTCCAATTATCTAAGTGCCACTAAGTTCTTGTTAATAGTTGTGGATAGACAAATTAAACAATGAACATAAAGCTTGTCAAAAAAAGTGCTTACCTTAACTTCCTTACGGGCGTAAATTATAAACAGAATCACATAAACGGCCTCCAATACAGCGCCTGCCCCATTAATCGTAGAGATCAACAGTCCTCCCGACTTGATTAATCCATAATATGTCCACAGTGAAGTGCTCAACAGCGTGCAGATGTAAGGAAGAGATTTGAAGTCCTCTGTGGATTTCTTCTTCATTATACGCCAAAATGTCTTGCTGTGAATCAAAATCCAATCAACAATAGTCACAAAATTGACAATGCTCCTTTAGAAACTCAAATTTGTGTAGCGATTCAAAACATTTGAGAGCTTACGCTGGCGAGATGAAAACGAGTAGCGATATGACATTTCCTGTAGCATTTTGCCCAAACATCGAATAAATCAGAAATATCACATCGCAGTCTAATTTGTCAAAACCCAACATAAAATCTGAATGTATCACTAGTTTAGATGAATAAGCAATAATTCAAATACACAAAATGAAACTGTGATTGGATGTATATACTGACCTACAACACCGAGAATGAAGCTCACATCCGCCATCTCCAGTATGTGCTCAGAACCAATGCAATCCTTTTCCTCTTCTCGTGAAGTTTTCCTCTTCTCGTGAAGGATGCTACAACTAATGATATGGATTTGCATTCTGAAGGTTTAAAAGACACACAGGGCCTCGAGTTAGAGTCCAAGTAAACAATTGCAGCGATAGAGTGAGGGCCACGTAAAAGTTGGCAGTACGAATAGTCACGTGTATGACCTCACAGGAGAGATAGCCCGCAGCTTATATAAACCGCTATAGGTGCCCTGAAAAGGAAGGAAATTGTGGAGATTTTTAATTATTTTATATTTTGGAGTTTTTATTAGAATTGGGTGAATTTTATTGCCGGGAAGGTTATAAAAATTCTGGTCATATTTAGAGAGAATCCAGCAAGGATTTTTGAAAATCCAAGTTATAGTTGTTAAACTTTAAAATTTTAGGTGTCTTAGTTTTTATGGTGCTGAATCCATTTCCATTATCAAAAACACGATTCAAACACTGCTTCTACAAGATTTTTAATTTTTTTTTACCTGGATTCCACCACTATTGGCCGTCCAAGCAATTCCTCTTCCTCGTTAGACGACTCCATTTTATATTGGTGGAAGGCTAATTTAATAGATTTTTGATTATATATATGAATTCAGCACTTTAAAAAATTTAAGAACACTCTATTATATGGAGTTTACATTTCAAACTTGTGATTCTAACAAATCCCCAACTCAATTATGAATAAATTAAACTAGTCCTAAAAAGTGTAATCCAATAAACTCCAACTTGTAATTTGAACAAATCCTTAAATTAGACCGAAAAAATTCCTCAAATATTCAAAAATCGAACGGACATAGGCGCTGTCAATCCATGTACATCAAATTGCTAAATAATAAAAAATCGACAATCGAGATAAACTCAGGGCAATTAAACTCGGCCTAAAACGTAATCCGATCGTTTCTTATTCCAGTAGTCGGGATAAATGGCACACGGATTGCTTCTTATCTTAATAGATTTTTGAGAAGAGAATTAGATTTGAATTTGATAGTAATAATCCAAACTTTAAGATTATGCAGTTTCAGTAAACTAATATAACATCTCTTTATAGACCCGAAGACCCGAAGTTATTAAAATGGCAAGTTGAACGAGGAAAATTATTTGAGAACTTTATATGCAACTCTTCATAAAAAATACCTCCATTCCATTGTCGCTATGGAGCTTCTGAGGTTGGGAAGTTTGGATCAGTCACAGTCAGGAATAATGGTGTGGTCCATTTTGCCTTGTCTTATTTGACCTGAGTTATCCCATTAGGCAGGCCGCCCTTTGGATTCTTTACTTGATGATCAACAAGTCCAGGGAATTTAAAATACTTTCTCTGCTGCGACTTTCACAGATGAGAAGTGCAACTTGTGCAGTGCGTGCTTGAATTTTATGAACGACCTTGATGGCACGTTTGGTGATTGAATTCTATTATATGTTCATTCATTCATATCATGAGGTATAGTACATTTGTGGAATATTTGTCATTTTGTCTTTCATTTGATTTTATTGGCAATGGCTAAATGCGTGTACAAAATCTGGGTGACATGTAACCTGAACCCACGGAATTCTCGTGATCCTCGTCGACACCCATTAAAATCCTCACAAAAAACCAAAATTATATTTCAACTTTTCCTCATGGACACTTATTAAAGTGCAATAACCTTAATTAAAGTCATACAACCTTCCTCGTCGAACTACCTTCCTCAACCAGCATTAGAAATGTTGATTCACTTACTGAAATGGTTCATTCATTTACGATTGATAAACTATTTTTTAGAACAGTGGAAAATATGTTAATATTTAATAAAAAATGAGACCGAAGAATAAAAGTTAATGTCATTTCCATCGCCGAATGTTCATGGATGTTGATGCCACTTACGTTGCCAAACGTTCAAGCACTAATGAGAGTCGTGGAAGATATCACAACTTAAGAAAGGAAGGTCATATTTACAATATCTTAAAAAAAGGTGGTCACATCTTAAAAAAGGAAGGTCGTATTTACCGTATTTAAAAAAAAAGGTGGTGGCATCTTAAAAAATGGTGGTCATATTTCAAAAAGCAAGGTCAATGTCATCTTTAGTTTTAATGGTTCATTCACTTATATTCCATGAAAGTAGTGGATCACACCATAAATTAATTTAAAAAGAAAATAAACATTTTTATATCTAAGTGAATGTCATTCCATCATCATTAGTATCAACTTGAATTCATGTTTTTAATAACCCACAAGTCACACATTCCAAATCGCTTGAAGTGTACATTTTATCAACTAAGGAAACGAAAATAATATTTTATAAGTTTAAATTAACATTATAGTTTTGGTTTTGTAATGTATTGGTTAAATGTGTATGTAAATTATAAATTTAAAATATATATATATATATATATATAAAAGGAAACGAAAATCGTATTTTATAAGTTTAAATTAACATTATAGTTTTGGTTTTGTAATGTATTGGTTAAATGTGTCTGTAAATTATAAATTTAAATAATTATATATATATATATAATTCGAATAATTAATAAATAGTTAGCTTTGTATAATATAAATAAATTTTTAGAGATGTGTCTTACTCTTGATATTATGTACTCAATTTATATAAATACTATTGTTGATATATAATATCTAATGGTTCAAGATGGTTATGGAGAATCTGAGAGAGGTTATGATTCTAGCAGAGGGGAAGAGGAAAATAGGTTTATGGGAAAGTAAATCATGTATTGTCAATTGCCAATCTTAGATCTCATTCATTTTCTATAATGTGACTTAAATGAAGTTATGTACCTTCATTCACTTATGAAAATAATCATTGAATGCATGAAAGATGTTGGTGGGAAGTCTTATTACCTTGTTACACAAGAATGAGTTAAATACAATCATCATGGGGAAGTGTTAAGATTCATATGTTCCTCCTATCAGAAGTAAAACCATACATCATTATCGTCAATAATTCACTCATTTTCTCTAAGCGTATACTCTAATAATATCACATTCATCGTCCACATTGCTTATATTTGATTGATCCATGTTGTATAAGGAATGAAATGAAATGTAGGAAAGGATATGAAACACAAACAAAGAAATATAACTAAGAACAAAGTAATATGGTGAAAACATGAATTCTATTAATAAATGAAATAAAAAAATATTGTAGAACACAAACTGGCTAAAAAGGTGGTAGATATCTTTAAAGAGAGAGAGAAACGATGCCTACACACATTTGTAAAAGCTATTAAAAGAGGATGAAATATTGTCTTTTTAACAGGATGAAAAAACCCTAAAGGTCCAAGACCTCAACCCTAAAAGATGAAGCACCAAAATATTTGCAAGAGATGAGATGATTAGTTACTACAACAATAGCCAACTGGCACAATTTTTGCATAAAGTACTTGTTTTCAACAAACAATAGCTAATTAGAAAGAACTACCCCAGGACTACAATGTTTTACTGAGAGAAAGGAACACCATGACAATTTGTGGTCCCTTAAATTGCCAAAAAACATCATCTAGAGACTCAAAACACCCATGGAAGTTTGGGACCTAAAAGAGCATAGAAAAAATGCCGAGAAGATACCAAAGCATTAAGTCAATAGAAGAGGTGGGTGGCCACCAATATACACCTAGATTAGTCCTCCCTGCCTTAGAGGAAGCATAGTCTCCATTGCATCAAGTTCTCTCATCAGATGGAAAAATTTATGCTAAATTTAGATTCTAGTGGGCAACTTTCCTTATTGTAGGAGCTTCCCTATTTTGACAACCTAATATAGTTGTATGTACTGCTAGTGGGTATATTTTGTCTTGGTGTCCATGATTTGATCCATTGTGCCTATTCAATGCAATTAGGATTTGGTTTTGTGGGTGTGAATTACTCGATTGCCTCCAATGTGTCCAACATAGGTAGAACATATGATCAAAGTAGCTTGACACTAAATATTGTGCAAACTAAGGAAAAGGGGAATGCTTAATTCAAAATATTTTTCACCCACATCCTTCGTTATTGTGTAAATCGTATATTGGAGTGGTTTTCGCTTCCTATGGGGGCCTATGAGGTGCTCTTTATGTAATTTCAACCACATCTTTTCACCAAACTCAAACTTTTATGGAAACCTATGTTGGTCATGTCACTTCTTGTACTTGGAATTAGCTTTTTGCATGATATCATGAGCCTATTTTTAGATGTATTGCATGCATTCAAAAAATTTGGTTGCTCTATCTATTTCAACTTGAGCATGGGAGGACTTTGCTAATGAAGATGCAATGGACATAACTATATCAATTAGGGCCAATGGTTTGAACCTTCAGCACACCTATAAGAAAATGTGGCGAATTGAGACACAAAGGGATCAATTATAAATATTTTGAACATATAGGGAAGTCTTTTTATTTCAAGGCTATCAGGCACAATATGCAAAGGAAACAATCATTAACTGACATTGACTACTTCTAATGTACTTTCTTTGATTATGCTTCCTCAACAAGAATATAGCCCTCAATTGAAGCTCAATTCTTATTGTAAATTATTCCACACTTGTGGGAATTGAAATCAATCTTCACTCAAATATGGAATTAAAAACCTCACCATGGAAAACCACACTTGCATGAGAAGAAAAACATTCTACACACACTTCTATAAATGTAAATCACTTTTTGCAACAAGGAACTTAGGCACTATTGCAAAAAAGAAATAACACTTAGCACAACTAGATCATCACTTGCATAAATGAAATCACTTGACACCACAATTAATCGAAATCACCAATCTCTGCATCACCAAACTAGAAATTATTCAAACAACATAAACACTTGTAAAATGAAATGTTACTATTGAAATTGCATTAATAATATCAGGTTGGGAACCATAAAGGATAACAATATTAAACTGTAAAAAACTATCTATAACAACATTGCATAAAAATAACCTACAATAATAATTAATAAAAGTGGCATATGAATAACAATGCGTGATAGTCATCAGTATGTAAAAACAACTCAATCATCACTGTGTAAGAGTGGAAAATCGTAGCAATCTATAACAACAATAAAAATATGAATTGGTAAAGATTTATGATGGATATGGTTGAGTAACTTTATCCTCCATTTAATAATTCTCGCAAATTCTCATGAGTATCAGTAACAACAATGCACTAATCACACAATAAATATCTAATGAAAATCAACTTAAATTACAAAAATATAATTCATAACCCACAAGTTAATTAAATGAAATAGCTACACTACATGTACAATCACAACAATCCCAACTAAAGAGGAGGGCCCTTTCTCCTCAGTAGGGAGTTGGAGAAAAGCTCAGCCTACAGGCTAATGCAATAAGTCATAGAATGAGTGACAAACTTGTTGAGTCTTGCATTACTTATAAAGAAAAGATACAGATGCACAATATGAGAAAAATAATGCCAACCCCTTTCTTGATGCAGAGAGATCCCCTTTTATAGATTTTTCCCTTACATCAAATCTTGGTAATATATCAAAACATGTACAGTATTGAGAATATTTCGATTCTCAAGATATTCAAATAAAGTCAACTAAAGGTTCTTAATAACTGACTACAATATATTGTATACAAATAAGGTTGTTTCCCCAATGGAATTCCTCGATTAACGGATTGCTAAAAAGTTGGAGATCATAACCACAATGGCCAAATTGGCCACATCATTTAGGAAGAGCCAAATCCTTGTTGTCACAATAAATTGTGTCAACTATATTGAGTTAAATTGAACATAAAAAAAAAAAAAACATAAAATAACATTGAGACTTTGGCAGTTGTGACATAGCAGAATAATGATATCTGAGTACTTCATAGTAACAACAAGGTGGAGTATTAGAGTAAGAACATTGTGAAGTCTTGGAGTAAGATCATCATGAAGTCATGGAGTAATATTATCCCAAAAATAGTGGAGTAATAACTTCCTTGGTTATCTTGGTCATCCTATAAACATTTTCCTCAACATGATGTCAGTAAAACACCCAAAACAATTATTCCCATTTCAAATGCAAGAAAAACTTAATGGATTAGAGTGACATTGATATTTTTCATAACTAAATCAAAGGTTGTAGTAATAGGTAAAATGGATGTGACTATTGAGGAAAAGATAAACAAAAAGATAAGGAAAAAGGTGATAAAGAGAGGTCAATTCTTGAACCCAACATGATTGTTTGTCTATTTGGTGAAGGTGGTTCATTTGATCAACTTGGGATATATCAAAGACCATAGGCTAGACCAAAAGGTATTAAGGAACTTGTTGTCCCTATCTCAAATAGAGGTAGCCTAAAATGCATTGAAACACACTCAAAGAAGATTTTAATAGTGGCTTCATTTGTGAAACTCTTCTTTTGTGGTTCCGAAATGACCATCTAGAAGAACTAATCAGCAACCATTAACACCTAACATTACAATGCATTGTGGAGGGGGAAAATGACATTTAATCCATGGAGACAAACTCCTAGGACTTGTCTAATATAGGTAGAGGAGTGTGCAAGCCATTCTTATTCATGTTGGTTCAGGTATGGCACAAGTGGTGCACAATATGATGTACCAATGTACATCTTATCGAATGTTTGGCTAATATAAATACATTTGAATTATTATTGCAATATTATCCATCCCAAAATTCCTTGCCACTTGTTTATAATGTTCCTCTGAGTTCATCTTGGCATGATTTCTTGAAGGAACACAAATATGGACCATGTTGCACAAGAGTGCATCTTGGAGGTGGAATTCTTGGAATTTTTTATATGTGATCAATTTTTGGTATGTGAAAGTGAGGTGAAAGTTACTATTGTATAATTTTGGCCACCTAGAGGTCCCGTTCCCATAAGGGTTAAGAATAATGGTTAGCACCACACTGAGGTGTTAATTGGGGAAGTATGCAACATGATTGGTACTACCCTTCTTGAATTTGATGTTTAGGTGGAATTGTTTTACTTATGTGGAATATTTTTGATGGATATCATTATGTGACATTCCTTGTGTTTGCATGAATTGAAGAGTCCTATAATTAATTTGGATGATCAATTTTTCCCTAGAATATAATTATTGAACTATCAACATGCTTGCATGATGGAGTGCATCTCCTTCTCATAGCTGGAGTATCTTTGGAGTGTATTAGAGAATGTTTCACTATGATAGGGTATTGCACAATATTACTAATTGAGTATTACATCAATAACATAGTGTTTTTGTTCTGACAATGACTCTCCAATTTTTTTTCCTAAATGTATTTTGTAGCCTACATGAATTGTCATTTCAAGCCCCCTAGTGTCATCATGTTGTTTGATTTGTTATTTGTGTGTTTTATCCTAGTTTCACATCCTCCTAAGTGAATGTTTCCTAAGTGTCATCACCTAACCCATAGAAATGATTGAGTTATATATTCCATGGTTAGGTGAACTCATGCCTTATCTCGACTTAGAAACTAGACCTTTTTCCATTCAAACATGCGAAAAGCACTCAAAAGCGTAGAAAAAGAAAATAAAAGCAAGAAAGTGCCCTTTAAGGAAAAATCATAAACCAAGTTGATGAAGACATGTGCTTGTGTTGAGTACACTCCCTTGGGTTGAATACATTCGCCCTCCTTGATCACACTCCTTCATGCTGAGAGAGCACACCCTCGTTGAGTGCACTTCATGCTGAAGACATGCCCTCTTCCTGGATGCATGCATGTGCCACTTTTTTTCATATGGGCGTACTCCAACAAAATAGGAGCCCACATAAATTCACTTAAATAATCCTTTAAGTTGTCGACAAGTGGTGATCATGTATGAATTTTTTTTGCGTGTAAAATATTTTAAATTAACCCAATTAGTCGTTCATTTGCATAATCATTCTCATCTGGGTTGGGAACATAGCTTTGGATCAAGAAAATATTCATCAACTTGCATTACAAGTAAGATTTTCATGTCAAATCTATTCATTTGCTTTCATGATTTCACTATCGAGCTTGCTTTTCTTGTTGGTGTTTCTTTGTTTTTCAGTTTATTTATTGGCGTTTCTGTTAAATCTTGATTCTGCAAGTGTTAATTTACTATCACATGCTAAAACTCTACACATTCCTTAACCTTTCAATTTCCACCATGATTGCAACCGGATCTATATAATCTTTCAAATCCTCATTCTTTTCATTCATATAATGAAATCTTGCTGTCAAACTTGTTTTTGAGTTTTTTTAAGGTAGAGCACACTTGGAACTTGAAGCCCGATCAACCTTGAAATTTTCACCCAAAACAATCATGCTTCCCTCTTGAGTGCACTCCCTCACCACGAAGAACAATGCCCTCCCTTGAGCACATGAGCATACCCTGAAGACTCGAATGATTTCCCTTCATTCCTTCGCCATGCACCAGTGCACCCTTCTTCCCTTTGAGCACAAGCTTAAGTTCTGAAGGCCTGAAGACATGTTCCTTCATCCCTTCAGATTGTGCTAGTGTGCCCTCTTTGTCTCCTTGAGTGCATGAGTGCACTAAGAAGATCTGAAGGCCTGACAACCCACTCCTTTGACCCTTTGGAGTGCACCAATGTTCCCTTGATGGTTTTCTTCTCTTGTTTGAGCACATGAGTGCACTGCAAAGCCCCAAATGACCCTTGACTCTCCTTCATGATTTGAAATTGTGCCCTCGTAGTTGGCATGCCTATTATATTATACATGCAAGTGATTATGCATAGTCATTGATATATTTTCATGTTCAGTTACATTTGATGGCTCTTTGTTCATGATTTATGAAGATATTGCTGCATAGTTAGGTTGCATTAAGCTGGTCTTGTCACTATGAGTGTTCTTCCACAAACAAGTGTTCAAGCTACAAGTATAGTCACCCTCTCATCATTTTTTGGAGCCATGCCTCCCTCTACACATAAAGTGGCCTCCAAAGAAACTTTAGAGGAAAGCACTGACAAAGCAATTGAAGTAACAAAGTCGATCATTCTCATTCATGTACATACAAAGTGCTTCATTGATAACTCCATGGAGGTCACACAAGGCAGTATAGAAATACATTCATGCAAAATAGGTTTTCTAAGAACTTGGAAGCCATGCAAGCATAAATCGACATTAAGATGTCCATAATGCGTAGGATCGCATGTAGATTCTCAATCATCCCTTATGCAGAGGTGATTGAGTGGATTATCACACAAATGGATGACTCTCATCTTATGCTTCAGAGTGAGAGTGGTGGTCAGATTGCCACCTATTGTGGATAAGATATGTAGACATACGACAAGATGCTCAGGCCCATAGAATATGAAAACATTGATTTTACACTAGATGGGTTGAACTCGACACAAGTGACATCATAAAATCATGGCGTTGAGATTCTGCTAAGTTTCACCTCCACCCATCCACAGTCTATCCAACTAAGATTTAAAAAGATGTATATCAGTATCTAATAGCCATGTGTTGTCAATTGCATGGCCGTAAGAACACTAAGGTGTTTGACGAAAACTGGATATATATGTTCAATATGGTGGTAACCCATGGTAAAGTATTTAATTGGGTAGATATATTGTTATTTGAACTACAACATCATGTGGGGCAAGAAAAAGCATCTTTGAGGGTGAACCAGGCACCACATTTCTATATATATGCATTCCTTTTGGATGCAATCTATACACAATATCATTTCCAAACATTATATTTGAACTGAACCCATGACAACAAGTTTCGGGTGTACTTTCACTACATAGTGTTAACAAAATCAAGCTTTAAAGTCGTATATGAAAAATGCGTTGAGCACTTATTTATAGTAATCTTTCATATGATATTCGAGATCAATCCTCCTTACATGATTGATTAGGTGAAGGATTCATTATGGGATATTATGGATTGTTTGGTAGCTCTTGAGGGCACATACATAAAAAAATTTGGTTTCTAGATATTCCCTCATATCATGCCGCATATGTGACCAATAAGGTGGTCATGTAGGAAGTAGAAAATAAATTGGACAAGGGATTTCCAGGAGCTCTTCATAGAAGGAAGAAATCCCCTTGGCCCATCTTCCCTCTGAGGATCAGACTATATGAGTTAAAAAGCCAAAAGGTGGCAACGACAAAAGTACAAGAGTTGGATCGCCTTCACTTCACAATTAAGGAATTTCATGGATATGATCCCAAGAGAGTGTGTAGGAAACATTGTGAAAGGATCGGTTTGAATTTGGGGTATTCATCAATGTACACAATAAAAGATGAGATGGTGAAGAACTTGTATAATTTAGTTAGAAATACACACCCACCAATGGAAGCCAGTTCACTGCAAGATCCTCCAGCTCAAGACACACAGGTGCAGGAGGGAAAATAGATAACCCTTTACATAAATATTGCTCTTACGAAGAGGATTAGGTATGTTTTGATAGGAGAAAGCAACAAGAAATAGAAAGCTTATCCTTTGAAGAAAACATTTATTTAAGAAGAAAAGGAGAGGAGAGAAGTAGAGGAAGAGGAGAAGAGGAAGCAAAAAGAAGAAGAGGAGGAGAGGACAAGAAAATAAGAAGAACAACAAAGGCAGTCCTAGAAGGAATAAGCAGCATAGAGATTGGAAGAAGAATAGTTGAATTAAGAGATAAAAGAGGAAGAGTTGGACAAAGAAGATACCATCCAACCCATGGATGATGAACCAGGTTCTCTAGAAGACCCTCCCCTCAGAGGTGGTCATCTTCAATTCAGAGAAATGGGAATCACACATCCACCCACAAAAAGATTCATGGATGTGTGCAGTCTAACATTTGATCAACTTATGAAGAGGATCGTGTAGTAGAGGCATAAATACTTTCGGAATGATCCTCAAATATAGTATTTGTTTCTACAAAGAAGGTTATAACTTCCAACACCAAAAGGAATCGCAAAGAAATCATGGTGACAAATGTTGTTTTTGCTACAACAACACGAGGTAACTATGAATACTTGTTGAATGAGTGTTATGAAACCATCTCACAAAAAGATAGAAAAGATAGATAAAAACCTTAGAAATAAGCCTCTTCGAGGGGGCAACCTCCTTTAAATTACACAAACGAACAATTCTTGGATGGTTCAAATGACAAGACCTCCTTTCTATATATAGGAGTCTAAGGGGTCATAGTATAACCATAGCCAACATAACAATAATAATGTAAGGGCACAATAATAACAATATGGGGACTACATGGGCACAACAATATAATAAGGGGGTTGTAATAATAACAATAAGGGGTTACACTAGTAGTATAGGGACCTAACATGCCCCTCTTCTTCAAAAAGTGTTTTCCTCAACACTTGAGTAGTTCTTGATACTTTTGTATAAATTCTTGTCCTCCCATGTGGAATCTTTAGCGGGTAAGTTCTTCCACTTGATGAGATACTCTGAAATTGGCTATTTCATAGCTATCTGTTTCTCGGTTCTGTGACTGCTTCAGGTTCCAATATGATTTTTCCTTCCTTGTCAAGTTCTCACAATATTGTTTGAACTGGGATCTTCTACAACTTTTGAATGAGTTCGCACTCCTATGGGCATATGGATATCTGTAAGGCCTAATGTTTGGAGGAGAACTTCCTGGAATCACATGAATAGCATGATCATGATCATGAATAGGTGGGAGGCCTTTGGGAGTCTGAAATACCTTGGAATGATTTTCCAAAACGTTTTGGAGATCTGGAGAAATACATGATTTCGATGTGGGATCTTCTAGTGAACATAATTGTTCAATTACACTCAGTTGTTATTTATTTAGAAGATTTGTCATGTTGTTAGAGTTTATTATCTTTCTCAGTTTCCCTTCGATACCCCTCAATTCAACTTCCTTTCCTTCCCAAAAAAATTTCAAGAAAATTTCTTGAAAATTAAAAGCTATTGTACCCAAATATTGTACCCATTGGACACCTAGTAAATCATCAGAACCACCCATTGGAATGGAAATCATTGGGAAATTCAATACATATTATCCCATGGATAGCTTGATATTATGGCGCTTTCCAAAGAAATTTATGGTTTGTCCACTTGCAACCATCACTTTACACTCTAGTGCTGGATATAGGAAGTAATTCAATTCCTTGGCTATCTTACAATGAATAAAATTATGGGTACTACCAGAATCAATCAACTCTATTACCTTTTTCTTCTTCATATGTCCTTCTATCTTGATAGTTTGAGGAGTGGTAATTTCTTCCAATGCATTACAAGACATGGTCGGATTCATTTCTTGATACTCGATGTGATCTTTCACTTCTTGAACATTTTTCTTCTTGATATCTCCTTCTATATTGATAGTTTGAGGAGTGGTAATTCCGGTCAATGAATTACAAGATATGGTTGGATTCATTTCTTCTTTCTCGATGTGATCTTTCACTTCTTGAACCTTTTTCTTCTTGATATGTCCTTTTATCTTGAGAGTTTGAGGAGTGGTAATTCTTTCCAATGCTTTACAAGATATGGTTAGATTCATTTCTTCTTTCTCTAGGTTGGGTTCCTGGTGTATATCCTCTTCTTTTGATGTTTCTTGATCCTTTTATTCCTCCTCTTCATAATCTATGTAAAATAATTTCTTCTCAGCACACTTATGGCCTTTAGTGTATTTACTATCACAATTGTAACAAAGCCCTTTTTCTCCTTTTTCTTCCAATTGTTGTGGTGTAAACCTTGTAGGTTGTGGAAGGATAGGAGAAAAAAACTTCCATAATTATAGTCGTGAGTGGTGGGATTCCTTGTTTCCATAATTTCGCGTTCAATTTTTCTTGCCAATGTGAATGTCTTCTCCAATGAATCAGGTTCCCAAAGACGAACCTTGTGTTGAATGTTATCCTTTAAAGTCCCTATGAAGGCATCAACCATTTTCTTCTTTGGAATATCATTTACCATTATATTCAATTTTTGGAAGTCCTTGATGCAGGAGCATTCAACCCAAGAGAAAATCATTGTACTTTAGTAGACATAGGGGGTCATGTGTTTTAAGGAAGTTGGATTCCTAAGTGATGAATTAATGTAATATTTAGGCTTTTGAGTGAGTAAGATGAGAATTAATTAGATGTTGTGAGGACATTGTAAATACTCTTGAATTAAGGAGAACATGAGTGGTTAATAATGACAAGAGAGTTAGAAGTCAATTATAACTCTTAAGGCAGTTTCATGATTCGAGGAACTAAAGAGGACATTTAGGAGTCAGTTTAGTAGATTAAGGATATAAACCAGGAAATTGGTTATATAGTCCTATGTATAAATGTAGGCCTACAAGCAGAGTCTAGGGGAGGAGGCCACTGATATTGAAGATCAGGCCTATGAGACAGAGGTTCTTGATATGTAATAAGTTGTTTACACTTGTTTATACAAAGGTTTATCGCGAAATTGTGTAGGTGTGTGAATCGAGTATCTAATGATTGATTTATGTGTGAATTCATAAGTTTTGTAGCAGCGGTTGTAGGCAGAGTTCTGAAGAAATTCACGGAGGAGGAGAATGATTAAGAGGAATCATAGTGGGTCTTTGAATCCAATTGAATGATCAGAGTGAAGCTCTTAAGAGACTGCGATGTGAGAATTCGTAGAAGGCAAGCTCAGGAGAGAGTGCATAGTAGAATGGTGGAAGGACGAGAACCTTTGAAGAAAACCGAACCACAGAGAAAATGTTGAAAATAGCATAAAACATAAGCAAAGAGAAGAGGGAAGAAGTGCAGAGGTGATGCACAGTAACTGTTAGATCTTATAGATCAACGGTCCAGATCATGTTGCTTGGAGCAGTGTTGAAACATCACATCAGCAAACTTTAACGAATAAAGGCAGGTTTTATACACAAAGGTGGTATTTTGAGCAAGATGAAGATGATAAGTGGTATGTAGAGAAGTTCACTCGATTCCATACATATCACGACACGTAGTAGTGAGGAGGGAGAGGTAAACCGCTTATCGGGCGGTTATTTCCCGTACTACTTGTTTACTTGAATTCATCATGGACCATTGGTTCTACTACATGTAGATCAATGATGAAGGACTGTCAAGCAACTTTTGGAATGGGGAAGTATCTCGACCGTTGGATCGAGTACCAGATCAATGATCAAGATTTAATCGGAAACCATTGGAACAAGATTGGAAAGACCCTTTTAAATATAGCGATAATGATAGTGATTTAATCGCAACTGTCAGATCATATCGGAAGTCAGATCGATGGTCCCGATGGGATCACAAATCAAATTTCAGAAGGTCAAATGGTTGGTGGCAAAGGAATGCGATACGCTGATGGCTGGCATGCCGATAGCGATGAATCCCTGATTGGAGATTTTAGAGATTAGAGTTAGGAGAGCACTGCAGGAAGGATCGCTGCAACAGACCCGATAGAGTTATAGTGGCGATGTATAATAATTTGAGATCCAAAATATGTTTTCATATCGGAGGCGGAAGGTAGAGTGTGTAGTGTGACTGCGGAGGATTGATACTGCGATTATGATAAAGGTGTAGCATCTATATTTGTGCAGAGGTCGTACCAAGGAAAAAAATGTATGTTTAGCGTATATTTCCTTTGTAAATGAATTATAAAGGATTAAGCGCGGCTATATGAAGTTTCATGTATAAGTCTACCATTATCAAAGGATAAAGGGTTTATAATGAGTTAAGGGCCGATAGAAGGTTTAAGCGGGGTGATTGAGTTCCAATATAAATAAAAGGTGGATTAATGATTAGACTTTGTTAGTCTATAAATCATTCTGCATGAGACTATTGAAGGGGGGCTAAAACCTTAGTTAATGAATATTTGACTCCTTAGAGAGTTAAATTCCTGGGATAGATAGGATTACGCATTTTACATGCATACTATGGTTGTAAGCGGGGGTAACCCTGTGTCATTTGTGGTATCAGAGCAGAATTGTAATCAGAATGAGTTTAAGCTCTTTTGATTAAAGCAGAATTGTGCAGAATACAAGAGTGATTGCAGAAGAAGAAGAGATTGCATAAGCATAAAGAAAACACAGTGATGTTTGTTTTCTTGAGGAGAATGGAGATTCACTCAAATGTGAATGAATGATAAAGACTACAACAGAAGATTGTAGGGGGAACTTTTGAAGTTCCTGGGAGATTGTAGCAGTTCCAGTAGAGGCTTGGAGTAGACAGGAACAGAGGATTCCTTGAAGAAAAGTGAGAACAATATTGCTTAGTACAAGTTCTGAAGGAAAGAGGACTTGGAGACCAAACAAAGGACAATCCATTCAAAGTGTAGAAGAATGGGAGAATAAGATCATACATAGATCTTGGAGGTAAGATAATGTGTTTTGTTTCAAATTGAAATTGAAGATTGTGGTTGCAGATGAAGAATCTTAGCAAAGGACAGCAAGAGAAGCTGTGAGAGGAGAACCCGATGTGTTCTTGAAGGTAGAGTAAGGAAAACACTCTGAAGGAGAAGTGGCAGTGAACCTGAAGATTCCAGCAAGAGGTTGGATAGAGAGAGGAGAACTGAAGTGTTCTCAAGAGAGAGTGAGAGATTATAGAAGCCTAGAAGGAGCAAAGGTGTTGCTCAAGAGGAGGTTCCAGACAGAGGACTCATGCTTACCAAAAGACTGAGTGAGGAGAGCTTAGTGAGGTAAGATTGTAGCAAGGAGGACTAGTTGTTGCAGAGGCTTGTTGCAGATGAGTGAGGAGCTCATGAAGAAAGAGGAGAAGAAGATGACTACTGATAGTCATAGCAGAGGTTCAGAGAGAAGCCACAACAGAAGATATGAGAAGAAGAATGCCAAAGTAGATGGCAAGAGACTGAGTCAAGAGGAGATTGACAAGGAGTTGGCTGAGATAAGAAAAGAACTTGATGTGTTAACAATGCGGCTAGAAGAAAACTAGAGACAAGGTTGGGTATTAAGGAAGAAGCCAGTGGAGTGGCATGAGATGCAAAGAAGGCTACAGCAAAAGAAAGTAAAGTGGCTGAGGGAAAAACTCAAGGAAGTTGAGTTGGAAATGGAAGAGTCCATTTGTGAACCAAAACAGGGAGAAATTCTGGGAGAAGGTGAAGACTACACTGAAGCTAAAAAATGGAGATCAAGTGAAGATGTCATCGACTATTGGGATAGTTAAAAACAACGTGAGGAGATGCTGACTGAAGATGAAGAGTTGATGTATAAGGCCATCAAGCCTTGTGATTTTGAACCTCATAATTTTGGTGTGCTTGTAGGATGCATAGGAGAGGATAGATAGTCTTGTGAAGCTATCGAAAGCATGGAGGAGTATCTTACAGAAGATGAATACTCTAAAGTGAAGCTGAATAGAGCTCTTGAACTGAAGTATGAGGAGCAATGTGTTTTAGGGGATAAGAGGCACTCTAGAGCAGAGTATGATGAAGAAGACCTCTCAAAGAAGGAAAGTATTGAGTTGTTACAGTAGAAAGAAATCATTGACAAATTAATAATTGGAGCTCTTACAAGACAAGAACCAATCCTTGTGAAGAAAGGAGATTAAGTTGAGCCTGAGGAGCTAAATCACGTAGAAGACTTAGAGCAGCAAGGAAATGTGATCACTGAAGAGTCGAGTAAGACCGCCAGGTCTTATTTTTTTAAAATTAATAATTTGTGGATGATTGAAGGTACATCATAGGAGGGTGAACAAACTTTAGAGTTTTTCAGAGAGAAGGAGTAGAATCTAAAATATATTCATAACAAGACTGAGATGACAAGATCTCAGAACCAAAAGGAGACAGAAGAGTCACCTGGGAGTAGGTAGCAGAATGTTAGAACTGTCATAGAGGAGAAAGATGGCAGTCTTATTCCAATGAAGACTGAAGAAATGTTGTCCCAAAGAAATGATCCAATGAATGTCATTGGGGAAGGATAGAGATTGTTTGAAGATGATATGGAGGTTCTTAAAGAACAAGAGGGTAAGGATGAAAGGAAGGCAGTAAGAATCAAAAAATTTCAAAGAAGAGTTAACCAACAATAGGCTAAGGAAGAAGAAGTTCACTACTATGAACAAAAGCAGGGAGGCATCATTGAAACAGATGATGTGGAGGAGAGGCTAATTGACAGTCTCATGAATTCTTTTGAGAATTAAAAACAACATACTGATGTGCTGACAGAGGAGAAAGAAATAGAGAAACAAACTGAATTGTTGCTGAAGGAAAATAAGGCACAAAAGCCTTATGTTTTTTATTTTAACAAATGTTTTGTGAATGCAGGTTTAGTTGCAGATGCTGGAGGAAATTTGGCATAGATGAGCAGCCAAATAAAGATGAAAGAAGAGGATTCTGAGGAAGAATTTAAACCATGGAACAGAGATGTTCAATTGTTACAGTGAATGCTGGAAAGTTAGAATCCAATGCAGAAATTAGATGTTGTAGAGAGAGATATCCTTAAGGATATTCAGGAAGTTTGGGTGGAAGCAATGTCTACAGTGGTACCTAGAGCAGTAACTACAACAATATCTAGGGTAGAAAAAGTTGGAGCAAGAGCAAAAGTAGAAGAAAAAGTAAACCAACAACTACAAAGTGAAAATAACCAACAACAATTTGAAGAGTTAGTGGACAACAGCAACAACCTGAAGCAGAGAGAAAGAGGTAACAGTGAATGGCAGAATATGGACCAGCCCAAAGATATGCTAGAGATGGAGATTGAAGAGTTATGGTAGTTAATGATGAAGCAGTCCATATGGAGGAAAATGATAGCAGCAGGAAGGATGATCAATATGAAATTGAACCTGATTGACAAGGAGAGGAAGATGAAACAAAAGACAACAGAAATACAGCAGTAGCAAAGGCAAAAGACATTTGGGCAACTGCAATCTAAAGTTTGGGACCCTGGAGGTTTTTACCAACACATGAAAACACATGATCAGGAGATCATGAATATTTTCTACTTTGGGAGTCTGATGTAGGAGCATTCAACCCAAGAGAAAATCATTGTATTTTAGTAGACATAGGGGGTCATGTGTTTTAAGGAAGTTGGATTCCTAAGTGATGAATTAATGTAATATTTAGGCTTTTGAGTGAGTAGGATGAGAATTAATTAGATGTTGTGAGGATGTTGTAAATGCTCTTGAATTAAGGAGAACATGAGTGGTTAATAATGACAAGAGAGTTAGAAGTCAATTATAACTCTTAAGGCAGTTTCATGATTCGAGGAACTAGAGAAGACATTTAGGAGTCAGTTTAGTAGATTAAGGATCTAAACCAAGAAATTGGTTATAGAGTCCTATGTATAAATGTAAGCCTACAGGCAGAGTCTAGGGAAGGAGGCCACTGATATTGAAGATCAGGCCTGTGAGACAGAGGGTCTTGATATGTAATCAGTTGTTTATACTTGTTTATATAGAGGTTTATCCCAGAACTGTGTAAGTGTGTGAATCGAGTATTTAATGATTGATTTATGTGTGAATTCGTAGGTTTTGTAACAAAGGTTGCAGGCAGAGTTTTGAAGAAATACACAGAGGAGGAGAATGATTCAGAGGAATCATAGTGGGTCTTTGAATCCAATTGAATGATCAGAGTGAAGCTCTGAAGAGACTGCGATGTGAGAATTCGTAGAAGGCAAGCTCAGGAGAGAGTGTGTAGTAGAATGGTGGAAGGACGAGAACCTTTGAAGAAAACCAAACCACAGAGAAAACACTGAAAATAGCGTAAAACATAAGCAAAGATAAGAGTGGAGAAGTGCAAAGGTGATGCACAGTAACCGTTAGATCTCATAGATCAACGGTCCAGATCATGTTGCTTGGAGTAGTGTTGAAACATCACATCGGCAAACTTTAATGAAGAAAGGTGGGTTTTATACACAAAGGTGGTATTTCAGGAAAGGTGAAGATGGTAAGTGGTATGTAGAGAAGTTTACCTAATTCCATACATATCACGACACATAGCAACGAGGAGGGAGAGGTAAACCGCTTATCGGGAGGTTATTTCCCGTACTACTTGTTTACCCGAATTCAACATGGATCATTGGATCTACTACGTGTAGATCATCGATGGAGGACCGTTAAGCAACTTTTAGAATGGGGAAGTATCTCGACTGTTGGATCGAGCGCCAGATCGATGGTCAAGATTTAATCGAAAACCATTGGAACGAGATTGGAACGGCCCTTTTAAATATAGTGATAGCGATAGCGATTTAATTGCAACCGTCAGATAAGAAGTCAGATCAAAGGTCCTGATGGGGTCAAAAATCATATTTCAGAAGGTCAAATGGTTGGTGGCAATGGAACGTGATACACCAATGGCCGACATGCAAATAGCGATGAATCGCTGATCGAAGATCGGAGATATTAGAGTTTAGATAGCGTTGTGGGAAGGATCGGTGGAATGGACTCGACAGAGTTATAGTGGCAGTGTATAATAATTTGAGATCCAGAATATGTTCACATATCGGAGGCGGAAGGTAGAGTGTGTAGTGTGACCGCAGAGGACCGATATTGCGATTGCGATAAAGGTGTAGCATCGATATCTGTGTAGAGGCCGTACCAAGGCGGAAAAGGTATGTTTTGCATATATTTCCTTTGTAAATGAATTATAAAGGATTAAGCGTGGGTATATGAAGTTTCATATATAAGTCCACCATTATCAAAGGATAAAGGGTTTATAATGAGTTAAGCGCTGATAGAAGGTTTAAGCGGGGTGATTGAGTTCCGATATAAAGAAAAGGTGGATTAATGATTAGACTTTGTTAGTCTATAAATCATTCTGCATGAGACTATTAAAGGGGGCCTAAATCCTTAGTTAATGAAGATTTAACTCCTTAGGGAGTTAAATTCCTGGGACAAACCGGATTATGCATTTTACATGCATACTGTGGTTGTAAGCGGGGGTAACCCTGCATCACTCCTCAATGTGCTTTACCATTGAATACTTTTGTTTGAGATTTTTCAATTGGCTAAAGAAGGTGTTTCTCTTTGTATCCTCATAATGTGCTATCATTTCCTCCATGAAAATTGACCATGTGACAAGTGTTTTATGAGAACAAAGCCCTTTATACCATAAAAATTGCTTTGGTTCTAAATAATTAGATGCAACATGTACCTTTTGTAACAGTGGTACACCAGGTAGATCAGAATATTTCTCCATATGTAGTATCCAATTTACCGGATCCTTGCCATCAAACTTCCTCATCTCATTTTTTCTTGATTTTAGGAGCTCGATCTTGAAATGAATGTAACTCTGTACTTTCGGATATTTAAGTTCTGAAATTTCTTCCTGCAATAACCATCAGAGTAGTCTTTCTAACATCACAAGTGTGATCAAGATTGGATTCTCCAATGAAGAGTTATGTCAAATCTCCCACGATGACCTGAGTATAGACTAGTTCAGTAGAGAGAGCTTGTATGGCGTGTCGCGTGTCACTGTTTCAAACTTAGGTTCTGAAAATGATACCCGAAAACCTACAGTCCATCCTATTCCTATAACTTCTTATGAAAATTCAATCTAATGCTTAGAGCGAAAGTTATGACGATTGTCCCAAGGTCACCTATTTGGAATGTAATTTAGGGGTCTGCAAAATCCCCAACTTCCTCAGATTATATCTCCTAAACTTTAGTGAGACGAGATCTAAAATTCGGACCCGAGGTTTATACTGATGTCTTCTCAAATGGGTTTTTTGTTCATTGTTTGAAACGTCATAGAGAAACAATTATGGCAAAAATTCCACAACGTCCTATTTGGAGCAGCGAAACCATAGAATCCAAATCTCTGATACCAAATGTTATGAAACTAGCTCACAAAAAAGATATAAAAGTTAGATAAACGCCTTAGAAATAAACCTTTTCAAGGGGGCAACCTCCTTTCTATATATAGGAGTCTAAGGGGTCATAATATAACGAGAGCCGACATAACAATAATAATGTAAGGGAACAATAATAACAATAGTGGGATTCTATGGTGCACAATAATAACAATATGGGGACTACATGGGCACAACAATATAATAAGGGGGTTCTACTAATAACAGTAAGGGGTTACAGTAGTAGTATAGGTACCTAACAATGAGAATGGTATATTGAGGAGATAACTTTTTGTCATGAAGCAACATGAAAAACATCTTGTGACAAAGAATCGATGGTTATCATCACCAAGCTTCAACACCACAAAATGGTTGTCATCCATGGAGGAGGAACTGTGGCCAATGGAGAAAATCATGACATTGTTATATGATGAGAAGATACTTCTACAACAAGTGGTGGCTTCTCTCGTTGGCATTCAAAAGAAAGCACAAGAAGTGGTAAAAATATTGAAAGTAGCGAACAAAGTAGTTGACCATCTTCAGGAGTGGGATGCCAAGTATCCAAATGCTCTGCAACATTTGGAAAGGAAAGACATGATGGATTTTAGTTGAGACTCAACCGTCACAACTACATGCATCTTGAAGAACAGTCGATTAGTACAATTGCTACTTATAATTGACTGCACAATGGTTTTGAGTCTTTAACACAGAAGCAAGGGATTCCTTCAATAGGGAGACTTGAATCTATCAGAGGCAGAGAAATCATCTTCCAGGAGATCATGAAATACATTGAATAGCTCAAGGAAGATACAAATAGGAAGGTTTGGAGGTTACCAAATACATTATTCTAAAGTACATCATCGCACCAGTAAAATCTCATATGAAACTTTCATGGTTATGGAATAATGTATAGTCAAACTCCAAGGCCATATTGACGGATCCACTAGAGGTGAAGATTGTTACATAGGCGACTTGCTAGTTTGGGTGAAAGCTATATCAATGGGGTTTAGAGAATGGAACACTTATATTATAAGTGAGCTCCATGAGGGAGTCAATGACTTATCAATTTGTTGAGCATTTATCCCATTATCAGTTTTGTCTTATATAGCCATCATCTCATATGTAAATTGTCTTATGTAATAAATGGTATGTAATGAAGTCCAAGGGACACATGTGGAATTTGGGTAGTCACATATGGAATGTAATAAGTCATGGATAGAATATGAATAGTCATAGGAGTTAAAGAGTCATGAGGAAGCTCAAAGGTGATTGTTATTTTTTATAAATAACTCCTCATAACTCAGGCTAGGGGCTTGGATTCTTGGAGTCTTGCCTTGGCTTCTCTTGGAGTGCATAGGAGGTAGATCATTCACTAAAGAAGTAAGTTGTGGCTTCATGTTCTACTACTAGATATAGGGTTTCATTCATGTAACAGTGTACTTCAGATCTTTCACTCTTAATCAGAAGATGTATGAGCTCACACTTCTTCATACATGTATTGCAGATATAGTAGGACTATTGTTGTTATCTTTATGATATATGATGATTTAGTTACATACCAAGTTAACAAACTACTTCGTTTCCTAGCTATGTTTATCATCGGATAAGTGTTGTTATGCTATCATGATTCTTATTTATTATGTGCATTAATTTGCAAGTATTCAATAAGTCCTTCTCTTCCCTCCCAGGTCCCCCTTTAAGATAGCACTACTAATTGTCTAACCGGAGGATCATTTTCCTTTTACTAGTCATGGATTATCCCTCATGCACCTTACATTGGGTTTCTCAAAAGACTTGCATACTTGCTACCTAAAGGGGTGTTGTGATATCTTGTGTGTGTGTGTAACCAAGGCATACCTTTGAAACCTTTCCAACGATGGCTAAACCATTTGCCTGGATGGGAATCTTACACCAAACGATGTGAGGTCTAACTGGGACTTCACATTGAGGATATCCCCATACAATTTGGTGGCATCCAACACCATCAATTTTTTGGGTGTTAGAAGGAGGGCCAGATGACAAGTTGAGCCTTTGAAGCTTGTTTTAATCCCTTACCTTTAATGACTACATCCCATATCATAATCCTGAAATGATTTTCTGAAGCTTTGTATCTTTCAATCCCCATATTTTTTTTACATGACTTATCACATTTTAAATTCAATGGCAAGGGCATAGACATGGGGGCCTCACTAGGGGAGGAATAAACTACCACATGCATTCATATTGGGGGACATACATTGAGGAAAAAATGACATAATATATTTGTTACACTAAAATATCGTCACCATGATTATTTGCAGTCAGTATGGGTCTATCATCACTTGTACTGTCCTCCTAAGAAAGTTTAAGACCTCAGCTCTTCAAATCAAGCTTTAGAAGTGGGAGAAAGACATTAAAAATCAATGTAACTCTGGTTCCGCACTTTCTCTCATGGTCACCTGCGGTCCCGCACCTTCTGTGTACAAAAGCTGCGTACCTACCCGCTCTGTTCCTAACGGTGTAGGTGCAGACCCCTGTGAAAGTCAAAAGGCGCAAGTTTTATCTTAAAAAACTCACTTTGGGTTAATTCTAGAGTTTTCTAGAAGGAATTTTGACGTGGATTGTTTGCTCTGAGGTGGTTCATGCATCCCAAAAGAGAAGGAGCTAATCCCTTGACTAAAGGAGCTATCCCTTTGAAGGAGGGCTTTATCCCTTTGAGGAGGACCTAGTAACTTCCCTCCATTGCACTATAAATACAGGCATTGGGGTGAGGACTAAGGAGGTTAGAAGCTGAACATTTTGAGGGTAAATGCTGGTGAAATTAAGACTCTTTGGTTGAGCTTGAGAGGAGAGATCACATACCTCTTGGTTCCATTGGAGAGTGAGTGAAACTTGTCAAAGTAGAGGAGACATCTTGTTGGACCCTGGGAGGAGCTTGTACAGCGTCAAGGCAAAGGTTGTAAAGTTCTTCTTCTTTTGAATCAATACAATCAAACTCATTTTTCTCAACAAGTATCTTATGTTAATTGTTTCATGGACTCCTTGAATTTCATGTTAAATATGTTTTATGCAATTGGTTTTTCAGGTGCTATTTAATTTGTTTGCCTTGTTTGTGTTTGTAGATTCGCGGAAAGGAGCTCATTTGGATCAAAGGAGTGAGGGCATCCACAAGCTTGCGTTGGACCAAAGGTAGGCCCTAAAAACACTTGTTGCTATTGTTTATTAAAGCATATTTAGAGAAAGATAGTGTCTGGTTGGTTTGCTTGTCATTAGGTCTTCTTTAGATTCTAGGAAGGTCTATCTTGTCTGCAAGATCGACTCATTCCGCGTGACAAAATGGCGACCATACTGGGGACTTGATTGTTTTCTTTGTCTATACTTTGACCTGAGAAACTGTATTTTCTGTTTCTGTTTTTGACTTGATGATTGTGGGATTGGGTGAATTTAGTTAATTTTGAGTTAGTTTTCATTTTTCATAGTTTTGGGAGAGGTACGCACCCTCTGAGTTAAGCACAATGCGTACCTGTACGCACTTTTTCTTTGTGCACAGAGCGTGGACGCACCTGTGTAAACAGGTTGCCTGCGTACCCTGTCAAAAATTTGAAAAATTTTAAATTTTTCTCTTTTTTATCAGTTTAGAATTTGTTTATAGGTTTTAGCCATTGCCCAGACCTGCTTGTTCCCTGTCAAAAACTTTCCTTGGTTTAATTTCATTAGCATTAGGGTTTTAGGTGGAATTCCTAGGTATTTTGCTTGTTGGGTTTGTTTTTCGTTTTTGGTTGTGTAGTGGCTCTGAGCTTAGAAGCCGTAGGGACCTCAGATTACCTTGGTGTCTACCAGTCTTCTTATGAGTCTGACCATTTATGAAATCTCCCCTTGTTGAGGAATCCGCTTTGAGTTTTCTCATTTAAAAATTTCGAAAAGCTTGTAGTTGAAAGTTTGGAATTTTCATTAAAAAAAAAAAAAGAAAACGAAATATTGGTTGTTTTTGACTAATTGTGATTCTGCATAAATTAGTCCTTAGCTCACATTTAGCTAAGTAAAACATCCTCAAAAAGACTTTTAGTAGGCTTTGACTTCAAGTAGCTTTTTATAGTTTGTAGCTCTCAAAGTTAGTCATTTTCATTAGTTTTGAGTGTTTCAGTTACAAAATATAAAAAAAAAATCTCTTTTGGAAAAGTTTGTTTTTTGTAGTGATTGAGTGCTTTGAAAAGAAAAGGGAAATTTGTGTGAAATAGCTAGTTGTCTCGTTTTGAGTGCTTTGGAAAGGAAAAGCTCTTCTTTTAATTTGTTTAATTGAGAAATATTTGTGTTTACGAAGTATTTGCATTCTCAAACTCTTTCTTAGTTTAGAAGTTCATCGAAGAGAAAAGATTGTCTAAATCGTCTTAGGTGCATCTTTTTAGTGATTTCGAGTCGAGTCTTTACACCACGAGTTTCTTCTCCGCCACCTCTTGACTTAAACAACAACCACTAAAATTAATGCTTAAAGTAAAATTCACCTAGTAACATTTTATTTCTAGGGCTCGGATACACCAACTTAGCTTAGGCTAGTGTCTTGGAGTAGGAGAGTAATTAACTCTCCAAGACAGTAAAAACAAACAAGTAGTTGTATCTTGTGGTAGGAAGAAATCCAATTGTTGTATTTATGCTCTGGGAAAGCTCCTCTTAAAGGAGAAGCACGAGATCGTGTCCGAACTAGTGTGGGAATCAATCCTTCCTCATTGGGAACGATGCCAGATATTCACGTATTAAAAACGGTAAACCTCGGATTAACCATTGTCGAGGAGCCTGGGGTCACTTGTTGGTAAACCTTGGATTGTGTCAAAGAGCCTTCAAGGGGATTGAGCTTGCTACTCTGCCCTTGCGTGCATATTGGATCGTAGACTGTTCCCCTAGGTGTATTTGTCTCAGTTGGTAGCCTTAGTGACCATATTCTTTAGGATTCTTCCTAAGGTGACAGTGGTGGGAAGATCCCACTGTACCTGGAGTAGACATCGGTTAGACTCACTTGGATTTTCTGGGGGGTTCACTTCACTCGAGACGGTTAAGTGGAGGAACTTGGTCCAGTCTATTCATTAAGCAGGTTGCCGGGGTAACTGTTCCAACCGCCATTTCTGTACTGAATTCTGTGACGTTGGATTTCATCACCAACTAGTGTTTTCGGTCCGGAAAATTACTGTTTGTGTGTGTTTGATCTCTAGATTCTTTAGGCGTGTGATTCAAATTTGTTTGGTTCTTTAGAGGCTTTAGGTGGTTTTCATTGAGATTTTACTTTGTTTGCGTGTGAAGTAGTTAAAAGTTTTTAACTGTGGCTGAATTACCAAGACAGTCCCATAGACTTCGGGGCCAGTCTCCTGAGTTTGTAACCGTGGCTGATTTATTGAGGAAGTCCCGTAGACTTCGGGGCCAACCTCCTGAAGAAGTCCCGAGCCAGCTTGAAGGCTTGAAAGTCCTCGTAACTCCTAGTGGTAGTAAAGTTGGGTCACCTGAAGAAGGAGAGTCTTCATTGGTTGTACATCCTGATTACCAAACTCTAGTAACAGGTTATAATCCTGAATCTATTTCGGTTTCCAAACTTGCTGGTAGCTTTTCATCTACTAGTGATATAGGTGAAGAACCTGAGATATTTGAACCTGTTACTCCAACATCAGGGTTTGTCTCTCCGACTTCTAGTGGTCCTAATTCACTTAGGTTAGAAAGAGTAATCACCGAAAATCTTCCTTCTGGTTTGATAGCTATTGAAGAACTTGCTCCGGAAGAAGAAGTAGGCATCCCTATCCCTGAAAATCAACCTGTTACTGATCTAAGGGAGCATGAATCAATTTTTTACAGTCCACCTAGAAGTACTACTTGGTATCTTTCTTTGACTAATTATTTAGAAAACCCAGCGTTAAGTTTTTCACCACCTCGTGCTCCTTATCATCCTAGAGGTTTTTATACTCCCGTAAATATGTCAGGTCAGTCGTCCATGTTTACTCAATCACTTGAATCTTTTTTGTACGACGGTCCTTCTGTTCCCTCTGGGTATCAGTCACTTTCTGGTACTTTTTTGGGAGCATCTCCTCAACCCATTGAACAAGGGTTATTCACTGGAAGCAATGGTGCAAAGCCGTTGAGCGTAGAAGACATTCTTATGATGTCAGGTTCTATTCCCAATTCTCAACCTCAAGGTGGCCAGTTACCACCTGGGGGGCAACCTCAATTAATGCCTGGGGGGCAACCTCAAGTACGCAATTTGCATCTGGGGGGCAACCTCAAGGACAGTACGTATCTACGGTACAATACGTTCCTTAAGGTCAACCCTAGACTCAATATGTACCCCAAGGTCAACCCTAGCATCAATTTATACCTCAAGGTCAACCCTAGTATCAGTACGTGCCTCAGGGGTATCTACCCGAAGGTCAGTAGTCGAACCAAGGTTTCCAACCACCCCAAGGTCAATCTTATGTTCAAGGAACCAGAAATGTACCTTTCAATTATCAATCCTACCCTCAACCCGGTTATGGTCCTCAATTTTCTCAACCTGTTATGGGTCAGTACCCCGGAATGAACATAGTGTGGGATCCATCGCAAACTCAACAGGTGTTGCAGCCAAGTGTACAGTTGTCATCTCAAACTGGACAACCCTTAGTTTCTGGTTCACCCCAGCAGCCAGTCCAGTCTAACATTCAAACTTCTGTACCCTCGGTAGTTTCACAGTCTGGGCCTACTGTGCCTCGTACTCCATCTCAAACGATTGCTGCAACTGCCGCAACATCTGTTCAATCTACCCCACCTACTTCTGGAGTATCGACAGCTCCGGTTTCTACTGTTCCTGTATCTACTCCTCAAACATCTTTACCACCGTCTCGATCCATGATTCAAACTACGGTTCAAATGCCTGCAGGACAACCTGGTTTAAGTACGGTTGTCACAAGTCAACCTCAATTTACCTATCAACCGTACCAGGGACAGTACCAATTCGGTCCTGCTGTCTAGCAGCCAGTTTATCAGTATCAACCGTATCCTAGGTACACTTATCAACAACCTCAACAACCCCAATACGGTCCAGTTAATCTTGGTTTTCCGGGAGGATACAATATCCTGAACGCGATTCCTATTCCTAGTTATCCCGGATATCCTCCTCCTGGGGCTGGTCTCATGACCCAGAGTTTTAGGGATCCTAATCGGCAGTTACCGTTTATCGCAACTTTGGACTTACCTGATTTGTCACGCCTGACGAACGATCCGATTAATTATCTTCCGTTTTGGCCGCTAATGCCGAATAAGTTGCCCAGTGACTTTCCCAAGTTCGAAGGTAAATCTGGAGAGGACTCGTCGAACCATGTGATGACTTACCACCTCTGGTGTGCATCTAACTTCATCACAGATGATTCGATCCGTCTTAGACTTTTCCAGCGCACTCTAATTGGTCTCGCGGCCAAGTGGTACATTGAGTTACCGCGAGGCACTTTTTATAATTTTAGTCAGTTAGCTACCTCGTTTTTAACTCATTTTCAGTTGCCAGTCAGATATGACAATGGCACGGAATTGTTAACTTCGCTAAAACAATCGACATCCACGTACATTTCAGATCATATTCACGAGTGGAGATGTCGATGACGTTTAGTGAAGTATTTATTCCAGATCAAATCTTGGCTGAGTGGTTTGTAAAATCTTTGTTGCCAAGGATCACTGAAGATGTTGCTAAAGCCGGAGTTGTTACTGAGGAGCAAGTGATTGCTCAAGCACAGTACCTTGACTTGGTCTATACTCAGTCAGGTACGTTACACGAAAAGATCCTTGATCTTCCCAAGTCAAATCAAATCACTGCAGCTCCTTCGGGATCCCATGCCGCTGACGGTATGATTGGTATGGTTAACACTAAAAGTAAGAAGAAGTCTTCCAAGAATTCTTCTCCTATCATAACCTTGCCTGATTCCCCGACAGGAGATTCTTCTGCAGAGGTTTCCACCGATATTCACGTTGTAGAGTCATCTATAGCTAAATCAAAATCCGGTGGGAAGAAGAAAGGAAAGAAGAAGAATAAAACAGACAAAAGTTCGAAGGAGAAATCTGAAAAGGCGGAATCCAATGATGAGAAGTGCAAACCTCATTATCCATGTCTCATTTGTGATGAAGAACATTTTACAAGAAACTTCCCTCATCGAGCAGAGGTTGCAAAGATCGTCAAAGGTTCCCAAACTCCTGCTATTTTGAAGGATCCATTTCCAAGTCAAGATAGCAAGATGATAGGTTCTTCCTCGAGTGCCAATGAAGAACCCATATTGATGATGTCCCATGTGAGGATTGTGACTCGATCGCAAGATTATGGTAGTAAGAGTCCTGTTGATGGTAAAGAAGCAGAATCTTCTCATTCTAATCCATCAACCTCAGCTCCCGGTTCCGATCCACTACAGATCGAGAAACTTCATCCAGACTTAGTAATCAAACCGCCCGCCAAGGGTATACTTCGAAAGTCAGCTTTCAATCCACATGCGAGAGCGGCTCAGAATTATAACATTGTTGAGGATTTAGCTGTTTCACCCTCAGTAATGTCGGCCTTGGAGGTGCTGCAATCATGACCAACACAGCGTAAACTACTTTTGTCGGCTATAGGAGCTGTTGACGTTCAGGACCCGAACCTAATAATCTTTGATCTAGAAAATAGTACACCACGTTTGCCTCATCAAATGGCTTTCCAGATCCCCGTGACAGTAAAAAACAGGCCTATTCATCGGACTGTAATTGATGAGGGAGCTTCAATGTGTATTATGTCGATACAGTGTTGGAGATCGCTTGGTTCTCCTTCACTGAATCAATCCCCGACAATTCTTAAGGCCTTTGATGGCCGTGGGTTTCATCCTTTTGGCATTCTATAGGATTTGCCTATAGGGGTTGAAGGAAAAACTGTTAGTCTAGATGTGGAGGTGGTTGATGCCCCTCTAGACTACAACCTTCTCTTGGGTCGAAGTTGGTCTTACGCTATGACAGCGGTCGTTTCATCGGTCTTTAGAGTAATAAAGTTTCCACATAATGGAAAGATCGTAACAATAGACCAGCTGCCTTACTTTTCATCTGACCCAGCCTCTTCGGAGAGTATTCAGCATGTCGGTAAAACGACTATCCCATATAAGGATGTTGGAGTAGGATTAGTTAAAGATGCCGGTTTACTGGGAACTTTTCCTTTTCCTCCAATCAACGCATCATATTCATTTGCAACCATTCATATGATTACATCAGACACTACTTTTTATGACGATCCTTGGATCGTTCCTTCTAAATCTGAAATAGACTCATTTGGTAATTCCATGCCTTTGAGTCCATATGAAATTGCCTATGAAGCCGTGCAGTCTTTTGCCGACCCGTGTTCAATCGAAAATGACTTAATGAATGTGGTCCGTGAGGAATCACTTTTCACATCAACCTTGGATTTAACTACATTTTCTGAACTTGTTCACTCTGATGAGAAAATTCGTGAAATCCTATGTGTAGATGATTTACCATGGGAAGATCTCCATCACAGATCTTCGTTTTTACCTAAGGATGATCGTTTTGAAAATGATTTCTCATCAATATTTACGACTAAATATGTCAAGGAACCTCAGAATCCAATGAAACATCCCGATTCAGAGTTAAATTTGGGAAACATCTCTCGAACTATTCCCATTGACATTTCGGTTAAGTTCGAAATTGTTGAGAACATTCATATAGGTGCCTTGTGTACAGATGACGAAATTCAATTATATAAGGCCCTATTTCAAGAATTCTGCGACGTGTTTGCCTGGTCCTATGAGGAAATGCCAGGAATTGATCCCGCGATTGTTGTTCATGAGATCAAGACTTACCCGGACGCTAAACCCGTCCGGCAACGTTTGCGTCAGATTCACCCACGAAAAGCTGCTGCAATTAAAGCAGAAGTTGAAAAACTGTTGAAAGCAGGTTTCATTTATCCGATCCCGCTAACGGATTGGGTATCGAATATTGTTCCGGTTAACAAAAAACAGGGGACAATAAGAATATGCATCGACTATAGGGATATTAATCGAGCCTGTCCAAAGGACAACTACCCAACTCCCTATATCGATCAAATCATTGATGATTGTGCCCGCAGCGAAATATTTTCCTTTATGGATGGTTTTTCTGGATACAATCAAATCAATATTCTACCTGCCGATTAACCAAAAACGGCTTTCATTTGTCCATGGGGGACATTTTCTTATTGCAAATTACCTTTTGGGCTTAAGAATGCCGGAGCAACTTTTTAGAGGGCGATGTCTTATGCGTTTCATGACATCAAGCACATTGTGCAACCCTATCTCGATGACTTTCCTGCTCATTCATTACATCGAGCTGATCACGTCGTCCATTTACGAGCAATCTTTATGAGGTGTAGGCATTATTGTATTCGGTTGAACCCACACAAATGTGTCTTCTGTATAGAAACGGGTCGATTGCTGGGATTTGTAGTTTCGAAAGCCGGCATTCGCATTGATCCCTCGAAGGTCGAAGCTATCATCAATTTGCCTCCTCCTTCGAGTCTTCGCCAACTCCAAAGTTTGCAGGGGAAAGAAAACTTTTTACGACGATTCATTCCTGACTACGCCGAGGTTAAAAAGGGTTTTACACGGTTATTGAAACAGAACACTCAATTCTCCTGGGATGAGATAGCTCAGAAATCTTTTGATGCACTCAAACACGCATTGACCCATGCACTGTTGTTGCATCCTCCCAACTACAACCAGGATTACTTTTTGTATCTCGCCGCCTCCCATTCCACGATTGGAATGGTCTTAGTTCAGGAAGATGAATTCGGAACAGAACATGTGATATATTACCTTAGTCGAATGTTAAATCCAACTGAGCTAAAATACTCACATGTGGAGAAATTGGAATTGGCAGCCGTTCAAGCTGTCCAACGTTTTCATCACTACATTTTACTACGTAAAACTACGGTAATTTCGGATTGCAACCCTATGATCTACATTTTGACCAAACAATTGCTAGGGGGCAAGTACTCTAAATGGATCGTTATCCTGCAGGAGTTCGACTTGGAGTTTGAGAAATCTAAGTCTAAGAAATTTTTAGTTTTTGCAGAGTTAATGTGTGACTTCCCGCATGCTGACACGGAAACTGTGGCGGAGGAGCCCATTGCGGACGAATCCTTGTTTCTAATCACCACTTTAGATCCGTGGTATGGGGATATCATCGTCTATCTCCAGACCCAATCCTTTTGGCCAGAAATTTCAAGGTCGGAACGTCGTAAAATTCGCTTCCAGTCCCAACAATTCAAAATTATTGGAGATACTCTTTATCGCCGTGGGGCAGACTCTATTTTTCGACGTTGCTTAACTCATGAAGAGGCTGAAAGGGTTCTAAATGACTGTCACTCTGGAGCATGTGGCGGTCATATGTCTGGGTATGCCACAGCCCAAAAGATATTGCGTGCTGGCTATTTCTGGCCGTCCTTGTTTAAAGATTGTATTACGGCGGTCCGAAAATGCCACAACTGCCAGATTTTTGATCGTAAGATGCGCGCTCCACCTGCTCCTCTCCACCCTATAATTGCCGTTGGTCCTTTTGCCAAATGGGGTATCGATTTTATTACATGTAACCCTCACTCAGCTGGGGGGCATGCGTATATCATCCTTGCGGTAGATTATTTTACTAAGTGGGCCGAGGCGATGCCTACATTCAAGGCAGACGGCAAGACAGCTGCAATTTTCGTGTTCAATCATATAATTTCTAGGTTTGGTGTCCCACAAGCGATAATCACTGATCATGGGCGTCATTTTTGAAACGTTATGATGACCGAACTTACAGGCCAGCTTGGTTTACGTCACGATAGTTCAACTCCTTATTATCCACAAGCGAATGGTCTGGTTGAGTCCATCAACAAAGTTTTAGTTATCATGGTCCAATGAATCATTGGGATTCATCGGTCAAATTGGCACAACATGCTATTTTCAGCGCTTTGGGTGTACCGAACTTCAATAAAAACATCAACAGGGTTCACTCCTTTCCAACTAGTCTATGGTTTGGAAGCTGTGTTATCCATTGAGTGTGAAATCCCATCACTGCAAATGGCCATCGAGTTATTTCCATCTACTTCCGAAGAGGAAAAGCGTTTGTTATACTTAGCTCAATTAGATGAGAATTGACGTGATGCTGCATTAGCGATCGAGACTCACGCAAAGCGTATGAAAGCTGAGTATGATCGGAATGTGACCCCTCGAAATTTTTCGGAAGGAGACCTAGTGTTATTGTATGATCAAGCTAATGATAAATTAGGCGCTGGGAAATTCGTTCCTATGTGGCATGGTCCCTATATTGTTAAGTGAAAGCTAGCAAAAGGGGCCTATGAATTGGTAGACTTTGATGGGGACTCTTTGGGTAAACCCAGAAATGGCCTTTACTTGAAGAGGTACTATGCTTAAAAGAATGGGGTATGGAGATTTTTAGTTAGGATAGTTTTTCTTTCTAGCTGGTGTGTTTTAGTTTACAAAGTGTGCTTAGCTTAGAGAGTGTTTTTCCGTCATTATTCCTGCTTATCTTGGTTTTACTCTTGATATTGCAGATGTCGATGCCTTTCCAAACATACATTGGATTTACTGATGGTGCTTGTCGTAATACACGGAACATCTCTTCCGCAGCTTGGGTTATCTATTCGCCCTCTGACGAGTTAGTTTCTATGCATGGGTTAAGCCTCGGTCAAACAACAAAAAACATTGCAGAGTACAGTGCAGTGATTGAGTTATTGTCTGAATCTATTTCATTTGGGATTCGGAGTTTGATAGTGAGGTTAGATTCTGAACTTGTTGTGTTACAGCTTAATAGAGTGTATGCCATTAGAAATCCAGTGTTATTAAGATTATTTTTGAGAGTGCGTCTCTTGGAACGTGAGTTTGATTATATTGAATATCAACATATTCCAAGGTCTTTAAATACATTAGCAGATGCAATTGCTTCTCGAATGTTAAATAGACATTTTCAATAATCATACATGTAAATTTAAAACCATTCCATAAACATGATTTACAAGATAAGCCGGTAATAGTGATATATATATATATATCTATATATATATATATATATATATATATATATATATATATATATATATATATATATATATAGATATATATATAGGAGTGTGTCAAAAATACATCGTCTTCAATCATAGGTTGAAAAACACCTTATGATCGGCAAAAATGATAAGTACAAAAAACAAAAATGTCACATGTGCCCACAAAAGGCGATCATCCTATCACTGGTGATGATCTCTATAAGAAACCACTGCCCGGGCCACCTTGCAAAGGAACCTCCTAAAAGGTCCCGGGACCCCAATCACATAGCGCTGAAGTCGACGAGGAATGTTGTCTATAGTGGTCTCAAGAATACCCCTGTTAAGCGCTCAAGATGACCCTCCAACTCGGCCAAAACCTCTGCTGATTCGTCTTGTGGGGCTGGCGCGGGTGCAACTGGTTGCCTCCTCTCGAAAGGCCGGAGAGCGGCTGGTCGCTGTGGACCCACATCTGCATTTGAAATTTTTACTATCATTTTCGAGACGATCAAAAATATAAAAAAAAATTAAAATAGGAAAAGTTGAAAAGGATTTTACCTGACTCGTCCCACTGCTCTCCTGGTGGAAGAACCATGTCTGGGTCACCACGGAAATCCATCCCAGCGTAAGGGAAGTCCTGAATGGAAAAGACCTGGTTTTCCAACCATTGGAAATACTCAGGTTTGAACCGAGCAACTTCTGTCCTCTCGTCCGGGTGACGGGCCATGACTGCGACCCATCGCATCAGTTTGGGCTCTCGAGGAAGCCCAACTCCAACAGTAAGGTGTTGTGGGATCAGCATAGGAACCCTCTCCAGGCCAAAACTCATGACCAAAGCCCCATAACCAAAGGTCTTTAGTCGTCCACTTTTGGCCTTGGTCAGTTGGCCTTTCACATTGGCCAGCACAGATTTGCACCAGTTGAAGATGGTGCCTCGAAAGTAATTAACTGCCATACGCATCTGGGATCTGGTGGCAATATGTAATGCGGCAGCTCCGCAAAGTCTGGTGACAGTAAACGCAATCACCATGAGCTTAGGACGGGATATGGTCTTTATGTCTATCGCTTTGTCTTTAGCCTGGCTGTTGCAGTACTCTAGCCGGAGGCTATCGACAGATTGGCCACCTGGCCTAGTCCCGAATAGAGTCAAGTCTTCGCCTCTCTTAGGCAAACCAGTCAAGAAATAAATTTCCTCCTGCTTGATTTCGAGCCGGTGCCCGCCAATGAAAAAACACTGGTCCTGTATGCTCCATCTGTCAACCAGCCACTGTAAGAAATCCACCTGAGCCCTCATGCCAGGAATGGTCCAGAATTTGTACAATCTGCACGCCCTCAAAGCATCAAGTGAAGGCTGATGATTCCATGCGGCAGTATCCACGTCCTCATGCTCTCGTTCACGCCAATCTAGCATGATATACTCTCTGCATCAAGTATAAAGATTAATTAAATTGCTAGAAAACATTTTGATTGGTCCATTTTTGAGAAATTTTGGGTTCAAAACCCTTGCGGCGGGGTACGCACCCTTCGAGTTAGACACAGTGCGTGGGTACACACTTTGTCTACACGGAAGGTGCTGACCCCGAGCTTTTTCCCAATGGAGAAAAAGTCGGGGTCCGCAGGTCCGCAATGGTAAACCTGCGAACCCCCGCGCGCGGGTTTTGCGTCTAAAAACCCTCCCAAAAAATGAAATGAAGGGCTAAATCAAAAACTAAACGGTTGAAAATGAAGAGTAGGATGATGTGGATTACCTAGAGAAGACGGCGCTCGATTCTGACGGTTGGATTTTCCACAATCTTCACGGGAAGTTTTCTAAGCAAAAGCACTATTTTCTCACCCAAACTCGAACGGTAAAAATGAATTGACAAAGGCCCTTTTTATAAGTTTTTTGAGTAAATAAATCGCAAATTTGTTTATGTTTCACTTTGAAAAGGTATTTTGCAACGCTTTTATCCATTTCAAACAGGTATGAGTAATGCTTGTGTTTTTGTGCAGAATATAGGATTATTCAGGCGAAATCTATCATTTTCAACGAAAAAACAAGTAGAGTCATCTTTAAGCCCTTTTTTGACTCCTAAAATATGAAAAGATTGCTGAGCGTTTCTTTTACACTCGTTAAAATGGAATTAAAAGACAGTCCACTTACAGCTCTTTTCCGACCGTAAAAACATGAAAAGATTGCCAGATTTTTGTCGTTTCGAATTCGATATTGGTTATAAAACGACGTGTCGTTGATCGCTTTTTTACTTTTTCGGATCAATGACACTAATAACGAAAAGTACTCCTTGGTCGTAAAAGATTAAGCGGTTCTATCAAGTATTATTTTATACTTTTTCGGGCTTGGGAGACACAAATTTACGAAAAAGGTCAACCCTAGAGTCTTCTTAAGTTTTTTCAGACTCTCTAAAATTGAAAAACGCCGAGTTTCTCCTATACTGGACTCGTTAAAATTTCACAGTAAAGGACCTGTTCAATTACAAACAGGAACGAACCACTCCTTCTTAGGGTTCAGATCTAAACTAAGTTGGACTCATCCGAAGGATGAGCTTATAATCAAGAAAATGTTATCCTCCTCAAGCTTGTCAAAAATAAAGAGGTACTTGCCAGAAATGGTGGGGGAAAAGAGAGGAAAATGAGTGTGTTTGTCATACTTTGTAACCACTCTTGAACATGACACTTTTATTCACCTGGGTTGGGAAATCCTTTGCCTAACAGTTGATCAAACCACATTGAAAGTCTTCAGCCGGTTTCTGGGTATTAACTTTGGGTCAATTGTCGCCAAACCATCTGTCGTGTCGTTATGTGTTCAAAATTTCACTGCCAATAAGCCATTCATCTGCAAAATATCTGTCATCCATCTTGACCATCCCTGAGTCAGTCCTTGCAACTAAATTTCTTCAACTTGATCTATGATTTCGTGTTGTTGGCTTGCCTACGACGGATTGCTTTCTATCGACATCAGCACATTATCTAGAAAGATGATCTAGGAATCGTCAGTACCTTGAGATCTGCATGCCTCAATGGCAGGTTTCTCGCCTTTGACGATAGTTTACATCATTGACTTTCGATCGAAGGATTCCGTGACATGTTCGACATCAACACGTTTATTCACATCCCGTGGATTGTACTGGGTACTTTGAGAGCCATTGACATCACTGGTGGTTTCTCTCACACTTGTTAACAGTTTACATCATTGACTGATAATCAAGTGGATTCTACCATGTTCGACATCAACACATTTATTCGCATGGATAGAATCGTACTATTTCGGGATATAGAAATGAAGACCCTGGATCTAGTTTCCACCATCCAGGCTGCGAGGAATTTTGTATTCATTATGTTGTGGACTATTCATAAATAGATGGCTGCGTCCATACTGTGTTCACATGAGTCTATACTTGTAATGTCTTACAAGATCATTCCTATATCAGAGCAGTAGATAGTTTTCTAGTTAGTTTTGATCTGAGTATGGGAATGCCTACCTCAGCGATGATATGATCTCATATATATATCTTGCATTGAATGTTTTTACAGGTTCTGACCGGGCTCTCCACAAGATGATCCTCGAAATGATAAAGTACTTCACTCTTCCTATATGATAAATGAAATCCTCATCTACTATAGACTTCGCACTTTAGGGGGCAATCTGTTACACTAAAATATCGTCACCATGATTATTTGCAGTCAGTATGGGTCTATCATCACTTGTACTGTCCTCCTAAGCAAGTCTAAGACCTCAGCTCTTCAAATCAAGCTTTAGAAGTGGGAGAAAGACATTAAAAATCAATGTAACTCTGGTTCTGCACTTTCTCTCATGGTCACCTGCGGTCCCGCACCTTCTGTGTACAAAAGTTGCGTACCTACCCACTCTGTTCCTAACGGTGTAGGTGTGGACCCCTGTGAAAGTCAAAAGGTGCAAGTTTTATCTTAAAAAACTCACTTTGGGTTAATTCTAGAGTTTTCTAGAAGGAATTTTGATGTGGATTGTTCACTCTGAGGTGGTTCATGCATCCCAAAAGAGAAGGAGCTAATCCCTTGACTAAAGGAGCTATCCCTTTGAAGGAGGGCTTTATCCCTTTGAAGGAGGACCTAGTAACTTCCCTCCATTGCACTATAAATACAGGCATTGGGGTGAGGACTAAGGAGGTTAGAAGCTGAACATTTTGAGGGTAAATGCTGGTGAAATTAAGACTCTTTGGTTGAGCTTGAGAGGAGAGATCACATACCTCTTGGTTCCATTGGAGAGTGAGTGAAACTTGTCAAAGTAGAGGAGACATCTTGTTGGACCCTGGGAGGAGCTTGTACAGTGTCAAGGCAAAGGTTGTAAAGTTCTTCTTCTTTTGAATCAATACAATCAAACTCATTTTTCTCAACAAGTATCTTATGTTATTTGTTTCATGGACTCCTTGACTTTCATGTTAAATATGTTTTATGCAATTGGTTTTTCAGGTGCTATTTAATTTGTTTGCCTTGTTTGTGTTTGCAGATTCACGGAAAGGAGCTCATTTGGATCAAAGGAGCGAGGGCATCCACAAGCTTGCGTTGGACCAAAGGTAGGCCCTAAAAACGCTTGTTTCTATTGTTTATTAAAGCATATTTAGAGAAAGATAGTGTCTGGTTGGTTTGCTTGTCATTAGGTCTTCTTTAGATTCTAGGAAGGTCTATCTTGTCCACAAGATCGACTCATTCCGCGTGACAATATTCAACATATAATAAGGGGTAAAAGGTTTTTAGATTGGTAGGTATAAAAAATGAAGCTCAAAGTTAATGGAAAAATGTAAAGGGGTATAAAAATTGTTAATGAAAAAATGGATACCTACAATATTAAGTGAAAGTAAGGGTTTCTTAAACTAGGAAGGTGGATTGGGTTCGTATTGTTAGGGGGTTAAATAATGTGATTTTTAGAGGTATTTTCCAATACATAGTAAAATTAAGGGTATTTTTTAGTATGCCATGAATGCACATGATATGTCAAAGGTTAATTAAGTGAATCCCATCACGGGAAAAACAACCATCCTTGATTACATAATTGAATTCGTTCAATTTTTTTTCAAGTTGTGTTTATTCTGAAGAAATTCTCACACATTTGTTTACCCTTACATTGGATGGTCATGTGAAGAAATGGTGTTATTCTCTACCCACTGTTTGTATCTCAACTTTTCAACAATTGGTTAATGAGCACCGTCACGTTTTCGACAAATATGAATATCAAGATTTTCTTAATGTAATTGATCAATGTATAATGGAATTGAATGAATCTCTTGAATATTTTGTTGACCATTTCCTTCATCTTTGTTATGAATTCCTGGATTAGGATGTGGACTGGAAGTTCTTGGATGAGAAGTTTTGTTTCTTAGTCTAGATGTGAAGAAAACCTTTTGAATCTAATATATTATGTCCTCCCGACCAAAAATAATATCAACATCCTGAACAAGAACTAGATATGCCTTTTTTCCCATGTCCCCATCCTTTTGATGTTTTTTGTTTTCAACCTGAGCTGATCACTAAACCAGAATACCAATTTACTGATAAAAAAATAATTTTTCTTTCAAATCTCTCCCCAGATGGTGATTCATCTGATCTTATCAATCAACCATATTTGAGTATTGGTATCTCACCAGTTGACCTCTTACCCATTAATCAAATTGAGCCCTTTGACATCCATGACCTTAATGATTTCCTTTGCTCTAAATTATATATGAATGATTGTTCAAGTAGCTTGGATGAATCTTTGTTCCTATAAGAAGATTTAGATTTGTAGGGAATTTGAATTGGATTCTAATGTGATCATTGCAGATTTTCTTTCAGGTATTTCTCCTTTTGATCAAGAAGATGACATGCTTATCATTGAGGTTTTCTTCTGGTAATCTCGAAAATATGTCTGGTCAACCTCAATTCTCTTTTGAATCTCATAATCATAATAATGAATCTTGTTTTGATAAACAGTCGATTGTGTTTACTAAAAATTCAAAGTTAAGTCAGGTGAGTAGGACACTTCAGCCTACATTGATGGTTATGTGAGGTTTCTATCACCATGATGGTATTTTCGATTTCAGTTAGTTCATGATGATTTTGCAAAATTTCATCACTAATGTCATCACATGGGATATCAACTCTCTCTTGAGGGATGCTCATTTTCTTCATGTAAATTTTTCAACCCCTAGGGAAGAAAGTGTAATTTGATTATTGAACTTCCACTGCTACATCCCACCTTAAGCAAATCTTCAATTTTTGATGTGGAAACAGGGAAGGATATTAATGAATATTTTACATCATCCATAAAATAATCTCGCTGACATGACAACATGGATTTTTTTCAGCCTATTAATGTTTCTTATGATGTGGATTTGTCGTTGATCAATTTTTCTTGTCAAAGTTTCCCTAAAGGTTGTTTCCATGATCCTATTGCAGATTACCTTAAAGAATCTTATCAGTCCGAACCCATGTCTTGTGCCATTTACTTTCATGTGCTTCATCGAGTCGTGTATGGCCATATGTTTGGTGATTATTACTATCATAAAGCCTTTCATTTGATAGAGTAGTTGAGTGTGATACACTATTGTGATTGCACTTCCTGTTTCTACATGTCAATGCATATTTTTGCGTATTTTGTCCTTTTCACTAAACTGCGCGTTATGTGGGTTAGACATGATCACATCCTTCAATCTAAAGGTTAGGTGTCACTTGTATGGTTGCATTAGAAGTTCCATTTCACATGACCCAATCCTCCACTATTTATTCTAGGATAGGATAGGGTGCATTTAGATAGATGCATTGCATGCATGTTTTGTGTTTTCATTTTTCCTATTTTGATCCTTTTCTTTTATCTTTTTTTTTTTTAAATAAAGTTGGTTTGAGCCTTAAGAGAACATGGCTAACCTTTTGTGAAAGACAAGTAGTAACACACAACCCTTTGCTTACCTATTAGCCTCTTCCTTGATTGGTTTACGTCTTTTCAAGTCAATGATTTTTTGATTAAAAATATGATCCTTCAGTCGGGAAGCTGTAAGAAAACCATGATGCACGTACCCATCTAGGATTCTCATTCCTACACTCAGTCCTATTTATGAATAGTGTCCTCTTGCTTATCTATCTAAGTCGATTAAGATAAGGGGAAAAATTATGGCGAACAAAGCATCAAAGGTCTTAAAATTGTATCTGAAGGAACAACCTCTTCTACTCTCAATAATTTCGGATCACTCTTTAGCCTGTTGAAAAATAATAAGTACCTATGCACAATCCTATGAAAATAAGAACAAAGAAAATAAGGGGTGAAAGAAGAGAAAGGATTCCTACATAGAGAGGTTTAACAAGTGACTTCACCGGGGTACTATCCAGGGTCATTCACAATGAAACAACATTTGTGTTCCTGAAGCGACTCCACTGGGGTACTGCCTAGGCCTACAGGAAGCAAAGAAACACCATATATGTAAAAATCATACTCTGATTGTTTTAACTCAATGTACTATGTTACCCTTACTTACATCGACAGGAGAATGATATGGCTTGTTTTATGTTGTGTCACGCCGAGTAATTGAACAAGGAAGACTATATATTTAAATGGGTGGGAGTAAGGACTTGAGGAAACCCACCAATTGAAACAATACTTGTCGGAGAATTCAGAATTTTCACCTAAATGAAACAATTTAAGAGATCCTCAGGTTCTCCCAATGTGTCACCAAGTGTTGTCACTGTGACAATGACCCTCCAAAATGTTTCCCTAAGTTAATTTTGGAGCCTACATGAACCTTCATTTCAAGCCCCTTAATTTCGTAACATTGTTCGATTTTTTATTTGTGTGTTTTATCCTAGTTTCACATCCTCAAAGTCAATGTTTCCTAAGTGTCATCACCTAGCACTTAAGTTATCTATTCCATGGTTAGGTGAACTCATGACTTATCTTGACTTAGAAACTAGCCTTTTCACCATGCATACACTTAAAAAGCACTCAAAAGTGTAGAAAAGGAAACTAAAGCAAGAAAACATCCTTTAAGGTGAAATCACACTCCAAGTTGATGAAGACATGTGTTTGTCTTGAGCACACTCCTTTGGGTTGAAGAATTGGACCCTTCTTGAGTGCACTCCTTCATGTTGAGCAAGTGCGCCCTCCTTGAGCACACTCCTTCATGCTGAAGACATGTGCTCTTCCTGGATGCATGCATGTGCCTCTTTGTTGCATGTGGGTGCACTCCTAGAAAATAGGAGCCCACTTAACTTCCCTTAACTAATCCTTTCAGTTGTCGACAAGTGGCGATCATGCATGAAACAATTTTGCATGTAAACTCTTTTAAATTAACCCAGTTAATCATTCATTTACATAATCATTCTCATCTGGGTTGGGTGCATCACCGTGGATTAAGAAAATCTTCATCAAACTGCATTACAAGTAAGTTTTTCATGTTGAATCTATTCATTTCCTTCCATGATTTCACTATCAATATTTCTTTTCTTGCTTGCGTTTCTTTGTTTTTCAGTTTATTTACTGAAGTTTTTGTTCAATCTTGATTCTACAAGTGTTAATTTGTTGTCACATGATGGAACTCATCACATTCCTCAACCTTTCACATTCTACCATGGTTGCAACAGGATCCTTATAAGCTTTCATATCCTTCTTATTCTCATTCCTACCATGAAATCTTGTTGTCAAACTTGTTCTTGAGTTTTTTTTGGGCAGAGCACACTTCTAGAACTCGAAGACTATTCATCCATGAAAAATGCGCCGAAAAAATCAAGATTCCTCTTGAGTGCACTCCTTTGTCATGAAGAAATGTGCCCTCCCTTGAGCGCATGAGTGCACCTCAAAGACTCGAATGATTTCCCTTTGTCATGCACAAATGCGCCCTCCTTGTCTTTGAGCACATGAGTGCACCTTGAAGGCATGAAGGCTTAAATACATGTTCCTTCATCCCTTTAGAGTGTGCCAATGTTCCCTCTCTATCTCCATGAGTGCATGAGAAAACTCTACAGGATTGAACGCCCAACAACCGAGTCCTTCATCCCTTTAGAGTGCGCCAATGCACCCTTGATGGTTTTATTCTATTGCTTGAGTGCATGAGCACACTCAAAAGCCCTGAGTGACCCTTGACTCTACTTCATGCTTTGAAAGTGGACCCTCCTATTTTGCATTCTTACTTTCTTATACATGCATGTGATTCTACACTACCATTGATATATTTTCATGTTCAGTGACATTTGATGGCTCTTTGTACATGATTTATGAAGATATTGCTGCACTTTTTGGTTGCATTAAGTTAATCTTGTCATTATGAGTGTGCCCCCACAAACAAGTGTTCATGCTACAAGTATTGTCACCCTCTCATAATTTTTTGGAGCCATGCCCCCCTCTATACGTAAAGTGACCTCCAAAGAAACTTCAGAGGAAATAACTGAGGAAGTAGTTGAAGTAACAAAGTTGATGTTAGGCCCCTATAATACTAGTTTTTTCCCCTTATTCTTATTGTTAGTGTAGCACCCTATTTTTATTTTTGTGCCCATGTATCCTCCTTGTTGTTATTGTTGTGCCCCATAGAAGGCCACTATTGTTATGGGTGTGCCCTTACATTATTATAGGCTTTGATTATATTGTGACCCCTTAGACTCCTATATCTACCAAGAGGTCTTATCATTTGTATCATCCAAGAATTTTTCATTTATGTAATGTAAATGAGGTTCCCCCCAAAAGAGGATAGTTTTTAAGTCATTGATCTATCTTTTCTACTGTTTTATGAGTTGGTTGCATAAAATTTGGTATAAGAGCTTTGGATTCCAGGGTTTCACTTCTTCAAACAGGTCATCTTGGATTTTTAGCTATAATTTTTTTCTATGAGGCTTAAGAAGAAAAAATTGAAAGCACCCGGAGCCGAGATATTGGTGAACTTTGTGTATGAATTTCATATTTTTTTTCGCTATATTTTTAGAGATATGATCTGAGGAAGTTAGAGTTTTTGCAAGCTCTAGAATTGAATCTCAAAAAGGTGACCTAGGGAAAATTATCATAACTTTCTCTTTAAGAATAGGATTTGAATTTCATAAAAACTATGTGAAATTGCACAAACTATAGATTTTCATGTATCATTTGTAGCATCGAAGGTCGAAAAAATGACACATGGCTCTCCATACAACTTTGCTCTACTGAATGAGTCGATAATCAGGTTATCATGGGAGATTGGGCATAACTCTTTCTTGAAGAATCCAATCTCGATCTAAATTATGGGGTTGGAAATAAGACTTAGAGGGATACCAAAAGCTAAAATTTTAGACCTTGGAGATCTGAAATTATAGAGATACAACAGTTTCAATATCGAGATCCTAAAACACAAGAAAATGTGTGTAATTTATTTATTTATTTTTTTTTTTTTTTGAAAAATCAATTTGTAGTGATTCAAAGGGCATAGAGAAGAATAGATATCATTGTTTGATTCCAAAATGCCTCGAAACAAAAAAATTGACACACCTAGTAAGCAATCAGAAAACTCTTCTATGAAGCATGAAGAGGAGCAAGAAGTGCAACATGATATATCAAAATTATGAGACCAAGTGCAACAAAGTTCACTCTCATAAAGAGTAATGAAAAATGAATTAGAAGTGATGAGAAATGTTAAAATGGATGGTTTAAAGGGGAACATGGATGGTTTAGAATAAAAAATAAAAATGGACATGGAAGGTTTGAAGGATGGTTTAAAAGTATAAATGGAAGGTTTGAAGGAAGGTTTTAGAAATTGATGGTAAGCATATTTATGTGTGTATTCATGAGTGAACATGAGTGCAATTTTTAGCCACATATATTTTTTGGTTTCCACCGGAAGTTGGTTGAAAATATGTGCAACCATGCATATAATGTACTCATTCCTCTGGCCATGTATATAGATGACATGTGACATGGATTAGCCATGTATGAGATGTTTTATAATGATTACCACAACCATGTATTTGTTATTGTATCATCATTATGTACTGGTTGAGAATCTAGTCTTTAGTATGATGTGTCATCATGGTGATCGGATTTTTATGGAGGATTATCATGAGTCTATTTTCCAGCCACATATATGGGCTAATGATGATGTAATAGTCACCATGTGTCATATTTTTTAGTCATTGGTTGATCAGAGATGATCATAGCAACAATGTAATTCATTGAAGATCTATGTAATATACTCATGAAGCCATGTAATTTTATTGCATGTATATTTGGTTCATTTAGTCATGAGTCATTAGGTCATGTTATGGTCATATATTGGTCATGTATGTTCAGTCTTATGTCACTGCTACAACCATGTATATATAATGTCTATGTCATTTGAGTCGTGGTCATGTGGAGTCTTGGTCCATATGGTGCTTCTATTTGTCAAAGGAAGCATTGTTTGCAGCAGAAGTGACCACTACACCTTGGAGATGACATGTGCTCAGGGGGAGAATTTATTTTCTTTTGTTTACTTCAGGCTATCAAAATTGGCATTATGATTAGCTTGGAGGTGTTCATCCTATGCTATGATAGTTGGGGTTCTTAGCCTCATATTATGTTCAAAGATGTTTGGTAGTTGTTGCTATGTAGTTGCTATGGAGAGTGATGGATTGATGATCATGTGCATACTGTTGCATACAATTCATGTTGCTCATGGTTGCATATTATGATAATGTTGCATATGATGCTTGTGTGGTTGCCTTATGTTGGCATATTGTTGCATGCTGCTAGAGGTTCTTGGTTGGTATGTTGCTCTGGACGATGTTTGGTATATTTGTTACTTGCTGCTACTGATATGAGATGCATGGATGCTTGTTGATGTGCATCATTTTTCAGCCATGTAGAGATCAGTTGCTCTAGTATTTGTGCTTTAGTTTTTGCTACCTTATCATATGGAGTTGACCCTTTTCCATTGATGTCAAAGGGGGAGTGATAGTGGATGATGGTTTGAAGTTTTTGTATGGTTTCCATCAATGACAAAGGGGGATATTGCTGGAATTATGGTGTGCATGGATCTAACTAGTTGATGTTGGCATTGGTTCATGATGGAAGCTAGCTCATGTTGGCATTGATGTCAACCCTTATAGCCTAGCTGATGTTTGGATGCCATTCATTGTAGCATGGTTGCAGCTCATGGTTGACATTGGGATGATTGTGTTGGAATTGATGTCAACAGTATGATGTCACACTCATGATCATCAAATGATGGCATTGGTTTGGTTGATGATGTTCCTGCAGGTGGATGATGTAGATATGCATGTGACAGAGATTATGACTAGCACACTAGTTGAGTTGGCAACTAGGTCTTCATCTAGGTCTTCATGCTTATGCTCATGGAGATGAATTTTTGCAGTGTCATGGCCTTATGTTTGATGATGGAGATGTGCTAGAGAGTATTGGAGGCCTGTAAGAGGTGTTGCAACTTGTGGAGATGATTGTTGGAGAGTGGAGGACTTGTTGGCACTCTTGCCAACCTTTTTTGTTGGATTTTAAGGTAAACTTTGTAGTGACACTTAGAAGGCATGTTTGATCCACTTTGAGATGTGTTAGAGATTATATCGTAGGTTTAGAGGCATGTACAGGAGCTGAAGAAGAGCATCCAACTGATGGCAGAGTTTCTAAGCTGAAGGCTTGATGTTTTTCTTCATCCTTAGTCCCAGTGACATAATGGAAATCCCATGAGAGTGACTGAAAGGCTCTAGTTAGTAACAAACAGGCCACTGAGAGTGACTGAAGGTTCAAGTCAAGTTTATTCTATATTATGCGTGTGACTAAGGATTTTCATGAGAATTTCTCCTCATTCCTTGCACAAACTATATGGAAATTAGCATAGAAATTCCCAGAGGATTCTAGAATAAGTTAGAAAGGTTAGAAATGGTTTGAAAATATGCTCAAATGATGTGAACTCATTTACTGCACAATTGGTCGTCTTAGTGGATTGATTTGGTCTAATTTGTGTAGCCTTGATCCTAGCCCCAAGCTCAATTTATCCCTACATGTTTTATATTCATCACTTGGAGCTGGTTGTTGGTTGGTTTAGTGTGTGAGTGAATAAGTGAAGGTTGCATTGAGGAAATAGGCTTCAAACCTAGTTGTGAGAAATTTTTTTTTCAGTACATGAGTGTTAATGGTTGCATAGTGAGTAGAATTGAAGCATGCTATAGAATAGATCAGATTTGATGCTGTTGGAGTAGAGATTGTTTGGAGAGATTTTGTATATTGTTGGATAGTGTTTTTCTTGGTGACTCTCATATTTTTTCTTGTAGGAGCTGCTGATGAATTTGGCGCATAGCCATAGTGTCTTAGGTTGTTGATTGTATTATGCAGCATTCATATTTTGGTATGAGGGTTTCTTATCAGTTTTGTTTTAGGTGTTAGTTATATTATTCAATTTTGTTTGGATACATTGTGGCCACTATTTTCTTGTCTGGAGAGAATACGTTTGTGGTGATTTTTGATATGATGATGTCTTGTTGCTAGAGATCATAATGGAAAGCTTAATCGAGTTGAGAAGAAAGTCTTGGGATCCAATTTGAAAATAGATGAAAGGAGGTCCACATAGAGTAGATGAGAAATGACTTCATGGATGTGGAGTAGTGATCGTGAAGTTTCAGTAAAAGGAACAGGTTATCAATCCAATGGTAGTTTGATAGTCTAATCAAAGTTGGGCAAGGATTGATTGATTGGGTGTGTCTTTCAGTGGATGGTAGTTCGTAGATTTGTGGTGAACATAGTCTTCTGAGATGATTAGTAGAATCAAGTCTCTAGGCTAGTGGGAATCTACTGATTGTATATGAGATCAAGTCTCCATGTTGATGGGAGTCAACAAATCTATAAAAAATACATATTTATTCTCAATAAAATATTTAGAGCAGTGCATCAGCAACAGGGGTGTTTTTTTCCCGGTGAAGGGTTTTCCACTAGATATCTTGTGTCTCATGTGTTGATTCTTTCTTGTGTTCTTGTTCATGGTTATGTTTCTCATATGGTTTATTTGCTACTTATGATTTATGCATAGATTTGAAAATGTTTAATGAGTTGCTGCTAATTAGTGTGTGTGATTCAGTAAAGTAAATAAAAATAAAAAAATGGTAATGAGTCACACTACTGATTCACACCCACCCTCTCAGTAGTTCTTAAATCTTCCCAACATAATTGATATTCTAGAGGAGGATATGATTTATGTCTTCGTAGGGACTTTAAAGGATAACATCCAACATGAGGTTTACCTTTGGGAACCTAATTCATTGGAGAAGGAATTCAAGGTGAAGGGAAAATTTGAAAGAAAAATTATGGCGACAAGGAAGTCTACCACTCACAAATATAAATATGGAAGTGTTGCTACTCCTAGTCTTCCACAACGTACAAGGTTGACACCACAACAATTGGAGGAGAAAAGAGAAAAAGGGCTTTGTTACAGTTGTGATAGAAAATACACTAAAGGTCATAAGTGTGCTAAGAAGAAATTATTCTCCATAGATTATGAAGAGGAGGTAGAAAAGGGGCAAGAAAGATAAAAAGAGGAGGATAAACACTAGGAACCAAACCTAGAGAAAGAATAAATGAACCTTACCATATCTTGTAATGTATTGGTAGGAATTACCACTCCTCAAACTCTCAAGATAGAGGGATGTATCAAGAAGAAGAATGTAATAATTCTGATTGATTAAGGTAGTACCCATGATTTTATTCATTCTAAGATATCCAAGGAATTGAATTGCTTCCTATATCGAGCGCAATACTGTCAAGTGATGGCTGCAAATGTAGGAACTATAAATTTCTCTGGAAAGTTCCATTAAATCACGCTAACAATGGGGGAATATGTATTGAATAGTCCAACTCTTTCCATTCCAACGGGTGGTGTAGGAGTCCAATGGTTACAATCTTTGGGGACGATAACTTTTAATTTTCAAGAAATTTTCTTTAATTTTTTTTTGGGAAGGAAAGGAAGTTGAATTAAGTGGTATTGCAGGGAAACCAAGAAAGATAATTATCTCTAATGGTATGAAAAATATTTTGAAGAAAGAAAAATGGGGATTAATTGCACAACTATCCTCACTAGAGGTTTAAACATCGAAATCATCTAATTCACCAGATCGGAAAAATTTCTTGGAAAAACATTCCAAGGAATTTGAGACTCCTTAAGGCCTCCCAACTATTCGTGATCATGATCAGGGTATTCATTTGATTCCAGTAATTGTTCCTCCAAACATCATACCTTACAGATATCCCTATGATCAAAAGAGTGAAATTGAACATATGGTTGTAGAAATGCTAGAGGCTCGTATAATTCAACCTAGCCAAAGTTCTTTCTCTACTCTAATGGTATTGGTGCACAAAAAGGATGGATCATGGCGTATGTGTCCAAATTATAGGGAGCTAAAGAAGTTCACTATTAAAGATGCATTTCCTATTTCTTTCATTGATGAATTGTTGGATGAATTACATGGAGCAATTCACTTCATCAAGCTAGATTGTTGTTCAAGATATCATCAAATTAGAATGAAGACTGAAGACATTCTGAAAACAACATTCACAACTCATGAAGGTCATTATGATTTTTTGGTCATGCCATTTGGCCTTACTAATGCACCTTCCACATTTCAAGGTTTGATGAATTCCATTTTCAAACCCTTATTTATAAAAATTTTATTAGTATTTTTTGATGATATACCAATCTACAACAAGCCTTGGAAGGATCATGTTCAACATGTTGATAAGGTGCTCGAAGTATTGGAGGAGAAACAATTATATGCAAAAACTTGCAAATTTTTCTTTGGAGTATAGGAGGTGGAATGTTTGGGTATATTGTATGAGGGTGTTGAGGTAGACCCTAACAAAATTAAAGCCATTAAGGAATGGAAAATCCCCACAACTGTAAAGCATCTTTGATGATTTATCGGGTTGACAGGGTATTATCGCAAGTTTGTTAATAATTATGGGAGAATAGCAGCGCCTCTAACAACATTAATGAAGAAAGATGCATTTTCCTAGACTCCAGAAGAAACAAAGGCCTTTGAACATCTTAAAGAGGCAATGTGCCAAGCACCGGTCTTAGTTATGCTAGACTTCTTAAAAATCTTTATTGTGGAATGTGATGCCTCAGGAAATGGAATTGGTGTTGTTTTAATGCAAGAAGGAAGACCCATTTCTTTTCAAGGTTGTCCAATCAAAGGAACGTATTTACAAAACCTATTTTTGAGAAGGAAATGTTGGAAATACTACATGAACTAAAGAAATGTCGACCTTACCTAATGGGAAGACACTTCAAGGTAAGAACATATCATGATAGTCTTAAATACTTTTTAGAACAAAGATTATCTTCAGAAGAGAAGCATAAAATGGGTCACAAAGTTGTTGGGTTATGACTTTGAAATCATCTACAAAAATGGGAAGAAAATTTTTGTTGTATATGCACTCTCAAGAAAGAATGAGGATGTGGAAGCATTTTTTTCTTCCATTTCTATTATCTAATCTGATTGGATAGTTGAATCAAGGGATGAATGGAAGAATGATGAAGAGGTGTGGACACTCATTCAAATGTTGTAGCAATATCCCTATACATCTGATACATTTAGTTGCCAAAATGATTCATTATGGTACAAATATATCTTATTCTTTGTAAGAATTCCCAATTCGACCAAAAGATTCTTTTGGAATCGCACACCTCCCCCTTTGGAGGGCACTCAATAATTTTAAAAGCTTACCACAAGTTCAAGATTTTTTTGGGGGGATGGCCTTAAATTTGATATTTAGAAGTTTGTGGCAAAATGTTTTGTTTTCGAACAAAATAAAGTTGAGATAATTAAGACCCACGACCTGTTACAACCTTTATTCCTTCCAAGTCAGCATTGGGAGGAGGTCTCAATGGATTTTGTCATAGGTTTACCCAAGTTTGAAGGAAAGAGTGTCATCATGGTGGTAGTTGATAGAGTTACCGTGTATGAGGACTTTTGTGCATTATTTCGTCCTTTTAAATCCAATACAATCGCTACTTAATTTATGCAAACAATCCAAAAGCTACATGGAAACCCAAAGATTATTGTAAGTGACAATTATACCATTTTAATTGGAAAATTTTGGATGAAATTATTTTCTTGTCTTGGTACTCAATTAGCCCGTATCTCATCTTAGCATCCTCAATGTAATGGGAAAAATGAGATAGTGAAAAAATGGTTGTAAGGATATCTTTGTTGCTTTCTATCTCATAAACAAACATAATAGGTTAAGTGGTTACCTCTAGCTAAATGGTATTATAACACTTCCTTCATTACTGCAGCAAAAATGGACCCCATTAATGGAAATTTATGGATATCATCTACCATCCATCACATCATCTTTAAGAGAAATTTCTAAGGTTCAAGCAATGGAAGATCACATCGACTATCAAAAACAAGTTCTCCAACTCTTGAAGGATAACCTCATTCTGGCACAGAATTGAATGAAACAATATATAGATCAACATCATAGTGAAAGATGTTTTTATGTAGGCAACTGGGTATTTTTATAGCTACAACCATACAAAAAAATGTCCCTCAAAGAAACTAATAAGGATAATAAATTATCACCCAAGTACTATGGTCCTTACAAGGTGTTGTAAAAAAATGGCATTATGGCATACAAATTGGAGTTGCTAGTATCTTCCTGAGTGCACCCAATTTTCCATGCTTCTTTCTTAAAGAAGGTTATCAGTGACAAACTCCCAGTTCAAACAGTGTTTCCATAAGTTGATGAAGAAGAGAAACACATATTTGAGCCTGAAGCAATCACAAAAACAAGAACCCGACAACTACGGAATCGATTAATTTCAGAGTATCTCATTAAGTGGAATAACTTACCTCTTGAAGATTTCACATGGGAGGATAAGAGTTTTATACATAAGCATCTAAGACTACTCATGTGTTTAGGAAAACACTTTCTTTAAGTAGATTGTCATGTTAGGTCCCTATAATACTAGTGTATTCCTGTTATTTTTATTGTTATTGTAGACCCCTATTGTTATTGTTGTGCCCCATAGAAGCCCACTATTGTTATTTTTGTGCCCTTACATTATTATTGTTATGTAGGCTCTTATTATATTGTGGCCACTTAGATTCCTATATATACCAAGGAGGTCTTATCATTTGTATCATCCAATAATTGTTCATTTACGTAATGTAAAGGGTATTTCCCCTCGAAGAGCATAGTTTTTAAGTTATTGATCTATCTTTTCTACAGTTTTATGAGTTGGTTGCATAACAACCGACCATTCCAATTTATGAAAATACATAGTGCTTCATTAATAAGCCCACAGAAGTCACATGGGGAAGTTAAAAAGATACGTTCATACATAATAGGATTTTTGAGAACTTGGAAGACGTGTAAGCATGCATCAACATTAAGAGGTCCATAATGCGGAGGATCACCTGTAGATTCCTAGTAATCCCTTGTGCTAAGGTGATTGAGTGGATTATCACACACATGGATGGCCCTCATATTTTGCTTCATAGTGAATGTGGCGGTTAGCTGACCACCTATTATGGAGAAGATATGAAGACATACTACAAGATGCTCATGCCCACATAACATGAAAACACTAAATTTTACACCAAATGGGCCGAGCTCAACACAAATGACATTATAAAATCATGGTTTCGACAGCCTACTAAGTTTCGCCACCGTCCATCTACAGTCTATCTGACTAAGATTAGCATAGAAGTATATGATTATCTCATAGCCATGTATTGTTAGTTGCATGGCTGCAAGAACGCTGAGGTGTTTGAGGAAAAGTGGATATATATGCTCAATATGGTGGTAATCGATGGTAAAATTTTCAATTGGGCAGATATATTTTCATTTGAGCTGCAAGATCATGTGGGGCAGGAAAAATCATATCTAAGGGTGAGCTAGGAATCATAGTTTTATATGTCTACATTCCTTTTGGATGGAATATGTGAATAACATACTTTCCCAACATTATACTAGAACTAGACCCCTGATGACCAGTTTCCAATGTACTTTCACTACATAATGTTATCAAAATCAAGCTTCAAAGGTGCATATGACAATTTGGCTGAGCACTTCTTTGAAATGATCTTTCATATGATACTTAAGATTGATCCTCTTTACATGACTGATAAGGTGAATGAGTTACTACGAGATATTACAGATTGGTTTGCAGCTCCTAAGGGTACATACATTAGATGTTTTGGTTGGTGAATATCCCCTCATCTCATGCCATGATATGTGACCAATAAGGTGGTCATGTAGGAAGTAGGAAATCAATTGGACAATGGATTTTCAAGGGTTCTTCACAAAAGGAAGAAATCCCCTTGTCCTGTAGCGGAAAAAATAAAAGAGTTGTATCACCCGCACTTCACAACTAAGGAATTTTATTGATAATATCCCAAGAGAGTGTGTAGACAACATTGTGAAAGGATCAATTTCAGTTCTGGGTATTGTTGAGAAACTAAGATGACCTTAGAAATTGATCTTAATTCTACATTAATGTATCAACTTGGGATTCGTTTTTCTATTTCAAGGTTGTTGGCACTTTCTGTGCAATAAAATATCAAAGGTTGAAATGTAAGTAACTAATCCTAAATCTTGACCAATCATTGCAGAAATAGCTTAATCACTCAGCAATCATTGACTTGTAAATTCAAATGCAGAAAGGAAATTAATCTATGGTTCACACTTGGAGAAATAGATTAATCTAAAATTGAATTCAAACAAGAATATTAATCTAGGATTCAAATGTGGAAAGGGAATTAAGCTAAGTTCAATAATCAAATTCACATAGCTTTTGCTAGATCACGCATATCAAAGGAAACTGCTTAAACCGTGTGAATAACTGAAATCATTCCAAAACTGGAAATAATTAAATGTGCGAAACCTATAATCATAGGAATTAAATTTATAAAGGGAACAACAATTGAAAGATAAGACTTAATCTACCTTAGATTATAAAAAACAACAAAGAAAATATCAACAAAGAAAGTAAATAAAATGGTATAGTCAAGTAGTGAATCTTCCAGCGACTTGGCCCAGAGTCTCCAGAAGGGACTTTTGTAAAAACTCAATGCATGGGTTTAATGTAAAAGGTTCACTTCTTCATTAACTATCAAAGTAGATTACAAAGTTGTTTTCAACCTTTAACACTGAATTATGGCTGGCAGTCCTACTGTAGGAAAAAAAATGAAAAGTAAAGTCTCCTTTATTTTCTATTTAATAGTGTTATATATTTCTTAAGGAATTCTTAGTAAATTAGAGCTTATCTTGAGGATCGGAAGATCCCTAGGATTGCTCGGCCTAATTATCGAATATTTAGTAGTAATTTCGCATCTCACTACCTGTTCTTAGCTTGGCCTGCGCAGCTAAAATAATGACTTTTTCTTTTCTTGGCGTTATTGTCTTATCTGAAGGAACAACATTTGTCCAATTCATTCATCCTGCACATGAATTAGCAAAATTTAAGACTTATGGACTTATAGAACTAAAAGTATGTAAATCATTTGACAATTGTTTTTAATTATTTTTCGTTATTCTTTCCTCCAAAACATCCTTAAGATAAAGGAAAATTTATTGAAATCATGTTATTAACCAAGTAAATAAGGAGGAAAATCATACATTTTCCTTGACCCAATAGGTATTCATCAATGTCCACAACAGGAGATGAGAAGGTGAAAACATGGTATAATGTAGTTAAAATAACACACCCATCAATGGAAACCAGTTCACCCCAAGATCCTCCAGCTCAAGACACACAGGTGCAGGAAGAAAAATATATCACCCCTCAAGTAAAGAGTGATCGTAGGAAGAGGATGAGGGATTATTTGACAAGTGAAAGTAGTAGGAAATGGAAGGTTGATCCTTTGAACACATGACCTATTCAAGCAAAATAGGAGAGGACAAAAGTAGAAGAAGAGGAGAAGAGAAAGTAAGATTATTTCCTTTAAAAGCAATAGAAAGAACAAGAGGAGAGAAGAAGAATAGAAGAAGAATAACAAAGGAAGTCCTAGGAGGAAGGAGCAAAGAGACTGGAAGAAGAAAATTTGACTTAGGAGATAGAAGAGGAAGAAGATACCATCCAACCCATGGATGATGAATCAGGTTCTCCAAAAGAACATCTCGTCACAGGTGGTCATCTTCCATTCAGAGAAATGGGAATCACACCTCCACCCACAGGAAAAGTCATGGATGTGTGCAGTGTAACGTTTGATCAACTTAAGAAGATGATCATGAAACAAAGGCATATATAATTTATGAATGATCCTCAAAATATAGTCTCAGTTTCTATAGAGAAGGTGATAAATGCTAACACCACAAGGAATCCTAGAGAAATCATGGTGGAAAATATTGTTTTTGATACAAATACATGGGATAACTGTAAATACATGTTGAATTTGAATTCTAGATTTAGGAGAGAAGTTGTTGTGGTGAAGCAACAAGAGAAACATATTGTGGAAAATAATCAACAGTCATTATCACAAAGCTTCAACACCACAGAATGGAAGTCAACCATGCAGGAGGAACTGGGACCAAGGGAAGATAGCATGGCACAACTATGTGATGAGATGATACTTATACAACAAGTGGTGGCTCCTCTCGTTGGTATTTAAAAGAAAGCATAGGAAGTGGTAAAGCTATTGAAAGTAGAAAACAAAGTAGTTGACCATCTTTAGGTGTGGGTTTCCAAGTATCCGGATGCTCCACAAATTTAGAAAGGAAATATAGGATTGTCGCCAAAATGGATAGAGTTCAGCTATGACTCCACCATCAAAACTAGATGCATCTTGGAGAATAGTAAATTATTACAATTTCTTCTTATAATTGACTGCACAATGGTTTTGAGTCTTTAGCGCCAAAGCATGGGATTCCTTCAATAGGGACACTTGAAGCAATCAAAGGTAGAGAAATAATCTTCTAGGAGATCAGGAAATGCATTGAACGGATCAAGCAAGCTATAGAACAATAACGCTTGGAGGTTACCAAATACATTATTATATAGTACACCATCACACCAGTCGAAGCTCATATGAAATTTTCATCGGTATGGAATAATTTATAGTCAAATTCCAATGCCATATTGACGGAGGAACTGAAGGTGAAGATGCGTTACATAGGGGACTTGCTAGTTCAAGCCAAAACCATCTTAAAGGAGTTCAGAGCATGGAACACTTACATTACAAGTGAGCAACACGAGGAAGCCAATGACTTAACAATTTGATGATCATTTGTCCCATTATCTGTTTTATCTTATATAACCATTGTATCATATGTAATTTGTCTTATGTAATAAATGGTATTTAATGAAGTCCAATGGACACATGTGGAATGTGAGTAGTCACATCTAGAATGTAATAAGTCATGAATAGAATATGAATAGTCATAGGAGTTGAAGAGTCATGAGAAAGCTCAAAGTTCATTTTTATTTGTTATAAATAACTCCTCATAACTCAAGCTAGGGGCTTGGATTACTGGAGTCTTGCCTTGGCTTCTAGTGTAGTGCATAGGAGATATATTATTATTCAGAGAAGCATGATGTGGTTTCATGTTCCACTACTCAATATAGTGTTTCATTCATGTAACAATGTACTTGGGATGTTTCACTCTTAATCATAAGCTCTATGATCTCACACTTCTTCATACATGTATCGTAGATATAGTAGGACTATTCCTGTTATGTTTATGACATATGTTGCTTTAGTTACATACTAAGTTAATCAAATACTTCATTGCTTAGATATGTTTATCATTGGATATTTTTTTTTATGCTATCATGATTGATTTTTGTTATGTGGAATAATCTGTAAGTCTTCAACAAGTATTTATCTTCCCTTCCAGGTCCCCCTTTAGGATAGTACTACTACATTTCTAATCGGGGCTCATTTTCCTTTCACCAGTCATGGATGTTCCCTCATTCAACTTGCATTGGGTGTCTCACAAATGTTACACACTTGCTACCCAAAGAGGTGTTGTTATCCCTTGTTTACGTGTGTGTAACCAAGGCATACCTATGAAACCCTTCGAACGGTGGTCAGACTATATGCCCAGATGGGACTCCTACACCAAATAGTGTGAGGTCTAATTGGGAATTCACATCAAGGAGACCCCCTTACAATTTTAGTGGCATCCAACATCATCAACACATAGTTAAAGGCATCTATCTCAATCTCAAATGGTAGTTATAGGTCTAGCAAGGTGAGGATTTGTGTAAAGCAAGGGTGATGTTTCAGATCCCCAAATACTTTCTATGGTGCCTCGGACTAGGAAAAATTCTTTAACTCCACCCTTGGCCACTTGAATTGAGGGCCAATAAATATGATATAACCTTAGAAAAAAACTTACATAGAAGTTAGAGAGGACTAAGAATTTATAGAGCTCTATTAGAGTCACCGGGGCTAGAGAATCTTGAATGAGTTGGATCTTGGCTAGGTCGACATGCACCTGATGTTCATCAATGTTGTATCCAAAATGATGAATTCCATAAATTCCAAATGAGCATTTATCTTAATTGACAAACAACTTATGTTTTCATAGGCTTCTTAGAACTGGTTGAATGTGTTGTACATGTTTTGTCTAAGATTTATTGAATATGAGGATTTCACCAAAATATACAACAACAAAATATTTTTTGAATAGATACAGGATATCATCCATCATCGTCTTGAGCATTGTTGGAGCATTAGTCAAGCCAAATGGCATGAAAATACACTCAACAAGGCCTTATTTAGATTTGAATATTTTCTTCCATACATCCATTTGTTCAAATTGAACCTGATTGTAGCCTAACTTTAGATAAATCTTACTAAGAAACTTGACAACCTTAAGTTGATCAAGAAGATCGTTAATATGTGGGATTAGGTATTTATTCTTGACAATGAATTTTTTCAGGTATCTATAATGAATATAGAGTCTCCATATCCCTTCCCTCTTCTATATCAACATAATTGGACCCTTGCAAGGTGAGGTCCTAGTTGAATGAACACATTGCACTTATGTTGAGCACACTCCCTTGGGTTAAAGATGTGCACCCTCCTTGATCACACTCATTCATGCTGAGAAAGTGCACCCTTGTTTAGTGCACTCCTTTGAGCTGAAGACATGCCTTCTCCCTAGATGGATGCATGTGCCACTTTGTTGCATGTGGTCGTACTCCTACAAAATAGGAGCCCACTTAACTTCCCTTAACTAAGCCTTTCATTTGTCGAAAGTGGTGATCATGGATGAATTTTTTTTGCATGTAAACTCTTTCAAATTAGCGTAGTTAATCATTCATTTGCATAATCATTCTCATTTGTGTTGGGAACATAACTATGGATCAAGGAAATATTCATCAACATGCATTACAAGTAAGTTTTGCATGTCGAATCTATTCATTTCCTTTCATGATTTCACTATCGAGCTTGCTTTTATTATTGGAATTTCTTTGTTTCTCAGTTTATTTAGTGGAATTTATGTTCAATCTTGATCCTGCAAGTGTTAATTTACTATCGCATGCTAAAACTATGCACATTCCTTAACCTTTCGCTTTCCACCATGATTGCAACTGTATCTATATAAGCTTCCAAATCCTTTTTATTTTGATTCCTATCATGAAATCTTGCTGTCAAACTTGTTAGTGAGTTTTATTTAGGTAGAGTGCAATTCTGGAACTCAAAGCATGATCAACCTTGAAATTTGTGCCCAAAATAGTCAAGTATCCCTCTTGAGTACACTCCATCCTCATGAAGAAAAATGCCCTCCCTTGAGTGCATGATCATACCTTAAATACTCAAATGATTTCCCTTCATTCCTTCGACATGCACCAATGCACGCTCCTTCCTTTTGAGTGGAACTTGAAGGCCTAAAGGCCTGAAGACATTTTCTTTCATCCCTTCAGATTGTGCTAGCGTGACCTCTCTATCTCCTTGAGTGCATGAGTGCACTGTGAAGGCCTGAAGGCCTGAGAACCCACTCCTTTGTCCCTTTGGAGTGCACTAATGTTCCCTTGATGGTTTTCTTCTCTTGCTTGAGCACATGACCACACTGCAAAGCCCCGAATGACTCTTGACTCTCCTTCATGCTTTGAAATTGCCCCCTCCTAGTTGGCATGCCTATTTTCTTATGCATGCAAGTGATTATGCACCATCATTGATATATTTTCATGTTCAGTTACATTTGATGTCTCTTTGTTCATGATTTATTAAGATATTGTTGCATAGTTAGGTTGCATTAAGCTAGTCTTGTCATTATGAGTGTGCTTCAACAAATAGGTGTTTGAGCTACAAGGATTGTCCCCCTCTCATCATTGGTTGGATCCATGCCTCCCTCTACACATAATGTGGACTCCAAAGAAACTTCAAAGGAAAGCACTAAGGAAGTAGTTGAAGTAACAAAGTCAACCATTCTCATTTATGTACATACAAAGTGCTTCATTAATAAGTCCTTGGAGGTCACATGGGGCGGTATAAAAGATACATTCATGAAAAATAGGTTTGCTAAGAACTTGGAAGATGTGCAAGCATAAATCAACACTAAGAGGTCCATAATGCATAGGATCTCATGCAGATTCTCGGTCATCCCTTATCGAGAGGCGATTGAGTGGCTTATCACACAAATGGATGAATCTCATCTTGTGCTTCATAGTGAGTGTGGTGGTCAGATTGCCACCCATTATGGATAAGATATGCAAACATACTGCAAGATGCTTAGGGCCATAAAATATGAAAACATTGATTTTACACTAGATGGGTTGAACTCGACACAAGTGACATCATAAAATCATGGTGTTGAGAGTCTGCTAAGTTTTGCCTCCACCCATCCACAATTTATCCAACTAAGATTTATACAGATGTATATCAATATCTGATAGCCATGTGTTGTCAATTGCATGGGCGTAAGAACAATGAGGTGTTTGAGAAAAACTAGATATATATGTTAAATATGGTGGTAAACCATGGTAAAGTCTTTGATTGGGTAGATATATTGTCATTTGAACTACAACATCATGTGAGGTAGGCAAAAGCATCTTTAACGGTGAACCAGACACCACAATGTATTCATTCCTTTTAGATGGAATCTGTGCACAATATGCTTTCCCAACATTATATTGGAACTGGGCCCTTGAGGACAATTTTCTGGTGTACTTTCACTACAGAGTGTTATCAGAATCAAGCTTCAGAGTCGTATATGACAAATTCACTGAGCACTTATTTATAGATATATTTGATATGATACTCGAGATCGATCATCCTTACATGATTGATTAGGTGAAGGAGTCACTATGGGATATCGCGAACTGGTTTGCAGCTCTCGTGGGAACATACATTAAACTTTTTGGTGGCTAGATATCCCCTCATCTCATGCCGCATATGTGACCAATAAGGTGCTCGTGTAGGAAGTAGCAAATCAATTGGACAAGGGATTTTCAGGACTTATTCATAGAAGAAAGAAAGCCCCTTGGCCCATCTTCCCTTTAAGGATCAGACTATATGAGTTAAAGAGCCACAAGGCGAGAATGAAAAAAATACAAGAGTTGGATTGCCTACACTTCACAACTAAAGACTTTCATGGAGATGATCCCAAGAGAGTGTGCTGGAAACATTGTGAAAGGATTGGTTTCAATTTGGGGTATTCATCAATGTCCACAATAGAAAATGAGAAGGTGAAGAACTAGTATAATGTAGTTAGAAACATACACCTAACAATGGGAACCAATTCACCGTAAGATCCTCTAACTCAAGACACACAGGTGCAGGAGGAAAACAAATAACCCCTTAAGTATAGATTGCCCTTAGGAAGAGGATTAGGTATGATTGGACAGGAGAAAGAAAAAGGAAATGGAAGTCTTGTCCTTTGAAGAAAATTTATTTAAGAAGAAAATGAGAGGAGAGAAGTAGAAGAATATGAGAAAAGGAAGCAAGATGAGTTTCTTTAGAAGAAACAAGAAGAAGAAGAGGAGAGGAGAAGATAGAATAAGAACAAGAAAGGCAGTCTTAGGGGGAATAAGGAACATAGCGACTGGAAGAAGAATAGTTGAATCAAGAGATAGAAGAGGAAGGGTTGGAAGAAATAGATACTATCCAACCCATGGATGATGAACCAGGTTCTCTAGAAGACCCTCCCCTCAGAGGTGGTCATCTTAAATTCAGAGAAATGGGAATCACACATCCACCTGCAAAAATATTGATGGATGTGTGTAGTGTAATGTTTGATCATCTTACGAAGAGGATCATGTAGTAGAGGCATATATACTTTCTGAAGGATCCTCAAATCCAGTCTCAGTTTCTACAAAGAAGGTGATAACTTCCAACACCAGGAGGAATCCGAAAGGAATCATGGTGACAAATGTTCCTTTTGCTACAATAGCATGGGATAATTGTGAATACCTACTGAATGAGAATGTTATATTTACGAGATAACTTGTTGTGGTGAAGCAACATGCAAAACATTTTGCAGCGGAGAATCGATGGTTATCATCACAAAGCTTCAACACCGCAAAATGGTTGTCATCCATGGGGGAGGAATTGGGACCAATGGAGGAAACCATGTGCTATGGGAATAATACACCCTATGGTATGGGTTGAGCACCCCAACAAAGTAGAGGGCATACACCAACAAGAAGAAAACAAAAAAGCAACCTTAATACTTAAACTACTGAAGTAGGAAGAAGAAGTATTACCTGAAGGTCCTACGTTTGAGGTTGTTCCTGTAGGGTCCAAACCCTCTGCTTTCTCCAACGCTTCAAAACATGTAAATCATTCAAGAAAAGAACATATACTAGCAGTAGTTGAAAGCATGTTCATGATATAAATGTTAGATCATATAAGAATATAAGTATAAAACATGAAATCATACATTAGTTAGATTAAAACATGAATTAAAGCATTAAGATCTTAACATCAGGAACAAGATATGGCTTCTTTATTGATGACTGCAAAAGAATGTGGAAGAATACAACCTGATTCGTCCACAGCTCCAAGTGAAACCTTCCTCTAGATCTGTCTAGCCCAAGCTTGAACAACCCTCTTTCAAATGCATAAACATGGATGCCATATAAAGGAGATGGAAATCACAATGAGGAAACATTGGTTTCCTATAGATGGGAGTGCAGGAGGGATAGGGATATATTAGACTTGATCAGGGACAAGTTGGATATAATATCAATATCCTATCTTTCTCTCCCCTTAGGCCTTCCCCATGAGGTGTATTTATATGACTTAAAAATAGGTTTTTTAGTTGCGAAGAAGTTAGGCCATAGGCTCATGTAAGTAGGCTTCCGATGTAATCGTAAACACCACCTAAAAAACATGGATTTTATATTTTTTCATATTTTAAATCATATAAGCTGGTTGGGTATAACTTAACCCATGTGTGCACATGCATTTTGCAGGGTAGAGTCGTGTATGGAATTTAAAATAATATTTTTTAATATTTGGACCAAGTGTGAAGGGAAAGGGCTGCCCAAGGCCATGAATCGGAGCATCAAGTATACAAAGGTGGTAAATGATTCTATAACCCCATGACATTGTTATATGATGAGAAGATACTTCTACAACAAGTGTTGGCTCCTCTTGTTGGCATTTAGATGAAATCACAAGAAGTGGTAAAAATATTGAAAGTAGTGAAAAAAGTAGTTGACCATCTTAAGGGGTGGGATGCCAAGTATCCAAATTATTTGCAACATTTGGAAAGGAAAGACAATATTGCTAATGAAATGGATAGATTTCAGTTGAGACTCCACCATCAAAACTACATGCATCTTGGATAACAATCGATTAGTATAATTTCTACTTATAATTGGTTGCATAATGGTTTTCAGTCTTTAGCGTAGAAGGAACGGATTCCTTCAATAGGGACACTTGAAGTGATCATAGGTAGATAAATCATCTTCCATGAGATCAAGAAATACATTGAACATATCGAGCAAGCTACAAAACAGGAGGGCTTGGAGGTTATCAAAGAAATTATTCCACAGTACGACATCACAAAAGTCAAAGCTCATATGAAACTTTCATGGTTATCGAATAATGTACAGTGAAAATCCAAGGCCATATTGACGGAGCCACTAGATGTGAAGATCGTTACATAGGGGACTTGCCAGTTTGGGTCAAATCCATATCAATGGAGTTCAGAGCATGGCACACTTATATTATAAGTGATCTCCATGAGGGAGTCAATGACTTATCAATTTGATGATCATTTATCCCATTATCAGTTTTTTCTTATCTAGCCATCGTCTCATACGTAATTTGTCTTATGTAATAAATGGTATATAATGAAGTCCAATGGACACATGTGGAATGTGAGTAGTCACATATGGAATGTCATAAGTCATGAATACAATATGAATAGTCATAGGAGTTAAAGAGTCACGAGGAAGCTCAAAGGTCATTGTTATTTATTATAAATAACTCCTCATAACTCAAGCTAAGGGCTTGGATTCTTGGAGTCTTGCCTTGGCTTCTGTTGTAGTGCATAAGAGATAAATCATTCAATAGAGAAGCAAGTTGTGTCTTCATGTTATACTACTGGATATATGGTTTCATTCATGTAGCAATGTACTTGGTATCCTTCACTCCTAATTACAATCTCTATGAGATGAAAATTCTTCATACATGTATCGTAGATATAGTAGGACTACTCTTGTTATGTTTATGATATATGTTGCTTTAGTTAAATATGATGTTAACAAACTACTTCATTTCTTAGCTATGTTTATCATTGTATAAGTGTTGTTATGCTATCATGGTTGTTGTTTATTATGTGCACTAATTTGTAGGTATTCAATAAGTCTTTCTCTTCCCTCTTGGATCCCCCTTTAGGATAGCACTACTACTTGTCTAACCAGAGGCTCATTTTCCTTTACTATTCATGGATGTTCCCTCGTGCACCTTACATTGGGTGTCTAAAGAAACCTACATACTTGCTACCGAAAGAGGTGTTGTGATATCTTTTGTGTGTATCTAACCAAGGCATGCCTTTGAAACCTTTCCAACAATGGCTGAACCATATGCCTGGATGTGAATCCTACACCAAATGATGTGAGGTCTAATTGGGACTTCACATTGAGGAGATCCCCGTAAAATGTTGGCGGTATCCAGCGCCATCAAATTTTTTGGTGTTAAAAGGAGGGCCAGATGACAAGTTGAGCCTTTGAAGTTTGTTTTAATCCATTACCTTTAATGGCTACATACCATATCATAATCCCGAGGTGTTTTTCTAAAGCTTAATATCTTTCAATCCCCGCAAAATTTTTACGTGACTTATCACATTTTAAATTCAATGGCAAGGGCATAGCCATGGGGGCTACACTAGGGGAGAAATACCCTACAACGTGCATTCATATTGGGGGACATATATTGAGGAGAAAATAACATAATTTATTAAGCATATAGTAGGGGGTAAAGGGTTTTTAAATTGGCAAGCATAAAAAATGGAGCTCAAAGTGAATGAAAAATGTAAAGGGGTATTAAAATTGTTAATGAATAAATGGATAGCTACAATATCAAGTGAAAGTAAGGGTTTCTTAAACTAGGAAGGTGTATTGGGTTCGTATTTCCATGGGGGTTAAATAATGTGATTTTTAGAGGCATTCTCCAATACGTAGTAAAATTAAGGGTATTTTTTAGTATGCCACAAATGCACATGATAAGTCATAGGTTCATTTAGTGAAACCCTCGCGGGAAAAAAAACCATCCTTGATTAAATAATTGAATTCATTCAATTTTGTTTTTCAAGTGGTGTTCATTTTGAATAAATTCTCACGCGTTTGTTTACCATTACATTCGATGGTCATGCAAAGAAATGGTGTTATTCTCTGCCCACTGCTTCTATCTCATATTTTCAACAATTGGTTAACGAGCACCGTCATGTTTTCGACAAATATGAATATCAAGATGTTCTTAATGAAATTGATCAACTTATAATGAAATCGAATGAATCTCTTGAACATTTTGCTGACCGTTTCCTTCATCTTTGTTATGAATTCCCAGATGAGGATGTGGACTGGTAGTTCTTGGATGAGAAGTTTCGTTTCTTAGTCCGGATGTCAAGAAAATATTTTGAATTTAATCTATTATGTCCTCCCGATCAAAAATAATTTCAACATTCTCAGAAGGAATCGGATATGCCTTTTGTCCCATGTCCCCATCCTTTTGATGTTTTGTGTTTTCAACTTGAACTGATCACTAAACCGAAAGATCAATGTGCCGATGAAAAATTAATTTTTCTTTCATATCTCTCTCTAGATGGTGATTCATCTGATCTTATCAATCAACCACATTTGAGTATTGGTATCTCACCAGTTGACCTCTTACCCGTTTATCAAATTGAATCCTTGGACATCCATGACCTTAATGATTTCCTTTGCTCTGAGTTATATATGAATGATTGTTCAAGTAACTTGTATGAATTTTTTTCTTATATGAATATTTATATTTGTAGGAATTTAAAATGGACTCTAATGTGATCATTCAAGGTTTTCTTTCAGGTATTTCTCCTTTCGATCAAGAAGATGGCATGCTTATCATTAAGTTTTTTTTGTGGTAATCTTGAAAATTTGTTGGATCAACCTCAATTCTCTTTTGAATCTCATAATCAGAATAATGAATCTTGTTTTGATAAGAAGTTGACCGTGTTTCTTAAAAAATCAAAGTTAAGTCAGGTGAGTAGGACACTTTAGCCTACATTGATGGTTATGTGAGGTTCCTGTCACCATGATGGCATTTGTGATTTGTCAGTTCATGATGCTTTTGAAAAATTTCATCACTAATTTCATTACGTGGGGTATCTTCTCTCTCTTGAGGGATTCTTTTTTTCTTCAAGTAAAATTTTTCAACCCCTAGGGAAGAAAGTGTAATTTTACTATTGAACTTCGACCGCTACATCTCACCTCAGGAAAATTTTCAATCTATGATGTGGAAACAAGGAATGATCTTAATGAATATTTTACATCATCCATAAAATAATCTCACTCACATGATGACATGGATTGTGGTCAGGCTATTAATGTTTATTATGATGTGGATTTGTCTTTGATCAATTTTTCTTGTTAGAGTTTGCCCAAAGGTTGTTTCCATGACCCTATTACAGATTACCTAGAAGAACCTTATCAGTCTGAACCCATGTCTTGTGGCATGTACATGCATGTGGTTCATCAAGTCTTGTATGGCCATAGGTATGGTGATTATTACTATTGTAGATTCTTTCATTTGATAGAGAAGTTGAGTGTGATACACTATTTTGATTGCACTTCCTGTTTCTACGTATCAATGTGTATGTTTATGTGTTTTTCCTTTTCACTGAAATACACATTATATGGGCTATACATGATCACATCCTTCAATCCAAAGGGCAGGTGTACCTTCTATGGCTGCATCAAAAGTTCCATTTGACATGACCCAACCCTCCATTATTTAGTCTAGGATAGGATAGGTTGCATTTAGATAGATGCATTACATGCATGTTTTGTGTTCTCATTTTTCCTATTTTGATTGTTTGCTTTTACCTTTTTCTTATAAAGTTTCTTTGAGCCCCTAGAGAACGTGGCTAATATTTTGTGAAAGAAAAGTTGTAGTAATACACAACACTTGGCTTACCTATTACCCTCTTCCTTGATTTGGTTTACATCTTTTCAAGTCAATGATTTTTCGATTAAAAATATGATCCTTTAGTTGGGAAGTTGTAAGCAAACTATGATGCTCGTACCAATTTAGGATTCTCATTCCTGGACTCGGTATTTTTTATGAATAGTGTGCTCTTTCTTATCTATCTAAGTTGAGTAAGATATGGGGAAAAATTTTGGTGAATAAAGCATCAGAGGCCTTAAAATTGTATTTGAAGGAACAACCTCTTCTACTCTCAATAACTTGGGATCACTCTTCCGCCTGATGAAAAATAATAAGTGCCTATGCATAGTCCTATGAAAATAAAAGGAAACAAAATAAAGGGTGAAAGAAGAGAAATTATTCCTATGTAGGGAGGTGAAGCAAGTTACCTCACCAGGGTACTCTCCAGGCTCATTCACAATGAAGAAACATTTGTGTTCCTAAGGCACCTTCATTGGGGTACTTCCTAGGCCTATAGGAAGAAAAGTAACGCCATAGATGTATAAAACATACTCTTATTGTTTTAACTCACTGTAGTATATTACCCTTACTTACATCAACAAGATAATGATATGGCTTGTTTTATGTTGTGTCACACCGAGTAATGGAACAAGGAAGACTATATATTTAATCGAGTGAGAATAGGGAGTTGAGGTAACCCACTGATTGAATCAGTACTTCCTGGAGAATTCTGAATTTTCACCTAAATGAAACCATTTAAGAGACCTCGAGGTTCTCCCAATGTTTCGCCAAGTGTTGTCACTGTGACAATGACCCTCCAAATTCTTTTCCTAATTTTAATTTTGAAGCCTAGATGAACCGTCATTTCAAGCCCCTCAGTTCTGTCATGTTGCTCAATTTGTTATTTGTGTGCTTTCTCCTAGTGTCACATCCTCCTAAGTCAATGTTTCCTAAGTGTCATCACCAAACCCCTAGAAGCGCTTAAGTTATCTGTCTAATGGTTAGGTGAACTCATGAATTATCTCAACTTAGAAACTAGCCTTTTCACCATTCACACACTCGAAAAGCACTCAAAAGTGCAGAAAATAAAACTAAGGGAATAAAGAACTCTTTAAGGCAAATTCACACTCAAAGTTGATGAAGACATTTGTTTGTCTTGAGCACTCCTTTCGGTTGAAGAAGTGCACCCTGCTTGAGTGCACTCCTTCATGTTGAGAAAGTGCACCCTCCTTGAGTACACTCCTTCATGATGAATACATATGCTCTTCCTCGATGCATGCATGTGCCTCTTTGTTGCATGTGGGTGGACTACTAGATAATATTAACCCACTTAACCTCCCTTAACTAATCCTTCCAGTTGTCAACAAGTGACGATCATGCATGAAACGATTTTTCATGTAAACTCTTTTGCATTTAACTAGTTAATCATTCATTTACATAATCATTCTCATATAGGTTGGGTGCATCACTGTGGATTAAGAAAATATTCATCAAACATCATTACAATTAAGTTTTTCATGTTGAATCTATTCATTTCCTTCCATGATTTCACTATTAATATTTCTTTTCTTGCTAGAGTTTCTTTATTTTTCAGTTTATTTACTAAATTTTTTGTTCAATCTTGATTCTACAAGTGTTAATTTGTTTTCACATGCTAGAACTATGCACATTCCTCAACCTTTCATATTCTACCATGATTGCAACAAGATCCATATAAGATTGCATATCCTTCTTCTTCTCATTCCTACAATTAAATCTTGTTGTCAAACTTGATCTTGAGTTTTGTTTTGGCAGAGCGCACTTCTTGAACTTGAAGATCGTTCTATCTTGAAAAATTCACCGAAAACAATCAAGTTTCCTTTTGAGTGCATTCCTTTGTCACAAATAAATGGGCCCTCCCTTGAGCACATGAGTGCACCTTAAAGACTTGAATGATTTCCCTTTGCCATGCGCCAGTGCGCCCTCCTTACCTTTGAGAACATGAGTGCACCTTGTGTTAACACTCAGGTTGTTCCCTTTGACTCCCAAGGGAATACGACCGAGGTAACCACAAACCAACTTTGGATTACAGGTTCTAGCCTACCTGCAATCAGAGAGGGATCTCTCTTTTGATTTAGCTTTGTTTTTAGGATTTTAGGCTAGTTATGAAGTATAAATTTTTTGTTTGAATTTTGGTTGTCATTTGCTGTCTGAAGAAGGGTTTGCAATGATCAAAGAGGGTTTATTCCATTGGGAAAATGGAGTCCATGACTGATTATTACTTAGTGCCTGTGATAAGAAGAATGTTTCTGCAGAGCCAGATAGGTATTCATGATACAAACCTTTGATTTAAGAAGAAAGAGTATAGAATCACACCATGAAAGGCAACTAAGATTTCTTTCTTGGTGATACAGAACATAAAAGGCTGAATCTTATTCAAGAGCAAAAGAGAATTCTCGAATAGAATTTACCATAAAATTAGAGTAAACAGGAGCATTTAAGAATTCCATATTTACAACTAATCTTGAAGAAAACATAGTTAGCAGGAATGATTGAGTTTAGGGTGTCTTACTGGACAAATCCTGAACTATTCATTTTCCTTCCTACTAAGATTATCAAACATATAGCATAGATGAGTTATGTAAACATATAAAACATAGACACGGTTAGGAAAACACTTATTGCATCATGAGAAAACATGAGAGTTCTACAACAGCTAACAATCCCATCGCAACACGTCCAAGCATAGCCAAGCTGAGAAAACTAGCAGCTTCCTATATTATACTTCTCAAAATATATAGCCGAGTTCTTCAGAACAAATAAACAACAACCCCCAAATTAGCTAAGCGGGGCATATATATACAAAATTATCTTTACAAAATATCTCAAAATGAGTCATTGACTCATAACTTTCTCTACCAACTCTCGAAAATAGTGGATACAATAGTTATTGCTATTAAAGCAGATTGATTACAGCTAGTCATTCCTGTCAGAGACCTTTTGACTTTTAGAGCATCTTGGGACGGCTGAGCACCTTTGCATTGATTTTGAGAATTCTTGCGTTTATGCTGCCCTGCATGGTGTTGCTGCATTGGACACATCAATTGCATTATCCAACTGTACCCAGACACTGTCCTTTTCATCTAGTTATCTTCCACTGTTGGCTTTGAGTATATTTGATACATGTTTCATTTGAAAATGCTGACTTTAGGCCAAAATTAATTTATCAAAGTAAAGTTTCTATCATATTCCTCCACCATTCTTCAGTGGGAAATTGGTGCCTCTGCATTTTGATTAGAGTTTCATCAGCTTCAGTGTATTTGTAATAATTGGGAGGAACTGCAAAAAGGTGCCTGATCTCATGCTCAATGAAAAATAGATTTTCCAGCTTATCATAAAGATCCTGCCCAGATGGGGGCCTTGCTTCCTCTGGAGCGCCTGTAGATGCTGTTATTTGATTTGTTGCAAAGGTATTGACCCTTTTGGCATAATGTTCATGTGATAACAATCTTCCTGCACTGGTCACCAAACTGGGAAGGCCCCTGTTATGTAAAACTGTGATTTTTGCAATAAATTCATTCACCTCTGCTTGTATTTCCTGACACTTTCTCTCCAATGTCTGGACATGACTTCTCAGGGTAAGCACCCTTTTTATCAGCAGAATAGTATCAGTCCTGTCTCTAATGCCCATTCCTGCTAGCTGAAGGCCAGTCCGATTGTTAAGGAAATTTATCATTCTGTTGGCTATTTCAGGCATACTCCCTAAAGATGCCCTGGCTCTTTGACTTTCAGCTTGAGCTCTGCCCAGAAGATTCATTTGTTCATGAACTGTTTCAATGGACTACCATTGGTCTGTAATGGATTGGCCAATTTTAGCCCATAGAATTTTCTTCACATCAGCTATAGTTTTGTTCATGGTTAATTCATTTTCCAGCTCCTTTATCTTCTTTTCCAGGGTTCTTATTTCTCTTGTCCTTTCAGCCACATTCTGCTTTGATTTATCATATTTCTCTTCCAGTGTAGCCAATTTTTCTTTTGCTACCTTTAGTTCTGCCATCTGTGCCTCAAGAGCCTCCAGTTCCTTCCTCATATTCTGCATGTCAAGGCTGGGTGCCTGCTCTGGTGCTGCCACATCTGGTGCTGGTGCTGAAGGGCCTGCTTCTGATGTCCTTTCTGGGGGAGGAATTATTACTTGAGGAGCATCCTCAAGATTTATAACTTGCTGAGGTGGCTGAGTCACCTGTTCTCCTTCCTTTTGCTTTAGGGCCGCCTCCAAGGCACCCTCTGTCTCCACTAGCCTTTTGTGCAAGGCCACCAGCATGGCTGTCACATCCTGATCTCTTCTTTGCTGGGCAACATCTTCAGTCTGAGGGTGAAGGGTTGGTGGTAGCTTAACCAGCTTCTTCAAAGCTGCTATGTCCTCATCTTTCTTCTTCATTAATGCTTGCACTCCCTTAGGGTCATTTGGATCATGCCCCAGTTCTATGATAATTTCTTCCAAGGACTTGATTCTGTTATCCTTGGCTTGAGAGGAAGCTTTCTCTAGCTCCAATTGAGTAGTAGTGTTATTCAGGGAGTTTTGCAACCTATGTGCCAATAGAGTCTTATCAGCCAATGTGGCATAAACCATCTCCCCTGTTTGTTTGTGCAGTTCTATCTGATCCATAGGATGGATGTCCTTGGAAAAGACCTCTAGGTTAGTCCTAATATAGTCAGCAGCTGACTGGGGCTGCAGCATGGTGGGCCTAAAATGACTAAGAGTCATTTTTCCCTCTTGGATATCATAGACCGACATAAGCCTTTCTTGATTGGTTGGCACCATCTTGAGCAGTTGGTTATAGAGTTGGATTCTGATTGGCTCATTTCTTGCTTTAATCTCTATAAACTGCTTCTTGATGCTAGGCTCGGATCTTGTCTACTGTCCTAATGAACTAACTTCTCCTCCATGATGCATTTCTTGTTCCTGCTGAAAGGAACTGGCTGATGTTTCAATGTTGGGAGGGAGCATGGTATTAGTGGGTCTTTCAGGCATCTCCTTGTTATAGACATTTTTGTGCCTTACAGCATAGAGCATGAAATGTCAATAATCTAAGGGATCCAAAGTCCCTAAACATGTTGTTCCTACCCCTAGAGGAACAAGGTCAGCAAACCACAGCACTTCAGATCAGTTCTCCACTGAAAAACACTCAAAAACAAGTCAATTTTGGATCAAAGCAGCTGCTCCACTAAGCATCTGCGCTGAATGTCAAAAGCTCTATGGTGTACCTGCGCTGCATAGCAAGTGCAACAAAGGCTACCTACGCTGGGCGTACTTTGACATGTGGAGGAATCTTTTCTCAATGTGCCAGTGCCTAGGAAGCTTCCAAAATGACACTTGGATCAGAAGATTCGCCTAATGATGAGTTAAGAGCTTCTAAAACTCCAAGTGGAAGGTAGAAACTCCGAGTGGACTCAAGGACTGAAGAACAACTGGAGTTGAAGAGGACAACAAGTCACACATCAAGCTGACTTATCTTCACTCCAAAACTCTATATAAGGATCTCATCCCATGGGATCTGGAGGGCGGAATTTAGTGCAAAGAATTGCTGTTGGTTTACAGTTGTGAGTATTGGGTGATTGCTTGAGGGAGGTGAAGAGGAGATTTCTTTCCGTTGGAAAGGTGATGCTGGATTGGACCTCTCACGGTTGTATCACCGCCTGAACCTTACTTCCTTATATTAATAAAGCATTTGAGGTTCTTCTATCCGCATGTGTTTCACTGGTGTATTGTCTTACTTGCGTATTTGATTTATGCTAATCCTTGAATCAATTATGAATGCATGCTTCTTGTAGTTTCCTTTTCTTGTCTTGTTCGCAGGATCTCGTGTAGCTGGGCCCGTGAGAAGACTTGGAGCTGGGAGCAAGCGGCAAATAGAGGAGATTGGATCGACCATTTGCGCAAGACATTGGTAAGTGGATCTCTTCCTTTCGTCTCTTGCATGTCATAAAGAAGTAACTTTAGATAGCTTTGCTTCAGCTGTTGCTAAGGAACTATCACCCTTAGAGTGGGATAGGGTCATTCCGTGTTGGATACTTTTCCCCACAACAGACTGGCGACTCCGCTGGGGATCGAACCCAGAATCTCTGGTTTCGCAGACCAGCATGCAAAAGAACGGGTAGTTTTGGCAAAGTTCATGCTCGTTAAAAAATAAACGCAAAACCGAGCAGTTTTAGCAAGAGTTCATGCTCATTAAAAAATAAATGCACATGTGAGCAAGCTTCCCCCAGAGTTCAAGCTCATCAAGAAAAAATGAACCAGTAAATAACCATTTGAGACCGTAAATTCATCAGCCATAAAAGCCTTGGTCGTGTTTGTGCACCGTCACCTCCACTTTTCATTTGGCCGATCATTCACATCCACTTGATTGTTTACCTATTTTGAGGAACAACTGCGAAGAGTGATTTCACCTAGCCATCCTTGTGACACTGCCGTGATTGGAAAATTCCAACCTGTACCTGGAATCTGCTGCTATCCCTGTTTATCACTCGTTCCTCAAAAGACGAGTCTTCTTTGAGCTCTTTTCACTGACTCGTAAAATATGAAAAGTTTGCCGAGTTTTGGCCTTCCAGCTCGTTAAAAGGACCGGAAGAGCTATCCCTCCTCTAGATCTTAATCTTTTTGGACCTGAGGGATTATTGCACAAAAAGATCGAGCGCTTGTCTAGTTCGGCTCGATAAAGACATCGAACATTCATCCCTTCTGTATTGTTTTATACTTTTTCGGACTTAAGGGATTAGATGACGAAAAAGGACCCCTGGAGTCCACTTTATGTACGCTTTTCAGACTCTCTAAAAATGAAAAGGACCGAGTTGTCTTTGTCGCTAGGCTCGTTAAAAATATTGAATAGCGACAAACTTGTCTTTAGACGAGAACGAGTTTCCCTATCGCTAGGCTCGTTAAAACATAGCGATGGGCTTGCCCGAAGGGCAGGTTATAGAACAAGCATATGTTATCCTCCTCAAGCTTGACAAAAATAAAGAGGTACTGGTCAGAAATGACTGGGGAAAAATTGGGAGAACCTCAAAGCTTAATGGTAGCAAGTCGCTCTTGAACATGACACTTTTGCCTCCGTAAATATCGGGTTGGGTTATCATCATTCACCGGTCCCTTCACCATGGTCTCGCCATACCATCCATACATGGGGTAATGCTACCGATCCATCACATCAATGTCGTTATATGTTCAAGAGATGTCATTCAGAAAGTGTCAACCAGGTCCCATCCACTACCATACATCATCTTTCATCCTTCCATGACTGCCACCCTAAATCATATTTCACAGATCGTTTTCACCATCATCACTAGCTCCGTTCCGTGTCACGGATGTGGGATTCATTAAGGCCCTCCTTTGACGGATCACTTCTTGTCGACATTAGCTCATTATCCAAGAAGTTGATCTAGGAACACCCCCTCAGTACTTTGAAGCTTGCATGCCTCAATGGCAAGTTTCTCACTTCCGGCGATAGGTATACGTTAATGACCTTCGACCAGGAGACTTTGCGTGGTGTTCGACGTCAGATCCTATATTCACGCCACGTGAATTGTGCTGCAGTACCTTGAGGGTCATCATCATTATCGGTGATTCCTCTCGCGCTTGTTAACAGTTTACATTATTGACTGGTAATCAAGCGATGTCTTTCCATGTCCGACTTCAAGAAATTCTCACATGGATCGACTTGTACTAGAGTGAAGATTGGACAAGTTTGAAGACCCCGGATCTAGTTTCATCCATCCAGGCTGCGATATATATTCAGGAGATAAAAAACATAGACATGTGCAGCAGATGATCATCCTACTAAAAGGATGATAATTAAAAGCAGAGAATTATCAGTCTATTATCAGACGATCGTCTGTCTATGTACAGCAAATGTATTTATAAAGCTGAGCATGGGAAATGCCCGCATCAGCTAGATCATGAAAAGAAAGTATGAAAAGATAATTTATTGTATTGTATTTTGTTACAGGTCACCTCCCGACGATTGAATGAACTTCGGATCCTCCTAATAAAGCATTTCACCCGATAAACGACCTCATACTTTAGGGGGCAACTGTTATAGACATTTTTGTACCTTACAGCATAGAGCATGAAATGTCAATAATCTAAGGGATCCAAAGTCCCTAAACATGTTGTTCCTACCCCTAGAGGAACAAGGTCAGCAAACCACAGCACTTCAGATCAGTTCTCCACTGAAAAACACTCAAAAACAGGTCAATTTTGGATCAAAGCAGCTGCTCCACTAAGCATCTGCGCTAAATGTCAAAAGCTCTATGGTGTACCTGCGCTGCATAGCAAGTGCAACAAAGGCTACCTGCGCTAGGCGTACTTTGACATGTGGAGGAATCTTTTCTCAATGTGCCAGTGCCCAGGAAGCTTCCAAAATGACACTTGGATTAGAAGATTCGCCTAATGATGAGTTAAGAGCTTCTAAAACTCCAAGTGGAAGGTAGAAACTCCGAGTGGACTCAAGGACTGAAGAACAACTGGAGTTGAAGAGGACAACAAGTCACACATCAAGCTGACTTATCTTCACTCCAAAACTCTATATAAGGATCTCATCCCATGGGATCTGGAGGGCGGAATTTAGTGCAAAGAATTACTGTTGGTTTACAGTTGTGAGTATTGGGTGATTGCTTGAGGGAGGTGAAGAGGAGATTTCTTTCCGTCGGGAAGGTGATGCTGGATTGGACCTCTCACGGTTGTATCACCGCCTGAACCTTACTTCCTTATATTAATAAAGCATTTGAGGTTCTTCTATCCGCATGTGTTTCAATGGTGTATTGTCTTACTTGCGTATTTGATTTATGCTAATCCTTGAATCAATTATGAATGCATGCTTCTTGTAGTTTCCTTTTCTTGTCTTGTTCGCAGGATCTCGTGTAGGTGGGCCCGTGAGAAGACATGGAGCTGGGAGCAAGCGGCAAATAGAGGAGATTGGATCGACCATTTGCGCAAGACATCGGTAAGTGGATTTCTTCCTTTCGTCTCTTGCATGTCATAAAGAAGTAACTTTAGATAGCTTTGCTTCAGCTGTTGCTAAGGAACTATCACCCTTAGAGTGGGATAGGGTCATTCCGTGTTGGATACTTTTCCCCACAACACTCCTCCTCAGAAAAAGGATTCAGTCTTTGTCTTTTCTCACCTTGCTGATCTGTTGAAGTAGTGAGAGGAGTTTCCTCCTGCCTATCTCTCTTCCTGGTTCTTTCTTCATTAGCTGGAGTTTGCAGCACCGAGGTTTCCACTGTTACCTCCTGCCTAGGAGGGACATTTTCCTGAGTTTGCTGCTCTGTATTTGAAGGTGCCTCAGCCATCTCTTCTTGTTGTTCTGCTTGCTGCTCTACATTAGAGAGTGGCTCCTCTTGTTGCATCTCTTTTCCTTTAGCTGTAGTTGCTGCTTGAGTAGTGGCTTGGGCAGATTGCTGGGGAGTAGTAGAAGAGGAAGCAGCTACTCCAAGATGCTTGAGTACTAGGGAGAAAACCTGTCCAAAAAATTCTAAGTCAACTGATTTTTCTAACTGCTTCATTTCTTTTTGTGCCATTTCTTCCCTAGAACATGCCTCCACTAGGGTGCCCTCTTTCCACTCTAACTGATTTTCATATTTTTCAATGTGTGGGATTCTGACATGGTTATAGCTGGTAAGTCTGTATCTGACTCTTCTAAGACTTATAAAATGATTGGGGTCATAGGGTGACCAAAAGAAGCTTGTTTGCAGCTGGAAGCTCTTTAGAATATTATCTGCTTCTTGCCATGCTTCTTCTCTTTTGTTGAAAATGAATGGGCCCAGTTGGTGTTTGATTTTCAGCTGTGCTCTCTTATTTCTGCTATGAAAATGAATCATGTCTGCATTTCCAAATTGCCAAAAATATTCTAATGCAAAAAGTCTCATGGGAACATACTTTGGCAGTCTGTAAGGGGCTAGCTCACAGCCATATATTCTAATTACTGTGTGGTCTTGGTAGAAGTACCAATCTCCAATGCTATAATTCTTTGAAAGCTGGAGGATCTTCTGCATATCGTCGGTGAGTCTAGGAGGAGGAGAACTCTGTAGCAGAGAAAAGGCCGGGTAGATGAACAGATCAATGAACTCACAATAGCTGTATGGGGAGCAAGAGATATGGTGACAAACTGATGACCAAAATACCACTGACCTCCTATTTCCTTTTGCATCCAACTTTCTCAAGGGGACAGGGAAACTATCAGGCTGAAAATATAACATTAAGTGATAGATATAGGAGGTGTACTTGAATACCCTTTCCCTCTCCAAATTCATGAATTGCTCATGAATCTTGTCAGCAATAAATGTGGCATAATCATACTGGGGAGCAGGAGGCTGCCCCAGAGTGAACATGGATAACATCACCAAGGTTGTATCATCCACAAACTCACTGGTATGGAATCCCAAAATGCAGGATATCATGTCCACTAGCAGTCTCATTGTATCATTGAACCAGACATGTAGATAAGGAGAAGGTTGCCGAGGCTGATATTCTGGCTTCATGAACAACTGGCCAATCTTTGTGACCTCTGAGCTGGGCAACTTGGCAGCTTCTTGGAGCAGAAAATTCATAGAAAGGGGAACCAGAGGTTTAGTTGCTTTAAAGTTCAGCATCTAATTTATGGATTGAGGAGTGATGTGGAATAAAATATTCCTAGATGGACCCAAAACTGCTCTTTGTGAGGGTTCATAGTGTTCATAACACTGGTGGATGAGGTCTAGGCACACATTGACTTGAGGTAGGTAATAAATGGGCAAATTAGACTCCCAGATACCTATGTCATCAACACCACTCATGTATTTATTCTTCAGCTCACAAACAGTGTGTATGTGATATTTGGTAGTTATCTGAACTGTCTCTTTAATTTGATGATCCCGGTCATCAAGGGCCAGCCAGTCCAGGTTCCTCTGTGGGGCACTCAGGGGAGTAATGTTCAAGGCCACAGGGGTCTCCATGGCTTAGTTGTTACTTAGAGTTGAATTGTACTTGACTTTTGAACAAAGGTAACACAGAGCAGTGAATTTCGATGGATAAGGTAATTTGCAGAGAGAAAAGGGCTAATATGGGTGAAACAGAGGTAAAATGCTGCTTAGAGAGGTAAAATTGTGTAGTTGTGGTTCTTCCGCAAGGCGAGAAATGCTCGCTATGGAGTCTGAGTTTAGCGAGACAGCAATGAGTGCGGGAATTGGATGGATTGAGGCCCAGGAATTGCCCTTTGAATGACCTTGGTTTACATTTACAGTCGCAGGGGAATTCGGTGGTTATTTAAGCTTTTAACAGTAGGTGATTGAAAATCAGGTGCGCAGAGGTAATGGTAAATACCTGATTTTTCCGCGGCTTGGGGGTTGCTGATAACTGCAAATCCTCGGCGGCAGCAGCTCGGGGATGAATTTCTTGAGGTTGGCGGAGGACGACGTAAAACAACATGCAAGTTACATAGTGCCTGTTTAGTGAAAAATATGATTTTTGCGCGATAATATGGAAAAATTTGTTTTTGGCGCCTTTTTGATGGATGATGTCAGCATGACGTCATTGGTGGGGTAGGTTACGGAGGAATGACGTGTCAACTGGTGATTGGGTCGACGTGGACGAGCGACGTGGCGGACAGGTCGGAACAATGGCGGAATGGAAGTTGACGCGACGCTGATACAACAATGACGTGGTGGTGATGCAGGGATGACGTAAGGCGGAATGGCAATGGTGGTAAGCAGTTTTATCGGACCGCTTTTGGTACGGGCCCAGTTTGTGTCGGAAGCCGCCCGATCCAACAAGAAAGTGACACGCGCCTCAGGCCCTACGTCATCCTCTGACACTTTTTGGGCGCTAAAGGACGGCGATCGGGGGTGGTCCGAAATCGCCGAGGACCATCAGATGGGAGGGCCCGGATCCGACGGACGACGGGACGCGGAGATGGCATAGTGATACGGCGGGGCCTGTCTAAAAAACAATTATTATTTGCTGAAAATCGCGCCGAGGTAAACTTTGGATAAACCGAATTTGTGGGTTTTATGAAGTTTTAGGGACCAGCGGGTAAACTATATACAGGTTTGTAAAGTGCGCTAGGGCTATTAGATCAACCAGATGTTGATTTAATCCCCCAAAATAACCTATGCACGCACATTTGCATTAGCGCCCGACTTTATCACACCTTCGCCTTTTAGAGTATTAAGGCTATATTGCCTGAGGGGGGGGGGATATATATTTTATGGGATTTTTGTGCAAAAATGGTATAATAATAGGGAAAAGGGGAAAATTGGGGAGCTAAATAGTAAAATTAGGGGTTAATATGGATTTGAGATGAGAGAGAGGAACTGAATACTAAGTTTAATGAGTAAACTTAGGTGCAGAAACAGATGAAAATGATCAAGGGTTTTACACAGGAAATGTGGCTTTCTTGTGTAATAGGAATCAACACCTTGGCTTGATGTTGCCATAATCAAAAGGTGATATTAGTACTCAATGAGGAAATCCCATTGGACCTTTAGGGAATGTTAGAAAGAAGTTTTGTGGGGAATGATTGGGGAGTTAGACATGCTTCACAGTGTTGTTACCAAAATGTTGAAGCAGGTGAACCGTCTCTTGCCAATATATGCTTTCTGTCAAGGCCAGCAATTTAAATGAAAACAAGCTTCTGCAACCCCTTTCTACCTATCCATCTTAGTGCCTAGCATTTTTTATTACTTCAAGGAGGGTGCATTTAGACTTGCAAACCCTCAGTTGCTCTTTTCTTTTTCTTTTCTTTTCCTTTTGAGTTTCTATCTACAACTACCCTTATCACTTCCAAGGTCCCAGATTAAGCAGTTGGGAACCTTTATTCTCTACCTAATCTACTAATCTGCCAAGATTAGACAGTTTGGACATATTCTCTTTCTCTATTCTACAACATCAATTTAAACATGGCATGATCCAGATTAGGCTGTTGGATCACCCATCCAGAAGTAGGACACTATCCAAACTATATACAGACATGTTTCTTCCACAGAAATATGGGATCTTTGCATCATCAAAGTAGAGCATATTTGGAATTTCCCCTGCTAATCATGAAAAATGAAACCTATTGGTATAGGAGGCTAACACCTTGAAGACCTAAAGGCCTGAAGACATGTTCCTTCATCCCTTTGGAGTGTGCTAGTGTGCCCTCTCTATCTCCTTGAGTGCATGTGCACACTCTAAAGGCCTGAAGGCCCCACAACCAAGTCCTTTGTCTCTTTGGAGTGCACTAGTGCACCCTTGATGGTTTTATTCTATTGCTTGAGTGCATGAGCACACTCAAAAGCCTTGAATGACCCTTGAATCTCCATCGTGCTTTGAAAGTGCACCGTCCTAGTTTTCATGCATATTTTCTTATGCATGCAAGTTATTCTACACTTACATTGATATATTTTCATGTTCAATTACATTTCATGGCTCTTTGTACATGATTTATGAAGATATTATTGCACTTTTAAGTTGCATTAAGCTAATCTTGTCATTATGAGTTTCCTGCCAAAAACAAGTGCTTGCGCTACAAGTATTGTCACCCTCTGATCACTTGTTGGAGCCATGCATCCCTCTACACATAAAGTGGCCTCCAAAGAAACTTCAGAGGAAAGCACTGAGGAAGTAGTTAAAGTAACAAAGTCAATGTTAGGTCCCTATAATACTAGTGTATTCCCCTTATTCTTATTGTTAGTGTAGCCCCCTATTGTTATTTTTGTGCCCATGTATCCCCGTTGTTGTTATTGTTGTGCCCCATAGAAGGCCACTACTGTTATTGTTGTGCCCTTACATTATTATTGTTATCTAGGCTTTGATTATATTGTAACCCCTTAGACTCCTATATATACCACGGAGGTCTTATCATTTGTATCATCCAATAATTTTTCATTTATGTAATGTAAATGACGTTTCCCCCTAAAATAAGATAGTTTTTAAGTTATTGATCTATCTTTTCTACTATTTTATGAGTTGGTTGCATAAGATTTGGTATAAGAGCTTTAGATTTTAGGGTTTCACTTCTTCAAATAGGTCATCTTGGATTTTTAGATATAAATTTTTCCTCTAAGGCTTAAGAAGAAAAAATTGCAACCATATGGAGCCGAGATATTGGTGAACTTTATGTATGAATTTCAGATTTATGTTTGCTATATTTTTAGAGATATGATTTGAGGAAGTTAGAGTTTTTGCAAGCTCCTGAATTCAATCTCAAATAGGTGACTATTATGAAACCAGCTCACAAAAAGATAGAAAAGATAGATCAACACCTTATGAATAAGCCTCTTCGAGGGGGAAACCTCCTTTACATTACACAAATGAACAATTCTTGGATGATACAAATGACAAGACCTCCTTTCTATATATAGGAGTCTAAGGGTCATAATATAATCAGAGCTGACATAACAATAATAATGTAAGGGCACAAAAATAACAATAGTGGGCTTCTATGGGGCACAATAATAACAATATGGGGACTAGATGGGCACAAAAATATAATAAGGGGGTTGCACTAATAACAATAAGGGATTACATTAGTAGTATAGGGACCTAACATGCCCCTTTCCTTCAAAAGGTGTTGTCCTCAACACTTAAGTACTTCTAGATGCTTCCATATAAAATTCTCGTCCTCCCATGTGGAATCTTTAGTGGGTAAGTTCTTCCACTTGATGAGATACTCTGAAATTAATCGATTTCATAGTTGTCGGGTTCTTGTTTCTATGACTGCTTCAGGTTCCGATATGATTTTTCCTTCCTCATCAAGTTTTGGCAATATTGTTAGAACTGGGATCTTCTCATTAGGTAAGGTCGCCATTTCTCAAGTGCATGTAGTCTTTCCAACATTTCCTTCTCATAAATAGCTTTGTGTAAATGCTTTCCTTTGATTGGATGACTTTTGAAAGAAATGGGTCTTTCTTCTTGCATTAAAACATCACCAATTCCATTCCCGAGGCATCACATTCCAAAACAAAGGTTTTTGTGAAGTCTGGCATAGCTAAGACCGATGCTTGGCACATTTCCTCTTTAAGATGTTCAAAGGCCTTCGTTGCTTCTGGAGTCCATGAAAATGCATCTTTCTTTAATAATTTTGTTTTCAAAATGTCTTCGACCTTCATTCTGATTTGATGATACCCTAAATGGATATCTAACTTGGTGAAGTAAATTAATCCATGCAATTCATCCAATAGCTCATCAATGACAGGAATGGGAAACTTATCCTTAATAGTGAGCTTGTTGAGTTCCCTACAATCTGGACACATGTGCCATGACCCATCCTTCTTGTGCACTAATACTACTGGAGTAGAGAAATAACTTTGACTAGGTTGAATTATACGAGCCTCTAGCATTTCTATAACCATACATTCAATTTCACTCTTTTGGGCATAGGGATATCTATAAGGCCTGATGTTTGGAGGAACACTTCCTAGCATCAAATGAATATCATGATCATGATCACGAATAGGTGGAAGGCCTTTGGGAGTCTCAAATACCCTGGAACGATTATCCAAAAAGTTTTGGATATTTGGAGAAATAAATGATTTTGATGTGGGAACCTGTAGTGAACATAATTGTGCAATTACGCCCTATTGTTCTTTCTTTAGAAGCTTTCTCATGTTTTTAGAGCTAATTATCTTTCTCGGTTTCCCTTTGATACCCCTTAATTCAACCTCCTTCCCTTCCCAAAATAATTTCAAGAAAAGTTCTTGAAAATTAAAATCTATCATACCCAAAGATTGTAGCCATTGGATTTCTAGTACAACATCTGCAACACCCATTGGAATGGAAAGCATTGGACTATTCAAGACATATTCTCCCATGGATAGCTTGATATTATGGCACTTTCTAGAGAAATTTATGGTTCCTCCATTTGCAACCATTACTTGACAATCTGGTGCTGGATATAGGAAGCAATTCAATTCCTTGGCTATCTTACAATGAATAAAATTATGGGTACTACCCGAATCAATCAACACTATTACCTTTTTATTCTTGATATGCCCTTCTATCTTGAGAGTTTGAGGAGTGGTAATTCCTGCCAATGCATTACAAGATATGGTCGGATTCATTTCTTCCTTCTCTGGGGTTGGTTCCTGATGTATATCCTCTTCTTTTGACATTTCTTGATCCTTTTCCTCCTGATATTTCACTCCTTGAACCTTCTTCTTCTCTATATGTCCTTCTATATTGAGAGTTTGAGGAGTGGTAATTCCTTACAATGCAGTACAAGATATGGTCAGACTCATTTCTTCTTTTTGTAGGGTTGGTTCCCGATGTATATCCTTTTCTTTTGACATTTCTTGATCCTTTTCTTCCACCTCTTCACAATCTATGTAAAATAATTTCTTCTCAGCACACATATGACCTTTAATGTATTTTCTATCACAATTGTAACGAAGTCCTTTTGCTCTTTTTTCTTCCAATTGTTGTGGTGTCAACCTTATAGGTTGTGGAAGGCTAAGAGAAACAACACTTCCATATTTATAGTTGTGAGGGGTAGACTTCCTTGTTGCCATAATTGTGCTTTCCACTTTTCTTTCCAACCTATATTCCTTCTCCAATGAATTAGGTTCCCAAAGGTGAACCTCATGCTGGATGTTATCTTTTAGAGTCCCTATGAAGACATCAATCCTCTAGTTCTGTGGAATATCATTTACCCTTATATTCAATTTTTGGAATTCCTCAATGTGCTCTTCCATTGAACCCTTTTGTTTGAGATTTATCAATTGACTAAAGAAGGTGTTGCTCTTTGTCTCCTCATAATGTGTTATCATTTCCTCCGTGAAAATTGACCAGGTGACAAGTGCTTTATGAGAAAAATGCTCTCTATACCATACAAAATGATTCTGTTATAAATATAAAGATGCAATATGTACATTTTGTAACAATTTCACATCATGTAGATCAAAATATTGCTCCATCTATAGTATCCAATTTATTGGATCCTTTCCGTTAAACTTCCTCATATCGCTTTTTCTTGATTTTAGGAGATCGATCTTGAAACGACTGTAACTCTGTAATTTCATATCTCCCATTTCTGAAATTTCGTCTTGTGGTATCTCTCCACGTCCTCTTTCCAATTCCACCAGTCTGATCGAAATTAGATTCTCCAAGAAAGCGTTATGCCCAATCTCCCAAGATGACCTAATTATATACTTTTTCAGTAGAGCAAACTTGTACGAAGTGCCACATGTCACGATTTCGACCTTCAGACCTGCATTGATCTAAAAAATACTACAGGTCGTCCTATTTATGTGAATTCTTATGAAATTTCAATCTGATACTCAGAGAGAAAGTTATGACAATTCTCCCAAGCTCACTTGTTTGGAATGTAATTTAGGGGCCTGCAGAAACCCTAAATGTCTTGGATCTTATATCCGAAAATATAGAGAATAAAGATTTCAAATTCAGGCCCAAGATTCACCAAGATTTCAACTCCAATGGGTTTTAATTTCATAATCTAAAACTTCATAGAAAACAAATTATAGTGAAAATGTCACGATGACCTGTTTGAGACAGAATTCTAGAGCTTGCACAAGCCATAACTTCCTCAGATCATATATCTGTAAATATAGCGAGACAAGATCTGAAATTTGGAGTCAAGGTTCAGAAATTTTTTTTCTCAAATGGGTTTGTTTTTTTATCTTCTGAAACATTGCAGAAAAAAATTTATAGCGAAATTTCCATGAAGCCCTGTTTGGAGTAGCAAAACCCTAGAATCCAAAGCTCTGATACCAAATGTTATGAAACCAGCTCACAAAAAGATAGAAAAGATAGATCAACACCTTATAAATAAGCCTCTTCGAGGGGGAAACATCCCTTACATTACACAAATGAACAATTATTAGATGATACAAATGACAAGACCTCCTTTCTATATATAAGAGTCTAAGGGGTCATAATAAAATCAGAGCCGACATAACAATAATAATGTAAGTGCACAACAATAACAATAGTGGGCTTCTATGGGGAAAAATAATAACAATATGGGGACTACATGGGCACATCAATATAATAAGGGGGTTGCACTAATAACAATAAGGGTTTACACTAGTAGTATAGGGACCTAACAGTGACCTAGGGAAAATTGTCATAACTTTCTCCCTAAGAATCAGATTTAAAGTTCATAAAAATTAGTTGAAATTTTATAGATGTTATAGCATCATTTACCACCTTTGTATACTTGATACTCTAATTCATGGCGTTGGGCAGCCCTTTCGCTTCAGACTTGGTATAAATTTTAAAAAATATTATTTTAGATTTCAAATGTGACTCTGCCTTGCAAAAATCATTTGCACACGTGGGTTCAACTATACCCAACCCACATATATGATTTAAAATACAAAAAAAATATAAAATCCATATTTTTTGGGCAGGGTTTATGGGTTACACTGGAAGCCTACCTACAGGGCCTGTGGCCTAACTATGTCCCAACTGAAACAATTGTTTTGAGGTCATATAAATACACCTCATGGGGAAAGCCTAAGGGGAGAGAATGATAGGATATTGATGTTATATCCAACTTGTCCCTGATTAAGTCTGATTTATCCCTAAGCCTCCTACACTTAGAGCTATAGGAAACCCTTGTTTCCTCATTGTGATATCCATCTCCTTTATATGGCATCCATGTGTATGCATTTGAAAGAGGATTGATGAGGCTTGGGCTTGACAGATCCAGAGGAAGGTTTCGCTTGGAGTTGTGGATGAATCAGGTTGTATTCTTTCACATTCTTTTGGAGTCATCAATAAAGAAGCCATGTCTTTTTCTTGATGTTAATATCTCAATGCTTTAATTCATGTTTTAATCTAACTAATTTGTTATTTCATGTTTGATACTTATATGCTTATATGTTATAGCATTTATATCATGAACATGATTTCAACTACTACTGGTATATGTGTTTTTCTTGAATGAATTGTAGGTTTTGAAGCATCGAAGGAAGCAAAGGGTTTGGACCCTATGGGAACGACCTCAAATGTAGGACCTTCATGTAATACTTCTTCTTCTTACTTCAGTGGTTTAAGTATTAAGGTTGCTCACTTGTTTTCTTCTTGTTGGTGTATTCCCTCTTCTCTATTAGGGTGCTTAACCCATACCCTAGGGTGTATTATTCCATTAATAGAATTGGAAACTCCATTGTGGAATACTTCTAGTATTTCCTAGTTTGGGTTGTTTCTTGCTTGATCTGAGCCTTTTTGTTTGGTTTCTTGTCTTCCTAGTATCTTTGACTTGTCTGCAACCTGGGAAAAAAGTATGATCTTTTGGATCAGACCTATATTTTTTATTTTTCCTTACTGACTTGTATATACACAAGTTTTAGTTTACACAATATCGTATACATGCACTTTTGTCCAAATAAACACACCTATACGCATGTTTCCTTGAGAAAAGTCGTGTATACATGTGGATCTGTTACTGTACAGTTGTGTATGCCTGGTTTTATTTGAATCTTTCAAATGCTGAGTCTAGTAAAGGGTTTTGCCTAATGTTTCTTTCTTCTATTTAGTCATTGATTGTTGTGGAAAGTCTTGCTTCTAGAAGATTTTCAGTTTCCTATCTCTCTTTGTGAAAAGACCTAGTCAACCTAGGGTTTTATTTTTGGTAAGGTGTTGGTTTATGTGTTTGGGTTCAATGCTTCTCAGTGAAGTTCTTGGCTGTTCTGAGCATCTGGAATAGAGAATTGGTTTCAATTCATTTATAACCAAACCTTTGCATCACTTTGTCTTTCTTTCCTAAAATTTGGCATTCTTGGTTTTTTCTTGGTTTTTGAGAAAACGTTTCTTGCAATCCTGAAAGTTTTCTTGGTTTTCTTGAATTCTTTCTTGTTCGTTGGATTTTGTGTGCTACTCTTCAGATCATTTCATTTGAGATTTTAGCCTCTTGTCACTTTAAGTCTTATCATTCTTGTGATATCTGTGGCTTGTGAAGTTTGAGGTTCTTTATGCTTGAATTTAATCTTGAAGCCTTTAGTAGTTTTTGTTTTCTCAGAAATTCTTTGTGTCCTTAAAAAGAAAACAATAAAAACATTGTTTTGTTGTCTTTCTCTTTCTAATTTTTTTTTTCTCTTTATCATTTTGAGCAAATGTGAAGTCTTTTCATTAGGTTAAATTCCTTTGATTTTTGGAAGAGTTTGTGATTGAATTTGTTCTTCCTTTTGTCAAGTTTGGCCTCTTGATCATTTTGAGAAACACATTTGCTTGTTTTTAGAGTAGTCTTTTGAATCTTGCATTAAGCATTTAGTTTGCATTAGGATAGTTTCATTGTAAGCATTTTTAGTCTTTTTGTAGATTTTGAATGTGTGAGCGTGTGTTTTGAAAAAATAAAAAATTAAATTTTTCTTTCATAGTTTGTTTGTAGAATCTTGTAGAAATATCTTTTCATCAAAAAAAAAAAAAGTTGCATGTTCATGTAGCTAGGTTTTCTGTTGATTTCTTTTGCGTCCATGACATCATAAATTTGCACTTCCATTTTACCCCTGAACTAAGAAAAGAAATTAAAATCAAGCCTTAATTTAAAATGAACTAGATTTTTTTTATTTGTCATAGTAACATCAACTAGTCTAGGTCATATTAGGGCCTTGGAATAGGTGATTGGAGAGTTAACTCTCCAAGGCCACTCTAAATTTAAAACGTAGAAGTTGATTAAAAGCATGAAATCCAGTGCCGTGAAGTTGACCAGGAAATATCTTCTCTTCTAGGAGTTAAGCACGAGGGTGAGTGAAGACTAGAAAGAGAGATATCACTTCTATGACTTGTTGGATCCCGACCAAATACTGTTTTTCCCGACTATCGATATGAACTGGTGACCTTAGTTGCCTTTCCTAGGGACCACATAGGTGATTGTGGGGGGGAATACCCATGGTACCTGAGGTAGATGTTGTATCACTCTCATTATTACTTCTGGAGGGTGCCCTTGTGAAGCTTGGGTACTTGCACTGGCAAAGGCTTTTGATTGGAGGTCAGCGTAACTGTTTCTGTTACCTTCGCTAGTAGGCTTGGGCCATCATTATCCCAAACTATCTTTGGAAGGTCCTTTATATCACTTTCTTGTATTTTGGTGTCTGGTCCTAATAAACCAGAGCATAAATACCTGAGAGTAGCTTGATTGATTGTATATTTCGAGAAATTTCAGTGAAGTTCTCTTTGCGCCTAGATTTCCATAGCTTTATAATTTTTTGAGTCTTTACAAGTTCTCATAATAATTAAAAGTTGCTAACTGACCAATTTTTCAGTGCAGGAGGCTTCGTGGGATCTCACCTATGAGTGTGAGCCTTCTTCTAGAAGGCCTAGGAGCAATTCTGCTGGTCATTTTCAATTAGTAGCAGTGAACGCATCGGAGATTGATCCTACACATCAGGCTATAGTTTTACAGGGTAGACGTAGTGAAAGTTGTGATTTGGATAGGGATACTCCTGTCCTTTCTAGGGTCCTCTTCTAGTCGGAAGATGAAGTTGAGGTTAAAGAGATTCTCGAGTCACCTGTGACTCCTTATTCACCTCTTCTTCCTAATTATGCAAACGTTCTATTGTACGTTGGGACCCCAAATCACAGGCCGGCAAGCCCTACTTTTTATCATCCTTTTTGTTAAACTCACATGGAATGCAAACAACTAATTTAAATGATAAGCATTAGATTGCATATATTACTGATATGATATATATTTATAGTACATGGTGTAACCCTTCGATTCATATTCCAATTGGTCTCTTGGACTCTAGTGGCTATTCACATTCCACACCAACCCATAGAGGATTAGGTGTCCAACATTCCCCCCCTTAATCTAAAGGGGTATGTATGAGTCCAAGAAGAGAGCTGTAATACGAAATGTGAAAAAATACATGTGAGCAATAGGATGAATGTGCTCTCTGAAATGTTGGTATAAGGGGGGTGGTTTAAGGATGACCACCAAAACTGGAATTCTTAGTGTAGTTCCCAAAACTCTTCCAAATCTAGCATGAAGTTGAGGTATTCTCCTAGAGGAAGTGCTCCTCATGTTTTGAAGAGGAAAACCTTCAACCTTGAAAGGGAGGTCTCACCCCACATAAAAAGGGAGAACCTCAACTTGAAAAGGAAGGTCTCAACTTGTGATGGTTTAAGGATGACCACCAACTCTAAAATGCTTAATGCAATTCTTGGAAATCTTCCAAAATTGGAGAGAAACTGAAGTATTCTACTAGAGGAAGTGTCCCCAATTATTTGAAGGGATGTCTCAACCCCGCATAGATGGTTTAAGGTTGATGATCAACTGAAGGCATGCTCAGGGGAATCTTTGTCTCTGGCTACAACATTGAATATGGTATGGTAGGTTGCGGCTTAGGCTTGCTTGATGTGGATTTGAGGCTTGTACATGACCATCACTTCCCCCCCTGTTAGATACAAGGTGAGATGATGGAGAAAAATCAATTGCAATATTGTTCAATACTCTAGAACAATTTTTGTCATATGACTGAAATATCTTCTTGGATGTTGAAGCCCATTTCCAAGAAGCAATCCATCCAAGATGAATCTTTGTTCTTGTAGGAGGCTTGTTTTTGAAGCATCTATTTGAAGAATGACTAGTTTTGTGATAGTGCTTACATGGATGAAGATCAAAACAATGATCTTTCATATGGCCAACTCAGTGACAATGTTGGCATTTAACAATCTATTATGGCTATTATGGAAGAGGACCAGAATATGAAACAACTGAAGGTGAACTGTCATGAAGAAATCCAACACTTTGAAACTGGACATGCTTTGAGTAATTTGGAATGTGAAAGAAAAGCTCCTTATCATATCCAAGGCCTATTATGTGCTTGTTATGAACAAGATATTCCCAAGGTCTAATGATTGGCTTGGGAAGTGCAAGCTGAATTTATGCTTCTGCATGCAATTTTGTTGTTTCATTGCACATTGGATCTGAATCAACTCTAACATTATTGACTTGTTGTTTATGTGACTTTGTTTCAATGTTCTGAATAGAAATAGGTTCAAAATGATGACTTCACTACTATAATTCTTCTTGCTGGAATTGAGATTCTAGTTGCAAAAAATCGATCTTTTCTTGTGCATTAAACATCTAGGTTTGAATGTCACAGAGAGTGTCTTTACTGATTTGGACTGTGTTGTCAGCAGTGGACATGATCAGAGTTCTCAATAACTCCAATAATCGATGAATTTTTGTCATTATTTAAACAACTAAAGTCAACAAATGATCACAAATGTACTTGTAAAGGCAAATAGCTAACAATGAAATATTCTTCAAAATTAAATGTGCTCAATGATAAATATTGTCCTTGAAAAATGATTCTCCTTTGTGTCTAGCTATCAAATAAATTCCTCTACTCTATTTCAACAAACAAGTTCAAAATACCCAAATCATAGCATATATATCCCTCCATAATTAATGTCACATGACATTCTTCTAGTCCACACAAAATTATTTGACAAGACTTGAAACATCTTTCAAGATTCCTCGGGTATTTAGAGAGGGTTTCCCCATGGTAAAAGCAAATGGACACAAGGTAGCCCAAAAAATCAAGACCTGCAGGCTGTAAGACCTTACTCTCTTCCAACGATCCCATCCTATTTTGCTAAAAAATTATATCAAACCATCATACATACTGATGTAAAACACCTCGTGTTCAATGCATAATGCCGCACAGTCATCAAAATTACAACATATAGCCACTTGGAGCAAAATGCCTAAGAAAACGAGGACGCGCTCTTTTGACAGGCCTCCAATAATTACGTACAATTTCTACTGATATAGTTGTAATACCAAGTGATGGTCTCTCTTAGACAAAACTACTACAAACAAATCCTTCTTAACTCTCTTTATTTTGACAACACATAGGTGTACTTCGAGAGGTCTAAGACTTTACAAGTCTGCTACATTTTCATCCGCGTGAGTGTTAGATAAATAATCTTCACCTCGGGTGCCATTGAATCAAACAAAATATCTGTCAAAGGTGTCATGCATTTCTTCAAAGACAAGAAAAGAGACATCATCATCACACAGAAGGAGCACAAGTGTGTCTTGGACTCATGTCCGCACTTGCAGCAAGAGGGTTTCAACGTCACCTACTTACCGATGAAAAAAGATGGCGTGATCGACATCATCGAGTCATGGGACGCCATCAGACCCGACACAATTTTGGTCTCTGTCATGAATTTATTTAGGATTGGAACACGTCACTAAAAACAATGATGGATAGCCATAAATCATTCAAATGTAGGAATTTCAATCGGTGCCTCACAGTAATTAGTGCAAGAACAATGATGTGGGCTCTTCGCATTTCATTCCAAACCAACTTTAAAAAATAAATCAACACATGGAGATTTCTCCTACTCGTTCTCATGATGTATTATTTCTTCCAACTTCTGTACATACCATGTTCTTTCTCTTGCTATGGTCTTTGTCCCGCTATTGTCTTTCTCCTTCACAAAATCTCAATGTAGCCAACATTCTCTCAATTTTCTGATCCAGTGCAGGGACATCCGTGGTATTTATAATATGAGGCCACCTTAAGGCAATACAGAATTGGGTTTGAATTCAGAGGGATGAGCGATGAGTCGAGGGAGGCATCAAAGGATAGCGCAAGTGAAGGCCAACCATTAACTAGATCTTTACTATTCATTATCACGAAGCCCTTGATATAATCAAAAGCTTAGTCCTTGGGAACTGAAATGAGGAATTATTGGTCACATGAAAATTGCTCGAAGTCTAAGTAAAAGAGCCTTATCCATCTCTTTTAGACATATTCATCACACTGGCGATTCTTAAAAAACAAACATATCTAACATGGCTTAATTCTATTATCTAACTATGGCATTCGTTCAATCATACCAATATATTATAATCGAGATAACATTTGAATGTGAAAGTATGTGAAGGAGACATTACTGTAACTTGGAAAAGAAACTATTTTTGATAAGTGAAATAATGAGTATGTTAAATTAGCAGGAGCAGAGAACTGGTAAATGATTGGACTAGGTGGTGCGTCAAGTGCACAGAGAGAATTATGTATGAAATACACCACACTTAAGGAATCTGTGAAGAAATGGTTAGATTAGAAAGGTAACAAGCATAAAAGAAGAGTTATTAGTACACATAAGACCACAAAACAAGTAGACAATGTATGGAATGGATTCTGATGAGCAGAGGCCAGACTGACACATAGAGAAAGGCCACACGCACATAGTGGCTCACACTTGAGCGGGGTAAGAATTCACCCACTCTGATACCATGTTAAACTCACATGGAATGCGAACATCTAATGTAAATGATAAGAATTATATTGCATATATTATTGATATGATATTCATTTATAGTACATGGTGTGACCCTTGGATCATATTCTAAGTGGTCCCTTGGACTCTGGTGGTTGTTCAAATTCCACACCAACCCATAGAGGATTAGGTGTTCAGCACTTTTCCTTTGATGGCCACTGTTGGGAGCATGAATCTGGATATGAGTGCTACTAGCGATCATACTCCTCTTTCGGTTCAAGGAGGATGTACTATTTCTATATCTACTATCACTCATAGTACTGCAATATTTGGTTCTACTTCCATTCCATATTCTAGTGGGGGAAGCCAAGATTTTTCTTCCGACACTATTTCCTTCCCCTTTGGGATGCCTTCTAGTGTAATTCCCTTAGTTCCTCTATCCATCCCATCCACTATTTCCACAACTATGACTTCTATGGCTAGTCATTCAACCTCTTTTTAGGTTTTTCCTTTTGGAAGTGGTAACATAACTCATTCTAATCCTTCTTTAGGATCTCTTCCTTTTTCCACTCAAGGTCAAAGTTAGAATCCTTTTCAAAGGTGGACTAACACTACTTTTAGTGGCTTAGGAATTGGGAACCAATTTTATTTTGGTCAACAGGGGAACATGCCTTACTCCTTCCTAAGTTCCTTTTACAACTTTTCTCCCTTGTCTAAAGCATGGAACCCTTACCAAGGGCTCTCCTCTCCTTTTAATACTTTGCTTGGGGGAAATATTCCTGCTTATGGTAACTTTTTGGCAGGAGTTGGTCAAACTCTGAATTTCTCTCGACCACAAGGTTTTCCTTACGGTTCAGTTTCTTCTATGAGCAATCCTTGGCACCTTGGTTCCTCTATAAATCTAAGATATTCTTTTCAAACTGTTGGGAATCCGTCCCATAGAGGGTTTAATTCTCAATATCCTCCGTGCTTACCTTTCCTTGCAACCCTTAATTTGCTAGATCTCTCAAAATTGATGAATGATCCCATCCAATATAATCTGGAGTGGCATCCAGTTCCTACCAAACTTCCATCAGATATTCCAAAATTCAAAGGAATGTTTGGGGAGGATCTGGCTGACCATATAACAACATTTCATTTACAGTGTTCATCTAACTCCCTAATTGATTATTCAATTAGGTTGAGATTGTTTCAGTGCATCTTAACTGGAAATGCCACTAAATGGTATATAAAGCTTAATGGGGATACCTTTGTTTCATTTGGTGAATTGGCTACTATGTTTATGATCCTTTTGGCCATTCGATATGATGCTAGAATTGAGCTATTGGGTACTTCCCAATAAGATACGACAACTGCCATTTCTTACCATATTTAGGAATGGCAGAGAAGGAAGAGGCTCATCAAAGCCTATATTCCTAATGAATTCCTTCTCGAATGGTTTTTAAAATCTTTACAAGAAGAAATTTCTAAGGATTTATCACTCTTTGGAGTATTCACCGAATAACAAGCTATCTTTAGAGCCCAACAATTAGAACTTATATATTCTCAGTCTGGGATTCCTGAGAATATTTTTCCTGATGCTCCTTGTTCTAATATCGATTTATCTAAACCAAATCTAGGTCCCCATGCTGACGGTATTTTTGGATTGATTGATAGTAGCATGGCTAACCTGCTAAGTCAATTGAAATAGTTGTATTTACAAGCTGCTTCTTCAATTCAGGCATCACCGTTAGTGTCTATGCCTTCTCAACCTTTAGATATTAATGGTGTCCATTCTTTCAACCCCAAAGGAAATCAACAATCCGATGGGAAGGAAAAGTGATGAGGTAAAAGAAAGATAAGGATGGCAATGGTAATGCGAACAAACCAAGTAATAATACTGGGGATGATAAAAAGCAGTCTAAAAATAAAGTTAAGTTTCCTTGCAAATTGTGAAATAGAGACCATTTAGATCATCACTTCCCTAAGATTCAGGATGCCAAGTTCTTGTTAGTGCAATAGGGTTCTTCTAGTTCCCAGGCAGTTCTAACTAATCCTTTTCCCCAAGGGTAGGAAATGTTTACTGGTCCGAATGCTAGTACTGGAAACCCCAAAGGGGGCAACCAGGAAGGGGAAAATCCATAAAATGTATATATGATGAGTAATAATGTTGATGTTGCTATAAGATCACATGATTATGGTGAAATAGAATCCTCTAAGGCTAAGGCCACTCCCGATGTTCCAGAGCCACTCCATATTGAGAGGCCCATAGTTGAGTCTATACCTCGGATGCCGAAAGGCTCTGCAAAATGTTTGATGATTAACCCTAATGCCAGGGATTCCCATAACTACTCCATTGTTTAAGATCTAGCCCAGAGCCCTTTTGTGATGTTTTTGTTAGAGGTACTCTAGTCGTGTCCAACACAAAGGAGTGCACTACTCACTGCGATCAGGGCTATAGATCCGAAAAATTCTCTTATTGTTACATTTGACATGTCAAATATTAAGAAGAGACTACCTCATCATATGGCTTTCCAAATTAAATCTACATATCGAAAGATCAATATCTTTTGAACTGTAGTTGATGAGGGAGCTTCCACATGTGTCATGTCTATTGCATGTTGGAAAGTTATCAGATCTCCTCAAGTTGTTCCTTCACCTACTCTCTTGACTGCATTTGATGGTCATTCTCATAGGCTGCATGGAATTATTCCAGCCTTTCCCATTTGTGTTAGGGGAAAGGTGGTCAATATAGAGGTGGAAATAGTTAATGAAAATTTGGATTATAATATTCTATTGGGATGAAATTGGATTTATGAAATGGATGTCATTGTATCATCATTATTTCGCATCCTATGCTTTCCCCATGAAGGGAGAATTGTTACTGTTGATCAGATGGAGTATTCTCCGAAAGAATCCAATGTATCTTCTGATTCCTATGTTCTCTTGGTGAATAATCCCAAGAAACCTGTTGAGAATTTAGGAATTGGAATGTATTCCTCATTGATGGGTACTTTTGATCTTCCTTCTCCCATTACTCGAATAAATTCTATTTCATTGTCAAAGACCCATTCTCGAAGAGAGTTCTTTAGAACTCATTATTTTTCAGATCCTTGGCCCTTACCCTCTTCTACCACCACATTAGAAGTAGGGAAAGTAGGTGGAATTGCATATCCTATGTCTACAGTTGAAATTTCTTATCAATTTATTGTCAACACTACAGATTGTGATCCTACTCTTTCACCAGAGGAATTGGATGGAGATGTGGCTCCGGCTTGGACTCTTGACTCTACTTCTTCTACGGACTGCCTTGATACTATTTAACCATCTGAGGGAGCAATCCTAGAAGATTCTGGGTATAGAAAGACCATGGGATGATTTACATCATCAGTCATATTTTCTCCTAGATTTGCATGAAGTAAAATCAAGTTTGTGTAGTCCTTCGTTGACTGGTGGTGTTCACACAATTTTAAACCCTTTGGCTCTAGCATAGGTTTTTGCCAAAGGCAACATGTATGTTATTTCAGAAAATATTTTGGTGAGCATCTCGAGGAATCCAAATGTAATTGAGAATGTTTTCATTAGAGGTAAATGCTCCCTTGAAGAAATTCAAATCTATACTGATCTTTTCAAAGAATTACATGATGTTTTTTCTTGGTCTTATGAGGAAATGCTTGGAATTGATCCATCAATAGTCCAGCATGAGATGAAGACTTATGTGAATGAGAATCCTATATGGAAAACGATTCGGTCGGTAAACCCTAGGAAAGTGGTAGCTATCAAAGTTGAGGTTGAGAAGCTTCTTAAGGCGAGTTTCATATACTCTGTTCCATTGACTGAGTGGGTCTCAAATCTAGCCTTGATTGATAAAAAACAAGGAATGATCCGTGTATGCATAGACTTTAGGTATTTAAATAAAGCTTGTCCTAAAGACAATTTCCCCACACCATTTAGTGATCAGATTATCAATGAATGTGCGAGAAATGAGATTTTCTCCTTCATGGATTGTTTCTTAGGTTATAATCAAATTACTATCCGTCCTGAAGATCAACATAAGACAACTTTTATCTACCCCTGGGGTACTTTTTCATACAAGAAGATGCCTTTCTGTCTTAAAATTGTTGGAGCTACTTTTTAGTGGGCCATGTCCTACGCTTTCCATGATATCAAACATATCATCGAAGATTATTTGGATGACCTAGATGCTCATTATCAAAAGAGAATTGATCATCGTCATCATCTTCGATTGGTTTTTGAGCAATGTCATTTTTACAAAATCTGGTTGAATCCAAATAAATGTGTTTTCACTGTCACATCCGACCGATTATTGAGGTTCATCGTATCTACTGAGGGGATTCGTGTAGATATTTTCAAGGTTAATGCAATACTTCAGTTGCCTCCCCCGTCTACCATCCATCAACTTCAAAGTCTCCAAGGAAAATACAATTTCTTGAGGAGATTTATCGTCAATTATGCTGATATTATAAAGCGATTTATGCGATTGCTAAAGAAACAAGTTCCATTTCTATGGGACGATTTCGAGTAGTGCTCGTTCGATGCTTTGAAAAAAGCATTGACCTCTGCTTCATTACTAAGTCCACCGGATTATAGCAGGTATTTTCTATTATATCTCACTGCGGAAGAATCAACGGTTGGTATGATTTTGGTTAAGGAAGATGATACTCTTGGTGAGCACGCGATTTATTATCCAAGCCACGGCTTGGTAGGTCCTAAACTATGATATTCTCTTGTAGAGAAATTAGCTCTGGTTGTTGTTCATGCTATCCAACAACTTAGACACTATATTCTGCTTAGAAAAACTTTTGTCTTGGCGACTATCAATCCATTTAAGTTTGTTCTCAGTAGGCGAGTGATTGGGGGAAACTATAACATATGGATTTTTATTTTACAAGAGTTCCATCTCGAGTTCTTGTTAGTCAAATCTAAGAAATCGTTAGTATTTGTAGAATTTATTTTAGAGTTGTCTTGTGAAGAATAAATAGTTTATGAGGAATCATTCCATGATGAGCATATTTTTCTTATTTCTTCACAAGATCCTTGGTATGGAGATATTATAATATATCTTTAGAATTTGAAGTTTCCCCTCTCTTTTTCAAAGGATGAGGGAAGAAATTTGCGTCATTTAGCGAAAAGTTATGTTATTATCAATGACACTTTATATCGTCGCGGGGTTGATTCAATCCTTAGATGCCGATTAACCTTAAAAGAAGCTGAGTCAGTGCTGAATGATTGCCACAGTGGAGCTTGTGGTGGTCATCTATCTAGTTTTGTTACAACCCAAAAAATGTTGTGTGTAGGGTATTTTTGGCATTCAATTTTCAAAGATTGTGTTGAAGGGGTAAAAAATGCCATCCTTGTCAGGTTTATACTTGGAAAATGTATGCTCATCCAACTCCGCCTTTTCCTGTTATTACCATCAGTCCATTCCCAAAGTGGGGTATTGATTTTAAAACTTGTATCCCGCCTTCGACAAAGGGTCATAAGTATATTATTGTAGCAGTGGACTACTTTACCAAGTGGGCCGAAGCTATGCCCACTATTGTGAATGATGGTGAAACAACAACCATGTTTCTTTTCAACCAAGTCATTTATCATTTTGGTATTCCAAAGGAGATTGTCACTGACCATGGCAGTCATTTCCAAAACAAAATGATGGTTGAATTGGCTCTCAAGTTGGGTTTCCGATAGGAGCATTCGTCTCCTTACCGTCCACAGGCCAATTGTCAGGTAGAAGCCGTGAATAAATCCTTGAAAGCTATCCTACAAAGGAAAATTAATAAGGTTTGATCCAATTGGCATATCATGTTATATCCTGCACTTTGGGCATATCGGATGTCAGTTAAGACTGCTACAGGTTTCTCCCCTTTTCGACTAGTTTATGGTTTTGAATCGATCTTCCCTGTAGAATGTGAAATTCCTTCACTTAAATTAGCTGTAGAACTTCTTCTAGACACTTATAGTCTTGAAGAACACCTTGTTCATTTGGAACATCTTGGCGAGAAGCGTTGAGATGCTACCACAATTAACAACGATCATAAAAAGAGAGTGAAAGTCCAATATGATGAGGTTGTGCGTCCTATGGTTTTCTTTGAAGGTGACCTTGTCCTGGTCTATGACCAAGACAAGGATGCCTTGGGGGCAGGTAAGTTTAAACCCATGTGGTATGTTCCTTTTATCATTAAAAGGGTCTTAAAAAAGGAGCTTATGAATTAGTTGATTTTAACAGAAACGAGTTGTCGGAGCCCAGAAATGGGCTCTATCTTAAAAAGTATTATGCCTAGGTTTCTGTCAAGCATTTGGTTGATTGTAGATATTGTATATATTTGTGCATATATGTCTATAGGTTTCATAGTGATATTGATATTTTTGTTCTACTTTGGCAGGTATAGATGGATGATTTGTTATATCTAGGGTTCGCCAGTGATGCTAGTCGACATACCCAGAATTTGGCTTCCGCAGCTTGCGTGATTTACTATCCATCTTGTCAGTTGTTGGTTTCAAGAGGCATATGTATCGGCCCTGCTTCAAATAATGGTTTTAATATACTGTTGTGGTTAACCTACTATCTGAAACAATATCTCTTGGTATTGATGTTCCAGTAGTATAATTGGATTCACAACTGGTGGTTTCTTAGTTAAACAACATCTATCGCATGAGAGATCCTTATTTATATCGCCAATTTTTGAGAGTGCATTTATTACAAAGATCATTTAAATTTATCACATTTATTCATATTCCATGATAAAAAAACTCATTTACTAATTCCATAGCTAACCAAGTAAAAAGTAATCAAACATCATATGTATATATGATCATCACATCACGAAACCATCTATATATAGATAAAAGTTTTGTGTTCAAAATGTTACACAAAATCAGGACAAAATTTCCTACAAAATTAGGGTTTAAGCCCAATCATGCCTATCAAAATATGGATATATCTAATCTATATCTATGGGTCCATCCCCGGATGTGCATCTCGGAAGAAGACAATGGCATTATCCACCCGTCGAAAGAGATACACCCAATCTCATGGTACTACTACCATGCGTCTCTGCATATCCTCTAGTAGATCCTTTATCGCTGCCATAGGTACCTGGTAAGTAAACCTCTCCAAGTTCCTCTGTACAGTATGGAGGAATCTCTTAGTCTTAGCTACAACACTCTCCATGTCTCTTCCATGATGCCTATGCCTAGGTAGACCCTTAGGTCTTATTGGTCCCACATCCATATCAAGATCAAATAATTTTGTAAGAATCTTTGTCTCATCAAAAATAATTTCAATTCATAATTTTTGAAATACAAAAAAATCAAATAACTAAAAAAATTAAAATAAAATTTACCTATGGCACCCCATGCAGCATGTGGTGGAAGCACTAGATATGGATCCCCTTTGAAGTCCATACCTACTGTTGTAGCTAAATCTAGCACCTTGTGGCACAAGTCCTAGAAGGGAGATAGAAAGCCTCCTAGAGACAGCCTCTGGGTTGATTATAGACTAGTGCCTAGGACATCTTAAATATAGGAGTGCATGAAAGGTTATACATGAAGGGTTTGCAACACTCCAATTGTTACATAATGAAAGATAATAAGGGGGATTGGTTCATTCCTCCAAACGTATGAGTTATGTATTTATGGTACTTCCTCACACACAGAGTTCCCATAAGTGTCACATAGAACAACGGAGGCCGATAACTTCAAAGGTGATTACAACTTAATAGTCTTTGTTGAGTAAATGAGAGAGGATTAAGAGAGATCATAACTCATCTTATAGAGCCCAAAACATCCTGAGTTCTATAGTGAACACCTAGAGCTGCAAGCAATGGGAAATTCTACACTTGTTTGAGTTACAAGTAGATATAATTGACTAAAGAGAGGATGGGTGCTATGATTCAAATAGAGCAGTTTAAAGATAATTTCAAGCCTTCATTCAGGCATATGCATTAATAAATCAACACATGTGGATCTGCAAGGAAGCATGAAGTCATTGTTAGCAGCTATTATAGCATGAATGCAGAGAATAATATGAACATTATCGACTTAAACATGAGGATAACATATTGTAATACATAGAAGGGGGAATCACCACCATTTCTCTAGTTAGTCTAAAAGAGCTGCCTATGTGAGGTAATACAGTTTGAAATACAAGTCATTCTCTTACATATTTATGAGCCAAATCGGTATCACAGAGTTCAGACCCATCAAGTGAAAATTTTTAGAACCTCTATATAATGTTGCTTTCCCCTATTTATAAGAAGAGGGAAAGAGCTTGGGTTACAATTAGAAGAAATATATTGGCCTAAGCTCTACCTGTCTGCTAGACTAGCTGTCTCAGCTAGTGTAAGGCTCTGTTGCCTGAAGGATACAATCGGGATATGCTCCCTTTCTTGGAAATAAGAAACTACAAAAAATAATAAGAAACATGAGGAATATGGAGGAAGAGGTCCTTTGAGGTTCCTTTGAAGGCTTCTGATCAAGCCACATCTTTGACATCATGCTCTTTTCTACTGTTGAGGTGGTTCATTGTCCATTCTACCTTAAATTCCTTTGACGTCAACTCTGGATGCGTGCTACGAGAGGGCCTTATCTTGAATGCACCCAATCCTAACTTGAATGCTCCATACTTCCATTCAACATTCGAGCTACTTACCCATACATCTTTTAAAGATATCTGAAATTATATTCACTGCTCTGATATAGCTGGCGATGCGTTTTATGATGTAACAAGCAGTCTGTCAGGTGCAGGCCTTTAACACATAAATAAGACGAAACAAGCAAGTTCCGATTTCCCTTTAAGCCCTCATTCTTTCAGCCCCTTTCTATGACTTCCTTCATACGACCGGGGGATTGAACCAAGTGCTTATCCCTTTAGGCACTAAGGATTTCCACTACTGTCCAGGGGGCTCTTTCCCTTATAACATAGAAAGCCTTTGATACTTCTTTTACCGCACTGGCCGATATTCTCGATACGAAATCCTTATAAAATATAACCCATCAAATATTCCATTCGGGAGGATCCTGCGCATATCATAATCGTCGGCTAGGAAAGAGCATCGGTGGAGGAATAAGCTTTTATTTTGTGTGATCTTCGATCGCCGATCCATGGGGTGACGTCATCACTACCACGTGTCACCCTGTGAGCGGTGACACTTGTCACCGGGAAATGGCCTTATAGGATCCCTGAAGACATCGAAATTGAGTGACACGTGTCCCCCTTGTTGCCATGTCAGCCTCTGTACCACCACATGGAGGAGAGAGAAATGGTCCGCCCGACCTTGGTTTTTCCATGCATTTCCTTTGTAAATCCTTTTTTGCCTCCCTCGACAATGTTACACTCGATTACAAAATCAGTAGATCGCAAGGCTTTTACAGTGATAACCCATGTTATCTCAAAATCAGACCTTGATAGGCTACTAATCAGGTAGACCTTAAGTAACTATTTCAAACCTACTATTGGCTAAGGCTTAGCCTCCTCAACCTGAGAGGGCTCTCTCAAATGATTAATGATATTGATAATGGATTAGATGGCTAACTCTATTGAACAAATGAAGAAATCTAAGTGGTTGAAAATACAATCAACAAACATCCATTGGGCTTATGGAGTCAGAAAATCTTAGTATGATAGCAGTATCAACTAAACATAGAAGTCAGGGCATCAAAGTTCAATATATCAGTTAACACATAGAGACATGTAGGAAAACACAGTCCATGAATGTATGAAGGAAGTTAGAGCATGTCAATGAGTTCTAAGTATCATAGATTCATACTACTGCATATAAGGAAATAAGGACAAACATGAAAAATCCACCATTTAACTCCTTCTGAATCCTGAGAAGTAAAGCCAAAGCCTGCATTCATAAAAACATAATCTTCTACAATGGCACAATATCAGTCTTTTCTCTGAAAATTTCCAACCCTTTGTACATTAGATATTTTCCTATATATAGAGCTCTTTACATGACTTAGATTCCTCCTCTAGGATGAGGAAAATTCAAATTCTACCTGACCTGACACCTATTGACACTTAAAACTAACTATTAAATGCAAATGAGAGCTAACTAGCAGTCTTAGAGACCTAAAACAATTAGGATTGTAACTCCTCATTATGATTAAAAAAACCTTATCTAGGAATTAAACAGTCCTTTTGACACATATAACTCCATGAATTCGAATTTGATGATGCTCATAACCCTCCAGCTAGCCCTTGATGACTCATCCTTTTACTGTTCCTAGAAACTAGGAGACTGTTCCTTGCTCTGTTCTAGCTGAAAAATAGGTCTTGGGACAGAGCTCATATCTTCTCATAAAAAATGTATTTGGAAAACCTGAAGGAGGATTTTGTGAAACAATATGTGCTGAACAAAAACCTCTCTTGGTTGTTTGAAACACCTTTCCTACCACCCAGAATGTGTCTTTGAAAAATAGGTGTAAAACAGAGAAATATGCTTGTGAAAAACTGCACCTACAGCAGTTTCGTAGCGCAAGTTTGGTCCTTAATTTCTCCCAGATCATAATGGATTTGAAGAAAGTAGAAGAGGTTTTTGTACTTCAGTATCTTAGGAATGAAAACCTCTTTCACTTTTCAAAGAGGAGTTTTCAACTGCTCAGAAACTCTTCTAGAAGTTGACTGGTAAAAACAAGAAGACAGTTTGACTGATAAGTTGATTGATAAAGTTTGGAGTTCAAAAATGTCTCTCCTCTACTTGTTTTTCCCTTTTTGAATGTTGACACCTTTTAAATGATTCTTTTTAGAGATTCCCCTTCGAGAAGATTTGTCTTTTTCTTTCAACATTGGTCCATGAAATCATAATGTGCAACTACAGCAGTTTCGTAGCGCGCTACGAAACTGTTGTGTAATTTTAAAAACACAGCTTGAGGCCAAAAATTCAACTCTCTAGATCTTTCCTTTGCTTGAAATGGCCTTTCCATCTGCCATGAATTTTTTCAAAACCAAAAACAAGACACCATTCTTTTAAGGTAAGCATCAAAAGGTAATTTGACAAAAATTAGGACTTAGCCTTACTTGCTGTGTGATTTCTTTTAGCTAACTTGCTCCTGGTTATTCTTCTTTGTACTGTTTCACTTGTGAATTGTTCTTGTATCTTTTCTTTGATCTGACCTTTCCCTTTTTTAGCCTGTTGGGGTGTGTCTTGAATTACTAATGGTCTTGTGGGCTCCTTTCTTTCTGTATACTCCTCCATGGAATTCTTGCAACGTGAATATTAAAGAAGCCTGCACCATCTCAATTTTGATCGCTGCCTCGCTTGCAATGGATAAGGAAAGCTACCACGCTTGATCTTCAAAGAAATCAAATTGAACACCTGTCAATGTGCTCCTCATGCATGAACCCAAACCTAAATCATAACTGTGAATACTTGGCTCTTTTTGAAACTTGCAACCTAAGCATACCAAGACACCTAACGACTCTAATAATGAGAATGAATGGCTGCATGTGATAGGCATGGTTTAAGGACTAACACATGGTGATGAAAAATTAACGAATTTTGATGGAAAAGATAGTTAGATCAAATTTGGCACAAATCCTTGATTTTGTAGCACAATTAGTGCAAATTTTGTGTTTTGCGCTACGAAATCTCCTAGTTACGAAACTGTCTAGGTGTTTTCATAGCGCACATAGTGTATTTTTGTCAGTTTGCGCTGCGAAAACTCCTAGTTGATTTAGAAACACATGTAATTTTTGAAAGAGCATTAACACATGACACTTTGAATAAATGTGGGACCAAATGGTGGGTAAAACAAGATTGTTGACCATATTTAACAAAGGGAACAAGACTCCTAGGACTTAGACACTAAAGCAAACATGGAAAAACTAAACCTGGACTAACATCTAACCTTTACAATCAAACTGATGTGAACAATTTAGAAACTGCTTCTTGAGTGATAACAGTGGCTCCACTTGGGATAGTGTGCTCTTGTAGTACACTAAGAACTTGCAGGTCCAGTGCTTTATCCTCTTACGACAAACATACATTTGCTTGACAAGCATCCCCTTCAAGCTTCTTGGGCCTTCACCTCGGGCTTAAGATTGATGATCACTATAGGAGAAAGAAATCTATATCTACTAAAAAATGCTCAGTCAACCTTCAGCTTATTTGCATTTTCCTACCTACCTACAAGCTGCAATTTATGCTTTAGGTCAAGCAACATGATATTTCCAATAAAGCCAATCAACGATCTGATCTGACACTTGAATCTCTTGACTGCATTCAACCTCAAAATAACCATCATAGTGAGATGACCAAATCAACGTATAATGTATATTATCTTCATCATGCAAATGAAAATGAAATACTGATGTGCAAAACTTTGCCATGTATTCATTTATAGGGTCAAAGAGGACATGGTTATTTTGATGATCATCATAACATTCTATATCTTCAGACAATTGATCCTCAGCCACACAAAATTCCTTTGATATGCTATCCAATTGCTTTTCTGAATGATGCCCACAAACAATGTAATTTTCTTCATTATAAAGATCATTCTTTGATGCAAGCTGCTGCAAGGAATTACAAAAATGAACAACCTTTTCCTCTGCCTGAGGATTATAAAAGCTATCTTCCAGTACTTCTTCTTGGTGTTTGCAATCAATTTCATACTCGTTGTGATCAAAATCTTGGCAAGTTTGTTGCATCTTTTCATTCATATCAAAGGATGTAACATGGTTTTCATAAGTAAACTCCTGCTGATTTTCATGTTGCATTTCATCGGATGTTATACTTTCTTCTTGGTGTTGAAATGCATTGTTATGAAGAGCCTCTAAAATTTCTTCATCCATAAATTCATCATCATCATAACAATCCTCCAAATATTGAATAAGACTTAAAGAATGTTTACGACAATCTTTGAGCAGCAATAAGGAAGGATGACGTTCTTTATACATCTCATAGAATTCATCATGAAAATTAGCAAGTGAATATATTGAACCATTTTCCAAACCTTTATACCAAGACCATGCTTTTCCTTCTAAAGTGGTCATAAACATCTTCATGAGACAATCTTTAGGGAAATGAACCTTAAGAGTGTGTACATGCATATGGAACCTAACCAAATGGAGAGCAGCATTGTCCTTCTTTTCATCTTTGAATATTGGAAGATCATCTAACCAATCAACCTTTGGCATAGGATCTGGAAAACCAGGGATATGAGACCAATTCATTGGGGCATACCTGGAATTCATTCTTGAAATGGAACTCATCTTGAAACTTCATCAAGCTACTGATCTTCTAACATTGGAGTCACCTTCCAATTTATTATTTGATGTGTGGAGTCACCAAGGTAGTTTTGCAGCCTCAAAAAGATGTCTGAGCTCCTGCTACCTTTAGAAGTTCAGCCTCTTAATTTTGGGAATGAATAGACTTCAAGCTCCCAGCAGATGCACCAAAATGTTATCTCAAAATTAGACCCTGATAGGCTGCTGATCAGGTAGACCTTAAGTAACTATTTCAAACCTACTTTTGGCTGAGGCTTAGCCTCCTCAACCTGAGAGGGTTCTCTCAAATGATTAATGATATTGATAATGGATTAGATGGCTAACTCTATTGAACAAATGAAGAAATGTAAGTGGTTGAAAACACAATCAACAAAACATCAATTGGGCTTATGGAGTCAGAAAAGCTTAGTATGATAGCAGTATCAGCTAAACATGGAAGTCAGGGCATCAAAGTTCAATATATCAGTTAACACATAGAGACATGTAGGAAAACACAGTCCATGAATGTATGAAGGAAGTTATAGCATGTCAATGAGTTCTAAGTATCATAGATTCATACTACTACACATAAGGAAATAAGGAAAAACACAAAAAATCCACCATTTAACTCCTTCTAAATCTTGAGAAGTAAATCCAAAGCCTGCATTCATAAAAACATAATCTTCTACAATGGCACAATATCAGTTTTCTCTGAAAATTTCCAACCCTTTGTACATTAGATCTTCTGCTATATATAGAGCTCTTTACATGACTTAGATTCCTCCTCTAGGATGAGGAAAATTCGAATTCTACCTGACTTGACACCTATTGACACTTAAAACTAACTATTAAATGCAAATGACAGCTAACTAGCAGTCCTAGAGACCTAAAACAATTAGGAGTGTAACTCCTCATTATGATTAAAACAACCTTATATAGGAATTAAAAACTCCTTTTGACACTTATAACTCCATCAATTCAAATTTGATGATGCTCGTAACCCTCCAGCTGGCCCTTTATGACTCATCCTTTTACTGTTCCTAGAAACTAGGAGACTGTTCCTTGCTCTGTTCTGGCTGAAAAATAGGTCTTGGGACAGAGCTCATATCTTCTCATAAAAAAATTATTTGGAAACACTGAAGGCGGATTTTGTGAACCAATCCGTTCTTAACAAAAACCTCTCTTGGTTTTTTGAAACACCTTTCCTACTGCCCAAAATGTGTCTTTGAAAAACAGGTGTAAAACAGAGAAATATGCTTGTGGAAAACTGCACCTACAGCAGTTTCGTAGCGCAAGTTTTGTCCTTCATTTCTCCCAGATCATAATGGATTTGAAGAACATAGAAGAGGTTTTTGTACTTAGGTATCTTAGGAATGAAAACCTCTTTCACTTTTCAGAGAGGAGTTTTCAACTACTCAGAAACTCTTCTAGAAGTTGACTGGTAAAAACAAGAAGACAGTTTGACTGATAAGTTGACTGATAAAGTTTGGAGTTCAAAAATGTCTCTCCTCTACTTGTTTTGCCCTTGCTGAATGTTGACACCTTTTAAATGATCCTTTGTAGAGATTCCCCTTCAAGAAGATTTGCCTTTGTCTTTCAACATTGGTCCATGAAATCATAATGTGCAGCTACAGCAGTTTCGTAGCGCGCTACGAAACTGCTGTGTAATTTTAAAAACACAGCTTGAGGCCAAAAATTCAACTCTCTTGATCTTTCCTTTGCTTGAAATGGCCTTTCCATCTGCCATGAATTTGTTCAAAACTGAAAACAAGACACCATTCTTTTAAGGTAAGCATCAAAAGGTAATTTGACAAAAATTAGGACTTAGCCTTACTTGCTGTGTGATTTCTTTTAGCTAACTTGCTCCTGGTTATTCTTCTTTGTACCGTTTCACCTATGAATTGTTCTTGTATCTTTTCTTTGATCTGACCTTTCCCTTTTTTATCCTGCTGGGGTGTGTCTTGAATTACTAATGGTCTTGTGGGCTCCTTTCTTTCTGTATACTCCTCCATGGAATTCCTGCAACGTGAATATTAAAGAAGCCTGCACCATCTCAATTTTGATCACTGCCTCGCTTGCAATGGATAAGGAAAGCTGCCTCACTTGATCTTCAAAGAATTCAAATTGAACACCTGTCAATGTGCTCCTCATGCATGAACCCAAACCTAAATCATAACTGTGAATACTTGGCTCTTTTTGAAACTTGCAACCTAAGCATACCAAGACACCTAACGACTCTAATAATGAGAATGAATGGCTGCATGTGATAGGCATGGTTCAAGGACTGACACATGGTGATGAAAAATTAACGAATTTTGATGGAAAAGATAGTTAGACCAGATCTGGCACAAATCCCTGATTTTGTAGCGCAACCAGTGTAAATTCTATGTTTTGCGCTACGAAATCTCCTAGTTACGAAACTGTCTAGGTGTTTTCGTAGCGCACATAGTGTATTTTTGTGAGTTGGCACTACAAAAACTCCTTGTTGATTTCGAAATGCATGTAATTTTTGAAACAACCTTAACACATGACACTTTGAATAAATGTGGGACCAAATGGTGGGTAAAACAAGATCGTTGACCATATTTAACAAAGGGAACAAGACTCCTAGGACTTAGACACTAAAACAAACATAGAAAAACTAAACCCGGACTAACACCTAACCTTTACAATCAAACTGATGTGAACAATTTAGAAATTGCTTCCTGAGTGATAACAACCCCTTTACTCCACCGATCGCCGATATCACAGGACTCTAGGACTATGAATATGTGAGATTGTTGGACTGTGGGAATGTGACATGGCTAATATGCGGGACTACGGGATCTGTAAGATGCGATATTGTGATACTACGGGACCTTCAAGATGCAGGATTGCAATATCGCGGGACGATGGGACTGCGATATCACAGGAATGCGAGATTGCAATACTGTGGGATGCGGGATTTTGATATCATGGCACTGTGGGACTACGATATCTCAGGAATGCAGGATGTGATATGGTCGATATGTAGGACCTGCGGGATGTGCGATTGCGAGACTGCGAGATCACCCACTGCTGATAAGCCGTTAAGAAGTACCGCCACATGAAGGAGATAGAAAGGGGGATGCCTTGCCTTGGTTTTTCCATGAAATTCATTTGTTAATGATTCTTGGCCTCCACCAATGATGTAACATTGTATCGTACAATTGACGGTTTGAAAGTCTTTTAAGTTTAGAACCCTGCTTGTTCATCAATATCATGGGACCGCGAGACTGCGATATCGACGTTTGACCCATGAACCACCAATAACCTTAAGTCTATGCCCCAGGACCTCGCCGATGGCCGATTTCAACTGCAATTTTCCCCCGAATCTTCGATTGCAATTTGCCTTGCTCCTTTGGTGCTTTCTCTTTGTTTTCCAACTTTTCCAATGGTAACATCAACATGCTCTAACTTCTGCTCGAGGAGTCCATTTTTAGACTTCCATATACCACTGGAAAGATTGTTCTGAGCACTAGGCAATGGAGAGGGTCTGATATATCTCTGAGAGATTTTATGGTGTTGAAAATGGCTTCAAATTCACTACTATTAGGGATTCTGGACAACTGACAACTTGTAAGGAAGTGAGTGACAACATTGGCTCCAACTGGGGACAATGCCTTGCTGGAAAGGTGTTGAGAACCTGCAGACAAACATCCTTCACTATTGGGCATGGAGTTAGAAATATATGAAATTTATAACCAAAAAAATCTCCATGGGACTTTCCTCATCAATCTAAAAATGCAGAAATAAAAATCCTAACAACTGAAAAGAAAATGCCCAATTGGTGAACTTATTTATGTACATTCCTACTTATGCACAGAGCTTAATTTATCTAAGTATGTTCAACCTTCCAATGGAGTCAGACCATTATTAGAGTAGTAGACCATATTCCTTCATACTGTTAAAAAAGAAAGATACAAATAAGCATGCACCATGAAAAATCAGCAAATGAAGACCCTGATACATGCCGCTGAAACAACCTCTGTTGTTGGCTTAAGAATATGATCATGTACTCAACCACAGGGTCAGGGAATAGGCAAGGAGAGTTTGCAACTACCTTAATTTCATAAGCAATTTGCTAACCAATATCTGCTTGGCCAAGGTAGCCACAAACACCTTTCAGCTCGTCAACTTCAGCCTTTTCAAGAAAAAATGGTTGCTGATTTTTTACTGCCCATTTTTCAATGGGACAACTGTCTTGGAAATATGCAACAAACCCTTCACTGTTAGAACTGTAAGAGTCATATATTGGAGGTTTTGTTGAGAATTATTGGGAGAAATCTTTCTGCAGCAATTTAGCTTTGGGCTCTTGTTGTTGGGAGCTTTCTCCCCACTTACTGGTAACCAAGTGCTTTTGCACCTTCATGACCATTTCTTCCTCCTCTAAATCATATGAATCATAGATTAGAGGAGATCTTTGGTCCTTCTCTCCAATGTGAAAGATATGAATCATGGACTGGAGCCTCTTTGCCAAGCTCCTGATGGCCCTCTTCTTCTTTTTCAGTTTCCCATAACTAGGAGTATGGTAGCTCTGCCTCACTTCACTCTCCATCAGAGTTATATTCATCATAAGAAGGAGAAACATCATACTCAACTGAATAAACCCTCTGAGAGTTTATTCGTAGCTCAATGGTGTTTCCTTATTCACTTTCTTGCTCATGGGGACATGGTTCTTGATGTGAGTAGATATCTTCTTGGAATGAGCTCTCACATACATCTTCAGTACGGTTATTTACCTTGGGACTATCTTCATCATTATAAAGTGTACAACAATCTTCAATAAAGCATTCGTTGGATAACATGTTTTGAAATATTGATAGAATGTTGTATGAAAACATTTCAAAGAAGATATGATGCCACAAGGTATCGTTCTAAACCAAAATCTAGCATCCTCATCTAAGACCACTTGAACAATTTCATTTGTACATATTCAAGAAAAGTACCTTGTTGCTCCATGCATTCGTGAAAGTCTTTGAGGTGCTGGTCAAGTCTTCTCTCCGTGTTCCCATTGAATCTAGGAAAATAGGAATTCCACTCATGACATGCAGGGACATGATTGGGATAACTAGCAATAGAAGAGAAATCCAGTGGGGCAAATTGGTTGGTTAGGAATGCAGGAAGGGCCATCTTGAAAACCTCCCTATGTGATTGATTTTAGCTTCAAAAGTAGGGAGATTTTTGGGCTGTTGTAGCATCTGAGTGAGTATGGGGTTGCTTGAAAGTCAGGATGATCAAATAGAGATAGGGACAACGGAGTTGCTAGGATTTTTATGATAAATTTGACAGTGGAGTCGCAAAGGTGAGAGATCTTCAACCCACACTTTCGTTGCTCACCTAACAGGGGAAATGTAAAACTTTGTCATACCTAGGGAAAAATATTCTAATCCATTCCCCAGCAATGGTGCCAGAAAGATGTTGTAGCTAAATATAGAACCTTGTGGCACAAGTGTTGCAGGGGAGATAGAAAGCCTCCTAGAGACAACCTCTGGGTTGATTGTAGACCAGTGCCTAGGACATATTAAATAGAGGAGTGCATGAAATGTTATATGTGAGGGGTTTGCAGCACTCCAATTGTCACATAATGAAAGATAATAAGGGGGCTTGGTTCATTCCTCCAAAGGTACGAGTTATGTATTTCTGGTACTTCCTCACACACAGAATTCCCAGAAGTATCACATAGAACAAAGGAGGCCAATTACTTCAAAGGGGATTACAACTTAATAGGCTTTGTTGAGCAAATGAGAGAGGATTAGGAGAGAGAATAACTCATCATATAGAGCCCAAAACATCTAGAGTTCTATATTGAACACCTAGAGCTGCAAGCAATGGGAAATTGTACACTTGTTTGAGTTACAAGCAGAGATAATGGACTGAAGAGAGGATGGGTGCTATGATTCATATACAACAGTTTAATGATATAATTTCAGACCTTCATTTAGGCATATGCATTAATAAATCAACACACATGGCTCTACCAGGAAGAATGGAATCATTTCTAGCAGATATTATAGCATGGATGGAGAGAAGAATATGAACATAATGAAGTTAAGCAGGAGGATAAAATATTGTAATACTTAGAAGAGGGAATCACCATCATTTCTTTGCTTAGTCTGAAAGATCTGTGTATGTAAATTAATATAGTCTGAAATACAAGTCACTCTCTTACAGATTTATGAGCTAAATTGGTATCACAGAGTTTAGATCCATCATGTGAGAAATTTCAGAACCTATGTATAATGTTGTTTTCCCCTATTTATAAGAAGAGGGAAACATATTGACTTAAAATTAAAACAAATATATTGGCCTGAGCTCCAGCTATTTTCTAGATTCGCTGTCTCGACCAATGTAAGGCTTTGTTGTCCAAATATTACAATCGGGATCTGATCCCTTTCTTGGAAATAAGAAACTACAGAAAATAATAAGAAATAGGAGGAAGATGGAGGAAGAGGTGCTTTATGGTTCTTGTGAAGGCTTTTGATCAAGCCAGGTCTCTATCATCATGCTCTTTTCTGTTGCTGAGTTGGTTCACTGTCCATTCTCCCTTAAATGCCTTCGACACCAAATCTTGATGTGTGCTACAAGAGGACCTTATCTTTAATGTGCCCATACCTAGCTTGAATGCTCCATACTTCCATTCAACATCCCAGTTGTCGATCCATACATCCTTTAAAGCTCTGTGCAATGCTTTTCGGTGCTTTGATACACCTGGGGATGCGTTTTATGATGTAACAAGCACTTCGGGTGCGGGCCTTTAACATAGAAATAAGACGAAACAGGTGAGTTCTGAATTCCCTTTAAGCCATCATGCATTCAGCCCCTTTCTACGACTGCCTTCATATGATTGGAGGCTTGAACCAAATTCTTAGCCCTTTAGGTGCTAAGGCTTTCCATTACTGTCCAGGGGCCCTTTACTTTATAACACAAAAAACTGTTGATACTTCTTTTACCGTGCTGGCCGATATTATGGATGCGAAATCCTTATAAAATATAACCCATGACATATCGCATATGGGGGGATACCCCACATATTGCAATCGTCGGGCAAGAAGGATTATCTATAGAGGAATAAGCTTTTACTTTGTGCGATCGTTGATCACCAATCCATGGGATGACGCCATCACTGGCATGTGTCACCCTATGAGTGGTGACACGTGTCACCTGGAAATGGCCTTATAGGATCCTTGAAAATGTTGACTCTGAGTGACACGTGTCCCCCTTGAGGCCATTCACCTTCCGTACCACCATATGGAGGAGAGAGAAAGGGTTCACCTAGCATTGGTTTTTCCATGCATTTTATTTGTAAATCCTTTTCGGCCTCCCTTGGTGATGTTACACTGGATCGAAAAATCGGTAGACCATAAGGCTTTTAAAATGATAACCCCTTTACTCCACCGATCACCAATTTCCAATATCGTAGGACTGTGGGACTGCGAATATGAAGGAATACGGGAATTCGACATGGCCGATATGCAGGATTGTGGGATCGCAGTACTGTGGGACCTGTGGGATGCAAGATTATGATACTGTGGGATGTGGGATTGTGATATCACGTCGTTGTGGGACTATGATATCATGGGAATGCGGGATGTAATATGGCCAATATGTGGGACTTAGGGAATGCGGGATTGCGAGACTACAAGACCACCCATCACCAATAAGCTGTTAAGTCATGCTGCCACATGGAGGACAGAGAAGGGGGGCAACCTACCTTGGCTTTCCCATGAAATTACTTTTTTAATGATTCTCAGCCTCCCTCGGCGATGTAACGCTATATCAGAAAATCGACAATTCGCAAGTCTTTTAAGGTTAGAACCTCGTTGATATGCCGATCACCGATATCACGGGACTGCGGGATTGTGATATCAGTGTTCGACACTGTGAACCACTGATAACCTTAATTCTGTGCCCCGGGACCCTTCTGATGGTCAGTTGGGATTGCGATTTTCCCTCGGATCTCCGATTGTGATTTGCCTTGCTCCTTTGGTGTTTTCTCTTTGTTTTCCAGCTTTTGCAAGGGTAACTTCAACATGCTCTAACTTTTGCTCTAGGAGTCCATTTTTGGACTTCCATATAGCATTGGAAGGCTCTTTTTGAGCATTAGGCAATGGAGGGGGTATGATTTATCTCTGAGAGCTTTTGTGGCATTGGAAATGCCTTCAAATTCAATGTTGTTAGGCATTTTGGACAACTGACAACCTGTAAAGAAGTGAGTGACAACACCTGCATATGGTAATCCTCGATGGAAATGACTTGTTGTTCACAAAAAAGGAAAAAATCGTCATCAAAATTTGTTCTAGGGACCTTGCCACCCCCTAGTCTCTTCATCAATTCAGCCCATCTGCCTCTACATGGATCCCTCAGGCTACTAATGGTAGAGAACACTTTGGGTCGAAGCCCTAGTTTCCTCTCAAAGAAGAAAGTGCAAAGGATGGTACCTTACTCAAAATTTTTGATATTGCTCTTTTTGATAGAAGTGAGTTGCTTTTTCATATTGATTAGGAGGGTTGTACACCAATGAAATACTGTGGTGAGACAATCGACTGCTAGGATCATTGTAAAACATAATGCTTAGTGCAATGAAGATGAACCTACTACCCTTACAATAGTAAAAAGGAGAATTTTGAGGGGTAGACTCTCCACATTATTTATTGGGATCTATGTCCCTATCCTCTCATTATTCCCGGGGCAATATATGAAAATATAATCATCTACGCTGTGGCTGCCTCGGGCATTCCCTTGCGAGTTAACTGGCTCCCCTCTTTGGGAAAGTCCAATGATGATGTAGATATATTCTACATCAATTTGCAAGGGAATTCGATCAATCATAAAAGCATCCTCTTCTGGATCCCAGTAATTCACAAGCATCTCCAGCAACCTTGTGCTGATTTTCATATTAGGAATTTTGAAAAATTTCAATAATCCACACCCTCTCAATGGATCCAGTGACAGTGGGTCATTAATTACTTAATCTCTCTACTGCATTATGCTCTCTTTGTTTCCATGTGATAGTCATCTTGTAATTCAAACATTTTCATCCATTAAGATCCATAATTTGAAAATTTTCACTGCGCACACATGGGTTCACTTCATACATAGTCGCGCATAGGGCTTACTCATATGTGACTTTGATATGCCCAACCTGCGTATGCATAGAGAAAAAAAATCTAAAAACAATATCTCAATGATAAAAATATTGAAAAAATGTTTGAAATGTACATAAATTCATTAAAAGATCCAATTTGAGGTATACTTTGACATTTGGTAACTATTTGGGCTGAGAAATATGGTGGATTTTGGTTGCTGGTCTTTGCTCCAGAGCTCCTTCTCTCAAATTTTCAAAACAAAAATGAGGTTTGTTGGGCCAAAAGGTCTATTTATAACTTGTAGTTTGAATTTTTTTTTAAAAACCCACATTTACAAAGTTTATCTTTTATTTTTTAATAATTTTATAAACTTTGTGACCTTTTGCCTTTAAGTGCTGGGATAGGTTGTCTTTCAGGTTAAAATGAAGACTTGGATATTTTTCTATCCCTTCGATTCCATGATCACTGACCCATCATGACATGTATCATTTTTCATCACTGACATATAGGTTAGGGAAGATCACTTTTCCGTTGCATTATGTATTCTATCCTCCATACTGTGATATGTTGCCTTAGGGTCGAGCCGAGTGTGTTATGATCCTTCAAAACATTTTCACTCACCAACTTATAAGCTTATGACATGATGGTAGAGCCTTCCTTTACATGGGCTTCAGAGTTAGATCCTTGCTAACATATGTTGCCCATGATGCAAAGATTGAGTAGGCTCGGGAGTCCTGTTTAGTCCTGCCATGAATTTTTGCGATGAAGCTTCATTCTCCTTCTTCTTCGCTGTATTTATGGCTTTATACCCTAGAGGCTCCCACATGTTTAGTTGTACTACTACATTGCATGTTGACTATTTGTACCTTTTGGCCTTAAGCCAACATCACTTGGACTCGTGTATAAGACACTTTTTGACCATGTCCTTTTGCCAAATTAACCTTGCAATCACTTAGCCTCCGCATCTTGACACCTTTTTCCCATGGAAAGAAAATTCCTTTGAGTGTCATTAACCAGTTTTGTCACCTTGCATTCAACATAGGAATGTCCCCCTCCTAGGAACTAGTGTACCTGTATTTCGACACTCGTTCTTTCCATTGTACCATTTTCAATCTTTTATTATTTTTCAAGATTTTCAAATATGAAAAAGACAAAAACATAATATATTCCAAAAAATATCAGGAACATGACTTTACTTCCATATAAGATGGCAACAAGAGCCAGTTGTGTCGCCCTTGAACAAATCAATCAAAAAAAATCTTTCCTCTGTCAGGATGTGCTTTAGTTCGACTTAGGAGAGCGATAACCTTGTTATTGAGTCAGTACTCCTCTGGTTGGTTATCTCTTCCAATCATATGGAGAGATTTTTTATGCCTCCTACATGACAAACTTATACAAAGTTATCATATGCTGCCATATAGCCACAATTGAGTTGTGGTTTTGTTCAAGGGAAGTAAACCTGAGTCGGCCTTTCTGCGGTGTCTCTTGAATCATATTCAGTCAGCCATACCCAATCTATTAAAGTTATGTTTAGTATCACATCTGCTATTTGGTACTTTTCGCGTGCTGATTCGAGAAGGTCTCCATTCAATTCTTGTTGGTAGGTCTTCTCTTATCGACTTTGACACATTTCTCTAAGAGTAGGCCTAGAGACATACCCTGGCCCTATTTCCATCATTGATAGGTGACCTTATGCTCAACATCAATCAATATTATGGGTCTTTGACTGAGTGGTTTCCCTTGTGTTCAATGTCAGCTTACATTATCACACATTGGGATTCGTGAAGTACCTTGGTTTCCATTTGACCCTATTGGTGGATTCCTTGCCTCTGTGTCAGCTTTCATTATTGGTTGGCTCAAATGGTTTCTATCATGCGCTAACCACATCTTGTGTATGCTGAAAACATGCTATGGTTTGGCTACTTCATCTTTCTTCGTCCAATCCCTTCGACATTATTAGCCTGAGGGTTACAGTCACGCTGGATTGATGTAGGATGCCTTAATTCCTAACTTCTAGTATATCTTTTCCCATTGATTCCAACTTATTTCTCTTGGAATAATATCTAGAGTCCTTTTTTCAGTACCTTAGGTTTTCCAGTCATTAGTGGTAGACTCCTTCGCTATCGACAACGAGAATACATCAATGTCTCATGATTGATAGATTCTCTCAAGTGTTAGACTTCAATTCTTTTTTTTGCACTTGTTAGATTGTACTGGGGTACCTTGACTCTCATCATCATTATCGATGAGTTGTCTTGCATTTATTAACAGTATACATCAATGACCGGTAATCAAATGTCAATTTATCACATGGTCGACTTTAGCTCATCTATTCCCATAGTGTAGAAATGTACCATGGAAGTCGGTGAAGACCTTGGGTTGCATCATCATTTCATGGTTCACATGTCAGTCCCTCTAGTTTACTGCTAGTGACACCATCCACCTTATATGTTGCAGTTCATCACAATGACATGCTATATGTTGGCACCCGAGTTGCATGCAGTACCATTATTCCACTTTTTGATTTTGTACTTTTGAGGATCAACTATGTGATTTCAGTGATCAAATATCTACTTTAGCATCATTGATCAGTTATTCTATATGTGATATTATGGCATTGCCTTGATATGTACTTTTGCGGCTATGATCAGATGATCCACTATGTATTTCTCAGTTTCCTTTGTACTTGTACACATATTGGATCTTCTCTAAACTTGATATGCAAACATGCTTTACTATGTCTGAGCATGGGTATGCCCGCCTCAGACATGAGCTCTCTTTCAGATCTCTTCCACTAGTTTGGCAAGCTAGAATCTGGTGATATCCTCCCAAGTCCTGACATGATTCTTTCTATACACTTAATACATTTCGGCTATCATGTATCCCTTCTAACCTCATATATTAGGGGGAATATGTTGTAGAATCATTTACCACCTTTGTATACTTAATGCTCTGAGTCATGGCCTTGGGAAATGTTGGGTTGTGTTATATTCTTTCCACGTAGTTAACGAGGGGTTTGAGGGGCACCCGTAACCCCACTTTATGGGGTCTGGGGCAGCGCCCCAGAAAATTTTCATTTTGGACCCTATGTTAGGTTGGGCGGACCCACCTATGGTTTTGTGCATGATTTTCGCACATGTTTTTTTGGACGCAATGGTTTTTGGTCCATGGTATTTAATTCTTCGGCATGTATAAATATGTATTATAACATTGAAAGGAACATAATGAAAAATCAAGCTGGTAGTCCCATTTTTGGGATCCAGGGGAAAATCTCTATGTATATGTGTTTTATGTGTTTTTCTCTCGCAATATTTATTTTATGTGTTTTAGAATTCGTATTTAGGTAATTTCTGTATGGGGTTAAACCTACATTTGGTATCAGAGTAGATTTGGCTTCAAGGGGATGCCTTCATTGCTGAGGGGTTTCGCTCAGGCCTGTGGTAGACCCTGTTCATTGGGAGATCTGCAAGATTGATTCTAGTGGTGAAAGAAGATGGAGAGTAGTGGAAAGATAGAGATCGAGAAATTTAATGGTCAGAGTTTTGAGTTGTGGAAACTCAAGATGGAGGATCTGTTTGTGGATAAAGATTAGTGGATCGTGGTAGATCTGGTTACTAAACCAACAGGAGTGTCCGATGAAGAATGGAAGGAGTTGGATCGGAAGGCAAAGAGCACAATATGATTGTGTGTCTCAGATTCAGTATTGCTGAATGTATCAGGGGAAGCTACAACAAGGGATTTTTGGGACAAGTTAGGGACTTTGTACCAATCTAAGTCTCTGGTGAATAAATTGTTCCTGCTGAAAAAGCTATATAACCTGAGGATGAAAGATGGAGACTCGGTGACAGAGCATCTGAACGCATTTAATACTATGGTAAGTCAGTTAGCATCTGTTGATATTAAAATTTTAGATGAAGATAAGTGCATCAATTTGTTGTGTTCTCTACCAGATTCGTGGGATAGTCTGGTTATTGCAATAGGCAACAATGCAACTACCTTGCATTTTGATGAAATAGTCTCAGCCTTGTTGACGGAGGAGATGAGATGGAAAAATATGGAGAGCCAAAATGGTGATGCCTTGTCTGTACAAGGACGGTCCCAGAACAGAAACAAAAATAAGTCATCGAGTGGGAGATCTAAATCTAGAGGGAGATATAAATCTCCAGGAAAACCTGTAAAGGTGGTGTGTTGGAAATGTAGAAAGGAAGGCCACTTCAAAAGGGACTATAAATCTAAAGCTCCTGACAAAGGAAAGGGATCTGATGAGGCTCCTTCTGTAGAGGCAAAAACCACCTCAGATGAAGGTGGGAATGTGTACTTGGCTTCTTCAAGTACACATGTAGATCATGAGGCATGGTTGATTAACTCAGGTGCATCCTTTCACTTCACTCCCCATAGAGAGTTGTTATGTGAGTATGAGAAATATGATGGTGGTGATGTCTTCTTCGGGGCTGACAGGAAGGCTAGAATCATTGGTCGTGGAAAAGTAAAGTTGAAGCTACAAGGTGGAAGGGTTAGAACACTTTCAAGTGTTCTACATCTTCCTGCATTAGCCATAAATCTAATTTCTATTAGTAAGTTGGATGATGCAGGTGTAAAAATAGTGTTCGAGAAGGATACCTGCAAGATGGTTCAAGGAGCACTGGTATTGATGCGGGGAGTTCGGATTGGAACTCTATACAAGCTGCAAGGTAGCACTGTTGTTGATGCGTGCAACAATTCCATGGTTCCTGAAAGTGGAGCAGAAAATCTAGTGGTCTTTGGAGAAAATACCATGCTGTGGCATCAAAGGCTTGGACATATTGGAGAGAAGGGTATTCGAATACTTCATGGTAAAGGTATGGTAGAAGGTATGAGTAATAGCTCTCTGGATTTTGATTTCTGTGAAAATTGTATATACGGGAAGCAGAATTTTGTGAGTTTCCCCTTTGGTGGTAAGAGGGCGAAACATATATTAGAGCTTGTGCATAGTGATGTGTTTGGACCTGTAAAGGTTCTATCACTAGGTAAGTCTATGTACTATGTATCATTTATAGATGACTTCTCAAGGAATACATGGATATATTTCCTTAAGAAGAAATCTGAAGTCTTTGATAGGTTTAAAGAATTTAAGGCTTTAGTGGAAAACCAGACAGAGAAGAAGATAAAGGTGCTAAGGACAGATAATGGTGGAGAGTTTTGCAGTAAGGAATTTGAAGAATTCTGCAAGAAGTGTGGTATAGTACGGCAGAAGACTACTCCATATACGCCTCAGCAAAATGGAGTTGTAGAAAGAATGAAAAAGACGTTGATGTAAAGGGCAAGAAGCATGCTCAGTGATGCCGGGTTAGGACAGGAATTCTGGGCAGAGGCGGTGTATAGTACATGTTACCTGGTCAACGGGTCACCTTCATTAGCGTTGGAGGATAAGACTCCACAAGAGGTATGGACTGGTAAGAAACCCTCTCTTTCACATCTGAGGGTATTTGTATGTGATGCATATGTACATGTTCCAAAGGAGAAAAGAACAAAGTTGGATAGTAAATCTGAAAAGTGCATCTTTATTGTGTATAAGGATGGTTTAAAGGGTTATAAGCTTTAGAACCCGGTAACAAGGAAGGTTATGTACAACCGAGATGTGGTGTTCAGAGAGGTGAAAGATGTTATTAAACATGAAGTCCAACCAAAGGAACTTGAGAAGATAGAGTTTGAGCTAAAGGAGGAAGAATCAGACTCTACAGTAGAGGAGGAATTAGAAGATGAAGAGCCACAAACTCTGGCTGTGAGAAGATCAGTTCGAGAAAGAAGGCAGCCAGAAAGGTATAGTCCATTTGCTTTCTGTTCAAATTTTGCTTTGTCTGTTACTGATGATGATCCCAGAACTGTGAAGGAAGCAGTGGATTCAGAGGATGGAAAACTCTAGAAAGAGGCCATGGTTGATGAAATGGCATCTTTGCACAAAAATGAGGCTTGGGATCTGGTGGAGTTTCCGGCTGAAAGGAAACCCATTGGCAGCAAATGGGTGTTCAAAAAGAAGACAAATGCAGAAGGACAAGTGGAGAAATACAAAGCTTGGTTGGTAACAAAAGGTTATTCCCAGGTGCCGGGAATTGATTTTGGTGATATTTTTTCTCCTGTTGCCAAGGTAACTTCTATTAGATTACTTTTATCTGTTGCTACTAGTTTTGATTTTGAGGTAGAACAAATGGATGTGAAGACAACATTTCTTCACGGGGATCTAGAAGAGGAGATCTACATGAAGCAACTTGAAGTCTTTGCAATGAAGGGTAAGAAAGAATTGGTATGTAAGTTAAAGAAGTCTATATATGGGTTAAAACAGTCACCAAGGATGTGGTATCAGAAATTTGATACATTTATATGGGGACTTGGCTTCACCAGAAGCAAAGTAGATCACTATGTGTATTTTAAATTAATTGGTGACTGTGCTATTTATCTGGTCTTGTATGTGGATGATATGTTGTTTGTTGGAAATGACAAAGAAGTTATCCAGGATTTGAAGACCCAATTGTCCTCCAAATTCGACATGAAAGATCTTGGTGCTCCAAACTATATTTTGGGCATGGAAATTAAAAGAAATCGGGCAAAGAGGAAGCTCTGGTTAAACCAGAGGAAGCATGTCAAGACAATATTGCAGAGGTTTAATATGCAGGATGGTAAACCAGTGAAGGTTCCTATTCCTGTAGGTGTGAGGTTATCTGTTGAACAGTGTCCGAAGACACAAGAAGAGGAAGAGGACATGTCCCATGTTCCATACGCAAGTGCAGTTGGTAGCCTGATGTATGCAATGGTTTGTAATAGACCAGACATTGCACATGCAGTGGGAGTATTGAGAAGGTTTATGTCAAAACCAGGGAAGGAGCACTGGACAGTAGTGAAGCGGGTTTTCAATTTGCGTGGCACTAGTGATTATGGTTTGTGCTACCAAGGAAGACCAGGACTGGACAAAGTGTTGGATATTCATGGCTTTGTTGATGCAGACTGGGCTGGAGATCTGGATCAGAGAAGATCTACAAGTGGGTATGTGTTTAACATATTTGGAGGTGAAGTCAGTTGGATGAGTAAGAAACAATCTATAGTGTCACTGTCAACTACAGAGGCAAAATACATGGCAACCACTCATGCAAGCAAGGAAGCAGTTTTATTGCAGAGATTGTGTTCAAGTATGGGGTTAGTACAGGAAGCTATAAGGATAGACTGTGATAGCCAAAGTGCAATTTTCTTGGCAAAGAACCCCACATATCATTCAAAGACAAATCACATTGATGTTCAGTATCACTTTGTGAGGGATATGATAGAAGACAAAAAGGTGTTGCTGGTAAAGGTGGACACTTTGAAGAATACTGTAGATGCATTGACAAAATCTGTGAGCTTTGAGAAGTTCTCTTGGTGTAGAGAGACAATGGGCATTTCAGGGCTAGAAAAATGACTAAGCTCTCTTGTGGCCCCTTGTGGAAAGAAAACAACAAGTGGGAGAATGTTGGGTTGTGTTATATTCTTTCCACGTAGTTAATAGGGGGTTTGAGGGGCACCCGTAACCCCACTTTATGGGGTCTGGGGCAGCGGCCTGGAAAATTTTGGTTTTGGACCCTATGTTAGGTTGGGGAGACCCACCTATGGTTTTGTGCATGATTTTCGCACATGGTTTTTGGACGCGATGGTTTTCAGTCCATGGTATTGGACGCGGTGGTTTTCTGTCCATGGTATTGGACACGATGGTTTTCAGTCCATGTTATTGGATGCTTCGGCATGTATAAATATGTATTATAACATTGAAAGGAACATAATGAAAAATCAAGCTGGTAGTCCTGGTTTTGGGATCCAGGGGAAAATCTCTATGTATATGTGTTTTATGTTTTTTGCTCTTGCATTATTTATTTTCTATGTTTTTGAATTCGTATGCAAGTAATTTCTGTACGGGGTTAAAACCTATAGGCAACCCTTTCCCTTCATACTTGGTCGAAATATTAGAAAATATTATTTTAAATTCCATACGTGACTCTGCCCTACAAAACACACGTGCACACGTGGGTTCAGCTATACCCAACATGCATATATGATTTAAAATATGAAAAAAATATAAAATCCATATTTTTTGGGTGGGTTTTACGGGTTACACCAAAGGCCTACCTATAGGAGCCCGTGGACTAACTATTTCCCAACTGAAAAAATTGTGTTGAGGTCATATGAATACACCTCATGGGGAAGGCCTAAGGGGAGAGAAAGATAGGATATTGATATTGTATCCAACTTGTCCCTGATCAAGTTTGATTTATCCTTGTGCATCCTGCACTTCCAACTATAGGAAACCCTTGTTTCCTCATTTTTATGTCCATCTCCTTTATACGGATCCGGAGGAAGTTTTTGCTTGGAGCCATGGACAAATTAGGTTGTATTCTTCCACATTCTTTTACAGTCATTAATAAAAAAGCCATGTATTTTTTGTAATGTTAAGATATTAATGCTTTAATTCATGCTTTAATCTAACTAATGTATGATTTCATGTTTCATACTTATATGCTTATATGATCTAACATTTATATCATGAACATGCTTTCAACTACTGCTAGTATATGTGTTTTTCTTGAATGAGTTGTAGGTTTTGAAGCATTGGAGGAAGTAGAGGGTTTGGACCCTACGTGAATGACCTCAAATAGGGGACCTTCAGGTAATACTTCTTCTTACTACTTCAGTAGTTGAAGTATTAAGGCTTCTTGTTTGTTTGCTTCTTGTTGGTGTATTCTCTCTACTCTGTCCAATGCTTCAAAACCTGCAACTCATTCAAGAAAAGCACATATACCAACATTAGTTGAAACCATGTTCATGATATAAATGTTAGATCATATAAGAATATAAATATCAAACATGAAATCATACATTATTTAGATTAAAACATGAATTAAAGCATTAATATCTTAACATCAGGAACAAGACATGTCTTCTTTATTGATGAATGCAAAAGAATGTAGAAGAATACAACCTTATTCATCCATGGTTCGAAGAGAAACATTCCTCCAGATCCGTCTAGCCCAAGCCTCAACAATCTTGTTTCAAATGCATACACATGGATTCCATATAAAGGAGATGGACATCACAATGAGGAAACAAGGGTTTCTTATAGTCGGGAGTGCAGGAGGCACAGGGATAAATTAGACATGATCAAGGACAAGTTGGATATAATATCAATATCCTATATTTCTCTCCCCTTAGGCCTTCCCCATGAGCTTTATTTATATGACCTCAAAACAGTTTTCTCAGCTAGGAAATAGTTAGGCCACGGGCTCCTGTAGGTAGGCTTCCGGTGTAACCCATAAACCCCGCCCAAAAAATAGGGATTTTATATTTTTTTCATATTTGAAATCATATATGTGGGTTGGGTATAAATGAACCTGTGTGTGCACGCTCTTTTTACAGGGTAGACTCACGTATAGAATTTAAAATAATATTTTTTAATATTTGGACCAAGTGTGAAGGGAAAGGGTTGTCCAAGGCCATGACTCAGAGCATCAAGTATACAAAGGTGGTAAATGATGCTATAACAATAGACTGTAGATTTTAATGTATTATTTGTAGCATTGGAGGTGCAAACAATGACACATGGCTCTGCGTACAAGTTTTCTCTACTGTATGAGTCGATAATCAGGTTATCATGGGAGATTGGGAATAACTCTTTCTTGAAGAATCCAGTCTCAATATGACTTATGGGGTTGGAAAGGAGACTTAGAGGGATACCACAAAATAAAATTCTAGACCTTGTAGATCTAGAATTACAGAGATACAACAATTTCAAATCGAGATCCTAAAAAAAAAGAAAAATATGTAATTTTTTAAAATTTTACATTTTTTTTTTTGAAAAATTTGTTTGTAGTGATTCAAAGGATATAGAGAAGCATAGATATCATTGTTTGATTCCAAAATGCCTCAAAAGAAAAATTCTATGACACATGAAGAAGCGAAAGAAGTGCAACATGATATATCAGAATTATGAGACCAAGTGCAACAAATTTCACTCGCATAAAGAGTAACCAAAAATGAATTGGAAGTGATGATAAATGTTAAAATGGATGGTTTAAAAGGGAACATTGATGGCTTAGAATCAAAAATAAATATGGAAATGGAAGGTTTGAAGGATGGTTTAAAAGTAGAAATGGAAAGTTTGAAAAATTGATGGTAAGCATATTTATGTGTGTATTCATGAGTGAAAAAAGTGCATTTTTTAGCCACATATATTTTTTTAGTTTCCACTGGAAGTTGGTTGAAAATATGTGCAACCACGCATATAATGTACTCGTTCGTCCAACCATGTATAGAGATAACATGTGACATGGACTAGCCATGTAAGAGATGTTGTATAATGATTACTACAACCATGTATCTGTTATGGTATCATCATTATGTATTGGTTGACAATCTAGTATTTAGTATGATGCGTCATCATGGTGTTAGACTTGTTATGGAGGACTATCACGAGTCTATTTTGCAGCCACATATATGGGCTAATGATGATGTAATAGTCACGATGTATCATATTTTTGAGTCATTGGTCCATATGAGATGATCATAGCAACAATCTAATTAATTGAAGATCTATGTAATATGCTAATGAAGCCATGTACTATTATTGCATGTATCTTTGGGTCATTTAGTCATGAGTCATGAGGTCATGCTATGGTCCTATATTGGTCATGTATGAAGTCTTATGTCGCTGCTACAACCATGTATATATAATGTCTATGTCATTTGAGTCATGGTCATGTGGAGTCTTGGTCCATATGGTGCCTCTATTTGCCAAAGGAAGCACTGTTTACAATAGAAGTAACCACTACAACTTGGAGATGGCATGTGTTCAGGGGGATAATTTATTTTCTCTTGTTTACTTCAGCCATGGAAAATTTTAGGGGCTAATATTCACAGGTGGGCTAATTTTCCATGATTTTTCAATAAAATAGATTTTCCAAATTCCATTTTTTAGAAAAATGATTCACCCAAATTATACAATATAAAATTATTTTACCTTAAAAATTGGAAACATTATATAGATACCACATATAAAATAATTATAAATATGAATAATTTTACAAATATATCAATAAATACTTTATAATTTGCATATTATAGACTAGTGAGATTTATCAATGTTTTTAAACTACAAGAAAATTTTCCATAAAATTTTCCTTGGCCATCAAAATTGGCATTATGATTCACTTGGAGGTGTTCATGCTATGCTATGATAGTTGGGGTTCTTGGCTTCATATTATGTTCAGAGATGTTTGGTAGTTGCTACTATGTAGTTGCTATGGAGAGTGACAAATTGATGATCATATGCATACTGTTGCATACACTTGATGTTACTCATGGTTGCAATTATAATGCTGTTGCATATGATGCTTGTGTGGTTGCCTTATGTTGGCATATTGTTGCATGCTGCTAGAGGTTGTTGGTTGGTATGCTGCTTTGGATGATGTTTGATATATTTTTTACTTACAGCTACTGATATGAGATGCATGGATGCTTGTTGATGTGCATCATTTTTCATTCATGTAGAGATAAGTTGCTCTAGTCTTTGTGCTTCAGTTTTTTCTACCTTATCATATAGAGTTGACCCTTTGCCATTGATGTCAAAGGTGGAGTGATAGTGGATGATGGATTGAAGTTTGTGTATGTTTTCCATGAATGCCCAAGGGGGAGATTGCTAGAATTATGGTATGCATGGATCCAGCTATTTGATGTTGTCGCTGGTTCATGATGGAAGCTAGCTCATGTTGGCATTGATGTCAACCCTTATAGCCTAGCTGATGTTTGGATGCAATTAATTGTAGCATGGTTGCAATTCTTTGTGTTGACATTGCGATGATTGTGTTGGAATTGATGTCAACAGTATGATGTCACACTCATGATAGTCAGATGATGGCATTGGTTTGGTTGATGATGTTCCTGCAGGTGGATGATGTAGATATGCATGTGACAGAGATTATGACTAGCACACTAGTTGAGTTGGCAACTAGGTCTTCATCTAGGTCTTCATGCTTATGCTCATGGAGATGAATTTTTGCAGTGTGATGACCTTATGTTTGTTGATGGAGATGTGCTAGAGAGTACTGCAGGTCTATCAAAGGTGTTGCAGCTTGTGGAGATGACTGTTGGAGAGTGGAGGACTTGTTGGCACTCTTGCCAACCTTTTTTTTGGCCTTTTAGGTCAACTTGGTAGTGAAACTTGGGAGACATGTTTGATCCACTTTCAGATGTGTCAGATATTATGTCGGAGGTTTAGAGGAATTTATAGGAGTTGAAGAAGAGCATCCAATTGATGGAAGAGTTTCTAAGATGAAGGCTTGATGTTTTTCTTCATCCTTATTCCCAGTGACATGAAGACAATGCTGTAGGAGTGATTGAAATGCTCTAGTCGCTGATAGATAGGCAAATGGAAGTGATTTAAGGTTTGAGTCAAGTTTATGCTATGTTATGTCTACGACTAAGGATTTTCACAAGAATTTCTCCTCATTCCTCACACAAACTGAATGGAAATTAGCATAGAAATTCCGAGAGGATTCTAGAATAAGTTGTAAAGGTCAGGAATGATTTGAAAAGGTCCTCAAATGATGTGAACTCTTTTAGTTCGCAAGTAGTGGTCTTAGTGGATTGATTTGGTCTAATTTGTGCAACCTTGATCCTAGCCCCAAGCTCAATTTATCCCTACATGTTTTATATTGATCACTTGGAGATCGTTGTTGGTTGGTTCAGTGTGTGAGCGAATGAGTGAAGGTTGCATTGAGGAAATAGGCTTCAGATCTAGTTGTGAGAAGAATTGCTTCAGTATATGAGTGGTAGTGGTTGCATAGTGAGAGGAACGGAAGCATGCTGCAGAATAGATCAGATTTGATGCTACTGAAGTAGAGATTGTTTGGAGATATTTTGTATATTGTTTGATAGTGTTTTTATTGGTGACTCTCATATTTGTTTTTGTAGGAGCTCCTGATGCATTTGGAACATAGCCATAGTGTCTTAGGTTGTTGATTGTATTATGCAGCATTTATATTTTGGTCTGAGTGTCGGTTTTGTTTTAGATGTTAGTTATATTATTCAATTTTCATTGGATACATTATGGTCATTATTTGCTCGTGTGGAGAGAGTATGTTTGTGGTGATTTTTGATATGATGATTCCTTGTTTCTAGATATCATAATGCGAAGTTGAATTGAATTGAGCAGAAAGTCTTGGGATCCAGTTTCAAAATAGATGAAAGGAGGTCTGCAGAGAGTACAGGAGCAATGACTTCATGAATGTGGAGTAGTGATTGTGAAGTTTTAGCGAAAGGAATAGTTTATCAATCCAATGGTAGTTTGATAGTCCAATCAGAGTTGGGTGAGGATTGATTGACTGGGTGTGGATTTCAATGGATGGTAGTTCGTAGATCTTTGGAGAACATAGTCTTCTGAGATGATCAGTACAATCAAGTCTTTGGGCTAATGGGAGTCCACTGATTGTATATGAGGTCGAGTCTCCATGTTGATGGGAATCAACAAATCTAGGCAAAAGACATATTTTTCTTAATAGAAGATTGAGATCAGTGCAACAGTAACAAGGGTGGTTTTTTTCACGGTGAAGGGTTTTCCACCAGATATCTTGTGTCTCATGTGTTGATGCTTTCTTGTGTTCTTGTTCATGGTTATGTTGCTCATATGGTTTATTTTCTACTTATTATTTATGCATAGATCTGAAAATTTTTAATGAGTTGTTTCTAATTAGTGTGCATGATTCAGTAAAGAAAATAGAAGGAAAATATCAGTAATCATTCACACTACTGATTCACACCAACCCTCTCATTAGTGCTCAAAGGTTTCCAACATAATTGATATTCCATAGGAGCATATGATTGATGTCTTCATAAGGACTTTAACGGATAACATCCAACATGAGGTTTGCATTTGGGAACTTGATTTATTGGAAAAGGAATTCAAGGTGGCAAGAAATGTTGGAAGAAAAATTATGGAAACACGGAAGTCTACCACTCATAAATATAAATATGGAAGTATTGCTACTCGAGCCTTCCATAACTTACAAGGTTAACACCACAAAAATTGGAGGAAAAAGGTGAAAAAGGGCTTTGTTACAGTTATGATAACAAATACACTAAAGGTCATATGTATGCTGAGAAGAAATTATTCTCCACAAATTGTGAAGAGGAGGGAGAAAAGGAGCATGAAACATCAAAAGAGGAGGATATACATTAGGAACAAACCCCTTAGAAAGAAGAAATGAATCTTACCATATCTTTTAATGCATTGGTAGGAATTACCACTCCTCAAACTCTCAAGATAGAAGGATATACCAAGAAGAAAAATGTAATAATTCTGATTGATTAAGGTAGTACCCATAATTTTATTCATTGTAAGATATCTAAGGAATTGGATTACTTCATATATCGAGCACAAGACTATTAAGTGATGGTTGAAAATGTAGGAACTATAAATTTCTTTGGAAAGTGCCATTAGATCAAGCTAACCATGGGGGAATATGCATTGAAGAGTCCAATGATTTCCATTCCAATGCGTGGTATTGATGTTGTACTAGGAGTCCAATGGGTACAATCTTTGGGGACGATAGCTTTTAATTTTCAAGAATTTTTCTTTAATTTTTTTGGGATGGAAAGGAAGTTTAATTAAGGGGTATTGTAGGGAAACCAAGAAAGATAATTAGCTCTAATGGCATGAAAGATAGTCTAAAGAACGAAAAACAGGGAGTAATTGCACAATTATTCTCGCTAGAGGTTCAAACATCGAAATCATCTAATTCACCAAATCTCCAAAAAGTCTTGGAAAAAAATTCCAAGGTATTTTAGAATCCTTAAGGCCTCCCACCTATTCGTGATCATGATCATGCTATTCATTTGATTCTAGGAAGTGTTCCTCCAAACATCATACCTTACAGCTATCCCTATGATCAAAAGAGTGAAATTGAATGTATGGTTGTAGAAATGCTAGAGGCTGGTATAATTCAACCTAGTCAAAGTTCTTTCTCTACTCCAATAATATTGGTGCACAAGAAGGATGGATCATGGTGTATGTGTCTAGATTATAGGGAGCTAAAAAAACTCACTATTAGAGATGCATTTCCCATTTCTTTCATTGATGAATTGTTGGATTAATTACATGGATCAATTTACTTCACCAAGATAGATATTCATTCACAATATCATCAAATTAGAATGAAGATTAAAGACATTCTGAAAACAAAATTCAGAACTCATGAGGGTCATTATGATATTTTGGTCATGCCATTTGGGCTTACTAATACACCTTCCATATTTCAAGGTTTGATGAATTCCATTTTCAAACCCTTCTTTATAAAATTTGTATTAGTATTTTTTGATGATATACCAATCTACAACAAGCCTTGGAAGGACCATGTTCAATATGTTGACAGGGTGCTCAAACTATTGGAGGAGAAACAACTATATGCAAAAAACTGCAAATGTTTCTTTGGAGTATAGGAGGTGGATTGTTTTGGTATATTGTATCTCATGATGGTGTTAAGGTAGACCCTAACAAAATTGAAGCCATTAAGGAATGAAAAATACCCACAACTGTAAAGCGTCTTCGAGGATTTATCGGGTTGACAGGGTATTATCACAATTTTGTTAAGAATTATGGGAGAATAGTAGCACCTCTAACAACATTAATGAAGAAAGGTACATTTTATTGGATTCCAGAAGAAACTAAGGCATTTGAACATCTTAAAGAGGAAATGTGCCAAGCACCAATCTCAGTTACACCAGACTTCTTAAAAACCTTTATTGTGGAATGTGATGCCTTAGGAAATGGAACTAGTGTTGTTTTAGTGCAATAAGGAAGACCCATTGCTTTTCAAGGTCGTCCAGTCAAAGGAATGCATTTACAAAACCTATTTTTGAGAAGGAAATGTTGGAAATACTACATGAACTAAAGCAATGTCGAGCTTACCTAATGGGAAGACACTTCAAGGTAAGAACATATCATGATAGTCTTAAATACATTTTGGAACAAATATTATCTTCAGAAGAGCAACAAAAATGGGAAGAAAAATGTCATTGTATATGACCTCTCAATAAAGGATGAGGATGTGGAAGCATTTATTTGTGCCATTTATATTATCCAATTTTATTGGATAGCCGAATAAAGGGATGAATGGGAGAATGGCAAAGATGTGTGGACACTCATTTAAAAGTTGTAGTGATATCCCTGTACATATAATACATTTAGTTGAAAAAATGATTCATTATGGTACAAATATCTCTTATTCTTTGTAAGAATTCCCAACTCGAGCAAAAGATTGTTTTGGAATTGCACACCTCCCCCATAGGAGGGCACTCAAGGTTTTTAAAAGCTTACCACAGGGTCAAGAAGGAAATTTTTTGGGATGGCCTTAAATTTGACATTTAGAAGTTTGTGGAAAAATGTTTGGTTTTCCAACAAATTAAAGTGATACAATTAAGACCAAGGGCCTGTTACAACCTCTATTCCTTCCATGCCAGTGTTGGGAGGAGGTATCAATGGATTCTGTCATAGGTTTACCCAATTCTGAAGGAAAGACTGTCATCATGGTGGTAGTTGATATAATTACCATGTATGCACACATTTTTGTATTATTTCATCCTTTTAAATCCAATACAATTGCTACTTGATTTATGGAAACAATTCAAAATATACATGGAAACCCAAAGATTATTCTAAGTGACAAAGATACCATTTTAATTGGAAAAGTTTGGATGAAATTGTTTTGTTGTCTTGGTACTCAATTAGCTCATAGCTCATCTTAGTATCCTCAATCTGACGAACAAACTAAGATAGTGAAAAAATGTTTGTAAGGATATCTTCGTTTCTTTGTATCTCATAAACAAACACAGAAGGTCAAGTGGTTACCTCTAGTTGAATGGTGTTATAACACTTCCTTCCATACTGCACTAAAAGATGACCCCATTAATGGCACTTTATGGATTTCATCCACCATCAATCACATCATCTTTAAGATAAATTTCTAAGGATCAGGCAATGGAAGATCACATCGAGCATCAAAAAAATTTCTCCAAAACTTGAAGGATAATGTCACTCTGGCGCAGATTTGAATGAAACAATAGGCAGATCAGCATCACAATGAAATATGTTTTTATGTAGGCAATTGGGTACTTTTACGGCTACAACCATACAAACAAATGTCCCTCAAACAAGATAATAAGGATAATAAATTATCACCCAATTACTATGGTCCTTACAAGGTGTTGCAAAAAATTGGCATTATGGGATACAAATTGGAGTTGCTTGTATCTTCCTGACTACACCTAGTTTTCCATGTTTCATGCTTAAAGAAGGTTATCAGTGACAAGCTCCCAGTTCAAACAGTTTTTCCATAACTTGATGAAGAAGAGAAGAGTATATTTGAGCCTGAAGCAGTCACAAAAACAAGAATTTGACAACTACGTAATAGATTAATTTCAGAGTATCTCATTAAGTGGAATAACTTACCTGTTGAAGATTCCACATGGGAGGATGAGAATTTTATACAGAAGCATCCAAAACTACTCAAGTGTTTAGGAAAAAACTTTTTTCAAGTAGAGGGGCATGTTAGGTCCCTATAATACTATTTTATTCCCCTTATTGTTATTGTTAGTGTAGCTCCCTATTGTTATTGTTGTGCCCCATAGAAGCCCATTATTGTTATTGTTGTGACCTTACATTATTATTGTTATGTAGGCTCTTATTATATTGTGGCCCCTCAGACTCATATATATAGCAAGGAGGTCTTATCATTTGTATCATCCAAGAATTTTTCATTTATGTAATGTAAAGGATGTTTCCCCCTCGATGAGCATAGTTTTTAAGTCATTGATCTATCTTTCCTACTATTTTGTGAATTGGTTACATAACAACCGACCATTCCCATTTATGAAAATACATAGTGCTTCATTGATAAGTCCACGGAGGTCACATGAGGCAGTTAAAAAGATACATTCATGCATAATAGTATTTTTGAGAACTTGGAAGATGTGCAAGCATAAATCAACATTAAGAAGTCCATAATGCATAGGATCACATGTGAATTCATAGTAATCCTTTGTGCTAAGGTGATTGAGTGGATTATCACACAAATGGATGAATCTCATCTTTTTCTTCATAGTGAATGCGACGGTTATCTCACCACCTATTATGGAGAAGATATGAAGACATACGACAAGATGCTCAGTCCCACATAACATGAAAACACTGAATTTTACACCAGATGGTCTGACCTTGACACAATAGACATTATAAAATCATGGTTTCGAAAGCCTACTAAGTTTCGCCACCATCCATCTGTAGTCTATTCGACTCAGATTATCATAGATGTATATTATTATCTGATATCCATGTGTTGTCAGTTGCATGACTACAAGAACACCGAGGTGCTTGAGAAAAACTGGATATATGTGCTCAATATGGTGGTAACCTATGGTAAATTATTCAATTGGGTAGACATATTGTCATTTGAGCTACAAATTCATGTGGGGAAGAAAAAATCATATTTAAGTGTGATCCAAACACCACAGTTTTATATGTCTACATTCCTTTTGGATGGAATCTGTGTATAATATAATTTCCCAACATTATACTGGAACTAGACCCTTAACGACCAATTTCCAGTGTACTTTCACTACACAGTGTTATCAGAATCAAGCTTCAAAGGTGCATATGACAATTTGGTTGAGCACTTCTTTGCAGTTATCTTTCATATCCTATTCAATATCGATCCTCCTTACATGACCGATGCGGTGATTGATTCACTATGGGATATTACAGATTGGTTTGCAGCTCCTAAGGGTACATACATTACATGTTTTGGTTGTTGAATATCCCCTCATTTCATGCAACGATATGCACTAATAAGGTGGTCATGCAGGAAGTAGTAAATCAATTGGACAAGGGATTGTCAAGAGTTCTTCACAGAAGGAAGAAATCCCCTTGTCCTATCTTCCCTTTCAGGATTAGATTGTACGAGTTAAAGATCCATAAGGTAGTAGTGGAACAAATAAAAGAGTTGTATCTCCTGCACTTCACAACTAAGGACTTTCATGGATAAGATACCAAGAGAGTGTGTAGGAAACATTGTGAAAGGATCAGTTTCAGTTTTGGCTATTCATCGGTGTCCATAATAGGAGACGAGTGGGTGAAAAAATGTTGTAATGCAGTTAAAATAACACACCCAACAATGGAAATGAGTTCACCCCAATATCCTCTAGCTCAAGACGCATAGGTGTAGGAAGCAAAACATATCACCCCTCAAGTAAAGAGTTCTCCTAGGAAGAGGATGAGGGATGATTTGACAGGATAAAGTAGCAGGAAATTGAAGGTTGATCGTTTGAACACATGACCTATTCAAGAAAAACATTAGAGGATAGAAGTATAAGAAGAGGAGAAGAGAAAGTAAGATTATTTCCTTTAAATGAAAGTAAGATTATTTCCTTTAAATGAAATAAAAATAAGAAGGAGAGAAGAAGAATAGAAGAAGAATAACAAAGGAAGTCCTAGGAGAAAGGAGTAGAGAGACTGGAAGAAGAACATTTGACTCAGGAGATATAAGAGGAAGAGTTGGAGGAAGAAGATACCATCCAGCCCATGCATGATGAACTAGTTTCTCCGAACGAACATTCCCTCAGAGGTGGTCATCTTCCATTTGGAGAAATGGGAATCACACCTCCACCCACAGACAAAGTCATGGATGTGTGCAGTGTAATGTTTGATCAACTTAAGAAGATTATCTTGCAACAAAGGCATATATACTTTCTGAATGGTCCTCAGAATCCAGTCTCAGTTTCTATAGAGAAGGTGATAAATGTCAACACCAGAAGGAATCTTAGAGCAATCATGGTGGCAAATTTTGTTTTTGTTGCAAATACATGGGATAATTGTAAATACTTGTTGAATGATCATTCTAGATTAAGGAGAGAACTTGTTATGGTGAAGCAACATGAGAAACATTTTGTGGCAAAGAATCAATAGTTATCATCACAAAATTTCAACGCCACAAAGGGGTAGTCAACCATGCAGGAGGAACTGGTTCCAATGGAAGACAACATGGCACAGTTATATGATGAGATGATACTTATACAACAAGTGGTGCCTCCTCTCATTGGCATTCAGAAGAAACCATAGGAAGTGGAAAATCTACTGAAATTAGCAAACAAAGTAGTTTACCATCTTCAGGTATGGGTTTCCATGTATCTGGATGCTTTGCAACATTTTGAAAGGAAAGATAGGATTGTCGCCGAAATTGATAGAGTTCAGCTGAGACTCCACCATCAAAACTACATGCATCTTGGAGAGCAGTCAATTAGTACAATTTATTCTTATAATTGACTGCACGATGGTTTTGAGTCCTTAGTGCAAAAGCATGGGATGCCTTCAATAGGGACACTTGAAGCAATCAAAGGTAGAGAAATAATCTTCTAGGAGATCAAGAAATACATTGAACCAATCAAGAAAGCTATAGGAAAACAAGGCTTGGAGGTTATCAAATACATTATTATGCAGTATGGCATCGCACCAGTCAAAGCTCATATGAAATTTTCATTGTTATGGAATAATGTAGAGTCAAACGCCAAGGCCATATTGACGAAGGAACTGAAGGTGAAGATGTGTTACATAGGGGACTTGCTAGTTCGGGTAAAAACCATCTCAATGGAGTTTAGAGTATGGAACACTTACATTACAAGTGAGCTCCATGAGGAAGCCAATGAATTATCAATTTGATGAGCATTTGTCCTATTATCATATTTATCTTATATAGCCATTGTCTCATATGTAATTTGTCTTCTTTAATAAATGGTATGTAATGAAGTCCAATGGACACATGTGGAATATGAATAGTCGCATATGGAATGTAATAAGTCATTAATAGAATATGAATAGTCATAGGAGTGGAAGAGTCATGAGGAAGCTCAAAGGTCATTGTTATTTTTTAGAAATAACTCCTCATAACTCAAGCTAGGGGATGGGATTATTGGAGTCTTGCCTTGGCTTCTCTTGTAGTGCATAGTAGCCATATTATTCTTTGGAGAAGAAAGATGTGGCTTCATGTTCCACTAATGGATATAGTGTTTCATTCATGTAGCAATGTACTTGGGATATTTCACTCTTAGTCAGAAGCTCTATGATTCGACACTTCTTCATACATGTATCATAGATATAGTAGGACTATTCTTGTTATGTTTATGATATATGTTGCTTTAGTGACATACTAAGTTAATGAACTACTTCATTGCTTAGATATGCTTATCATTTGATAAGTGTTGTTATGCTATCATGTTTGATTTTTATTATGTGGAATAATTTGTAGGTCTTCAACAAGTCTTTCTCTTCTGTCCCATGTCCCCCTTTAGGATAGTACTACCACTTTTCTAGTTGGAGGCTCTTTTTCCTTTACCAATTGTGAATGTTCCCTAATGTGCCTTAAATTGGGTGTCTCACAAAGGCTACACACTTTCTACCCAAACAGGTGTTGTTATCCCTTGTTTGTGTGTGTGTAACCAATGCATACCAATGAAACCATTCCAACAGTGGTCAGACTATATGCCCAGATGGTACTCCTACATCAAATAGTGTGAGGTATAATTGGGAATTCGCATTGGGGAGACACCCTTACAATTTTGGTGGCATCCAACACCGTCAACACATAGTTAAAGGCATATGTCTTAATCTCAAATGGTATTTATAGGTCTAGAAAGGTGAGGATTGGTGCAGAGCAAGGGTGATGTTTCAGATCCTCAAATACTTTCTATGGTGCCTCAGATTAGGAAAAATTTATTTAACTCCACCCTTGGTCACTTGACTTAAGGGCCAAGAAATATGATATAACCTTAGCAAAAACCTTACATAGAAGTTAGAGATGCCTAAGAATTTATAGATCTCTATTAGAGTCATCGGGGCTAGAAAATCCTAAATGAGTTAGATCTTGGCTTGGTCCACATGCACCCAATGTTCATCAGCATTGTATCCAAAATGTTGAATTCCATAAATTCCAAATGAAAATTTATCTCAGTTGACATACAAGTTATGTTTTCATATGGTGCTTAGCACCAGTTGAATGTGTTGTACATGTTTTGGATAAGATTTACTGAATATGAGGATTTCACCAAAATATACAACAACAAAAGATTTTTTGAATAGATGCAGGATATCATCCATCATCCTCTTGAGAATTGTTGGAGCATTAATCAAGCTTAATGGCATGACAAACTACTCAACAAGGCCTTATTTATACTTGAATATTGTCTTCCATACAACCATTTGTTCAAATGGAACTTGGTTGTAGCCCGACTTTAGATAAATCTTACTAAGAAAATTGGCACCCTTAAGTTGATCAAGAAGAGCGTTAATATGTGGGATTAGGTATTTATTCTTGACAATGATTTTGTTCAGGTATCTACAACAAATATAAAGCCTCCATATCCCTTCCTTCTTCTATATCAACATAATTGAACCCTTGCAAGGTGAGGTCTTAGTTGAATGTAGCCCTTTCAGATGAGCTCATGAATCTAACATTTTATTTCCTCATTCTGAAAGGTAGAGTGGTGATATATTGGGTCATTAGGTAAAGGAGCACCAAGTATCAAGTAAATTAAGTGTCTTGCTCGGTAGTGTAGAGGTGCATCTTACTTGGAGCGAATATGTTTCTATATTTCTCTACAAACTCATCTACCTACATTTTTTTGTGTACATAGGCCCCATTTTGATGCTTTGGTGGTTATAGTGACCTAGCTTTCACATTCTTATTAAACCATGAAGAAGAAAATCTTTGTAACCTGAGAGATTAGAAATCCTAGCACTATTTGTTTGTTTTAACCATACCTTTACCCTAAATCATGCTACCCTAAACCCTATTTTACAATTAAATTTAGCCTTTTACGATGTTTCTTGGTTCCTATGATTTTCTTAGACATGGTTTACATAGGCTTATTAATAATTAGAGAGGTTAAATAGGCATATATTTCCTTGTAACTTAACTATTTTTCATTTCTTTAAGGTTGTGATGAACAATTGTCATTAATTGAAGTCAGAGTTGGCTGGTGCAAGATCAGATATTCATGTACCCACCGTAGTTCCTATACGTGATGGATAACTGATCGATTCACTACAGATTCACTCCAAAAATATCACAGTTGTTAAGGGATGGTATGCACCTACCAATGGGGACTTGTTCCACTTCCTGTATCAAGCTTGGAGCGTTACGGAGATGCCAAAGATGGAGGTCAGTCACGATTTTCTGCATTTTCATGTTAAGTCATATATTATGGCCAAGAGCCGAATACTTATGTATAAATTAGGGATTATGAGATAGGTTCTATTAGCAGTACCTGGCAAAGACTTTGATATTTTTGTTGTCACTTTGAAATACCGTTCACCTTGACCCTCTAGGGATGGATCTATGGTTATATTATGCATATTTGTAGAGATTTTTGAATAAAGAAGGAGTTGATGCTGGCTTCACTTATTTTTTTCTCCTGTTGATATTTGTAATCATTCCTTCACTCATTTGAGTTTACACCTTTCATAGAGGGAAATGAGCTAGTTGGCTAGGGCCCATCCAACCCAACTCATTCTCCCCATTATTATTTAGGCATGTTTAGATACAGTAATATTGTTTTCCTCATGAGTGATTTCTTTATGCTTGAAGTCGTAGGTGTCGTGAATCTCTTGTGGTTGTGTTTATTTTGCGTGTGATCTTAGATCTAAGGATTCCTTGTGTGTGTTGAGTGTTTTTTATTTCAGTTCAAACATTTCTATTTTTTCTTGAAGCATCGAAACATGTCTTCTCTTTTCTGAGAAGGTTTCTTGAATCGTTTTTGGAATATAATTAGGGTTACAGATTTTCATGCATTAAGTTTTGTTTATTTCTTTTATGGTGAAGCATACCCTAGTTAGAACAAGAAGTGTAGCTATGTGATGATTTCTCTATGTGTGACATTAATTTGTCACGATATCCATGAATGATGGTAAATCAAATATTGTTAAGTATGGAAATTGTTAAAGATCTTTTCTAAGTTTACAAACTTCATGTGATTACATTAAATTCTTATGCAGAGAATATATATCGCACTATAAATAAGATTCAGAAAGGGTTTAAGTTTAATCTTGCGAATACTGATCTTTTATTGCAACGCATGAGTTTGTCATTTTTGCAAGTGTGAGAATTTCCTTGAATCTTTGCAATTTTTTCTTATTGAAAGTTTGCAGTTGATTCGGGCTTATTTTCATTTTCGCTCAACTTACATTTTCCTTTCCGCATTTGTTAATTTTCTGCTTACTATTTTAGCACATCAATCTATGAATGAAGGATTATCGAATGTGAATCTATCCTAGTACAGGAATAGAACGTTCCAAGTTCAACAACAAAGTGTTCCAGTGTAGGAACAAAGTGTTCCAGTGAAGGAATAGAGTGTTCCAATACAGGAGTAGAATGTTCCATTAGAGGAACTGAGTATTTTGGTGCGAGAATGAACCCATTATGGTACACGAATGTAATTATTCTAGTACAGGAATGAGAGCTTTCTGGTATAGGAAGTAGACTTAAGAACATAGTAGTTTAACATTTCTTTCTATTTTCTAAGCATTGGAATTCGACTGTAGGAACATAATTTTGTTGTTTGACGTCATTTTAAGTTTTAATGCAAGGTACGCTTTGTTATTTTATCAAAGTCTTTTGCAAGAATTTTTCTTGAATCCAATACCTAGAGTGGCTTGGTGTCATTTTGCTGAAAGGTTTTCTTTGCAATTTATTTCTTGACTGATTCTCCATTATTTAATTAGTAGATTAGAAGTATGATTTTCATAAGTTAATCCTGGAATCTTTGGCATTTTCTGTGCTACGCCTCAAAGCTTATATAGCCTTGGTTTGACAAATTAAGTGTTGAAGGAGTTCAATTAAATTGCAATTTTGACACCCAACATTTTGGTGCCGTTGACGGGGAGATGTTGAAATAAATCTGGTAAAACTTTTAATTTTTCTACAATAGGGATAAATCTGCTTTGTTTTCACTAATGCAGTGTGCTTCTATTGTTTGAAGGAATTTTATTTGAATTAATTTGTGTGTTGCCTTTTCCTTTACTGCAACATTTGATTGAGTTATTTCGAGCAAGTTTTTTTATTTTTGTTATTTTTTTGGTTGATTTAATTTAAATGTATGACTAGGAGAGGTAGGGGTCCGAAGCCCAATAAGGGCCAAAGAAACAGTGATAAATCAACAAAAAATTCTCATATTGGGCCTTCTATTGTAGGCAGAAATTCCAAGAAAACACAGGCCCGCCACACAAGTACTATTCATCTATAATCTGGAGATAGTAGTTCAAGAGTTTCACAACTAATGGGAGGGAAGAAAGAGACTACTAGGACTTAAACGATTAATTTGAACCATAGTCAAATTTCAGATTCTATTGAGAGTGGTCTGATTGGAAGAAGAAGAATGGAAGATAATGAAGATCATGTTGAGGGGACTGGTGAAAATCAGCTGATGGAGGAACAATCCACCTTTGGGTTCCTAATTTTGGATCCGAATGGAGTAGTTCAAATGAAGAATTTTCCAGCATTCGTTTTGTCACATTTCCATGGTAAGGTACTGAAGATCTAGGTTTGTTTTTATTTGAATTTGATATACTATGTAGGAGTTACCACTATTCTTCACATGCCCAAAAGTTAAAACTATTTCCTACAACTCTCAAGGATTCAACATTACGCTGGTTCATTGGACTAGGAGGAAATACTATAACTTCCTGGGAATAAATGAAGAGAGTGTTTTTAACTAAATATCAAGAATATTGCAAAATGATAGAGATGTAGGATGAGATTTTCACTATTTCACAAGGTGAAGATGAGACCTTGGAAGATTATTTAGAAATATTTTTATATATTCTTCAAAGGTCGAAACATAAATTTGATATAAGTACTATTAGAACCTTGGTTTTATGGGGACTTATTGATGATGCTAGAAATAATTTAAACTTGTTGGGACAAGGAGATATTTCTCAAAGGACTTTTGATCAGATTTGTGACTTGTGTAGGAAGTTCTCACAGAATCAATCTAGATCTGGTAGAGGAATCTGAAGTAATTCTAGAAATAACAGATTTGGATCTACAGATGCTATGATTATTGGTTTGGAAAATAAAATGGACAATATGAAAACTGAAATTATGAATACTGTTAGCAAACAAATAGATTCTTTAAAATTTCAACAAAAATTAGTAGAAGAGAAGGAGACATTGTCCATTTATTGTCCGAAATATAGAAAAAAGAATCTTTACGTGAGTGTCCTGCAAATGTTAAGAGTGCTAATAATTGTGTCATATGTACAGGAAAACACCCTACCGAGGAATTCCCCTCTATACATGGATTGAAAACAAAATTCGAAGGAGAGCAACAGGAACCTGAGCCATTACATCCTATGGGAGCACATAAATCATGGCCTCAGTTAGGTATAGGTATGGCTCCTGAATATACACCATATATTCTGGTTATAATGCACCACCATATTCCCATCAAAATGTAAATTATTCTCAACCTTGGAAGCATGGGCATCATTTTCAATATGGACAATCCACTCCACATTGGAAACAAGGATGGAGAGGATCACCACACTATCATTATCCCTATCCTGCACAAACACAGTCAAATCCCACTACTTATGCACCTTATCCTATGGCGCAACCAAAATTGTCAACAACCTTGCCTCAACAAACTTAGGCCATGCCATCATTACCATTATCACCACCCTTTTGACCACCTCAACTACTTGCAAAACTAGTACCCAACCCAAATAGAAAAGCGATGCAAATGATCCATTCTATTGGATCGATTCCTTTCCCTGTTTATCAGACCATGCCATTTGGGGTTAATTTCCTTCAACTAATATCGGGAAGGGTAGTAAATCTAAAAAAGAAAAAGAAAAAAGCAAACTATGGTGATCACCGAGGAGAAAAGTGAGCAGGAAACTCCCAATCATTTGAAATAAGATGTCACCATTTGACCTATTCCCACACACTCAAAGCCCTTACCATCTTCTTCAAGCCAACCTCCCTTTATAGAGAGGATGGTTATGGAGAAAGATCACTCCACTACTAAGTCTAACCTAGCTTCCGAACTTAGGAATATGTTGTAGAGGCTACAACCACCCTCCAAAATTTTGTCTCACATGAAAATTTCAGAGCCTATGTTCTAACCTGCGATTGATCTTCCTCGGTCACTTGTTGGTAAGCGGATGATCTCAAGCTTCCACTCCTTGATATTAAGAGTTTTTCATGTTCTCATATTTATGCAACATGTGTCATCTTTGGGAATAGGGATTGTTGTTTGTCATGCAAAGGGAATGTTGTTTTTCTTCAAGGGAAAGCATGTGGACATGAGTTGTCATCATCACATAGACATGTTTCACACTCACTTCACGCACTCTTGTCACGAAGGTTGTTGCATCAAGCAGAGTATTTTTTATACATTTTGGATGGTCTACATTGTATCACTATGTGTTCATGTTTGATCATAGTTGAGTCTTATCAAATGTTTACATATGTTTCACTGATCTCACACTTAGCCAATTTCCAAAGCAACTTAGCCTCATCCAGCCTCTTAGAATTGTGCATTTTGCTTCTACAACCATAAAGCTTCCTCCCTTGCCTGCTAGAACTCTTTAGTGCGTAGAGACCCCAACATCCCTTTGCATCCAAAACTGCGCAGTGGTTTCCTCCAGTGTCTTTTCCCCAGCCAGAATCCGCTATCTCTAGAAATTACACAGTATTGTCCCTCGGCTACTTAGTCTACCTTGCAACTTGAAACTACACAATTGTGTCCTCCCAGAACTCATCCTACGGTAATGCCTTGCATTCAAAAATTGTGCAGTATTTCCCCTCATCTACTTGGGCTGCACTGCACTCAAAAATTATGTAGAGGTGTCCTCCTAGGAACCCCAATCCTGCAACAGTGTCCTGTGCCTAAAAAATGCGCAGTGTTTTCCAAGATGCCCTATCTGTATTGCATGCAGAAATTGTGCAGATGGGCCTACCATGGCCTCATCCCAACAGTAATCAATTCATTGAAACTACGTTGATTTATCTCTTCGTGACTGCAGGAAAAGGTGACATGCTAAGATCTGTTAGAGCCTAGATTTGTCTCAGGTTGACAAGACAAGGTTCTAGGTCCACATCAAACCACGCTCAGCCTCGTAGCTAGCCCTACGAGGACAGGAGAGGGCTCTCTCCAGGTCAATCTCAGCAAAAGGTAATTGATGGGGCTCGAGATGATTAAATTTGTAACTGATCTTAGGCTAGGTATGAAGTACAAGGAGTTTGAGGTTGATTTTTGAGGTTTTTGTTGAATCAAAGGGAAAGGCAATTTTGGGTGCGGGGATGAGACACAGTTTTTGTAGAGGTCTACTTGGGGCAAGGTAGGCGATCGTCTTGATGCTTTTAAAGAGAATGAATGGCTAGATCTGACTAGTGAGAAGCTAAGGAGAGCAAGAAGCTTTCAAGGATTCTCCTTAAACAGATGAAAACATGGAAAATCAAACAAATTCAAAGGCAGAGCATAACAATCTATGGATTCTACCTTAACACTTCATTTGTTCAATTGCAGAAGATGAGAGAAGGAAAATGATACACATAACAACTTACAATTACTGAAATAAGCACACCATCAACACATAAAGCCACATGGATCCCAAACAGTGCTGCAAAACCCTGGTCTTTCCTTTGCCAAAAATGCAGAAGTGAATGTACAATAGAGTGTCAAGCTTTTCCCAAGAGTCCAACCCTGAAAATGACTTAGAAATTACATAATATAGGCAAGCCAACCTATTCCCTTGCCTCTAGGGGTCGAGCTCATCATTCTAGGAGCTGTTTCAACCAATTCTAAACAAAGCACTACAATCTAGGCAGTCAAAACAACTTGCCTCTATAAGGTAGGAAACTGATTCATTCATTAAATTTTCACTCCTTGGTGAATTAATCTTCTAGAACAAGTAACTAAGTGTCAAAATTACATCATGTTCAATCAATTACATCAAGAGAAGTAAAAAATTACATCACAAATCAAAACTAGTCAAACTGGCCAAATTTCTGAGCTGAATGATGAAAAATTGGGCAAAATATCTATATGCGCTGCGCTACTTTGATGCTGATTTTCAGGTACTTTCTGAAGTCCAAATTGAGCCCAGGTTGGCTTGTTGGAAAGACATACCTGTCTACTTTCCAACCCAAGTGGAATTTTCCAATTTGGTGTCCATTTGCCCCTCAAAAAGTGCATTCTCCCAAGACTGCTTCCTGTGTGTCAAAATAGGGGCAGTGAGGTCATTTTTTGCATGTTTTTTGACCTTTTTGGGACCCAAAAATTGCCCAAATTTCTTGTCCAAGTACCAAAATTCATGATTTCTCATGAAAAATCCAAAACTGCAAGCCATTTGTAATTTGAAGCTCCCAATCCTAAGCGCCGCGCAGGGAAAAAGCCTGTTTTTTACACAAAAATTTCCAAAATGTCAAAAATTTCTCCAAATTTCAATGCTCAACCAAAGAAGCTTCGGTCAAGACTTGGAGCTGATCATGTGTTTTGTGCCTCCTCAGTACCCTCCTGGTGTATGCAATTTCAGTTGTAAAGTCACTGTCTGTCCGCCTTCATGGTGTTTCAAAGTCTGTTTGGCTTTCAATGAGATGAAGAATGAGAGTTTGGCACAATTGCCAAATGTGGGAGGGACTGTGGGAAATAGGGCAGTGTGGACAGTGGAGTCTTGTCAAGTGATGTTTTCCCTTTGGAATTTTGACAAATGTAGGAACAATGGACGATTACTTCGCTGTTTAGAAAATTTGAGGTTTTGGGAATTTTACAATTGTCATGAATGATAGGGAATGCAATGACTTTAGGGATAGGGATAGTGAGACTTAGGAATGAGTAACTTGGGATATGAGGGAATGTTGGGATAGGGTATAGTATATGGACTAGGGTTTGGGTTTGGGACTTTGTAAAATAGCAATTGGGGGTATGGGGTATGAAACTAATGAATATAAGAGTGGGTGACTTTAGGAAATAGGGAAATCAAGGAAAAAATGGAGCAAGGGAATGTGAGGTGGGAGTAGTAACTTGGTAGCCAAACAGTTAATACAAAACTCTAACACCATTTTCCTTGGTAGGGTTTGATTTTTCTATCCAACACCATAAGACAACCACCATCTAACAAGCACTAATCTTGGATGAAAAGCAATGATGGAAACCCATCTTACTTGTACAAGTGAAGACCCATGCATTTTGAGCGATTTGGAGCAAATTTGTGAAGTTTTTGATGGCTCGGCACATTGGACAACAGGCACGGCGCACATGGAAGGCGCGGCGCATATAGCTTCATTTCTCAGTGCAAAAATACACTGGCGCGGCGCATATAGCCTGTGCGTAGCACCTTTTTTTATGAGACCTTTGGAGGCCTTCCCGGTGTCAAAATTGGGCACAGGATAGCACGTTGGAAATATCTTTGAGTCTACCTTCCAACCCAACTAGAATGTTTCAATTTGGAGTTCATTTGTCCTATAAAAAATCAAATATCCCAAGACTGGTCAAAATGTGCCAAATGAGGCTGCCCAAAGGGAGAGTGTTGTTACAGTCAACTTTTGAATGCCTTCCTCAACTCCAAATATAGCTCATGATAGTTCATTGGAAATATATTTGTGTCTAGTTATCATTTCACTCATCAAACAAGTCATTTGGCCAACCAAGATAGGATAAAACTTGATTTTCCCAAGGTCACTTCAGAAGTGCATTCAATTCTGCTAAGGCAATGGTATTTTTGACATTTCTATAAAGCCATGAAACCTGTGTAAACAGTGAAGGAGGTTTTTCTTCCTTGGCCTATTTTGGACAAACACCTCTCTCAGTTTTCCAAAATTCATCGTTCCTTGCTCAGAAACATTATTTTAGTGAAACCTATCCCGATGTGTGGAACAAGGGAATTGTCGAAATGAAGTGAAATGAAGGGGATAAAGGGTTTCTAAATTCTTGAGAAAATTTTTGGAAGTAGGGAGGGATGTTAGGAAGCAGGGGAAAGTGGAATCTTAGAGATTGAGTGAGGGGAAGGGGTCCAAAATGGCAAAACACAGGCCCAACCTAGAAAATTGCCAGGTTGTAGCAAGAAACTAGGGTTTGTGCGAAAATGAGGAATTTGTGGGATCTCATTGATGGAAAGTGTTTGATAAGGTACTTTAAAGATCGGGGAAGGTGTATGAACATCAGGATACAAATTACCCTGATGATTTGACCGTCCAAGAGAAATTGCCTTCAAAACCTTAGGAGAGGGAAATGACCTTACCTAGGCGCAACTGAAGCATGAACAAGGTGTAAAATGACACAATGGAACCTAACATGATGATGAAAACCCTATGAACGATGATAGACTCTGCTGAATAGTGACATAGACTAACATTTGGGCAATTTTGAAAGGATTGAAAGCAAACCCTAGACCTAATGCCTAGTGACCAAATTTTGCTTGAAGACTCACTCAAATGACAAAATTTGACCTTGACACTTTAAAATCACTTTATAAGAGAATGTTTGATCATTGGAGGAAGGCTGGAAGGACTGACACTAACAAGATCAATCCCAACGAGTTGAGGACAAGGCTCCAGAGACCAAGTGATGGAAAAATATCAGGATCACATGTAAACTCCATCGGATGCATGATCATCTCGAGGGTAAGTATGGTAAGTAAAGAAAACCTTTCAAAGTAGACCTCTTAGTTGAGTTTGCAGGACTACTTGTCATTGTCATATCATCATGTCTTTAGTAACATGCAGGTGTGCAAACACAAAAAAGTCATTTCATGTGTTTCCTCTACATGTCTTGCTTCCTTTTCGCTTGTTTGACCAACTGTCATCTTCGGCATGTTGATTTCCATGTCATTATTGCGACCTTGTTCTAGTGATACCGAAGGTTTGTCTTCATGTGCATGATTTGTTTTGACTATGTAAACACCCGCCACACTCACACACAATGTTGTAATAACTTTTGCACAAGTGTCATTGCAGTCATCCGAAGGGCTATCCAAAGTGTTGCACTTATCTCTTTCACCATTAGACAGTCCCACAGTTAGTCACACTAAGCATATGTTGTCTTATGGTATGAGGTGTCTTGTCGTCACGTCATGTTGAGTGTGTGTTCGTATGGTCATTTATACAAGAGTTCACTTACTCACACACTTAACTATTTTTCTCCAAAAATCTTTCGACCGAACCACCCTCCATCAACCAGACCTCCACTAAGCTCCACTATGGATTCTAAGCCATCAATGACCAAGCCTTGTTGCCCATAACTACTGCACTATGAAATTCTCGAATCAACCTGACAGACTGTCACCTAGAACAATACAAACGTTTCCCATGAAGTTATCTTAGTTTGCACTTGCCACAAGCCTATCCATCAAGCCTCCCATTGGTCAACTGAAGAAGTTTACTTTCAGAGTGACCCAGGGCTGCACCCCTCCCAAAAATTGTACAGAACTTGTGAACCTACCTTCTTGCATTACCTAAAGAAATTATAGAGAGAAGAGCCACAAACACCCGTTACCTGTCACTGCACTATCTCAGGAAATTACGCAGTTCTGTTAGTTAGTCGCCCTACTAGCTTTCTTGTTACTCCTCCTGAAAATTGCACACTTTTCATGGAAATTCCACCTACTTCCCAACACCCTGCTCATCCCGGAAACTGCGTAGACATGTCCTGCATGATTGCCTCCTAGATCTGCATAGTTCTAGCTAGTAGGCTCCCATAGCCTGCTCCTGACCCCCTTTAAAAATATGCGCAGTTTTCACTACTAATTCCTCCTGCTGCCCGCACTGCCTTCCGCAAAAAAATTGCGCAGTTTTGCCACCCAGTCAAGCTAGATCCCACATATTTTACTACATTCCAGGAATGCTCAACCCAACCTATCAGTGACCCCTCCACAACTTTTCCCAACAGTGTCCCAGAGCCTCGCATCTCAGTCTAACATGTACTCTGCACTGTTTGAGAGCCTTGTACTCTCTCCCGGTCACGTACACCAAGAAACGAAAGATAATGCATCAAGGTAGACTAGGGGATTTATGGATTTGATGTCATCTCGTCATGAGTTACTGCAGAAATAGGCACATGGATGAGACATGGCGCGACGACGAACGAGATGGAGAAGGAGCACATGCTAGAAGACTTGCTCATAATTGGATGAACACACGAAGTATACCGAGTAGCAAGCGAAGGAGACGCATGCACATGCATAGGCCATCAAGCGAACACCAAACCATTGAAGACTTTGATCACTTTTCCATGTAGAGGTGAAGCTATGTTACACCACAGACACACTCATCACTCAACAATACAACAAATCAACACGAAAACACAATCGGCATGTGCATACTAGCAGTGTCATGCTCAGTTGTTTCATGAGTCACCTTGGCAACATCACTACTTTGGGTCATAACTTTGTAATCAATGTAAAGTAATGTGGAAGTGTAAGATACCCACAGATGAAGTCAAAGAGTCATGTAAGTCGAACAGTCATGAGAGAAGTCAAATAGTCACAAGGGTCAGTTTCACCCTTGGCCATATACAGCCCTCATTTGTACATGCAAAGGACTTTTCACCTTGGCTCCTCCCAAATAGCCTTGGGAGTCTGTAGTCCTTTCTTTGAGGAGTGAGCAGTGGCTCCAATGCCCCACTATTGGGGTTAGTGATGTATGGCATATGGATGTGTCTTGGAACTTTCGCTTAATTTAGAAGGTTGTTAACAGGTGAGTACGCTTTCACACATGTATTGTATTCGTTTGTAAGACTATTCTTTAGATGCTTGTAATGCATGTTATTTTAACCTGTACTAAGATAGTTGAACTATTTCAGTTGTTTTAGTGCATATGCTGTTGGAAATGTGTTGTATCAGTTGTTAATGTTGTCTCGCCCATGTGGATTATCCCACCAGAAACTAGATAGATTCATTCTTGTAAACTTGTTATAATAACCGTCACACTCGTGTGGAGTACTTTGTTGGGAGTTGTATGTCCTATCTATTCATTTTGTGTTTGTGACTGTCACATTTGTGTGGACTACTCTACCAAATGCTGCGTAGATCTTGTTGTATTTTGTGTCTCTAATAGAGTTGGGATTATTCCATTTCAACTTGAGACTCACTCTCACCCTTTCCCTCTACAGTGAAAGAACCTAGACACAAGTTACACTAAGCACTCACTAGGCACATGAACTTCATTGTTTGAAGACTATGTATACCAGTCTCATGTGCTGACAAGCAAGAGCTGGGGCATATCTTTAACATAATGGAAACTGGGTCATCATACTGGATGGGACTCCTACACCAAATAGTGTGATGTCTAGTTTGTGCTTCATACTGGAGAGATCCCCTTAATGTTGGCGGTTCCAACACCGTCAACATCTCTCGCGCTAGAAGGAGGGCTAGATGACAAGTTGAGAGATCGCAATGTGTTTTGAATCTTCACATACTTATCATGACTACAACATAGTTTCTCTTCCGGAGTGTATGTCTTATGGAAACAACTTTGAAATCTCAGAGGATCTCTAGACTAACTTGTCACATAATACATACGATGGTGAAGGTGGAGCATCCATGCTTAGATATGAAGTTGGCGTCGTAGGCTCCTGTGAAAGGCATGAAATCCATGAAGATTACATGACCTGCACATTGTTCACATACACGCTTTGAGTGCACCCACTTCTATGGTGTGCCACACTGCCCAAACATCTATTCACTCTTTCCATCATTTGTTTGCAGATATAACCCGTGCTTTCAATCATTTTGACGGTAAAACACTTAATAAAGAAATTCTAGAATTACAAAAAACACCTTATGAATCTGTTGAATAATTTCACAGATGCTTTTGTAATCTTTCATATCGATTTCTTTAAGATGAAATTGATTGGGAATTACTTGATGGAGGATTTAACTATCTTCTTTACATATCTCAAAATCCACAATTCTCGGAATCATTTGAAACCCTCCCAGCTCACCTCAGTGTTAGAGCTGATAAACATAAGATGGACAAGGTTTCTTTCACAAATGACTGTCCGTCATCTTCTCATCAAATAGCTCTAGCTCCATAGTGTGAAGTGGGAATAGGAGCGTTCACATCTGTTAAACTGTGACATCCTCCTACCCCACCTACTCTTGATATCTACACATGTTTTTCTTGCAAGACTACTATTTTTCATGTGGACTTGTAACCTCAACCTTCGTCTCCACGTTTTGTTGATCCTTCAGATTGTGTTGTGTTCTATTCTTTTGTTCGGGACTCCATACTTCTTGTGAGTGAGGATCAAGTTGTTGACAGATTTGGTGTTGTGCAGGGAACTTGCGCTATCATTGATGATGAGTGTGTGCAGGACTCTGAAGAAGAACCCATTGCGAAGGATGACTCCCTTCCATCCGTGCCTCATCCGCTCTATCCTGACATCTCTTATGATTTTGCCACTTTTGATTTTCCCTGTGAAAACTCATCTCCAGATGTTTCTACTTCCGATCATTCATATGACATTGGATATCATCCTGTCATTACATTGCAGAGAGGATACATCTTCCTCTAAAATTTTGTCCCATCTATCATCTTTCAGTTTTTAGAACAAAGAGGGTGAACATCCTTGTTTCTCATCTACCCCTATGCATTATTCATCAAATCATGAGGATTCTGATGAACATACCAAATTTTCTGATCATGGTTGCCATGATCTCTGTACTTCTTGATTTAATCACGATGTTGATTCACTCACCGTTAATCTTTCTAAGCCACTAGCATCCGATAATCTATCTAGTGAGGAAGTGGAAACCCCATAGGCTATTGAGGCACTTCAACTTGAGCTGATCGTTAAGTCAGGCCCTCATTTTCCTGAGGTTAGTTCCATTTCCAATCAAAAAAATTGTGAAATACCCAAGGCTCCTCATCACTCTCTACTTCTCATTGAAGATCAATATACTACATAGATTTCACTTCCTCCACACGAATTACATGATCCCATCGCTCATGCCTTGGAGGAATCTTACACAACAAGCATGCTTACAGAGAATAAGTTGTTTGTCTTTCTCATGTTTTCTTGTATTTCATAGTCCAAAGAGTGTGTATGTTTACTGTCGGTGTATAGTATGTCGCGATGCCATGGTACATCTGTAGAATGTTTTTCTTCATTGATCTATCTTTCTTGTTCACTGGGTTACATATATATCTTTCTTGTTTACTACGCCTTCACCAACATGGGCCAGCCAATGCGTTGGTGGGTGCATTGGAAATATCACTTCACGTGAGTAGGCCCATGCACTTTTTAGTGTAGGAGTAGGAGTAGTGTTTTATTTATTTCTTTGATTTGATTTCTGGTTTACATGTTTTTTTGCTTGCTTACTTGGTTTGGTTTGCTTGCTTGCTTTATTTTCTCGCTTTTTTTTATTTCGATTTACTTATTCTTTTTTCTTTTTCTCTCTTTTCTTGCTTGTACTTGTAGGTTAGCCTCTCATGAAACCATGTTTTTCTCTCGAGACAGGTCATGCAAATCTAAGAGGACTTGTACAGCTATCAACATCTTATTATCTATTGTCATCTCTCTTTATGAAGAACTTGTTGTCTTCAGTCGATGATGCCTTGATGGAAAATACATTCTGTTCAGAGTGAGTCTTGGTGAAAACACAACGCTTGCACTGTTAACTAGTACTACCTACTCTAATTGGTTCTTTTGGGTTATTTCTTGTCAGCTCAGTCAAGTAGAGTAAGGTGAGGGGGAAAACTTTAAAAAGTATGTTAGAGGTATACATAACATACTTCTTTAAAGGAACAAACACTTATGCTATCAATAACTTGGGATCCCTCTTCTGCCCCTGAAATAAATAAGTTCCTATGCATAGTTCTTTGAAAAAACAAATGAAAAAAAAAGGCAAAATAAGAGAAAGGCTTCCCATGCAGAGCAGAGAGGTGATGCAAGTAACTCTGTCGAGGTACTCATTAGGTTCGCTGATGGCAGAGTGATGTTTGTGTTCTTGTGTGACTCCGTCGGGGTACTTTATAGGCTTGCTAGTAGCGGAGCAACATCAGAGATGAAACTTGAACTCTAAAAATTATATTAACTATCCATCAATATACCCCTCATCCCCAATCAAAACAACTAGACTTGGCTTGGAATGTGTGCTGCCCGAACAAGAGAATGGTAAGGACTACATCTTGCACACAAGCTAGTGCGGAAGCCATCATGATCAAAGAATCGAACAATACTTTTGGAAGGGTTATAATATCTTTTCACAAAACAAGGTCCATACAAAGAGTTGGAGTTCTACCAGTGTTTTTACAATTTTGTAGCGGCTACAACCACCCTCCAAAATTTTTACTCGCATGCAAATTTCAGAGCCAACCTTGGATCCTATGATCAATCATCCTTGGTCACTTGTTGGTAAGATGATGATCTCAAGCTTCACCTCCTCGATCTTAAGAGTTGTTCACGTTCTCATGTTTATGCATCATGTGTCATCTTTGGGAATAGGGATTGTTGTTTTTCATGCAAAGGAATGTTGTTTTGCTTCAAGGGAAAGAATTTTCACACAAGTTGTCATCATCACATAGACATGTTTCACACTCACTTCAGGAACTTTTGTCACGAGGGTTGTTGCATCAAGCAGAGAATGTTTATATATTTTAGATGGTCTACATTGTATCATTGTGTTTGTGTGTGATAATAGTTGAGTCTTATCAAATTCTTATATATGTTTCATTGATCTCACACTTAGCCAATTTCCCATGAAACTTAGCCTCATCCAGCCTCCCGAAATTGTGCATTTTTCCTCTACAACCATAAATATTCCTCCCTTTCCTACTAGAACTCCATAGTGCACAGAGACCCCAGCATCCCTTGGCATCCAAAACTATGCAGTGGTTTCCTCGAGTGTCGTTTCCCCAGCTAGAATCCGTTGTCTCTAGAAATTGTGCAGTATTGTCCCTTAGCTGCTCAGTCTGCCCTATAACCTAAAACTGTGCAGATGTGTCCTCATGTATCCCATCCCATGGTAGTGCCTTGCATCGAGAAACTATACACTATTGTCTCTCATCTGTCTGGGTTGCATTGCACTTAGAAATTGCACAAAGGTGTCCTCTTAGGACCTCCATCCCCCCAGCAATGTCCTGTGCCTCAAAACTATGCAATGTTGTCCAAGATTCCATGTTTTTCTTGCATGCAGAAACTATGTAGATAGGGCTCCCATGGCCTCATCCCGGCTACAGTCACTGCCTGGTGAAACTGCACTGATTTATCTATCAGTGACTACAAGAAAATGTGACATGTTGAGATCACTCCCAAGGAGTTGAGAAGAAGGACCAAGAGACCAAGTGATGGAAAAACATCAGGATCGCATGCAAACTCCATCGAACATGTTATCACAAAATCGTGTACTAAGGGCTGCTACTTAGCAAGATCTCATGCAACTATTTCAAACCAGGCTTTAGACTAAGGCTTAGCCTCCTTAGTCAGAGAGGGCTCTCTCACAGATTTTTGATATGGATTAATAACAAGAAAAGATGGCTAACTCTTCAAACAGTACATGAAAATAAGCTGGTTGGAACAACAAAATAACATCTCTTCCATTGGGCTCATGGAGTCAAATACTTCTGCAGTAAACTATAAACCACTCAATCATAGAAGCCAAGGCATATAATGTTTAACACTCAAAACATCTCTCAAAAAGAACCTCAACTCATAAATATACACAGGAAGTCTGAGCACTAGGTGAATTCAGAGTGATTGCATATTTAGTGAGCTGTAAAATATATAAAGGATAATGACAAAACCACACATATTCTGAGCATTGAACACATGATGAATCTTGTGAAGAAAAAGTAATCCTTTTATTACTGTCAAAAAGTCTTTTTACATAAGCTGATAAAAACTCTGTTTTTCATAAATCTCCAACCCTACTTACATCAGAGTTTCTCCTATATATAGGAAAACAAAACTAAAACTACTTGAGTCTCCTCCTCCAGCATGAGGGGAGCTCGATCTCCTATCATTAACTAACCTTATCTATTTTTAAACAAACTTATTAAATACATAAGGTATTGTGCTGTAAATACATAGAGTCCTAATCATATTGAAACTCTAATTCTATCTCCTCGTGTGCATGATGCCTTTCTTGAGCTTTGACACCTGTACCTTTTCTGTTGTGGCCGAGATATATTGGAGAAGCATTCACTGAACGAGCTGCCTTGGATACTAGCTGTGCAGATGACTCATTAGTTGGTGAAGATGAGTGCCCTGTTTTCACGGTCCCTGTCTTCCATTAATCTTCACTATTTAAAGACCACGCTCCAAGCTCTTTAATTCCTTTAATAACACCGCATAACACCATATGCCTCATGATCTGGATGCCTTGTGGACTGAACAGGTGTACAAACCCAAAATTTCGGTAACCCTACCAGAACCCTATTAATTCGGTCATAGAGTACCTTTAAGAAAGCTTTAGCAAAAAACAAAATATTTCACCTTTTCTCCAAAACTCACACCTGTCACTCTTTGAATGCTATGATAGCCTTGTATGAACTAAAACCATACTCCTCGTATGCCATTTCTGCTAAACCATAACTTGGACATAAAGTACCTTTATGAAAGTTTGCACTAAAGACAAAATATTTCACCTTTTCAAAAAGGCTTCACCTTTTCAAAAAGGCATACTTATCACTATCTGAATGGCTTATGTTAACTTCATGTGGTCTTCTTAATGTTCCTTATATATTTCCTCTGGCAAATGTTTGATCTTCCCATCGAACTGCTTGTCTTCATTCAAAAACAGCACCTACAGCAGTTTCGTAGCGCGCTACGAAACTGCTGTTTTTGTTTAAACAACTTGTATTTGTTCTGAGACAGTATCCTTGTTCTTTCACGATGACTGGCAGCACCATAAATCATAGGCTTCTTGAGCTTCATACAACAGATCAGTATTCATTCTTAAAAGCCAAAAACCAAAATAACCACTGAGCCATTTTTCCCCTCACAGGGATTACTGAAGGAAATACACCCATTGACTTTGGTATTTCTTGAATTCAGAGTATGCCTATAATTCCAAAAGCACCCTGAATGGTTGACAGACACAATGTCAGTTTTGGTCTTTTCTCAGTTTCGAAGCTGAAGAGTAATCTTGCACAAATTTATAATGTGACCTGAAAATGGGCTTTTACATGGAGAATGGTCTACTTTTTTTTATTTTAGACTTTAAATGTTCAGTATGATGATAGGCATCAATCTGAAGATATAGGCACCCATGATACCGCAAGGCAAATATTTGCCTCCATATGTTATTATTATCCAGCATCTATTGATCAAATCTTGCAAATCTCGAAAACACATGCTTGAGCATTTACACTCCTATCCAAGGTTTACTGCTCTACTCTTCAAACATATGGCAAACATATAGCTGTTCTTCTCAGTTGAAATCCCATTTTTTGAATCCTGAGGCCTATTCCTTGAAGATATTCCCTTTTCAACATTTCCACTTGCAGTTCAAAACTAGTGACTGAGATTGGATTGTTTAGCTTCAGCTGCTACGAAACTGCTGTTCTGGCTGAAAAATGGGTCTCGGGACAGAGCTCATAATTTCTCACAGAAAACGTATTTGGAAAAAATGAAGGAGGTTTTTGTGAACCAACCCGTTCTTAACAAAAACCTCTTTTGGTTTTTTGAAAAACTACTCCAGCTGCCCAGAACCGATCCTTGAAAAAGATGTGTAAAACAGGAAATTAAAAACTGCCTCTACAGCAGTTTCGTAGCGCAACCTTTAGCCACTCGTTTCTCTCAGCTCGTAATGGATTTGAGGAAACTGAAGGAGGTTTTTCTAGTTCAGTCTATTAGGAATAAAAACCTCTTTCAGTTTTCGAAAATATTCTTTCAGCCGCGTTAAATACCTCCTGGAAGCTGACTGCTTAAAACAGAGAAATATGCCTGTCTTTATCTACAAACGAGCTTAATGCCTGCAAAAGATTTGGGTGCAGAAGCTTAGACATTGCAGAGACCTCATGCAGAAATATTTCCACATTGGTAAACATATGCATCATTGCAAAATTCTCTCCCATCCAGATAATCTCTTTGACTTCACCAAAGCTTCCACTTCCAATTCTTTTCTTCACATGCAAGTCTTTGCAGGAAACCTTTAAAGGAACCCCTGTTCTAACCTCTGACATGAGAGATTCCCTTGCACTTGCAACAGTGCCAAAATAAATGATGTAATATCCACAGTCTGATCCCTTGTTTATCCACTGATTACCACAAAAGGCTTCTTCCAAGGAAAGAGTGCTCCAGATAAACCCAATGAAACACCATCTGCTGGGGTACTAAAAAACCTTATAAACTGACAACTGTTGATGCAAACCCAATGGATTTTGATAAACATGACAGCTGGGAAAGAATGACTATGGATTAGAACAAATCCCCAATTTCGTAGCGCAGCCAGTGCAAAATATGAATTATGCGCTACGAAATCACCTAAAACATGCTGCGCTGCGAAACTGCCAAAAGGATTTATGTGCTGCAAAACACTTTGTTCTCAAGCTAGGCTAAAAAATTTTGGCAACAGAATTTTCAGTGATAACAGTGGCTCCACTTGGGATAGTGTGCCCTTGTGGTACACTAAGAACTCGTAGGTCCAGTGCTTTGTCCTTTTTATAACAAACATGGATTTGCTTGACAAACATCCCCTTCAAGCTTCTTGGGCCTTCACCTCGGGCTTAAGCTTGATGATCACTGTAGGAGAAAGAAATCTACATTTATTGAAAAAAGAAATGCTCAGTCAACCTTGAGCTTATTTGCAATTTCCTACCTACCTACCCTAACCATTCAAATCTCTTTTAGCTCAATCAATGTGAAATTTCCAATGTAGCCAATCATTTGTCTTATCTGATGTTTGATTTCTTTGACTGCATCGGAGTTCAGAGCCACAATGGTATTTTGATGACCACTGCCATTGAAATTGCCTCTGATCTTTATAGGCAAACTGAAACACTGAAGAGTAGAACTCTTCCATGTAATCAGCTATAGGATCCCAGAATATATGATCAGCTTGATGACTCTTGTAACTTTCAGAGTTGTGCAAACTGACCTTCAATAACAGTGTTCAGTTCCTCAATCGTGAAGGAGAAAGGGACCAACATTCTCTCCTTGCGTTCTGCCATAGAAAACTTCTGAAAATAATGATCATGATCATGAAAATTATATGCCTGAATTTGACTTTCTAAACCTTCAATGTCTTTCTCAATGTCTTTGGCAAATTCATCAAAAAATTTCATCTTATCCTCTACCTTGCAATCAAAGGATTTTAGATATGAGGACAAGGACAAAGAAAAATATTCATTTGTTTCTTCTTTGCTATAATCATTATTCCATTGCTTAAAATCTTCAACTGAGGGAGAGTCTGCCACCAACTCTGAAAGTTACAAGAGTCATCAAGCTGATCATATATTCTGGGATCCTATAGCTGATTACATGGAAGAGTTCTACTCTTCAGTGTTTCAGTTTGCCTATAAAGATCAGAGGCAATTTCAATGGCAGTGGTCATCAAAATACCATTGTGGCTCTGAACTCCGATGCAGTCAAAGAAATCAAACATCAGATAAGACAAACGATTGGCTACATTGGAAATTTCACATTGATTGAGCTAAAAGAGATTGGAATGGTTAGGGTAGGTAGGTAGGAAATTGCAAATAAGCTCAAGGTTGACTGAACATTTCTTTTTTCAATAAATGTAGATTTCTTTCTCCTACAGTGATCATCAAGCTTAAGCCCGAGGTGAAGGCCCAAGAAGCTTGAAGGGGATGTTTGTCAAGCAAATCCATGTTTGTTATAAAAAGGACAAAGCACTGGACCTACGAGTTCTTAGTGTACCACAAGGGCACACTATCCCAAGTGGAGCCACTGTTATCACTGAAAATTCTGTTGCCAAAACAAAATTTCACAAAAATTTGCCATAAGAGTCTTTGTAGGATATGAAGAACCAACAGATCCATTAGCATCATTATAATAGCTGTCCACATATTTATTGAACAAAGATTGCTGTCCAAATGGCTGTATGATAGGCATTGGTCATGCATCCATCAATAAACCAATTATTGCACCCTCTCTAAGAAACCCACACTGACCAAACTTAATGACAAGCATTGATGCCTCCAAAGAAAGGGGAAGACTCCCAAGCAAATTGCCATATAATGTTGGTTCATACTTTCCCCTATGATGAGATGGTGCCTTCAGAGCATCTAAAGAAACCAACAAATCTAGTGCATCTTGAAAAACAGAACGCTGCACTAAGGAACTCGGCAGTGCAATCACTTCAACTCTTTCATTCTTACCAAGATCTTTAATGTAGTCCCTGTATCTTGTTATATCTGCACCTTTGGGGATTAGGTTGTTTTGCAGCTGCAACACTTCAGACTTTTCCCTTGTCTCTGCTTGGCAACAGTGGTGGATGCAAAGCATAAAAGTTACCATCCCACTCAAAACACTCCTTCACCTGTAATATTTCCCTTCAGATTCAGAACTGATGACAAGCATACATGCAGGAGCTTGAGAACATGCCACCTGTAAAATGCATCCACCCCAGAGCTATTTTGCATGACAGTTGCTATGGATTCGAACAAATCCCCAATTTCGTAGCGCAGCCAGTGCAAAATCTGGATTATGCGCTACGAAATCACCTAGAAGATGTTGCGCTGCGAAACTGTCTAAAGCCTGGTCTGAAACAGTTTCATGAGATCTTACTAAGTAGCAGCCCTTAGTACACGATTTTGTGATAACAGAACACATGATCATCTTGAGGGTAAGTATGGTAAGTAAAGAACACCTTTCGAAGTACACCTCTTAGTTGAGTTTGCAAGACTACTTGTCTTTTTCATATAATCTTGTTTTTAGTAACATACAGGTGTGCAAACACAAAAAGTCATTTCATGTGTTTCCTCTACATGTCTTGCTTCTTTTTCACTTGTTTATCATCTTCGGCATGTTGATTTCCATGTAATGCTTGCGACCTTGTTCTTGTGATATTGAAGGTATGTCTTCATGTGCATGAGTTGTTTCGACTATGTAAAAACCCATCGCACTCACACACAATGTTGTAAGCATTGTCGAGCAAGTTTCATCACGGTCGCCCGAAGGTCTATCTGAAGTGTCACACTTGTCATATTCACCATTAGATAGTCCCACAGTCAGTCGCACTGAGCATATGTTGTCTTGTGGTTTTAGGTGTCTTGTCGTCAAGTCATGTTGAGTGTGTGTTCGCAAGGTCATGTATACACAAGTTCACTCGCTCACACACTTGGCCATTTTTTTCTGAAAATTTGTCGACCGGATCACTCTCCATCAGTTGGACCTCCATTGAGCTACACTCCATAGTCTCAACCCTCAGTGACTAAGCACTGTTGCCCAAAACTACAAAATTTTTTCCCAAGAAGCTATCTTAATCTGCACTTCCCACAAGTCTATCCATCAAGCCTTCCAATGGTCAACCAAAGAATTTGACGTGGGTAGCGATGCAGGGCTGCACTCCTCCCAAAAATTGCACAAAAGCTTCCAACCTACCTACTTGTGCTGCTTGAAGAAATTAGTAGACAAGAGGGACAGGTACCCACTTCCTGTCATTGCATTGTCTCTGGAAATGCTACAATTTTGTCAGTCAGTCCCCCTGCCAGCTTGCTTGCTACTCCTCCTGCAAATTGCACAGTTTTCATGGACAACCCACCTGCTACCTGACATCTCGCTCAGGCCAGAAACTGTATAGACATTTGTTGCATGACTGCCTCCCAGATTTGCGTAGTTCTAGCTAGCAATCTCTTGCAACCCCATCCCGACCTCCTCTGAAAATATGTGTAGTTTTCACTGCCAATGGCTTCTATTTCCCGCACTGCCTTCCCCATAAAAATTGCGCAGTTCTTCCTCCCAACTGTGCCATATCCCGCAAATGTCACTATTGTCCCAGATTGCTCAACCCAGCCTTTTAGTGACCTCTGCGTAACTTTTCCCGATAGTGTCCTAGAGCCTCGCATCATGGTCTGACATGTGCTATGTGCTGTTTTAGAGCCTTATCCTCTCTCCCAGTCACCTACACCTGGAAACAAAAAAAAAAAATGCTTCATGGTAGACAAGGGGATTTATGGATTTAATATCGTCTCGTCATGAGTGATTGCAGAAACAGGTACATGGATGAGACATGGCACGACGATGAATGAGATGAATAAGGAGTGCATGCTAGAAGAATTACTCGTGGTTGGAATAACACATGAAGCATACCAAGTAGTAAGCGAAGGAGACACGTGCCCATGCATGAACCATCAAGTGAACACCAAGACCATTGAAGACTCTACACACTTTTCCATGCAGAGGTGAAGCTATGGTACACCACGGGCACACTCATCACTCAACAACACAACAACTCGACATGAACAACACAACCAACATGTGCATACTAGCAGTGTCATGTCGAGTTGTGTCATGAGTCACCTTGACCACATCACTACTTTGGGTCATAACTGTGTAATCAATGTAATGTAATGTGGAAGTCCAAGAGACCCACAGATGAAGTCAAAGAGTCATGTAAGTCAAAGAGTCATGTAAGTCGAATAGTCATGAGGGAAGTCGAATAGTCACAAGGGTTAATTTCACCCTTGGCTATATATACCCCTCATTTGTACATGCAAAGCACTTTTCACCTTGGCTCCTCCCACATATCCTTGAGAGTCTGTAGTGTTTTCTTTGAGGAGCGAGTGTTGAGTCTTGAAAATGTCATTCATCTGCATTACACTTTCACTATTATGTCCATTATATCACCTCTATTTTACCTCCATTTCACTACTATGTCACCACATTCATCCCACTTTCATCATCATTGGGCTACCTTTATGTTTTTCCAATATTTATTATTTCTAAGCCTTTTAAGTGAATTTGTGGTTAAACATTAGAAAATAATGTGCATATGCTTATACCTAACAAATGGGTTGAGTTTGTTGACATGTGTAGGTTGAAAGGAGGCTTCTAGAAGACCCTTATGTGGCACTCTAAGGCCAAATTCGAATTTGGTTGAAAAGAATCATGGGATCATGAGGATATGTGTCACATCTCCTAATTGTATTGTAACTCTAAAAGACATGTGTCTTATCAGTTCCTATTTTGATTAGGACTCTAGAGGTAGAGGGAGATATTCATGGATTATCATTAATGAGATGGCTCTCATATTTTTGTATAAATAGGAGATCTCTCTCCTTCATTAGTTAGTCTTTTTTTAGTCTCTCTTTAGTCTTTCCTTTAGTCTTTTCTTAGTCCTTTTAGCTTGTTAGTCTCATGGCTTTTGAAAGCTTTTGTACTTTGCACTTTTGAAGAAATTGAATAAAGCTTTGATGTTCTCAACATGGAAGGAGATGTGAAGTAGATGTCATGGAGCATATTAGGATGTAAGTAGATTAGATTTCATTTTGTAAATATTGCTTTGTAGAATGTAAGGTAGATTAGATTTTCATTCATGCAATTTTAAGTATGCTTTGATTTCATAGGTAGAAGGGGGCCCCTGCCTTGTACAGTTTGAATTATTGCATTTTATTTTCTCCCGGGATTTGTTTTTATGTTTATGTATTTGCTTTACAAACTAATGGTATTTGAAGTTGACAGGTTCAAGCTGCTGCCTTTGTTTTTATAGCTGATTTTTAGTCTTATTTCTCAAAGTTCTGCTAACACATGAATGATCTTTTATCATAAATTGTTATCTTTTAAGGATCAGAATACCACTAACTTGCAGTTGGCTTTGAGTGCTTTTTAGACTATTCTTTCACTACTTTCTAATCATACTTTGCATAGTACATATGGCTGAAGTAGAGAGTTAGAAAGAGCAAAACGTTATCACTAGTCTTTAAAGTAGATTTTTCTCATTTTTAATCACTTTTCTAATTCAACTTAAGCTACTTTCTTTCCGTGCTTTACACAGTACATGTGTTTGAAGCAGTGAGTTAGAGAGAGATAATCTTTATCTTTGGTTTTAAAAGTGACTTTCTTTTCTTTTATTTGCAACAACATGAATGGTGTCTAGTGCCATTGGAAGTGGTCATTTACTTTCAAGTCATTTCAAGTTCTTTGCTTTCAGTTTCATTTCAAGTTATTTCTTTCAAGCTCTTTCTTTGCAAGTTTAAAGTTTGATTACTTTCTAGACTTATTTCTAACTACTTCCTAATCGTGCTTTACACAGCACATGTGTTTGAAGCAGAGTTTTAGGAAGAGTTGAACATTATAACTGGTCTTTAAAGTGGTTTTTCTTACTTGTCACCTTAGAGTTTGACTACTTTTTGGACTTATTTCTGACTACTTCTTAATCATGCTTTACACAGCACATGTGTTTGAAGCAGAGTTTTAGGAAGAGTTGAACATAAACTATAAAACAACGAAGTAAGAGAAAGGTTAACTAAGCACATATAGTGCACCACACTTCATCAGTTTACGATACCCGGATTGATAATTTATGTAGAGCAATTTAAGACGTTAAATTGACTAAACAGCGAGCAATGGCCCCAACACCCTGCTATTGGGGTTAGTGATGTATGGTGTACAAATGTGTCTTGGAACTTTCTCTTAACTTAGAAGCCTATTAACAGGACAACACATTTTCACATATGTATTGTATTCATTTGTAAGACTATTCTTTGGATGCTTGTAATGCATGTTGTTTTAACCTATACTAATATAGTTTAACTATTTTAGTTGTTTTAGTGCATATGTTGTTGGAAATGTGTTATATCAGTTGTTAACATTGTCTCTCCTATGTGGAGTATTCCACCGGACACTATATGGTTTCTTTCTTGTAAACTTGTTATAACAACCGTCACACTCATGTGGACTACTCCACTGGGTGTTGTATGTGCTATCTATTCATTTTGTGTTTGTGACTTCTGCACCCATGTGGACTACTTTGCTTTAAGCTACCCAGATCATGCTATGTTGTTTGTCTCTAACAGAGTTGGGACTATTCCCTTTCGACTTGAGACCCACTCTAACCCTCTCCCTCTACAGTGAAAGAAATTAGACACAAGTTACACTAAGAACTCACCAGGCACACGAACCTGGCTATTTGAAGACTAAGTATACCACTCTCCTGTGCTAACAAGCAAGAGCTAAGGCATATATTTAAGATAATGAAAACCAGGCGATCGTACCATATGGGACTCCTACACCAAACGATGTGAGGTCTAGCTGGGAATTCGTACTAGGGATGTCCCTTAATGTTGGCAGGTCAAACACCGTCAACAAAATATTTGTCTAAATCTCCCTTTGATTCATGTTATTAAAGATATCCCCATCTATACTAAAATTGTTTAGGATATCCGCCTTAAAAAGTCAGGGAGGAAAAGAGTATATCCTCACACTATCCAGCTTGTTGGAAGAGCAACTGAGTTAATGATAGGATGTGTTCGAATGGGAAAATATATTGATCCTTGAAATCTAGTTGTTTCTATTCAGATAGATGATGTCCTTGTCCCTAATGTATTGATAGACCTAGGAGTAGCCATCAATGTTATGACTAGGAAAACATGGAACAACTTCGGATGGTTCACATCCATCCTACCCCTCATGTGCTTGAACTTGCTGAAAGATCTAAAATCAAGCGAGAAGGTGTATTGGATGATGTGGTTGTATCGATTTATTCTTGGGAATATCCCACAGATTTTATTGTGCTACAACCAAAAAATCCTATTGGGGGACATCCCTTGATTTTGGGACAACCATGGCTTGCCACAACAGATGCTTATATAGGATGTCACTTTGGTGATATGTATATTTCCCATGGAGATACTAGGAAAAAGGTCACCTTGTACCCACCTGCTAGATCTATCCAGGAGCTTCGAGATACCTTATGGCTAGACTATGATAATAGTGATGAGGAGACTCGATTTGTTTCTTTGATTCATTAGTATGTTGAGACAACCAAGGAGGGTGAGATTAAAGATCTCTTGAAAAACTTGGGCATAATGCCAAATTTGTACTCAATTTCTCACATTTTTAGCCCAGGTTTTCAAGAAAACTGTGATTCCCAACCCTTTCCACTACATAGTTTTGCTGAATATTATAGCATTCTCGAGTCTAAGAACATTCTTGTTGATATTAGTCCAGGAAAATATTTACATATTAGCTCAGACTTGGACCTATCTCAACAAGAGCAACTTGTGATCTTGTTACGAGACCATCTTGCTGCCTTTGCATGGAGTTATGAGGACATTGAAGGCATCTGTCTTGAAACTTGTATTCATATTTATATTCAGGAAGGAGCCCAACCTATTATACAACCCCAAAGGCGCATGAATCCTACACTAAGAGACATTGTTAAAGAGGAGTTACAAAAACTCCTAGATGTTGGTTTTATCTATACTATATGTAATAGTCAATGAGTCTCCCCACTGGTGATAATTCTGAAGAAAGATGAGAGATGACGTATTTGCGTTGATTATAGAGAACTAAACAAAGCCATTCTCAAGGACTATTTTCCTCTTCCCTTTATCGATCAAGTGCTAGATACATTTTCTGGTAAAAAGTAATTTTCAGTTTTAGATGGCTTTAATGCTTATAACCAAATACAAATTGCACCTAAGGATCAAGACAAGACCATTTTTACTTGTCCATGGGGAACAATTACTTATCGAGTGCTTCCTTTTGGACTTTTTAATATGCCATCTACCTTTCAAATGGAAGTGTTGGCTATTTTTGATGAACTTGAGTGTGTAGAGGTTTACATGGATGGTTTTTCAGTATTTGGTGATTCTTTCCAAGAATCTCTCAAAAATTTACAAAAAGTGCTTTTTTGATGCCAAGAAGCTCACCTCATTTTGAGTGATAAGAAATGTAGATTGATGTGCAAAGCACGTGTGGTTCTTGGTTATCTTATCTTTGACAAAGCTATCTAGGTATACTCGACCAAAATAGAAGTTATTTTATGTCCTCCTGCACCCAAAATAGAAAGGGAGGTGAGAGGATACCTTGCACATGCGAGCTATTACCAGAGATTTATTAAAAACTTTTCTAGGATAGCTACCCCTCTTTTTCGATTATTAGATAAGGATAAAGATTTCTCTTGGACTAAAGCTTGCCAATAAGCTTTTGAGGAGCTTACAAGCACCAGCCTTGAGGGGGCCTAATTGATCCCTTCCATTCCATATTTCCTCAGATGCCTCAGATACTGCTATTGGCTCAGCCTTGAGACAAGAAGAAAACCAACAACCCTATGTTATCTACTTCTTTAGTAACAACTTGTCACCTACTGAATTGAATTATACAGTAACTGAGAAAGAGTTTTTAGCTATGATATTTGCTATTAACAAATTCAGAAACTACATTACGGGTTATGAAGTGCTTATACATACAAATCATTCTGACATAAAGTACTTAATGAATAAACCTTTGAATAGTGGTAGAGTGACTAGGTGGTTAGTTTTGTTATAGAAATTTAATGTTAGTATTATTGATAGACCAGGAAAACCAAATGTTGTATCTGATTATCTTTCTAGATTAAATAATCCTGGTGAAATAATTCTTGTAGATGACTCTTTTCTTGACGAACATATTTTTTCCGTGTCAGCAAATTCTCCATGGTTTGCTGACATAGCTAATTATTTAGTTATAGGAAAAAAACCACCTCACCTATCCACTCGAGAGAGGCGGAACATTATTCAGAAAAGTGATTCATATTCCTGGATTCAAGGAGACCTCTTTTACACATGACCTGACCTTATTATTCGTAGATGTGTGAGAGAGGAAGAAGTGTTTGATATCTTGAAAGCTGCCCATGATGAACCTTGTGGGGGCCATTTTGCTGATAGAAGATCAGCATATACAATTATCCGCGTTGGCTATTTTTGGCCCTCCTTGTTTAAGGATGCCAAACAATATGTCAAGGATTGTGACAATTGTCAGTGAATGGGCCAACTTGGTCAAACTGATGAAATTCCTTTGTGTCCTCAAGTCATGATGAACCCTTTGAAAAATAGGCTATTGATTTCGTAGAACTTATAGCTCCAACATCTTTAAACAAAAGACATATCTTGGATTGTACATATTTTGTAACAAAATGGGTAGAAGTTATAGTTGTTTCTTTTGCCACTGAAAAGTTGTTGAATTTTTATTTAATGAAATTTTTACTAGATTTGGTGTTCCAAGAGAAATTGTTACTGACAATGGGCCTTAGTTTGTTTCTAATCTGGTGAAAGGTATTATAGATCAATATAAAATTCAGCACAAGAAATCAACGCCATACCACCCACAGGAAAATGGCTAGGTAGAATCTACTAATAAGGTGATTGAGTCCATTCTTACCAAAACAATGAATCTTCATAAGAAATATTGGGTGAATAGATTACCAGAGGCATTGTGGGCTTACAGAACTACCTGGAGAAATAGTATGGGTCATACACCTTATGAGCTGGTGTATGGGAAGCAGGTCCTGCTGTCGATTGAATTCCATATTAAAACTTTTAGAACTGCAGTCCAATTGGGATTGGATCTCTCGGAAGCACAACAACAATGTCTTTTACAGTTGAATGAACTTGATGAAATCAGAAGGGATTTTGTTCAACATAATATATTAATGCAACAACATCATAGGAAATGGCATGATAGGTTGATTAAAAGGAGGCAGTTACAACTATGTAATTGGGTACTCCTTTATGATTCCAAATTCAAACATTTTAACGGGAAATTTTTTACATGTTGAATGGGGCCATATGAAGTAGTAAAAGTTTTTGAAAATGGAGTGGTAAAAATCAAGAGCATTGATGCACGGGAATCAAATTTCCTTGTGAATGGCCATAGACTTAAAATGTACTTTTAACCCACCACTAAAGAAAACTTCATACAATAAGTACAACAAAAGCCAAAATTGACGATAGTATGTGGTCATGCAAACCTACTATGAATTTGATTTTTCTTTAAAAAAAAAACTAGGAAATTAACAAATTGAAAAAATCTTTGCCTATGATTGTGAAAATTTGCTTGCTAACATGGTCATGGAAGGGTCTACATGAAAACCAACATGATGGCAAGTGGATCAAACTTTTAATAAAAAGGGATGTTACTTGATTATTATAAATGTTGATTGTCATTGAGAAGAAGCATGTTTCTGTAAGGTTTTCTGGTGACAACAAAATGACTGGAAGAACTGAGCCCTTATCCAAGTTTAGGGCAATTGACATGGAAAATCTTGTACAAGTGACACAAAACTCCTGCTATAGTTAATTTACTTGGGATACAACATTATTTGGTAGAGACATTTGTTGATTGAGGTAAATACTTTGTTTTTCTTCTTATTCCCTTTTCTTAATTTTCCCTCTAATTCTTATTTTTATCCTAGATTAAAATACCCCTCCTATTCTTCAAGTTTCCTGTCCCGATTTCTATTTCTCCCTCTTATCCCTAAATTTTTTTCCATTCCCTTTTCTTATATCCCTTTGGATTGGTTTATCTCACTCTAAGTGCCCTTAATAATTTTCCTTCCCTTTCTAAATACTCCTGTCACGCTTCTTTATTTTCCCTCTTGAATTTTTGTAGGATCTAATAAAATCTTTGAGGATCTTTCTTGGTCAGATCAAGAAGCACAGTGACTCCTAGAAATTGGTGATAACAGAAATTCCTTTAATTCTGAAACTTATTTGTAAATCCAGCCTGTTATAGCAGAGATAATTTGATTAAGATTGTTTTATCATAAGTGTAAGAATCCTTTGATGCAATACATGGACCGCAGTATAGGAACCACAACACTCTCATGCAGGAATACTGATGTTCCAATGCAGTAAGTTGGGTTCGAGTACAAGAACCTCATTGCAGTACATGAATTATGTTATAATTATGAGCTTCATCAGATTGACTTCAATTTTCATTTAAAGATATGATGGCTATTTTTGGAAGTCATGACTGTTGTATTTATGTTTTAATGACATTGTTATCATAGCTTAAAAGGAATGAATGTTTAAAGTGTAGGGATATTATAAGCCTAAATAACCTCACTTTAACAAAGCACTAACATATCCAATTAAATTCAGGATGAGGGTTGGGTACATGTGTAAAAGATCACTTCATCACCTATTAATTATATCTGAACCTTGTCACCTTTTAATGATTTGGCCTTAATCATGTGCGAACCATACATTCCTTTCTTGAAATCATAACCATTGTAGTCATCGCCTTTAACCATTATTACCCTGCTTTCCTTGGAAATCATGCTAAATTCATGACCTTTCCAATCAAATTTTTGTACTGATAGGGTGGCAGTCGTTTTAATGACTGGTGCAAGTGGATAGGACATTGTGGATCATGGATTAAGGAACTGATGCATGCAGTTTGAATTATTGATAGATGCATAGATCGTGAGTGCACCCTCCAAATTCAGAAATTACATGTTGAGAAGGATTTCCTCGGGATTTTGTAGGATATTGGGAGTAGTAGAAATCCTTGAGCATCATGGCACTAGTGCGAATTGAACTGTGGTCTATGAAGGAGTTGGAAGGGACAATGAAGTATGAGGGTAGCTTGCCTTTATTGCAAGAGACTAGATTTCTTCCCTTCCTACTCAAATTTGATGGTTATGATTCTGTTGTGGCCCAGGAATTCACATAGAATTTTGATGGGAGGATGGCCACTATGGGCTCTCTACAATTTCAAGTGACATAACACTTTATTTCCCAAGCTACCGAGCTCCTAGCTACATGGGAGAAGTGGTTCAAGAAGGGTGAAGTGGAAAAGCGTGTATGACGTCGCTTTTTAATTGAAGATGACTATGCCATGGAATGGGAGTTGGAGTGCAGAGAAATGTGGTGGATGAAAAATGGCAGCAATTGCTATATATTCTTAAAAAATTCCTTACCTGTGAAGGGAGGTACTCATTGGCTTACCTTTATCATATTCGATTTAAGCTTCATTTTGAATTGGGTAAGTTGATTAATTCCTGTCATTTTCTGCTAGAGAGTTTAAACAAAATGTCTAAGAGTGTGCAAAAGAGTTGAAAGGACCAGATAGGGTTTAAATTGTGACATTATGGTTTAATCAATATTTTGGTTTAAAAAGAGCTGGAAAATAGGGGTACTACATGGGAAGCATTTTTTGAATTGTTTCAGGGTAAAAGGATCGTGAAAAAATATCGTAGTAAGAGTCAATTAGAGAAAGGAAGAAAAAGGGTGGTTAAGCCTAGGGTTATCCAATGATAGGAGGAGAAACCACCTTCGAAAGGTGGCAATAAGGGAAAATTTAAAACTGGTGAACCTTAGTCCATGAAGTTGAAGTTGAGAAAGAAGGAACAGAGTAATGTCGAAAAGTCGAGACCCTCCCGTAGGATCACTTGGAGTTCATTTAAAAGACATCATGCTTCTTTGAGTAAAGGGGTGACTACTAGAATTGAGATAATTGAAGACTCTGAGGGGTGTGCCTCTCCAGAAAACCCTCCTATTGAAACTCTTGCGGAGAATTTAACAGTGCAAAACAATATTTCAATATTAGCAGATGTGGTAGCTATGGGTGCTTCAACTTTCAGTCCAGGTTACATTGAGAAAGAGGATGATATTCCTCTATCATCCCCGACGAAGGAAGATAAGAAGAAAAATATGACGCATGAACATGAAATAAGGCAAGAGGATACAAGAGAACAAATAGTAGAGAAATATGAAAATAATGTCCCTCTCAATTCTAAAATGGAGGAGCTAGAGAAGAAAGGAGAAAACTATGATGTTTTTTATGAGTCAGTGGCCAAGAAAGCAATAGTAAAGGAATAATATGAAGAGAGATATTCTATCTCTGGTGATAGGATGAGTCAAATTCAAGAGTTGAAGCAACATATATATGAACTAGAAGTTCTAAATAGATGCATCATAGAACAAAATACTGCATTAAAAGGTAGGAATGGAGAATTAATGGAGGTAGTGTCTGAGTGGAAGAGGCATGTGAAGAAGTGGAAATTTCATGTAGCCCATTTGGAAATCCGTATGAGGAAATTGGCTAAGTGCCTGAAGAAGGTTCATGTCAAGAAGGCGAAAGAAGAATGGTTAGGAATCAATTTTCAATTTCGTTTTTTGCAGAGGCTAGTGCTTATGTGAGGACACACATGTTGGTTTTCATAATTGTCTTATTTTAACCATACCTTTACCCTAAATCATGCTACCCTAACCTATGTTTTACAATTAAATTAAGCCTTTTACACTTGTTTCTTGGTTCCTTGTTATGATTTTCTTGGACATGGATTACATAGCCTTATTAATAATTAAAGACGTTGAATAGGCATATATTTCCTTGTAACTTATCTATTTTGCATTTCTTTAAGGGTGTGATGAACAATTGTTATTAATCGAAGTCGGAGTTGCTTGGTTTAGTATCTGATATTCTTTTACCCACAACAATTCCTGCACCAGATGGACAACTGGCCGATTCACTACAGATTGACTCCAAAAATATCACAGCTGTTAAAGGATGACGGACACCTACTACTAGGGACTTGTTCCACTTCCTGTATTAGGCTTGGAGCATTGCTGAGATGCCAAAGTTGGAGGTTGGTCATGATTTGCTACATTTTCCTATTAAGTCATCTATTGCAGCTAAGAGTCGAATATTTATGTATAAATCAGGGATTCTGAGATAGGTTCTGTCAGTGATACTTGGAAGAGATTTTGATATTTTTGTTGTAATTTTGAAATACTGCATTTCCTTGACCCTCAAGGGCTGGATCTATGGTTTTACTATGTATATTTGCAGATAGTTTCGAATAAAGAAGGAGTTGATGTCGTTTTCACTAATTTGTTGTTCTTGTTGATATTTGTAATGATTCCTTCACTCATTTGAGTTTACAAATTTCGTAAAGGGAAACGAGCTGGCTCACTAATGCCCAACCAACCCATCTCATTCTCCCCATTGTTATTTCAGTGTGCTTAGATACAGTAATATTATTTTTCACAAGAGTGATTTGTTTATGCTTGAGCTTGCATGTGTGGTGAATCTCTTGTGGTTGTGTTTCTTTTCCATGTGATCTCAGATCTGAGGAGTCCATGTGTGTGTTGAGTGTTTTTTATTTTCATCCTAGCATTTCAATTTTTTCTTGAAGCATCACAACATGCCTTTTCTTTTCTGAGAAGGTTTCTTGAATAATTTTTGGAAGATAGTTAGGGTTACATATTTTCATGCTTTAAGTTATGTTTATTTCCTTTATGGTGATGCGTACCCTAGTTAGAACACGAAGTGTAGCGATGTGATGGTTTCTCTGTGTATGACTTTAAGCTATCATGATATCCATGAATGACGATAAATCAAATATTGTTAAGTACGAAAATTGTTAAAGATCTTTTCTGAGTTTACAGACTTCTTGTGATTACATTAAATTTATTCTTATGTAGAGTATATATATCGCACTATGAATGAGATTAAAAAAGGGTTTAAGTTTAATCTTTCAAATATAAATATTTTATTGCAATGCATGAGTTTGTCATTTCTACAAGTGTGAGAATTTCCTTGAATCTTTGCAGTTTGTTTTTATTGAAAGTTTGAAGTTGATTCGCATTTGTTTTCATTATCGCTTAAGTTAAAGTTTCCTTTCTGGATTTGTTAATTTTTTTCTTATTGTTTTAGCACGTCAATCTATGACTGAAGGATTGTCGAATTTGAATCTGTCCTAGTACAGGAACAGGACGTTCTAACCGCAGGAACAGAGTGTTCCAATGCAGGAACAAAGTGTTCCATTACAGGAACATAACATTCTAGTACAGGTATTCTGGTGCAAGAATGAACCCATTCTACTACAAGAATGTTTTTATTCTAGTACATGAATGAGAGCTTTTTGATACAGAAAGAAAACTTAAGAACGTAGTAGATTAACATTTCTTTCTTTTTCTAAGCATTGGAATTTGACTACATGAACATAATTTTTCTCTTTGATGTCATTTTAAGTTTGAATATAAGACATGCTTTTTTCTTTTATGAAAGTCTTTGGAAAGTATTTTTCTTGAGTTAATCCAGTACCCAGAGTGTCTTGGTGTCATTTTGCTGAAAGGTTTTCTTTACGATTTATTACTTGACTACTTCTGCCTGATTTAATTAGTAGATCAGAAGTAGGATTTGTAGAAGTTGATCCTAGAATATTTGGCATTTCCTGTGCTACGACTTGAAGCTTACGTAGCCGTGCTTTGATACATTAAGTGTTGAAGGAGTTCAATTAAATTGAACTTCCAACACCCAACACTATTTTACGATGATCATTGAAATTGGAATAGTTGGAACTCCCTCTAGTGCCCTATAGAGATAAACTCCTAGAGTAACAATGATATTACAAGGACATGTCTCATAAAAAACATGAAGTTTCCACATATAAGGTTGCCCTAAAAGAACATAAAAAATTTCAAGTTGGGAAACATTGCATATTACCTCATCTTTCAAGGGTTCATTGTCATAGGATAGGTGGCATTTTTGGTTGACACAAATATATCATCCATGGATCAACATACCAATTATGTGTGGCTGGGGGTGTGGTACTATTGATAGATTCAAACTCTTGATGACCTTGATTGAGATCAGGTTCATCTAGCTCCTATTGTTAATGATAAAATGTAGTGGGGTCTGATCCCTTTCATAGACATTTGTGAATGGAGGCACTTCCCCTTATTATAGTAATTTATTCCCTAAGTCTAGTGTTAAAAGGATCAATAGATTTGATAAAACAAAATCAAACGACTCAGCCCAAATAATCAATAAATAATGGAAAATACCATCTAAAGGTCAAAAGTCATATAAGGATATTTGATGGTTGAAGTAAATCCCCTTATCTAATCTCCCTCTATTGTTCATCATGTTCGTACATGTGTTAAATATAGAAAATGAGAGAAGATAGAATTCCTTCAAAGTGTTGATGCATGTCAATAATGAAATTTTGCAAACAATTATGAGTGTCTTCCCCATTCCTTTAACAAGTAAATTAAATTTAAATCTCAAAGAAATATGTATAATAAAAAATGAAACTAGTATGTGAGACCTTACCTTAATATAACTTTATGTCATGTGAAATGAGATTTGAGCAACGGGTGCTTTATAATTTCTTTTACATTTAAATTATGACCATAATTTCTTTTACATTTAAATTGTGACCATGTTTGGGATGGAGGAAAAATTTTTATTATGGATGTGGCAAATAGGAGAAAAGCTTAAACATATATTTATAAGCTACCTTGAAATATATGAAATTAAAAGACTAATATTTTTAGTTTCATGACTATCATCTTAAACGATATGGTCTCAAATGTTAAATATTGTTGGCATGAATAACATAATATGGCATGGTACACATGTAATAAGGACGGAAGTTATCTTTTTTGTCGGATCATTGGAAAAAGTTTGCTTGAGCATGATCTAGTTATAATATATGGCTCAAGGAAGTGATAGGGTACATTTTTTATTTTTATTTTTTAACAAAATTGGGTAGTTGATATATTACCAAAAGCTTTGATGGAGCAAGCTCCTATTACAATCGACTGTAACATGATAAACATCTAAGCCATGAGATAGGAACGTAGTCTCTTCTCCTAAGCTTGTGTTCAAAACTTCATGTATTTTTATGAGTATTCTAGTATACTGCCCAACAAACTGACCTACTAGAAAGAGAAATTTACATGTCATGGATTCTCTGACAGATTTTCATGGCTTGTAGACTGATTGATCCTGAATTGAATTCCATTTGATTTGTTTGCTCGTTCTTCCTTTGGATCTACTTACTGCTCCTTGTTTTGCTGTGCTTCCTTGATTTTGTATTGCCTGAGATACTTCTTCTTATGCTGATGTTAAATGCTTTCCTTTTGTTGTACATAGGAATTGTTGGATATTGGAGATCAACGAATGAAGTTGTCAGATGAATAGTGACCAAGATTAAATCGCGTGGATTGGAATCAAGGGATGAATGGTGGATATTAACCAGAAGCACTGGTAGAAGAGGAATCAAGAGGAGCCGTCGATGGTTGAAATCTACGGTCATCCGGTGCGAACAAGTCGGGACATTAACCAGGAATAAAAGTGGATTTGTATGTGGAGGTGGTATTTCGAGTGGGGTATAAACCATAAGTGGTAAAAAGGTGTGGTCACTCGATTCCATTGACCAAGAGACACGTAGCAGCGGAGATAGGGTACATTTTTTAATGATAAAATAATAATATTAAAAATGTATGTACATCTCATGAAACATTACTCTTGATTTAATTAGCCACATGAATTGATAAAGGGGAAGGGTTAGACTTATTCTTCAATACTTTATAATAGCTATGTTAATCATTATTTCCAAAGTTAAAATGAAAGTTTGTTGATATTATTTTTAAATTTCCAATAGAAATTTTTATGGTTTACGAGGTTGTTGTTGGCCATAGAAATAAAATGAAAAATTCTTATGATTTGAACTATCAATACGAAGTGGTAACGGTATATTTATGGTGTATCGAAGATAAGACTCGCAATTGGCATGTAATGCGATTCAAATACATTTGATTTTTTCCATGTCACCCTTAAGAGCTATGATTTTCACTGAATAAAATTATCAAGGTGGTTTAACGGTAAGTCTACTTGGATGAAGCTAAGAGACCTTGGTTCAAATAGCATTGAGTACATGACCTACTGTGGTGGCGGCTCGAGAGCAGATTCTCCCTCTTGCCTTGGTGGCACGAGAGTCTCACTTTGCTGAAATCATAGGATCTTAGTATATCGACTTGTAGGTAGTTGGATGTACTCTTGGTGTTATAGTGGCAGCTACGAGGATTGATCGTGTGTCTCCCATATATTAGGATTGGAAGTTACCGATTCACCATGTGATTAAAATATATATATATATATATATATATATATATATATATATATATATATATATATATATATATATATATCAAGGGCATGGTACAGTGATGTGTGGTTTAATGGTAAATTTACTTGGGTGAAGCTCAAGAGACCATAGTTCAAATCTCATTGAGTACATGACCTGATATGGTGGTAGCTAAAAGGGCAGATTTCCCAATCCCATCTTGGCGGCACGTGAGTTTAGCTCTTGCTAAAATCATAGGATCTTAGTATATCCACTTACAGGTAGTTGGATGTACTCTTGGTGTTATAGAGGCAGCTATGAGGATTGATCTTGGGTCTCCCATAGATTAGGACTGATAGTTACCGATTCACCATGTGGTTAATTTTATTTATTTTTATCAAAGACATGATACCCCACCCCACCTATGCTATGTGATTCAAGTGCCATTTCCTCCATTCGAGACTTCCTATTAATGGAATATATATCCATTCATTCTTTTTGTAGCGTAATATGTCATTCATTTAACTCCTTACAACCCTTGATTCAATAACAATGCCAGCTCATCCTCTCAGTCACCTAAGTTTGTTTAGGTGGTAGCTACATATTTGTAGAGAACAAAAGTTGATCCTAATGGGGATCCTAAGTTATGGTTATACATTGAGTTATTCATGACTTAATCATGTGGTTTGTCAATCCTTACACTGAGGCTAACACTCATCATTACTTCACCATTTAATCCACATTATGCCTTGAGCCTTGTTCATACCATGTCATTTTTCATCTTGTTGATGAACATTCAGGTATATTAAGCATGTTGGTCTCCTCTATTTTTAGTGGTTTTCCATCCATCTACCTCAAACTACTGTTAGGAGACGAGACACAAGAAGGCATTTCTTGGACACTAGGGTAACTATTTCCTTTGAAGTGTGAAACTAACAGGTATGTATGAGAACAAGTAAAGTATTTTAGTAGTTAATAAGTTGAATTTACATGTAGTTTTCACCTATCGGTCCTTGTTATTCCTCCTGTTTATTTTTTAATATTTTGATGGTATAATCCATTTTTTTTACGATAAAATCCCCTCACTTCATTCGAACATATCATGAAATTTGTCTCTGCAACCTATCTATTTACATGAAGTTAGTACCCGTCAAATGGAATTTTCATGTAAAGGAAAATATTTATATATGTGTTATAGAACTATTTATGTGACTCTTCTTTCCCTATGACTTTTAATACCCTTTAATTTAGTAGCATGTAGTGTGAGCCCTTCAAGCCTAGGTCTCGGGCACAAGAGCACTATGTTTAATGTTTTAATTTTTGCCTATTCCTAGTAAGAAAGGCACATTATGTTTTCATCTAATTTATGCACTAGTAACAAAGGGTAAAACCCTAATTTACAAAATTCCATTTGAATATCAAGGGTTTTCCTTAATTACAAGGGTATTTTGTTTTCTAGCATATGAATAAGCCTTTTTTTTCTCAAAATAATTATCATTACCAAATTTTCATTTCTGGATTGTCTTTTGGAAATTCATTTTGGTTAATACTTGGTTATATAATTTATATTTACTAGTCATGCATAATACAATGACTAGCCCCTCTTCTTTGAAATAATTCTTCGTTGTCTATCATAATTATTGCTTGAATGTTAATCTAAATGCATGGCAATTTTTCCTTGGCATATGATCATAAATTGTTCTTATAATTATGAGTATCTCTCAAGTTCTCCAATCCAATCGATGAGCACATGAGCTCTTAGATTTCTATCATAAGAGGAAACTTCAATTCTTGCACTGCCTCTATTGCTTAAATATGAAATCAACCTCACTTCTATGTCTCTCTCCTCGGCCTCTTGTTCTTCATCGATTTCTTCTTTGGGCTCTGAAACTTTTTCTACATCTATATTTATCCTATGCTCCAAATCTTCTATTCTTCGTCTTAACTCTTCTAGCTCTTTATTTCCTACATCTCCTCATCTTGCTCCTCTTCTCCTCAATGACATCATTACAAGTTCTAAATGTCTCACCAACATTCACAGACCCTAACCCACGTTTCATGGCCTAGCTTGTACCTCCAACACTCCTTTTGTGCAACCACCGAACAAGGTTTCCTAGTACCTTGTTACATGAAGCAATTCAAATTAAAATCAAATAATGAATCCTGCTTTGATACCACTTGACGGAGTCTAGGTTTTGTAGATTTCACAACACTTACAAAATTTGGATTGTTGTTACAGAGTACACAACCTAGGCCATTGGAATTTGGGAACTATATAATTAATTCAAGAACTAAATCACAAAGCACAAATAGACTGCTTACATGAACACAAAAGGATTCCAATATCCTTTTATTCATTGAAAATGTGTTGCTATAGATAAGAATACAAATTGAGAGTGAATTCCTCGGAGTACTTGAAATTCTCACATTGTTACACAAAAATATCATGCACAACAACAAACACCCACGCTAACTTGTACAACAGCCAGTCACGCTCTTTGAAAATCGTGCAATAGCCAAACCAACACTAGAATTCCAAGAGCTAGGAGCCTAAAATGACCCAAAGAAAACTAATAGGCCAAAAGAAAAAAAAAAGGCCCCTTTTCTTACGTGTTCATGCGATTTTATCCTCATGTGGCTGACCTCTTCATATTCCACTGAAAAAACCGTTTCTCTTGCCTCCAACCTCCTCACCTTCCACAATTGAGTTGATTTGATTCATCTCAGTATGTAGAAAAACCAAATTTGTAACCTTCATCTCATTCTCGCAATGCACCTAGTAGAGGTTGTCCTAGGGTAGTGCAGCTAAACAACTGTTGATTTCATATGTGTCAACAACTCCACACAACAAAAGTATTAGCACGTGATCCTGAGAGTGTTAGCAACTCGAAAGTTGTAGCTTTAATAAAGTGTATTGGCAACTAACATAATAGGCGTATCAACAACTTAAAACACATGGTAGTAACAACACATATTAAAAAATCAACAAAAAATTATTTTTGGTTGATAAGGATGGCCATAGGCCAAGGATGATCCTACATCAATTGATTGATAATGTTGTGTATCCATATAGAACGTGGAAAGAAAGTTATTGTATCCAAGTATACGCTTACATTGCACAAATCTCATAATGATAATTGCACTTACTTGTTCTTACACAAGAGTGAATGCCATTAATATAATTTTGTGTTTGTATTGAATGGAGATTGATTCTTTGGTTAGAATTTTGAAATGTTGATAAGGAAAAGAAGCTCAACTTTGTAACCTTAAATTAACAGACATGCAAATTCAAACTAGCAATACAACACTTCAAGCTCAAATAAACAAATATTTTAATTCATAGAACATGTGCCATGGAATATGTGTTTGTGTGTGTGTGTGTGTGCATATATATATATATATATATATATATATATATATATATATATATATATATATATATATATATATATATATATATATATATATATATATATATATATATATATCTATATATATCTATATATATATATATATATATATATATATATATATATATATATATTCAAAATTGTTTCAAGTATACATTTTTTACACAATGGTAGCGTGTGCCCAAACATGGAAGTATGAAATATGGTTCCCTATATAAAAAATGGAACTCATTTGTCACCCATTGATCCCTTCCACCCTCATCATTATCAATTGCATCCCTAAAGTCAATTATTTCTCTTACTAGAAGAAGGGGCTTAATTTTTTCTTTCTACATGTGGTACATCCCTCCAGAAACTACACAAAGAAACAATATTCTCATGATATATTTTCCACAATGAATTACTACACTTATAAATAAGTTTTATAATTGAATATAAGAAAATTGAATGCATATGGTATTATCAATCGTGAGGGAATTACCTTCTTCTACGACAATAATATTTTCATTATTTCATCTTACAATAGTTATATGAATCAAACAATGGAATTTAAACAAAAAAATCCTAAAATCAAATTCATTAATAATATATAAAAAAATTATTGACTAGTGATCTCAACACGAATGTTTAAGGAAATGAAAAATATTCACTAGTAGGTGGAGCACTCAACTACATAACCTAATCAAAGGAAATATATTTTGTTTCATCCACTATATTAACATCATTGGATGATGGTAGTGGGGGCGTGTGGGTGCTAAGTGGAGTAAACCTTGGTATATGAATAAATCTCCGCTACTGTGTTGGGGGGGGGGGGGGGGGGGGGGGGGGGGGGGGTGTTGTGGATGTTGTATGGATGTACACACTATAATGGAGTCTATTGTAGGATTTGGGGGTCCAACCCTCCACCAACATGACCTTGGTTCACTCCTCAAGGGATAAGACTACAAAATTTCTATGTTGCACAAGGCTTTGAGGTAGAGTGGATATAGTTATCTATATGTGTGTTATATTCTCACTCAATGGAGGATATTGGGTAATTAGGGTTATACCTTTACCTAAGAGGATAAGGACCTAGTGTAAGGTCACAATGGACATTTTGTCTACCTTGCGCATACCCTGAAACTACCCCCTAGAATTATGCAATGTCAAAGTAGCTAATTTGGGCACCTAAAATTATTTTTTCTCATAAATTCCTAAAGAAATACAAAGGAACTACCCTATTACTAAATGGAACTTTATCAAATAACATAAATAACCTCTCCATCCAATGAGCTAGAAATGATTAGAAGGTTCAACAGTCCATACAGATGCAATATTTTGTTGTTAATGATTGTAATAGGGTATGTCAGTAATAAAAATATCATCAATTAAATTTTGGTAACATTGAAGTATCGAACTTACTCTTTATTTAAACTAGATATATAATACTCAAATATTTTTCCCCATAATTAGAAATATTAATGAACAAGCTTTTGGCATTTGTAATGGATGCTACAGTTGTATCTAAAAGAGTTGTTAGAAATAATCATGAAGGATCTCTTATATTTTGAAGGTTATTGTTGGGCCATGGAATTGTTAGCTTTTTTCATTCACTTTCCTACTCCTTTTTCTCCCTTTTTGACCAACAAGACTACATTTTATCAATGTAACAATCATTGTTCACCTAAGTATGTTCTTTTCTATATGTCACCTTCTTAGTGTAATCATATTTGTAATTTGGCATAAGAATTAATATCCTAGGTTGTTTTTAGTATAAAATTGACATTTGAGTTGTTTCATTTTTAAGTGGTTTGTTGATGTTGTTGTTATAAGATTACACTTCCAGTTTCTTCATCAAAATTGGGACAAGTCTCCAAGAAACATTGTTGATACTCGAACAATTTTCCCTGGGCATGTTTTCCTTCCTTACTTAGTCACATGGACTGAATCAAGGAGTGCATCAAGTTAAAGAGATGTTCATGGAGTTTACAAATTACTTAGTTCATATTTTCTACAAAGTTATTGTAATTGAAGGAAATTGTTACAACTTTACCCCTATCATTGAAACTGTATTCTTATTTTAAGATCACATGAGAATTAAAATATTCTCATGATGATCTTCCCATTGTATTAAAAAACTATAAAGAATAGAGTTTTTTTCGCGTAGGGGGAGCGAAGAGAGAAAATTATACAAATAGGATTGGAAGAAAGGGGAAAGCACCAAGAGCTGTAATCCTGATGTTTTGTTAATGAAAATCTCAACTTTTTGGCATCATATATTTCTCTGAGTAGTTTGCGTGCTATTTAGTGCACCAAACCTTACTGAGGAGGAAGGGCCCTCCTTCCTAGTAGGGATCACTGGTTAAGTAGGATACAATAATTAGTTGCATTAATTATTCTCAGTTATGTGATTGTTCTTACTATCAATTTTATTTATGAGTTATTTATTAGAGAGCTTTTGAATGGTGTGACAACATAAGTCTTGGACCGGTCCCTCTTATTAGTGTCACAGTGAGTTATTTACTTTTTTGTTATAGATTGGATTACACTTTCTTTGAATGTTTTTTTTTTAAATTTGATTGAGTGATCAATGTCTTACATGAGTGTTGTTTATGAATGAGAGTGGTTGTGTAACATAGTGATTTATTCTACAATTGTGTGACTCTTTTCTCATTGTGTTGAAGAGTGTAATAGCTTGAATGTTTGCTAAGAGTGAGTTTGCAATGACCTTGGTTTGAGATTCATTATGATAGTTATCATTTTCCCTTGCATAGACTTTGCATGATAGCCTTGTAAAAATCAAGCCTACCCAGATTGAAAATTAATGTAAGAGTGAACATGTTGCTCTAATTTAAAGGAACAATTGTTTCACCTGAAATTTTGGCACCATTGTCGAGGAAGGCTATTAGAGGTGAATTTGTGACTAGTTTATTTGCATGCATTGATTGGAAGTGTGATAGATGTGTCCCTGATTCTGAGGATTTTGGGTGGTAAGACGAGAGGTAAGAACCTACCCATAGCTTCAATATAATGAAGCGGGCTTGGCCTCGCTTCGTTTAGGGTAGATAGGATTTCATTACATGAGTAGTGAAGAAGAAAAATATGGTGCCCCTAAACAAACTAACCATGAAGGTAGAAGAGGATGTGGAAGGAAGAAACATAATTAGGATTTGGGATGGAAAATTTATATACAAGAAATTATTTTGAATACTGAAGTAGATTCCTCCACTTAGGGGAAGGTGATAAAAATGAAAGAACTTATTAAAATTACCCCATATAAGCCGGTATATCTTGATACATCTTTACTAGGAAAGCAGATAGAGTTTGAGGGAGCTTTGAAAACAAGCTCTAGAATCTATAGTCCTTCTGTAGTAGCAGGAGGTGAGGATCAAATTCTGAAGAAAGGTTACAAGGATAGATACTTAATTGATCAAGGATTGATCCCATGGGGATGATTTTTTGGTCATCATACAATAGAATTTGGTAGTGTAGTGAAACAACTTGCTGATTTAGAGAATAATAATGATTTGTTAGTATCATTAGAGCTATCTGAACATGCTGAGCAAGTTGAAAAACCTGAGCAGTCTGAGCAACCCTCATCACCGAGGGAAGAATAGTCTCCTCCATCATAGGAACCACCTATCACAATTCCTTTGAATTTTCAACAAAATACCATCGCCAAAAGTTTAATTACTATTTTTTATTTTCCCACTGGGAATCTTCAAGGGTAGGCATATATGAAAAACATGTCTTTACCTGCACTCCCTACTTTTCAAGGTATGGTCTCAGAAGACCCTGACACATTCCTTTTTGAGTTTTATATCATTTGCAGAAGTTTCGACTACAACACTAAAGAACAAGAATTGAAGGTGTTTCCAGCCACATTAAAATGGGCATCATTGAGATGGTTATGGGACTCACTAGAGGGTCTATTAGTACCTGGGATGCAATGAAGAAAGATTTTATAAAAATATACTAGAATTAATGTCATTATATGGACTTGAAAAATGCGATATTTGAAATTTCCCATACATGACTTCAGAATTTGGAGGAATATGTTGAACGCCTTCAGTACAATTTGCAAAAGTCTAAGCACAACAATTTGGATAAGGAGATAGTTAAGACAATCTTGATTAAGGGAATGAGGAATCAAAGCCTAAATATGTTGAATATTTTGGGTAAATGAGATATATCTAAGGATTCATATGATGACACAATTAATCTTTTTCGAAGGAGCTGCACAGGATCTACTAGAAATCAAAACCATGAAACATGATGCATTTTCTAGGTTTCTGAAGTCAACAAATAATGGCACAAATTGTGCAGAAATTGGGAATTTGTTGGAGAATTTCAAAACTGACATCATGAGTTCAATGTCTTCCCAGCTTGATATGTTATAGAAAAAATAGAAATAGAGAGAGGTTGAGTGAACGTTGGTCATTTTCTACTTGCAAAGTAGAAACAAGCACCCTTTGAGGGAATGCCCACTCAATAGTTGCACCATATCTAAATGTGATAATTCCATAGATCAATGTCCTTCATTACCTCGACTTAAGGTGATTGTCAAGGAAGTAGGGGAGATGTTGAAGCAACCTACTTTGTTGGATTTGAAAAGCCTTGGCAACCTAGACCACCAGGTATGATGCAAGACTCTTTTTCCACTTTCAATTTTTGGTCCAATGTATATAATGTTTAACAAATAGCCCAATAGTTTCATGGAAGCCCCCCAACCCTTTTTTGGTTCAATATCCTCTTCCTTGCTCTAAGTGGCCTATTCCTTCCTAGCCTCAACCTTGGCGAGGACCTTCTCTCCCAAATTATATGCATGTGCAATTACTAATGCAATAACAGTTACAACTCCCTTCCAATGTGCCTATGAGTGTTCATTTGATGTGCACTCAACTGCCTGCACAACCCAATCCTAACCCTAATAATAAGGTAGTACAATAGTTATAATCCTCAACTTTCCCTACTTACTACATTTCACCGATAGAACGTAATGAGATTCAACTTCACTCAGGTAGGACAATGACCCCAACTCCTCCTCCTGCCATAATATAAAATAAGGAAGAAAACCTATTGGGAGGAGAAGAGGTGATTAAAGGTTTTGTAGGGAAACAACAAGTGATACACATAGTGCTAAAACAATGGATGAAACTAAAACAACTAGCACTACAACTAGTGCTGCCATGACAACCAATGCCACCATAACAATAGGCGTTTCCCTAGCTTTGAAACCTATAACAAATACTAAAATTGAGACCTATTTGAGCCCTCATTATCCTTAGATATTAACTTTGACCGAAAATGTTTATCAAACTCAATCTAACTTCTTAACATAACTAAAAAATTTGCATGTTTTGATTCCTTTTCTTCAAGAAATTCGGGATATTCCTATTTATGCTAAAATGATTAAGGAATTGTGTGTCAAAAAACTAGGTAGGAAACCTCAGGACCCTCCTAATGCGCATGTTATTCGTAAATTATTTAACTTGATATTGAGAAATATTGTGCCTACCAAGTATGAGGAACCCAAGAATCCCATTGTCACTGTTCATATTGGTGGAAAAGCTCTTTCTCGTACTTTTATTGATTTAGGAGCTACCATCAATATAATGACTAAGGAAACAACATAACTACTTGGGCTTACTAATTTAAGACGAAATCTCACTATTTTATAATTAGGGGATAGGTCTAAAGTCTGATGTGGAGGGATATTAGAAGATGTTATCATTTCGGTTGATTCTTGGTAATACCCAACAAATTTCATGGTGCTTCAACTCAAAACATGTTTGGGTGGACACCCCTTGATTTTAGGAAGACCATGGTTGGAAACTGTTGATGCTTATATTGGATGTAGGTATGGATGTATGACTATCTCAAATGTACATACTACCGAGAACCTTGTCCTTTACCCTCTTGCTAAGCCAAGTTTTAGATCTGAAAATCACCCAAATTCATAATATGAGTTGGAAGAAATTGATGCTCATCTAGTGTCACTATAAGTAAAGCTTTATAGTTTAGAAGTGAAACTAAACATGGTGATATTAGTAATTTTATTAATGACCATTTTGTCATTACACCTTGTACATTCTGGTTGTTAAATGTCGCAATAGATAAGTCTAATGAGGAATAAATTTATGATGAACATGGTATACAAGATATGCTTACTACCTCCAGTATTAAAAGTACACCAATGGAAATTGGGCCTAGAAGAACCCCCCCAAGAAACATTAAAAAACAACTTGAAAATGAAACGTGTCGATGCTTCATCAACACATTTTTTTTCGAGCTAAAGTTCCAACATTTTTTAAAAATGACATTAGAAATCAAGTTCTTTTGCACAAAAGCACCCTGAAAATGAAAATGTGTTGATACTGGAATAACGTTTTTTTTTTTTTTTTTTTGGGGGGGGGGATTGTAAATTTTCAACATTTTTTTACCAATGGCATTAAAGATATAATATCATGACTCTAAAAAAATTTAATATTCCAATGATTTTCAAACATTTCCTTAAAGATAAAATATCATGTCTTTGAAAAAATTTAAAATTCCAAAAGTTTTCGGCCATGGTGTTAAAGATAAATAACTACTTTCAACCATATCATTAAAGATAGAATATCATGACTTGGAAAAACCTTAAAATTTTGATAATTTTTCAACCATGGAATTAAAACCAAATATCATGACTACAAAAAACCTTAAGTTTTCAACATATTTCAACCATGGCATTATGGAAAAATTATATGACTAAAAAAACTTGAAAAATAAACACTTGAATGAAATAGTCATTATATCAAGAGTCATTTCTTTTTTAAATGCTTAAAGTACAACTATTTTAAAATCTTAGCCTAAGGCAACTTGACTCATTGCAACAAAAAATTAAAAATCAACCATCAAATTGACACGTAGTGTAAACGAACTCGACCCATTGTAATGAAAACTTAAAAATAAACAATGAAATTGACACACTATGGGGACAGACTTGATCCATTATAACAAAAACTTTAAAATCAGTTAATAAATTGACACATAATAGGTCAGGTTGCTAGTCGAGGATCAACAGGAACCCTGTAGAAAAAAATAAAATTAAAAAAATAATAAATAAATACATAAATAAATAAAAATGGAAAATACAAAACAAAAGAAAAATTGAAAAAAATTAAACATAAAAAACCAAACCCAAAAAAAAAGTAAAAAAAATAAAAATAAAAGAATATATTAAAACATAATGAAAAAATGACAAAAAAATCAATATAAAAGACATAATTTAAGAAATTTAAAAAACAATTAAGAGAAAAAGAAACAATAGAATAAAAAACAAATAAACAAAATAAAATTGGATAATTAAACAAAAACAAATAAATAAATAAAAACATTAAAAAAATAAGTTAAAATAAAAACATTAATAAACATTAAAGAAAAAAAAATTATTATTATTATTATTATTATTTAAAAAAAAATAAAAAATTATGAATATTCCCGAGCTGGCTGTTGACTGATAAAAGGTGGATTTTAAACTCCTAATTATCTTCAAATTAATTATCAATCTAGGCAAGTCTTTCTATTTCAAGAGTGCACACAGTGCGTGGCTGCTATTTGATTCAGAGAATAATGTTTCATAGTTTGCAGTATAGATATTTTAATACAAGAGTAAACAGATGCAACAAGTAAATTATAATTGCAATTAAAAGAAAAGTCAATCCTTTAATGAAATCAAATCCTACAACAATTCAAGTAATAACAATATGCGATTCAAGTAACAATAGTATCAATTAAGAGTATAGCAGTGATAACTCTTCTCTTAGAAACTAATTGAATTTAAATCAAACGAATTCCTCTGTAGAACAACGATGATATCAATCTGAGAGCCTAACAGTAGTAGTTAATACTCATTAGAGTTGATTACATCGAGCAGGATATTTATCTAGGAAACTCAATCCAAAGCGAAAGGAAACTAATTGAACAATGATGCTGTAAATTATATAAAACAAAGCTATTTTGTCAACGCAAAGAAATAAGGAACAACAACGAAATAAAATAACAGAAAGCAATAATACTATCAAACTGTCACACTCGCAATAATTGAAAATATATGACACAGGTGAAGTAGTGAATTCCATCAGAAGCCGGGCCGATAGTCGCTAACGTACACTGTTGGTTACTTCAGATAAGTGAAAAGGAACAACAACTCCTCTTATGTATTAATCATGAAAGAGTATTACAATGTATTTGCATTCTTCGCTACAGTGAGAGTCTGTAATTAAGAATTACAATAATAATAACAACCGTCCTCCCCTTTCTGCTTACAATCATTGCCTTTTATAATGAGAAAGGGGTAAAAAGATAAATGGTAAAAGCGATCCCTCAGGATCTCTCGATCCTAAGGGATTCACGCAATTTTCTAACTTTAGACATCTTTCCCTTCTCGTGCTGATCCTTCTGATTTGTTTTGGCCTTATCTGTAACTATCGCGCTCCTTCCTTAGCTTGCTGCTTTTTCGTTGTTCCTTAGTTAGGGAACAACAATTGTCCCTTTTCATACTTTCCTGCATAAAGAAGGATAATAATCAGCTAAGTCGTAACTGTAGATAATTTCTTCATTCTTACCATAATTCTTTGATATAGTAACATATTAGGATATAGAAGGGATATAAATAAAGGAAAAGGATGATGAAATAAATAGTATATGCATACCTCTTCCATGACTCAACATACTCCCTAGATTACCCTTTTCCATGTCCTCATGAAAAGCAAGTAATTTGTATGCAGCGCAGTTAGAGAATAAGCTGGAGAAGGAATGTCATAAAGTGGTCTAAAGCAAGGTTTTTGGCCAAGAGATCAAGGATGGGCCCTGTCTACCCTTCAGGTAATTCATATATAGCTTTATACCCTTCAGCGGGATACCAAACAATAGGGCTACGGAACCGACAGCCTAGCCAATAAGGACCTTCCCTTAAGATGAGGTTGCTGTAAGTGAAAAAATGTTCTGGAACAAGCTTAAAATTTTTATAATTGAATGGCTCCCTGTTTTGTACATTACTATTAGAAACTGTCCACCTAAACTTGGCTGCAGCCAAGGAGCTTTCCTGAATGGAGAGGAAGTATTCCACTCCCTTTTGGACAATCTCTTTCTGAATGGGTCCCAAGATTTTGATTACTCCTTCCCTTTTCATCAAACTTTTGTGATTGGCCAGCATTTGTAACGGGTGTTTTGGTTCACCTCTGACCCAAAGGTCCAATCCATTTTCCTGCCTCTGGAACGTGTTATGAGCCTTGAACCATTTTAGTTGATTAACAACAAATGAAATGAAAGCCTGGAATTGCACATCCCCCACAAAAGGACTGGGGTTCTTTTCAATTTCTTCCTCTAATACAAAATTATGTAAGTAAAATTCACACAACAATCTCTGAAATTTTACCCCATGATGTTTCCAACAGTTTATGAAATCCTCAGTTGTTTTCAATTCTATAGGTTTTCCAACCTAGACGGCTTTGATTTTCCACTGCAAGTATTTTTCTAGCAGAAATAAGGCATAATTGTTGGCTGGGGATCTGTATGCCAATACGTCAATGTATAATGAGCAAATAGTATCCATTTGACTCCTGACTTTTTCTAATCTGAGCTTCATTTTCTTAGTCCTCTCTTCTTCCTTTCAGTATTTATCGAATGCCTCACTTTCTGAGATGTTCATGTCCCGAAGTTTCTTCTGTAATTCCTAATATTTTTGCTAGGAGACAGTTTCCAACTCATGCCATTCTATGGTAAGCCGAGCCTAGACTGAATCTACTTGAAGATTCACTATACTGGGGTTGTTGCTTGTCATGATATCTTTGGCTTGGGTATTTGTCTGTGTACTCCTGCTATGAGAATGGATGTTGATTGTCTATGTTTCTTTGCTGTAGGAGGCCCAAACCTCTGTCTAGGTAGATGTGCTATAGGAGGGTGCCATCTCTGTCTGAATGGCTAAGTCATGAGAAATTATAGCCTCTATTTGGGTAGCTGTTTCTACAAAAATTGCACATTGTTCCCTAACAAGTTCAGTGAGTATGGGCTCAGTTTGAGTCCCCGTAGCTTCTATTTCCTGCAATTCAGTTTGGATGGTTGCGTTTATTGTTTCTGGGGTTTTGTCTGGAATTTTCCCTGCTGATAACTCCCTTATTTTTCATTTGAGCTTCTTCACTGTTTTCCACAACCTCTGTTGTTCCTTCCTGAGATTTTTAATTGTGGCTCTGTTCTTTTTAGGGGGAGCGAGTGTTTTGCTGGTCATTTCTACTCCTAATGAGCCTGGTTGCTCGTCTTGACTCTGCTATAAAAGAACTGTGTCCCCAGATTGATTGTCATCTTCTTGGTCTATCTCCATGTCCTCTGTTTGGTCTATATTTTCTATATTTAGGTCTACCTGGCTAGGTTCTTCTGGGGTATATCACTAGGTTGGCCCACTTCTTCCTGAGTGACTTATGCCCTTGTTTCTACTTCACAGATTACATTTTCTGGTATGCTCCAATTGTGGCCAGTGTTTTCTTTTGATTAGGTTACTCCAATGTTAAAGTTGAGTGAGCTTTATAAATTCATTCATATTGGCCAAAATATGGGCCAATTCGATATCATGTAATAAGTCTCGTGGGGGACTTGTATTTGGTGTTGAGGGGAGTTCTGTTTCATTTCTTTCCTCTTCACTAGAGTGCTTTGTTTCCTCCTCATGTTCTGACTCCAGGTCATCCTGTCCTTCCAACTGTAAATATTGCTCATTTTCTAGACTAGATAGTTCTATGGGCTGGCTGCTGCTACCCTGGGGATTTTCAGCTGTTCCCAAGCTTGTCCTTAATCTGGCAGAGTGTCTGCGTTTTTGTGGAATGTTTGCTGTGCGGGTAGTCCTCTTCCTTTTTGGAACAGGGTTAGGAGCAGGTAAAGCTAACCCCCCTTCTATGGCAAATATTAATTCTTCCCAACTTGTTTGCTGCTGGGCGAGGTTGTAGCTAACTATCAGCCTAATTAAACAATGATGACTTACAACTGTTTCTATGTGTCAGGATTTTCTTATTCTTTCAGCAGAATCATGCAGTAAGAAATTCAAATATGCAGGTAGATTTACTGAACATTTTTGTTTCAACACTGCTAACAGTTTAAGTTGACGTGGCCTTACCATGTCTTTTTGCCCGTCACATGTAATGAAATTCTGAATGACTCTAGCTAGTTCTCCCCATGGTTCTCCAAGGGATGATGGTCGAACTCCTTTTCCTTTGATGATCAGCTCTTTCCCTTCATATTTAAAGGCTTCAATGGCATCCTGCAGCTTCAGTCATTTATTTATCCACATGGGTCCTTCAGCTGGTAATCCAAAAACTTCTGCAATCACAACATCTGATACTATGATTTGTCTGCCCCTCACCATAGACTAGCCGTTCTGTAAATTCTATAGGAATTCAACAACGATTGTTTCGTTGGGTTGCTGAAATCATGTGAAGTATGCAACCCACCTGGCTCGGACTAGAATTTCTCTGGTGGCATCGGAAACAACCAGTATCAACGGCTCCCTGCGCACTATTATTCCTCCCATATTGTCTGAATTCTACACATTGTTAGCTTAGCACAGGTAACACAGTAATAGACAGAGCTAGCGATGGAACAGAAAGTTATTATAATCGTTATATCGGATGATAATTTTTCAGAATTACCATTAAAGAATTGCTATTATGGAATGTCATATAGTCCAGCATAACCAAATAAAGGATTGACATGCATGCATAACTACTTTGGGAGTCACCCTCACCCCCCTTTGAAATGATAGGTCGCCTTCAACCGAATGAATGAAGGAAAATCATGATGGTGGCGATGTATAACGATGATGGAGTGGTAAGGTACACCTATTTATGAAAGGATTGCAAGAGATATCGGAGTTCTGAAATCAATGTAGATATGATAATTATCAATTAGTGAGGAGATGTTGTGCGATGATTTCGAAAAGGGAAAAAAGGACATCTAACATAGAAAAGATACTTTACCGTCATCATTCCACTTAAAGCTTATTATGATTGATTTTTTAAGAAGATAACCATGCATAAAGGTTCATATAAATTAGGAACATAATCGCTCTGTAGTAAAGATACCAAATAAGGTAACTATTGATGTTGGAAATATGACTTCAATACCATCAGCAGAGCTTTTGTTGCCTATAGGCATCTATAGCCTCGACAGAGTTTCTTTCTAACCCTTTGGAACCATGGTCCTTTATGTATAATAGGGAAAGTCCATTATGATATCAGAATGGAGACTAGTGTGCTGGCTTGGTGACCAGATGAACACATTACCATTCACTAGGAAGAAGCAAAAGGTGGGCAGGCCGGCTCGTGATGAGACCTCCTGTTCCAAGGACTTTTTGTTTCTTGATTCATCCATTGGATCATGTCCCTAGTGTGGTGGCCATAGTGGGAATGCCACTTTACTGCTTCCTTATGATCATGGTAGGCTGGCTCGTGATGAGACCCCCTATCCTTTATCTGTAACAAAATCATACAATTGTTAATAAATATATGTATACACATTTTTTTTTTAGAACAACACTTCCTATTTATACATAGAGGGTGGCTCAACACTCCTTAGGAGTAGGAATGGCGGAAGAAGTCTAAACATATCAAATAGAAGAAATTATGCCCCTCAACTTATTTGATGATAATGAATAGAGGGAGTTATACGGTTTAGGGAAGAACCAACATGGTACAAGTAATCAATCACTTTGATTTATAATGGAAATGAGGACAGTGAAGTGATATAGATGGTTGTGTCCTTTCTTTTTCGATCAATACAAAGCAATCTTGTTTAAAGATGATAATATTCAATACTTGCTTGTTCCAGTAATCCTTAGATTTGTATATTTTCATATATATTTGTACCCTTGTGCCTAATAGAGGATCATAAAAAGTGGCCAAAGGAAAGAAAGGTGTTTTCACACAAGTATTCACAAAGTGCTATTTTCCTAAAGGAAAACATCAAAATAAAACCTCACAAAAAAGTGATGTTCCTTGTAGGGAACTGCAAGAAAAGACACACAAAAGGTGTTGTTCCTTAAAGGGATCAACATTTGTTCCCTGTAAGGAACAACAAATGAAAAATACATGCAGATGGTGTTGTTCTGTGTCGGGAACAAAAAAATGATATATACATGATGGTGTTGTTCCTTATAGGGAACAACAACTGTTCCATAGAAGGAACAGTAAGAAGAAAAATTGCACGCCGAAACTATTGTTCCTTAGAGGGAACAGGAGTTGTTCCTTATAGGGAACAATAGTTGTTCCTTATAAGGAATAGCAAAAAGAAAGAAAAATAATTGGACGCGAAATTGTTGTTCCTTAGAGGGAACAACAGCTATTCCTTAAAGGGAACGACAGTTGTTCCTTAGATGGAACAACGGAAAAACAGATGCAAATGAAACTGTTATTCCTTAGAGGGAACAACAGCTATTCCTTATAGGGAACAACAGCTGTTCCTTAGAGCGAACAACAACTGTTCCTTAGAGGGAACAGCGAGAAAACAAATCCAAACAAAACTGTTGTTCCTTAGAGGGAACAATAGCTTCTCCTTAGAGGGAACAACAACTGTCCTTAAAGGGAACGACACGAAAATCAAATATATAGGGAACTATTGTTCCTTAGAGGGAACGATAGCTGTTCCTTAAAGGGAACAACAACTGTTCCTTAAACGGAATAGCGAAAAGAAAATACACACGAAATTGTTGTTCCTTAGAGGGAACAACAATTGTTCCTTAAAGGGAACAACACGAAAATAAAATATATAGGGAACTGATGTTCCTTAGAGGGAACAATAGCTGTTCCTTAGAGGGAACAACAACTATTCCTTAAAGGGAACGTCGAAAAGAAAATACACATGAAATTGTTGTTCCTTAGAGGGAACGACAGCTGTTCCTTAGAGGAAACAACAACTGTTCCTTAAAGGGAACATCACAAAAATCAAATATATAGGGAACTGCTATTCCTTAGAGGGAACAATAGCTATTCCTTAGAGGGAACAACAACTGTTCCTTTAAGGGAACAACATGAAAATCTATACACAAAATTGCTGTTCCTTAGAAGGAACGACAACTATTCTTTAGAGGGAACAACAATTGTTCCTTAGAGGGAAGAAAATCCATAAGAACATTGTTATTCTTTAGAAGCGATAGCACCTATTCTTTAAAGGGAACAACAACTGTTCCTTACAGGGAACAACAAGGAAAAAGTAGAAAAAAGAGAATTTATATACAATTTATACAAGAAAATTGAATCAAAATAGAAAGAAAAATTTATGTACAAATTTCAAAAACAAATGAATTATTCACTGGGTCAATGCTGAGGATGGGTTGCCCTCCTCAACAAGAATTTGTATGGTGGAATCTTCTCGTAATTGTTGGCAAAAGGACTCCCTGGTAAGTGGTTTGTGATAGAGTCATACTCGATGTCCATTCGCTTTAAAGAATAGCTAGACCCATCAATGGTGGCTGATGTGAGGGTGCCATTATCATGCACCTTTTGTATCTCATAAGTTCCTAACCATCTGGTTTGGAACCTAGAATCATACAGGAGTGCCCAATCTCCTTTTTGGAAGATCTTATTTTTGATAAGGGCATCATGCCATTTCGCTCTTTATTGTTGGATCAGTGCAGTGTGCTGAAGAGTTGATAGCGAGATTTCATCCAATTCATTGATTTGATGTAGCCTATTAATCTGTGCTTCGTTTAAGTCCAAGCCTACCTCCTGAGCTATCCTCAATGTTTGGATTTCAAATTCAATTGGGAAGATAGGTTCTTTGCCAAACACTAGTTGATATGGGGAATATCCCGTGGTATTTCTCCATGTCATGTGATATGCCCACAGGGCTTTTGGCAATCAGGTAGCCCAGTCATGTCTATGTGATGCGACTGTCTTTGTGAGTATTTCCTCAATCACTTTATTGGTTCTTTCTACCTGGCCATTTGCCTATGGGTGGTATGGAGTCGTGATTTTGTGCATGATATGATGATTCTTTAATGTTGCAGTGATCTTATGGCCTATGAATTGTGGCCCTCCATCTATAATTACCTCTCTAGGCAAGCCATATCGCACGAATAGTTGGAAAAGAAAGTGGATTACCGAGTCCTCTGTTGCCCTTGGTAGTGCCTCTGCCTCCACCCATTTAGTCACATACTCTATTGCAACTAATATATATGTCTTTTGATTGGATGATGGGTTTATTAGATCGATGAAATCTAATGCCCATCAGTCAAAAGGTTCAATGACTATCTACGGGTGCAGGGGCATCTCATCAGACTGCCCAAGGCATCCCATTCTTTAGCAACTGTCACATGCCTCGACAAACTTCTTGGCATCTTTAAAAATGGTGGGCCAACAATAGCTCATCTATAAGACCTTGTGACCAGTCTTGTGATCTACAAAATGTCCGCCACAAGGCCCATTGTAGCAAGCTTTCAGGATGTCGAGGATCTCGTCTTCCCTGACGCATCTTCTAATGTGCATATCGGCCCCTGTATGAAATAAATAGCCTCCAATCTAAAAGAATCACGTGCTGCATTATACTATTTGTTTTCTTTCATCAGGCATCAGGTGCTTGGGTAAGTTGCCCACTGCCAAGTAATTTGCGTCATCCACGTACCATGGTGTTTTCACGGTTATAAGAAATAAATGTTCATTAGGAAACTGGTCTTCTACTACTGCCAAGTCATTTGTCTTTAGCATTTGTGAAAGGAAGTCTGCTACTAGATTTTCCTTTCCTGGTCGATCTTTAATTATTATATCTAATTCCTGCAAAAGAATCAACCATCTTGTCACTCTTCCATTTGTAACAAGTTTATTAGCTAGATATTTAAGAACAGAGTGATCAGTGTATAAAACCACAGGGTATCCTATTATATAATGTCTGAATTTATTGATAGCATAGATTACAGCCAAAAATTATTTTTCAGTAACAGTATAATTTAATTTAGTGAGAGATAGATTTTTGTTGATATAGTATATTTCATATGGCTTTTTATCTTTCTCCTGGCCGAGAACTGCTCCAATGGCTGTGTTTGAAGCGTCAGATGAAATCTAGAATGGCAAATCCCAGTTTGGGCCCTGTAATACTAGGGCTATTGATACAAGCCATTTTAAATCTTCAAAAGCGATGTCACATTTGTTAGTCCAGAGGAAATCAATATTTCTTGTTAATGCATATAACGGTGTAGCAATCTGAGAAAAATTCTTTATAAATTCTCTATAATAGCGAGAAAATCCCAAGAAACTACATACCTCAGTTTGTGTGGAAGGGGTAGGTATTAAAATAATTATCTGAATTTTTGCTGGATCTACCTAGATTCCAGCTACTGAGATATAGTGACCCAAGATGAGGCCCTCGGTCATCATCATGTGGCATTTTTCATGGCTTAAACAGAGTCTGGTGGCAATGCATCTTTGCAAAACTTTCTCTAATGTTTGTAATGCTGGCTCAAAGTCATCTCTGTAAGGTGTAAAGTCATCCATGTACACCTCGAGCCCTTCATTTATCAGATCTAAAAAATACTGAGTATATCCCTTTGGAATGTGGCAGGTGCATTGCACAGCCCAAAAGGTAAGACCTTGTAAGAAAATGTTCCCCAAGGGCAAGTAAAGGTAGTCTTATCCTGATCTTCAGGGGCAACCTAAATTTGATTCTATCCGCTAAAGCCATCTAGGAAAGAAAATAACTTTTTTCCTGCCAATGTGTCCAAGACCTGGTCAATGAATGGAAGGGAAAATGGTCTTTTTAGGTTGCTTTATTAAGCTCTCTATAGTCAACACATATACGCCACTTTCCATTATTTTTCGGCACCACATCTAATGGAGAGACCCATTTGCTGTCAGATATTGGATAGATGAAGTTTACATCTAACAATTTTTGTAGTTCAGCTTTAACAATATCTTCAAGATGAGGATTTAACTTCCATTGAGGTTGTCGAATGGACTTGACATCTTTCTCTGTATAAATGTGGTGCATGCATAATTGGGGATCAATCCCTTTCATGTCCAGGCTATCCCATGTAAAGGCCTCTTTATATTTTCTCAGGAGTTGAACAAGCTTCTGCTCTTGGTCAGCAGTAATATTTTTGTTAATATTCAAAGTTTTTCCTAGCTCAATTTCTATGGTTTTGTTGTTATAAATAGAAGTTGTTGGTATTGATTGGTCATTAATATCTTTTAAGGGATCTTCTTCTATTTCATTATTGAGAGCTGCTTCAATCATGTGACATTTTAGATGGGATACGACATCTGGTTGGTTAATGTAAGTGTTAATGATGTCATATTTTGTTTGATCCTTAAATTTGAGAGCATCTTCTATGGTTAGTGGTGATCTAATGTTTTCAGTTAGATATGATACAGGTTGTTTTCTGGTTTTGATTATTGTTAAACTTGGCTGAGCTGGAGGATATAAGGCTAAATTATTCACATTGCTTCCTCTTGCTATAGTCATGCTGCCTGTTCAACAGCTTATGTAAGCATCTGCGATTGCTAGCCAAGGTCTACCTAGAATTAGGGGATGTCCATCGAGTCGGTTTCTAGGATTGATGATCAGAAAATCTGCTGGGTATTCCCAAGAGTCTACAGACACCATTACATCCTGTAATGTGCCTTCTGGTTTGACTACCAATCGGTCAACTAGTTCCAACAAGGTCGTGGTTGGGTCCAAGGATGTAATGCCAAGTTTTTGACAAGTTGTGGTTGTAAGAATATTGATTGCTGCTCCTAAATCGACTAATGCATTGGGGAAGGAGCATCCATTTATTTTCATAGTGACTATAGGATTTCTTGGGTCCTCATATTTTACAGGTGTTTCTCTACCTGATAGTAAATCAGATAAGGTACCAACTACATGGAGAGTTGGGGTTGTTTTCATTTTCCTCTTTGGATTTTTCATACACAATTCCTTAATAGTTTTTGCATAAATTGGAATGTCTTGAATAACCTGAAGGAGTGGTATTTTTATACACAAAATTTTCAATTCTCCCAGAAGATCAAAATCAGGATATTCAATTGGGCGAGGTATGATTAATTTTTCTAGGAATGGTGGAGAAGAGGTGATCATTTGATCGTGAGTTTTCTATTTAACCATCTTCTCCACTTGTGGTGCTTGTTCTACAGGTATCAGATCTTCAATTTGTATATTTTTATCCTCCTCTGATTCTATTATCTACCTAGATCTTAATTGAAGGTCATTGCACTCCCTTAACTCGGTTTCTGGCTCTGGTCCTTCAATAATTTGCATAGATTGAACCGGTCCGTTGTTGGGGTTTGGGTTGGGTTAGGCTGGGAGCTGGTGTCGTAGGTTGGTCTGAGGGTTCTGTTGCAAAGTGTAGGCTGCTGGCAGCGTGGGTTGAGGTAGGGGGATTGTTCCTGCTAGCTGATTTGTAGGTCTTTGCCAACTTGTCTGCCAGTTCCGGTTCTGTGAAGTGGAGGGTGGCCATTGGGATTGATATGCATTATTCTGCCAAACGGTGGGAAGTAAGAGGAATTTGGCCAATTGTTATTTTGATTTGATTGGTTGGGCCAAGGTGGCATAGGGAATGGTTGCTATGACCAATTGGAAAAAGGTGTCTAGTTCTGGTACATGGCTCATGGGTATTGTTGTGAATTATATTGTGAAGTTTGATCGAAAGAAGATGGATCAATTGGCGTAGCTGTTTGTTGTGGTTACCATTGGCGATGCTGATTTAGCAGGTAGAATGGTTCTATTTCTTCCTCTACCTCCTTATAGACTGTTTTTATCCCTGGGAGTGATGGGCAGCTTTCTGTAGCATGCTCTTTCGTACATATGGCATAGGTTTGCACCATATCTAGCGGACACTCTTTGTGACTATACTTCTTCCTGCATCTAAGACAGAATATCACCAAGTTTTGTTCTGCTTCCGCCTGCTTTTGCTTGGCTTGCATAATGTCCAATTGCATTGTCATAGTTCCCAAAATATCTGTTTTTAAATCCTCTAGCAAGTTTCCAATTTTTGCACGAGTTATACCTCCACCAGAGATTTTGTTGTCCCTAGTGGTCATGTCACGTTCTACTCGTTTTAATATCGTACTACCTCTTGAGGACCTGATACACAATTTAATAATGTCAGCATATTCTTCTTGATATATATCACCTTTACCCATAATATTTAATGTTTCTATCCATTATTCTTTCATCCCTTTAATCAGTGTAGTTTTTAGCACATTATTAGGTAAAGACAGAGTTGCATAGGGAGATTGCTGGAGGTTATATTGAAATCATTCCACATATTCTTCTAATGTTTCACTGGGTCTTGCTACCATTTGGAATATTTTGTCTTTCAATTCCCTAGATGTGCAACAGTCCTGATACTTTTTTAAGAAAGCAGTTTTCATTTTTTCCCAATCATTTATTGTGCCTCCACCTAATCCCATAAACCATCGCAAGGCTACTCCTTTCAATGTAGAGGGAAACAACTTTAGTTTTTGGGGGTCGGTGGTATAATCATAACCTCAACACAATACATCAAACTCAAACAGGAATGCGTCTGGATCCTTTGATGTCAGTCCATGAAAGGTAGGAATATTTTGGAGAGGGATGGCTTTCATGGGTGCGTTGAAAGTTGTGTCAACGATGGGATACTGCAATGTAGAGTTCTGAGGTGTCTGTGGGTTGTTGGCCATATGATCAAATATGTGCCAATACCCCTCTGGGATCTTTAGAGAGTTATTCCTAAGATGATTAGAAGGGGTGGGAATGAGCTTAAAAAAACTCCCTCAGTCTGGGATACTAAGTGTTCCTTGTTGAATTACTACCTGAGAGGATCTTGGCTCCTCTGTTTCCCCTATTTCTCCTCCTCCTTCATGAAGATTACAAGAATTCCCTTCTTGTAAAGAAATTAGGCGAGAATTTTCAATTTTTTGAAAACTCTGCTCAGTCCCTTCTATATTGCTGTGGATCTCAGTGAAGGCTACAGATGGTGAGCCTATGGCCCGAAGGGAGACAGTAGGCTGTCTAGAAGCATCTTTTCTAGGACCTAGTGATGGCTAAGATTCAGATTTCTTTAAGATGTCACCTATGAAAGTTGATCATCCAAGGGTCACCAGTCCCTTAGATCTATTGGGTTTGGGTAGTGGAATTGGATTATTTTCAGGTTTTTTCTTCTTAGTCATTCATACACACAATTTAAATATTTACCTCTACCCTAAGTTCTTAACAATTCTGCCGGAAAGGGGCAGGAGAGCATACCCTAAGTTCTTAACAATTCTGCTGAAAGGGGCAGGGGAGCATGCATTTTACGTGCTCCGTATGCAGGTTCTTACCTTTCATTTTTAATACCCAGTTCTCTCTCAATAGACATGTAGCAAATACTTACTTCAGTTTTCTGTAACTATGCTGAAAAGTGGGTGGAGGAGCAAGCACTTTACTTGCTCTTTACGTAGGTTCTTACCTTCCGTTTTCAAAACCCAATTCTTCTTCAAAAACAATCATTAGATGTACATTACTCCTTAGAAATGGCTACACCCTCCTCGGCAACGGTGCCAAAATGTTGACTAATAAAAGGTGCCTTTTAAACTCCTAATTATCTTCACATTAATTATCAATCTGGGCAAGTCTTTCTATTTCAAGAGTGTACATAGTATGTGGCTGCTATTTGATTTAGAGAGTAATGTTTCATAAATTGCAGTATAGATATTTTAATACAAGAGTAAATGGATGCAGCAAGTAAATTCTAATTACAATTAAAAGAAAACTCAATCCTTTGATGAAATCAAATCCTACAACAATTCAGGTAACAACAATATGCGATTCAAGTAACAATAGTATTAGTTAAGAGTACAGTAGTGATAACTCTTCTCTTAGAGACTAATTGAATTTAAATCAAATGAATACCTCTGTAAAACAATGATGATATCAATCTGAGAGCCTAACAACAATAGTTAATACTCATTACAGTTGATTACATCGAGCAACATATTTATCTAGGAAACTCAATCCAAAGCGAAAGGAAACTAATTGAACAACGATGTTGTAAATTATATGAAACAGAGTTATTATGTCAACACAAAGAAATAAGGAACAACAATGAAATAAAATAATAGAAAGCAATAATACTATCAAACTATCACACTAGAAATAATTGAAAATATATGACACAGGTGAAGCAATGAATTCCAACCAACCATTAGAAGAAAAAAATAGGTTTTTACGATAGGGGGAGATGGTAGGCGATGGGAATGAAGCAGGAAAATAACCAAGGTTTCGATCAATCATAGAGGTAGTCCTCCATGAAAGGATGCATAGGAGGGACCTCCACTCCCTCCTTGTTAAATTGGCAACTAGGGCCAAACTCCATGTGGGTCGGCTTATTTATGGCAGCTGATATTTTTATTGGATCCCTCTCGTCGAGAGATGTAGGATTGATCCAAAGATCATCCGATTCCGATAAGTATTTATGGAGCTATGAATTTAATTTGTTTATGTAATTATTATCAAGCCGACCAACTCTTATGTAGGCTCTAGAAGCCCAACCGACATGTCTATTCATCATCCTCGTTGTGGTATAAATAGATGAGGATTTGATATCATTTACACACTCACTCTCTCGTGATCTCTCTTCATCCTGTTTTGGGTTTGATGGAGAAGAGATCTAAAAGGAGTTCCCTAATATCTATGCTGCTCTAATGAAGATGAAATGTTGGACATCTAGACACAGGCCCTATAGATGCAGTCACAGAGGATCCTTATACGCTGAATAAAGATGACCGTAATAAGCTCTAACCGTAGTGATAAAAGGAGGCACAGCCGCAGTTGAAATGGAGCCATCCTAACACAGCGCTGAGACCTTATACGCTATTCTCTGAACATGGATTACACGCATAACACGATGCCCTAACCTCAGCCACAGTCAAAGGTGGTAGATGAGCCACAGTAAGCTACAACAATACGCAGTCATGGGAAAATGCTCTACACGCAGTTCAATGATGATACGCTGGTCATGGGAAAATACATTAGACGCTGTTCATAAAAGACTATATGTTGATACACTGGAAACCCTCTACACTTCACGCAGTTCATAAAAGATCCTACACAGCTATCAAGAGCCAAAGTCATATATGGAACGCAGTCTATACACGCACAGCTGGAGCACTTAGCCGCTGTCCACATGGTAGCCGCATTGATATATTGACATGCTGTAACCGTAGTCATATATGGAACGCAATACACGCACAGCTGGATCAAGAGCCGCAGTCAAAAGCTACAGCCAGATATGAATGCAGTTCATGTCATGTCTTGACACGTTGTTCAGAAGCTACAACGAGATATGAGGGTATCCGGAATGAAGTATTAGGTGCAGTCACACTCGGATAACTGAAGCGTATAGGTAATCTCAGCATTCCAGTATTGGGTTAATCTCGCATGAATAAGAGCAGTCTTTTGGATGGAGATAGAACAGTAAGACAGTCATGCCACAAAATTGATCTCGGTATTACAGCAAAGAATATTTGGACCTGTTACTTAATAGTCTTGTGTCTCGATGCTATACACTCAATGGAAGCATAGATATGGTCCTAATCTCATGTTAGATAATCTCATCATAATAAGACTGCATGCTAATAGATAAGACAACATGAGGATGCATGAGAGCAGCATTATAGTCATTGAGGTGCAGATCCATGATGATTGAGAATAGCTCAATAATTTCTGGAAGCAGCACTACATAATGAATGGGCAGCATGATAGAATCATGCAACAGCACATCACATGGGCTGCATGATGTATGAGGTCATGGACAATATGATGTGTGGACAGCACAGTGATCATGAGCAGCATGATGATACAGCATGATGGTGCTACACGGTCAGGTGCAACAAATGGACGAGATGCAGAACGATGATAGGTGAAGGAGTCACCTTGGAGGATCAGTTGAAGCAGAATGTCTTCAACTGATCTCATCGTTATAGGAGATGATCTATGCTCAGATCTAGATAAGTCAAAGTGTTGACTTCTGTTGCAAATGTACTATCTCTCTCTCTCTCTCTCTTTCTCTGCTGAACTTTGAAGATAAAAGAAGATTTGATCAAAGGGTTTCCCCACACATTGCGGGTTTTGTCCCTGGCTTGCGCCACATCCTATGTCCTCTTTTCTTGGCTTGTCTTCTGCGATTTATATTTATGTTCTATCTGCAGTTTACTCTATGATGATGTGATTGCTAATATGGAAAAGAAATTAATAAATTGCTCTAGCATAGAACATACCTAAAATTAACATGGTATCAGAGCTGAGGTGAAGACAATGCCCAAGCAAGAGTGAAAGAGCAATCACCAAAGACAGTTGGGATAAGACAGAAGGATCAATGGGTTCCTTATAATTCACCTAGGGTGAAGTCGAACCAGAGAATGTTATCAGAATGGTGCGGCGGAAGTTTTTGATGGCCCATCTAAAGGTCACTTCATTGGGAAGTCCGGATCTAAGGGTGGAAGGAAAGGCAGATGCCTTGTTGAAATAAGTTCGACTGTTATGCGAAGGAGTGTCCGAATGGCAGAAGCAAATCTCTTGATGAAGATAACAATCATTCCTGGGACATCTTCAATGATCAAAGGAATGATTGGTAATGCAGGTCATCAAGGAAATGGTCGACTCTTCCACGAAAGCAAGGAACCCCAGAATCTCTTTTATGTACCTGATCGCAAGAAGAACCTGGTGTCCATCTCGGAAATGGAAGTCAAAGGTTACAGGGTGGCACTTATCGATGGAAAGGTACATGTTTGAAAATAGATCTTTCAAAGATGTTTTTGAGTTCAGGGTTGTATCAAGTTGCAGGAAGTCCACTGGGGACCATGTCCATTGACTCAACACCGGAGGTCTGTGAGTCAGATGGTGACTAGGATGCTTGAATTCAAAAAGAAGAATGAAGGTGCATGTCTGAAATGTACCGAAGGAAAATATTATAAGGGGACCATTCCCCTCATGCAGCAAGTTCACAGGTTTGGAACAACCCGAGGAGTTTGAGAATCATGATCAAGGAATCTCATGTATACAGGTGGAAGAAAGCCCTCTATGGCTTGAATAAAAACACCTCGGGCATAGTATGAGAGGATTGATAGCTGTCTAATGTAGCTAAGATTCACTAGGAGTGAAACTGATCCAAACCATTACTCGAAGGTTGTGGATGATAAACCTCTCATACCGGCACCTATGTCTGACAGGTGCAGACCCTCTCATTTATAGGAGACAGAGGGAGTTGGATTCTGAATGTGGGAAGATAAGCTACAAGCTTGTGACTACCTCAAGGATCTTAACTTTCAGAGGTTATATGGTAATGATGTCGGACCAGATTTGGGAAATGCCTCTGAGTTTCATAAACTCATTCGCGTTGATGTTCTTGGAGAACCTTCGTCCGGACATCTGTGCTACAGTTAGCATGGTGAGCTCATATTTGGTTGAGCCTCACTAGATTGGTGCTAAGAATCTTCTAAGATATCTTCAGGGCACAATCTCTCATGAATTGAGATACACTGCCAAAAATATGAAACCACATGATTATTCTAATGATGAGTGGGCAGGGAGTATGGAGGATCACTAGAGCACTTCTCAGTGTTGTTTCTCTTTGGAATCTGCCTCGATATCCTGGATGAGCAGGAAGTAGAAGTCGGTGACTCTGAGCATCACCAAGACAGAATACATTGCTGATAGTATGGCCTTCTGTGAGGCAGTCTGGTTGCTAAAGCTCTTCAGTGAGCTGTTTGTACACATGATGAATACCACTGTGATTCTATGTGACAACCAGAGATGGGATTTGATTATTGAGGAATCCCGTATTTGACAATTTCTCCAGCAGATAGACATCAAATACTACCTTATCTGGGATATGGTAAGTCGATGATCAAGGAGGCTCCATCGCATTGAGATGATGTACATGACAGAGCCCTGAGGAAAGATCAAATTTGTGATTTTCCCGTACGACTTGGAGTCGTCGAGAGAACTTTGTAAAAGGGTCCTGCATGTTGCATACATTGAGCTCTGGGAGCTTTGGGGGGCTTGCAGTTCTATTGGAGCAACATACGACCATAGGGTGACTCACCCCCCCCTGGTGGTGCGCACTGGAACAAGATGATTCGCTCTCTTGTGGGACAAGATGATTCGCTCTCTTGTGTAGCAGGATGATTAGTTCTCCTGTGAGGCCTGGATTGATGTGTTCTCCATGGCAGCCTGGATTGATGTGTTCTCCATGGCGATTGTAGCAGGATTGATGTGTTCTCCTGTGACGACAGGATTGATTAAGTTCTCCTGTCGAGGCATCCTACCCATGCAGTCTGGGACTCATGGGAAGTACCTCTCATCTGATCAATGAGCAGGGAAATGAAGTTAGGGACCATAGTAGTACCGATGGACACATCGTTGTATCTACCGTACTCCCTATACTAGGATGTCCTCCATTGATCTGGGATCAATGATACTGGTCTGGGACCAGTGGTAGGATTTGTACATACTATGACGCTGACTTCGGGTCGGCTGAGACTGGTCTGGGACCAGTGGTACATACTCCGAGACTGACTTCGTGTCAGTGCAGGACTAGTCTGAGACCAATGAGAGTCGTATATACTATGACGCTGACTTCGGGTCAGTTGAGACTGGTCTAGGACCAGTAGTACACTCTCTGAGCCTGCGATACTGGTCTAGGACCAGTGGTAGGAGTTGTACATACTATGACGCTGACTTCGGGTCGGCTAAGATTGGTCTGGGACCAGTGGTACATACTCCGAGACTGAATTCGTGTCAGTGCAGTACTAGTCTAGGACCAATGAGAGTCGTACATTCTATGACACTGACTTCGGGTCCGCTGAGACTGGTCTGGGACCAGTGCTACACTCTCTGAGACTGTGATACTAGTCTGGGACCAGTGGTACACTCTCTGAGACTGTGATACTAGTCTGGGACCAGTAGTAGGAGTGGTACCTACTATGACGCTGACTTTGGGTTGGTTGAGACTAGTCTGGGACCAGTGGTATGCACTCTGAGTCTGACTTCGAGTCAGTGGAGAATGGTATGAGACATTCTCGATCAATTGTTCTTCTTCATAGTTCAGCAAAGCTGAGCATAGCAGAGCTAGTAGAGCCAACAGCGCTGAGCAGAGCTGAGCAGAGCAGAGCAGAGCTAGCAGAGCCAGTAGCGCTGAACAATGCTGAGCAGAGCAGAGCTAGCAGAGCCAGTAGCACTGAGCAGAGCAGAGCTAGCAGAGCAGAGCAGAGCCAGCAGAGCTGAGCAGAGTTGGGCAGAACAGTGCAGGGCACTAATGGCAGAGATAGTACAGGTGGACTTATGGATCAATGGATGGAGTTCTCCCTAGTTGAGAGGGAGTCTTAAATTGGCAACTAGGGCCAAACACCATGTGGGTCGGCTTATTTATGGCAGCTGATATTTTTATTGGATCCCTCTCATCAAGAGGTGTAGGATTGATCCAAAGATCATCCGATTCCGATAAGTATTTATGGAGCTATGAATTTATTTTGTTTATGTAATTATTATCAAGCCAACCAACTCTTATGTAGGCTCTAGAAGCCCAACCGACGTGTCTATTCATCATCCTCATTGTGGTATAAATAGATGAGGATTTGATATCATTTACACACTCACTCTCTCGTGATCTATCTTCATCCTGTTTTGGGTTTGATGGAGAAGAGATCTAAAAGGAGTGCCCTAATATCTATGCTGCTCTAATGAAGATGAAATGCTAGACATCTAGACGCAGGCCCTATAGATGCAGTCACAGAGGATCCTTATACGCTGAATAAAGATGACCGTAATAAGCTCTAACCGTAGTGATAAAAGGAGGCATAGCCGCAGTTGAAATGGACCCATCCTAACACAACGCTAAGACCTTATACGCTATTCTCTGAACATGGATTACACGCATAACATGATGCCCTAACCTCAGCCACAGTCAAAGGTGGTAGATGAGCCACAGTAAGCTGCAACAACACGCAGTCATGGGAAAATGCTCTACACGCAGTTCAACGATGATACGGTGGTCATGGGAAAATACATTAGATGTTGTTCATAAAAGACTATACGTTGATACACTGGAAACCCTCTACACTTCACACAGTTCATAAAAGATCCTACGCAGCTATCAAGAGCCAAAGTCATATATGAAACGCAGTCTATACACACACAGCTGAAGCACTTAGCTGCTGTCCACATGGTAGCCGCATTGATATATTGACATGCTATAACCGCAGTCATATATGGAACGCAATACACGCATAGCTGGATCAAGAGCCGCAGTCAAAAGCTACAGCCAGATATGAATGCAGTTCATGTCATGTCTTGACACGTTGTTCAGAAGCTACAACGAGATATGAGGGTATCCAGGATGAAGTATTACGTGTAGTCACACTCGGATAACTGAAGCGTATAGGTAATCTCAGCATTCTAGTATTGGGTTAATCTCGCATGAATAAGAGTAGTCTTTCGGATGGAGATAGAATAGTAAGACAGTCATGCCACAAAATTGATCTCTGTATTACAACAAAGAATATTTGGACCTGTTACTTAATAGTCTTGTGTCTTGATGCTATACACTCAATGGAAGCATAGATATGGTCCTAATCTCATGTTAGATAATCTCATCATAATAAGACTACATGCTAATAGATAAGACAACATGAGGATGCATGAGAGCAGCATTATAGTCATTGAGGTGCAGATCCATGATGATTGAGAATATCTCAATAATTTCTGGAAGTAGCACTACATAATGAATGGGTAGCATGATAGAATCATGCAACAGCACATCACATGGGCTGCATGATGTATGAGGTCATGGACAATATGATGTGTGGACAGCATAGTGATCATGAGCAGCATGATGATACAGCATGATGGTGCTACACGGTCAGGTAAAACAAATGGACGAGATGCAGAACGATGATAGGTGAAGGAGTCACCTTGGAGGATCAGTTGAAGCAGAATGTCTTCAACTGATCTCATCGTTATAGGAGATGATCTATGCTCAGATCTAGATAAGTCAAAGTGTTGACTTCTATTGCAAATGTACTATCTCTCTCTCTCTCTCTCTTTCTCTACTGAACTTTGAAGATAAAATAAGATTTGATCAAAGGGTTTCCCCACACATTGCGGGGTTTGTCCATGGCTTGCGCCACATCCTGTGTCCTCTTGTCTTGGCTTGTCTTCTGCGATTTATATTTATGTTCTATCGGCAGTTTACTCTATGCTGATGTGATTGCTAATATGGAAAAGAAATTAATAAATTGCTCTAGCATAGAACATACCTAAAATTAACACTCCTACAAGTAGGCAGTGGTTAGTAGGGGAAAAAAACCAATGGAAAATGACAAAGAGCCTTCAGAAGGAAAAAATAGAAGCAATGAAGAAGAGCGGGAGGGAACTAAGTCAAGGGAGCGCAATGATTCATTGGAAAATGTGGAAGAAATCAAGGAACAAAGCACTAAAGACAAAGCACACATGGGACCATGCAAACCAAAAACGACGGTAACTCCCAGAGTCATTTTAAATGATCTAGTGCTGCAAGAACACAGGGATCACATGTAAACATATGTAATCATTTGTAAATTCATGGGGTTGTGGCCCACTGAAAAAGCATTACAAACATGGATTAAATACCACTGCAAACCAAAAGGCAGCATTGACCTACATCTTGGGTCCAAGGGATTTTTCACTGTAGTTTTTGCAAACATTGAAGAAAAAGACAGAGTGTTTGAAAGAGGGTCTTACTTTTATGCTACAGCAGGCCTCTATATGTGACCTTGGATTATGAACTTTGTTTCGGAATGCGAAACTTTTACTTCAGTCCCAGTCTCGGTAAGACTCTACTCTCTACCTCTTGATTACTGGCAAATAGAATCTCTATAAGCCATAAGAAATAAGCTAGGGCGTTTTGTCAAAGTTTCTAAGGCTACTAGAAGGGGAAAGTATACTTCCTTAGCTAGAATATGTGTGGAGATGGATCTCTTTGGAGCGCCGCTGGATGAGGTTATTCTGGAAGTGTTTGATGAGGAATGGATACAAATAGTAGATTATGAACATATCCATTTAGATGTCGCAAATGTCACGAGCATGGACATCTTGTCAGAGACTGCCCTCTCAGTAAGATAGAGAACGAAAACAAATCCGATATAATGAAGGATCCGAAAAGCTTCTTCAAGGCGGAACACAAAGGAAAAGGGGGCAAAAGAGGACTAAGAACATGCAAAGCTACAGGGCAGCATGTTAACCAGAACACGTTCCAAGCCCTCAAAGCAGACAAAGGTCCTATAGACACTGATAAAGAAAAAGAAGGAAGCCTAGTGGAAGAGGAGAAAGAAGAAGAAAGTGAGCAAACAGAAGAAAATGACAAACTGAAAGAATTTATGATAAGTAATCCTGAATAGGCGATGGATCTTGAAATGACCCAAAGTGAGATGGATATGGAGGACCATGAACTCTAGGAAATTCTTGAGAAAGAGAACCTAGATTTAGAAGGTTTCTTGAATCAAGGAACCAAATAAGGGCTAGACTCATTACCTACAGAGGAGTTCAATAGGGTTCAATAGCTGTTTTTATGGAGGACCCAGACTAAATGGTTGGACAGACTAAAACACAAAGATAGACAAGGCAATGAAGGAGTGAAAACGATGAAAAATATGGCAGGACTAGCACCCAAAATCCCAGGAAAGAATAGGGGGAGAAAAAAGTAGAATGAGCTGTTGATGGAATGTGGAAAGCTAATGATAGATTCAGGTAAGATGAAAGACCTATCCAGTTATACCTTTACTAATCTTTAATTATGAAGTTCACTTCTTGGAATATCGGAGGTCTAGGTAGTAAAAGGAAACAAAGGTTACTGAGTAATAGAATGAAACAAGCATCTTTGGATGTGATTTTCATTTAGGAGACCAAGTGTTCCATTCAGAAGATAAGAGATATCCATAGTAAATGGCTGAATAGATTTGAGTTTCTGGAAGTCAAAGAAGAGAATAAAATAGGAGGCATTCTGACTCTGTGGAATCCACAAAAGATGACTTAATATATGTGGAGGCATCTCGAGATTATTTATCTGTAGTAATTCAACTAGTAGGAGATAAGGAAACCTACCTGGTTACAATTGTCTATGGCCCATAAAGAATGGATGACAAACTTAAGCTTCTAAACTTTTTGGAGACTCTTAGAAATAGACATGTAGGAATAGCCTGGATCTTAGGGGGTGATTTCAACATGATTAAATCACTCACGGAAAAAAAAGGAGGAACTAGAGTTCTAGATAAAGACTCTGTGGCTTTTCAAACCTTTATTGATAAAATGAAGCTGGTGGATATTGAAATGCATAATGGAATTTTCACCTGGAACAGTAAAAGAGGAGGAGAGTCTCAAGTAGATTCCAAATTAGAAAGATTCATAATCTTGGAGGATCTTATTCTCAATGACAAGGAAATGGTAGCAAGAGTGCTACCCTTTGGTGGTTCAGATCACTGGCCGATACAACTGGAGGTTCAAGGCATTGGTGACCACAGGAACATACCTTTTAGATTTGAGAATATCTAGCTTTCCCACCCAGATTTCATTAGCAACGTAACCAAGTGGTGGGCAAAGGATATAAACATTCAGAGTACCAAAATGTTTGTCCTACAGAAAAGATTAAAACACATCGAGCTCTGGCTTAAAGACTGGAACAAGACTGAATTTGGCAATATCTTTGAAGAGAAAAAAATGATTGAAGGCAGACTGCGGGAATTTAACCAGGCCCTTATCAAAGAAGGCCATGACAAAGCATGACATGATCAAGCCACCAGATATCAGCAACAATAGGAGAATATATGCAGTCAAGAGGAAATATTTTGGAGACAAAAATCTAGAGTCTAGTGGCTAAAAGAAGGTGAACGCAATACCATATTTTTTCACAAAGCCACCATGGAAAATAGAGCACATAATAGAATTTCTTTGACTAAGGATATAAGAGGAAATAATCTGAATTGTCATGAAGAAATAGAGGCAGTTCTAGTCTAGCACTTTAGAAACATAGCACAGGAAACCAGTTATGACAGAGAACACTACATCCGGGATTTCACTAAGAACATACCCAGGATAGTTTCCAAAGAGGATAATGTTAACCTTTACAGGCCTGTGACCGAAGAGGAGGTAAGTGGGGTTCTCAAAGAAATGCAGAATGGTAAGGCGCCAGGCCTGGATGGTTTCAATGTCGACTTCTTCAAATCTTGCTGGAATATTGTCAAACAGGACATTCTGCAGGTAGTGGAAGATTCCAGGAGGCACAGAACCATTTTGAAAGCTCTAAATTCCTCCTTCATAGCCCTGATCCCTAAACAAGAGCTGGCTCAAACCCCTAATAGATTCAAACCTATAGCTCTATGCAATGTAGTTTACAAGATAATATCAAAGGTGGTTGCAAACAGGCTCAAACCCCTCTTACCTTCACCAGTTTCGGGGGAACAATCTAGATATGTGGAGGGAAGGAAAATTCTTAATAACATCATCCAAGCTCATGAAGTGGTGTACTCTCTCACTAGTAAGAGAAAAGCTAGAATGATCATGCACCTAGATATAGCCAAAGCTTATGATAAACGAAATTGGAACTATATCAGGAAGGTTCTTATTACTTTCAGGTTTGATCATAATTGGGTAAGATGGATCCTGGCTTTGATTACTTCTTTTAGTTTTTCAATTCTAGTCAATGGCTTTCCTTCGGAGACTTTTACACCTTCTAGGTGCCTTAGGCAGGGTGACCCTCTCTCTCCATTTCTCTTCATTCTCATGATGGAAGGACTAGGCAGGGCTATCAAGTATGCAAAAGTAGTTGGTAACATCAGGGGTATACAACTCTCTGACAATGGACAGGCCTTAACTCATCAACAATTTGTGGATGATACCATGTTGTAGGGAATACCCATAGTCAAAGAAGCTCTTGCTTACAAACAAATCCTCAATGACTTTGCCATGGCCTCTGGTTTGGAAGTTAATCTTTCCAAATCTAAGATTTTTTTCTTCAATACTAATATTTCTATTCAGAGGAACATATCCAGAATTCTGGGCTTCCAAAGAGATTCTCTCCCCTTGAAATACCTGGGGGTTCCTTTAACTGCAAAACCGTTACACAAGAGCATTTGGGAGCTGATGATTAGTAAGCTGCAAGACAATACCAGGAAATGGACAATGAGATCATTAAACTTGGATGGCAGGTTGGTCCTCACAAAGGCTGTGCTTCAATCAATCCCAATATTCATGCTTTCAGCCATCCCTAGCCCTAAAGGAATTCTGCATCAAATGAGAAACATACAAAGAGACTTTCTTTGGGGAAAGGGGGAAGAAAAGAAGAAATGGGCCTTAGTTTCCTCGGAAAAAATATGCAAACCTGAAAACCACGGGTGTCTTGGATTGGATGATCCTAAGATTCTTTGTAAGGTCCTAGGGGAAAAACTATGGTGGCGATGGATAAAGGAACCAGAAGCATAATGGGCTATCACTTGGAAACAAAACTTTGCAAGTGCTTGGCCAGATAATGAACGCATAAGGATGGATGGGAATATAAGAGGATCTCATATTTGGAACAAAGCCTGGGATAACAGAAGCTTAATTCAAGACCATAGCTTCTAGGAAATTAGAGAGGGAGACTTAGCCTTATTCTGGGAGGATAGATTGAAACAAGAACCTATTCTATTACAGGAGGACCTGGAGGACCTCAAAGCAGAGCCAGATACCAAGGAGCTCACCCAGGTAAAGGATTTTTGGGATCAAACTAATAGTTCAGGGAAATGGAGAAAATTGAGAAAACTTGAACTCAGAAATGAAAGTCATCTAAAGATCAAGGCCAAAATACTAATGAAAAGGTTGGAGCAAAGGAAAACTCTAGTTTCAAGGGGGCATGACTAGCTGAGATGGGGCAGCAACAATGAGGTGAACTTCAATCTCAAAGAAGCTAATCTCATACTCCTTGAACTTGATCCCCATGCTCCTAATAGGATTTAGCAAGACCTTTGGAAGCATCAGGGTTGGATGAAAATTAAGCTTTTTTTGTGGCTGGTTCTGCAAAGGATCTTGACCTGGCATAATATTAGGAAAAGGGGATTCCTAGGGCCTTCTAGATACCAACTTTGTGAGGCTCAAGAGGAGACCATGGAACACCTTCTCAACAATTGCATTTTCACCTCTAGTTTATGGGATTCTTTTGCAACTATCTTCCAACAATCTGATAGAGATATGGGATGTCTATTCAATACTCTCACCAAATGGAGAAAGAACTTTTAAGATAATGAAGTTCTTGGTTTTGCATGGGCTCTTCAAGAATGTTAAGAATTATTCCCAAAATATTTATAATCTGATCCTAAAACAGATTAAGGAAATGGTTAGTACTACCATTCGAAATCTTCCCTTAAATCCCCCTTCGGCCACAGACTGGAGGATTCTCTGCTAGCTAGATTTGTAGGGACTTGTTCCTCAGGGCTTAGTTAGGAAAGTTTCTATTGTGGATCCTGAGCTAGACTTCTGGCATCCTCCCCCTAAGGGCTTTCTCAAATTCAACATCGATGGGGCTTCCAAAGGTAATCTGGGCAAGGCAGGCCATGGAAGGTTGTTAAGGGATGATAGGGGAGATATTCTATTTATCTTCCATGGCCACTTAGGAAAGGCCACCAAAAACATGGTAGAGTTAATGTCCATGGAACAATGTCTTGAGTTCCCGGTTCAAGAAAATCGTCAAAATACAATCATTGAAGCTGACTCCGAGTTGGTCATCAACTCTGTCAAAAGAATAAGCTGGGGAACAAAACTGGAAAAAGCCTCTTCAAACTGGAGGCTAATTCAAGTCTTCCAACGAATTCATAGTCATCTACAGAGCCTGAGAACAGTCATTTTTTCACATGTGCGAAGAAAGGCCAACAAACTAACAGATTTGCTAGCCAATCAAGGAGTGATCTACACAGATAATAGGGCAGTGTTGAATTGGCGAGAGTTCCCTAAAATAGACTAAAAATGGATTTTCGAAACCAAGCAAATGAAGAAAATACAATGTTCCTTAAGAGAGGCGTGGAGACGGGTACAGTTAACCAGCAGGGGATTATTGTTTAGAGGCATGCTCACAATGGGGTCTTTTGAAAATGGTTTAGAAAAGTTAACTAAAGATTCCCAGATTAATGGATGCACTGAAATTTCCAGCTATACTGACGAGGACAAAAGAGCTTCAAGGGTTGTAGGAAGGAAGGCGTAGAAAGCTTCGCGCATCAGATCAAGGAGGGTTAACAATGCGAACAATCGAGAGAAACTAAAACTTGAAGACCACAAAACCAGAGATTCTCCTTTTCAGCCATTCTTACCGCAACTTGGGTGGTTTTCTATTGATCACGGGCTGCACAAGTGGGAAGCGGTATTTTCCTTTTGGGAGTGATCCCACTCAGGGAGCTCCACATGGTGGTGGGGTCAGGAGGAAAACCACCCTTATCGCACGCTAACTTCCACAAAAGTCGGTGGGTGCGATATCTATCTCCACCGTTGGATCTCACAAGGCGTTTCAACGGTTCATATTGCTCGGGCAGGTTTACAGACCCTTGTGGTTAATGGTGAGCAAATTTTTATCGCGGGATTGGTCTACAACCGTTAGATCATTCAGACAAGTCCAACGGTCGAGATTAAAAGAGGAAGGATAGGTCTGGCAGAAAACAAGTTCCTTGGGGGACAAGAGGTTCTTCGTGTGGGCAACAGAACCCAAATTTAAGAATTCGGGTGGGTTTACTGCCTTTACATGCAAATAAACATATGTTATTTTCAGATCCTATTCCAAACTCATATATTCTTCTTTTGAGAAATGTAAAGTTCGAAGATAGGGGTAGGGTATAGTTGTTATTAGGTATAGGGTATAGTTCCACCAGAAGCTGAGCCCTTAGCCGCTAATGTACACTGCTGGTTACTTCAGACAAGTGAAAAGGAACAACAACTCCTCTTATGTATTAATCATGAAAGAGTATTACAATGTATTTGCATTCTTCACTACAGTGAGAGTTCGTAATTAAGAATTATAATAATAATAACAACTGTCATCCCCTTTCTGCTTACAATTGTTGTGCTTTACAATGAGAAAGGGGTAAAAAGATAAATGGTAAAATCGATCCCTTAGGATCTCTCGATCCTAAGGGATTCGTGCAATTTTCTAACTTTAGACATCTTTCCCTTCTCGCCCTGATCCTTTTGATTTGTTTTGGCCTTATCTGTAACTGCCGCGCTCCTTCCTTAGCTCGTTGCTTTTTCACTGTTCCTTAGTTAGGGAACAACAATTGTCCCTTTTCATACTTTCCTGCATAAAGAAGGATAATAATCAGCTAAGTCGTAATTGCAGATAATTTCTTCATTCTTACCATAATTCTTTGATATATTAACATATTAGGATATAGAAGGGATATAAATAAAGGAAAAGGATGATGAGATAAATAGCATATGCATACCTTTTCCATGACTCAACACCGGACAAGAGCCGACAAAGCTCTAAAAAAATTTTAATGGTATTTTTTTTAATTTTATTAGTTTTTTTTAATGTATTTTACTTTTACTTTTACTTTTTATTTTTATTTTTAAGTTTTTTTTTTTTAAATCTATTAAGTTTTTTTTTAATTTTACCTTTTTTTTTATGATTTTTAATTTTATTGTATATTTTATATTTTTAATTTTTAATTTTAATTTTTTTTTTTTTTTTTTTTTTAAATTGTATTTTTAAATGTTTTTAACATTTTTTAATTTTATTTTTACTTCAAATTTTATTTGAATCAATTTTTTGGAAAAATACTTCAAATGTCATCATTTTTGGATATAAAAATCATAAAAAAAATTATAAATTTTGTTGTTTTTCCTTTTTTTATTCAAATTTTTCTGAAAACTATTTTTATTTAACATGTCATTTTTATAGAGAAGACCCCGAAATACATATTTTTTAATTATATCTAATGAAAAATGTGTATTTTTTGTCTGGTGTTTAAAATTATTATTTTTGAGTGACACAAATTTGTTGTGTATTGACGTATTAATTAATGATACATAAATATATAAAAAATCTAACTTAAAAATAATATATATTTTTTAATTTTGCAAGAAAAATAAACAATTTCATTATAAAAAGACCATTGCAAAGAAAAGCAAAAACCATGAGTTTGGAAACCCTTTAAAAAACAAATATCTTAGGATGAAAAAAAGAGAAGAGGAATAAGATAACTTGAAAATTGGTTGAATAATAAACATTTAAAAAAACGGGGCATACTTAGCAAATAAGAAAATTGAAAGTATAAAAAATATGCCTCAAAGAAAGGCTAATTCTTTTCAAAATCCAAATGAAAATCACCTATATTTAAAAAAAATTAACCATACTTCATATATATAAAAAAACTTATCATGTAAAAAATAAGCCCCCCAAAAAAGGGGTTGATGTTGCATCAACACTTTTCAAATTGGCATGAAAATCACTAACATTTAGAAAAAATATATGCATACTTAATACATTAAAAAATCTCAAAAATATGCTCCAAACAAAATGTGTATTCTGAAGCAACACTTTTAAAAATCGGATGTTTTTTGTTGCCTCTAAAAGGTGAGAACTCGGTTCAGTAACCATTTGATTGGAAAAAACGTTCCTAACTTATCTACTGAGTAGAGAGAGAAACTGTTGTTGTTACATAGAAAATATAAGAAAGCTTTTGCATAGGATTATAAAGAAAAGAAGGGTATCCATCCCAACTTATGTACCTGTTGGAGCGACTCCAACACCCTCCGAAAATTTTTGCCTACATTAAAATTTTGGAGCCTATTGTGGATCATGTGATTGGTCATTGCTTAGTCACTTATTGGTAAGATGATGATTTCAATCTCCCTTCTCCGATCTTAGGAGTCGTTCAAGATTTTATCTAATATAGAAAGTGTCATCTTCAGGATTGGGAGTTATTGCTTGTCATGCAAAGTGAAGTTTTGGTTTGTTTCGAGGGGAAATCTTTGTGAAAATGAGTTGCTCTCATCATATAGACATACTTCGCACTCATTTCCATAGTTTCATACACAATTATGTAAGTGTCGTCATTTTCCTCAAACATTCTATCGTTAGAGCCGCACTTATCGTAAGCTGCCATAAACGTTATTGCATTAAGTGAAGTATGTTTTCATATGTTATGGATTATCCATGTTGTAGGAATAATTGTCCAAGTGTGTGGTTACAATCAAGTTCTATCTCTGTTCACATTAGTTACGCTGATCCCACACTTAGCCAAATTCTTGAGGATTCCTAGAAACCTAGCCTCATCCAGCCTTCCTAAACTGCGCACTTCACATTTGTAACCCTTAAGCTTTTCCACTACCTGCTTGAACTGTGCAATTATGTCCCTCAGTAGGCACTGAGAAATTCTTTCCCTTAGTGGGCACTATGAAGTCTTATCCCTTAGTCCAACCTAAGCACTAAGCCTTCTCCCCCCTGACCTTACACCAGTTTCAGCTCAGTTGGTGGATTATCATGCAACATCATAGACTAGGGGTTTATCAGAATGATATCGTCTTGTCATGAGTGGATTACAGATACATGAAGTCTACCAGGCTATGGAAAGATGATTAATATGGAGATGAATAAGGAGGATATGCTAGATGATACCTAAGGAGCAGAGGAGAAAAGATAATTATCAGATAAGAAGACCAAGGAATCGAAGATATGTTAGAAGATCAGAATTGCATGATGACTCCATCTGATTCACAACCCTTTAGATGGTAGGTAAGAAAAAAAACACATATTTCATGAAGTTTATATACACCACTTAGCCTGGGATGAATGATAGCTTATGATTGTCATATCATAATGTCTTTAATGACATGTATGGTTGCAAACATTCAAAATCATTCCATGTGTTTCCTCTAAGTGTTTTTCTCCCTTTCGCTTGTTGGGTCAACTGTCATCTTTTGGCATGTTGACTTTTATGTCATTTTTGCAAGTCCTTTATGATGGTTTTGAAGGTCGAACTCTGTGTATATGAGTAATCCTAACCCTATAAACATTCTTCACACTCATGCACAAAGTCTTGAAGAATGTCGCACAAGTGTATTCACAGTCATCCTAAAACCTATATCAAGTGTCGCACTTGTCGCTTATTTTGATGAGACGTTCACACAGAGGGTAATTCTTTGTTTGTTTCCCTAGTGGTCTATGTTGTTGTGTCCTCGAAGTATGTTAAGTTTGTGATAACATTTCAAGTTCATCACAAGTCTATCTTCCTCTCGCACTCAACCATTTTTCCGAAAATCTTCCCGACTGGGCAACCCAAGTGCACCGGACCCTAACTGAACTGCACACTGCACAGTCTCAGCTTTGAGTTTTGTGACCTTGCTACTAGGAATGGCACAATGTGTAGTCATTACCCTATAGGGAAATTACACTGCGCAATCCCAGAACTCAACAACCTTTCTTAACCTGCATAATTGTGTAGCAGTTCCTCCCAGTCTCACTTGAACTACTCACTTCGCACTGTTAATCCTAAAGCTTTTCCGTTTGCCTACTAGAACCCCACAATGCCCATAGAACCCAAACTCCCTTGGCCTCCAGAACTATGTAGAGGTGTCTCTCAGTGCCCTATCTCATCCAGATCTCATTGCCCTCGAGGACTGTACATATTTTTCCTCTAGGCCTCTTTGCTACCCATTCCTCCTTTCCTTTGAAAATAACGTAGAATTGACCCCTCATGGTCTCATCCTGCATCATCCACTACTAGCTTGAACTATGCAATTCTAACTCCTAGTGGCCACTGCACAATTTTTTGGATTGTGTTGAAAAGTTCCTTAGTCAAGCTTGAGCTGTGCTCTGCACAGTCTCAACAATCAACCCCTCTCCCTGTCACCTGGACATACAAAAAGTGCAGTTACTGGACCCTCTCTCCCAGCCTGTCACTTGTCCTGGGATTAGTTCATGGATAACAATGCATCATCTTAGACTAGGGAGTTTTTGGATTGATATTGTCTCGTCATGCATGAATCAGACTAACATGTATATTATTAAGTCATTATGACATGATGGGGAAGGAGAAGAAGGAGGAAAGCACACCTAAGACTCCCTCGTAGCAAAGGGACACAAGTAGGAAACCATCTCCAAAGACTACACATCAATGAAGACCCCTCATCATCAAGCTATGCAAAGGAAAAGAGAAATCATATCCAAGAACACATCTATCACTCAACAGGAATAGCCTCTTGATGGTTCCACATTATCAAGTCAATTCACATGATCAATTTTATGTCAAGTCATGTTATGAGTTCTCATATGCCACATCACCACTGTGGGCCATGTTGTAAATCAAATGTATTGTAAAGTGAAAGTCCAATGGACACAAAAGAATATGAAGAGTCATGTAAGTTGAAAAGTCATAGGAAGTTGAACAATCATGAGGGTAGTCAAAGAGTCACAAGGGGGAAGCACCACCCTTGGTTATATATACCCCCTCATTGTATGAGTAAAGGAATTTTCACCTTGGCTCCTCCCACAAAGAATTAGAGAGATCAATTGGTTCTTTGAGGATAAAGGAGTGGCTCCAACGTCCCGCTACTGGGGCTAGTATTGTATAATGTAAATATATGTCTTGGAACTTTTTCTTAATTACATAACCCTTTTTACACCAACACATTTTCATGGATGAATTATGAATGTTTGTAAGACTATTCAGTGAATGTTTGTATTCCATGTTTACTTTCACGTGTACCAAGATAGTTGAACTATTTTGGTTGTTTTAGTGCTTATCTTTTTGGGAATGTGTTGTAATGGTTGTCATTGTTGTCTCATCATTGTGGACTATTCTGCAGGATACTAGACAAACTTTTCCTTTCTTATCGGTTATAACGATCGTTGCATCCGTTGTGGACTATTCCGTTAGATGTTATATGGATATCCCCTAGTTCATGTGTTATAATGACTACCACATCTATTTTGGACTATTCAGCGGGATGTTAGACAGGTCCTTCTGGTTCATGCGTTTCTCTTCCTAGGTGGTACTATTACCTCTCACTTAGAGACTCACTTTTCTCCCCCTCTTGCAGTAAGAGAACCTATACACAATTGTGTTTCACACTCACCAGGAACACTCCCCTTGTTGTTTGAAGATACCATTACGTCACTCTCTTGTGCTAATAGCTAGAGCCAAGGAAAATCTTTAAGGATTTCGTAACTGAGACTTTATACCAGATGGGTCTCCTACACCAAATGGTGTGAGGTCTGATTTGGACTTCATATAAGAGAGATCACCTTGATTGACATATTTGTAGCACCGTCAACAAAATGATGCGAGAAGGAGGTCCATATGACAAGCTGAGCCCATTGCATGTGGTTTTAATCTCTGATCTAAGATGGCTCATACACAAATTGTACTCTCAAGGTGTTTCTCCAATTTTCCCCTTTATCAATTTTCACTCCCCAATGAGCCTCACAATCACTTGTCCCGTTTAAAGTTTGATGGTGAGGATGCAACATCCATCACCAAACACATTTATGATTTTAGTCTTGAGACTTTTGTGATCCATATAGTAGAGAAATTCCTTTAGGATTAATCACATCATTAGGATTTGGTCGACATTTCGAACCAACTAATGTGGTTCATCCTCGACCTTGTCTTGAGGATGAACCACATTAGTTGGTTCAAAACGTCGACCAAATCCTAATGATGTGATTATTCCGAAAGTAATTTCTCTACATATATGATTTTCTTAAATTTTGTGAATCTTACGAAATTGATGATGAAGAGTTTGCTTGTGTGCTTTTCTTCCTCACCCTTGAAGGTCATGCTAATCGGTGGTGCCATACCTTGCCACTTGCTTCTGTCCATTCCCTTCATCATTTCCTCAGGGAGCTCCATCAAGCCTTTGATAAGTATAACTACCAAGATGTTTGTGGGAGAATCAATCATTTAAGAATGAAGCCTGATGAATCAGTTGAGGATTTTTCTGATTGGTTCCTTCACCTCTATTGTGAAATTCTTGAAAAACATTTGAACTAGGATTTCTTGAAACAAGAGTTTGAGCACTTGGTTCATGTCTCTTCATACAGTGAGCCTGAACCTCCTAATTTTCCTTCTTCCCCAACTCTTGCAAATCATGAGGCACCTCAAATTTTAGAGGAGGAGTTTACTACCCCTTTTGTTCTTTGTCCTCCTCCTTTTCTGGTCCCAATGAGGGTGCCTCCTTGCAGTGATTGTAAAATTGGTAAATCTATGAATCAAATCTATATCCCATCTTCTCATTCTTCTTTCGCTTCAATGGAGGAAATTTAAGAATTGCCCATAAAGCCTACAGTGAAGACTCACTCCTCCATTTTGTGGGATGATGTCACCGTTCACAACTCTAATCTCAAAGGTAATTAGGGTTTCTCTTTTCCTCTATCATCTACATATCCTGACTCCTTGTAAATGACTTTCTTGCAATCTGCTTCACCAGTTGGTTCTTCAAATTCTCTTAATTCTCAAGTTGCTTGACCAAATTGCGATCAGGTACAAAGAAGTCACAGTACCCAGGTAGAGGAGCAACAAAGTGAAGATTTTTCTGATATTTCTTCTCTCTTTCAAAATATTCCATGTAAAAACAATGAGTCTCCATTCTTGAATGATTCTCAATCTGCTAATCTTGGTAGAAAATCCAATACAATAAATTATTTCAATCAACCCCAACCTTGGGCAGTATCTAATGGCGATGATTCTATTTCCATATGTCGTGATGAATTCACAAGTACATCATATCATATTTTGGTTTCTCGTGAAGATTTTGATTTAGATATAGAATCTATTTCGGTCAAAGAAGATGTTCATATCAAAACTTCCTCTTCACCTCACTATCCCTTGTGTCCTATCATTTGCAACACATATTCTTGAGATGGAGATACTACATGCCCTTAATTTTCTTCATCCAATGTGTTAGCCCCTCGATTGACGCAAGGTGGTGAGGCTATCCATGATGAAATTGTAAACAATCAAATCATAGAGTACCCTTCCCATTCCCTGTCATCTATAATCCTACATGAAGACAACTCTTTATCTCAACTTGCTCATCAAATATCACTCATTCATTTGTCTTTGAAGATGCTGTCGAAAGAGCGTCTCCAATTGAGTAATTTGATTATTGAAGCTGAAAAATATGGTGAAACCTATGACAAAGATGGATACCATCCAGTGAGCAGTTTTGAAATTAACAACAACAGTTATCCTGAAACCGTTCATTATCTGTTTCAGGCGTCAAACAAAATTCTACAATCTTGGAAAGTTACGGGACCTGCCAGGGAGTTGAGGCACTTCAACTTCAATTGATGGTTATGTCAGGATCTCAAAAATTTGGTAAGCCCCCTGAACTAAATCATATGTAGTTTCTCTCGCACAATCCATATATATGCATGGTATCTGCATGGTTTCACTCAATGTGAATTCCTGTGTAAAACATGTTTGGTATTTTGGGTGTGACCTCTCAAATTTCTAAGATTTTACTTATGACCAAATTCATGGATCTATTGCAATTCATTCGTCTTCATGAAAATCTCTCACTTAAAACTTGGGTTGGGAATGTGCATCCCTCATAGGGTCATGGAATTGTGAAGTTGATTATCTCAAGGACTATATTTTCTTGAAGGAATCATACTTATTGAATTTATCCCTTAATGATCACCTCCTCGGTCTTCTTGTGAATTTCGTATTGCAATTTTTTCCTCTCGTCACACCATAAATCTCTTTGAGTGATGATGGATGCACAAGTTGTCACACGATTTAATTCCTTCTCCGTTCACCATGCTCCAACTGGTCTTATGCATTCATGGTGTTAGCATTATTTTTAAATTCTTTTGATGAGTACAATGCTTGTACAATATGTCACCAATTGCAGGAAGGTGGTCTATCATATCTGGCTCCCAAGCAAATTGGTTTGATTGTTCAAAGCATCCACAAGATTGTTCAAATTGATTTTTTGTCATTGCAAACTGGGAATCTAATGCTTCAATTAGCTCATCTGATAATTTCTCTATCTTTTGTGACAGTCATTCAGCTTATCATTTTCACATCAGTACATCTAATGACAATTGTTTCAACCCCCTTGATCTTGATTGTTCAACATTTCTCTATTCATATTTTTGTCAAGCAGGTGAGGCACTTCAGCCTTTGCTGATAGTTATGGCAGGTCCTCACTATCTTGACATTAATGTTGAGTATGATCAGATCTATTTTTCCCTACAAGATTCTCAAAATAATCCTATGCTTTTAATTGAAAACTCATATTTTCAATGTTTTCAAGAAGGTGATCATGCATTTTACGATCCAATTGTTGAATGACTGGAACAATCTTACCCGAAAAGCTCTATATCAAACAACAAGTTTCGATTTTTCCTCATGCTTGCTAAGGATCTTAGTGTAGATGAAGAAATATTCACAAGAGGCTTTCGAGGTTTGTTGAAAAATGGTATTCATCGAAAAGGTAAGAATGTGGATTGGATGAAATTATTGGTTGTGACACACCTTTCTACCCATAGGTAAGACCTTCCTTTTCTTGTGCAAGTCATTCAAGATTTTATCTTTTCCATTGCACAATGCTTTATATCCATTTTAATTGTTCATATCTATGTGGATGCATGCCAGGAAAAATTATGTTGGCTTCACTTGAATTTCATTTCACATGACCCGACCTTTGAGTTTTTAAGTTAGGAGTAGGATTTGTTGCATCCTAGCTTTCCCTCTCTTGTCCTCATTCTGCACTCGTTCCTTGTAATTTTTCCTCATTTTCTTATTTTTGGTGTATACCATGTTTTCCTTAGCATTTTGTTCTCTTGTCTTCTGGTTCTGTTTCCTGGGTCTTAGGTTTCTTTCTTTTGTCTTTATTTCCTTCTTTTTTATTATTCCTTTTGTTTCCATTATGCGAATAAGTGTTTTTCCTGGACCTATTTGGCTTCTTAGTATGTGTGTGGCCGAACTATAGTCAGTCTTGTGACACTTTAGCATTTGGCTAACCATCTGGCCATCTTCCTTGCGTTGGTTACATCTTTTGGCCGATAAGGTTCCAATGTAAAATGCGATCCATCTGTAAGTATAGTTTTGGTTCAACCATGAACCCATGTCTAGTCCAAAAGCCTAATGCCTATACTCGGTTTTCTTATTTGGTGTTCTCAAGCTTATCCAACTAGTAGAAATGGAGAAGGTGAAAAATCTAAACAAGAAAACCTAAATCAGAGGTCTCTATATGCTACTCTAAAGGAACAACCTCTTCTTCTCTCAATAAGTTATTATCCCTCTTTGCCCCAAAATAAATAAGTGTCAATGCACAATTCCCTTTAAATAAACAAATAAAGGCAAAATGAGAGAAAGGCTTCCTGCGTAGAGAGGTGAAGCAAGCAACTCCACTGGGGTATTATCTAGGCTCATTGGGAGGGGATAAATATTTGTGTTTGTGTGTGACTCTATCAGGGTACTTTCTAGGCTTGCTGGTAGTGGAGAGACACCAGAGATGAAAAATTATAATATGAAAATCCTAAGCTCGCGAGCTACACTACATTTTCCAACTTGAAACATTGCGATTATGCTGAATATTATGCTATGTTCAACTAAGAAGGTATAGGGGGGACCACGTCTATTCATGGGGTAAATGGAAAGGCCAAGGTAATCTACATGATGAATCAACAATCCCTAAAGAACCAAGACCCTGCATGGAAGGAGTTAACCAAAATAGAGAAGTTGGATTCTACTAGTGTGTCACCAAGTGTTGTATCGACTGCAACACCCTCCAAAATTTTGGCCTACACTCGAATTTTGGAGCCTACTATAGATCCTTTGATTGGTTTTTCCTTAGTTACTTATTGGTAAGCTGATGATTTCAAGCTCCCTTCTTTGATCTCAAGAGTCATTCATGCTTTTATCTTTTATGAAGAGCTTGCTTGTGTGATTTTCTTCCTCACCCTTGAAGGTCATGCTGATCGATGGTGCCATACCTTGCCACCAGCTTTCATCCGTTCCCTTCATCATTTGCTCAGGGAGCTCCATCAAGCCTTTGATAAGTATAACTACAAAAATATTTGTTGGAGAATCAATCATTTAAGAATGAAGTCTGGTGAATCAGTTGAGGATTTTTCTGATCGATTCCTTCACCTCTATTGTGAAATTCCCGAAAAACATTTGAACTAGGATTTCTTAAAACCAGAGTTTGAGTGCTTGGTTCATGTCTCTTCATACAGTGAGCCTGGACCTCTTGATATTCCTTCTCCCCCAACTCTTGCGAATGATGAGGCACCTCAAATTTCAGAGGAGGAATTTACTACCCCTTTTTTTCTTTGTCCTCCTCCTTTTCTAGTCCCAACAAGGCTGCCTTCTTGTAGTGATTATAAAATTGGGAAATATACGAATCAAATCTATAGTCCATCTTCTCATTCTTCATCCACTTCAATGGAGGAAATTCCAGAATGGACAATAAAGCCTACAGTGAAGACTCACTCCTCCATTTCTCAAGATGATGTCACCATTCACAAGTCCAGTCTCAAAGCTAATTCAGATTTCTCTTGTCCTCTATCATCTACAGATCCCGACTCCTTGTACTGAACTTGCTTGATTGATCTGCTTCACCAGCTGGTTCTTCAAATTCTCTTGATTCTCAAGCTGCTTGCCCAAATTGCAATCAGGTACAAAGAAGTCACAGTACCCAAGTAGAGGAGCAACAAAGTGAAGATGTTTCCAATATGTCTTCTCTCTTTCAAAATATTCCATGTCAAACTGATGAGTCTCCATTCTTGAATGATTCTCAATCTCCTAATCTTGGTAGAAAATCCATTACAATAAATTATTTCAATCAACCCCAACCTTGGGCAGTAGTCATTCCAATGCCGATGATTCTATTTCCATATGTCGTGATGAATTCACAAGGACATCATATGATATTTCTGTTTCTCATGAAGATTTTGACTTAGATCTAGAATCTATTTCAGTCAAAGAAGATGTTCATATCGAACCTTCCTCTTCACCTCACTATCCCTTGTGTCCTACCATTTGCAACACATATGCTTGTGACAAAGATACTACATGCCCTTTAGTTTCTTCATCCGATGTGTTATCCCCTCGATTGACACAAGGTGATGAAGCTGTCCATGATGAAATTTCAAGCAATCAAATCATAGAGTACCCTTCCCATTCCCCGTCATCTATTCTCTGACATGAAGACAACTCTTCAAATCAACTTTATCATTAGATATCACTCATTCATTTGTCTTTGAATATGCTATCAGAAGAGCCTCTCCAATTGATTAATTTGATTGTTGACATTGAAAAATATGGTGAAACCTATGACAAATATGGATGCCATCTAATGAGCAGTTTTGAAATCAGCAACAACAACTATCCTGAAATGTTCATGATCTGTTTCAAGCTTCAAAATGAAATTCTACAATCCTGGAAAGTTGGGGGACCTACGAGGGGGTTGAGGCACTTCAACTTCAGTTGATGGTTATGCCAGGATTTCATGACTCTGGTAAGCCACCTAAACTAAATCATATCTAGTTTCTCTCGCACAATCCATCTATCTGTATGGTTTCACTTGATGTGAATTCCTGTGTAAAACATGTTTGGTATTCCAGGTGTGACCTCTCAAATTTCCAAGATTTTACTTATGACCGAATTCACTAATCTGTTGCAGGTCATTCTTCTTCATGAAAATATCTCACATAAAACTTGGGTTGGGAATGTGCATCCCTCATAGGGTCATGGAATTACGAAGTTGATTATCTCAAGGACTATCTTTTCTTGAAGGAATCATACTTAGCAAATTTATCCCTTAATTATCAGCTCCTCGGTCTTCTTGCAAATTTCATATTGTAAATTTGTCCTCTCGTCACACCGTAAATCTCTTTGAGTGATGATGGATGCACAAGTTGTCACACGATTCAATTTCTTCTCCATTCACCATGTTTCGACTAGTCATATGCATTCATGGTGCTAGCATTCTTTTTAACTCTTTTGATGACTACAATGGTTGTTCAATTTGTGACCAGTCGCAGGAAGGTGGTCTGTCATATCTGGCTCGCAAGGAACTTGGTCTAATTGTTGAAAGCATCCACAAGATTGTTCAAATTGATTTTTCATCATTTATTGCAAACAGGGAATCTGAAGCTTCAATCAACTCATCTCATAATTTATCTATCCTTGGTGACTGTCATTCAGCTTATCATTTTCACATCAACACATTTATTGACAATTGTTTCAACCCCCTTAATCTTCATTGTTCAACATTTCTCTATTCGTATTTTTGTCAAGTACGCGAGGCACTTTAGCCTTCACTAATGGTTATGGAACATCCTCACTATATTGACATGAATGTCGAGTATGATCAGATCTATTTTCCCCTACAATATTCTCAACATAATCCCATGATTTTAACTGAAAACTGATGTTTTCAATGTTTTCAAGAAGGCCATCATGCATTTTATGATCCAATCGCTGGATGACTGGAACAATCTTACCCAGAAAGCTCTGTATCAAACAACAAGTTTCGATTTTTGCTCATGCTTGCTAAGGAGCTCAGTGTAGATGAAGAAATATTCACAAGAGGCTTTTGAGGTTTGTTGAAAAATGGTATTCATTGAAAAGGTAAGAATGTGGATAGGATTAAGTTAGTGGTTGTGACACACCTTTCTACCCACAGGTAAGACCTTATTTTCTTATGCAAGTCATTCAATTTTTTTATGTTTTCCATTGCACAATGCTTTATATCCATTTTAATTGTTCATATTTCTATGGATGCAGGCTAGGAAAAATTATGTTGGCTTCACTTGAAATTCCATTTCACATGACCCAAACTTTTAGTTGTTAGGTTAGGAGTAGGATTAGTTGCATCCTAGCTTTCCCTCTCTTGCCCCCATTCTACACTCGTTACTTGTAATTTTTCCTCATTTTCTTATTTTGGGTGTACGCCATGTTCCCCTTAGCCTTTTGTTCTCTTGTCTTCTGGTTTTGTTTCCTGGGTCTGCAGTTTCTTTCTTTTGTATTTCTTTCCTTCTTTTTGAATCTTCATTTTGTTTCCATTATGCAGATAAGTGTTTTGCTTGGAACTATTTGGCTTCTTAGTATGTGTGTGGCCGAAATATAAAGAGTCTTGTGACACTTCAGCATTTGTCTAACCATCTCTCTGTCTTCCTTGCATTGGTTACATCTTTTGGCCGAAAAGTTCCAATGGAAGATAAGATCCATCCGTAAGTAGAGTTTGGTTCCAACCATGAATCCACATCTAGTCCGAAATCCTAATGCTTATACTCGGTTTTCTTCTTTGGTGTTCTCAAGATTATCCAATTAGTAGAAATGGAGAAGGGGAAAATCTAAACAAGAAAACCTAAATCAGAGGTCTCTATATGCTTCCTTGAAGGAACAACCTCTTCTTCTCTCAATAAGTTGGGATCCCTCTTCGCCCCAAAATAAATAAGTGTCAATGCATAGTTCTCTTTAAATAAAGAAATAAAGACAAAAGATGAGAAAGGCATCCTTCGTAGAGAGGTGAAGCAAGCAGCTCCACCAGGGTATTATCTAGTCTCACTGGGAGCAAAGAAATGTTTTTGTTGATGTGTTACTCTGTCGAGGTACTGTCTAGGTTTCCTAGTAGTGGAGAAACACCAGAGATGAAAAATTATAATCTGAAAATCCTAAGTTCACGAGCTACACTACATTTCCCAACTTGAAACATTGTGATTATGCTGTGGTCGACTAAGGAGGTATAGAGGGGACCATTTTTATTCATTGGGTAAATGGAAATGCCAAGGTAATCTACACGATGAATCAATACTCCCTAAAGAATCAAGACCCTGCGTGGAAGGAGTTAACCAAAACAGAGAGGTTGGATTCTACCAGTGTGTTGCCAAATGTTGTAGCAACTGCAACACCTCCAAAATTTTGGCCTACACTCTAATTTCGGATCCTACTATAGATCTTGTAATCGGTCATTCCTTAGTCACTTATTGGTAAGCTGATGATTTCAATCTCCCTTCTCCGATCTCAAGAGTCATTCATGTTTTTATCTTTATATAGAAAGTATCATCTTTGGGCGTTGGAGTTATTTCATTTCATGAAAAGGGAAGTTTGGTTTGCTTCGAGGGGAAATATTTGTGAAAATGAGTTTTTGTCACCATATATACATGTTTTTCACTCATTTCCAAAGTTTCACGCACAATTACACAAGTGTTATCATTTTCCTCACAAAGTCTATTGTCGGCTTTGCACTTGTTGTAAGCTGCCACAAAGCTTGTTGCATTAACCGAAGTATGCTTTCATATATTCTGGATGATATATGTTTTATCACTAAGTGTCCTAGAGTGCGTTCGCAATCAAGTTCTATCATTGTTCACATCAGTTCCGCTAGTGCCACACTTAGCCAAATATGGGAGGATTCCTAGCAACGTAGTCTCACGCAGCGTTCCTAAACTGTGCACTTCACATCCACAACCCTCAATCTTTTCCACTACCTACTTGAACTGTGCAATTATATCCATCAGTAGGCACTGGGAAATTCTTTCCCTCAATGGGCACTATGCAGTCTTATCCCTCAGTTTAGCCTAGTCATTGAGCCTTCTTCCCCCTGACCATACACTAGTTCTGGCTTAGTCAGTGGATTATCATGCAACATCTTACACTAGGGGTTTATCAAACTGATGTCGTCTTGTCAGGAGTGAATTACAGATACATGAATTTTATATGGAATTTTCATCTACGGATAAACACATTTTTCCTAGTTGGGTGACTACACCTAGAACAATAGAAAGAAAGTAGTTTAACCTTTTATTATAGAATATAGGTGAGGTGGAGGAACTTACTTGTAGTCTTTTGCTTCCTAGATCTCTTTTGAATCACTGCAGTTTCTCCCATTTGAACTAAATCCGCTCAAAAGGTACCTGCATCAAGAGAAACATAAACAAGAAATGATCAAAGCACACATGGTCTATCTACTATAAAACAATGGAATCAAAGACATTGAAACACATAATCATGACATATATGAACAATCATATGATAAAATGAATAAGCTCTTTATTAATGTAGAAGGAAGAGTATCATCCAATATAGTTAAATCCTGTGCCACTCCTCCAGCTTCAGTTCAACCCTCGCCACATCAAAAGCACAACACTCCAGTAGCATAGCATTACTTAACATAAACTCAATCCTCAAACCAACATATTTTCCTTACAAATTTAGATTCTAGCCCCTGATCACTATGATGAGTCCTCAATTTATATGAAATGGAGGTGGTTTTGTCATAAATGAGGATATTGAATGGCCTTCCAAACTTGGAGTTAGTTTCCATGGAGCAAGGGATGAGAAAGTACGAGGTTGATGGATCCTTAACCTATCTAATTTCAAGCTCACAGGAGGGGATACAAGATGGGAACCTTCTAGAATCATCTAGAATGAAGGAATATTTCTAGAACCCTATGCAAATTTCACTCATTCTCACCTAGCATAGGTCAAAGAGGGCCTAAGTGCATTGCAGTGCAGGCCAGAATGGACCTGCCTGATCTGCAGCATAGTTACCCTTGATGAAGGCTCTGCTGGTGTCCCAACAAGGCATTTCAACAAGGCTTCAAGCCATGAAACTTTCATGGATGGAAGCATTCAATGTGATGACTTGTCTAGGGCATGTAACAAATTAATTAGGGTTTGATGAGCCCTAATTGTACTGATTTGAATGTAAGGAGTGATGTGCCCAAATAGACCTATGAGAGTTGTCCCCTAAAGCATGAAGTCGAAAATAATAATGTCGAGTGATATGCTTTACGATGTGACAGAGAGGAACTAAAGCAGATGATGACATGCATCGATTACAATACATAACATCATGATATTTTGGTTTTTTTCATGAATTGATGATGGAAGGCATACCCATACTCAACATATAAAATTTTCATTACATGTACATAGATAGTCATCTACAACTATAGACCCATGGTAGGATGACCATCCATGTAAATCCATTGTACAAATGATTTAGTACTCTCCTGAAATCGCAACCCGGATGGATGAAACTAGATCTGGGTCTTCTATCTCTTCCAATCGTTTGCTCAACTACGAGTCTAACCATGTGAATATGTGATCTGAAGTCGAACATGGGAAGAGACCATCTGATTACCAGCCAATGGTGTAAGTCATTAATAGACGTGAGAGAGATCAATGATAATTATCATGATCCCCAAGGTACTACAATACATTCTGAATGGTGTGAATAGATGTTTTGATGTCGAACACCATACAAAGTCTTTCGATCAAAGGCCAATGATGTCAACCTGTCGCTAGAAGCGAGAAACTTGCCATTGATGTATGCAAGCCTCAAGGTATTGGAAGGGTGTTTCTAAGTCAGCTTCTTAGATAATGTGCTGATGTTGACAAGAAGCAACTCGTCACAGGAGGGCCTTGATGTATCCCCCATCAACGGCATGAAACATGTTGGAAATAATACTGAGAGGGGGGTGAATCAGTATTATATAATACTTTTAATAAATCTTCTTTATTTGTTCTTTGAATTATTTTTGCATGTCAGTACCATAAAATAATGAGCATGAACAAAAGAAAACAGATAGTCACACCAAAGAACACAAGATGTAAGGTGGAAACCCAATGTGGGTGAAAACCACCTGCTGCAATATGTCTCTATCTTCTTTCAAATTAGAAACTCCTTTTACAATGGTTTTGTACTGGTGCAGTCCTTTACCAGTACGCAGGCTGCAACCTGCAGAGAGATACAACTCTCTCTCATTTCCCAGTCTCTCCTGGAAGGGAGCTACAACCCCCTACTTCTTTTCTTACAAGGACCACTTTTCATAAATTTTCAAACTGGATCCATAAGCATCAATTGATCATCAAGTATGAGAGAATCACCCAATCAACTGTAGTAACCAGATCAACAGTAATAGGACCAAACCCAGAACACAACAATGATAAACAAAGATTTTAAGAGAAGGAAGCACCCTGCTCCACTGCTTGCCTGCTTCCCGGACTCACCCTGCTCAACTGCTAGCCTGCGTCCCGGACTCACCCTGCTCAACTGCTAGCCTGCGTCCCGGACGCACCCTGCTCAACTGCTAGCCTGCGTCCCTCGCTCTGAGTCTATTGAACTGCCTACGTCCCGGCGCACCTGAACCCTTCTGCGCCTGCGTCCCGGCGCACCTGAGCCCTTCTGCGCCTGCGTCCCGGCGCACCTGAACCCTTCTGCGCCTGCGTCCCAGCGCACCTGAACCCTTATGCACCTGCATCTCGGCGCACCTGAACCCTTACTGCACCTGCGTCTTCAGGCTTTCAAGACTTCAGAAGTAACCTAGATAGTCAGATCTACAGATCTGAACATGCGCAAAAGAGATCTCGGTCCATCAGTAGATTCGCCTTGTTTAGATCTAGACCAGATCTAGCCCTCATAAGATATTCAACCAAAACCATGCTTAAGCCAAATGATCTCCTTTGCTTTATATAGGCATGCTCCTCCTAAAATCATGGAACAATACCACGAGCCGACACCATAATAACCCAATACCATCGGCTAAATACCAAGAGTAAAACATAAGAAACCCCATGTGTGCTTTTCTCTGCCTTGAAATGTGTGCACTGGGGGGACGCACCTCCTGAACGGCTGCCCTGCGTACTTGGATGCAGTCCCTGCATGGTGTACCTGCGGGTACGCACCTTCTGAACTGCTTTCCTGCGTCCTTCTTAATTTTCAACAAATTGAGAGCCTTGCCACGGGAGTTGCCATCAAGTACAACATCTGTAACATAGATACCAGAAACATAATGCCAACAATCTCCCCCTTTGGACTTGATGGCAACCTCACAAACTTCAGCTTCATTCTCCCCCTTTGACATCAAGGGCAAAGGGGTATGCTCCCCCTAAGATCATGCTCCTCCTGAAAATGAACCAGATCTGCAACAAAGAATCATAATCCACCATGAAAGAGATAGAGACATATTGCAGCTATTTCCAAGATCTCCTTCTGACCATCCTCCATAATGCCAACAATGCATTATATGCTCCCCCTGAACCTGTGCCATCAATCAGAAAAGATTCAACAATAAGATGATGCATCAACAACCCCCAGCTTTTGCCCGAGGTATTCAAAAGTGTCCCTGGGCAATGGTTTGGTGAAAATATCAGCAACTTGTTCCTTAGAAGGAACATACTCCAACTTGACCTTCTGTTCAAGTACTTGTTCCCGGAGAAAATGGTACTTGATTGGTATGTGCTTGGTTTTTGAATGCATAACAGGATTCTTTGAGATGCTGATTGCACTTGTGTTGTCACATAAGATGGGGATTGGTGGTGTACAAGTGATGTAAAAATCCTGCAAAGTCTGCATCATCCAAAGGAGTTGGGTGCAACAAGATGCAGCAGCAACATATTCTGCTTCAGCTGTAGACAAGGCAATTGAACTCTGTTTCTTGTTGAACCAAGCTACCAGTCTGGAACCCATAAAGAACGCGCCACCACTTGTGCTTTTCCTGTCATCCACGCTTCCGGCCCAATCTGCATCTGTATAAGCATGAAGTGCAAGATCTGTATCTCTAGGATACCATAAGCCATAATTTTGTGTCCCTTGAAGATATTTGAAAATTCTCTTCACTGCCTGAAGATGAGTCTCTTTCGGATTTGCCTGAAATCTTCCAACTATTCCAACTGCATGCATGATGTCTGGTTGGGTACCTGTCAAATAAAGTAAACTTCCAATCATAGATCTGTAGGTTGGTTGATGTACTGCTGCAGATTCATCATTTGCACTGAGGCTACATCCTGTGACCATGGGTGTACATACTGGTTTTGCATCTTCCATACCATATTTCTTCAAAATCTATTTGAGATACTTGGTTTGGGATAAAAAGATTCCTCCTTCTTTTTGTTGGATTTGCAAACCAAGGAAATATGTTAGTTCTCCTAGCAGGGACATTTCAAATTCTTTCTGCATGACAGAGGCAAAGTTTTGACTCATAGCTTCTTCATTGCTCCCAAAAATAATGTCATCTACATATACAACAAGTATTAGCAATTTGTCATTTTCAACTTTTATATAAAGATTGCTATCTGCTGATACTTTTGAAAAGCCTTGTTGATGAAGATATTTGTCCAAACGGTAGTACCAAGCCCTTGGAGCTTGTTTGAGACCATAGAGAGCCTTTTTCAATCTGCATACAAGATTTGGATCATTTCCAAGAATGAACCCACCTGGCTGTTCAATGTACACTTCTTCTTCCAAGTCTCCATTCAGAAAGGCTGATTTCACGTCCATTTGAAATACTTTGAAGTTTTGAAAACTTGAGAGAGCAAGGAACATTCGGATGGCCTCAAGTCTTGCAACAAGAGCAAAGGTTTCTTCAAAGTCTATTCCTTCTTGCTGCGCATACCCTTTACAAACAAGTCTGGCTTTGTTTCTAATTACTTCTCCATTTTCATTCAATTTATTTTTGAAGACCCATTTTGTTCCGATAACATTCTTATCTTTTGGTCTAGGAACCAGCTCCCAAGTGTTGTTCTTTTCGATCTGCTCAAGTTCTTCATCCATTGCTTTCACCCAACATTCATCTTTGCATGCCTCTTTCACATTTTGTGGTTCAGTAGAGGAGAGTAATGCCAAATAGCTTGAAGCTTCTGCAACTGTTCTTCTTGTTTGTACACCTGCTTCTTTCTGCCCCACAATCTGAGATTCTGGATGATTCTTCTGAACATATCTAGATGGAGTCTTTTCTTCTATTCTTGTTTGCTCCTCTGGTTCTTCTTCTTGAGGTTCTTCTTGAGGTTCTTCTTCTTCATCATTCTGTCATTGGGGGTAGCCTTCATCTTCTTCGATGTCTTCATGATGTACTTGCCTAGGAATGTATCCCTTTTCATCAACCACTACATCAATGCTGTCAACAATTCTGCCAAGTCTTTTATTGTAGCATTTGTATGCTTTGCTATGTGGAGAGTAACCAAGAAGAATGCCTTCATCTGCTCTAGGTTCAAGTTTGCCAAGCTGCTCATCTGTATTCTTGATATAGCATTTGCTCCCAAAGATTTTGAAGTGCTTTACCGAAGGAGTCCTACCACTCTAGAGCTCATGAGGAGTTTGAGTTCTGTTCACCCGGACATTTGTTTTGTTGAGAATAACAACCGCAGCATGTGCAGCTTCACCCCAGAAGGTTGCGGGAGTTCCTGACTCATCAAGCATAACACGAGCCATTTGTTGGATTGTTCTTTTCATCCTTTCCACAACTCCATTTTGCTGAGGAGTTCTTGCTGTAGAGAATTCTCTTCTTATCCCATGTTCTTCACAAAAATCGAAGAATTCATTTGAAGTAAATTCCCCACCTCTATCAGATCTGAGGCACTTAATTTTGTGACCTGATTGATTTTCAACCAAGGCTTTGAAGGATTTGAATTTTTGAATGCTTCATCTTTGTGCTTCATAAGTCCTAACCAGACAAACCTGGAGAAATCGTCAATGAATAATATCAAGCATTCTTCTCCTCGAGGTGTTCTTTTCCTGAAAGGACCGCATGTATCTGTATGTACTAGCTCAAGAGGCATGCTAGCTTATCCTTCTTTCTCTGGAAAGTTAGTTCTGGTTTGTTTTCCAAACTGACATGATTTGCATATGGTGTTGTCAGGAATTTTGATATCTGGAAGATCACGAACTGCCTGATATTTGCATGCTTTCCTTATTTGTGAAAAGCTTAGATGTCCCAACCTCCGATGCCAGAACCAGTGCTCATCATCCTTGCTCAGATAGCATTGTTGTTGTCCTTCTTCAAATATGTACAGATTATTTGGAGTTCTTTTACCTTTGATCACTGTTTTACCTGTATCAAGATCACGAACAAGACATCCATTTGATCTGAATATAACCTCGGTTCTTTGATCACACATCTGGCTGACACTTAGAAGATTATGCTTCAATCCATCAACATACAAAACATTTCCAGCCTTGACCTTTTCTTTTAACTGAGCAATGCCCTTTCCTTTTATAGTTGCAGGAGTATCATTTCCAAAAGAGACTTTCTTTCCCTTTTCTAGAGCAGAATAAGACTCGAGTTTTTCTTTATCACCTGTCATATGCTTCGAACATCCACTGTCAATGTACCATAGATTTTCCTGTCCCTCTACATAAAATGCTATCCCACATCTTTCTGTTTGAGGTTCCTTTATTCTCCATGTTTTGGTGCTTGAGGCTTGTTCCTTTTTCTGCTGAAACCTGCTCCTGCATTCAAAGTCTTCATGACCAAAGTTATTGCAAATAGAACATTCAACTTCATTTTCAAGAACTGAAAAGTTGTTATAGGTCCTCTTTGTAATCCCTGTCATACTTCTTTGCTTTTGAGCTTCTCTAGTCATGATCGTTTTATATGCAACACATTGAGCTGATTTGTGACCAAAGTTATGGCAAGAAAAACATTGTCCATTGAAGAAGCTTCTGCGGTTATTGAATCTACCAGCCAACTGATTGTAGTTTCTATTTTCATCTATTCTTGAACCAATTTGAGAAGATTTTACCTATGGCTGGTTGTAGCTTTTGTTCACCCTTAAGATGGATTGCCCTTGATAGTTTCTGTTTGTAATTCGTTCCTGCTTTACCTGTTGATCTTCATTGTTCTTTTGCTCATTTCTTCTTGCTGCATCAAGATAACTTTTTGAGGTGGATGCTTGAGAAGTTTCTCCATTATAGCCCAGACCTGTCTTGTTTAGAGGAGACCGCTGCACATTGATAATCTCATCCAAAGTTTCAGATCCTTTGACAAACTTGAGATTAATAGCTTTTGTTTTCTCAATCTCTTTTCTAAGACCAACAATTTCACCTTCTAATTTTTCAAGATGTTTTTCCTTTTCATCAATTTGAAATTGTAGAGTATCAATGATCATGTTATTTTCTTCTATACATCTCTTGAGTCTAGTAATTTCATCATAAAGGTTATCCACATCTACAGCATCCATATAATCATCATCTTCAAATGCCATTAACAACTTATATTCATTACCTTGTTCATCTTCATCACTGTTTGATAGACCATCACTATCTTCATGAGTGTAGTAGCTTTTCTTATTTGCGTTCTGTTTCTTGTTCCATCTAGCAGGTTCTTTTCCTTTATCTTTATAAGGACATTTTGCAGCATAATGACCTACTCTTCCACAGGCAAAGCATTTAAATGGTAACTTACCTCTGAACCTTCCAGAACCCCTTTGAAGATTTCTGACAAAATTTGATTCTTCTTCCTCTTCTTCTGGGACGTGGCTTGCTTCATAATAATCTCCTTTGCCTGATGCCTTGAAAGCAGCTTCTCTTCTGTCTGATGGACCTCCCTTTCTCATTTCATAAGCAGTTAGAATTCCATGTAGCTGAGACATAGTAAGAATTCGTAGATTTTCCTTTTCTTCTATTGCAGATACTTTAGATTCAAACTTGGGGGACAATGATCTTAGAACCTTTTCAACCACAATAGCCTCTTTTATTTCTTCACCCAAATTTTTCATACAATTAACAACCTCATCTACCCGAAGAAAATAGTTAGCCACACTTTAATCATTATACATTTTGAGAGTCTCATACTGAATTCTGAGAGTTTGAAGTTTAGCACACTTTACCTGTTCATCTCCCTCATAGCTTGTGACAATTTTGTCCCATATCTCTTTTGCAGATTTATAGTGCATTACCTTCATGAATTCTGATTTAGATATACATCCTAATAGAGTACTGACTGCTTTTGCATTTGTTTCATACTTCTTTTTCTCGGCTGCATCTGTAGGAGTAGCTGAAGGAAAAGCGTAGCCTGTCTCTACGGTGTCCCAAACTTCTGTACCAAGAGATTGAAGATAGGAAGTAACTCTTACCTTCCAATAATTGAAGTTTGTCCCATCAAAAACCGGTGGCCTGATTGATGCTTCTCTCTCGTAGTTGCTCATGATGAACGATCTACCTTCAAGTGATCAAGCTTCTCTGAAGGACCTGCTCTGATACCAATTGTTGGAAATAATACTGAGAGGGGGGTGAATCAGTATTATATAATACTTTTAATAAATATTCTTTATTTGTTCTTTGAATTATTTTTGCATGTCAGTACCATAAAATAATGAGCATGAACAAAAGAAAACAGATAGTCACACCAAAGAACACAAGATGTAAGGTGGAAACCCAATGTGGGTGAAAACCACCTGCTGCAATATGTCTCTATCTTCTTTCAAATTAGAAACTCCTTTTACAATGGTTTTGTACTGGTGCAGTCCTTTACCAGTACGCAGGCTGCAACATGCAGAGAGCTACAACTCTCTCTCGTTTCCCAGTCTCTCCTGGAAGGGAGCTACAACCCCCTACTTCTTTTCTTACAAGGACCACTTTTCATAAATTTTCAAACTGGATCCATAAGCATCAATTGATCATCAAGTATGAGAGAATCACCCAATCAATTGTAGTAACCAGATCAACAGTAATAGGACCAAACCCAGAACACAACAATGATAAACAAAGATTTTAAGAGAAGGAAGCACCCTGCTCCACTGCTTGCCTGCTTCCCGGACTCACCCTGCTCAACTGCTAGCCTACGTCCCGAACTCACCCTGCTCAACTGCTAGCCTGCGTCCCAGACGCACGCTGCTCAACTGCTAGCCTGCGTCCCTCACTCTGAGTCTATTGAACTGCCTGCATCTCGGCGCACCTGAACCCTTCTGCGCCTGCGTCCCGGTGCACCTGAACCCTTCTGCGCCTGCGTCCCGGCGCACCTGAACCCTTCTGCACCTGCGTCCCGGCGCACCTGAACCCTTCTGCGCCTGCGTCCCGGCGCACCTGAACCCTTACTGCACCTGCGTCTCCGGGCTTTCAAGACTTCAGAAGTAACCCAGATAGTCAGATCTACAGATCTAAACATGCGTCGAAGAGATCTCGGTCCATCAGTAGATTCGCCTTGTTTAGATCTAGACCAGATCTAGCCCTCATAAGATATTCAACCAAAACCATGCTTAAGCCAAATGATCTCCTTTGCTTTATATAGGCATGCTCCTCCTAAAATCATGGAACAATACCACGAGCCGACACCATAATAACCCAATACCGTCGACTAAATACCAAGAGTAAAACATAAGAAACCCCATGTGTGCTTTTCTCTGCCTTGAAATGTGTGCACTGGGGGGACGCACCTCCTGAACGGCTGCCCTGCGTACTTGGACGCAGTCCCTGCATGGTGTACCTACAGGTACGCACCTTCTGAACTGCTTTCCTGTGTCCTTCTTAATTTTCAACAAATTGAGAGCCTTGCCACGGGAGTTGCCATCAAGTACAACATCTGTAACATAGATACCAGAAACAATGTGTGTAATGATTTTGAAGATAGAATGTGACTGATGATAGAAGGTTCAGGAATGGCGGTCATGAAAATGAAGGTTTAGGAGTATTGCAAAGGATGAAGTTTATTGAGTGTCTTCTCTTGAACATGTTGGTGACACTGAATGAATTGGCAGCATTGACCCAAAACCAAAGTGATGGATGGTGTGATAGACCATAGGTATGATAACCATCAAGAAGGTAACCCAACCCAAATAGTCATGGAGATGAAGTAAAAGTGTCATGTTTAAGAGCGACTTGCTACCATAAAGTGATTTACCCCTTTTCCCATTTTCCCCAGCCATTGCTGACTAGTACCTCTTTATTTCTTAACAAACTTGAGGAGGATAACATTTGCTTGTAGTATAATTCCACCCTTCGGGTGAATCCATCATTATGTGATGTTTTAACAAGCCTAGCGAAGGTGAAACTCGATCTTGACAGCATGGACAAGTTTGTCACTATTTGATGTTTTAACTAGTTTAATGACAATGAGAACTTGATCCTTTTCATGTTTAGAGAGTTTGAAAAGGGACAAAAAGAAAATTCCACAAGTTCTTTCTCGTAAATTTGTTTCTCAAGTCTGAAAAAGCATAAAATAATACAAGAGAAAACCTATTGACCATGTTTGATCAACATATTCCCTTTTCATAAATAATCTATCTCAATCTGGAAAAGGGTTAAACTTATACTGAGTAGATGTCATTTCGAATCCATTTACGAGCTGAAAAGGACAAGCACTCGACAATATTTTCATATTTGGAGAGTCTGAAAAGATCTTAAAGAGGTCTCCACTTAGAGGAGCAAGTGGTGTCTAGGATAGCAACTGGTTTTGGTGATGTTGGAACTTCTCAAAACATGTTGACTTATGTGAAGAGGCTAGCTAATAAGACCACTCACTGCAACTGTTCCTCAAAAAGGGTAGAACAACCAAGTGAAAGCATATGATCAGCCAAGAAGATAGTGATGATCGAAGGCGAAAAACCAAGGCTCATATGACAAAAAATACTAATAGAATGGCAATCACAAGGGTTAAAATGGAGATTGGTTAATTTTTACACAAGCTTGAACCATAGGGAACTATGCTTGGATTCAGTTTCATGTTTACACAAGCTTGAAACGAAAAACTATGATTGGATTCAGTTTCATGTTTACACAAGCTTGAAACAAAAAACTATGCTTGGATTCAGTGGGTTCAGTTTTACACAAGCTTGAACCATGAAAAAACTATGCTTGAGATTGGTTTACATGCCCCCAACATGATGACTTGATTCTAGATGCATGCCCCCCAAGCTTCATTACATTCACCTAAGTAGACTACTTGTGGCTATCAGGTGGATGGAATGAAGGTTCATTTAGGAGAACAAGTGAAAGACTCGACTGGGATTTTACGAGATCTAATCAAAGACTCAAGTTGGAACTTTGTTGTAGGGGACCTTGTTTCATTTTTTAATGAGCTTGAAACAAGACAAGGAACTCTGCTTAGGGACCTATTTCATTTTTTTAATGGGGTTTACACAGTAAAAGAACTATCCTCATATTCCTTGATCATGACCCATAAGAGGTCATGACTTCCAAGATGTTCTCATCATATGGGAGAACAATGCTTTGGAAGGGATACATATAAAGTAATCCATTAGAGAGATTCGGTTCCAATGCCCTAAGTACATAATGCGCAACATCATGGAATTGACTATTGGTTGATGCAGGCATGGAATGGGTTGCCACATAATTAACCCATGGCGGGGAAGATACCATTAGGACAAAAGGACAATTTAGGGAAGATGGTTGACTAGAAGCCATATTTGGACGGGGAAATGAAATCTGGTCAACGATGACAATTATTCCTTCATGTGGGAAACAAATAACTCAAAAGAGTGTTGAAACAATAGCTCCCATGTCATAAACATAGTTGCACCCAATAAGTAAATTTTAATCTAAAGGGCCTCGGACTACCATCACATTGAGATAAACAATTTTTCTTCCGAAAGTAATAGGTAACTAAGGAAGGATCCCTAATGGTTTACCGGTTCCTCTATTAAAAGCAAACAAATTCTAGGTAACAGGCACAAGTGGTGGCGAATTGAGTGCTTGCCAACCAGTAGAGGAAAGGATACTCAAAGATGCACCTTCATCTATAATAGTGCTAGGTACAACAATATTACAAACCTGGACTATGATTTGGAAAGGCAAATAAGAAGGAAGACGACATCTTGCCAGTTGATTCCAATCAAAGGAAGTGACTAGATTACTTTGAGTGAGTACGATAAGAATGGGAGAATTACCCCCTTGAGTTACAAGAATGAGAGGATTTTCCTCCTGTCTTGATGGAACATCAAGGTTTCCTCCAAGCTCATTGGAATCTGAAGAAACGAAAAGAACCTGAGTGGTATCATACTCACTTTCTATGGGAAAGGTATGATTAACTAAAGGTGGAATCGGGTCAATTGTTTCCTTCACTTGTGATGGGTCAGTTATAGACTCATGAGATTCACATTTAGAGAGAGTGGATTTGACTGATGGTTGATTTGGGTTAGTTACTTCATCAACTAGTGAAGGATTAAGGGCGAGTCTCCTGTAACGAGATGGAAGGTGCTGCAGAGAAGCAGGACAATTATCCAACACTTTTTGGGTTTCATCCAGATAGGGACAAAGGTTAATGGGGTGATTCCCTTCACATAACCTATAGGGAAGCTTAACTTTACCCTTCTTTCCATGAACTTTACTACCACTAGTTGATGGTGTGTCACTAGCATGATCTCCATAAGTTGAAGACACAGAATGATGTGAACGATAAGACCATTCTTCTAAGATATGAGGAATACCAAAACAATTTCGAAGAAGATGGTCTCTCATACAAAGTTTGCAAGGACATCGAATTTTTTGAGGCTTATGAGACTGTTTCTCATCAGAGGTTGCATTCGAAGCAATGGTTGCTTGGTTGCCCCCTTGCTAAATTTTCTTCCTCTTCTTCTTCCCTTTCTTGTTCTTCTTATTCACCTGGTTACTAGTGTCAATACTTTCACCAGGCGAAGAGGAAGAAGGGGAGGAAGAAACAACTGATGAAGAAGGGAAAGGGTCAATTTTAGGATCAACTAGAAGTTGATTTTGTCTAGTTGTAGGAATATTCAGTTGCGGGGCTAAGGAGGTTGAGAACGCACATACTGGAAATCCAATGATAAGTCTCGCAAGGGACAATGTAGCCATATAAAGAACACCAATATTTCCGAAAGGAGGAAAGGGACTAGGATTCCCTTCAAAAGGAATTCCTTGATCGGTGGACTCCAGAGTTGTTGCCATATGTTTCAACCTAAGATCAACTAAGGAGTGATGTGGAGGATGTTATCCATGGTCAATTAATTTATTTTACTCAAAATAACATAACAAAATAAAAGAAGGATAATCTAAGCAAAAGGATTACCAAAGTAACTGTGAATTGCAATACACTGCCTCAGTAAACCAAGGACTTAACATACGTGCAGGAAATCTCCCGGAATGCTATGTTCGGTGTATCACAGTGTACAAGGTGGCTGACTTGGTTACCTAAGGATGGATAACAACCTAATGTAGTCCTCCCATATATACCAAAAGGTACATGGAGGTCCAATCTATGTTAGCATTGTCTAATGCGAAACTGCGCAGTGAAAGCATTCCTTTATACTTTTCATACTATAACACCGCCATATATACCCGAAGGTACGTGGACGAACTACGATATACTTACGTACATGGAATGAGGTATCGCACTCAGAATGTATTGCAAACAGTTAATGAAAACTGCTATGTTTTACGACGATGGAACACATCTCTAGCCTAGAACCTCTAAAAGTTATGCTATAAGTTACAATGCTCCATTAGGTTAATTCAGATAAAGTTTAAGTTGATCTTCTTAAGAATTTTCCTTTCAAGGTTCACCACGTGATGTATGTTTGCAATTCTTAGACTACAACTAACATGAGAAACATTCTTTCATTCAATTTGAACACTCAAAGCCGTAGCTAGTAAGGTATAGAGAAATAAAATCTTTGACAAAGAGCAAAGAGCACACCTAATGCAATTTCCCTAGCTATTTCTATCAAGCATTCACAAACTACAATATGCACAATGCAAGTTTTTATTTTTAGTCCCTTTAATTTTTAGAGGAACAAAATGCAACTAGATGCACAAAAAATAAATTAATACTTTTCATAAGAAACGAAGACTTTACGACAGTTTCTTTTTCAAAGAAATGAAGACTTTATGACAATTGTTTTTCAGAAAAGTAAATACTAATCAATGTAAGATAACTTTGATAATGATAAAAAAATAACTTAAGAAACACTAAACAATCAAGGTCAAAGTAGGTTTAGAAGAGGAAATTGAAATTGATTTCAAAACCATAACAATAATTGATCTTTCAGCAAACAACATCAGAAGAAAATTTGGAAAAATCCAAGTCAAAAGTGGGTTTTTTATCTTAAGGAGAATCAGTGCAGGTCTGAGTGGGAGAGACTGCACTGCAGAGCACTGTCTCTAAGCCAAGGGTGCTCTACAGTGCACTATCCCCTGACCAAGCCTACATTGGTGCTAGAGAGTCAATTCCAGAGACATTCAAGCACAATTTTTTACTAAAAACACTTCAAGAAGACCGAAATAAGATCAATAAAGATAAGCAAAGTATACTATGGCGTATTATGATGAGGGTAAGCCACCAAGAATGTCAGTCGTTCCCTAGTATGGTCACCAATTTGTTATATGGAATTTTCATCTACGGATAAGCACATTTTCCCTAGGTCGGTGACTACACCTAGAACAACAGAAAGAAAGTAGTTTAACATTTTTAGATGAGATGGAGGAACGTACTTGTAGTCTTTCACTTCCTAAATCTCTTTTGAATCATTGTCGTTGCTCCCACTTGAACTAAATCCGCTCAAAAGGTACATGCATCAAGAGAAACAGAAACAAGAAATGGTCAAAGAACACATGATCTATCTACTATAAAATAATGGAATCGAAGACATTGAAACACATAATCATCACAAATATGAACAATCATATGAGAAAAGGAATAAGCTCTTTATTAGTGTAGACAGAAGAGTATCACCCAATATAGTTCGATCATATGCCACTCCTCCAACTTTAGTTCAACCCTCGCCACATCAAAAGCACAACACTCCAGCAACATAACATTTCTTAACATAAACTCAATCCTGAAAGCAACAGAATTTCCTTACAAAATTCAGATTCTAGCCTCCTAATCACTATGATGAGTGCTCAATTTATAGGAAATGGCAGTGGTTTTGTCATATTTGAGGGTATTGAATTGCCTTCCAAACTTGGAGTTAGTTTCCATGGAGCAAGGGATGAGAGGATAGGAGGTTAATGGATCCTTAACCTATCCAATTTCGAGCTCATAGGAGGGGATAAGAGATGGTAAGCTTCTAGAATCATCTAGAATGAAGGAATATTCCCAAAACCCTATGCAAATTTCACTCATTCTCGCCCAGTGCAGGTCAAAGATGGCCTAAGTGCACTACAGTGCAGGCTAGAATGGGCCTGCCTACTCTGCAGCGTAGTTACCCCTGACCAAGGCTGCGCTAGTGTCCCAAGGAGGCATTTCAACAAGGCTTCAGGACAAGAAACTTTCATGGATGGCAGCATTCAATGTGATGACTTGTCTAGGGCATGTAACAACTGAATTAGGGTTTTATGAGCCCTACATGTACTGATTTGAATGTCGGGAGTGATGTGCCCAAATAGACCTTTAACAATGAATTCTACAAGGTTATGGAAGGATGATTAAGAAAGAGATGATGAAGAGGGAAATTCTAGATGATACCAAAGGAGCGGAGGAGAAAAGATAATTATTAGATAAGATGACTAAGGAGCTAAGGGTATGATAGAAGATCGGGGCCATATGAAAGCTCCATATGATTCACAACCTTTTGGAGGCTAGGAATGAAAAACAAAACACATATTTCATGAAGTTTAAATACACCTCTTAGTGTAGGATAAATGATAGTCTGCCATTGTCATATCATTATATGGCTTCAATGATATGTATGGTTGCAAACACTCAAAGTCATTCCATGTGTTTCCTCTAATTTTTTTTCTCCCTTTTGCTTGTTGGATCAACTACCATATTTTGGCATGTTGACTATTATGTCATGTTTGTTAGTGTTTTATGGTGGTTTGGAAGGTCGACCTCTATGTATATGAGTTATCCTAACCATGTAAAAATCCATCGCAGTCCTGCACAGTCTTGAACACTATCACACAAGTGTCATCATAGTCATATTAAAGCCTATCTCAAGTGTTGTTCTTGTCACTTCTTTTCATAAGTTGGTCACACAGAGGGTAATGCTTTATTTGTTTCCTCGGTGGTTTATGCTTTCATGTCACCGAAGTATGCTAAGTGTGTGATCACATTTCAAGTTCATCACAAGTCTATCTTCCTCCTCCACTTAGCCATTTTTATGAAAATCTTCTCGACTGGAAAACCTAGCTACATCGAAACCTGACTGAACTGCATAATGCGCAGTCTCAGCCCTCAATGTTATAACCTTCGTACTTGGAACTGTGTAGTGCACAGTCACTTTCCTCCACAAAAATTGCACTATGCAATTCCATAGCTCAACAACCTTCCTTAGCCTGCATAATCGCGTAGCAGTTCCTCCTAGTCTGACTTGAACTACGCACTTCACACTATAAATCCTCAATATTTTCCCCTTGCCTATTGGAACCTTGCAATGCGTAGAGAACAGAGCCTCCCTTGCCCTTCAGAACTGCATAGCGGTGTCTCCTAGTTCCCTCCCTCATCTGAAGTTTACTGCCCTTAAGAACTACACAGATTTTTCCTCCAAGCCTCTTTGCCACTCAGTCGTAGCTAAATGGTTGCCTAAGACTCACTCGTAGCTGAATGGATGAGTGAAACTATCAAGAGAAAGCAAAGGGACACAATTTTGCAACCACCTCCAAAGACCAAAGATCATTGAAGACCCCGCATCATCAAGTTATGTAGAGAAAAAGAGAAAATATCCAAGAATGCATCTATCACTCAGCAACAACAACCTCTTGATGTTGCCACATCATCAAGCCAGTTCACATCATTAGTGTCATGTCAAGTCATGCCATGAGTTTTCATATGCCACATCACTACTATGGGCCATGTTGTAAATAAAATATATTGTAAAGTGAAAGTCCAATGGACACTGAATAATATGAAAAATCATGTAAGTTGAAAAGTCATAGGAAGTCGAATAATCATGAGGGTAGTCGAAGAGTCACAAGGGGGAAGCATAATGCTCGGTTATATATACCCCCTCATTGTATGAGTAAAGGAATTTTCACCTTGGCTCCTCCCACAAAGCATTAGAGAGATTAGTTCTAGTTCTTTAAGGAGCAAGGAGTGGCTGTAATGTCCCACTACTGGGGCTAGTGATGTACAATGTAAATGTGTGTCTTGGAACTTTTTCTTAATTACAAAAGCCTTTTAGGCCAACACATTTTCATGCATGACTAATTAATGTTTGTAAGACTATTCTGTGAATGTTTTTATTTCATGTTTGCTTTCACATGTACTAAGATAGTTGAACTATTTCGGTTGTTTTAATGCTTATCTTGTTGGGGTTGTGTAATGGTTGTCATTGTTGTCTCTTCATTGTGGACTAATCCTCAGGATACTGGATAAACTTTTCCTTGCTTATCAATTATAATGATAGTCACATCCACTGTGGACTATTTCGTTGGATGTTAGACGAATCTTCGCTTGTTCATTGGTTGTAATGACTGTCGCATCCATTGTGGAATATTTTGTTGGATGTTAGACAGGTCCTTCTAGTTTGTGTGTGTCTTTTCTTGGGTGGTACTATTACCTCTCACTTAGAGGCTCACTTTTCTCCCCCTTTTTCAGTAAGAGAACCTAGACACAGTTGCACTACACACTCACCACACACACTCAGATTGTTGTTCGAAGATACCATTGCATCACTCTCTTATGCTAACAGCTAGAGGCAAGGCAAACCTTTAAGGATTTTGCAACCAAGCCTTTATACCAAATGGGATTGCTACACCAAAGGTGTGAGGTTTGATTAGGACTTCATATTGGGGAGATCCCCTTGGTTGATGGACTTCTAGCACCGTCAAAATTACCCATCAAATTTATTTGAGGGAAGGGTCTTGGCCTGTGAGGAAACCTCAACGAAGAATGAACTCAACATTGAGAGGAATTGTAAAGGAAGAACTCTAGAAACCTTTGGATGCAAATTTCATCTATCGTATTTGTGACATTTAGTGGGTATCTCCACTAAGTATTGTTCCTAAGAAAAATGGGAAGTGGAGGATCTGTGTAGACTAGAGGGAGTTAAATAAAGCCACCTAAAATGACCATTTCCCATTACATTTTATTGATGAGGTCCTAGATACTCTATCCGGTAAGAAGTTATTTTCCTTTTTGGATGGGTTTAGTGCTTATAATCAAATTCATATTGCCACTAAAGATCAAGAAAAAACCACCTTTACTTACCCTTTGGGTACTTATGCTTATATGGTCCTACCTTTTGGGTTATGTAATGCACATGTAACCTTTTAGCAGGAAATATTGGAATTGTTTTCCAATATGGTTAATGAATGTTTAGAAATTTGTATGGATGATTTTACACCCTATGGGAATGGATTTGATGAAGCCTTGGAAAACCTTGAAAAATTACTTGAACATTACATTCAAACACACATCTGTCTTAGCACTGAAAAATGACAATGATCATGACTGAGGGTATTGTTCTAGCACATTATCTTTCTGTTGCAATTATTCAAGTGGATCCAACAAAGGTAGAGGTAATTTTGCAAGCTCCCACTCCTAAAAAACAAAAGGAGGTAAGTAGATTTTTACACCAGGCAGATTATTAAAGATGATTTATAGAAAAATTTGCTAATATTGCATTACAAATATTTCCTATTAACAAAACAAAAGGAGTTTGAGTGGACTGATAAGTGTAACAACACCTTTGTAGAACTAAATAGATGTGTAACAACAACTCCTATTTTGAGAGGACCAAATTAGAATTTACTGCTCCACATCTTTACTGATGCTTCTTATATAACCATTGGAGTTGTGCTTGGTCAACAAGATGGAAACAAGCCATACACCATCTACTATATCAATGAGAATTTGGCTCATGCAGAGGTAAATTACACAGTTACAAAGAAGGGATTCCATGATGTTATTCACACTATTAATAATTTTAGGCACTACATCACCGGTTATAAAAGTTTTGTGCATACATTCTTCTATCACATTTTTAATGAACAAACCTATTACCAATGTTTGGGTTACTAGGTGGTTGATGTTACTCCAATAATTTGATATTACTATTATAGATAATCTGGAAAATATAATGTTGTTGCATATTTTCTCTTTAGGTTAACTCATGTTACTGATAATATTCCCATAGAATATTCTCTTATATATGAGTATCTATTTGTAGTATCCACTTATTCACCCTCGTATGCAAACATTGATAATTATCTTGTTGTAGTAATGTTTCATCATCACCTTTCTTCTAGAGAAAAAATAATATTATATAATAGACTGCCAGATAATTTTGGATGGATGAAAACCTTTTTCACACTGGTTTTGATTAGTAGATTAGGAGATGTATGAGGGAATATGAAATTCATGAAATCGTCAAGGCTTGTCATGATGGACCTTGTGGAGGAAATTTTGCAGACAGGTGGACTGGTCATATGGTGTTGCAGATGGGCTACCTTTTTCCCATTATATTATGAGATGCAAAGTGGTACGTTCAGGGTTGTGACAACTGTCAGAGAATGGGTCAGCCTACCCAATCAGATGAGATTTCATTATAACCTCAACTTGTGGTGGGACCTTTTTAGAGATGGGCATTAGATTTCGTGGGATCAATTAATTTCCCATATCAGCACAAGGTTTTTTTTTTTTTTGCACAGATTATGTGAGCAAGTGGGTAGAAGCTAGAGAACTTACCAGAGAAACTGATCATGTTGTTTCAGACTTTTGTTTTGAAGAAATATGTGTTCGATATGGAGTTATAAGGGAAATAGTAATAAATGGAGGGGCATAATTTACCTCTCGGCTGATACAGGATCTTGTGAGGAAATATGGATTTCATCAAAGGATTAACTCACCATCTCATCCTTAGGAAAATGAGAAGGTGGAAAGCATTAATAAAGTGCTTGAAGCTATTCTTACCAAAACTGTGCCAGGATATAGAAAATATTGGGTGGAGAGACTTCCTGAAGTATTGTAGGGTTATAAGAAAACTTAGAGAAATACTATAGGTTTTTCCCCCTATGAACTTGTTTTTTATAAGAATTCAATTTTCCCTATTGAGTTTGATATTAAGGCATTAAGGAATACCTTACAATTAGATTTAAATCTGACAGCAACTTAAGAACATAGGCTGAAACAACTAAATGAGTTGGATGAAAAGCCTCTGGCAGCGTGCAATGAACAAATATCATTCAACATTAGTGTACCAAATGGCATGATAAGTTTATTAAGAAGAGGTTATTTTAGGAGGGTGACTAGGCCTTACTATATGATTGTAGGTTCAATAATTTTAAGGGAAAGCTACACACCAGGTGGTTAGGTCCTTCTGAGGTAGAAGCAACCTTTGACAATGGGACTCTAAAAGTGACAACCATTGATAATTCTCAGGTATGCTTTTTAGTTAATGGACATTGTCTAAATTTGTATCATAAACCTACTTCTAAGGATCATTTGTGAGCGTTATCTCAATTGCAAGTTTAGACCTTGAAATTGTTGGGGCAAAGGAGGTTCCTCCCATTTTTCCAATTATTTAGTTTTTTTATATAAAATAATCTAAACAAAAAACCAAAAAAAAAATGTCAATGTTGAAAACCTCTTTGGGAGAACTATTGGATGATTTTAATGACTAAAAGCTAGCTTGTTGCTCATCAACATCTCTTTTTTCTCTGTAACAACACTATGGTAATTCTTTCTATTACTAATTTATTGTACTAATTTTTTTTTTTATAGACTCAGCTTGGGACTTATCATAATTGGTCTATATATTTCAGTTTTGATTAATATCTTGCTAATATAGCTGAATATATGACTAGATGTTAGCATTATTTATGTTTGTATATATATAATGATATTGCTACTACAGTTAAAGGCCCCTTTGGAGACCTATTACTTTTTATTCAGTTGAAGACCTTTTTCACATCTTCATCGTTAGCATTGCGATCTGAAGGCCAATACATTGGATACGCTACCACATGAATGGATCTTTCATCTCGTCCAACCAATAGAATTTCACCTAGGAACATATGCCATAAGGATATTTTCACAACATCATTTAACTTGTATAACTCCATGTCACCATAATGGAAAGTCAATGACAGGTTTATTCAAATGTCATTTACTTGAAGAATTTGGATTTAAGAGGTGACATTATTACTTTACTGCAAAAATGCTGAGGACGGTTGTTACAATAAGTGGAGGGGAGGAGTGTATCATATTAAATGATACACTATGATTTCACCATAATTATTTATTTTCTTAATGCATGATTGGACCCTATATCTGCCATTATTTTTACTACAATTTTTTATTAGACACATATAACCGTCATTATACTTATCACCATTTCCAAAATTTTATGTGATTGCGTGAGGTCATTTGTCATAAGTACCATAAAGACTTAATTTGGTAAAACAGGGGTAATTATTGTTACTTCCAAAATCTCAACATTCTGTCCTTACAAAGTTTCTCTGTGCACCAAAGGAAACCTTTTACGAGTCCTGACCAATGCTAAGCAGTTATAATCTTGGGTAGCCATGGGATAAGTAGTGGTAAGGAATGAGCCATACTCTGTCAACATGTGGTTACATCACCTAAAAGCTTTGGAATTTTTTTCAAATGTACAGTGGTTGAGTTACTTTCAGAAGTTGCATGGTTTTAGTGAGTTGGCTTCTCTGGAATTTTCATGGGTCTTGAATGAGCAATATTATGAAGTTAGAGGTTTCAGAATTGTTGTTACAAAAGAGGTAATTACAAGAGTAACAGGGTTTCCATAGACATGGGCTTGGTGGTTTTCAGGAAAGGTCATGATTCCATAATCTAGGGCTATGTTTCTACAGGAAAGAGAGGAATTGGTGACTAAGGGTAGGGGATTTGACAAAAAATCTCTTCCCCACCTTTGGGATGATGTGGCTTTTTCCATTCGGAAATTTATCACATGTGAAGGGCACTTTGGGATTATATTCAACTAAAATTTTCAATTGCTGACACATATTAGGATAAGGTAGCTGATAAATATGCCTTATTACTTGTTGAAAACACATGGCATAGGTAGAGTGAGGGGAAAAACATATAGAAACCTGCTTGACCAATCATGTACTGATCAAATTGGTCATAATTCACTCATTATAGGAGCATGGGAGTTCATGGGATGATATTTTAGCAAGACCACATGTGTATGTAGAGGATGATGAAAGTGAGGAGCATGGGGAGAGTTTTAAAACAATATCTAAAAGTAAAGCAACCACACCCCCTAGAAGTAGGTTTTTTACACACCTTAGGATTAGAAAAATAGCAACCCCTAGGAAAAGTTAGGTGGATTCTTTTCTTAAACCTCGTCGTCGAAACCTAAGAGATGGAGCTCTATAAACATTCTATTGGTACATCCTCAAAAGGAAAAAGGGAACGAGCAGAGGAGCTTGTGAAGGTGTATAGTGGATCATCGAAGAATAGCTATCATAGGTGTCCTATTAAAGAAGAAAAACTAGAAGAATCATCTACTAAAACATCAATACTAAAGCTAGCAACTAAAGAAACAAATAATTTTGAGGAAACCAAGGATGACTCAAAACAGGTGAAGGAAAAAAGAGAATATTGGAGAATCCGATTGGTTGAAGGAGTTCTAAGAGAAGGGTGCAAGTGGTTGTTGCACAAAAGACTATTCCAACACCTAAATAACATACGATTACACCTGAACCAGGGGAGCCTGAGGAACAACAAAATAAGAGAAAACACAAAGAGCTTATAGAGGAAGGTGACTCCATATTTGAAGCCCCTTCTGTTACACAAAAATTTAAGCACGAATAAGAAGAAACAATAGCGGAAGAATCCATAAAAGAACAAGAGGATTCCCCTCTACTACGTAAGGCCAAAATTGACCCTCTTGTCCATCAAATTGAAAATTTGAAAAAGGAAAATGAAGGGATAAAGAAAAAACTTTCCAAATAACTTCAATTTAAAAAGGAAAATGGATTAGATATGTTATAAAAAGAAGCAAAAATGACATCACCCACTAAAACAACGTCAAATTTGTGTGGGGGATGTAAACAAGTTCTTAAGGAATCTTGGCTTGAAGAATTAATTATTGTCTTAGTAGGAGTTCAAGTAGGAGAACATGATGAAGAATTTAGACATACTGCTCCATAAGAAGCTACTGACATCACTGTTATCACATAAGAACCAAGAATCAAGGCAGAGCAGGAAGAAGAAAAACAATGTGCTACTCCACAAGAACCTGCTTATGATGCTGTTGCTACATAAGAATGAATAGCTGAAACATAGCAGGATGAAATTAATTTGATTTCTACTCTACAAGAACCTATCGACAATGTTTTGTTACATAGAAACCAACAGCTGAGATATCACAATAAGATGAGGAAGGGGATAAAAAAGAGATTGATAAGTCTAAGGCTATGACAACATTAGGAACAACCCAGCTTAAGCCTAAAGAACTATTGAGAACAACATCTTTGCTCAGGGAAGTAGAAAATTGGAAGAAATTAAAATTCTTCCACAATGATGAAGTTATTATTTTGAAACAACATGAGAAGGGGGGAAACAGTCTTAATAAGGAATGGGTTGAAAATTTGGGAATTCAAGATTTTGTAAGAGCTCAAAGAGAGAGGAAGCATGCAATGGTGTAAATAAAGGAATTGCAATAGGAGGTCCAACTACTACAACAAGAGAAGGAATTCATGTATGGGCTTATTGATGATTTACTAAGTTGTAGACTTCCTTCCCTATCTTATCCTTTATACCTTCAAGAGAAACACTTTCTATTTCAATTGATAGCTGTTAAGGAAAAGCGACCATATAATACAAGGAAAATTCAAGATATCTTGGGAAGTTTTCATAACAGTAATTTCTCAAAGAAACATTTTTTATGTGAACTATATTTGCATGACCTTACCTGTTTCGGACATAAATATTTTAATTTGGCACCTTATGTGAGGGATGTTGAGTTGAGAGATTTTGTGTCTTTTACTCAGAACCAGGTAAGCTGGAAAGTCGGATATGTCATTATAACATCCAATGAGAAATGAGTAGAGTTGTGCATCATAAATGAGCCTAGATTTGTTGATGCTATTGTTGGGGAATACAATCAGATATGGAAATTTCTAGCCACCGAAGAATTAGTAGTGGAGCATTGGATCTTGGTTTTGTAGAGATTCCTCTGGAATATTCATAGGATAAAAGTGAGTGTGTTAAAAGGGAGTAATCTAAGATGGAATTCTTTTTGACAGGAGTTGATGGAAGAGGACCCCTATTGTTATCAAAACTTTATGCAAGATCTCTAGCCCAGGTTGGATTGGACTCAGATTTAAGTTTCCTCTTGTTTTACTTCCGACCTATCAGTATCAATACCCATATCATTTTACTGAAAAACTTTGGGAAATGGAGTTGGTCCTTTCCCTAGGTTATAAGGGTAGGGTGGAGGATACTTCCAAATCCTACGATCATTCAGAATCACGCTGTCAACATGTTAGGAAACAAGAATTTTTTTTTGCACAAGGACATGCAGATGCTTATGTTGGGGGCATATGTTGGGCCTAGCAATATTTACCTTTTTGCATTCACTTTTCTACTTCTTTTTCTCCCTTTTTGACCAACAAGGGCACATTTTATCATTGTAATAATCGTTATTCATGTAAGTCTATTCTTTTCTATATGCCACTTTATTAGTCTAATTTTGTTTGTAATTTGGCATAAGAATTATTGTCTGAGGCTATTTTTATTTTAAAATTGACAAATGGGTTGTTTCACATTTAAGTGGTTTGTTGAAGTTGTTTTTATAGGATTACACTTCCAGTTTCTTCATCGAAATTTGGACAAGGCTCTAAGAAATGTTGTTGATACACGAATAGATTCCCTTGGGCATGCTTTGCTTCCTTAATTAATCACATGGAATGAATTGTGGAGAACATCAAATCAAAGCTAATTCAACCACCACAACATATTCATGGAGCATACAAATCACTTAGTTAAGTTTTTCTACAAAATTATTGTAATTGAAGGAAATTGTTACATCTTTACCCCTATCATGGAAATTGTATTCTTATTTTGAGATCACATGAGAATTGAAATATTCTCATGATGATCTTCATATTGTATTTGAAAAGTATAAAGAATAGAGATTTGCGGTCGGGGGGAGAAAAGAGAGAGAATTAGACAAACAAGATTGGGAGAAAGAAGAAAGCACCAAGCATTGTAATCTTGATGTTTTGTTAATGTGAATCTCAACCTTGTGGCATCATGTATTTCTCCGAGTAGTTTGTGTGTTATTTAGTGAACCAACCCCTCCTAAGGAGGAAGGGCCCTCCTTCTTAGCAAGGATCACTGGTTAAGTAGGATACAATAATTATTTGTATTAGTTTGTCTCATTTGTGTGCTTGTTATTACTTTCAATTTTATTTATGAGTTATTGATTACATAAAGTTTTTGAATAGTGTGACAACATAAGTCCTAGACTGGTCCCTCTTATTAGTGTAACAACGAGTTATTTACTTTTTTGTTACATATTGGATTGCACTTTCTTTGAACATGTTTGTTCAAAATATGATTGAGTAATAAATGGTTTGTACGAGTGTTGTTTATGAATGAGAGTGGTTGTGTAAGAGAGTGATTTATTCTGCAATTTTGTGATTCTTTTCTGATTGCATTGAAGAGTGTAGTAGCTTGAATGTTTGTTGTGTGAGTTTGCAACAACCTTGGTTTGAGATTCATTATTCTAGTTATCGCTTGCCCTTGCATAGACTTTGCACAATAGTCTTATAAAAATCAAGCCTACCCAAATTGACAATTAATGCAAGAGTGAACCCATTGCTCTAATTTAAAAGAAGAATTATTTCACCCAACAATTATGTATGTGGGTTCTCAAAGAAATTAAACTTGAATCAATATAAGTGTGAGAGTGAAATGATTTTAGGTTTAAGTTTTTAGTGGAATCCATAGTAATCAAGTGTCTTGCAATACAATGAGGTAAAATACAATTTCAAAATAAAATACTATGTTATGAGGCAAAGATTTCCCCTTCCCTCATAAAATGAGTTAGTTTTTTGTTTTCTTTTGTTAAACCAAATTAAAAAAAGGAAAAAATGCATTTACATTCTTACTTGGAATGCCTTGAAGATGAAATTTGTAGAGTTATCCAACAATTTGCTTTGCCTCCCATAAAAAAATCTCCTCAATTTTCTCAATTTTGTTTAAATATTTAGACTAACATGAACATGAACATGTTCCTAACAAAACATGGGAATTTTAAAAATATGCTTGTGTGATGTCAAAAACATGCATGTGTTCCTACACCTTGCCTTGCTAGCAATGAATTTGCCTTTGATGTAGTGGTTCAAGGGTTTCCAAATATAAATGCTCATGGACACATGTGTTTACTCAAGAATGTGCACATCTTCCCATATGAGTGTGTTATAGTGATGACATTCTTACCACCTTTGAGGCCATCATGGTCTTCCTAACCCCTTTAACATGCATGTAAAGAATGTGTACAGAAAATCATAACCATATTTAATAAGCATATTGAATTTAATAATAAAAACATTAAATTTAGATTACCAAAGATAAGATTTTTTTATTTTTTTTAAGCCATATGATATTGTAACCCGTTTAACAAGCATATAAACCATGAGTATAGAAAAACGTAATCATATTTAATAAACATATTAAGCCATTAAGTAACATAAAAGCATTTTAAATAGCTTACAGAAAATCATAACCATATTTAATAAGCATCTTGAATTTAATAATAAAACCATTAAATTTAGATTACCAAAGATAAGATTTTCTTTTAGCCATATGATATTGTAACCCGTTTAACAAGCATATAAACCATGAGTATAGAAAAACATAATCATATTTGATAAACATATTGAACCATAAAGTAACATAAAACCATTTTAAATAGCTTACTACCACCTTATTCACATTTAAAGATATTTTAAAATAAAATAGATCTAATTATTTAAATTTCAAATACATAATTATTTCTAAAAATTTGTTTTTATTCGTATATCTAAAGTTTTTTTATAACGTATATTATAAATTTCAGATTATTTTTTCAATAATATATAATTATTTTAATTATTTTAAAAATAAATAATATAATACATTATTACCTAAATTTTAACGTAATTTATATATTTTTTATTTAAAATAAACAAATCTTTTAAAATCTTAAAATGTTCAACTTGCACTTATATTATAATCTCTAAAGCCAAAAACATGAAAAAAACGTTGAAAAAATGTATAAGCTGATATTACCTTTTAAATTTCAGCATCTTTGTTTAAACAAAATCGTATAATTTAATTTTAAAAACGCTTTCCACCTCTGTATATAAATACATATATGATCAGGGAGATTGCAAAAAGTACATATATAATCAGTTTGAGGGAGATTGAAGCAAATGGTGTTACTTTATATAACATAACATTAATGCTATAATAATAATAACATGGATACTATGATAATAATAATAAGATTTATATCAAAAATTAAAAATTAATTTAATGTTAATTATAAGTAAAAAATTAATATTCATTTTAAATGAATTTTTATATAGAAATAAGGTAATTTTAAATGTAAAAAAAATAAATTTATTAATAATTATATTTTTAATATAAAAAATATGTAATTATATTATTTGAAATTACAAGTTAGAGATATATTATTTTTTCTATACTCAAAATAAAATTAATCAAGGTTGTGTATTTTCTTAACTAAATGAAAATATTTCAATTTTAGTATTAAATAAAATATTTGAATATTCACAAGATAAATTAGGGGAATTTGATCACATAACACTTTATAACATGACCGTCTTCCATTGAGATGGAACTCTTTCTCTTCACACACACACATATAATATTAAAAATAGTTTTATTTTAGTCATAAATAAAATATTTCAAGGCTCATTTAAGTTTAGGTTACGTTCTTACTATCCACTTAATAAATATTGATAATTAAATTAAAATTCTTGAAAATTTATTCAAAAATAAGCAAGTAGCTCACCATAATAATTTCAAAACAACTTTATATATAAAGCTAAAAAAATAATATATAGAGAAAAAAAATTAAAATAAAAAATTTCTTATTCTTATTTCTTACTTGTGTAATTCAAGAGTTGGTATAAGCCATTTAAAAACTATTAATAATGAAAATATACTTCTAATTTCTACCAGAAGTAAAATATTTCAATATCAACTATAAAGAAAGATATATTTCAATATTTGTTATTAAGTAAAATACTTCTTATTACATGGATATATGGGTTTTACTAGTTAGGATCAGTATGAGGGGGATAGTGTGGACCATAAATAAAATATTTCAATATATACATGGAATCAACACAACTAAACTGAGCATAGATTGGGCAAGCTTCAATGGTGGATAGAAGAACTATCTACCCAATAACTAGATGACTACAAAGCTTAATTGAGTTTAGAGGTCTCTTGGTATAGTTTAATTGAGCTAAAAAGTGATTTACATCCTCAATCATTCCCCATGAAATTTGAAAATTTTATTTATGTGTTACTCAAAATAAAATTCTCTTAACCTACAGTTTATCTATTTATCAAATATAATTAAGTCCCTTTTACACTTTATACATATATGAAATAAAAATATATCTACATGTTATAAAATCTTTTATATCCATCCATTTAAACCACTTCATTTTCTATATCAATAGAACAATTAAAAAATAAAAAATATATCAGTGTAACAATAAAATTAAACAAATAGTACGTTAAAAATGTAACCAACCTTGACAAGCCTCCCTTATTGAAACAATTCAATATCTCAAATGTAGGAAAAATATTTGTAACATTATTTAAGAAACTTCCAATATCGTTGATAGGATAAACACATGTAGCATATATGGATTACATTTAAAATGTTCAAATATTATTTTCAAAAATTCTCGAATTGTTAAGGGATTTACTACGGAAGAAGCAACGTGATAAACCATTACGCCACAGTTTCCTGCGTGTTTGGCCATGGCTGCTAATGTTGCATTCGCAACCATGTCTACGGTTATCTGCAATTTGAATTCAAAAAAAAAAAAATTACACAGATGATTAAAATGATGTTTGACAATGGTTTTTTTTCCGATATTCATATAAGATTTTTGGGTTGAAATTTGGATCATTTTCAAGATATAGATAGAAAACCTAATCATACAGGAAAAGGTTGAGCGTATGTGCTTTCAACAATACTGGGACGAACAATAACTACGGGTAAATCTTTGGTGTGATTACATATTACCATCTCCGCCATTGCTTTGGTGAACGCGTAAGTATCCTGCCATCCGAATGCTTTTGCTCTGAAAAATAGCGTTTCAATCACTTTTGATTAGGAATTTGACTATAAGCTTATCTTTTATTATTATTATTTTAATAATTAATTTAAATTCTTAAATACAGAAGAAGATATAGATTTTTTTACATGAACTCATTCAAGTCATTACAAAAGTATATGAAAGATGGGAATTAAAATTACGTAATTTTCTCATAAAAACACAATATCGATTAAATTTAATAAAAATTAAAATGTGATAATAAAATAGTATGTGAAATTAATTCAATTTATTGTATTATAATTTTATTTATATTAATAAAATTATAAATATTTTTTAATAAAAAAATCATAATATTATATCATATTATATATGCTATGATATAATATAAGGTAGTTAATTATAAAAGAAAAATCATATATACTATCAAAAAGTATTTTTCTATATGATGACGAGGAAGATTAACATCGCAGATCAATGAGTTTTGCACATTTAACAAGTCAAGGAGCATGGCAAATGTTTTGGAAATTTATAAACATTTGAAATTTATATATAATATAGAGATTATTATGAAAAGTTAGCATATATTTATTTTAATTTTGGAATAACAATTATCTAGAGAAATGTTCTCAAAAGAAAAATAATATCTCAATTTTTGCACTCACAAAAATATTTACACTTAATATATTTGATCCCTCTTGAAATTTAGTATATCAAAAATTTATATAGACCTATACTAAAATAATTAAAAATATTTAAATACAATTAATTTTTTTTGGAAGGGAAATCTAGACATACACTTCCTGAAATTTAGTATGTACACAATTTAAATAGACCTATACTAAAATAAATAAAAAATATTAATTACAATTATCATTTTGTTCAAAGGGAAATCTAGATATATCTAAATATATTCCACTGAAGGGATCACATCCCCACCAAACTAATTAGACCCTATCCCTAAAGGCCTCCATGAGAATTGACCCATGACCTTCCAATGACCAAGTACTTTAGCAACTAGACCTCAAACTGTTGAAAATGTAATTTCAACGCAGCCAGACCACTGCCAGAAAACGTTCAGCCAACCAGCCGGAAAGCTCTCGGGTTGATTTCAGGCAAAGGTACTTTTCCGATGTTTGAACCCGAGAAATTGTGGAGCTGACACGTGGTTCAGCCTTGACGTAACGCAACGTAAGAATCTCGGGGGTTAATGTTCAGCACTTGTTGGCCTTCCGATATCATTATCCGCCGTTCGATCTGCTCCACTCCTTTCAGCCGTTGATTGATTAAACCTACACACGGGCCTACATCAAATTAAAACTCATGAGTGGAGTAAAAGACTTATGGTTGACCGCCGTAGGTAAAAGAATTTAATAGTGGTACGAAGATTTTGGTGAGGCTCTTTTAATATGAGCATGGGCATGCTATAATATATGTTTTTATATATATTTATATACGGCATGTATTAAATAGGAAATCGTATGTAATAAGTTTAATGTTTTGTGTGTTGACTTTTAAATATAATGTATGGCACACGGGAAGTTTTTTTGTGTGTGTGTGTGTTCACAGTAGCGTAAAAATACGAGGGTGCAGTAAAAAGAAAAACACACAGCAGTGTGTAAAATGTGAAGAACCAGAGGGTGTATGCACAGCAGTGCACAAATATGTTGTAATGTTTTTGTGTGGAGCATTGTAAAACGAAGATGCAGTAAAAACCGAAAAACCATGTGTGGTTTTGGACAAGTAGTGGATAAAGGAAATGGTGGAGCGTGAATTTTTGTAAGCCTGTGTAATTTTGTTTTTCACAGCAGTAATCTTATGTAAATCTTTTTATTACAGCAGTAAGTTGTTTTTCACACCAGTGAATATAAAAAGGATTTTACAGTGGTAAATCTTTGCATCAGGTTTTAATGAATAGAATGTTCTTATGGTGGTGAAATACTCTGTCTCTCTGTGAATTTTTTTTGTTGTCTGTGCACAAAAGATCCTGTGAAGGAAAAACAGAGCATTGCCTCTGTGTGTTTGTTTGTTTATTTGGTTTTTGGTATTTTCCCCTTAAAAAATCCCCAACAGTGGTATCAGAGCAGGCTCAGGCTCTTTCAAGAAGTTAAAGAAGCTGAAGGGAGAAGGTTGTTGCTGCAGCAAAACTTCTCAAGCAGACAGAAGACTCAGACAGCAAAGGAGTCAGGTATTCCAAAAGTTTTTTTACTGTTGCTGAAGAAGCAGTGATTTGCTTTAAACACACAGTCAAGGATTTAGAGGCATAGATCAGAATACAAGGAATGGCCAGCACAAGCACTGGTATGGGTTTGTTTAACACCCAACTCCCACAGTTTAATGGGAAAAACTATGACTACTGGGCAATAACCATGACAGCCCTGTTTGCCTCTCAAGACTTATGGGAAATAGTTGAGGAAGGTTTTGAAGAACCAGCAGATGAAACTGAGTTCAATGCACTAACTCAGGGAGAGAGAGATCAGCTGAAGAGCAATAGGAAGAAGGATTCAAAAGCCCGTATGTTGTTGTATCTAGCAGTAGACCAGAGTGTGTTTCCAAGGTTAGCAGCAGCTAAGATAGCAAATGAAGCATGGCAAACCCTCAAGACAGCCTATCAAGGCATGGAGAGAGTGAAGACAACAAAACTACAATTGCTGAGAAAGGATTTTGAGAACTTTAACATGAAGGAGTCAGATAACATTGACTCATTCTTCACTCATGTGATTGGAGTAATCACACAAATGAGAACTCATGGAGAAACCATTGAAGATAGAAGGATTGTGGAGAAAATATTGAGGGTCTTACCCTCAAAGTTTGATGCCATAGTCACCACCATCGAAGAGACAAAGGATCTCTCAAGTTATTCAGTTGATGAGCTACATGCATCACTGATAACACATGAGCAGAGGTTGAGTAGGAATGGAAACTCATCTCTTGAGCAAGCCTTCAAGACCCAGATGTCCTTTGGAAGAGGAAGAGGTCAAGGAAGAGGAAACCGAAGAGAAAGAGGCAGAAGCTAGAACAGAGGTGGAAGGCACAGCCCATCAAATGCACAAGGAAGAGGCAGCAATCCAAATCAGAACCAAGGCCAAGGCAGCAGCCAACAAAGAGAACAGTTTCATGCTCAAGGACAAAGGTATGATAAATCTAATGTTCAATGCTATTATTGCAAAAAGTATGGACATTATGCTAGTGATTGTAGAAAGAAACAGCATGATATGAACAGTAGACAAAATGCAAATGTTACAAGAGAAAACAGCAGTCAAAATAATGTCCTGTTAGCTTGTAACATGGCTGAAACACATAGTGAGGACATATGGTTTTTAGACTCAGGTTGCAGCAACCATATGACAGAAAACATTGCCCTCTTCTCAGCTTTAAATCAGAATTTGAAATTAGAGGTCACACTAGGAACTGATAGTAAAGTGTCTGTTATGGGAAAAGGGGAGGTAAAAATATTTACAAAACAAGGAGAAAGGAAAACCATAGCAGATGTCTACTATGTCCCCGGAATGAGATGTAACATCTTGAGTGTTGGACAGCTTATCCAAAAGGGTTACAATGTTTACTTTGAAAATGATGTGTGCACCATCATGGACATACCACCCAGCAAAAGATGCATTGCTGAAGTGAAGATGACAAGGAACAGGATGTTCCGTCTCTGGATCAGGGCAGACTTGAAGAACAAGAAGGAAATGGCAGCAGTCACCCAAGAGGCCTTCCAAAGCGTGCCAAAGGATGAGAACTGGTTATGGCACTTGAGATTCGGGCATCTAAATTTTGGAGGTCTAAACTTATTGAGCAGAAAAGGAATGGTAAAGGGATTACCATTGATAGAGAAACCGGACAGCCTATGTGAAGGCTGCATTTTGGGAAAACAACATAGAGAAAGTTTTCCATCAGGGAAGAGCATAAGGGCAAAGACACCCTTAGAGATTATCCACTCAGATTTGTGTGGACCAATGCAAGCTCCATCATTAGCTGGCAGCCTATATTTCTTGACATTCATTGATGATTTTACAAGAAAGACTTGGATATATTTCCTCAAGAACAAAAGTGAAGTCTTTGAGAAATTCCAAAATTTCAAAGCACTTGTGGAGAACCAAAGCGAGCTGCACATAAAAGTATTGAGAACTGATAGAGGAGGTGAGTATATCTCAAATGAATTCCTAAAGTTTTGTAGAGAAAATGGAATTCATAAACAGTTTACAGCAAGGTACACTCCGCAGCAAAATGGAGTTGCTGAAAGGAAGAACAGGACCATCATGGATATGGCGAGGAGCATGTTGAAGGCAAAGCATTTGCCAAATGAGTATTGGGCTGAAGCTGTACATTGTGCAGTATACATTTTGAACAGGTGTCCTACAAAAGCAGTGATGAACAAGGTGCCAGAAGAGGCATGGAGTGGGAGAAAGCAAGGAGTTACCCACATGAGAGTTTTTGGGTGTGTGGCCTATGCACACATACCAGATCAGCTAAGGAAGAAGTTGGACAACAAAGGGGAGAAATGCATCTTCATTGGATACAGTGATGAATCCAAAGCCTACAGGCTGTACATTCCATCTACCAAGAAGTTCTTTGTCAGCAGGGATGTTCAATTCATTGAAGAGGAAGCTTGGGATGGAAGCATAGAGAAAACAGTGAATGTCAAGAGATGTTTGTCTCATGATGAAGATGAAGAGGAAGTGGCTGAAATGAATCCCCAAACAGCAGCGCCAACACAAGGACAGCAAGGGACACCATTGAGGACAACACAAGGACAGCAAGGTACACCATTGAGGATAAATGAGGGTGCTTCTCCAAGCACGCCACAAGGAGGAAATTCAAGTGCATCTTCAAGCACTTGCACACCAAGTGAACGAGGTAAGAAGTTCAGAAATCTAAGTGAAATTTATGAAGAAGGAATGAATTCCTTATTTGCCTTGTATTGTCATGTTGATGATCCTATTCATTTTGAAGAAGCTATTAAAGATAGGAAATGGATAGAAGCTATGGATGAGGAGATGAATGCCATAGAGAGAAACAAAACATGGGATTTGGTTGAGTTACCAAAAGGCAAAGAAGTCATTGGAGTGAAATGGGTCTACAAGACCAAAAGCAATGTTGAAGGCAAGATTGAATGGCATAAAGCAAGGCTGGTTGTTAAAGGCTACAAGCAGCAGTATGGGAGAGATTATGAGGAGACTTTCGCCCCGGTTGCAAGAATGGAAACCGTGAGAGCAGTGCTGTCCATAGCAGCACAAAACAAATGGAAAGTCTACCAAATGGATGTGAAATCAGCATTCCTAAATGGAGTGTTAATGGAAGAGGTCTATGTGGAACAGCCTCTCGGATATGAGAAGAAAGGTGAAGAGCACAAAGTGTGCAAATTGAAGAAAGCTCTTTATGGGCTGAAGCAAGCGCCAAGAGCATGGTACAACAGGATAGATTCTTATCTATTGGATAATGAATTTGACAAATGTGAAGGAGAACCCACAGTCTACATCAAAGAAAAGGATGGTAAAATTTTAATTGTTGTCTTGTATGTAGATGATGTTATTTTCACTGGAAATGATATTTATCTTATTGAGAATTTTAAATCAGTCATGAAGGATGAATTTGAAATGACTGACATGGGTTTGTTGAGATACTTCTTAGGCATAGAAGTAGATCAAAATGAAAAAGGAATTTTTATATCTCAAGCAAGATATGTAAATCAAATTTTGAGCAGATTTAAGATGGAAGAATGCAAGGCAGCAATCACTCCCACAGTGATGGGATTAAAACTCAGCAGAGAGGACAGCAGCAAGGATTTTGATCCTAGCTTGTATAAAAGCATTGTGGGCAGCCTTATGTATTTAACAGCTACTAGGCCTGACATTATGTATGCTGTTAGTTTGATTTCCAGGTTCATGGAGAGGCCAAAGGAGGCACATTGGCAGGCAGCAAAGAGAATTTTGAGGTATGTCAAAGGCACCAAAATGTTTGGAATTTTATATCATGCCTCAGAACATTCAGATTTGGTTGGATACACAGACAGTGATTGGGCTGGAAGTGTAGATGATCGGAAGAGCACTTCCGGTTATGTTTTTAATATGGGTTCAGGAGCCATTTCATGGGCTTCTAAGAAGCAGTCCATTGTAGCATTGTCTACAGCAGAGGCTGAATATGTGGCAGCTACAGCAGCAGCATGTCAAGCAGTGTGGATGAGAAGAATGTTGAGAAGCTTAGGCCAAGAGCACGCAAAAGCGACAGTGATCTTTTGTGACAATAGCTCAGCTATTGCATTGTCAAAGAATTCAGTGTTTCATAAGAGAACGAAACACATTGATACAAGGTTTCACTACATCAGAGAATTAGTGAACAATGGAGAAATTGTCCTAGAACATTGCAGGACTCAAGAACAGGTAGCAGATATCTTGACAAAGCCACTTGATCAGAAGAGCTTTGAATTTTTGAGAAAGTGTCTGGGTATGACTGAATGCCCAGCTGTTGAAATTAAAGGGGAGTGTTGAAAATGTAATTTCAACGCAGCCAGACCACTGCCAGAAAACGTTCAGCCAACCAGCCGGAAAGCTCTCGGGTTGATTTCAGGCAAAGGTACTTTTCCGATGTTTGAACCCGAGAAATTGTGGAGCTAACACGTGGTTCAGCCCTGACGTAACGCAACGTAAGAATCTCGGGGGTTAATGTTCAGCACTTGTTGGCCTTCCGATATCATTATCCGCCGTTCGATCTGCTCCACTCCTTTCAGCCGTTGATTGATTAAACCTGCACACAGGCCTACATCAAATTAAAACTCATGCGTGGAGTAAAAGACTTATGGTTGACCGCCGTAGGTAAAAGAATTTAATAGTGGTACGAAGATTTTGGTGAGGCTCTTTTAATATGAGCATGGGCATGTTATAATATATGTTTTTATATATATTTATATACGACATGTATTAAATAGGAAATCGTATGTAATAAGTTTAATGTTTTGTGTGTTGACTTTTAAATATAATGTATGGCACACGGGAAGTTTTTTTTGTGTGTGTGTGTGTGTTCACAGTAGCGTAAAAATACGAGGGTGCAGTAAAAAGAAAAACACACAGCAGTGTGTAAAATGTGAAGAACCAGAGGGTGTATGCACAGCAGTGCACAAATATGTTGTAATGTTTTTGTGTGGAGCATTGTAAAACGAAGATGCAGTAAAAACCGAAAAACCATGTGTGGTTTTGGACAAGTAGTGGATAAAGGAAATGGTGGAGCGTGAATTTTTGTAAGCCTGTGTAATTTTGTTTTTCACAGCAGTAATCTTATGTAAATCTTTTTATTACAGCAGTAAGTTGTTTTTCACACCAGTGAATATAAAAAGGATTTTACAGTGGTAAATCTTTGCATCAGGTTTTAATGAATAGAATGTTCTTATGGTGGTGAAATACTCTGTCTCTCTGTGATTTTTTTTGTTGTCTGTGCACAAAAGATCCTGTGAAGGAAAAACAGAGCATTGCCTCTGTGTGTTTGTTTGTTTAATTGGTTTTTGGTATTTTCCCCTTAAAAAATCCCCAACACAAACACGCTTACCCATAAAAGTCAAAAAAGCTTGACCCATAAACTCAAACTAACGTATAGCCTCAAACTAAACCATGACCTCAAACTAACCCTCAAAACTACAATTATTTAAATATAAATAGAATATATATATATATATATATATATATATATAATATGTTAATTTTTAAAGGATAATATGTTCAGACTTCTTTTCAAAAGACTATCCATACCTATTAATATTTAATACGGAAAAACAATAAATTTTATTCTATTTTAAAAAAGAGCAATATAGAATTTTTTGAAAAAAAAACCATTTTGATGGAAAAGTAACATTAACAACTATCTTCCTAACATCACCTTTCCATTCCTAAATCCTCATCCTTTGAGCGATTTTCGCTTTCTTCAACTTGCAGCTTTGGAGATTTGAAAATTCATTCTCAAAATCTTCGAGAGCTTTGTTTGCTAAATGAAATTCTCCCTGGACGTCCAGAGGTGGAACAGAGGCTGATTTCTCCCTGGCTATACTGTACCCCATCTCAAAAGTCTCCTCCATTGATCAACCTTCTCTCTGCAGGTTGACATATGCTGTAATGAAATGAAGCATGATCAGAAATAAGCCAGACCGATGATGAGATTGACGATTTACTATTAGAAACCGCGAGTGAGATCGATGAGTTACCGGTAGAGATGTGCAAGAAAAGTTGGGATTTCTCGCAGCATCTGCCAAACTCCAGAAGGCCAATGATTGCTTTTGTGTTCGTTTGCAACGCCACATCATATCTGTATGATTTTAATTGTATCTACGGTAAGCAGTTTGGACATAACATGAAAATGTACAGCCAAAAGAATCATAATTCTTTGGATTCTCGCTTTCACTGAAACTGTTTGTATAATATGAAAATTTAATATAAAATTTTGTTTGAAGAAAATAGTTACGTGTGTGTATATATATATATATACCCTTCGTCAAATGTTGTAGCGTTCGCCGAGCTGACAGTAATGTCTACCTCCTTTCTGAGCACATCGACCATATCTTTTTCAATTCCCAGATTTTCTTTCGTCATATCGCCCACGACAGGGACCAGTTTTTTCAGCGAGAAATCTTGGAATTCATTGCCATGAATTTCACGCAACCCATTAAATAAGTCGGTTTTCAGAACCTACTTTTCACATATCATTAGGGGTGAACTCAGCATCCCATAACTCTGCATTATCAACATGTCAAAATAAATTGCTCTAAAATAAATAAATAGATTGGAAAACCTACTATCTCACGTAATTTTTTATTTTTTCTTTTCGTGCATTGGTAGAAGGATAATTTGATTGAATGCTTTCCGGCATCTAATTTTGTTTATCATGTTAGATAAAATTACCGCATCTAATTTTGTTAAAATTACTGCATCTAATTTTGTTTCTCATAAAATTATACTGACAAAAAGTACCTGTCGTAATTCATTCATCAATCTATTTAACGCAGAGTTGGACTCGTCAGCCCTGATTATCGAAAACATCTTTCCCACATCTGGTTGCATCCTCAGAATTTTTTCTATCAACACTACACATCTAAAGAAACGACCGTGATTAAGCTTAAATCTACCAAGTATATAACTGAGAGGAATTAATAAGTTGAGGAAGGTGGCCCATACCTTTTGCCAGAAAACCCGTGGCACCTGCGATGAGCAAGTGAAAGCACAAATACGATTCTTAACGATTCTACTATAATGCGGAAAAAGAATAGAAGAATAAAACTTTAAAATGTTTGAGAAACAATGATTCTTTACTGCAGAATAATTATTTGTCATAAAGAAGCAGCATCTACGCGTTTTATAAGAATTGACAATAAAAACTGAAGTCCTCCTTTTTATCGACAGAGCATTAATAAAAATGAAGCTGCTACCTCGAATAAATGGTTATGCATATCAATGTAATCCTCTAATACCAAATGATAGCTATGAACAACAATTCTTTATATGCGGCATTAAAATTACTTATTGTAAAGAATCATAAAAACTGGATGCCCAAGAATATTTACCTCCAGCCATTGATGCTAAATACACTTCAGAAAACAAACTTTCTGCTAATCTTTGAGGGAGTCTCTTCTGTTATTTTCCACAAAACCCACGCGCAGCAACTCAGTCCAGCTCTTATGTTTGCTTGCTGCTTTCTCCACAAACGTTGACCTTCATACGTTCTTACGGGGAACCAAAACCATGCGAAGTAATGCTCCACGCTTCCAATGTGTAGGCACACTCCTCAATGCAACAAACAATAGTGTTATGGAACGCAACAAACAATAGCGAGATCCTCACGCAAGCAAAAAAATAAAAGAACACAGATAATCTAGAAGGCACTTCCAAGCTCTGCTCTCTCAACTTGATGGTGTAAAAACTGAAGGGGATTGAGATGCAAGCTTGGGGACCAAACATGTAAATATATAGCCAAGCTTCCATCAAGCTTTTGTTGGCTATGTGTTAGGTGTGTAAAGAACTCTTGATGGAGTAATGGACCACTTCAGAAGCTGCCAACAATAAATTAATTAACTGCAGTTGATTTCCATAATTTAAGGAAACTACTGCAGTTGGTTTCCACAAATTAAGGAAATGATTGCAGTTCACTTCCGTAACTGTAGGTAGCAGTTGGGAAAAATTTAATGGAGCTTAACATTCTCCCACTTGGTCCATACTTCCAAACTTAATGTCTTATCTGAAAACCCATTGATAATCTGTATTAAGTAATAGATACATGAATCATGGCGATAAGTCCTCTAATGACGAGTATTATCTTCCATGTATTACTATGTATTTATTATTATTATAATTTATGTAGCAACAATTTCTTAATGAATAAACCTTATGTTTATTCCTGGTCCTACACAAATGAGTTTTCTCAACTCAAATTAAGGTGCACATAAATATGAGAAAAACATCACAATAATTAAGAATTTCAGTAAAATAACATTGTCCATACAATGAGAAACTATATAATGGAACCAAGTCCCATACTCATTACATGATCCTTGAATTTAAACGGTGGCATGCCCTTAGTCAAAGGATCAACGACCATCAACTCAGTGCTGACGTGCTCAATGACCACTTTCTTTTCTTTAACACGTTCCCTTATAGCTAAATACTTAATGTCGATTTGTTTATTTTGACTCCCACTTTTGTTGTTTTAAGCCATAAAAATAGCAGCTAAATTGTCGCAATATATTCTCAATGGCTTAGAGATAGAATCCATAATTCTAAGCCCAGAAATGAAACTCTTAAGCCATACACCATGTAAAGTAGCCTCAAAATAGGAGAGGAACTTGGCTTCCATAGTGGAAGTGGCAATCAAGGTCTGCTTGGCACTCCTCCATGATACAGCTCCACCAGCCATCATAAAAATGTAACCTGATGTTGATTTGCATGAATCAACAAATCCAGAAAAGTCAGAATCTGAGTAGCCAATTACTTCTAAGTTGTCCATCCGCCTATACATAAGCATATAGTCTTTGGTTCCTTGAAGGTACCTCATTACTTTCTTTGCAACTCTCCAGTGGTCTAAACCTGGATCACTCTGATATCGTCCCAACATTCCCACAACAAATGCAATGTTAGGTCTTGTGCAGACTTAAGCATACATTAGGCTTCCGACAGCAGAAACATATGGAATGTTCTTCATTTGTTCCCTTTCAAAGTCGTTCTTCAGGCATTGGTTCAAATTGAACCTATCACCCTTCACAATGGGAGCTACACTTGGTGAACAATCCTTCATCCAAAATCTCTCTAAAACTTTATTAATATAGGTTCCCTGTGACAGACCCAAGATGCCTCAAAATCTGTCTCTATGGATCTTAATGCCAATGACATAAGATGCCTCACCCATATCTTTCATATCAAAATTTTTAGAGAGGAATTGTTTTATCTCATGTAGCAAACCCTTATCATTGGTTGCTAGCAAAATGTCATCCACATATAAAGCAAGAAAACAAATTTTACTCCCACTAACTTTCAGGTATATACATTGATCCATAATGTTTTCTACAAAACCGAAAGAAGAAATTACATTATGGAATTTCAAATACCATTGGCGGGATGCTTGTTTTAAACCGTATAATGACTTCTTGAGCTTGCAAACCAATTGCTCACCATCACTAGAGGGGAATCCTTCAGGTTGTTTCATGTAAACCTCCTCCTCTAGATCTCCATTGAGAAATGCCGTTTTCACATCCATTTGTTGCAACTCCAAGTTGAAATGGGCTACTAATGCCATAATAACATGCAAGGAATCTTTCTTAGATACAGGAGAAAAAGTCTCCGTGTAGTCGATTCCTTCTTTCTGAGTGAATCCCTTAGCAACAAGTCTTGCCTTGTATCTCTCAATGTTGCCCAATGAGTCTTTCTTTGTCTTAAAGACGCATTTACATCCAACGGCTTTTGCACCATTAGGCAACTCAAAAAGATCCGAGACTTCGTTACTCTTTTAGAATTCATCTCTTCCTTCATGGCATTGTACCAGAATTCTAATTCTTTGCAACTCATGGCTTGTGAAAAGGACTCAGGATCATTTTCGACTCCAATGTTGTAGTCAGATTCTTGTAGATACAAAACATAATCATCAGGAATTGCTGATCTCTTTGGTCTAGTAGATCTTCTTAATGTTGTACCATCATCTTCCTGAGAAGTATGTGGTTCAACTTGTTGTTCAAAAGTTCTTGGCAACTTTTGAACTACCTGATCTACTAGAATGTCATCAGCAACTTGTGGAACTTCAACAATTGGTTGTTCACCACCAGTTTGTACTTGAGGGGTGCTGTGAACAATGACCAATCTATCACTTAAGGTGGAAGGTTGAAACTCTGAATGATCCTTCTCAGAAACTATGTTCCTGGTTTGATCAATCCCACTGATCAAGTCATTTTCAAGAAACTTTGCATTGCTTGATTCCACAATCCTAGTGTTGTGAGATGGAAAATAAAATCTGTAACCTTTAGACCTTTCAACATATCCAATGAAATACCCATTAATGGTCCTTGGGTCCAGCTTCTTCTCTTGTGGATTATAAATTCTCACTTCAGATGGGCATCCCCAAATGCGCATATGTCGCAAACTCAGTTTCCAACCTTTCCATAATTCAAATGGCGTTTTAGGAACCGCCTTGGTTGGAACTCGGTTTAATATATACACTGCCGTCTTAAGTGCTTCAGTCCACAAGGATTTAGGAAGATTGGAGCTGCTAAGCATACTCCGCACCATGTCCAATAATGTTCGATTTCTTCTTTCTGCTACACCATTCTGGTCAGGTGAACCAGGCATGGTGTATTGGGCAACAATCCCATGCTCTTGAAGAAATTTAGCGAATGGCCCAGGTGCTTGTCCATCTTCCGTGTATCTACCATAATATTCTCCACCTCTATCTGATCTCACGATCTTAATTTGCTTGCCACATTGTTTCTCTACTTCAGCCTTAAAGATCTTAAAGGCATCTAATGCTTCGCTCTTTTTATGAAGCATGTAGAGATACATATATCGTGAGTAATCATCTATAAAAGAGATGAAGTATCTCTGACCGTGTGAGTCCATGTCTGGACTACATATATCAGTATGTATGATCTCTAATATGTCTGAACTCCTATTGGCACCTTTCTTTGACTTGTTGGTCTGCTTTCCCTTTATGCAGTTCACACAAGTCTCAAAATCAGTAAAATCCAGAGTATTAAGTACCCCTTCATTTACCAATCTTTTATTTCTTTCTATGGAGATATGACCTAGTCTCCGATGCCATAATTTAGATGAATCTTCATTAATAACACATGTTTTAGTGCTAGTGTGAATATGCATTGAATCATAAGTGACATTATTTTGTAAATTAATGCAGTAAAGACCATTAGACAAAATACCATTCCCAACATAATCATATATATAAAATAGACTGAAGGATTTTTCTGAAAAGTTAAAGGAATATCCAAAAGGTACAAGCCTTGAAACTGAAATCAAGTTTCTAGAAAAACTTGGAACATAAAAGGTCTTTTCTAATTCTAAAACAAAACCACTACTTAAAGTTAAATAACGTGTTCATATAGCTTCCACATGCGAGCCCATCTTGTTTCCTGATAAGATGCTTTTCTCACTTCCCACCGGCTTCCTTAGGTTTTGCAAACCCTACAAGGAATTCGAAATGTGAATTGTTGATCCAGAATCAATCCACCATGTGTTAATATTGACATTAACCATATTAGATTCATAACAAACAAACGAGATTAAATTACCTTTATCCGCAAGCCATTTCTGAAATTTGGCGCATTCCTTCTTCATGTGTCCCTTATTTTTATAGAAGAAACACTTGGAATCCTTCTTGATATCAGCTTGGGGAGCTACTTTACCTTTCCCTTTCCGATTGGCTTGAGATTTTCCCTTTCCACGTGTTTCCAGCATTGCACTTTCTCCTAGTTCCATCACCAGTCTCTCTTCCTCTTGAACACACATGGTCATGAGTTCATTTATTGACCATTTATCCTTATGTGTGTTGTATGAGATTTTGAAAGGTTCATATTGGTGTGGAAGGGTGTTTAGGATGTAGTGCACAAGGAAAGACTCTGATATTTCAACCTCGAGTTTCTTCAATTGAGCCACAATGTCCCTCATCTGCATGATGTGCTCGCGCACACCTTTCACACTGGTGAGCCTTAGGGATGAGAACTTCATGATTAGGGTGCTTGCTAGTGCCTTGTCTGAAGTGACGAATTGATCATCAATGGCCTTCAACAAGTATCGGACCTTTTCATGCTGTTCAACAGAACCACAAATACCAGCTGAAATTTTAGTCTTGATGAACATCATGCTTAGACGATTCGATCGCTCCCATCGTTCATAAAGCGTGATGTCCATTGCAGTGATGGTATTAGTGAGTGTCGGTGGTTCATCTTTCCTAATAGCATAGTCTATGTCCATCCACCCCAAATGAAGGAGAACCCTCTCCTTCCAAACCTTATAGTTATCTCCCTTAAGTTTAGGAATATCACAACAAATTTCAAAGAAATTTGCAAGTTGTACAATTGCATTAAAGATCACACGTTTATGTTAAAATTGAGGCCTAAATAAAATTTCATGTTTTACCAATGTAAATCATGCTCAAAATTGAATCTAATGACATAAAAAAAAATTGTGGGCTAAATTTTTAATTCAAGAAGATTCAATTATTCAATTATTCATAGTTTTAAACTTTATGATAAAACTATTAATTCATAATTCCTGTGGGTAAGTTATGAAATTTTATCCTAATTAATTACATAAATATAATAAAAATTCCTGTGGGATAAAATTTATTATATTTAGTATAATTAATTACAATTTAATGTCTAAATAATCTTTATGTGACCCTAACCAATCATAATATATAATTTTATTTAATTAAAGATGCTGTGGCTATTCTCTAATTAATTAAAATTATATGGATCACTAGACATTATTCATTATAAATTGCATAAACAAAAATATACACAGTACTTCACATTTCATGCTACGTGAAATGGCGTATACACAGTTTAATATGAAGCAATTTAAAAAAAAATATGGAAAGCGGAAACAATTACCGCACTAATGAAACTTTTAAAAAAATTTCTTATAAAATTATAAACATTTCTTTAACCAGAGTAAAAAAAAAATGTTTAGTAAAATGAATAAGTCAAAATGACATTTTAAATAAACTTCATACAAGAAAACTATATGAGTAAAAACTGCGATAAATATCAGTATTACTCCAAATGATGGCAAGAATTCCTCTCAAAATAAATAAACCTTAAATTCCTTTTAATGAAAACCATATAAAACATTTTTTTTTTAAATAGTCGATATTTTTGGGGAAACGTATTGTTCTTAGTCCACAGAAACTTCATGGAGACCAAGAAAACCAAGGCGAGAATTAAAATATGCACTAATTTATCCCCAACCTTACTGTCGAGGGCTACACACTGTAACTAACCATAATATTAAAAATCATCACGGAAAAATTCCAACAATTCTAAGATGTCTTAGATTTCTGAGCATGGACTGTAATTTCCGTTCTCATAACAACATGATTTGGTAAGCAGAACACACCAAGGCAGAGATAAATTGAAGCTCCGATACCATATGAAAGCACAAATACGATTCTTAACGATTCTACTATAATGCGGAAAAAGAATCGAAAATTAAACTTTAAAATGTTTGAGAAACAATGATTCTTTACTGCAGAATAATTATTTGTCATAAAGAAGAAGCATCTACGCGTTTTATAAGAATTGACAATAAAAACTGAAGTCCTCCTTCTTATCGACAAAGAATTAATAAAATGAAGTTGCTACCATGAATAAATGGTTATGCATATCAATGTAATCCTCTAATACCAGATGATAGCTATGAACAACAATTCTTTATATGCGGTATTAAAATTACTTATTGTAAAGAATCATAAAAACTGGATGCCCAAGAATATTTACCTGCAGCCATTGATGCTAAATACCTTTCAAAAAACAAACTTTCTGCTAATCTCTAAGGAAGTCTCTTCCGTTATTTTCCACAAAACCCACGTGCAGCAACTCAGTCCAGCGCTTATGTTTGCTTGCTGCTTTCTCCACAAACGTTGACCTTCATACGTTCTTACGGGGAACCAAAACCATGCGAAGTAATGCTCCACGCTTCCAATGCGTAGGCACACTCCTCAATGCAACAAACAACAGTGTATTGGAACGCAACAAACAACAGCGGGATCCTCATGCAAGCAGAAAAATAAAAGAACACAGATAATCTGGAAGGCACTTCCAAGCTCTGCTCTCTCAACTTGATGGTGTAAAAACTGAAGGGGATTGAGATGCAAGCTTGGGGACCAAACAGATAAATATATAGCCAAGCTTCCATCAAGCTTCTGTTGGCTATGTGTCAGGTGTTCCACAGATCATGGTAGAGAACTCCTAATGGAAGAATGGACCACTTCAAAATCTCCCAACAATAAATTAATTAACTGCAGTTGATTTCCGTAATTTAAGGAAACTAGTGCAGTTGGTTTCAAGAAATTCAGGAAATCACTGCAGTTCACTTCCGTAATTGTAGGCAGCAGTTGGGAAAAATTTAATGGAGCTTAACCACAAGTTCTTCTCCCTCAGAAAATCTACAATTCCAAGATCCATACCCATGCATGGAGCTCTATCAGTGCTCTCAATATTCTTCCCAGCAACTGTGGCCTCCCGTAATACACATCTTTCGTTCAATAAATTGCCTTTTGACGTACATGCTTCATGTTTTCCCCTCTTCAATGCTAACCCATATGTTTCTGGTTTTTTGGGGTTCTCGATTTATTACTTCCCATTTGATTTATTAGTGCAGAGCTGGGCCACAGAATAGTCCTCTTGACTGGAGGGAGCAGTTCTGATTTCTTATGCAAATAACTAGGAGACAAAAAGTCTGAAGTTAGAAATGTTTGTGATAAACCCATTATAGACCCACACAATTTTACAGAAAAATTAATTCACACAACCTTTAAAAAAAGGCTGAAGCTGTCTTGTTTTCGGAGACATCCTCGGACCTATCTGTTTTATATATAGGCTTTGTCCATGGCAAATTGTGGAGTGACCACGTTATTAACTCACAGAACACGGGTATAACTACGAGCAATGAATTAATGTATACTTTAAAGAAAAGTTATAAAAATACAGCCAACCGCAATATCACCAACGACAATAATAACCAGCACAATCACATAATTACAGATAGATACTTACATTCCAATGAATCATTGGTTCAATACGATTACCTAAGACGATTGATATACATTAGATTAGTCATTTTCCATATTTTTTCATAGTACGATTGCATAATTAAAGATGATTGATATACATTGGATTAGCCATTTTCTACAATTCAATTTTATAATAGTCTTTAGATTTCAAAATTGATTTTTCTTACCTATAACATACATTTATAACATGATAATAGCTAACGCAACCCTATAATCAAAATCAAAGGTTGTTGGTATACATGGATCAACTACCATTTTTTCCTATTCAAAATTAATAACATCATTTTCAAAGTTTTAAAATTAATCATGTCCATTGATTATATTAAGCATTTTTCATTATGTGTTAGTGTTTATTTACTTACAATTGATAAATACTAACATAATTATATAATTAAAAGTGATGTACAATAATCAACAATTTTTAGTCATTTAAAATTAATAGAGTTTGAGTGGGTTTAATAGTTCAAAGCATGTGTTTCCTCCTAAGAAGTTACAGATTCGAAACCAAAGAGGTAGAGTATGTATGCCTTCATAGACTTAGCAATCAAATCCCCACAAACAAGAGGGTCTCATACACCAATTTAGTATCTTAACCCTAACATTAAAATTAGATAATAGAAATAATAATATATCTATTAACTAAATTAATTAAAATTAAATAAATAAAAATAATAATATATCTATTAACTAAATTAATACTTGTTACAAGGCACATTAATAACATGATAATAACTAGCATAACCATAAAGATGGTTGATATCAACCGATATCTAATGATGTTTATTAACTATGTAAATCATTTTTAATTATGTGATTGTTTTTCATAATGGGGTGTCTCTTTACTCCTCTTTGTTGCTCTATTTCTCCTTCGCTTGTGCCAAATTTCCCTGAGACTTCACTATCCAAGCCTAGATACAACCCAGAACTGTGGGGGATTTTTTTCGTCTGGTAGGCCCATTTACTAATGGGAACGCCTAGCGCTCCCCGCTCAACAGTCACCACAAGTCTCAATGCTTTACTTGTGGGCAGTGGGGAACTAGCAAAAATATTTTCGTCTGTCTGGGCCGTCTATTGATGGGACCGCCCAACAATCGCTACCGAGTGCTATCAGGCCTGCCTTCTATTATTGGGCAACCTCCTTTCAATGACATGGTTGCGGGCGTGATGAATCAATGGCCCAACTTTATCCCAAGGCCCACAAGTCTACTGTGACTTAACCGAGAGAGGTGATCTGGTATCGAAACTTTTTCCATGGGACCCTCGTTAAAGGGGCACTACCTCTAAATGACATGACTGTGGTGTGTACCCAATATGGGTCTGATCTATGACATTGGTTCATCCCAGGCCCCCCTGGTCTGTTCCGAGTTAACAAAGGGGGTCCGAATCGGGGGCCTGTTCCAAGTTAACAAAGGGGGTCCGAATCTAGAAACCACCATGAGAAAACCACTCCAATTTTTTGATTATGGACTTTGGTGTGGAACTCCGTGTAGGGTTAGGACTTTTCCTCCACTTCAAATCGACGAGATGCTTATGTGTAAACTTCAACTTTATGTAGCACTTAACTCCATGGATTTCTCTAACATCAAGCATAAGGACGCGAGCTTATCCAAATGGCACATATCTTATTAGCCATGCCTATTTGGCGAATTCACTTTATGTTCAAATATAAAACCCTGTGCACTGGGTGCTTACCTCTTGCGTGAAATTGACGCTGCTGATTGAAGGCACCCAAATCTCGGATCTAGGGAATGTCATTGAATTACAAGTCAACCAATGATCGTTCTTATCTCGGATCTAGGGAATGCCATTGAATTACAAGTCAACCAATGATCGTTCTTATATGATAAACATTAGGTCGAAGTCACCTTCAATGACATTTAATGTATACCTTCCGATTTTCCTATTTTCATCATAGATATTGGATAGATCCCAAGACGGGATCTCGGATCTCACCTCTCTAAGGATTCATATCTTCGCAACTAAAAGCCTTCCCACATTCTTGATACTAGTACACACTTCAATTAACGACGTTATTCCTTTTTCTTAGAGTCGTTAATAGACGTTTTTCCCTTGAAAACCTCAAATATGCACTGACATTGCATCATCGATAGCAAAGATAAGTCTACGAATCTGGATCATTGATTGGTTTGTCATGATAGTTCCTTCATCAAGTTGATTGCTTAGGTATGCTTTGTTACACTAAATCTTTGTGCGTCCCTTTATTCACCTATTAGGCTTAGACGGTCCTCATACATAGTCTTATTCCACAACCTGATAAAATTAACATTCCCAAAGAATCAATCATATCACTTGAAACACAGGGATGAGACAACAATTTTTTACATTATTCTGGCTTTATTCACATTATTAATTGACCCTTTCCTTTCTTCCTCTTGGACTTCTCTTAACCCCATTAGCTTTTCTCAAAAATCTCCTATCCTCTATTCCTATTCTCCCCTTATTCACTTCAACTTGTCCTACATACCTTTTAACTAATAAAAAATATCTAGATTACATCATGGAGGTTGTAACTAATAATCCTCTTGTAAATATGCATCTGTCCCTTTTCTAGAAGCTAGTGCCACTTTACCTAGCAAATTACTTATTTGTTTTGCAATGTGCCACATGGCCAAGAATATTAAAAACCTAGAGTCCCTCTCGGAATTTGGACACTTGAATTTACATGAGAAATACTAATTTATACATATCTTAATTGAGGAATTCAGTCCTTATAGGAAATCCCATGACCACTTTGGTCTAGGAAAGAAATCTGTGGACTCAAATTTATGCTTTTGAATCATACTCCAAATGGGAAAAATATTCATGGCCTCCTAGTCATGTGCCTCTATTGAAGTCATCCTAGGTCCCAAACTTGACATTGTTATTGTTTGCATGCTTGATTTCTTTGTGGTTTTGTTGTTGCGGCTACTTGACACCTTCTAGGATCCAAAACTTTGGTTTGTTATTTTCCATTTGCCTTAGAGAGAACATCTTTAGCTAGATTTGTTCCATGGTTGAACTTCCTCATTAGGTTTGCCTCCTTCACTTCCTATAACTACTGATTTGTTTGTATTATCCCTAATATTTTAGGTTTCCATAGTTTAATTTGCAATTATCCACTTGCTTTATTGATGTATTCTCTTGCACTCAATTGATTTTTGTTGTTGCTTGTCTTTCTCTCTTCATTTTCCCCCTTCTTAGGCAATTCCTTCACCAACAAACACAACTCATCAACTTTTCTGTCCAACTTATCCTTTCCTAGTACATACTATTATCATTGCTCAATTGCAACTTTCCAAATTTGCTTCAAATATTAAATTTGTTACGGCTTCAATTGCCCTCAAATTCCATTTTACATTAGCATAAATTTCCCAAAATATACTCTGAGTCACTAGATTACCTCCTCCATGCCTTCTTTTGAATGATTTCATTTCACTTCCCACACCTACACTGACACATGGAGAAAATCTACTACAACAAATATTAAATCTCCAAAAATCACCATTATTCATAAGGATGATTGTTTTATTCACCTATTCACCCTACTGTTGCCTACAAAATTATAGTCTAATGTCCCTCCATGCTCATTATTATCATTTTTAGCCTTTGCATCTCATTATTTGGCAACTATCACATGCCTGGACAAACTTCTTGGCATCTTTAAAAATGGTGGGCCAACAATAGCCCATCTCTATGACCTTGTGACCAGTCCTGTGATCTACAAAATGTCTGCCGCAAGGCCCATTGTGGCAAGCTTTTAGGATGTCAAAGATCTCGTCTTCCCTGACACATCTTCTAATGTGCATATCAGCCCCTGTATGAAATAAATAGCCTCCAATCCAAGAGAATCGCGTGTTGCGTTGTACTATTTGTTTTCTTTCATTAGGCATCAGGTGCTTGGGTAACTTGCCCACTGCCAAGTAATTTGCGACATCCGCGTACCACGGTGTTTTCACAGTTACAACAAATAAATGTTCATTAGGAAACTGGTCTTCTACTGTTGCTGAGTCATCTGTCTTTGGCATTCGTGAAAGGAAGTCTGCTACTGGATTTTCCTTTCCTAGTCAATCTTTAATTGTTATTTCGAATTCCTACAAAAGAATCAACCATCTTGTCACTCTTCCATTTGTAACAAGTTTATTAGCTAGATATTTAATAGCAGAGTGATCAGTGTATAAAACCACAGGGTATTCTATTATATAATGTCTGAATTTATTGATAGCATAGATTATAGCAAAGAAAAAAAATTCAATAACAGTATAATTTAATTCAGTAGGAGATAGATTTTTGTTGATATAGTATATTACATATGGCTTTTTATCTTTCTCCTAGCCAAGAACTACTCCAATGGTTGTGTCTGAAGCATCAGATGAAATCTGGAATGGAAAATCCCAGTTTGGGCCCGTAATACCAGGGCTATTGATACAATCCATTTTGAATCTTCAAAAGCGATGTCACATTTGTTAGTCCAAATGAAATCGATATTTCCTGTTAATGCATATAACGATGCAACAAATTGACAAAAAATCTTTATAAATATTCTATAATAGCCAGAAAATCCCATGAAACTGCGTACCTCAGTTTGTGTGGAAGGGGTAGGTATTAAAAGAATTATCTAAATTTTTGCAGGATCTACCTGGATTCCAGCTGCTGAGATATAGTGACCCAAGATGAGGCCCTCGGTCATCATCATGTGGCGTTTTTCATGGCTTAAACAGAGTCTAGTGGCAATGGATCTTTGCAGAAATTTCTCTAATGTTTGTAATGCTGGCTCGAAATCATCTCTGTAAGGTGTAAATTTGTCCATGTACACCTCGAGCCCTTCATTTATTAGATCTGAAAAAATATTGAGTATAGCCCTCTGGAATGTGGTAGGTACATTGCACAGCCCAAAAGGTAAGACCCTGTAAGCAAATGTTCCCTGAGGGCAGGTAAACGTAGTCTTATCCTGATCTTCATGGGCAATCTGAATTTGATTGTATCTGCTGAATCCATCTAGGAAAGAAAAGAATTTTTCTCCTGCCAATGTGTCCAAGACCTGGTCAATGAACGAAAGGGAAAAATGGTATTTTTGGGTTGCTTTATCAAGCTCTCTATAGTCAACACATATACGCCACTTTCCATTCTTTTTCGGCACCACTACTAATCGAGAGACCCATTTGTTGTCAGATATTGGGTAGATGAAGTTTACATCTAACAATTTTTGTAGTTCAGCTTTAATAATATCTTTAAGATGAGGATTTAACCTCCGTTGAGGTTGTCAAATGGGCCTGGCATCTTTCTCTGTATAAATGTGGTGCATGCATAATTGGGGATCAATCCCTTTCATGTCCAGGTAATCCCATGCAAAGGCCTTTTTATATTTTCTCAGAAGTTGAAAAAGCTTCTGCTCTTGGTCAGCAGTCAGATCTTTGTTAATATTCAAAGTTTTTCCAGGCTCAATTTCTATGGTTTTGTTGTTATAAATAGAAGTTGTTAGTATTGATCGATCATTAATATGTTTTAAGGGATCTTCTTCTATTTCGTTATCGAGGGCTGCTTCGATCATGTGACATTTTAGATGGGATACGACATCTGGTTGGTTAATGTAAGTGTTAATGATGTCATCTTCTGTTTGATCCTTAAATTCGAGAGCATCTTCTATGGTTAGCGGTGATCTAATGTTTTCAGTTAGATATGATACAAGTTGTTTTCTAGTTTTGATTATTGTTAAACATGGTTGAGATAGAGGATATAAGGCTAAATTATTCACATTGCTTCCTCTTACTATAGTCATGTTGCATGTTCGGCAACTTATGTAAGCATCCGCAGTTGCTAGCCAAGGTCTACCTAGAATTAAGGGATGACCATTGAGTCGGTCTCTAGGATTGATGATCAAAAAATCTGCTGGGTATTTCCAAGAGTCTAAAGACACCATTACATCCTATAATGTGCCTTCTCATTTGACTACTGATCGATCAGCCAGTTCTAAGAAGGTCGTGGTTGGGTCCAAGGATGTAATGCCAAGTTTTTAACAAGTTGTGGTTGTAAGAATATTGATTGTTGCTCCTAAATCGACTAATGCATTGGGGAAGGAGCGTCCATTTATTTACACAGTGACTATGAGATTTCTTGGGTCCTCATATTTTACAGGTGTTTCTCTACCTGATAGTAAATTAGATAAGGTACCGACTACATGGAGAGTTGGGGTTGTTTTCATTTTCCTCTTTGGCTTTTCCATACATAATTCCTTAATAGTTTTTGCATAAATTGGAATGTCTTGAATAACATGGAGGAGCAATATTTTGATACACAAATTCTTCAATTCTCCCAGAAGATCAAAATCAGGATATTCAATTGGGTGAGGTATGATTAATCTTTCTAGGAATGGTGGAGAAGAGGTGATCATTTGATCATGAGTTTTTTGTTTAACCATGTTCTCCACTTGTGGTGCTTGTTCTACAGGTAATGAATCTTCAATTTTTATATTTTTATCCCCTTATGATTCTATTATCCACCAAGATCTTAATTGAATCTCATTGCACTCAACTAAGTTTCTAGCTCTGGTCCTTCAATAATTTTCACAGATTGAACTGGTCTGTTGTTGGGGTTCAGGTTGGGTTAAGCTGGGAGCTGCGGTCATAGGTTGGTCTGAGTGTTCTGTTGCAATGTGTAGGGTGCTGATAGTGTGGGTTGAGGTAGGGGGATTGTTCTTGCTGGCTAATTTTTAGGTCTTTGCCAGCTTTTTTGGCAGTTCTGGTTCTATGAAGTGGAGGGTGGCCATTGAGATTGATATGCATTATTCTACCAAAACGGTGGGAAGTAAGAGGAATTTAGCCAATTGTTATTTTGATTTGATTGGTTGGGCCAAGGTGGCATAGGTAATGGTTGTTGTGACCAATTGGAAAAAGGTGGTTGGTTCCGCCACATGGTTCCTAGGTATTGTTGCGAATTATATTGCGAAGTTTGAAAGAAAGAAGATGGATCAGTTGGCGTACCTGTTTGTCGTGGTTGCCATTGGCAACGTTGATTTAGCAGGTACACTGGTTCTATTTCTTCCTCTGCCTCCTTATAGATTTCTTTTAGCCTTGGGAGTGATGGGCAGCTTTCTTTAGCGTGATCTTTCGTACATATGGCACAGGTTTGCACCATGTCCAGCAGGCACTCTTTGTGACTATGCTTCTTCCTGCATTTAGGACAGAATATCGCCAAGTTTTGTTATGCTTCCGCCTTCTTTTACTTGGCTTGCATAATGTCCAATTGCATTGTCAGAGTTCCCAAAATATTTGTTTTGAAATCATCTAGCAGGTTGCCAATTTCTGCACGAGGTATACCCCCACCAGAGATTTTGATGTCCCTAGTGGTCATGTCGTGTTTTGCTGGTTTCAATATCGTACTGCCTCTTGAGGACCTGATACACAATTTAATAATGCCAGCATATTCTTCTTGATATATATCACCTTTACCCATAATATTTAATGTTTCTATCCATTGTTCTTTCATCCTTTTAATCAGTGTAATTTTTACCACATTATCAGGTAAAGGCAGAGTTGCGTAGGGAGACCGCTGGAGATTATATTGAAATCCTTCCACATATTCTTCTAATGTTTCACTGGGTCTTGCTACCATTTGGAATATTTCGTCTTTCAATTCCCTAGATATGTAATAGTCCTGATACTTTTTTAGGAAAGCGGTCTTCATTTGTTCCTAATCATTTATTCTGCCTCCACCTAATCCCATAAACCATCGCAAGGTTGCTCCTATCAATGTAGAGGGAAACAAATTTAGCTTTTGGGGGTCAATGGTATAATCATAACCCCAACACAATACATCAAACTCAAACAGGAATGTGTCTAGATCCTTTGATGTCAGTCCATGAAAGGTAGGAATATTTTGGAGAGGGATGGCTTCCATGTACGCATTGACAGCTGTGTCAACAATGTGATACTGCAATGTGGAGGTCTGAGGTGTTCGTGGATTGTTGGCCATTTGATCAAATATGTTTCAATACCCCTCTGGGATCTCTATAGGGTTATTCCTAAGATGATTAGAAGGGGTGGGAATGGGCTTAACAACACTCCCTTGGTCTGCGATAATGAGTGTTCCTTGTTGAATTACTACCTGAGAGGATCTTGGCTCCTTTGTTTCCCCTGTTTCTCCTCCCTCTTCATGAAGATTACAAGAATTCCCTTCTTGTAATGAAATTGGACGAGAATTTTCAATTTTTTGAAAACTCTGCTTAGTCCCTTCTATTTTGCTTTGGACCTCAGCAAAGGCTATAGATGGTGAGCCTGTGGCCCGAAGGGAGACAGTAGGCTATCTGGAAGAAACTTTTCTAGGACCTACTGATGGCTGAGATTCGACTTTATTTAAGATATCCTTTATGAAAGTTGATCATCCATTGGTCACTGGTCCCTTAGATATATCGGGTTTGGGTAGCAGAATTGGATTATTTTTAGGTTTTTTTCTTCTTAATCATTCATACACACAATTCAAATATTTACCTCTATCCTAAGTTCTTAACAATTCTGCTGGAAAGGGGTGGGGGAGCATGCATTTTACGTGCTTCGTACGTAGATTTTTACCTTTCGTTTTTAATACCCAGTTCTCTCTCAACAGACAGGTAGCAAATACTTCAATTTTCTGTGATTGTGCTAAAAAGTGAGTGGAGGAGCAAGCACTTTACTGGCTCGTTACGTAGGTTCTTACCTTCCGTTTTCAAAACCCAATTCTTCTTCAACAACAATCATCGGATGTACATTACTCCTTAGAAATGGCTACACTCTCCCCGGCAAGGGCATGAAAATGTTGACTGATAAAAGGTTCCTTTTAAACTCTTAATTATCTTCACATTAATTATCAATCCAGGCAAGTCTTTCTATTTCAAGAGTGTACATAGTATGTGGCTGCTATTTGATTCAGAGAGCAATGTTTCATAAATTGCAGTATAGATATTTTAATACAAGATTAAACAGATGCAGCAAGTAAATTATAATTGCAATTAAAAGAAAACTCAATCCTTTAATGAAATCAAATCCTACAACAATTCAGGTAATAGAAATATGCGATTCAAGTAACAACAGTATCGCTTAAGAGTATAGTAGTGATAACTCTTCTCTTAGAAGCTAATTGAATTTAAATAAAATGAATTCCTCTGTAAAAAAATGATGATATCACTTTGAGAGCCTAATAGCAGTAGTTAATACTCATTACAGTTGATTACATCGAGCAGGATATTTATCTAGGAAACTCAATCCAAAGCGAAAGGAAACTAATTGAACAATGATGTTGTAAATTATATAAAACAGAGCTATTCTATCAACAAAAAGAAATAAGGAACAACAACGAAATAAAATAACAGAAAGCAATAATACTATCAAACTGTCACACTTGCAATAATTGAAAATATATGACATAGGTGAAGCAGTGAATTCCACCGGAAGTCGGGCCCTTAGCCACTAGCGTACATTGCTGGTTACTTCAAATAAGTGAAAGGGAACAACAACTCCTCTTATGTATTAATCATGAAAGAGTATTACAATGTATTTGTGTTCTTCGATACAGTGAGAGTCTGTAATTAAGAATTACAATAATAATAACAACTGTCGTCCCCTTTCTGCTTACAATCATTGCCTTTTATAATGAGAAAGGGGTAAAAAGATAAATGGTAAAAGCGATCCCTCAGGATCTCTCGATCCTAAGGGATTCGCGCAATTTTCTAACTTCAGACATCTTTCCCTTCTCATGCAGATCCTTCTTATTTGTTTTGGATTTATCTGTAACTACCGTGCCCCTTCCTTAGCTTGCTGCTTTTTTGTTGTTCTTTAGTTAGGGAATAACAGTTGTCCCTTTTCATACTTTCCTGCATAAAGAAGGATAATAATCAGCTAAGTCGTAACTGCAGATAATTTTGTCATTCTTACCATAATTCTTTGATATAGTAACATATTAGGATATAAAAGGGATATAAATAAAGGAAAAGCATGATGAGATAAATAGCATATGCATATCTTTTCCATGACTCAACACTGGCCAAGGGCCGAAGAAGCTCTAAAAAAATTTTAATGGTATTTTTTTTAATTTTATTAGCTTTTTTAAATGTTTTTTACATTTCATTTTAATTTTTTTTATTTATATTTTTTATTTTAAGTTTTTTTTTTTTTTTAATTCTATTAAGGTTGTTTTTTTTATTTTTTATTTTTTAATTTTATTAGCTTTTTTAAATGTTTTTTACATTTCATTTTAATTTTTTATTTTAAGCTCTTTTTTTTTAATTCTATTCAGGTGTTTTTTTTTTTTTTTTTTTTTTTTTTTTTATGATTTTTAATTTTATTGTATATTTTATATTTTTAATTTTAATTTATTTATTTTTTATTGTTTTTTTTTAAATTGTATGTTTTAAATGTTGTTAACATTTTTTTATTTATTTTTTTTACTTCAAATTTTATTTGAATCAATTTTTTGGAAAAATACTTCAAATGCCCTCATTTTTGGATATAAAATTCATAAAAAAAAATTATAAATTTTGTTGTTTTTCCTTTTTTATTCAAATTTTTCTTAAAACTATTTTTATTTAACATGCCATTTTTATAGAGAAGATGCCGAAATACATATTTTTTTAATTATATCTAATGCAAAATGTGTATTTTTTGTCGGATGTTTAAAATTACTATTTTTGAGTGACACAAATTTGATGTGTATTGAAGTATTAATTAACGATATATAAATATATAAAAAAATCTAACTTAAAAATAATATATATTTTTTAATTTTGCAAGAAAAATAAACAATTTCATTATAAAAAGACCATTGCAAAGAAAAACAAAAATCATGAGTTTGGAAACCCTTTAAAAAACAAACATCTTAGGATGAAAAAATGAAGAGGAATAAGATAACTTGAAAATTGGTTAAATAATAAACATTTAAAAAAATTGGGCATACTTAGCAGATAAGAAAATTTAAAGTATCAAAAGTATGCCTCAAAAAAAGGTTAATTCTTTTCAAAATCCACATGAAAATCACCTATATTTTAAAAAAAAATATCCATACTTAATATATATAAAAAATTATCGTGTAAAAAATAAGTCCCCCAAAAAATGGGTTGATGTTGCATCAACACTTTTCAAATTGGCATGAAAATCACTAACATTTCGAAAAAATATGTGCATATTTAATACATAAAAAAAATCTCAAAAATATGCTTCAAACAAAATGTGTATTTTGAAGCAACACATTTAAAAATCGGATGTTTTCAGTTGCCTCTAAAAAGTGAGAACTCGGTTCAGTACCCATTTGATTGGAAACTACATTCCTAACTTATCTGCTGAGCAGAGAGAGAAACTGTTGTTGTTACATAGAAAATATAAGTGAGCTTTTTCATAAGACTACAAAGGAAGGAAGGGTATCCATCCCAACTTATGTACCTGTTGTAGCAACTCCAACACCCTCCGAAATTTTTTGCCTAAACTCAAATTTTGGAGCCTACTGTTGATCATGTGATTGGTCATTCCTTAGTCACTTATTGGTAAGATGACGATTTCAATCTCCCTTCTCTGATCTCAAGAGTCGTTCACGATTTTATCTCATATAGAAAGTGTCATCTTCGGGTTTAGGAGTTATTGTTTGTCATTCAAAGTGAAGTTTTCGTTTGCTTCGAGGGAAAATATTTGTGAAAATGAGTTGTTCTCATGATATAGACATGTTTCACTCTCATTTCCATAGTTTCATGCACTATTATGCAAGTGTCATCATTTTCCTCAAAAATTCTATTGTCAGAGCCGCACTTGTCGTAAGCTTCCAGAAATGTTATTGCATTAAGTGAAGTATGTTTTCATATGTTATGGATTATCTATGTTGTAGGAATAACTGTCCAAGTGTGTGGTTACAATCAAGTTGTATCTTTGTTCACATTAGTTACGTTGATCCCACACTTAGCCAAATTCTTGAGGATTCCTAGAAACCTAGCCTCATCCAGCCTTCCTAAACTACGCACTTCACATCTGTAACCCTCAAGCTTTTCCACTGCCTGCTTGAACTGTGCAATTATGTCCCTCGGTAGGCACTGAGAAATTCTTTCGCTTAGTGGGAACTATGAAGTCTTATCCCTCAATCCAGCCTAATCACTAAGCCTTCTCCCCCCTGACCTTACGCCAATTCCGGCTCAGTCGGTGGATTATCATGCAACATCTTAGACCAGGGGTTTATTAGAATGATATTATCTTGTCATGAGTGGATTACAGATACATGAATTCTACCAGGCTATGGCAAGATTATTAAGATGGAGATGAATAAGGAGGACATGCTAGATGATACCTAAGGAGTGGAGGAGAAAAGATAATTATCAGATAAGAAGACCAAGGAACCGAGGGTATGTTAGAAGATCGGAATTGCATGATGACTCCATCTAATTCACAACCCTTTGGATGGTAGGTATGAAAAAAAAAACATATTTCATGAAGTTTAAATACACCTCTTAGCCTGGGATGAATGATAGCTTATCATTGTCATATCATAATGTCTTTAATGACATGTATGGTTGCAAACACTCAGTCATTCCATGTGTTTCCTCTATGTGTTTTTCTCCCTTTCGCTTGTTGGGTCAACTGTCATATTTTGGCATGTTGACTATTATGTCATCTTTGCGAGTCATTTATGGTGGTTTTGAAGGTCGAACTCTGTGTATATGAGTAATCCTAACCATGTAAACATTCTTCGCACTCATGCACAAAGTCTTGAAGAATGTCCCACAAGTGTATTCATGGTCGTCCTAAAGCATATATCAAGTGTCGCACTTGTCACTTATTTTTATGAGACAGTCACACATAGGGTAACTCTTTGTTTGTTTCCCTAGTGGTCTATGTTGTTGTGTCCTTGAAGTATGTTAAGTTTGTGAAAACATTTCAAGTTCATCACAAGTCTATCTTCCTCTCGCACTCAGCCATTTTTCCAAAAATCTTCCTGACTAGGCAACCTAAGTGCACCAGACCATGATTGAACTGCACACTGCATAGTCTCAACTTTTAGTTTTGTGACCTTGCTACCAGGAATGGAATAGTGTGTAGTCACTACCCTATAGGGAAATTTCACTACGCAATTCTAGAACTCAATAACCTTTCTTAACCTGCATAATTGTGTAGCAGTTCCTCCCAGTTTGACTTGAACTGGTCACTTCGCACTGTTAATCCTAAAGCGTTTCCCCTTTCCTGCTGGAACCCCGCAATGCGCAGAGAACCCAAACTCCCATGGCCTCCAGAACTGTGCAGAGGTATCTCTCAGTGCCCTCCCTCATCTAGATCTCATTGCCCTAAAAAACTGTACATATTTTTAATCCAGGCCTCTCTGCTACCCATTCCTCCTTTCCTTTGAAAATAGCATAGAATTGACCCCTCATGGCCTCATCCCACATCATCCACTACTAGGTTGAACTATGCAATTCTAACACCTAGTGGCCATTGCGTAATTTTTTGGATTGTGTTGAAAAGTTCCTTGGTCAAGCCTGAGTTGTGCTCTGCACAGTCTCAGCAATCAACCCCTCTACCTGTCACCTAGAAATACAAAAGGTGCAGTCACTGGACCCTCTCTCCCAGCCTATCACTTGTCCTGGGATTATATCATGGATAACAATGCATCATCTTAGACTAGGGAGTTTTTGGATTGATGTTGTCCCGTCATGCGTGAATTGGAGTAACATGTATACTATTAAGTCATTACGAGATGATGGAGAAGGAGAAGGAGGAGGAAAGCACCCCTAAGACTCCCTCGTAGCAAAGGGACACAAGTTCACAACCATCTCCCAAGAATAAATATCATTGAAGACCCCTCATCATCAAGCTATGCAAACAAAAAGAGAAATCATATCCAAGAACACATCTATCACTCAACAGCAATAGCCTCTTGATGTTGCCACATTATCAAGTCAATTCACATGATCAATTTCATGTCAAGTCATGTTATGAGTTCTCATATGCCACATCACCATTGTGGGCCATGTTGTAAATCAAATGTATTGTAAAGTGAAAGTCCAATGGACACAAAAGAATGTGAAGAATCATGTAAGTTGAAAAGTCATAGGAAGTTGAACATTCATGAGGGTTGTCAAAGAGTCACAAGGGGGAAGCACCACCCTTGGTTATATATACCCCCTCATTGTATGAGCAAAGGAATTTTCACCTTGGTTCCTCCCACAAAGAATTAGAGAGATGAGTTGGTTATTTGGGGAGAAAGGAGTGGCTCCAACGTCCCACTACTGGGGCTAGTGATGTACAATATAAATATATGTCTTGGAACTTTTTCTTAATTACATAACCCTTTTTAGGCCAACACATTTTCAAGGATGAATTATGAGTGTTTGTAAGACTATTCAGTGAATGTTTGTATTCCATGTTTACTTTCACATGTACTAAGATAGTTGAACTATTTTGGTTGTTTTAGTGCTTATCTTGTTGGGAATTTGTTGTAATGGTTGTCATTGTTGTCACGTCATTGTGGACTATTCCGCGGGATACAAGACAAACTTTTCCTTTCTTATCAGTTATAACGACCATCGCATCCGCTATGGACTATTCCGTTAGATGTTATATGAATATCCCCTTGTTCATTGGTTATAACGAATACCACATCTATTGTGGACTATTTAGCGGGATGTTAGATAGGTCATTCTGGTTCACGTGTGTCTCTTCCTAGGTGGTACTATTACCTCTCACTTAGAGACTCACTTTTCTCCCCCTTTTGTAGTAAGAGAACCTATACACAATTGTGTTTCACACTCACCATGAACACTCCCCTTGTTGTTTGAAGATACCACTACATCACTCTCTTGTGCTAATAGTTAGAGCCAAGGAAAACCTTTAAGGATTTGGCAACCGAGACTTTATACCAGATGGGTCTCCTACACCAAAGCGTTTGAGGTCTGATTTGGACTTCATATCAGAGAGATCACCTTGGTTGACAGATTTCTAGCACCGTAAACAAAACGACACTAGAAGGAGGTCCATATGGCAAGTTGAGCCCATTGCATGTGGTTTTAATCTTTGATCTAAGATGGCTCAAACACAAATTGTACTCTCAGGGTGTTTCTCCAATTTTCCCCTTTATCAATTTTCACTCCCCGATGAGCCTCACAATCCCTTGTCCTAGTTAAAGTTTGATGGTGAGGATGGAACATCCATAACCAAACACATTTATGATTTTAGATCTGAGACTTTTGTGATCCATATAGTAGAGAAATTCCTCTAGGATTAATCACATCATTAGGATTTGGTCCACGTTTTGAACCAACTAATGTGGTTCATCCTCGACCTTTTCTTGAGGATGAACCACATTAGTTGATTCGAAACGTCGATCAAATCCTAATGATGTGATTATTCCAAAAGGAATTTCTCTACATTTATGATTTTATTAAATTTTGTGAATCCTACGAAATCGATGATGAAGAGTTTTCTTGTGTGCTTTTCTTCCTCACCCTTGAAGGTCATGCTAATCGGTGGTGCCATACCTTGCCACCAGCTTCCATCCATTCCCTTCATCATTTCCTCCAGGAGCTCCATCAAGCCTTTGATAAGTATAACTACCAAGATGTTTGTTGGAGAATCAATGGTTTAAGAATGAATCCTGGTGAATCAGTTGGGGATTTTTCTGATCGGTTCCTTCACCTCTATTGTGAAATTCTTGAAAAACATTTGAACCAGTATTTCTTGAAACAAGAGTTTAAGCGCTTGGTTCATATCTCTTCATACAATGAGCTTGAACCTCCTGATTTTCCTTCTTCCCCAACTCTTGCGAATCATGAGGCACCTCAAATTTTGGAGGAGGAATTTACTACCCCTTTTTTTCATTGTTCTCATCATTTTCTGGTCCCAAAGAGGGTGCCTCCTTGCAGCGATTGTAAAATTGGGAAATCTATGAATCAAATCTACAGTCTATCTTCTCATTCTTCTTCCACTTCAATGGAGGAAATTCAAGAATGGCCCATAAAGCCTACAATGAAGACTCGCTCCTCCATTTTGTGAGATGATGTCACTGTTCACAACTCTAGTCTCAAAGGTAATCCGGATTTCTCTTGTCCTCTATCATCTACATATCCTGACTCCTTGTAACTGAATTTCTTGATCGATCTACTTCACCAGCTGGTTCTTCAAATTCTCTTAATTCTCAAGCTGCTTGACCAAATTGCGATCAGGTAAAAAGAAGTCACAGTACCTAGGTAGAGGAGCAACAAAGTGAAGATGTTTCCAATATTTCTTCCCTCTTTCAAAATATTCCATGCCAAAACAATGAGTTTCCATTCTTGAATGATTCTCAATCTACTAATCTTGGTAGAAAATACAATACAATAAATTATTTCAATCAACCCCAACCTTGAGCAGTATTCATTCCAATGGTGATGATTCTATTTCCATATGTCGTGATGAAAACGCAATAACATCATATCATATTTCGGTTTCTCATGAAGATTTTGATTTAGATATAGAATCTATTTCGGTCAAAGAAGATGTTCATATCGAAACTTCCTCTTCACCTCACTATACCTTATGTCCTATCATTTGCAACACATATTCTTGTGACGGAGATACTACATGCCCTTAAGTTTCTTCATCCGATGTGTTATCCCCTCGATTGACACAAGGTGGTGAGGTTGTCCATGATGAAATTGCAAACAATAAAATCATAGAGTACCCTTCCCATTCCCTGTCTTCTATAATCCTACATGAAGACAACTCTCTAAATCAACTTGCTCATCAGATATCACTCATTCATTTGTCTTTGAAGATGCTATTAGAAGAGCCTCTCCAATTGAGTAATTTGATTATTGAAGTTGAAAAATATGGTGAAACCTATGACAAATATGGATACCATCTAGTGAGAAGTTTTCAAATCAACAACAACAGCTATCCCGAAACTGTTCATGATCTGTTTCAAGCTTCAAAATGAAATTCTACAGTCCTGGAAAGTTGCGGGACCTGCCAGGGAGTCAAGGCACTTCAACTTTAGTTGATGATTATGTCAGGATCTCACAACTTTGGTAGGCCCCCTGAACTAAATCAAATGTAGTTTCTCTCGCACAATCCATCTATCTGCATGGTTTCACTTGATGTGAATTCTTGTGTAAAACATGTTTGGTATTTCGGGTGTGGCTTCTCAAATTTCCAATATTTTACTTATGACTGAATTCATGGATCCATTGCAATTCATTCGTCTTCATGAAAATCTCTCACATAAAACTTGGGTTGGGAATGTACATCCCTCATAGGGTCATGGAATTGTGAAGTTGATTATCTCAAGGACTATATTTTCTCGAAGGAATCATAATTATTGAATTTATCCCTTAATGATCAGCTCCTTGGTCTTTTTGTGAATTTCATATTGCAATTTTTTCCTCTCGTTACACCATGAATTTGTTTGAGTGATGATGGATGCAGAAGCTGTCACACAATTTAATTTCTTCTCCATTCACCATGCTCCAACTGGTCTTATGCATTCATGGTGTTAGAATTATTTTTAAACTCTTTTGATGACTACGATGCTTGTACAATTTGTCACCAATTGCAGGAAGGTGGTTTATCATATTTGGCTCCCAAGGAAATTGGTCTAATTGTTCAAAGCATCCACAAGATTGTTCAAGTTTATTTTTCTTCATTTATTGCAAATTGGGAATCTAATGCTTCAATTAGCTCATCCGATAATTTCTCTATCTTTTGTGACAGTCATTCAGCTTATCATTTTCACACCAACACATCTAATGAAAATTGTTTCAACCCCCTTGATCTTGATTGTTCAACATTTCTCTATTCATATTTTTGTCAAGCAGGTGAGGCACTTTAGCCTTCACTGATAGTTATGGCAGGTGCTCACTATCTTGACATTAATGTCGAGTATCATCAGATCTATTTTTCCCTACAATATTCTCAACATAATCCCATTATTTTAATTGAAAACTCATCTTTTCAATGTTTTCAAGAAGGTGGTCATGCATTTTACGATCCAATCGTTGAATGACTGGAACAATCTTACTCGAAAAGCTTTGTATCAAATAATAAGTTTCGATTTTTCCTCATGCTTGCTAAGGATCTCAATGTAGATGAAGAAATATTCACAAGAGGCTTTCGAGGTTTGTTGAAAAATGGTATTCATCGAAAAGGTAAGAATGTGGATTGGATGAAATTATTTATTATGACACACCTTTCTGCCCATAGGTAAGACCTTCCTTTTCTTGTGCAAGTCATTCAATTTTCTATCTTTTCCATTGCACAATGCTTTATATCCATTTTAATCGTTCATATCTCTGTGGATGCAGGACAAGAGAAGTTATGTTTGCTTCACTTGAAACTTCATTTCACATGATCCGACCTTTGAGTTTTTAAGTTAGAAGTAGGATTAGTTACATCCTTGCTTTCCCTCTCTTGCCCTCATTCTGCACTCATTCCTTGTAATTTTTCCTCGTTTTCCTATTTTGGGTGTATACCATGTTTGCCTTAGCCTTTTGTTATCTTCTCTTCTGGTTTTGTTTCTTGGGTCTTTGGTTTCTTTCTTTTGTCTTTCTTTCCTTCTGTTTGATTATTACTTTTGTTTCCATTATGCGAATAAGTGTTTTTCCTGGACCTTTTTGGCTTTTTAGTATGTGTGTGGCCTAACTATAAAGAGTCTTGTGACACTTTAGGATTTGGTTAACCATCTATCCATCTCCCTTGCGTTGGTTACATATTTTGGCCAATAAAGTTCCAATGTAAAATACGATCCATCCGTAAGTAGAGTTTTGGTTCAACCATGAATCCACGTCTAGTTCAAAAGCCTAATGCCTATACTTGGTTTTTCTTCTTTGGTGTTCTCAAGCTTATCCAACTAGTAGAAATGGAGAAGGGGAAAAATCTAAACAAGAAAACCTAAATCAGAGGTCTCTATATGCTACTCTGAAGGAACAACCTCTTCTTCTCTCAATAAATTATGATCCCTCTTCGCCCCAAAATAAATAATTGTCAATGCACAATTCTCTTTAAATAAACAAATAAAGGCAAAATGAGAGAAAGGCTTCCTGCATAGAGAGGTGAAGCAAGCAACTCTGCCAGGGTATTACCTAGGCTCGCTGGGAGGAGAGAAATAATTATGTTTGTGTGTGACTCTATCAGGGTACTTTCTAGGCTTGCTGGTAGTGGAGAAACACCAGAGATAAAAAATTATAATATGAAAATCCTAAGCTCGTGAGCTACACTACATTTTCCAACTTGAAACATTGCGATTATGCTGAATATTATGCTGTGTTCGACTAAGGAGGTATAGGGGGGACCATGTATATTCATGGGGTAAATGGAAAGGCCAAGGTAATCTACACAATGAATCAACAATCTCTAAAGAACCAAGACCTTGCATGGAAGGAGTTAACCAAAATAGAGAAGTTGGATTCTACTAGTGTGTCGCCAAGTGTTGTAGAAACTGCAACACCCTCCAAAATTTTGGCCTACACTTGAATTTTGGAGCCTACTATAAATCCTGTGATTGGTCATTCCTTAGTTACTTATTGGTAAGCTAATGATTTCAAGCTCCCTTCTCTGATCTCAAGAGTCATTCATGCTTTTATCTTTTATGAAGAGTTTGCTTGTGTGATTTTCTTCCTCACCCTTGAAGTTCATGCTAATCGGTGGTGCCATACCTTGCCACCAGGTTCTGTCCATTCCCTTCATCATTTCCTTAGGAAGCTCCATCAAGCCTTTGATAAGTATAACTACAAAGATATTGGTTGGAGAATCAATCGTTTAAGAATGAAGCCTGGTGAATCAGTTGAGGATTTTTATGATCGGTTCCTTCACCTCTGTTGTGAAATTCCTGAAAAACATTTCAACTAGGATTTCTTGAAATGAGAGTTTGAGCACCTGGTTCATGTCTCTTCATACAGTGAGCCTAGAACTCTTGATATTCCTTCTCCCCCAACTCTTGCGAATCATGAGGCACCTCAAATTTCATAGGAGGAATTTACTACCCCTTTTTTCTTTGTCCTCCTCCTTTTCTAGTCCCAACGAGGGTGCCTCCTTGTAGTGATTATCAAATTGGGAAATATACAAATCAAATCTACAATCGATCTTCTCATTCTTCTTCCGCTTCAATGGAGGAAATTCCAGAATGGTCAATAAAGCCTACAGTGAAGACTCACTCCATTTCGCAAGATAATGTCACCATTCACAACTCTAGTCTCAAAGCTAATCTAGATTTCTCTTTTCCTCTATCATCTACAGATCTTGACTCCTTGTACCAAACTTGCTTGATCAATCTACTTCACCAGCTAGTTCTTTAAATTCTCTTGATTCTGAAGCTGCTTGCCCAAATTGCGATCAGGTACAAAGAAGTCACAGTACCTAGGTAGAGGAGCAACAAAGTGAAGATGTTTCCAATATTTCTTCTCTTTCAAAATATTCCATGTCAAAATGATTCTCCGTTGTTGAATGATTCTCAATCTCCTAATCTTAGTAGAAAATCCAATACAATCAATTATTTCAATCAACCCCAAACTTGGGCAGTAGTCATTCCAATGGCGATGATTCTATTTCCATATGTCATGATGAATTCACAAGGACATCATATGATATTTCAGTTTCTAAAGAAGATTTTGATTTAGATCTAGAATCTGTTTCGGTCAAAGAAGATGTTCATATCGAACCTTCCTCTTCACCTCACTATCCCTTGTGTCCTACTATTTGAAACACATATGCTTGTGATGGAGATACTACATGCCCTTCAGTTTCTTCATCTGATGTGTTATCCCCTTGATTGACACAAGGTGATGTGGCTATCCATGATGAAATTGCAAGCAATCAAATCATAGAGTACCCTTCCCAATCCCTGTCATCTATTCTCCTACATGAAGACAACTCTTCAAATCAACTTTCTCATTAGATATCACTCATTCATTTTTCTTTGAATATGCTATCAGAAGAGCCTATCCAATTGATTAATTTGATTGTCGAAGTTGAAAAATATGGTGAAACCTATGACAAAGATGGATGCCATCCAGTGAGCAGTTTTGAAATCAGCAACAACAAGTATCCTGAAATGTTCATGAAATGTTTCAAGCTTCAAAACAAAATTCTACAATCTTGGAAAGCTGCGGGACCTATGAGGGGGTCGAGGCAATTCAACTTCAATTGATGGTTATGTCAGGATCTCACGACTCTGGTAAGCCTCTTGAACTAAATCATATCCAGTTTCTCTCAGACAATCCATCTATCTACATGGTTTCACTCGATGTGAATTCTTGTGTAAAACATGTTTGGTATTCCAAGTGTGACCTCTCAAATTTCCAAGATTTTACTTATGACCGAATTCACGGATCTATTGCAGGTCATTCGTCTTCATGAAAATCTCTCACATAAAACTTGGGTTGGGAATGTGCATCCCTCATAGGGTCATGGAATTGTGAAGTTGATTATCTCAAGGACTATATTTTCTTGAAGGAATCATACTTATCGAATTTATCCCTTAATGATCAGCTCCTCGGTCTTCTTGCGAATTTCATATTGCAAATTTGTCCTCTCATCACACCATAAATCTCCTTGAGTGATGATGGATGCACAAGTTGTCACATGATTCAATTTCTTCTCCATTCACCATGTTTCGACTAGTTGTATGCATTCATGGTGTTAGCATTATTTTAAAACTCCTTTGATGACTACGATGGTTGTTCAATTTGTGACCAGTTGCAGGAAGGCGGTCTGTCATATCTAGCTCGCAAGGAACTTGGTCTAATTGTTGAAAGCATCCACAAGATTGTTCAAATTGATTTTTCATCATTTATTGCAAACAGGGAATCTGATGCTTCAATTAGCTCATCTCATAATTTCTCTATCCTTGGTGGTTGTCATTCAGCTTATCATTTTCACATCAGCACATTTATTGACAATTGTTTCATCTCCCTTGATCTTCATTGTTCAACATTTCTCTATTCAGATTTTTGTCAAGTAGGTGAGGCACTTTAGCCTTCACTAATGGTTATGGAAGGCCCTTACTATCTCGACATGAATGTCGAGTATGATCAGATCTATTTTCCCCTACAATATTCTCAGCATAATCCCATGCTTTTAATTGAAAACTAATGTTTTCAAGGAGGCCATCATGCATTTTACGATCCAATCGCTGAATGACTGGAACAATCTTACCTAGAAAGCTTTGTATCAAACAAAAAGTTTTGATTTTTCCTCATGATTGCTAAGGAGCTCAGTGTATATGAAGAAATATTCACAAGAGGCTTTTGAGGTTTGTTGAAAAATGGTGTTCATCGAAAAGGTAAGAATGTGGATTGGATTAAATTATTGGGTGACACACCTTTCTACCCACAGGTAAGACCTTATTTTCTTATGCAAGTCATTCAGTTTTTTATCTTTTCCATTAGACAATTCTTTATATCCATTTTAATTTCTCATATCTCTGTGGATGCAGGCTAGGAAAAATTATGTTGGCTTCACTTGAAATTCCATTTCACATGACCCGAACTTTTAGTTGTTAGGTTAGGAGTAGGATTAGTTGCATCCTAGCTTTCCCTCTATTACCCCCATTTTGCACTCGTTACTTGCAATTTTTCCTCATTTTCTTATTTTGGGTGTACACCATGTTCGCCTTAGCCTTTTTTTCTCTTGTCTTCTGGTTTTGTTTCCTGGGTCTGTCGTTTCTTTCTTTTGTATTTCTTTCCGTCTTTTTGATTCTCTCTTTTGTTTCCATTATGCGGATAAGTGTTGTGCTTGGAACTATTTGGCTTCTTAGCATGTGTGTGGCCGAACTATAAAGAGTCTTGTGACACTTCATCATTTGGCTAACCATCTTTCTGTCTTCCTTGCGTTGGTTACATCTTTTGGCTGATGAAGTTCCAATGGAAAATAAGATCCATTTGTAAGTAGAGTTTTGGTCCAACCATGAATCCACATCTAGTCCGAAATCCTAATGCTTATACTCGATTTTTCTGCTTTGGTGTTCTCAAGCTTATCCAACTAGTATAAATGGAGAAGGGGAAAAATCTAAACAAGAAAACCTAAATCAGAGGTCTCTATATGCTTCTTTGAAGGAACAACCTTTTCTGCTCTAAATAAGTTGGGATCCCTCTTCGCCCCAAAATAAATAAGTGTCAATGCATATTTCTCTTTAAATAAACAAATAAAGAGAAAAGAAGAGAAAGGCTTCCTTCGTAGAGAAGTGAAGAAATCAACTTTGCCAGGGTATTATCTAGGCTTGCTGGGAGAAGAGAAATGTTTGTGTTCATGTGTGACTCCATTGGGGTACTGTCTAGGTTTCCTAGTAGTGGAGAAACACTAGAGATGAAAAATTATAATCTGAAAATCCTAAGTTTACGAGCTACACTACATTTCCAAACTTGAAACATTGCGATTACGCTATGTTTGACTAAGGAGGTATAGAGGGAACCATGTATATTCATTGGGTAAATGGAAATGCCAAGGTAATCTACATGATGAATCAATACTCCCTAAAGAATCAAGATCCTACATTGATGGAGTTAACCAAAACAGAGAGGTTGGATTACAGTGTGTCGCCAAGTGTTGTAGTGACTGCAACACCTCCAAAATTTTGGCCTACACTCGAATTTTGGAGCCTACTATAGATCCTGTGATCGGTCATTCCTTAGTCACTTATTGGTAAGCTGATGATTTCAATCTCCCTTCTCTGATCTCAAGAGTCATTCATGCTTTTATCTTTATATATCAAGTGTCATCTTTGGGCTTGGGAGTTATTGCATGCTTTTCATGCAAAGGGAAGTTTTGGTTTTCTTCGAGGGCAAATATTTGTGACAATGAGTTTTTCTCACCATATAGACATGTTTTGCATTCATTTCCAAAGTTTCATGCATAATTACACAAGTGTTATCATTTTACTCACAAAGTCTATCGTCGTCGCTGCACTTGTTGTAAGCTACCGTAGAGCTTGTTGCATTAACTAAATTATGCTTTCATATATTCTAGATGATCTATGTTTTATCACTAAGTGTCCAAGTGCGTGTTCACAATAAAGTTCTATCATTTTTCACATCGGTTCCACTAATGCCACACTTAGCCAAATTTTGGAGGATTCCTAGCAACGTAGCCTCACGCAGCCTTCCTAAATTGTGCACTTCACATATACAACCCTCAATCTTTTCCACTACTTGCTTGAACCATTCAATTATATCCATCAGTAGGCACTGGGAAATTCTTTCCCTCAGTGGGCACTATGTAGTCTTATCCCTCAGTTCAACCCAGTCATTGAGCCTTCTCCCCCTTGACCTTACACCAGTTCTGGCTTAGTCGGTGGATTATCATGCAACATATTACGCTAGGGGTTTATCAGACTCATGTTGTCTTGTTAGGAGTGAATTGTAGATACATGAATCTTATATGGAATTTTCATCTACGGATAAACACATTTTTCCTAGGTGGGTGACTACACCTAGAACAATAGAAAGAAAGTAGTTTGACCTTTTATTATAGAATATAGGTGAGGTGGAGGAACTTACTTGTAGTCTTTTACTTCCTAGATCTCTTTTGAATCACTCCTGTTGCTCCCACTTGAACTAAATCTGCTCAAAATGTACCTACATCAAGAGAAACATAAACAAGAAATGATCAAAGCACAAATGGTCTATCTACCATAAAACAATGGAATAAAAGACATTGAAACACATAATCATCACATATATGAACAATCATATGATAAAAGGAATAAGCTTTTTATTAATGTAGAAGGAAGAGTATCACCCAATACAGTTCGATCATGTGCCACTCATCTAGCTTCAGTTCAACCCTCGCCACATCAAAAGCACAACACTCCAGCAGCATAACATTGCTTAACATAAACTCAGTCCTAAAACCAATAGATTTTCCTTACAAAATTTAGATTCTAGCCCCCTGATCACTATGATGAGTCCTCAATTTATAGGATATGGAGGTGGTTTTGTCATAAATGAGGGTATTGAATGGCCTTCCAAACTTGGAGTTAGTTTCCATGGAGCAAGGGATGAGAGGTTAGGAGGTTAATGGATCCTTAGCCTATTCAATTTTGAGCTCATAGGAGGGGATATGAGATGAGAACCTTCTAGAATCATCTAGAATGAAGGAATATTTCCATAACCCTATGCAAATGTCACTCATTCTCGCCCAACGTAGGTCAAAGAGGGCCTAAGTGCACTGCAGTGTAGGCCAGAATAGGCCTGCTTGATCTGCAGCATAGTTACCCTTGAGCAAGGCTCCACTGGTGTCCCGAGGAGGCATTTCAGCAAGGCTTCAGGCCAGGAAACTTTCATGGATGGAAGCATTCAATGTGATGATTTGTCTAAGGCATGTAACAACTACATTAGGGTTTGATGAGCCCTAATTGTACTGCTTTGAATGTCTAGAGTGATGTGCCCAAATAGACCTATAAGAGTTGCCCCCTAAATCATGAAGTCGAAAATAATAATGTCGAGTGATATGCTTTATGATGTGACAGAGAGGAATTGAAGTGGATGATGACCTGCATTGATTACAATACATAACATCATGATATTTTGGAATTTTTCATGAATTAATGAGGGAAGGCATACCCATACTCACCATATAAACTTTTCATTACATGTACAAAGGTAGTCATCTACAACTATAGACCCATGATAGGATTACCATCTGTGTAAAGCCATTGTACAAATGATTTATTATTCTCCTAAAATAACAACCCGGATGGATGAAACTAGATCTGGGTTCTTCTATCTTGTCCAATCATTTGCTCAAGTACGAGTCTAACCATGTGAATATGTGATCTGAAGTCGAACATGGGAAGAGACCTTATGATTACTAGCCAATGGTGTAAGTCGTTAACAGACATGAGAGAGATCAACGATAATGATCATGATCCCTAAGGTACTACAATACATTCTGAATGATGTGAATAGATGTTTTGATGTCGAACACCATACAAAGTCTTTTGGTCGAAAGCTAGTGATGTCAACCTGTAGCTAGAAGTGAGAAACTTGCCATTGATGTATGCAAGCCTCAATGTACTGGAAGGGTGTTTCTAAGTCAACTTCCTAGATAATGTGCTGATGTCGACAAGAAGCAACTCATCGCAGGAGGGCCTTGATGTATCCCCCATCAACGACATGAAACGTGTGTAATGATTTTGAAGATAGAATGTGACTGACGACACAAGGTTTAGGAATGGCGGTCATGAAAATGAAGGTTTATGAGTATTGCAAAGGATGAAGTTCACTGAGTGTCTTCTCTTGAACATGTCGGCGAAACTGAATGAATTGGTAGCATTGACCCAAAACCAAACTGATCGATGGTGTGATAGACCATAGGTATGATAACCATCAAGAAGGTAACCCAACCCAAATAGTCATGGAGATGAAGTAAAAGTGCCATGTTTAAGAGCAACTTGCTACCATAAAGTGATTTACCCCTTTTCCCATTTTCCCCGGTCATTGCTAACCAGTACCTCTTTATCTTTTAACAAGCTTGAGGAGGATAACATTTGCTTGTAGTATAATTCCACCCTTCAGGTGAATCCATCATTATGTGATGTTTTAACGAGCCTAGAGAAGGTGAAACTTGATCTTGTTATGATGGACAAGTTTGTCACTATTTTATGTTTTAACGAGTTTAACGACAATGAGAACTCGATCCTTTTCATGTTTAGAGAGTTTGAAAAGGGACAAAAAGAAAATTCCATGAGTTATTTTTCGTGAATTTGTTTCTCAAGTCCGAGAAAGCATAAAATAATACAAGAGAAAACCTATTGACTATGCTCAATCAACATATTCCTTTTTCATAAATAATCTATCTCAATCCAGAAAAGGTTTAAACTTATACTGAGTAGATGTCGTTTCCAATCCATTTACAAGATGAAATGGACAAGCGCTCGATAATATTTTCATATTTGGAGAGTTTGAAAAGATCTTAGAGAGGACTCCACTTAGAGGAACAAGTGGTGTCTAGGATAGCAACTGGTTCCAGTGATGTTGGAATTTCTCAAAACATGTTGATTTATGTGAAGAGGTCGGCCAATAAGACCACTCACTGCAACTGTTCCTCAAAAAGGGTAAAACAACCAAGTGAAAGCATATGATCAGCCAAGCAGATAGTGACACTGGAAGGAGAAAAACCAAGGCTCATATGACATAAAAGACTGATAGAATGGCAATCACAAGGGTTAAAATGGATATGGGTTCATTTCTACAGAAACTTGAACCATAGGGAACTATGCTTCGATTTAGTTTCATGTTTACACAAGCTTGAAATGAAAAACTATGCTTCCATTCAGTTTCATGTTTACACAAGCTTGAAACAAAAAACTATGCTTCGATTCACTGGGTTCAATTCTACACAAGCTTGAACCATGAAAAAACTATGCTTGAGATTGGTTTACATGCCCCCAGCATGATGACTTGATTCTAGGTGCATGCCCCCCCAAGCTTCATTACATTCACCTAAGTAGACTACTTGTGGCTATCAGATGGATGGAATGAAGGTTCATTTAGGAGATCAAGTGAAAGACTCAACTGGGATTTTACGAGATCTAATCAAAGACTCAAATTGGAATTTTGTTGCAGGGGACCTCGTTTCATTTTTTTAAGGGGGTTGACACAATAAAATAACTATCCTAATATTCCTTGATCACAACCCATAATAGGTCATCACTTCCAAGAGGTTCTCATCATACGGGAGAACAATGCTTTGGAAGGGATACATAGAAAGGAATCCATTAGAGAGATCTGGTTCCATTGCCCTGAGTACATAATGCACAACATCATGGAATTGATTGTCAGTTGATGTAGGCATGGAATGGGTTGCCACATAATTGACCCATGGTGGCGAAGATACTATTGGAACAAAAGGATCATCTAGGGAAGATGGTTGACTAGAAGCCATATTTGGACCGGGAAATGAAATCTGGTCAATTGTGACAATTATTCCTTCATGCGGGAAACACATCACTTAAAAGAGTGTTGAAACAATATCTCCCATGTCATAAACATAGTCGCGCCCAAGAAGTAAATTTTAATCTAAAGGGTCTAGGACTACCATCACATTGAGATAAACAATTTTTCTTCCAAAAGTAATATGCAACTGAGGAAGGATTCCTAACGGTTTACTGGTTCTTCTATTAAAAGCAAACAGATTCTAGGTAATAGGCACAAGTGGCGGCGAACTAAGTGCTTGCCAAGTAGTAGAGGAAAGGATACTCACAGATGCACCTTCATCTATAATAGTGCCAGGTACAACCATATTACAAACCTGTACTATGATCTAGAGAGGAACATAAGAAGGAAGATGACATACTGCCAGTTGATTCCAATCAAAGGAAGTGACTAGATTACTTTGAGGGGGTACCATAAGAATGGGAGAATTACCCCCTTGAGCTACGAGAATGGGAGGATTTTCCTCCTGTCTTAATGGAACATGAAGGTTTCCTCCAAGCTCATTGGAATCTTAAGAAACGAAAAGAACCTAAGTGGTATCATACTCAATTTCTATGTTAAAGGTATGATTAACTGAAGGTGAAATCAGGTCAACTATTTCCTTCACTTGTGATGGGTCAGGTATAGACTACTAAGATTCACATTCTGAGAGAGTGGGTTTGACTGATGGTTGATTTGGGTCAGTTACTTCATCAACTAGTGAAGGATTAAGGGAGAGTCTCCTGTAATGAGATGGAAGGCACTACAGAGAAGCAAGACGATTATCCAACACTTTTTGGGCTTCATCCAGATAGGGACAAAGGTTAATGGGGTGATTCCCTTCACATGGCCTACAGGGAAACTTAACTTTACCCTTCTTTCCATGAACTTTACTACCACTAGTTGATGGTGTGTCACCAACATGATCTCCAGAAGTTGAAGACACAAGATGATGTGAACGATAAGACAATTCTTCTAAGATATGAGGAATACCAAAACAATTTCGAAGAAGATGGTCTCCCGTACAATGTTTGCAAGGATATCGAAGTTTGTGAGGCTTATGAGATTGTTTCTCATTAAAATTGCATTCAAAAGCAATGGTTGCTTGGTTGCCCCCTTGCTAAATCTTCTTCTTCTTCTTCTTCTTCTTCTTCTTCTTATCCACCTAGTTACTAGTGTCAATACTTTCACCAGGAGAAGAGGAAGAAGGGGAGGAAGAAACAACCGATGAAGAAGGCAAAGGGTCAACTTTACGATCAACAAGAGGTTGATTTTATCTAGCTGTAGGAATATTCAGTTGCAGGGCTAAGGAGGTTGAGAACACCTATACTGGAAATCCAATGGTAAGTCTCAGAAGGGACAATGTAGCCATATAAGGAACACCAATATTTCTAAAAGGAGGAAAAGGACTAGGATTCCCATCAAAAGGAATTCCTTGATCTATGGACTCTGGAGTTGTTGCCATATGTTTCAACCTAAGATCAACTAAGGAGTGACATGGAGGATGTTATCCGTGGTAAATTAATTTATTTTAATCAAAATAACATAACAAAATAAAAGAGGGATAATCTAAGAAAAAGGATTACCAAAGTAACTGTGAACTGCAATAAACTGCCTCAGTAAACCAAGGACTTAACATACATGCGGGAAATCTCCCTGAATGCTATGTTCGATGTATCACAGTGTACAAGGCGGCCGACTTGGTTACCTAAGCATATACTTGAAGGTACATGGATAAACTATGATATACTTACGTACGTGGAATGAGGTATCACATTCGGAATGTAGCACAAACAATTAATGATAGCTACTATGTTTTACGATGATGGAACACATCTCTAGCCTAGAACCTCTAAAAGTTATGCGTTAAGTTACAATGCTCCATTAGGTTAATTCAGATAAATTTTAAGTTGATCTTCTTAAGAATTTTCCTTTCAATGTTCATCATGTGATGTATGTTTAGAATTCCTAGAATATAAGTAACATGAGAAACATTCTTTCATTCAATTTGAACAATGAAAACCGTAGCTAGTAAGGGACAGAGCAATCAGATCTTTGACAAAGAGCAAAGAGAACACCTAATCCAATTTCGCTAGCTATTTCTATTAAGCATTCACAAGCTACAATATGAAGAATGCAAGTTTTTCTTTTTAGTCCCTTTAATATTTAGATGAAAAAAATGGAACTAGATGCACAAAAAATAAATTAATACTTTTCATCAGAAACAAAGACTTTACGACAATTTCTTTTTCAGAAAAGTAAATACTAATAAATGTAAGATAACTTTGACAATGAATTGATAATGATCAAGAAATAAGTTAAGAAACACTAAACAATCAAGGTCAAAGTAGGGCTAGAAGAGGAAATTCAAATTGATTTCAGAACCATAACAATCATTGATCTTTTAGCAAACAACATCAGAAGCAAATTTCGAAAAATCCAAGTCAAAAGTGGGTTTTTTGGCTTAAGGAGGATTAGCATAGGTCTGAGTGGGAGAGACTGTGCTGCAGATCACTGTCTCTAAGCCAAGGGTGCTCTGCAGTGCATTGTCCCCTGACCAAGCCTACGCTGGTGCCAGAGAGTCAATTCAAGAGACATTCAAGCACAATTTTTGACTAAAAACACTTCAAGAAGACCAAAATAAGATCAATAAAGCTAAGAAAAGTCTACTAGGGAATAATATGATGAGGGTAAGCCACCAAGAATGTCAGTCGTTCCCTAGAATGGTCGCCAATTTGTTATATGGAATTTTCATCTACGGATAAACACATTTTCCCTAGGTGGGTGACTACACCTAGAACAATAGAAAGAAAGTAGTTTAACCTTTTCTTATAGAAGATAGATGAGATGGAGGAACTTACTTGTAGTCTTTCACTTCCTAAATCTCTTTTGAATCACTCTCATCACTCCCACTTGAACTAAATCCACTCAAAAGGTACCTGCATCAAGAGAAACAAAAACAAGAAATGATCAAATAATACATGATCTATCTACTATAAAATAATGGAATCGAAGACATTGAAACACATAATCATCACAGATATGAACAATCATATGAGAAAAGGAATAAACTCTTTATTAATGTAGAAGGAAGAGTATCACCCAATACAGTTCGATCCTGTGCCACTCCTCCAACTTCAGTTCAACCCTCACCACATCAAAAGCTTAACACTCTAGCAACATAACATTTCCTAACATAAACTCAATCCTCAAACCAACAGAATTTCCTTACAAAATTCATATTCTAGCCCCCTAATAACTATGATGAGTGCTCAATTTATAGGAAATGGCAGTGGTTTTGTCATATTTGAGGGCATTAAATGACCTTCCAAACTTGGAGTTAGTGTCCGTGGAGCAAGGGATGTGAAGATAGGAGGTTAATGGATCCTTAGCCTATCCAATTTCGAGCTCATAGGAGGTGATAAGAGATGGGAACCTTCTAGAATCATTTAGAATGAAGGAATATTCCCAGAACCCTATGTAAATTTCGCTCATTCTCACCCAGCGCAGGTCAAAGATGGCCTATGTGCATTGCAGTGCAGGCTAGAATGGGCCTACCTACTCTGCAGCATAGTTACCCCTAACAAAGGTTGCGCTGGTGTCCCAAGGGGGATTTCAACAAGGCTTCAGGATAGGAAACTTTCATGGATGGAAGCATTCAATGTGATGACTTGTCTAGGGCATGTAACAACTGAATTAGGGTTTTATGATGATGGAAATTCTAGATGATACATCGAAGGAGAAAAGATAATTATCAGATAAGATGACTAAGGAGCCAAGGGTATGATAGAAGATTGGGGCCATATGAAAACTCCATATGATTCACAACCCTTTGGAGGCTAGGTATGAAAAATAAAACACATCTTTCATGACGTTTAAATACACCTCTTAGCATAGGATAAACGATAGCGTGTCATTGTCATATCATTATGGCTTCAATGATATGTATGGTTGCAAACACTCAAAGTTATTTGATGTGTTTCCTCTAAGTGTTTTTCCCCCTTTTGATTGTTGGATCAACTATCATCTTTTGGCATGTTGACTGTTATGTCATGTTTGCAAGTTTTTTATGGTGGTTTGGAAGGTCGACCTCTGTGTATATGAGTTATCCTAACAATGTCAACATCTGTCGCACTCCTGCACAATCTTGAACACTATCGCACAAATGTCATCATAGTCATCCTAAAGCCTATCTCAAGTGTCGTACTTGTCACTTCTTTTCATAAGTTGGTCACACAAAGGGTAATGCTTTATTTTTTTCCCCGGTAGTCTATGTTTTCATGTCACTAAAGTATGCTAAGTGTGTGATCACATTTCAAGTTCATGACAAGTCTATCTTGCTCCTACACTTAGCCATTTTTCTGAAAATCACCTCGACTGGGAAACCCAACTGCACTAGAACCTGACTAAACTGCACAATGCGTAGTCTCCACCCTCAATGTTCTAACCTTGGTACCTAGAACTGTGTACTGCATAGTTACTTTCCTCCACAGAAATTGCACTATGCAATTCCATAGCTCAACAACCTTCCTTAGCCTGCATAATTGCGTAGTAGTTCCTCCTAGTCCGACTTGAACTATGCACTTCGCACTATCAATCCTTAATATTTTCCCCTTGCCTATTGGAACCTTGCAACGCACAGAGAAAAGAGCCTCCCTTGGCCTTCTGAACTACACAGAGGTGTCTCCTAGTTCCCTCCCTCATCTGATGTTTACTGCCCTCAAGAACTGTGCATATTTTTCCTCCAGGCCTCCTTGTTGCTCAGTCGTAGCTAAATGGTTGCCTAAGACTCACTCGTAGCTGAATGGATGAGTTAAAATTTCAAGAGAAAGCAAAGGGACACAATTTTGCAACCACCTCCCAGGACCAAAGATCATTGAAGACCCCGCATCATCAAGTTATGCAGAGAAAAAGAGAGAATATCCAACAACACATCTATCACTCAGCAACAACAACCTCTTGATGTTGCCACATCATCAAGCTAGTTCACATCATCAGTTTCATGTCAAGTCGTGCCATGAGTTGTCATATGCCACATCACTACTATGGGCCATGTTGTAAATATAATATATTGTAAAGTGAAAGTCCAATGGACACTGAATAATATGAAAAATCATGTAAGTTGAAAAGTGACTAGAAGTCGAATAATCATGAGGGTAGTCGAAGAGTCACAAGGGGGAAGCACCACGCTTGGTTATATATACCCCCTCATTTTATGAGCAAAGGAATTTTCACCTTGGCTCCTCCCACAAAGCATCAGAGAGATCAGTTAGTTCTTTAAGGAGCAAGGAGTGGTTGTAATGTCCCACTACTAGGGCTAGTGATGTACAATGTAAATATGTGTCTTGGAACTTTTTCTTAATCACAAAAGCCTTTTAGGCCAACACGTTTTCATGCATGACTAATTAATGTTTGTAAGACTATTCTGTGAATGTTTTTATTTCATGTTTGCTTTCACATGTACTAAGATAATTGAACTATTTCGGTTGTTTTAGTGCTTATCTTGTTGGGAATGTTGTGTAATGGTTGTCATTGTTGTCTCTTCATTGTGGACTAATCCTCAACATACTAGATAAACTTTTCCTTGCTTATTGATTATAATGATAGTCACATCCACTATGGACTATTCCATTGGATGTTAGATGAATCTTCGCTTGTTCATTGGTTCTAAGGATTGTCGCATACATTGTGGAATATTTTGTTGGATGTTAGACAAGTCCTTCTAGTTTGTGTGTGTCTTTTCTTGGGTGGTACTATTACCTCTCACTTCGAGGCTCACTTTTCTCCCCCTTTTGCAGTAAGAGAACCTAGACACAGTTGCATTGCACACTCACCACACACACTCAGATTGTTGTTCGAAGATACCATTGCATCACTCTCTTGTGCTAACAGCTAGAGGCAAGGCAAACCTTTAAGGATTTTGCAACCAGGCCTTTATACTAGATGGGATTGCCACATCAAAGTGTGACGTTTGATTAGGACTTCATATTGGGGAGATCCCCTTGGTTGATGGACTTATAGTACCGTCAACATTACCCATCACATTTATTTGAGGGAAGGGTCTTGGCCTCAGCATTGAGAGGAATTGTAAAGGAAGAACTCTAGAATCCTTTGGATGCAAATTTAATCTATCATATTTGTGACATTTACTGGGTATCTCCACTGAGTATTGTTCCTAAGAAAAATGGGAAGTGGAGGATCTATGTAGACTAGAAGGAGTTAAATAAAGCCACCTAAAAAGACCATTTCCCATTACATTTTATTAATGAGCTCCTAGATACTCTATCCGGTAACAAGTTATTTTCATTTTTGGATGGGTTTAGTGCTTATAATCAAATTGATATTGCCCCTAAAGATCAAGAAAAAACCACCTTTACTTACCCTTGCGGTACTTATGCTTATAGGGTCCTACCTTTTGGGTTATGTAATGCACATGTAACCTTTTAGTAGGCAGTATTGGAATTTTTTACCGATATGGTCAATGAATGTTTAGAAATTTTTATGGATGATTTTACACCCTATGGGAATGGATTTGATGAAGCCTTGGAAAACCTTGAAAAATATCTTGAGCATTACATTCAAACACACATCTGTCTTAGCACTGGAAAATGACATATGATCATGACTTAGGGTATTGTTCTAGCACATTAACTTTCTGTTGCACTTATTCAAGTGGATCCAACATAGGTAGAGGTAATTTTGCAAGCTCCCACTCCTAAAAAACAAAAGGACGTAAGTAGATTTTTACTCCAGGTAGATTATTAAAGATGATTTATTGAAAATTTTACGAATATTGCATTACAATTATTTTCCCTGTTAACAAAACAAAAGGAGTTTGAGCGGATTGATAAGTGTGACAACGCCTTCGCAGAACTAAATAGATGTGTAACAACAACTCCTATTTTGAGAGGACCAAATTAGAATTTACCGCTCCACATCTTTAATGATGCTTCTTATATATAACCATTGGAGTTGTGCTTGGTCAACAAGATGGAAACAAGCCATACACCATCTACTATATCAACAAGAATTTAGCTCATGCTGAGGTAAATTACACAGTTACAAAGAAGGGATTCCATGATGTTATTCACACTATTAATAATTTTAGGCAATACATCACCAGTTATAAAGCTTTTGTGCATACATTCTTCTATCACATTTTTAATGAACAAAACTATTACAAATGTCTGGGTTACTAGGTGGTTGATGTTACTCCAATAATTTGATATTACTATTATAGATAATATGGAAAATATAATGTTGTTGCATATTTTCTCTTTAGGTTAACTCATGTTACTGATAATCTTCCCATTGAAGATTCTCTTATATATGAGTATCTATATGTAGTATCCACTTATTCACCCTCGTATGCAAACATTTCTAATTATCTTGTTGTAGTAAAGTTTCGTCATCACCTTTCTTCTAGAGAAAAAAAGAATATTATATAATAGACTGCCAGACTATTTTGGATGGATGAAAACCTTTTTCACACTGGTTTTGATTAGTAGATTAGGAGATGTATGAGGGAAGAAGAAATCCATGAAATCCTCAAGGCTTGTCATGATGGACCTTGTGGAGGGAATTTTGCCGACAGGAGGACTAGTCATAAGGTGTTACAGATGGGCTGCCCTTTTCCTATTATATTATGAGATGCAAAGAGGTATGTTCAGGGTTGTGACAACTATCAGAGAATTGGTCAGTCTACCCAATCAGATGAGATTTCGTTATAACCTTAACTTGCGGTGGAACCTTTTTAGAGATGGGCATTAGATTTTGTGGGACCAATTAATTTCCCATATCAACACAAGGTTTATATTCTATTTTGCACAGATTATGTGAGCAAGTGCATAGAAGCTAGAGAACTTACCATAGAAACTAATCATGTTGTTTCAAACTTTTTGTTTGAAGAAATATGTGCTTGATATGGAGTTATAAGGGAAATAGTAATAAATGGAGGAGCACAATTTACCTCTCGGCTGATACAGGATCTTGTGAGTAAATATGGATTTCATCAAAGCATTAACTCACCCTCTCATCCTTAGAAAAATGAGAAGGTCGAAAGAATTAATAAAGTTATGTAAGCTATTCTTACCAAAACTATGCCAGGACACATAAAATATTGGGTGGAGAGACTTCCTAAAGTATTGTAGGGTTATAAGAAAACTTGGAGAAATACTATAGGTTTTTCCCCTTATGAACTTGTTTTTTATAAGAATTAAATTTTCCCTATTGAGTTTGATATTAAGGCATTAAGGACTACCCTATAATTAGATTTAAATCTGACAGCAACTTAAGAACATAGGCTAAAACAACTAAATGAGTTAGATGAAAAGCCCCTGGTAGTGTGCAATGAATAAATATCATTCAACATCAGCGTGCCAAATGGCATGATAATTTTATTAAGAAGAAGTTATTTTAGGAGGGTGGCTAGGCCTTACTCTATGATTGTAGGTTCAATAATTCTAAGGGAAAGCTACACACTAGGTGGTTAGGTCCTTATGAGGTAGAAGCAATCTTTGACAATGGGACTACAATCAGATGAGATTTCATTATAACCTCAACTTGTGGTGGAACCTTTTTAGAGATGGGCATTATATTTTGTGGGACCAATTAATTTCCCATATCAACAAAAGGTTTATATTCTATTTTGCGCAGATTATGTGAGCAAGTGGGTAGAAGGCAGAGAACTTACCAGAGAAACTGATCATGTTGTTTCAGAATTTTTGTTTGAACAAATATGTGTTTGATATGGAGTTATAAGGGAAATAGTAATAAATGGAGGAGCACAATTTACCTCTCGGATGATATAATATCTTGTGAGGAAATATGGATTTCATCAAAGGATTAACTCACCCTCTCATCCTTAGGAAAATGAGAATGTGGAAAGCATTAATAAAGTGCTTGAATTTATTCTTACCAAAACTATGCCAGGACATAGAAAATATTGGGTGGAGAGACTTCCTGAAGTATTGTAGGGTTATAAGAAAACTTGGAGAAATATTATAGGTTTTTCCCCTTATGAACTTGTTTTTTATAAGAATTCAGTTTTCCCTATTGAGTTTGATATTAAGGCATTAAGGACTACCCTATAATTAGATTTAAATCTGACAACAACTTAAGAACATAGGCTGAAACAACTAAACGAGTTAGATGAAAAGCCCCTGGCAGTGTGCAATGAACAAATATCATTCAACATCAGCGTGCCAAATGGCATGATAATTTTATTAAGAAGAAGTTATTTTAGGAGGGTGACTAGGCCTTACTCTCTTATTGTAGGTTCAATAATTTTAAGGGAAAACTACACACTAGGTGGTTAGGTCCTTATGAGGTAGAAGCAATCTTTGACAATGGGACTATAAAAGTGACAACCATTGATAATTCTCAGGTATGCTTTTTAGTTAATGGACATTGTCTAAAATTGTATCATAAACATACCTCTAGGGATCATTTGTGAGCGTTATCTCAATTGCAAGTTCAGACCTTGAAATTGTTGGGGAAAAGGAGGTTCCTCCCATTTTTCCAATTATTTAGTTTTTTTTATATAAAATGATCTAAACAACAAAACAAAAAAAATGTTAAATGTTGAAAATCTCTTTGGCAGAACTATTGGATGATTTTAATGACTAAAAGCTAGCTTGTTGGTCATCAACATCTCTTTTTTCTCTATAATAACACTATGATAATTCTTTCTATTACTAATTTATTGTTCTAATTTTTTTTGTTATAGACTCAGCTCGGGACTTATCATAGTTGGTCTATATATTTCAGTTTTGCTTAATATCTTGCTAATACAGCTGAACATATGACTAGATGTTAGCATTATTTATGTTTGTATATTCATAATGGCATTGCTACTACAGTTAAAGACCCCTTTGGAGGCCTATTACTTCTTATTCAGTTAAAGACCTTTTTGACATCTTCATCATTAGCATTGTGGTTTGAAGGACAATACATTGGATACGCTATCACATGAATGGATATTTCATCTCATCCAACCAATAGAATTTCACCTATGAAGATATGCCATAAGGATATTTTCACAACATCATTTAACTTGTATAACTCCATGTCACCATAATGGTAAGTCAATGATAGGTTCATTCAAATGTCATTTACTTGAAGAATTTGAGGTGACATTATTACTTTATTGCACAAATGCTGAGGACGGTTGTTACAATAAGTGGAGGGGAGGAGTGTATCATATTAAATGATACACTACGATTTCACCATAATTATTTAATTATTTATTTTCTTAATGCATGATTGGACCCTGTATCTCCCATTATTTTTACTACAATTTTTTATGAGATGCATATAACCGTCATTGTACTTATCACCATTTCCAAAATTTTATGTGACTGCACGAGGTCATTTTTCATAAGTACCATAAAGACTTAATTTGGTAAAAAAGGGGTAATTATTATTAATTCCAAAATCTCGACATTCTCTCCTTAGCAAGTTTCTCTATACACTAAAGGAAACTTTTTACAGGTCCTGACTAGTGCTAAGCAATTATAATCTTGGGTAGCCATGGGAGAAGTAGTGGTAAGGAATGAGCCATACTCTGTCAACATGTGGTTACATCACCTAAAAGCTTTGGAATTTTTTTCAAATGTACGGTGGTTGAGTTACTTTCAGAAGTTGCATGGTTTTAGTGAGTTGGCTTCTTTGGAATTTGCATGGGTCTTGAATGAACAATATTACGAAGTCAGAGGTTTCAAAATTTTCATTACATAAGAGGTAATTACAAGAGTAATAGGGTTTCCATAGACAAGGGCTTGGTGGTTTTCAGGGAAGGTCGTGATTCCATAATCTAGGGCTATGTTTCTACAGGAAGAAGGAATTGGTGACCAAGGGTAGGGGATTTGACAAAAAATCTCTTCCCCACCCTTGGGATGATGTGGCTTTTTGCATTCAGAAATTTATCACATGTGAAGGGCACTTTGGGATTATATTCAACTAAAATTTTCAATTGCTGACACATATTAGGATAAGGTAGCTGATAAATATGCCTTATTACTTGTTGAAATCTTTACAACACATGGCATAGGTAGAGCAAGGGGAAAAACATCTAGAAACCTGCTTGACCAATCATGTATTGATCAAATTGGTCATAATTCACTCATTATAGGAGCGGGGGAGTTCATGGGATGATATTTTAGCAAGACCACATGTGTATGTAGAGGATGATGAAAGTGAGGAGCACGTGGAGAGTGTTAAAACAATATCTAAAAGTAAAGCAACCACACCGCCTAGAAGTAGGTTTTTTACACACCCTAGGATCAGAAAAATAGCAACCCCTACGAAAAGTTAGGTGGATTCTTTTCTTAGACCTTGTTGTCGAAATCTAAGAGATGGAGCTCTATAAACATTCTATTGGAAAATCCTCATAAGGAAAAAGGGAACGAGCAAAGGAGCCTGTGAAGATGTATAGTGGATCATCAAAGAATAGCTATTATAGGTGTCCTTTTAAAGAAGAAAAACTAGAAGAATCAACTATTGAAACATCAATACTGAAGCTAGCAACTAAAGAAACAAATAATTTTGAGGAAACCAAGGATGACTCAAAACAGGTGAAGGAAAAAAGAGAATATTGGAGAAGCCGATTGGTGGAAGGAGTCCTAAGAGAAGGGTGCGAGTGGTTGTTGCACAAAAGACTACTCCAACACCTAAATAACATACTATTACACCTGAACCAGGGGAGCCTGAGGAACAACAAGATAAGACAAAACATGAAGAGCTTATAGAGGAAGTTGACTCCATATTTTAAGCCCCTTCTATTACACAAAAATTTAAGCACGAATAAGAAGAAACAATAGCGGAAGAATCTATAAAAGAACAAGAGGATTCCCCTCTACTACGTAAGGCCAAAATTGACCCTCTTGTCCATCAAATTGAAAATTTGAAAAAGGAAAATGAAGGGTTAAAGAAACAACTTTCCAAACAACTTCAATTTAAAATGGAAAATGGATTAGATATGTTATAAAAAGAAGCAAAAATAACATCACCCATTAAAACAACCTCAAATTTGTGTGTGGGATGTAAACAAGTTCTTAAGGTATCTTGGCTTGAAGAATTAATTATTGTCTTAGTAGGAGTTCAAGTAGGAGAACATGATGAAGAATTTAGACATACTGCTCCATAAGAAGCTACTAACATCACTGTTGTCACATAAGAACCAACAGTCAAAACAGAGCAGGAAGAAGAAAAACAATGTGCTACTCCACAAGAACCTACTTATGATGTTGTTGTTACATAAGAACGAATAGCTGAAACATAGCAGGATGACATTAATTTGATTTCTACTCCACAAGAACCTATCGATAATGTTTTTGTTACATAAAAACCAATAGCTGAGATAGCACAATAAGATGAGAAAGGGGATAAAGAGGAGATTGATAAGTCTAAGGCTATGACAACATTAGGAACAACCCAGCTTAAGCCTGAAGAACTATTGAGAACAACATCTTTGCTTAGGGAAGTAGAAAATTGGAAGAACTTAACATTCTTCCACAATGATGAAGTTATTATTTTGAAACAACATGAGAAGATGGGCAATAGTCTTAATAAGGAATGGGCTGAAAATTTGGGAATTCAAGATTTTGTAAGAGTTCAAAGAGAGAGGAAGCATGCAATGGTGAAAATAAAGGAATTGTAAGAGGAGGTCCAACTACTACAACAAAAGAAAGAATTCATGTATGGGCTTATTTATGATTTACTAAGTTGTAGACTGCCTTCCCTATATTATCCTTTATACCTTCAAGAGAAACACTTTCTATTTCAATTGATAGCTATCAAGGAAAAGCGACCATATAATACAAGGAAAATTCAATATTTCTTAGGAAGTTTTCATAACAATAATTTCTCAAAGAAACATTTTCTATGTGAACTATATTTGCATGACCTTACCTACTTTGGACATAAATATTTTAGTTTGGCACCTTATGTGAGGGATGTTGAGTTGAGATATTTTGTGTCTTTTACTCAGAACCAGGTAAGCTGGAAAGTTGGATATGTCATTGTAACATCCAATGAGAAACGAGTAGAGTTGTACATCATAAATGAGTCTAGATTTGTTGATGCTACTGTTGGGGAATACAATCAGATATGGAAATTTCTAGCCACCGAAGAATTAGTAGTGGAGCATTGGATCTTGGTTTTGCAGAGATTCCTCAGGAATATCCAGAGGATAAAAGTGAGTGTGTTAAAAGGGAGTAATCTAAGATGGAATGTTTTTCGACAAGAACTGATGGAAGAGGACCCCTATTGTTATCAAAGCTTTATGCAAGATCTCTATCCCAGGTTGGATTGGACTCAGATTTAAGTTTCCTCTTGTTTTGCTTTCGACCTATCAGTATCAATACCCATATCATTTTACTGAAAAACTTTGGGAAATGGAGTTGGTCCTTTCCCTAGGTTATAAGGGTAGGGTGGAGGATACTTCCGAATCGTATGATCATTCAGAACTACACTGTCAACATGTTAGGAACCAAGAAATAGTTTTTTCATAAGGACATGCAGATGCTTATGTTGGGGCCATATGTTGGGCCAAGCAATTTTTACCTTTTTGCATTCACTTTTCTACTTCTTTTTCTCCCTTTTTGACCAACAAGGGCACATTTTATCATTGTAATAATTGTTATTCATGTAAGTCTATTCTTTTCTATATGCCACTTTATTAGTCTAATTTTGTTTGTAATTTGGCATAAGAATTATTTTCCTAGGCTATTTTTATTTTAAAATTGAAAAATCGTTTGTTTCACGTTTAAGTGGTTTGTTGAAGTTGTTTTTATAGGATTACACTTCCAGTTTCTTCATCAAAATTTGGACAAGGCTCCAAGAAATGTTGTTGATACACAAACAGATTCCCTTGGGCATGCTCTGCTTCCTTAATTAGTCACATGGAATGAATTGTGGAGCACATTAAGTCAAAGCTAATTCAACCACTAGGACATATTCATTGAGCATACAAATCACTTAGTTAAGTTTTTCTACACATTTATTGTAATTGAAGGAAATTTTTAAATCTTTACCCCTATCATGGGAATTGTATTCTTATTTTGAGATCACATGAGAATCAAAAGATTCTCATGATGATCTTCCTATTGTATTTTAAAAGTATAAAGAATAGAGATTTGTGGCTGGGGGGAGCAAGGAGAGAGAATTATACAAATAAGATTGGGAGAATGTAGAAAGCACCAAGCATTATAATCTTGATGTTTTGTTAATGTGAATCTCAACCTTGTGGCATCATGTATTTCTCTGAGTAGTTTGTGTGTTATTTAGTGAACCAACCCCTCCTAAGGAGGAATGGCCCTCCTTCTTATTAAGGATCACTGGTTAAGTAGGATACAGTAATTATTTGCATTAATTGATCTCATTTGTGTGATTGTTATTACTTTCAATTTTATTTTTGAGTTATTGATTACATAAAGTTTTTGAATTGTGTGACAACATAAGTCCTGGACTAGTCCCTCTTATTAGTGTAACAATGAGTTATTTACTTTTTTGTTACAGATTGGATTGCACTTTCTTTGAACATGTTTGTTCAAAATGTGATTGAGTAATAAATGGTTTGTACGAGTGTTGTTTATGAATGAGAGTGGTTGTGTAAGAGAGTGATTTATTCTGCAATTGTGTGACTCTTTTCTAGTTGTATTGAAGAGTGTAGTAGTTTGAATGTTTGTTGTGTGAGTTTGCAATGACCTTGGTTTGAGATTCATTATTCTAGTTATCTCTTGCCCTTGCATAGACTTTGCACAATAGTCTTATAAAAATCAAGCCTACCCAAATTGACAATTAATGCAAGAGTGAACCCGTTGCTCTAATTTAAAAGAACAATTATTTCACCCAACAATTATGTATGTGGGTTCTCGAAGAAATTAAAATTGAATCAATATAAATGTGCGAGTGAAGTGATTTTAGGTTCGGGTTTTAAGTGGAATCCATAGTAATCAAGTGTCTTGCAATACAATGAGGTAAAATACAATTTCAAAATAAAATACTATGTGATGAGGCAAAGATTTCCCCTTCCCTCATAAAATGAGTTAGGTTTTTTTTTTTTATTTTTGTTAAACCAAATTACAAAAAGAAAAAAAATATATTTACATTCTTACTTGGAATGCCTTGAAGATGAAATTTGTAGAGTTATCCAACAATTTGCTTAGTTTCCCATCCAAAAATATCCTCAATTTTCTCAATTTTGTTTAAATATTTAAACTAACATGAACATGAACATGTTCCTAACAAAACATGGGAATTTTAAAAATATGCGTGTGTGATGTCAAAAGCATGCATGTGTTCCTATGCCTTGCCTTGCTAGCAATGAATTGGCCTTTGATATAGTGGTTCAAGGGTTTCCAAATATAAATGCTCATGGGCACATGTGTTTACTCAAGAATGTGCACATCTTCCCACATGAGTGTGTTAGTGATGGCATTCTTACCACCCTTGAGGCCATCATAGTCTTCCTAACCCAAAGAATGTGTATAGAAAATCATAACCATATTTAATAAGCATCTTGAATTTAATAGTAAAAACATTAAATTTAGATTTTTATTTTTTTTAAGTCATATGATATTCTAACCCGTTTAACCATCATATAAACCATGAGTATAGAAAAACAAAATCATATCTCATAAACATATTCAACCATAAAGTAACATAAAACCATTTTAAATAGCTTACTACCACCTTATTCACATTTAAAGATATTTTTAAATAAAATAAATCTAATTATTTAAATTTCAAATACATAATTATTTCTAAAAATTTGTTTTTATTCGTATATCTAAAGTATTTTTATAACATATATTATAAATTCCAGATTATTTTTTTCAATAATATATAATTTTTTAAATTATTTTAAAAATAAATAATATAATACATTATTACCTAAATTTTAACGTAATTAAATTTTTTTTATTTAAAATAAAAAAATTATTTAAAAGCTTAAAATGTTCAAGTTGCACTTATATTATAATCTCTAAAAGCCAAAAACATGAAAAAAACGTTAAAAAAATGTATAAGCTGATATTACCTTTTAAATTTCAGCATCTTTGTTTAAACAAAATCGTATAATTTATTTTTTAAAAATGCTTTCCACCTCTGTATATAAATACATATATAATCAGGGAGATTGTAAAAAGCACATATATAATCAGTTTGAGGGAGATTGAAGCAAATGGTGTTACTTTATATAACATAACATTAATGCTATAATAATAATAACATGGATACTATAATAATAATAAGATTTATATCAAAAATTAAAAATTAATTTAATATTAATTATAAATAAAAAATTAATATCCATTTTAAATGAATTTTTATATAGAAATAAGGTAATTTTAAATGTAAAAAAAACAAATTTATTAATAATTATATTTTTAATATAAAAAATATGTAATTATATTATTTGAAATTACACTTTAGAGATATACTATTTTTTCTATACTCAAAATAAAATTAATCAAGGTTGTGTATTTTCTTAACTAAATGAAAATATTTCAATTTTAGTATTAAATAAAATATTTGAATATTCACAGGATAAATCAGGGGAATTTGATCACATAACCTTACATAACACTTTATAACATGACCATCTCCCATTGAGATGGAACTCTTTCTCTCCAAACACACACACACACACACACACACACACACACACACACACATATATATATATATATATATAATATTAAAAATAGTTTTATTTTAGTCATAAATAAAATATTTCAAGGCTCATCTAGGTTTAGGTTACATTCTTACTATCCACTTAATAAATATTGATAATTAAATTAAAATTCTTGAAAATTTATTCGAAAATAAGCAAGTAGCTCACCATAATAATTTCAAAACAACTTTATATATAAAGCTAAAAAAATAATATATAGGGAAAAAAATTAAAATAAAAAATTTCTTATTCTTATTTCTGACTCGTGTAATTCAATTCATTCTCAATATGGAGTTGGTATAACCCATTTAAAAACTATTCGACCAAAAGTAAAATATTTCAATATCAACTATAAAGAAAGATATATTTCAATATTTGCTATTAAGTAAAATACTTCTTATTACATGGATATATGGGTTTTACTAGTTAGGATGAGTATGAGGGGATAGTGTGGACCGTAAATAAAATATTTCAGTATATACATGGAATCAACACAACTAAACTAAGCATAGATTGGGCCAGCTTCAATGTTACATGGAAGAACCATCTGCCCAATAACTAGATGACTACAAAGCTTAATTGAGTTTATAGGTCTCTTGGTATAGTTTAATTAAGCTAAAAGGTGACTTACATCCTCAATCTTTCCCCATGAAATTTGAAGATTTTATTTATATATTACTCAAAATGAAATTCTCTTAACCTACCATTTATTTATTTATCAAATATAGTTAATTCCCTTCTACACTTCATAAATATATGAAATAAAAATATATCTACATATTATAAAATCTTTTATTTCCATCCATTTAAACCACTTTATTTTCTATATCAATACAACAATTAAAAAAATAAAAAATATAACACTATAACAATAAAATTAAACAAATAGCCCCGGATGCAGGTGCCACGAGTGCGGAGATGGGAATGCCACCTGGTCACCATGGGCGGTACCAAGAATAAGATGGGCATTCACTGCAATCTGCCGTCAGGGATTGCAAGCGTGGGTGCTGTTGAGAGAAGGGACGGCAATTTATTGCCTGGTCCGGATTACAGCTACGGTTTCTGTGTGCAGTTATGGCATGCGAGGGTCGAGACGTCGCAGAGGAGCATAAGTATGATGAAGGTAAGGAATGTTATGCATTGGATCGTTTACAGTTTGTGGAATTGGGAGTATGGTTGTCAGCTCCTAGAGGTTCGGCTCAAGGCACCCCCTTTGCATTTGAAGTTGGGTGCAAGTCTGCAAGCGTGGGCGACGGGTGTGTTTCTGTTCACCCTGCTCTATTTCGCTCTCCGGTTTCCAACGCCATCATGGTCAGGCCCCGACAACGCCTTATCAGCCGTCAAGGCTCTGGCAGAGGCGGAACTTCACGCCCCTCCGTCGATAATTCCTCTTCTCGCTGTTGCCGCTGTTTATGTCACCGAGTTGCAGAAGCTAATCCCTTGCAATCGAGCCAGTTCATGGATTCTGGCAATCCTGATGCGGGCTCTAATCCTCTTCCTGCGTTTGGAACCGCGGTTTTCTCCTTTAACAGCTCCCAGGCCAATTCGCGTATTAATGCCCATGTCTCTGTCCTTTTTCTGGAAGAACCGGTGGAGGAGGTCGGGGAGCAGCCCCGCCCACAGCTTCATCAGGCTGAGAGCTCCAGGGCTGCTGAGGGAATGCCAGAAGACCGCCCAAAGCCAGACATCGACCCTCCTGCGACTCAGGAAGCGCCTTCGTCAGAGAAAGCCAAGGTCGATTGGGGCCCCTCCCCGGAAGGTATGTGCTGGATATATGAAGAGGAGCCGGACGATTAGTCGTCCGCTCGCTCAGTCTCTTCCTTTCATACGATGCTCTGGTTTTGCTATGAAACGTCATGTAAGCCGCTATGGCAGCCGGTATGTTTTGAACGTCTCTGTTTTGTATGCGAATTCTACTGTTCAGTGTGTCTCCACGCCCCTGCGAGGGAGTTTGATGAAGATTCTCCTTTTCTCTTCCACGCCCCTGAATGGAATGACTACTTCTGCCCTCACTGCTCCTCAAAGGTTTAAAGCCCCTGCGTGGGCATTCTATCTCGGTGGTAGCGCCCCTGCGTGGGTGTCTGGTCTCAAGGATGCTGCCCCTGCGCGGGTGATTTGTTTTCATGTTAAGGCCCCTGCGTGGGTAATCAATCTAGTGGTGTGGACCCTGTATGGGTGGATTTTTTAGCACTGTAAGTCCAGAGTGCCATCCCCGGCCTCTGGCATATGACTTCTTGGATGTAACTGTTTTTCTTTTAATGTAAATAATAGCATAGCATAGTATTAACGAGAAAAAAAAAAATTAAACAAATAGTACATTAAAAATGTAACCAACCTTGACAAGCCTCCCTTATTGAAACAATTCAATATATCAAATATAGGAAAAATATTTGTAGCATCATTTAAGAAACTTCCAATATCGTTGATGGGATAAACACACGTGGCATATCTATCATTGTATACGTTAAAATCGGTTCGCTTAATGCAACCTGGTTTACAATTACTCGGTTGTCGAAATATAGAATCTAATATAATTATTTTCCGTCAAAGTATAACAAAAGCTGGAAATTCTTTTAATTATTTTAGTTAAATACATTGGTATATCTAAGTATCTTATAGATTCCGCTTAAAATTCAGCGCTTTAATTAATGCCAATAGATTTTTGTGAGGCTGCTTCACCAAATCCGGGAATATGAATATTTCCGATATAATTTTTCCACACGATATTCTTAACATCAAATCCGAAATTCTCTCGTTCATCTCCATAGAGGTCTTGAAACAGTTTTTCAGAATTGGAGATATCGGCTCTTTCCTCGGCATGCGTATGGTAAAAGGAGATGTCAATGTAACTCTAAATCTGGAGGAACTATGGGCAAAAGCAGGAAAAGAGATTTATTGGCAGATCACATCAAATGTGAATTTTTGCATAGGAATCTTATAGACATAAATCCTTTTAAATCGTTGGTCGTACGGAGTCCTTCATAAAAGACTCGGCTTCCTTTATTGAAGAACTCAAGGACATTAAGCTTGAACCTAAGGACATTCTTGTTAGTTTTGATGTTGTCTCCCTGTTCACTTACATCCCTATTAATGAGGCTATGGAGGTGATCAACCGCCTAACAGATCCTGACACGGCCAGGTTGGTTGAGATCTGTCTCACTTCCACCTTCTTTAGTTTTAAGGGAGAGTTCTTCGAGCGAACCTGTGGGGTTGCGATGGGCTCACCCCTTTCCCCTGTCGTTGCTAATCTGTTTATGGAGGATTTTGAGTCCAAGGCTCTTAACTCTTCCCGGCTTTTGCCAAAGATGTGGAAAAGGTATGTGGATGACAGCAATGTCATCTGGTCTCATGGCCAAGATGAGCTTGATCTCTTCCTTGATCATCTCAACAATCAATCCTCAGCCATTAAGTTCACTAAGGAGTAGGAAGTTGATGGATGCCTTCCATTCATTGATATTCTTATTTCTAAGAATAGTGATGGTTCCCTCGCCCATCAAGTTTTTCGGAAGAAAACTCATACGGAGCAGTATCTTCATGCCAGTTCCCACCATTTCCCGGCTCAAAAGATGGGTGTTCTCAATACCCTTGCTACTCAGGCCCTAAGGATTTCGGACAAGAAGAGCTTTGAGAAAGAAAAATCCCATCTACTTGATGTTTTTGTTGAGAATGGTTATAGTAGATACATGGGTCAGAGGGCTTTCCTTAAAGCTTCCAAGAATTCTCTGACTAAAAGGGAACCAAATGAACGAATTCCAGGTGTCCATCTTTCGTATGTTCAGGGGACCACTGATAGAATTGGAAGGATTCTCAGGAAGCATAGTATCCCTGTGACCTTTAGGCCCCTGAACACCATTCGTATGTCCCTCAGATCGGTGAAGGATCCTATCGACCCTAAGGATATGAAACGTGTTTATATGATCCCTTGTTCTTGTGGGACCCCCTATATTGGGGAGACTGGTCGCTCCATTAATCAAAGGATTAGCGAGCACGCAGTGGACCTTAAGCATAGGAGAGCTAAATCTTCCACTTTAGCTGAACATGCTGAGAAAACCAAGCATCATGTTTGTATTGAAGAGGCTAGTGTTATTGCTAAGGTTTCGCATTTCCATCATCGAAAATTTAGGGAAGCGCTTGAGATTGAAAAGAGGTCGAGGAATCTCAATAGAGAGGATGGCTGGAAAATCAGTAGGTGTTGGGTCCCAACACTCTCTTCCTAGTCGTTTTTCCACCCTCCTCTTAAGGTTTTTTTATTTATTTATTGATGTTTTATTTTTATTTTATTTATTTTTCTTTATTTATTTTTATTTATTTTTAGTTATTTAGTTATTTATTTATTCATTTTTATTTTTATTTTTTTATTTATTTATTTTTAATTTTTTTTTATTATTATTATTTTTTTTCCGAAGGTGGTAAAACCTATCAACTCAGGTATCAAACCAACACTGAGGACAGCCATCTCTGGCTGCTATCCGCGAATGCTGGGTTGACTCATCACTGTTAAATAGGAAAACCACGCCACCTGGCATAACCCTGCTGGTGGTCTGTAATCGGGAGCAGGCTCTCACTCCTGCCAGATGCCTCTGGGTCTTGGGCCGTTAACCTGTTTCCTTACGTCCGAGGAAGACGAGCTCTTAGCCAAGCAGAAGCAGTTTTATGGCATACTCCAGGCCGAATTATTATTATTATTATTATTATATCTATTTATTTATTTATTTATTTTTATTTTATTTTATTTTATTTATTTATTTATTTATTTTATTTTTATTTTATTTTATTTTATTTATTTATTTTATTTTATTTTTTTTATTGATTCTCACAGCTTATTACTTCAGGTATTTTATGACTAATACTAATTAGTGTAATTCTTCTAAATAAACACCCCTTTTCTATTATATATATATATATATATATATATATATATATATAGATATATATATATATATATGTATGTATATATATATATATATATATATATATATATATATTTTATATTACTTCATATATTTATATAATTTATTCTTATATTATTAGGTCCTTTATATAACTAATTCTTATTAACTTATACTTTTTAAATAATTTTCTAACTAACCTAACATCCTTTTGATATTACTTCTTATAAGGTCCTTTATGTAACTGAATTTTCCTTTAATTATTAATTAACTTATTATTTTTAATTATTTTATATATTACTGTATATATTTGTATGTAGGCGTTTATTTTATTCATATAAGGTTCTTTATTTAACTAAATTTCCTTTTAAATACTATTTAACTTATAATTTTTAATAATATTTTTTGAACTAAATACCCATTAAAAATATTTTATATATATTTTTAAGGGATTGGTCCTAAATTTTACTAATTAATTTAATAAAATAATTTTGACCCCGGTCCTAGAGTCAAACTAGCCGTTGGTCAAGTTAGCTGTTGGAGGCTCTGCTCAGAGTATTTAACATGCTAAGCTAGATCTGTTTCTTCAACTTGTCCTGACGATGAACCACACTAGTTGGTTCGAAACGCGTTGACAAATGGTTTTCCATGTGATTTTCGCCGAAAAATCTCTCACAAACATAAATCCTTCCAAAATGATGCCAACTTGGGACAATGGAAGGATCGAGGAGGCGTATGTTGCAAAAAGAATTGACCGTTTTATTGTTCACGCCAGCATTATTGACAGAATGGGGATGCCTTACTCATCTATTGGAAATGTTTTCATATCCGATCATAGGCCGATATATCTCTGCTGGAGGGAGAAGGGGTTTAGGAAAGGGTACCCCTTTAAATTTAACAGGTGTTGGTTAGAAGAACCAGATTTTAACGAACTTGTATCAAGATCCTGGAAGGATTTATCTGCAAGAGACAAGATCCCCCCCTTTTTGACCTTTAGAGACAAGATGGCCTCGATGAGAAAGGTGGTTAAAGACTGGCAAATTAAGAAAAGACTCCTGGACAAAAAGGACCTGTGGGAAATACAAAAGGAGGATATGGAGCTTCCAATCGGGCAGCAGAATTATCATTGGAATCGACCCTTTTATATGCGGGCGGGAGAAAATTTCTATTCCGGAAAATCTTCTAAGTTTCTTCCATAGGAAGGGCTTCTTCACCTGGGACAAACTCATTGCTTCATGGCAGGATCACGTCCCAATGTGGTTAGAGGCTGACAGTTTGGGGATGTGTGACTCTTTAGCGCACCAATGGAACTCTATTAGGGACGACCTGAGAAGTAGTGGTTTATTTCGCTCGTTGCCTGTTGATGTACTGGTCTGGAAAGTGCCAAATGCAAAATCCCAGGTTTGCGTTAAAGACATTTACATTAACTTGATTGGGTTGAAATATGCACATGCCAGCGCTCTTTTTCCTCCCTCTTTCTGGAAAACCGGATGTCCTCCCAAATTTATTTTCTTTGCGTGGCTGGTGTTCTACAATAAAAACCTGTCCTGGGAAAATCTGAAAAAAGAAATTGGCATGGGCCGGGTTTATGTTTAATGTGTGGAGCAGCAGAGGAAAGCAATTTCCATATGTTTTTCCAATGCCAGAAAACGCGTTTACTGTGGTATGAATTGGCTGTTTTACTTGGCTTCCCCGACGTGTCTCATGTTTCTACGCAGGAAGCTTTCTTCTGGTGGAGTGGGCAGCGTGAATCTTGGAGATCTATAATCATCATAGTCCTGTGGTATGCCTGGAAGTGGAGGAACAATATAATCTTTAGAGACAGGAGAGAGCCTTTTATGGCTATTTTACAAAATGTTGTTTCCCTCTATGAATCCCTTCCAGCAATAAATCAAAAAAGAAAAAATGTCAACCGGAACGAGCAAGGAGATGTTACCTCAGGGAATCCTAGGGCTTTTTTTGATGGTGCTGCTCAGCTCAATTCCTGTGGTTGTGGGGTTCATATTATCATGGACGAGGGCCTCCATTATCTCATTTCATGGAATGGTGGGAAGGGATCAAACTGCATGGCCGAGGCGATGGCTTTAGCGGGGCTTCTTACTTTCTGTATCTTTTTTGATATTCACCTGGTGTCAATCTATGGGGATTCTAAAATAGTGATTGATCATGTTTTGGGAAATTGCTGTATCAGCTGCCCTCACCTTACGGGCTGGATGGATAGAGTTATGTTTTTGTGGGGGAAAGTGGATGGGTGTTCCATCCAACACATCTACAGGTCAAAGAATCAGCAAGCTGACTCTTTATCTAAGGAAGGGTTGCTTACTCAAACAGGTATCTGGTCTGTGAAGGTAATATCTGACGGGGAATCCTTCCCCATCCAGGACTTCTCCTTCCCTAGGTTTTGATGCTCTGAAATATGCAGGCGTGCTGTCTTTTTTTAGTTCTTTTTGATATATGTTCCTGTACAGGTATGCTGTATAAATCAGTGACTTTATTTGGCAATCTGTTTTTGTATATTAGGCTTTCATGATCAAGTTAATCCTGTATTTGGTTTTATGTGTGTCAGTCCCTACTGTTTTCCCTGATGCACAGGGTGTCCAGTTATGGTCCTGTTTTGCTATATGCTTTCAAAAGCTTTTGAATGTACTATCTGTTCTCTTATATTGCCTCAATATAATACAATTACAGCTTTTTCGTTCTGAAAAAAAATCTGCACAAATATATTAAATAAATTATTAATGTATGCTGGGTGATTACCCATCAAAATTTTTAAAACAATACAGCACCAACAAATTTGCATTTCGTCTCCATTTTACATAAAAATTAATTCACACAACGTTAAAAAAAGGCTGAAGCTGTGTTGTTTTCCGAGACATCCTCGGACCTATCTGTTATATATATAGACTTCGTCCACGGCAAATTGCGGAGTGACCACGTTACCAACTCACAGAACGCGGGTATAACTACAAGCAATGAATGAATGTATACTTTAAAGAAAAGTTATAAAAATACAGCCAACCGCAATACCAACAACAATAATAACTAGCACAATCACATAATTACAGAAAGATACTTACAGTCCAACGAATCATTGGTTCAATACGATTACCTAATATGATTGATATACATTAGATTAGTCATTTTCCTTATTGTTTCATAGTACGATTGCATAATTAAAGATGATTGATATACATTGGATTAGCCATTTTCTACATTTCAATTTTATAATAGTCTTTAGTTTTGAAAATTGATTTTTCTTACCTACAACATACATTAATAACATGATAATAGGTAACGCAACCCTATAATCAAAATCAAAGGCGGTTGGTATACATGGATCAACTACCACTTTTTCCTATTCAAAATTAATAACATCATTTTCAAAGTTTTAAAATTAATCACTTCTATTGATTATATTAAATATTTTTCATTATGTGATAGTGTTTATTTATTTATAATTGATAAAAACTAACATAATTATATAATTAAAAGTGATGTATAATAATCAATAATTTTTAGTCATTTAAAATTAATAGAGTTTGAGTGGACCTAATAGTTAGGAGCCTCACAGGTTCAAAATCAAAGGGGTAGAATATATATGCCTTCATAGACTTAGCAATCAAATCTCCACAAACAAAAATGTCTCATACACCAATTTAGTATCTTAACCATAACATTAAAATTAGATAATAAAAATAATAATATATTTATTAATTAAATTAATTAAAATTAAATAACAAAAATAATAATATGTCTATTAACTAAATTAACACTTATTACTAGACACATTAATAACATGATAATAACTAGCATAAGCATAAAGATGGTTGATCTCAACCGATATCTAATGATGTTTATTAACTATGTAAATCATTTTTAATTATGTGATTGTTTTTCATAATGGCGTGTCTCTTTACTCCTCTTTGTTGCTCTATCTTCTCCTTCCCTTGTGCCAAATTTCCCTTGGACTTCACTATCCAAGCCTAGATAGAACCTAGAACTGTGGGGGATTTTTGTTCGTCTGGCAGGCCCATTTACTAATGGGAACACCTAATGCTCGCCACTCAACAGTCACCACAAGTCTCAATGCTTTACTTGTGGGCAATGGGGTACTACCAAAAATGTTTTTGTCTACCTGGGCCGTCTATTGATGGGACCACCCAACAATCACCACCGAGTGCTATTGGGCCTACCTTTTATTATTGGGCAACCTCCTTTCAACGACATGGTTGCGTGCATGATGAATCAATGGCCCAACTTTATCCCGAGGCCCACAAATCTACTTTGACTTAACCGAGAGAGGGGATCTAGTATCGAAGCTTTTTCCATGGGACCCTCGTTAATGGGGCACTACCTCTAAATGACATGATTGTGGTGTGGACCCAATATGGGTCCAATCTACAACATTAGTTCATCCTAGGCCCCCCTGGTCTATTCTGAGTTAACAAAGGGGGTCCGAAACTAGAAACCACCATGAGAAAACCATTCCAATTTTTTGATTATGGACTTTGGTGTGGAACTCCATGTAGGGTTAGGACTTTTCCTCCACTTCAAATTGACGAGATGCTTATGTGCAAACCTCAAATTTATGTAGCCCTTAACTCCATGGATTTCTCTAATATCAAGCACAAGGACACGAGCTTAAGACATGTCCTCTGGTATCGGCCATTCCATGATGGTTTTTATCTTCTGTGGGTCCACAACAATCCCATCCTTGGTAATCACATGTTCTAAGTACTAGATTTGTTCTTTCAAGAAGTCAAATTTATTGAGTTTAACGTACAATTGATGTTCTCTTAAAACTTTCAGAACGATTTCGAGGTGCTCCTTATGTTCTTCTATTTTCCAAGAGTAAATTAGTATATCATCGATAAAAATTAACACAAATTTATCTAAATACTGATGAAATATACTATTCATGAGGCACATGAAGGTTGCGTGAGAATTAGTGAGCCCAAAGGGTAGCACAATGAACTCATAATGTCCATAACAAGTTCTAAAAGTAGTTTCTATTATATCATCTTGCTTTATCCTAATCTGATGGTAACCTGAACGGAGGTCTATCTTTGAGAACACAGTCGCTCCCTTCACCTGGTCAAATAAATCATCTATATGAGGTAGGGGGTATTTATTTTTGATAGTCAGTTTATTTAACAAACAGTAATCCATGCACATCCGCAAGATTCCATCATTCTTTTCAACAAAGAGCACCGGAGCTCCCTAAGGTGATACACATGGATGGATATACTTTTTATCAAGCAGCTCTTGTAGCTACATTTTTAATTCTATTAACTCTACTATGATCATTTGGTAAGGGGCTTGGGAGACCTCGAAGGCTCTCGAAATCAACTCAATGGTGAAATCTATGTCTCTTTTTGGAGGGAGTCCTAGAATTTCTTTAGGAAATACCACCAGTATGTTTTCTAAAGAGACAAATTTATCCTTTGCATTGGTATATCCTACTTGTATTGCATAAATTTGGCAGCCTTTTCTGATACACTTTGCCAATTGGGAGGTTATCACTGGTCTTAGTTTCAGAGGTCTTAGTATGCCTTGAATTTCCTGCCTCTCTCCTTCCTCATCCATGTAGTTAATAGTTTTGGTTTTACAGTTAATGAGGGACCAATGTTTTTCCAACCAATCCATACCTATAAGGATATCGTAGGATCCCAAAGGTAACACGTTCAAGTCTGCCATAATAGACTGACCTGCTAACTTAAGGGGGCAGCTGTTGACATTGGCCAACACCCTCATTTTTTCTCCTGTGGCTAGTTGTACTAACCAAGGATTTTTAATTTTGACAGCGTGCAAACAACATTGTTCTACTATGTTGGGGCTAATATAACTCAGAGTAGCTCTGAGATCAATTAAAATAGATATAGTGCGGTCAAATATTTTACCTTCAAATTCTATCATGGTTGGTTGGTATTCCGCCTGATGGTCCTCAAGATCAGCATTAATCTTAGGTATACACCTTACCACTTCTCCCAAAGTAGATGGTTCTTGAATCTGTGAAATATCATTAGTTCCCTTGCGGTGTGGATATTTTTTGACATAATGTACCCCTCCACATCCCTAACACTATACACGAGGTCTGGTTGTTAATTCCCCTTCAGTTCTACCTGACTGTTCATTTGTTTTAGTCTCCCTTTGGAGCTTAAATCTGGGCTAATTTCTATTCATATTCCTGCTTGTTTTACCTTTATAGGGTCCTTTGTTGATTTTGGCCTTATTTCCCTTTTGGTTGGAGGTAAATTTTATCCCCTTTTTGTCAACCCATCTCTTTCCCACATCTCCCTTTTGCTTGTTTTATTGTTTACATATTCAAGCTTTCCAAATAACTTTGTACATGGTTTTCGGGTTATCAAACTCGAGGCACTCTTTCATCAACAATAACAAACTATTGATAAACCACTGCACTTTCACCTTTTCTTCTTGTATGTAAGGAACATACCGAAGCAAAGATGTGAATTTTGCTATGAATTCATCCATAGACAGTTGACCCAATCGAAGATCATGAAACTCCTTTGCTTTTTCATCATAAAATATTTCAGTTAGATATTTTTCTTTAAAATACCTTTGAAATTTTTCCCAGGTTATGCTTTGCTCATTTACTCCACGTACCATTTTTACCTCTTCCCACCACAGGGTGGCTTTCCCTTGTAGCTAAAAAATGGCCAAATGAGCCTTTAAATTATGATCGTATTCATACAGCTGAAAATACTTGTTCATATTGATGAGCCAGGCTTCAACTGCCTCCTCTTATTCACCATCAAAGAGGGGAGGTTTTGTTTTCTGAAATTCACTTTGAAGTTCTATTTTTTGTCCTTTCTGCATCTTGTTTCCCAATACATTATCAGATTCTTCCTCATGATTCTCTTCGCCACCCTCCATTTCCATGTTCTCAGTTCGAAATTCTTGTTCTCTAGTCATATTTCCTGCTTGGGATTGGGGATTGGTGGTCGATGATTCTGCCTATCAGACAGACTCTTCATAATCTTCTCCTGCTCTTGCATTAGCCTCTCGTTATCTGCCCGTAACCGAGCCATCTCATCCTTCAGTTCTTGTACAATTTCCATGATTGCAGTATTGGTATTGTGCGACTCTTCCCCCAACTGTACCCATACTTCAGGGTTGGTTTCCTGAAAGGACACTGAACCTATTCTCGTTACGGTTTGGTGTGATGTAATTCTAGTTCTCCTCATGTTATCTACTTTCCTTTCTTTCTCTGTGCACATCACAAATTTTGTTATTTACTTATATTCCAGGGGTCTCAGTTTTGCAACCTGAGCGCTCTGATACCACATGTAACAAACCCATGTAAACAATATATAATAAATAAATAAATGAATATTTATTGAAATTTAAATAACACATGATTATGTTTTAATGCTAATGACCATATTGACCATGTTTAGTACCATAGATTTAATTCATGTCTCGTCCATTTATATCTGCTCGTTAACTAAGTATACAGATTAAAGAATTAATACAAATTTTCTGCCATGGTAATATTCAGTTTAAGGGACAGACCTCGCAGAATTACTATTTCGGTGATTGATTGTTCTGCAATTTAATTTGCCGGACATCGTGTCTGCCCAAGTCTGGTGGTGGGATGGATCTCGACTCTTCCGTTGGACTCCAGTTGGATCTCTTGGACTCGAAACCTGTTCTCCATCTTTGGTTTCTAACATCGCCCTTCATCAGACGGAGGAGATCACTCACTTTTCTTGATGGCCTTGCTGTAGTCTATCTCCTTGGAATTCTCCACTACATGTTATTCTTTCTCCTGTGGGTGAGTCTGATTTTTACAACTCTATCTTTCTCCATCATGGCTGTTGAGTGTTATGACTCACTGATTTACCTCTTAGGTTAGCGCAGTTGTTAATTTTTGAGTCTGCCTGCTACAGGTTGTGGATTCTCTACATGGAGTACAGCCACAAGGAGGTAACCTCAAACCAGATTTGCATCTCAGGTAAGGGTTTCTCCCTAACTCAAGTCCGCAAGTTTTTTTTTCTTTGTTACAAATTTGCATTTCTTGCTTGAATGTCGTTAATCAGTTACAGTTTGCACTTCACCTCTTGAGTGTCGGTTTTAATTCTTTCTTCTCTATTTTAGCTAGGTAGAGGGCATGGTTTGTGAAGAGGGAAGAGACTAGGGTTCAAGTTCCAGAATAGCTCATGCACCTAGAAGGAAACCGCCAATTCTATCCATTGGGTGTAGTCTATGGCTAAGGCATTTTTCTTATTTGGTAGTTCTCATAGGGTATTCTTGACAACCCTAACTTAAATATGGCAGATCGATTTTTTTAAGGCATTGTAATCGTAATTATTCCAGATTATATAAGCATATGTATTTAATATAATTTGGTTTTTCTCTAACCCTCACGGCTAGCTTTTCCTAAGCTAGCTATGGGGTAGGCAATAACTTATTCTAGTGTGAGTCCTTACTCGCTTGTTTACTTCACTATTACTTCACTGTAGAGATATGTTCTAGTCTTCAATCTTATATACGAATTATATTACGGTTTTAGACAAATCAAGTTGGTTTAGGGCTCTATTTACTGTGTAGCGTTTGGTTAAGGTTTCTGCACCTTAAATATCTTCATGATTAATAGCTAAGTACGTAACTTCATAGAACAAATATTAGCTATCGGCCGTATGTGGAAAGGGTTTCTTTTCTTCATTTATTCAAGGAGTAGAAATAGTTTTCTTGTTAGTCTTTTTCTAGAAACTGAATTTGATGGAACTGTATCTAAACCTTGTTTTGTTATCGGAAATCTGCTAATGGTTATCCAACAACATCTTTATATTCTAGGTTTGGCATATGTTTCCTTCAGAATCTTGTTTCTTTTTATGTTATGATGTTATCTCTTTGTCTCTCGGATTAACATATATTACATTCCCTGTTTTAATTATAATTTGTACATTTCTTGATAATTTTGTTTTAGTGTTTGAAATTGAAACCCTACTTAACCATTAAAGGATTATTTCATTATCTGGGTTTAGCTTTGGAACCAATTGTGTTCTATGTTATAAAGTTTCCTCAACAATTTAGGTTTAATATTTGGAACAAAACCCTATTTACCTATTATTATGATGTCATTATAGTAATGGATGTGAATAAAACCTACCCTTTCCTAAAGAGGGAGATTCGAGGTTTATTATAACTCTACCTTTTCAGTTACACCATCATCTATCCATTACTTCTCTGACTTTCGTATCTCTTAATTATGTCAGTTACAAATTCAGCTTATATCAAACAGAAAGTTAATTACTTGCTAACAGTTCTATGCTTTCCTTTTCTGAGCAATCTGTTAGAAAATTATATATTACAGAGCGATGTAACACATAAAATATATTTGCAGAAATATAAACACAGAAAACACATAAAACAAGAGATACATAGATATACGTGATTCACCCAATTTGGTCTACTTCCATGGAGAAACAACTTGTCCTTCCTTTTATATTATCCAACAAACTAAAGAGATACAAGCTAGAGCAGATTCGTTGTAATTCGCTCTTCGCTCTCACACAATATCCTCTCTCTTTCTCACTCAGAATACATATCGACATAGACACAATACAATTTCCTCATATATAGCGAGGGGTTGCCTTCTAGAGAAAAAAACCTAAATTAAACATAACTTCTACTATCATATCTTCGCCTAATGAATGGCCTAGATTGACTACAAAATTACAACATTTTACAAGGCAATTTTACATCTATTTTTAGCTTCGGGGCCGCCGCCCCTGATCTGCTGCCAGGGGGGTCTCCCAAAGATCATAATCACCCCCCATGGATCCCCTTGTAGCACAAATATTACCGGTGGCATTGCCACCACATTACAAACTGGGGTCCAATGCGGTGATACCTCTAAATAAAGAAGATAATCAGGCTCCACACCAAACAATCTCCCACTTGGAGACTGATTATAGAAACTCCACCACTGATTCATTTGCTGGACAACGACTCTAGTTTGGACCTAGTTGTTTCTCATCTTCTTCATCATACTTGAAGACCAATTGAAACTGAGCAAAATCTCAGTTTCTCCCTGGTTACAACTTTTGTTAACACTTCTATGGGATTCTGGCTAGTGTGTATCTTTTCCAGCTTCAACTGTCCATCTTCCAACACTGACCATATGAAATGGTACTTGAGCTGTATATGTTTAGTCTTGGAATGAAATGCAGAGTTCTTTGCAAGATGTATGGAACTCTGGTTGTCACTATATAACCTACCCAACTCCTGCTTCTTACCCAATTCATCCAGAAACCTTTGTAACTAAATCATTTCTTTACTAGCCTCTATAGTAGCAACATACTCTACTTCCGTTGTTGAGAGTGCAACAACACTTTGCAGTTTTGAAACCCAACTGACAGTTGTTCCACCTACAATAAACACATACCCTGTTGTGCTCCTCCTGTTATCTCTATCACCTACCATATTTGCATCAACATATCCTTGTAGAGCAATGTTTGAACCACCAAAGCATAGTGCTTGATTTGCGGTACCTCTCAAATACCTGAGAATCCACTTCACCGCCATCCAATGTTCTTTTCCTAGATTTTTCATTTACCTGCTTACAACTCCCACTGCATGTGCAATATAAGGCCGTGTGCAGACCATTGCATACATTAAGCTTCCAACTGCTGATGCATATGGAACCTTAGACATATAAGCCATTTCTTACTGAGTCTTGGGAAACACCTCCTTCCTTAATTTGAAATGGATAGCCAAAGGTATACTAACTAGTTTTGCATTTTGCATATTAAATCTTTTCAACACCTTTTCTATGTACTCACTCTAAGACAATGTTAATTTTTGATTATTCCTGTCTCTAGTTATTCTCATAACAAGGATTTGTTTTGCACCACCCAAATCCTTCATTGAAAATGAGTTTGCTAGTTTTACTTTGAGCACATTTATTTCCTTCATGTTAGAACCCGCAACAAGCATGTCATCTACATACAATAACAATATAATATAACTGCCATCATTTTGCCTTTTGAAATACACACGATGATCAGAGTGACATCTAGTATAACCTTGTTTAAACATAAACCTGTGAAATTATAGATACCACTGCCTTGGAGCCTGTTTTAAGCCATACAAGCTCTTCTTCAACCTGCACAGTAGTTTCTCCTTCCCTTTTACCTCATGTCATTGTGGTTGATGCATATATATCTCTTCCTCCAAATCCCCATAGAGAAAGGGTGTCTTTACATCTAACTACTCAAGATGCAAATCTTCAACTACTACTAGACTTAAAATAGTTCTTAATGAAGTCATTTTAACAACAGGAGAAAATATCTCATAAAAATATATACCCTTTTTCTGTTCAAACCCCTTCACCACAAGTCTAGCTTTATACCTTTTTCTACCTCCATATTCTTCCTTCAACCTGTAAACCCATTAATTCTGCAATGATGTTTTACCTGCAGGCAACCTAACTAAGTCCCAAGTCTAGTTATGTTCTAAGGAGTCCATCTCTTCTTTCATGGCTTTCTCCGACTTCTTCCTGGTTTCTACCTGCACTGCTTCTTTATAACATTCTGGTTCACAAAAATCAGTCAACAATACATAATATAATGAAGGAGAGTATTGTTTAGGGGGTCTACCTATCCTTGTAGATCTTCTAACACCACTTTCAGGTGTTTGAGGTGCTTGTTGTTGTTGTTTTGGCTGTTGATCATTATGACTTTCAGGCACCATCACTTTTTATGTGATCTCATCAAGCACTTTGTATTCTTTGTTTTCTTTTTCCTGTTTATTTTCCTACAGCTAATCCTTATACAAAACCTTTTCAATGAATATGACATCTTTGCTTCTAATTATTTTGTGTTTTTCATAATCATAAAAGTGATAACCAAAACCATTAACACCATATCCAATAAAGGTACATTTCTTTGATTTTGCCTCAAGATTTGTTCTTTTTCTTTATTAATGTGGATTAAGGCTTCACAACCAAAAGTCTTTAAAAATGAGTAGTTTACCTTTTTAGGTGTCCATTCTGTAGGTTTTAATCTCATGCTAGAGCCTAGATTTACCTCAGGCTGAAAAGGTAAGATTCTAGATCCACATCAAACCACGCTTAGCCTTGTAGATAGCCCTACGAGGATAGGAGAGGGCTCTCTCCGAGTCAATCTCAGCAAAAGATAATCAGATGGGGCTTGAGATGACTGATTTAACAACTAATCTTAGGCTAGGTATGAAGTGCAAGGATTTGATTTGATTTTTCGGGGGTTTTTTGTTGGAAAAAGGGAAAGGGAAATTTGGGTCCGGGGATGAGGCCAAATTTTTGCAGAGTTCTGGCTGGGGTAAGGTAGGCAGTAGTTTTGATGCTTTAGATTCAATGAATGGATAGAAAAGACCACTGAGGAACTGAAGAGGGAAAGAGGCTGCAAGGATCCTCTCCATACAGATGAAAACATGTAAAACTAAACAAAGTTTAAGGCAGAGCACAACAAACTCATGGATTCTACCTTTGTCACTCAATTTGTTTAATTTTAGTAGCAAAGAGAAGGGAAATGGCATACATAAAACATCAATGAACTTACAGTTACATGAAGAAAAACACCATCAAAACACAGAGCCACAAGGATCCCAACAAGTGCTGCAAAACCCTGGTCTTTCCTTTGCCAAAATTGCAGAAATGAAATGTACAATAGAGTGCCAAGAAATCCCAAGTATCCAACCATGAAAATGACTGAGAAATTACATGATATAGACAAGCCTAACTCCTTCCCATGCCTCTAGGGGTCGAGCTCATCATTCTAGGAGCTGTTTCAACCATATCTAAACAAGGAACTAAAAAATAGGCAATGAAACAACTTGCCCCTATATGAAAGGAAACTGATTCATTCAGTTGTTTTTCACTTTTTAGTGAATGAATCTACCAAAACAAGTAAAAATGTGCCCAAAATTACATCATGGTAATCAAATTACATCATGGTAGATCAATAGTTACATCAAAAAGTAAAACTATTCAAAACTGGGCGAATTTCTGAGCTGAAGAGTGAAAATGAGGCCAAATTTCTCTGTGCGCCGTGCCCAAATTCTCTATGCGTCACGCCAATTTGGAGTTGATTTTGAGGCACTTCCCAAAGTCCAAATTTAGCTCATGATCACTCGTTGGAAATCCCTACCTATATACCTTCCAACGCAAGTGGAATTTCTATATTTGGTGTCCATTTTCCTCTCCAAGTATCAAATCTCCCAAGACTGCTTCCTATGTGTCAAAATAGGGGCAGTGAGGTCATTTTTCGAGTGTTTTTCACCTCTTTGAGGGTCCAAAACCTGCCCAAATTTCTTGGCCATAGGTAGGAAAATATAATTTTTCATGCCAAATCTTAAAATGTAAAGTTTTTGAGATTTGGATCCCTCTACCAAAAGAGAGCGCCATGTGGCGCGGCGCATAGGGAGGAAAACCCTGTTTTTTAGTGCAAAAAAATTTTCAAAATACAAAAATTGCTCCAAATTTCCTGAAATTTGGGCTGGACCTTCTTCATCAAGAGCTATGATGGGCCAAGGATGCCTCAGCCAATATCTGAAGTCGATCATGCTCTTTTTGCCTCTTTTGCCTTTTTGATGCCTTCCTTAATTTTGCCTTTAAGTTTCTTATTCGTTCCTTGCAAACCTTGTTCCGTGCCATGTAGTCGAAAGCCATGTGTCTCAGCAATGCTTTGTCCCTATTGGCCTTGTCCAACAATCTATCTAAGTGGATGTTGACTCTTTCGAGCCAAGACTCCCGATCATCATTAATCTCTTGCTCCAATGAAGTGAATTCAATCCTCCTCCTTTGGGTAGCCTGTTGGTCTTCACGGATGTTTTGCCACCACTATGAGGCCTCCTGGGTGCATGTACCCCTATTGGTGAGTCACTGTGGGTCTCCACTTCATAATCAAATGAATGCTCGGATGCCATAACTGCTGATAGACAAATTTGTTTGAAGAAACAGGTGCTGATGTATGAAACTGTGTTGGACTGCCTTTTGATGATGTACTTGAGCTCTGGCACCAAGAGGAAAACAGTGAAACAAGGGACTACAAAGGGAGGAGAAAACAGTGAGGGATTAAGGACTGTTAGGATAAACTCAGTTAGAAAAATATGGGAGAGTTTAGGAATTTATGTATAGGGTTAGGGTTTGAGGTTTTGGATTTGAGAATTTGGGAAAGGGAATTTGGGAGAAGGAATTAATGAGTTTAGGGGGATAGGGAAACTTAGGAAATGATGAACACAAGGGACCAATGGGATGAGGGAGTGAATTTTGGAGACAAAACAGTCATTTTGAAACCCTAGCAACAAGTTTCCTTGAGGTAATTTAGGAGGTAGGGTTTGATTTTGTTTGAACCATTGCCATCCATCAACCACCATAGCCTAGCACAAAATTGGATGAAACACAAAGATGAAGACTCTACTTGGCAAATCTGTGCTTGTTATTGGAAATTTGGAGCAATTGTTAGCAGTTTCAGGCCTTTAGCTGTGTGCGCCGCACAGCAGGCCCAATGCACCATGCCTCACCAGTGTGCCGCGCCTCCTGCTCAGTGCATTGTGCCGACGATTTACAACGATTTTTGCCCAATATCCTCACTTGTTCACAAAAATCGATTAGTGTTGCTTCCTCTTTGCTCTTGGCATGCAAATGAGCTTTCAAAACTTGGAGACATGTTTTATACATTGGCTTTTCAAATTAATTTTGCCAAAGACCCACTTTCATAATGCTTTGGATTTGCTTTATCTTTCAACTCTGTTTTTGGCCTGTTTATTGCTTTTGTAGTTTTTGATGAACTTAATAACCTGAGCTTTGCTTGATTTTGCAAGTGTCGGAGCTTCTTAGGCTAAGGAAAGAAACCATGGTGCAGATGAAAGAATTTACAACGAGGAAAACAAAAACTTTCATGATTTTGTATCATAAATGCTGAATACTCTGTTTTTTCCTCAAAACAGAGTTTTGAAGAAAAACACATTTGCGAACACTTGGCGATGAAATTTATTGATATTGAAACATCCTCATGGCCTGCTAGCAATTATTGAACACTCTGACACATTTTTTGACAAAACCCTAATACAACCCTAGAACTAAGTGACCATGAAACCCTAAAGACAACTTATGGACCTTTTTTAAATTTTTATGAGCCAGCAGGTAGATAACATCAAGGGAATGAGTGACAAGGCCCTTTCATCAGAATATCGATGCTCCTAATGGAATGCAAATGATTGAGCTGAATGAAACACCTAAAAATGAAATGCAACAAAAGAGGTTTTGATCTCTGACAGAGGGATGTGAAGACCGACTCTAACATTGGCTCCAATGGGGATGGTAGCTCCTTGGAGGTGCCAAGAACTACAGATCTTTGGGAGAGCAGACAGTGCCTTCATCCATTGGGCAATGGAGTCAAAAACTCAAGCTGAAAGCATCACTAAAAACTAATGACTTGACGACACAAACTGACTCTCACTCAACTAAAAACTGACTCGATACTTAAACACAACCGACAGACTGGGAATGATGCTCAAAATGGAGCTTATTCATCAAAACCTACTCTAATTGTTCTATTTCACTGCCAGATCAAGTGAAATGAAACAGATAATGCAACCATGTTAGCCTCTTGGCTGTTATTTGATTTCTTCCCAAATGCTTTCTGATGCGCAGGAAAAGGGAAGAATCGAAAGGCAACTCCCATGGAAACTTGGAATCAAGTTGACTGCTGATAAACTTGCAAAGCATGAATTGGCTAGATGACTTCAAGAATACTGTGAAAGGATCTTCGTAAACATCCCTACTGATTTCCATTAACACATTACTGCTCTGGTCCAAGTAATCTTCATAGCTGAATTTTAAAATTTTCCTCACATCTGTGTTGTATTTCTTTGGTGATTGGAGCAAGCTGTTAAAAGGATCTTGAATTTCGTGAATAACCAAACTCTATTGCTATTTCCAAACATAACAAAAGTCTCCTTTATCAATCTCCTCATATGACTGCAAACTTTGGTATGGGCTATGCAATGAACAATTTGTTAAACAAGACAATGAAGGCGACTTTTGAATAAGATTATTATCAACATTCTTTTATGGCACATGTTTAGCCAATGGGGGAGAAATTTTACAAAAAACATCATCCAACACACGAGCAATAGGATCATCAAAAATTTGAGAAGACTGTTGCGATGTATCCATTAAAACTGTATGACATCCTACTGGCTGTTCATCTTTTCCTTTAGAGATATTATGAAGATTTTTCCTTATAAACTAAAATGCTTTGAAACAAAAGGGTACAAAATCCTCTTGCATCATTAGATCATGTATTTCGACTGCCACACCTTCATCTATAATCTGACCTTCATCTTCAACATTAAAACTGAGAGATTGTTGATTTTCTACAGGCTGCTCATTCGAAGATTTACTATACAATTTACCCTTCAAAAACTGAAATGATTCAAAACAAAATGGTAAGGAATCATCTTGTATCATTTGATCACATGTGCCAGCTTCCATGTCTTCATCTGCAACTTGACAATCAATGGCATTTGGGGGCTGCAAATCTAAATATGAGAAGTCTTGAACAAGGTTTTCATTGCTCTCAAGGTGGTCCAGATCAAGACTTGTCGACAATTTATTTCTGAGTGCATGAATGTTGTCTCTGATGAATTGAAACGAAGCAAAAAAATAGGAAAAGATCCTTCACTTACTTCAAAATTTGCTGCACTTTCCTCGTCATTGTCATAGCTGATATGAATCAGCTAATCACTGTATTCGAGCTGTTGTAAATGAACTTCTTCCTCCCACAAACTAGCTGCTGATTTGTTTGCAATATTAGCCTCTATTTGGAGAACATAATCATCGTCATACTGATCAAATTGAGGAAAATCATCAGTATAAAAGACATCATCAAGCATACATGTCATACCAACAGATCTCTCTTCTCCAAGATGTTTTGGATTAACAACTTGTTCTTCTTCAATCAGTGAGCCATGGGCTTGAACATTATTCTCATTCCTTGCAGTGATCCTCTGCATCATCTCTTCTACTGCACTTACCAAAATGTCAAGCTTTACTTCTAGAGATGTTGATTTCTCTGGATCTATATTTTTCATCTCTTCTTCCTTCAACCTTGCCCTTCAGATCAGCAAGTAAGCCTCTAAATTTACTGCATTGTTCTGTATCTCTTCAAGTGTTGCAACATTCCTTTCTCTCAGCTGAAACTCCATTTCCGGATCAAAGGCACCCGAATAGTGCAAGAGAGCAGATCTAGGAGGAGGTCTTATATCAACTGGCATCGAATAATAAACTTGGTTAAATCTAGCAGAAAATTGTTGTACTATCTCCCCTGGCAGTCTTTTTAGTTGGCTATACTCTTCTAAAATAAGGAAAAGGTTCTTTCTGATCATCCACCTATCGAGAAAAACTTTGACAAACTGCCAGAAATCTGAGATGCTCGCATCAGGCAGGGTTTTGAACCAAATCTTGACTTTGCCTTGCAAAGAAATAGCAAAAAGCATAATACTGACATCTTCTTCATCAACCTCAAAAAGGTCTAGAAAAGACTCAAAATTTTGCACATGTTGCTCAGCGTTGACATTCTTACATTCACTGTCAAATCTCGGCAAATATAGGTAATAATTTGTAGGGAAAGTATGGAGAACAGAAGGTAAAACAAGAGGTTTATACCTATCTGTGACTATAAAAGGTGTAGGAGTATATACAAGAGCTATGGGATCAGTTTTTTTTTCTTTAGGCTCATCACTCTGAAGAGAGTCATCATGAGATGTGGGAAAAGTAAGGAGGCCAGCATCAAAGGGAAACTTAGTATTTACACTTTTTGAATAGGGCGATTGAAGATTTGATCACCTTTATCATACAACAAATTCTGAAAAACTTTCAGGACAGCTTCAAGAACAACAAAGAAGTAATTTAGAAGAAAGCAGAGTAGATCCTGAATACCATTCCACTTTGGATACCTGAACTTTGTGTAAGATCCTTCCATTTTATCAAAGAAGAGTTAGTCCTCTAGTGGAATCTCTACATTGAGTTGGAGTCACCAGGTGAATGATTTCAGCCTTCTTATGTCTGATCGTTGTCCACCATCAACCATCAGATCTAACTTGATACATGTACTTGGGTGATTGTTTACATCAGATGTTTCAGTTTATAAACTAGACCGGAGATTAACTGAACCAGCTTTTATCTACTTGCGCTAATGCAAAGCAAGAGTGCTTCGAAGGCTACCTGGCTGACTTCAGGCTCTGTCTGTAGTCTACAAAGCCAAATAATGAAAATAAAATTTCTTCCCCAGTATGGTCTCCACTATGTTCGAGCCTAGATTTACCTCAGGCTGAAAAGGTAAGATTCTAGGTCCACATCAAACCACGCTCAGCCTCGTAGCTAGCCCTACGAGGATAGGAGAGGGCTCTCTCTGGGTCAATCTCAGCAAAAGATAATTAGATGGGGCTTGAGATGACTGATTTAACATCTAATCTTAGGCTAGGTATGAAGTGCAAGGATTTGATTTGATTTTTCGGGGGTTTTTTGTTGGAAAAAGGGAAAGGGAAATTTGGGTCCAGGGATGAGGCCAAATTTTTGCAGAGTTTTGGCTGGGGCAAGGTAGGAAATAGTTTTGATGCTTTAGATTCAATGAATGGATAGAAAGTATCGCTGACGAGCTGAAGAGGGCAAGAGGTTGCAAGGATCCTCTCCAAACAGATGAAAACATGTAAAACTAAACAAAGTTTAAGACAGAGCACAACAAACTCATGGATTCTACCTTTGTCACTCAATTTGTTTAATTTCAGAAGCAAAGAGAAGCGAAATGGCATACATAGAACATCAATGAACTTACAATTACATGAAGAAAACACCATCAAAACACAAAGCCACAAGGATCCCAACAAGTGCTGCAAACCCATGGTATTTCCTTTGCCAAAATTGCAGAAATGAAATGTACAATAGAGTGCCAAGCAATCCCAAGTATCCAACCATGAAAATGATTGAGAAATTACATGACATAGACAATCCTAACTCCCTCCCATGCCTCTAGGGGTTGAGCTCATAATTCTAGGAGCTGTTTCAACCATATCTAAACAAGAAACTGAAAAATAGGCAATGAAATAACTTGCCCCTATATGAAAGGAAACTAATTCATTCAGTTGTTTTTCACTTTTTAGTGAATGAATCTACCAAAACAAGTAAAAATGTGCCCAAAATTGCATCATGGTCATCAAATTACATCATGGTAGATAACTAGCTACATCAAAAAGTAAAACTAGTCAAAACTGGGTGAATTTCTGAGCTGAAGAGTGAAAATGAGGCCAAATTTCTCTATGCGCTGCGCCCAAATTCTCTATGCGTCGCGCCACATTGGAGCTGATTTTGAGGCAATTCCCAAAGACCAAATTTAGCTCATGATAGCTCGTTAGAAATCCCTGCCTATCTACTTTCCAACTGAAGTGGAATTTCTGGATTTAGTGTCCATTTGCCCCTCCAAATATCGAATCTCCCAAGACTGCTTCCTGTATGTCAAAATAGGGGTAGTGAGGTCATTTTTTGAGTGTTTTTGACCTCTTTGAGGGTCCAAAACCTGCCCAAATTTCTTGGCCATAGGTAGGCAAACATAATTTTTCATGCCAAATCCAAAAATGTAAAGTTTTTGAGATTTGGAGCCCTCTAGCAAAAGCGAGCGCCACGTGGCGCGGCGCATAGGGAGGAAAACCCTATTTTTTAGTGCAATTTTTTTTTCAAAATGAAACAATTGCTCCAAATTTCCTGAAATTTGGGCTGGATCTTCTTCATCAAGAGCTATGATGGGCCAAGGATGCCTCAGCCAATATCTGGAGTCGATCATGCTCTTTTTGCCTCTTTTGCCTTTTTGATGCCTTCCTTAGTTTTGCCTTTAAGTTTCTTATTTGTTCCTTGCAAACCTTGTTCCGTGCCATGTAGTGGAAAGCCATATGTATTAGCAATGCTTTGTCCCTATCGGCCTTGTCCAGCAGTCTATCTAAGTTGATGTTGACTCTTTCGAGCCAAGACTCCCGATCATCATTAATCTCTTGCTCCTATGAAGTGAATTCAATCCTCCTCCTTTGGGTAGCCTGCTGGTCTTCATATATGTTTTGCCACCTCTATGAGGCCTCCTGGGTGCATGTACCCCTGTTTATGAGTCACTATGGGTCTCCACTTCATAATTAGATGAATGCTCGGATGCCATAACTGCCGATAGAAAAATTGGTTTGAAGAAATAGGTGCTGATGTATGAAACTGTGTTGGACTGCCTTTTGATGATGTACTTGAGCTCTGGCACCTAGGGGAAAATAGTGAAACAAGGCACTACAAAGGTAGGATAAAACAGTGAGGCATTAGGGACTGTTGGGATAAACTCAGTTAGGGAAATATGGGAGAGTTTTGGAATTTATGTATAGGGTTAGGGTTTGAGGTTTTGGATTTGAGAATTTTGGAAAGGGAATTTGGGAGAAGGAATTAATGAGCTTAGGGGGATAGGGAAACTTAGGAAATGATGAAAACAAGGGACCAATGGGATGAGGGAGTGAATTTTGGTGACAAAACAGTGATTTTGAAACCCTAGCAACAAGTTTCCTTGAGGTAATTTAGGAGGTAGGGTTTGATTTTGTATGAGCCATTGCCATCCATCAACCACCATAGCCTAGCACAAAATTGGATGAAACACAAAGATGAAGACTCTACTTGGCAAATCTGTGCTTGTTATTGGCAATTTGGAGCAATTGTTAGCAGTTTCGGGCCTTTATTTGTGTGCGCCGCGCAGCACGCCCAATGCACCGTGCCTCACCAATGCGCCATGCCCTTGTAAAATAACACTGCGTGTTCGCTCCCAGTGGTCCATGCCTCCTGCTCAGTGCACTGCGCCGGCGATTTATAGCGATTTTTGCCCAATATCCTCACTTGTTCACAAAATTCAATTGGTGTTGCTTCCTCTTTGCTCTTGGCATGCAAATGAGCTTTCAAAACATTGAGACATGTTTTATACATTGGCTTTTCAAATTAATTTTGCCAAAGACCCACTTTCATAATTCTTTGGATTTGCTTTATCTTTCAACTCTATTTTTGGACTTTTTGATGAACTTAATAACCTGAGCTTTGCTTGATTTTGCAGGTGTCGAAGCTTCTTAGGCTAAGGAAAGAAACCAGGGTGGAGATGAAAGAATTTACAATGAGGAAAACAAAAAATTTCATGATTTTGTATAATAAATTCTGAATACTCTATTTCTTCCTCAAAACAAAGTTTTGAGGAAAAACACATTTTTGAACACTTGGCGATGAAATTTATTGATGTTGAAACATCCTCATGGCCTGCTGGCAATTATTGAACACTCTGACACATTTTTTGACAAAACCCTAATACAACCCTAGACCTAAGTGACCATGAAACCATAAAGACAACTTATGCAGTTTTTTAAAATGTTTATGAGCTAGCAGGTAGATAACATGAAGGGAATGAGTGACAAGGCCCTTCCATCAGAAGATCGATGCTTGTAATGGAATGCAGATGATCGAGCTGAATGAGACACCTAAAAATGAAATGCAACAAAAGAGGTTTTGATCTCTGACAGAGGGATGTAAAGACCGACTCTAACACCCCGTACAGAAGTTACCTGCATACGAATCCTAAAACGCAGAAAATAAACAATGCGAGAGCATAACACATAAAACACATATACACAGAGATTTTCCCTTGGATCCCAAAACCGGGACTACCAGCTTGATTTTTCATTATGTTCCTTTCAATGTTACAATACATATTTATACATGCCGAGAATCCATCTTTCATCCTCAAGTTATACAGCTTTTTCCACAGGGATAGTTTATTCACCAGAGACTTAGATTGGTACAAAGTCCCTAACTTGTCCCACAAATCCTTCGTCGTAGCTTCCACTGATACATTCAGCAGTACTGAATCTGAGACACACAATCATATTGTGCTCTTTACCTTTCGATCCAACTTCTTCCATTCTTCATTGAACACTCCCATTGGTTTAGTACCTGGATCTACCACGATCCACTGATCTTTATCCAACAACAGATCCTCCACCTTGAGTTTCCATAACTCAAAACTCTAACCATTAAATTCCTCGATCTCTATCTTTCCACTGCGTGCCATCTACTTTCAGCACCAGAATCTATCTTGTAGGTCTCCCACTGAATAGGGTCTACCATAGGCCCGAGCGAAACCCCTCAGCAACAAAGGTGTCCCCTTGAAGCCAAAACAACTCTGATACCAAATGTAGGTTTTAACCTCGTACAGAAATTACTTGCATATGAATTCTAAAACACAGAAAATAAACAATGTGAGAGCATAACATACAAAACACATATACACAGAGATTTTCCCCTGCATCCTAAAACCGAGACTACTAGCTTGATTTTTCATTATGTTCCTTTCAATGGTACAATACATATTTATACATGTCGAAGCATCTAATACCATGGACCAAAAACCATCGCGTCCAAATCCATGGACTGAAAACAATTGCGTCCAAAACCATGTGCCAAAATCATGCACAAAACCATAGGTAGGTCCACCCAACTTAATATAGGGTCCAAAAAAAGAAAATTTTCTAGGGCGTTGCCCTGAAGCCCATAGAGGGTGGTTACCTACACCCCTCAAACCCCCTATGATCACCCCGCTACCCAATCGGCACAACGAAGGGGGGGCTTCGCCCCCCCTATAACCCCCCGGTTAACTACATGGGCTAGTTGTGGAAAGAATATAACACAACCCAACATTCTCCCACTTGTTGTTTTTTTTCCATAGGGGGGCACAAGAGAGCTTAGTCATTTATCCAGCCCTACAACACTCATTGTTTTTCTACACTAAGAGAACTTCTCAGAGCTCACATATTTTGTCAATGCATCTGCAGTATTCTTCAAAGTGTCCACCTTTACCAGCAACACCTTTTTTTCTTCTATCATATCCCTTACAAAGTGATATTGAACATCAATGTGCTTTGTCTTTGAATGATATGTAGGGTTCTTTGCCAAGAAAATTGCACTTTGGCTGTCACAGTCTATCCTTATAACTCCATGTACTAACCCCATACTTGAACACAATCTCTGCAACCAAACTACTTCCTTGCTTACATGAGTGGCTGCCATGTATTCTGCCTCTGTATTTGATAGTGCCAGTACAGATTGTTTCTTACTCATCCAACTGACTGCACCTCCAAATAGGTTAAACACATACCCACTTGTAGATCTTTTTTGATCTAGATATCCAACCTAGTCTACATCAACAAAGCCACGAATATCCAACACTCTGTCCAATCCTGGTCTTCCTTGGTAGCATAAGCCATAATCACTAGTGCCATGCAAGTACCTGAAAATCTGCTTCACTGCTATCTAGTGCTCCTTCCTTGGTTTTTACATAAACCTACTGAATACTCCCATTACATGTGCAATGTGTGGTCTAGTACAGACCATTGCATACATCAGGCTACCAACTGCACTTGCATATGGAACATGGGACATGTTCTCTTCCTCTTCTTATGTCTTGGGACACTGTTCAACAGATAACCTCACACCTACAGGAATAGGAACCTTCACCAGTTTACTATCCTACATATTAAACCTCTGAGGTATTGTCTCGACATACTTCCTCTAGTGTAACCAGACCTTCCTCTTTTCCCAGTCTCTTTTAATTTCCATGTCCAAAATATAGTTTGCAGCACTAAGATCTTTCATGTCAAATTTGGAGGAAAATTGGGCCTTCAAATCCTGGATAATTTCTTTGTCATTTCCAACCAGCAACATATCATCCACATACAAAACCAGATAAATAATATGGTCACCAATTAATTTAAAATACACACAGTGATCTGCTTTGCTTCTGGTGAAGCCAAGTCCCCATATAAATGTATCAAATTTCCGATACCATATCCTTGGTGATTGTTTTAACCCATACAGAGACTTCTTTAACTTGCATACCATTTCTTTCTTACCCTTCACCGCAGAAACTTTAGGTTGCTTCATGTAGATATCGTCTTCTAGATCCCCGTGAAGAAATGCTATCTTCATATCCATTTGTTCTACCTCAAAATCCAAAGTAGCAGTAACATATGAAAGTAATCTAATAGAAGCTACCTTGGCAACATGAGAAAAAATATCACCAAAATCAATTCCTGGCACATGGGAATAACATTTTGCTACCAACTGAGCCTTGTATTTCTCCACCTTTCCTTCTGCATTTGTCTTCTTCTTGAACACACATTTGTTGCCAATGAGTTTCCTTCCAGCTGGCAACTCCACCAGATCCCAAGCCTCATTTTTGTGCAAAGATGCCATTTCATCAACCATGGCCTCTTTCCAGAGTTTTCCATCCTCTGAATCTACTACTTCCTTCACAGTTCTAGGATCATCATTAGTAACATATAAAGCAAAATTTGAACAAAAAGTAGATGGACTATACCTTTCCGGCTACCTTCTTTCTCAAACTGATCTTCTCACACCCGGAGTTTGCGGCTCTTCATCTTCTAATTCCTCCTCTGCTGTAGAGTTTGATTCTTCCTCCTTAAGCTCAAACTCTATCTTCTCAAGTTCATTTGGTTGGACTTCATGTTTAATAACATATTTCACCTCTCTGAACACCAGATCTGGGTTGTACACAACATTCCTTGTTACTTGGTTCCAAAGCTTATAACCCTTTAAACCATCCTTATACCCAATAAAGATGCACTTTTCTGATTTACTATCCAACTTGGTTCTTTTCTCCTTTGGAACACGTACTTATGCATCACATCCAAATACCTTCAAATGTAAAAGAAAGGGTTTCTTACCGGTCCATACCTCTTATGGAGTCTTATCCTCCAATGCTGATGAAGGTGATCTATTAACTAGGTAACATGTTGTCTCCACTGTCTCTGCCCAAAATTTCTATCCTAACCCAACACCACTTGGCATGCTTCTTTCCCTTTCCATCAACATCTTGTTCATTCTTTCTACAACTCCATTTTTCTTAGGTGTGTATGGAGTAGTCTTCTGTTGTGCTATACCACACTTCTTACAAAATTCTTCAAATTCCTTGTTGCAAAACTCTCCATTGTTATCTGTCCTCAACACCTTTATCTTCTTCTCTATTTGGTTTTCCACCAGAGCCTTAAATTCTTTAAACCTGTCAAAGACTTCAGATTTCTTCTTAAGGAAATATATCCATGTATTCCTTGAGAAATCATCTATAAATGATACATAGTACACAGAATTACACAGTGATGGAACCTTCACAGGTCCAAACACATCACTGTGCACAGGTTATAATATCTGTTTCACACTCTTACCACAAGAGAGGAAACTCACCCGATTTTGCTTCCCATTTACACAATTTTCACAGAAATCAAAATCCAGAGAGCTATTACTCATACCTTCTACCATACCTTTACCATGAAGTATTTGAAGGCCCTTCTCTCCAATATGTCTAAGCCTTTGATGCCACAACATTGTGTTCTCTGCAGAGACCACTAGATTTTCTGCTCCGCTTCAAGAACCACAGAGTTGTTGCACCCATCAACAATAGTGCTACCTTGTAGCTTGTACAGAGTTCCAATCTGACCTCCTCGCATTAATACCAGTGCTCCTGGAACCATCTTGCAGGTATCCTTCTCGAACACCGTTTTGACACCTATATCATCCAACTTGCTTACAGAAATCAAATTTATGCCCAATGCAGGAATATGTAGAACACTCGAAAGTGTTCTAACCCTTCCACCTTACAACTTTAACTTTACTTTTCCACGACCAACAATTATATCCTTCCTATCATCCCCTAAGAAGACATCACCACCATCATATTTCTCATACTCTTAGAACCACTCTCTATGGGGAGTGAAGTGAAAGGATGCACCTGAGTCAATCAACCATGCCTCATGATTTACATGTGTACTTGAAGAAGCCAACTACACATCCCCACCTTCATCTGAGGTGGTTTTCACCTCTACAGAAGGAGCATCATCAGATCTTTTTCCTTTATCACGAGATTTAGATTTACAGTCCCTTTAGTAGTGCCCTTCCTTTTCACATTTCCATCACACCACCTTTACATGTTTTCCTGGAGATTTAGATGTCCCTCTAGATTTAGATCTCCCACTTGATGACTTATTTTTGTTTTTGTTTTGGGACCGTCCTCGTACAGGCAAGGCATCACCATTCTGGCTCTCCATATTTTTCCATCTCATCTCCTCTGTTAGTAAGGATGAGACTATTTCATCAAACTACAAGGAACTTGTATTGCTACCTATTGCAATAACCAGACTATCCCACGAACCTAGTAGAGAACAAAACAAATTGATGCACTTATCTTCATCTGAAATTTTAATATCAACAGATAATAACTGAATTATTGGACAATATTAAATACGTTCAAATGCTATGTCACCAAGTCTCCATTTTTCATCCTCGGGTTATACAACTTTTTTCGCAGGAACAGTTTATTCACCAGAGACTTAGATTGGTATAGAGTCCCTAACTTGTCCCACCAAGCCTTTGTCGTAGCTTCCCCTAATACATTCAACAATACTGAATCTGAGACACACAATCGTATTGTGCTCTTTGCCTTTCGATCCAACTTCTTCTATTCTTCATCGAACACTCCCATTGGTTTAGTACCCAGATCTACCATGATCCACTGATCTGTATCCACCAATAGATCCTCCATCTTGAGTTTCCACAACTCAAAACTCTGACCATTAAATTTCTCGATCTCGCAGTTCTCCCACTGAATAGGGTCTACCATAGGCCCGAGCGAAACACCTCAACAACAAAGGTGTCGCCCTGAAGCCAAAATAGCTTTGATACCAAATGCAGGTTTTAACCCCATATAGAAATTACCTTCATATGAATTCTAAAACACAGAAAATAAACAATGTGAAAGCATAACACATAAAACACATATACACAGATATTTTCCCCTGGATCCCAAAACCGGGACTACCAACTTAATTTTTCATTATGTTCCTTTCAATGTTACAATACATATTTATACGTGCTGAAGCATTCAATACCATGGACCGAAAACCATCGCGTCCAAAACCATGGACCGAAAACCATCGTGTCCAAAACCATGTGCAAAAATTATGCACAAAACCATAGGTAGGTCCAACCAACCTAATATAAGGTCCAAAAAGAAAATATTTTCTAGGGCGCTACCCTGGACCCCATAGAGGGGGGTTACTTGCACCCCTCAAACCCCCTATGACCCCCCGCTATGCAATCGACGCAACGAAAGGGGGGCTCCTTCGCCCCTCTAACCCCCTGGTTGACTATGTGGGCTAGTCATGGAAATAATATAACACAACCCAACAAATGCCTCCTCTGGAATACCACCATCCAAGGAAATTGAAGGCCCTCTGTTTGTTAGATAAACAACAGTATCTACAACATTTGCCCAAAATTGTAAAGGCAATCCTTCATGTAATCTCATGCACTTTGCATGCTCCATGATTGTCCTGTTCATCCTTTCTGACACAATATTTTATTGTGGTGTTCCTAGAACTGTCTTCTCTATGTGAATTCCATTCTTTGAACAATACCTATAAAACTCTTTGTTGTAATATTCACATCCATTTTCTGATCTGAGACACTTCAACCTTTTTCCTGTCTCATTTTCAACGAAAGTTTTCCATTTCTTGAAAGTATCAAATACATCAGATTTATTTCCAATATAATAAATCCAAGTCTTTCTCGTTGCATCATCAATAAAATTAACATAATAATGAGAGCCACCAAGAGATGATACCTGAGTAGGTCCCCATACATCTGTATGCAGAACCTCTAATTTTTTGCTCTTATTTTCTTTCCTAACTCTAAGGAATATCACTCTCTTCTGTTTTCCATAAACACAATTATCACAGAATTTTAAATCAACATGCTTCAAACCTGGCAACAAATTTCTTGAGTGAAGAATCTACATTCCCTTCTCATTCATGTTCCCAGGCCTATGATGCCACATTGTCGTATCTTCTCCTATAGAGGTTAAAGCATTAACAAAATTAGAAATACCATTTCATAAATACAATGTACCGACCTTTTCTCCTTTTGCTATTACTGAGGATCCTTTAGTGACCTTCTAGTTTTTATCTATAAAAGTAGTCACACAGTCTTCACCTCCCAACTGCCTCGTTGAAATTAGACTTTTCTTCAGATCTGGAACATGCTTTACCTCCTTCAATGGCCATTGATTTCCATTCCACTGTTTTATGAAATCTGTACCCATTCCAATGATTTTACAGGGTTTATCAGCATCCAATCGAACCTGTCCAAAATCTCCTTGAACATAATAATGAAAATGTTTCCTATCAGGTGTGGCATGGAATGAGGCCCCTGAATTTGCCACCCACACATCAATAATATTTTCTAATGAAAGAATCAAAGCATCTTGCAACACATCACCTATCACATTCACTTCATGATTGTTTTCATGTTGCGCATCTCCTTCTTTTCCCTTTCGAGACTTGTAGTCTTTCTTCGGGTGTCCTTTCTTCCCACATTTCCAGCATACTATCCCTGATCTGGACTTGGATCTACCTTTCCTTGACTTACTACGAAATCCTGGGATCTTTCCTCTTTCCATTTTTCTTCCCTTAGTCTCTGCAGTCAAAGCATTACCTGATGTCTCACCGGAGCTTTTTTGTCACATTTCCTTACTAAGGATTGCACCAACAACATCATCAAACTTTAAAGTACTAGATCCAGAGACAAAGTTGCTAATGGTCATAACTAAACCATTCCAACTTTCTGGCAATGAACACAGAATTAATAGAGCCCTAACTTCATCATCAAAATTTACCCCTATAGAACTTAACTGACTGGTAACTGTATTAAATTCATTTAAGTGATCAGCAACAGATCCACCTTCTTACATCTTCATATTAAATCAACGATTCATAAGAAATACCTTATTTAAGGTCAAGGGTTTTTCGTATAATTTTTCCAATGCCAAAATTCAACCCTCTGTTGTCGTTTCCTTTGAAATATTAAATGCTACCGACGCCACTAGGCACAGCCGTATTGTTCCAAGAGCTTTTCTGTCTAGAATATCCCATTTTGTATCTGTCATACTCATTGGCTTCTTTTCTTTTCTGCTCAATGGTTGGTACAGATCTTTCTGGTACAAACAATCTTTCATCTACATCTTCCATAGCTGGTAGTTTTGGCCATTAAATTTTTCTACCCTAAACCTACCATCTTCCGCCATTGCTCCCACTCAAATGAGGAACCCTTCTCTCCTACAAGTTTATCAGCCAAATAAACCTTTGGCTCTGATACGAGTTGTTAGAAAATTATATATTACAAAGCAATGTAACACATAAAATATATTGCAAAATATAAACACATAAAACAAGAGATACAGATATACGTAGTTCACCTAATTTGGGCTACATCCAAGGAGAAACAACATGCTCTTCCTTTTATATTATCCAACAAACTGAAAAGATACAACCTACAACAGATCCGCTGTAATTCCCTCTTCGCTCTCACAAAATCTCCTCTCTCTTTTTCACTCAAAATACAGATTTACATAGATAGATCTACATAGACGCAATACAATTCCCTCATATATAGCGATGGGTTGCCTTTTAGGGAAAAAAACCTAAATTAAACATAACTTCTACTATCAGATCTCCATCTAATGAACGACCCAGATTGGCTACGAAATTACAACATTTTACAAGGCAATTTTACATCTATTTTTAGCTTGGGGGCGCTACCCCCAATCCCCTATGAGGGGGGTGGCTCCCAAAGATCACAGTCGCCCTCCCTGGACCCCCCTTACAGCGCAAATATTATGGGCGACATTGCTGCCACATTACGAACTAGGGTCCAATGTGGTGATACTTTTGAATAAAGAAGATAAGTAGGCTCCACACCCAACACAATCAATATACCTATTCAATCCATTATTTTACTTATCTGTATAATTCTGAATTCCAAGCAAGGGTCTGCTACCAAAACTTGGCCTTTGTTGCTCTTTTCGTCCCAATAATGAGACTGCCTTGACGAGATATCTCCCTCCAAGCTATTCCTTGCACACAAGAACTATCTTTGAGATTATATCTCTGATAAAACAACTATGTCGTCCAAACCAGACTTAGCTCTGGAAATATGCTTGACAGTTTAGTGCAACTTCCTCTTTTCAATCATTTTCCTCTTTCTCTTTTCTTGATCTGAAATACCCCTATCCTCTTGATCTTTCTTGAATAAATCTTCAAGAAAGTGAATCCTAACTACTTAACATGTAAAAAGACAATATTTACATATAACTATTATTTCATTCCTGCATAACTTATTTTAGCGAATAGTTTTTTATAAAATAATAATAATAATAATCAATTTGTTAACTTCTACAGTAAATTAAATAATTAGATTTGTTGGGGATATCACATCAATGTTGAATGGAAGAACCATCTGCCTAATAATGAGATGACTACAAAGCTTAGTTGAGTCTAGAGGTCTCTTGGTATACTCTAATTGAGCTAAAAAGAGACTTACATCCTCAACCCTTCCCCATAAAATTTAAGAGTTTTATTTGTGTAAGTAATCCTCAACCCTTCCACATAAAGTTTGAGGGTTTTATTTGTGTGTTACTCAAAATAAAATTCTCCTAACTTCATATTTATCTATTCATTGAATATACTTAATTCTTTTTATACTTTATAGATATATAAAATAAAAATATATCTACCTATTATAAAATCTTTTATTTCCATCCATTTAAACCACTTTATTTTCTATATCAATAGAACAATTAAAAAAATAAAAGACATAACAATAAAATTAAACAAATAGTACATTAAAAAATTTAACCAACCTTTACAACCCTCCATTATTGAAACAATTCAATATATCAAATATAGGGAAAATATTTGTAACATCATTTAAGAAACTTTCAATATGCTTGATGGGATAAACACGTGGCATATCCATCGTCGTATACGTCGAATTATAGAATCTAATATAATAATTTTCGGTCAAAGTATAACAAAATCTATAAATTCTTTTAATTATTTTCGTTAAATTTATTGGTATATCTAAGTTTCTTATTACTTTTTTGTTGCATTGACATTACGCTTAAAATTTAGCGCTTTAATTAATGTCAATAGATTTTTGTGAGGCAGCTTCATTTGTATATTCAATGAAGTCCGGGAATATGAATATTTCCGATGTAATTTTACCACTCGATATTCTTAACATCTAATCCAAAACTTTATGTTCATCTCTAGAGAGCTTTTAAAACAGTTTTCCAGAATTGAAGATATCGAATCTGCACAAATATATTAAACAAATTATTAATGTATACTCGGTGATCACCAATCAAAAATCTTAAAACAATTTTGTATTCCATTTCCATTGCACATAATTCACTTTGCTTCGTGGAATGAATATCGTTCATAGATCTTGGCTAGGTGCTTCAATCGCTGTAACATATATTTTGTAGATGAACTAGATAACTGGGCTATTTCCAAGATGAATACCAGTTTGCAATGATTTATTTCATGTATCGATAATTTTTTTTGATTAACTATTTTACTTTTGGAACTCAGATTATATGAAAATTAAAATTGATGGACTTCTCAAATTCTATTTATATTTATCAAATTTCTAAAATATTCCAAAATACATAATCAAATTACTAGAGACCAGTAAGAAACACAGAGTATGGTTACAACTTACGTTGTTTGGTGAACTAACAGTTGTGTTCAGAGCCTGCCCATGATTCTCTATAGTATTAACGCAGGTCAGTGGCTTCAGCAAATTTACTGGGTTTCTTTTGCGATCAATGTATACTGGGTTTCTTTTGCGATCAATGTATGGATTACATTTAAAATGTTCAAATATTAATTTAAAAAATTCTCGAATTGTTAAGGGATTTACCATCGAAGAACCTGTTGGAATTTTCTGATAAATTCCATAACAGACAGACAAAAAAAAATTGCTCTATTTTTGCACTCTGTTTTTACACAGAAAAACAGAAAATCGCTTGCTGGAAACGGTGTTTCAGCAACACAGTTTCTTTTAGTTGCTGTAACTTGTGTTGCAGCAACGCTGTTCGTGGTCTTGCAGCAACGTAAATTTTTGACGTCAAGTATTTTTCGAGTTACGGTGTAACAACAACGGTGATTTGACGTCAACCACTTTTGGTGTAACAGCAACGGGGATTTTTGACGCAATAACTTTTGGTGTAACAGCAACAGGAAAATAACTTGTATTTATTAAAAACAAAACTAACTGTTACAAGGTTTGTCCTTCTCTCACAGCAAACAACCATAAAACAAAATTACATTCAAGGTATCTGCACTGCTGTGCTGTTCTCTGCTACGCTATTGCGTCTATTCTGTTGTGCACTGTTGTGCGTTCCTGGAAGAATTTATCTTCACGCTGCTGCGTGCTCTTCTCTGCTCTGTATAATTCCTCTGCTGCTCTGTATGATTCTTCAGCTGCTAACTTTAAAACAGAACTGTTGTTTGGTATTTATATGCTAAAACATATCTGATTAAAACAATAAAATATTACAAAATATCTTCTAATGCCTATCTCTGAATTTAATGCAGTAAGGCGGTAATGCTTCTATCAAAAAACAAGTCGGCTGTCTGCAGGGGAATTCAATTGAAACTTTAATGCATATTAATGTGCAAAAATATCGGGCTTGACTTTGATGCACCGATCATCCTGGAGTATTTACTGCAGATCAGATTCTTGTCCAGCTGTTCATTGTTGCAGTTGAAATTAAATTCCAACGCTCCCCCTTAATTTCAACTACTGCATACCCAGACATTTCCTGAAATGATCAAAACCTTTTTTTTGCTAATGGTTTCGTCAAGATGTCAGCAAGCTGATCCTCTATTCTGCAGTGCTGCAAAACTATCTCACCATTGTTAACCAATTCACGTATGAAGTGAAATTTGGTGTCTATGTGCTTTGTTCTTTTATGAAAAACAGAGTTTTTAGACAATGCTATTGCTGAGCTATTGTCACAGTAAATGGTTTTGCCCTTTTCTTGTTCATGACACAAGTCTCTGAGAACTCTTCTCAGCCATACTACTTGGCATGCTGCTGCTGTTGCTGCCACATACTCTGCCTCTGCTGTTGACAAAGCCACAACTGGTTGCTTCTTGGAAGCCCATGAGATGGCTCCCGATCCCATATGAAACACATATCCCGATGTGCTTCTCCTATCATCAACACTTCCAGCCCAATCACTGTCAGTGTAACCTGTCAACATGAAACTTTTAGAAGAGGAGTATAAAATACCAAACCCCTTCGTTCAATTCACATACCTTAGAATCCTCTTGGCTGCCTGCCAATGAGTCTCTTTCGGTCTTTCCATAAATCTGGAGATTAAACTCACAGCGTGCATAATGTCCGGCCTAGTTGCAGTCAAGTACATAAGGCTGCCAACTATGCTCTTGTACAGTTTTGGATCAAAATATTTGCTGCTGTCTTCTTTGGTTAATTTCAACCCCACTACTGTTGGAGTCACAGCAGCCTTGCTGTTCTGCATGTTAAATCTCTTCAACACTGCTTCTACATATTTATCTTGAGAAATGAAAACACCATTTTCACTTTGGTCTACTTCAATTCCAAGAAAATATCTTAAGAAGCCCAAGTCAGTCATTTCAAATTCACTTTTCATGACTGCTTTAAAATCAGCAATGAGAGAAGCATCATTGCTAGTAAAAATCAGATCATCTACATATAAAACAACAATAATAATCTTACCGTCATTCCGTTTTATGTAGAGTGTGGGTTCACCATCACACTTATTAAACCCATTCTCAATCAGATAAGCATCAATTCTGCTGTACCATGCTTTTGGAGCTTGCTTCAGCCCATAAAGAGCCTTCTTCAGTTTACAAACTTTATGCTCTTGGCCTTCAACTTCATAGCCCGGAGGTTGATCAACATAAACCTCTTCTTTTAACACTCCATTCAGGAATGCAGATTTAACATCCATCTGATAAATCTTCCATTTGTGTTGTGCTGCAATAGACAACACTGTTCTGACTGTTTCCATCCTTGCTACTGGTGCAAAGGTTTCATCATAGTCTCTGCCTTGTTGCTGCTTGTAGCCTTTCACAACAAGTCTTGCTTTGTGCCTGTCAATCTTACCTTCAGCATTGCTTTTGGTCTTATAGACCCACTTAACTCCAATGGCATCTTTGCCTTTAGGGAGGTCCACTAACTCCCATGTTTTACTCTTCTCAATTGCACCAATTTCTTCATTCATTGCTTCAATCCATTTATCTTCATTTACAGCATCTTCAAAATGGATTGGGTCATCAATATGACAATATAAAGCGAATAATGAATTCAGACCGGTATTGTTACTTACCTCTCCTTGTTCATAAATCTCACTCAGATTTCTGAATCTTGGTCTTCTTGGTGTACTTGGAGTTCCATCCGAACTTGAGGGTATATCTGATCCCTGTGGTGTTTCAGCATCAGCTGTTTGTGGTGTAACAACATCTGTTCTTCCTTGACTTCTCAAGGCTGTTCGAATTCCAGCTTGTGGTGTGGTTTGTTGTACTTGCTGTGGTGTAGGAGGAGTCACCAAGGAAGGATTATTTGCTGCTGTCCCTTCCTCTTGTTCTTCATGAGACACAATTGTCTTCACATTCACTGTTTTTTCCAAGCTTCCATCCCAAGCTTCATCTTCAATGAACTGCACATCTCTGCTTACTATTAACTTCTTGGTGGATGGATTGTAAAGTTTGTATGCTTTTGACTCATCACAATAGCCAATAAAGACACACTTCTCCCCCTTACTATCAAGCTTTTTCCTTAGCTGATCCGGTACATGTGCATATGCCACACAACCGAATACTCTCATGTGAGTGACAGTTTGCTTTTGACCACTCCATGCCTCTTCTGGTATTCTGTTCATGACAGCTTTAGTTGGGCATCTATTCAAGATGTAAACTGCGCAAGTAACAGCTTCTGCCCAATACTCATGCGGCAAGTGTTTTGCCTTCAGCATACTTCTGACCATGTCAAGAATGGTCCTGTTCTTTCTTTCAGCAACACCGTTTTGCTGAGGTGTATACCTTGCTGTGAACTGCTTTTGTATGCCATTCTCTCTGCAAAAACGCAGAAAGTCTTGGGAGATGTACTCTCCTCCTCTATCTGTTCTGAGCACTTTGATATAATGCCCACTCTGCTTTTCAACAAGAGTTTTGAAGTGGCGGAATTTCTCAAACACTTCACTCTTCTGTTTCAGCATATACACCCATGTCTTTCTGGTGTAATCATCAATGAAGGTTAAAACATATTTATTTCCAACAAATGATGGTATTTGCATCGGTCCACACACATCAGAGTGAACAATTTCCAATGGTGCTTTTGCCCTTATACTCTTTCCTGCTGGAAAGCTTTCTTTGTGTTGCTTGCCCAAGATGCAGCCTTCACAAAGGCTGTCCGGTTTCTCAATCAACGGCAATCCCTTTACCATTCCCTTTCTATGCAACAGATTCAGGCCTCCGAAATTGAGATGTCCAAATCTCAAATGCCACAACCAATTCACATCTTTCACTTGTTCCTGAAAGACTTCTTGTGTTACAGCCGCAATAGTTCTGCCTTCCTTCAAATCTGCCCTGAGTTTGAGAGGAAACATTCTATTGCTGGTCATCTGCACCTGTGCAATGATCTTCTTACTTGGAGGTATGTCTCTGATAGCACACAAATCAACTTTGAAGAACACGTTGTAACCTTTGTTTATGAGCTGTCCAATGCTCAAAAGATTACATTTCAGAGCAGGTACATAGTATACCTCTGGCACAATCCTCTGTTCTCCATTTTTTGCTCGAATACTGACTCTGCCCTTACCCTTGACAGATATCTTATCATCAGTCCCTGTTGTTACCTCAGATTTCACATTTTCATCTAGATTGGCAAACATTTCAATATTTCCAGTCATGTGATTACTACAACCTGAGTCTAAGAACCAAAAATCTTCTTGTTTGTCTTGTGCTATGTTACATGTTAACAGCACATTTTTTGGATTCTTATCTTCTTCATTTGCAAAATTAACATTCTGCCTATTATTCATGTCATTTTGTTTTTTCTTACATTCATTGGTATAGTGCCCAAATTTTTTACAATAATGACATTGGACTTGGGATTTGTCATACCTTTGTCGATGAGCTTGCTGTTTGCTTGAACCTTCAGCTTGGTTCTGATTGCAGCTCCTTCCACTTGTGCTAGCAGGGTAATTTCTGCCTCTGTTTTGGCTTCTTCCACGACCTCTATTATTTGCTCTACCTCGACCTCTTCTTTGGCCAAAAGACATCTGAGTCTTGAATGCTTGCTCAAATGAGGAATCTGTTCCTCTACTCAGTCTGTGTTCATGAGACAACAGAGAAGCACTCAGCTCATCTATCGTGAACTGTGAGAGATCTTTTGTTTCTTCTATTGCTACCACAATAGATTCAAACCTTGAGGGTAAACATCTCAAGATTTTCTCTACAATCCTTCTATCTTCAAGAATCTCACCATTAGATCTTATCTGGGTTATCAGGCCAATAACCTGAGTGAAGAATGAATCTATTGTTTCAGATTCCTTCATGCTGAGATTTTCAAAGTCTCTCCTCAACATCTGCAACTTTGCAGTCTTCACCTTCTCCATGCCTTGATAGGCAGTTTGGAGAATATCCCATGCCTTGGATTTTATTGCTGCAGCAATCCGCGGAAAAACACTTTCATGTACTGATTGGAAGAGGAAAAAGAGGGCTTTGGCATCCTTCTTTCTGTCACCCTTCAACTGGTCTCTTTCTGCTACTGTCAAAGCATCCAGTGCTGTTGCATCTGCAGGTTCAGCGTAGCCAGTTTCAACCAGCTCCCATATTCCTTGAGAAGCAAATAGTGCTTTCATTGTTATGGACCAATAACTATAATTTTTCCCATTAAACTGTGGCAGTTGGGAATTTGTCAAACCTGTTCCAGCATCTGCCATCTTAACCTGTATTGGTAAAGAAAAGATACTCATTGTATTTTGAAAACAAACAAAAACTTTCTCTGCTAGAAAAATTCTGCTCAACCAACTTCTTACAGCTCCTACAGTGAAAAACAATCTCTGTTTTTGACTCACTGAGTGCCTAGACCGGCTCTCATACCATGTTGGAATTTTCTGATAAATTCCATAACAGACAGACAAAAAAAAAAATTCTCTATTTTTGCACTCTGTTTTTACACAGAAAAACAGAAAATCGCTTGCTGGAAACGGTGTTTCAGCAACACAGTTTTTTTTAGTTGTTGTAACTTGTGTTGCAGCAACGTTGTTCGTGGTGTTGCAGCAACGTAAATTTTTGACGTCAAGTATTTTTTGAGTTACGGTGTAACAACAACGGTGATTTGACGTCAACCACTTTTGGTGTAACAGCAACGGGGATTTTTGACGCAATAACTTTTGGTGTAACAGCAACAGGGAAATAACTTGTATTTATTAAAAATAAAACTAACTGTTACAAGGTTTGTCCTTCTCTCACAGCAAACAACCATAAAACAAAATTACATTCAAGGTATCTGCATTGCTGTGCTGTTCTCTGCTACGCTATTGCGTCTATTCTGCTGTGCACTGCTGTGCGTTCCTGGAAGAATTTATCTTCATGCTGCTGCGTGCTCTTCTCTGCTCTGTATAATTCCTCTGCTGCTCTGTATGATTCTTCAGCTGCTAACTTTAAAACAGAACTGTTGTGTGGTATTTATATGCTAAAACATATCTGATTAAAACAATAAAATATTACAAAATATCTTCTAATGCCTATCTCTGAATTTAATGCAGTAAGGCGGTAATGCTTCTATCAAAAAACAAATTGGCTGTCTGCAGGGGAATTCAATTGAAACTTTAATGCATATTAATGTGCAAAAATATCGGGCTTGACTTTGATGCACCGATCATCCTGGAGTATTTACTGCAGATCAGATTCTTGTCGAGCTGTTCATTGTTGCAGTTGAAATTAAATTATCCAACAGAACCATCGTGATAAACCTTTACGCCACGCTTTGCTGCGTGTTTGGCCATCGCTTCGAAAGTTGCATTGGCAACCATGTCTACGGGTATCTTGAATTCATCCAAAACAAATAACACATTTAGGAGAAAAAAGATGTTTAAACTTTAGATAGTGTTTTTTTTAATCAATCACATCTGATTTTTGGGTAGAAGTTTTGAATTATTTATTGTTATTCTTAAAGATATACATGGAAGACTTGATTTAACAAGAAAAAATAAATAATGGAAGACTTGATTTAACAAGAAAAAATAAATAATGTAACGAAGCTCCAAAAAAATCCAAACAAAATAATCAAATAATACCATTTAAATAATTAGTAAACGTTAAATGAAAATTTGGAACCGTTCACTGTCATTCTCTAAACATGGATGGAAAACCTAATCTAATAAAAAAAATAATGTGGAGATGCTCTAGAAAACTCTAAAACCATTTAAATAATTAATAAATGTGAAATGAAAATTTGGAACGGTCCACTATCATCTTCTAAACACGGATGGAAAACCTAATCTAATAGAAATGTTCTATAAAATTCTAAAATTAATTAAGAAATGCTTTTTTCAGTGTTAAGAGTTGCTCACCAGATCAAGTACAAAATTTGGATCGGCCCCCCTGAAGCAAGATAGTTGATCTTTGCCCTAGTGCGTAACGATTGGATCAATCATTGTGCAGGTAAGTTGAATATTTGATTTAGCTGTTGTTATGATGTAATATATTAATATTCGGTGAGAATTGGCCAATAATGATACTTACCTCTGGCCTTCTATCCATCCAGGAAATTTAGGTTGAGCGTATATGCTTTCAACCATACTCGGACTAACAATAACTACTGGTAAATCTTTGATGTGATTACATATTACCATCTCCGCCATTGGTTTGGTAAATCTTTGGTGTGATTGCATATTACCATCTCCGCCATTGCTTTGGTGAACGCGTAAGTATCCTGCCATCCAGATGCTTTTGCTCCGAAAAATAGCGTTTCAATCACATTTGATTAGGACACAATTTGAATTTGACTATAAGCTTATCTTATTTTATTATTATTATTTTAATAATTAATTTAAATTCTTAGATTTTCATTAAGAAAACAGAAAAGGATATAATTTTTTTTACATGAAGTCGAGTATAGAAAAGATGGGAATTAAAATTACGTAATTTTCTTTAAAAACATAATATCGATTAAATTTAATAAAAATTAAAATCCGATAATAAAATAGTAAGTGAAATTAATTCAATTTATTTTAGTGTAATTTTATTTATATTAATAAAATTGTAAATAGTTTTAATAAAAAAAATCATAATATTATATCATAATAAAAGAAATTTAAATAACAATATTTTATTTAAATTTAATTAATATCTAAAAACATAAATTATTTATATTTTATTTTATAAATTAAAACAAGGGTCATTTATATGTGTATGGGTAAATAAACAATCATATTAAAATTTATATATATAATTAATGTTATGCATATTATATTAAAAAAATTAAATTAATTTTTTTTCAAAAAAATATATATATTTATATTTGGGGAAGAGTAATTGGTGATCTAAGTAATGTGAAATTAACCTTCTTTGTAACTTCGTATAGGTTATAAACTCTTAGAGGTTTACTAGACTAGTAGTTACTTGTGAGGGCTTCACCCTCCAACCCCACCAACATTGTTTGTAGATCTAATGCCCATTTACGCCATATTGAGGGACACCATCCGCTTGACATCAATCTTTAGGATTCCCAAACTTTTAAAATCCAACCTTGGCAAAGTCTCTAGATGAATGATACAAGCACAAGTATCCTATTTTATGTTTTTGGTTAGGAAAATTTCTTTTATTTTCATAGATAAACTACAATTATGGAAGGCCAAATCCACCTCATAGATTGTATGTAACATTCTTGACTATGTAATAGGAAAAATCTCTAGGAAAAGGATAGCTGAGAAAATAGCTTCAATTTTAATCATTTTGACAGAAAAAATTGACTAGTCTGCTTTCTTTTGTGGCAGACCACCACATTGGAAAGGAAAAGTATTGAGCTTTGTACGCTATGATATAATATAAGGTAGTTAATTAACAAAAAAAACCATATATATTATCAATAAGTATTTTTCTATATGATGATGATGATGATGATGATTAACATTAGCTAGATCAATGAGTTTTTCACATTTAAAAAATTAAGGAGTGTTATGAAACCAGCTCAAGAAAAAGATAGAAAAGATAGATCAACGCCTTAGAATTCAACCTCTTTGAGGGGGCAATCTCCTTTACATTACATAAATGAACAATTCTTGGATGATACAAATGAAAAGACCTCCTTTCTATATATAGGAGTCTAAGGGGTCATAACATAATCAGAGCCGACATAACAATAATAATGTAAGGGCACAATAATAACAATAGTGGGCTTCTATGGGACACAATAGTAACAATATGGGCACTACATGGGTACCTCAATATAATAAGTGGGTTGTACTAATAACAATAAGGGGTTACACTAGTAGTATAGAGGCTTAACATGTCCCTCTCCTTCAAAAAGCGTTGTCCTCAACGCTTGAGTAGTTCTTGATGCTTTTGTATAAAATTCTTGTCCTCCCATGTGGAATTTTCAGCGGGTAAGTTCTTCCACTTGATGAGATACTCTGAAATTGATCGATTTTGTAGCTGTCGGGTTCTTGTTTCTGTGACTGCTCCGGGTTCCAATATGATTTTTCCTTCCTCTTCAATTTCTGGCAATGTTGTTTGAATTGAGATCTTTTGCAACTTTTTAATAAGTGGCCATACTTCTTCATCCTTCTTCCATTCATCCCTTGCTTCATTTATCCAATTTGGTTGGATATTCGAAATAGCACAAAACAATGCTTCCACATCCTCATCCTTGAAGAGTCTTCCCATTCGGTAAGGTCGCCATTTTTTAAGTGCATGTAGTATTGCCGACATTTCCTTCTCATAAATAGCTTGCTTGAGATGTAGCAATAAAAATACCCAATCACCTACATCAAAAAAAATTTCACTACGATGTTGATCTACCTATTGTTTTGTTTGATTTTTCTCCGAAGTGGCGTTACTTGTTGTTGATGCTCAATGTGATCTTTCACTGCTTGAACCTTTTTCTTCTTAATATGTCCTTCTATCTCTAGAGTTTGAGGAGTGGTAATTTCTTCCAATCCTTTACAAGATATGGTCGGATTCATTTCTTGATGCTCGATGTGATCTTTCACTTCTTGAACATTTTTCTTCTTGATATGTCCTTCTATCTTGATAGTTTGAGAAGTGGTAATTTCGACCGATGAATTACAAAATATGGTTGGATTCATTTCTTCTTTCTCTGGGGTGAGGTCCTGGCGTATATCTTCTTCTTTTGATGTTTCTTGATCCTTTTCTTCCTCCTCTTCATATTCTATGTAAAATAATTTTTTCTCAGCACACTTATGACCTTTAGTGCATTTTCTATCACAATTGTAACAAAGCCCTTTTTCTCTTTTTTCTTCGAATTGTTGTGATGTAACCCTTGTAGGTTGTGGAAGGCTAGGAGAAACAACACTTCCATCTTTATAGTTGTGAGGGGTATTGTTGTGGGGAAAAGTATCCGATGCGGATGACCCTATCCCTACTCTAAAGGTGACAGTCTTTAGCAACAACTGAAAGTAAAGCTTTGATGTTTTCCTTTATGAAAGTACAGAGAGGGGGAAGAAATAATCAACCAACCTGGTATCCTTCGCTTGGTCGATCTTGATCCTCTCTCTTTGTCTCTTGTTCCCAGCTCCTTGCTCTCTTTGCCGGTCCAGCTACACACAAGCCCTGCACAAAACGAGAGAGGAAACTACAAGATACAAGTACTCATAACTGATGCATGGATTAGAGTGAATCAAATATACATGTAAATACAATACATCAATGCAATAAAAGTATATAGGAGAACATGCAAAACTTTATTGATAGAAGTAACAGGGTTCTGAGAAGGTTACAACCAATGATGGTTCCAATCCAGCAGCACCTCCCCAGCAGCAAGAACTCTCCTCCTCACCTCTAGTAAAACAATCACCCAATAGCTCTAACTGTAATCCAACAGCACCTCCTTGCTTTACACAAAATTCCAGCCTCCTTAGACCTCATAGAAGAGCTCTATATATAGGAGAGAAGAAGAAAGGATGAGTCAGCTTGAGACTGACATGAAGCTGCCTTGTGTCCTCTCCCTCTTCAGTTAATCTTCAGTTCTTGAGTCCACTTGGAGATCCTTGCTTACACATGGTGATCAAGTACCTCTTACTCATCACAGGGCGAATCTCATGAACCAAGTGTCAGTTTGGAAGCTTCCTGGGCAATTGACACCTTGCAGGATGACTGTGCCACTTGGCCAATCTCGCCCAGCGCAGGTAGCCTTCATTACTTTTGACTTGCAGCGCAGGTACAGAGTGGGACAGTTGCATTACAGCGCAGAAGCTCAGTTAGGCAGCTGACATGATCCAAAATAAGCCTGTTTTGAAGTGTTTTCAGGTGGAGAACTGATTGGAAGTGCTGTTGTTTGATGACCTTGTTCTTTTAGGGGTAAGAACAACATGTTTAGGGATTGAGGATCCCTGTAATTATTGACATTCCATGCTCCATGATGCGAGGCACAAAAGTGTCTATAACAGTTGCCCCCTAAAGTATGAGGCCGTTTATCGGGTGAAATGCTTTATCTAGAGGATCCGAAGTTCGTTCCAGTGCTGAGGAGAGTGCCCTGTAATACAATACAATACAATACATTATTTTTCATTCATCATTATTCTCATGATCTAGCTGAGGCGGGCATTCCCATGCTCAGCTTTTTATAAATACATTTTGGTACATATGACAGACGATCGTCTGAAGATAGACTGATAATTTTCTGCTGAAATTATCATCCTTTGAGTAGGATGATCATCTGCTGCAATGATGTACATGGAAAATGCTTTTATATTTCCTGAATATATATCGCAGCCCGGATGGATGAAACTAGATCCGGGGTCTTCAAGCTCGTTCGATCTTCACTCTAAGTACAAGTCGATCCATGTGAGAATTGCGCTGAAGTCGAACATGGAAAGACATCGCTTGATTACCGGTCAATAATGAAAACCGTTAACAAGCGCGAGAGGAATCACCAATAATGACGATGACCCTCAAGGTACTGCAGTACAATTCACGTGGCGTGAATAAAGGACTTGGCGTCGAACGCCACGCAAAATCTTCTGGTCGAAGGTCATTGATGTATACCTGTCGCCGGAAGTGAGAAACTTGCCATTGAGGCATGCAAGCTTCAAAGTACTGATGGGGGTGTTCCTAGATCAACTTCTTGGATAATGAGTTGAAGTCGACAAGAAGCGATCCGTCAAAGGAGGGCCTTAATGAATCCCACATCAATGACACGGAATGGAGCTAATGACTTTAGTGGAGGTGAAAACAAACTGTGACATATGATTCAGGGTGGCGATCATGAATGGATGAAGGATAATGTATGGCAGTGGATGGGACACGGTTGACACTTTCAGAATGACCCCTCTTGAACATATAACGACACTGATGCGATGGATCGGTAGCATTACCCCAAACGTGGATGCTGTGGCGAGGACCATGGTGATGAGACCGGTGAATGAAACAACCCAACCCGATGTGATACGGAGGAAAAGTGTCATGTTCAAGAGTGACTTGCTACCATTAAACTTTGAATGTTCTCCCAATTTTTCCCCAGTCATTTCTGACCAGTACCTCTTTATTTTTGTCAAGCTTGAGGAGGATAACATATGCTTGTTCTATAACCTGCCCTTCGGGCAAGCCCATCGCTATGATTTAACGAGCCTAGCGATAGGGAAACTCGTTCTCGTCTAAAGACAAGTTTGTCGCTATTTAATCATTTTAACGAGTCTAACGACAAGGAAAACTCGGTCCTTTTCATTTTTAGAGAGTCTGAAAAGGTATAGAAAGTTAACTCCATGATTCCTTTTTCGTCAGCAAATCCCTTAAGTCCGAAAAAGTATAAAACAATACAGAAGGGATGGTTGTTCGGTACTTTTAACGAGCCGAACAAGACAAGCGCTCGATCCTTTTGTGCAATAATCCCTCAGGTCCAAAAAGATTAAAATTTAGAGGAGGGATAGCGTTCCGGTCATTTAACGAGCTGGAAGGCCAAAACTCGGCAAAATTTTCATATTTTACGAGTCAGTGAAAAGAGCTGAAAGAAGACTCGTCTTTTGAGGAACGAGTGATTAACAGGGATAGCTACAGATTCCAGGTACAGGTTGGAATTTTCCAATCACGGCAGTGTCACAAGGATGGCTAGGTGAAATCACTCTTCGCAGCTGTTTCTCAAAAGAGGTAAACACACAAATGGAAGTGAATGATCGGCCAAATGAACAGTGGAGGTGATGGATGAAAACACGATCAAGGTTCTTATGGCTGATGAATTTACGATCTCAAAAGGTTATTTACCGGTTCATTTTTTCCATGAGCTTGAACTCTGAGGGAAACTTTTGCTCACACTTTTCTATTTTTTAACGAGCATAAATTCAGTCCTAAAACTGCTCGGATTTGCGTTTATTTTTTAACGAGCATGAACTATATGCTAAAACTGCTCGATATACCAGTCATATGAAGAACGCCTCTCGTAAGGACCAATTTTTATAGAGCTTATGCCTTACCACAGCTGTGCTCACTTTTGGCAAATTTTACTTTTGCCCCACAGGCTTTCTTTCATGCAAGTTTGGACACGGCTAACCTTAAAACCAGATAAATAACCGCCCCTAGCTTGCACTCCAGAAAGTTTGCATGCCCCCAGGTATAGGATAGAATTTCGAGGCTGCCCCTCCTCTCCCCTACTTCTGCTTTTCTTTGGGTGTTCACTTTTATTTGTCATCTTGCTAATCTAATGCTAACGATACTTGTCTTCTCGTTATTTTAAGGGGTCTTACGCAGTACTCAGGCTTCCCGTCGGCCCACTTCTAACAAACAACTATTTATGACAATAGAAGAACACTACTCAAAGATAAAACATTGGTATTATTGAGGGAGGCTTGCCTCTTTCTTATTATTCCAAAGACGGTTCGATTTGCTGCCGCAGATCAATCTCTTTCTTCGGCGGTGCCTATCATTGGGTTGTCCTAAGATGGTTACCCTCTGTCACAACAATACGGTCTCCTTCTTAGTAGACTGCCCTTGCTTATCCTTCAAAACATATGTTTCGATGGGCGAGGCTTGAATTTAAAGATGGTGACTACTTGTTGTAATAAGGGAATTCCTACTTGGGCATTGCCCACTTTTTTAGACAAAGGTGAATGATTCCCAAACACATAACTTTGACAAAAGATCATTCTTCCAGAACAACCCCACTTCCTACGGACGGGGTATGGACTAGTCATGTTCTTCTGCGGAAATTCTGTCTTATACCCGGAGTTTCTTCTGCCCGAAGCAGAGCAGGGTGCATGCCCCCTGGGTCCTAGTCTTTCTTTCCGAATCACTCGCGCTCATCGAGAAGGAGGACTGGGGGCGGAGGCGAATCTTGAGTGAACAGACCATTTAGGATTGGTATTTGACTATTTGCGATGCGAGATCCCGGAAATGAAAGTTGGTCTACGAGCTTGACCATCCTTCCTTCATGTGGAAAACACATTACTCTAAAGAGTGAGGAGACTATCGCTCCCATGCAATAAATATAGTCGCGTCCAAGGAGTAGGTTATAATCCAAGGGTCCTTGAACTACCAACACGTTCATCCTGACGGTCTTCCCCTTCAATGTAACAGGTACATCGGGGAGGATCCCTAATGGTCGACTGGTTCCTTTATCAAAACCTGAGAGATTTCTCAACTCAAGTAAAAGCGCCGGGGAACCCAGTGCTTTCCAAGCAACAGAGGAAAGGATACTCACAGACGCCCCTTCATCAATGATAGTACCAGCCATAATCATTCTATAGATCTGGACAATGATTCTGAATGGTACACTGGCTGGTAACCGGGGTCTGCCTAGTTGATTCCAATCAAAGGATACAACCAGGTTGCTTGGCGGTGGGACCGAATATACGGCCGGATATGACTCTGATGATGTTCCTTCCTGCGATAAAGGAATGGGCGCATTGCCCTGATGCTCATCGGAGTCGGTGCTGATGAAAAGAACCTGGATGGTGTCATCCTTGTTCTCATCAGTGAGGGTGTCGCATGAAGACGACTCTTCGGCGACGGTGTCATTTGAAGACGGCTCTTCAATGACGGGGTCATTGGACGATAGAACCTCTGAAGGAAGAACCGGGCCAACTGCCGTATCGACATTTAGACTTTCATCTAGTCTAGATTCAGTAGGTTCATCCTCAATGACCGACACTTCAGCTGACCACTTGAGTGGTTCAACCGGATTTTCAACTATCGAGGGATTAGGCGCGATTTTTTGATATCCAGGTGGAAGTCGCACCGGTGATACCGGGCGATCTTCCAAAACTCTCTTGGCCTCATCTAAGAATGGACATTTGTGGATGGCATGATGACCTTCACACAATAGACAGGGTGATCTTGGTTCCCTTCTTCGTCCTTCATTCTCGCTAGTTGACGGAATGCAATCAACTTGACAACCAGAGGTTGATGCTACCGGATTGTGCAACCTTGGGGACCAGTCCCTTAGTATCCGGGGAATACAAGGACAATCACGATGGAAATGGATCCCTTTGCAAATGACACATGGCAATTTAGGCCCGGTCGGTGTGGTGTGTGGGTTTTTGTCAGCTTTCTTCTGCTTGCCCCCAGTCGCCTTCGCCAGAGGCTCCTTCTGCTTCTTTTCTTTCTTCTTCTTTTCCTTCTTCTCCTTGGGAGGCTGACTTTTGCCGGCTCTACCTTGCGAAGATGAAGGATCAGAGGAAGTATCATAAGAAGCGGAAGGCTGGTGGGTAGTTCTAGATTGTTCTGACTGTTGATTCGAATGCTCAGGATTAGTGGCGATCTGGACTACATTAGTTGAAAAGAGCCATACAGGAAGGCCGATTGTCAATCCTGGAAGCGACAATGTAGCCATATGAGGCGCACCAACATCTCCCCAAGAGGAGAAGGGATTTGGACTTCCGCCAAGGTTACTTCCTTGGTTGGTGGGCTCCATACTTTTCAACTGAAAGATCAACGTGGGAATAATAGGTGATTATGTTCCGCTTAAAATAAATTTTATTAACGACGCTTTTAGACACAAACTTGCTTTTTCATGTTTTAAGAGTCGAGAAAAAGCTAAAGATGACTCTAGTCGCCTTCGATGTATTAACGAGCCCGAAGTGACAAATGCTCGGTTGGACTTTTTCAGTTATAGAGTTTGAAAAAGGCCAAAAGAAACTGCTCTGGAGATCTAGGCAGAGGGTGTGCCAAACCTTTCGCGAAACCACAGAATACGTTTTACGGTACGGGTGGTCGATCTTCGTGAATGCTGTGTTCACTGCATCGCGATTAGTAGGGCGGCCGACACGGTTTCCTAAGGATAAAGGATAAAAGCCTATAGGGGTCTCCCAATATACGCGACGGTACGCGGGAGCTCAAGTCCGTGTTAGTGCCACCGACTCTCAGGAGGAATCACCCACCTTCGTAGAGATCGACAGTCACTATGTTTAACGACGCCGGAACACGTCTCTACCTAGACCTCTAGATGTTTGCGTTAAATTCCAAAGCGTTGTTATGTAAATTGAGTTTATTTTAATGTTGATCTTTCTTAACAGTTTGCCTTTCAGGTTCGCCACGAGATGTATATATACAACTTCCTATATGCAATCTAAGAATGAGAAGCAAATCTTTTCAATCTTTCAACTTTGAAAACCTTAATCTACTTGAGGGAAAAGAAGGACACAACTTTTTCCACAGATCAAAGAACACACACTAAAAAATGCACATCTTCCTAAATCGTCAAGCATACAGTCAAATGCAAAATGCACAATGCATGTATTTCTTTTCGTTATCCTTAATGTTGATGCTAGACAAAAAGGAAACTGTTGTATGATTTTGAATCTAATTTCAAGTAGAAATAAACAAGCTTGTCCACAATAAAAAAGACACCTTATGATAGACTTGTTTAAAAACACAGGAAATGTATAGATTCAAACCATGAAATGCAAATCGAACAAACTCAAACAGCTATGAACAGTAATAAAACTAGCTCTTAAGATCACAAAGACACTTTTACAGTTCAGGATTTAAGAGGCCACAGCTATACTGGTTCGCTTTTCACAATGGGAAACTGTAACTGAAATAAGAAATACTGAAAGAACATTCACAGTTTCATCACACAACTGAGGCGGAATAATGTCAAGGAGAAGTGGCTTACAGCAAGTACAATAACCAGCAAGCAATCAGCCAAAAACAAATGCAAACAGGGCCAAGACACAAAGGGAAAGCTAAGCAAGACAATGGCTAACTGGACCAGCGCAGGTTCTAGTCTGCCAATTTCACTCTCAGCGCAGTTCCCGAAGGGAGTACCTGCGCTGTAATGCAGACTGCCTGTGTACAGCCTGCACTGACTCACGAGAGTTTCGTCTACAAAGAATTCCGGGTCATAAAAAGCTCAAAAATGCACTGTTTTTGATGAAATAAAAAGCTATAGGTCAAGTACAGGCTAAGGGATGATCAAGAGGATGAAGATCTATCACAAAGAGTAAAGAGTCTTTTGTAGATAAGCTCTTCAAATCTTGAATCTGCTCAGCAAATGAGCAAGAGTAGCAGTCCCTCTACTTCGCTTTTGATATAGTCAAAAGCTTTTCGATTTGGTACTCTTTTTTTCAAGAAATGAATAGCAAAATACTACAAACACCAACAAGATACTAGGTTCCCCAGCGGAGTCGCCAGTTTGTTGTGGGGAAAAGTATCCGATGCGGATGACCCTATCCCTACTCTAAAGGTGACAGTCTTTAGCAACAACTGAAAGTAAAGCTTTGATGTTTTCCTTTATGAAAGTACAGAGAGGGGGAAGAAATGATCAACCAACCTGGTATCCTTTGCTTGGTCGATCTTGATCCTCTCTCTTTGTCTCTTGTTCCCAGCTCCTTGCTCTCTTTGCCGGTCCAGCTACACACAAGCCCTGCACAAAACGAGAGAGGAAACTACAAGATACAAGTACTCATAACTGATGCATGGATTAGAGTGAATCAAATATACATGTAAATACAATACATCAATGCAATACAAGTATATAGGAGAACATGCAAAACTTTATTGATAGAAGTAACAGGGTTCTGAGAAGGTTACAACCAATGATGGTTCCAATCCAGCAGCACCTCCCCAGCAGCAAGAACTCTCCTCTTCACCTCTAGTAAAACAATCACCCAATAGCTCTAACTGTAGTCCAACAGCACCTCCTTGCTTTACACAAAATTCCAGCCTCCTTAGACCTCATAGAAGAGCTCTATATATAGGAGAGAAGAAGAAAGGATGAGTCAGCTTGAGACTGACATGAAGCTGCCTTGTGTCCTCTCCCTCTTCAGTTAATCTTCAGTTCTTGAGTCCACTTGGAGATCCTTGCTTACACATGGTGATCAAGTACCTCTTACTCATCACAGGGCGAATCTCATGAACCAAGTGTCAGTTTGGAAGCTTCTTGGGCAATTGACACCTTGCAGGATGACTGTGCCACTTGGCCAATCTCGCCCAGCGCAGGTAGCCTTCATTACTTTTGACTTCTAGCGCAGGTACAGAGTGGGACAGTTGCATTACAGCGCAGAAGCTCAGTTAGGCAGCTGACATGATCCAAAATAAGCCTGTTTTGAAGTGTTTTCAGGTGGAGAACTGATTGGAAGTGCTGTTGTTTGATTACCTTGTTCTTTTAGGAGTAAGAACAACATGTTTAGGGACTGAGGATCCCTGTAATTATTGACATTCCATGCTCCATGATGCGAGGCACAAAAATGTCTATAACAGGTATGCTTCCTGGTTTCCATAATTTTGCTTTCCACTATGTCACAAAGCCCTTTTACTATTTTCAATTGTTGTGGTGTTGCTCTAAAGAAGGTGTTGCTCTTTGTATCCTCATAATGTGCTATCATTTCCTCCGTGAAAATTGACCATGTAACAAGTTGTTTACGAGAACAAACCCTTCATACCGTAAAAATGGATCCGGTTCTAAACATGAAGATGCAATACATACCTTTTGTAACAGTGGTACACCATGTAGATCAAAATATTGCTCCATCTGAAGTATCCAATTTACCGGATCCTTGCCATCAAACTTCCTCATCTTGTAGGGGCCTAGCAAGGAGTGTGGCAAATGTTTTGGAAACATATAAACATGTGAAATTTATATATAATATAGAGATTATTATGAAAAATTAGCATATATTCATTTTAATTTTGGATTAACAATTATTCAAAAGAATATTCTCAAAAGAAAAATAATATCTCAAGTTTTGCACTAAAAAGAAAACACTTATTTGATCTCTCTTGAGATTTAATATATCAAAAATTTAAATAAACCTATACTAAAATAATTAAAAATATGTTTAAATACAATTAAATGTACAGCCAAAAGAATCATAATTCTTTGGATTCTCGCTTTCACTGAAACTGTTTGTAGAATATGAAAGTTTAATATAAAATTTTGTTTGAAGAAAATGGTTACGTGTGTATATATATATACCTTTCGTCAAATGTTGTAGTGTTCGCGGAGCTGACAATGACGTCCACCTCCTTTCTGAGCACATCGACCCTATCTTTTTCAATTCTCAGATTTTCTTTCGTCATATCGCCCGCGACAGGGACCAGTTTTTTCAGCGAGAAATCTTGGAATTCATTGCCATGAATTTCACGCAACCCATTAAATAAGTCGGTGTTCAGAACCTAGTTTTCACGTATCATTAGGGGTGAACTCAGCATCCCATAAGTCTGCATTATCAACATGTCAAAATAAATTGCTTTAAAATAAATAAATAGATTGGGAAACCTACTATCTCACGTAATTTTTTTTATTTTTTCTTAGAGTGCATTGGTAGAAGGATAACTTGATTGAATGCTTTCTGGCATCTAATTTTGTTTATCATGTTAGATAAAATTACCGCATCTAATTTTGTTAAAATTACTGCATCTAATTTTGTTTATCATAAAATTATACTGACAAAAAGTACTTGCCGTACTTCATTCATCAATCTATTTAACGCAGAGTTGGACTCGTCAGCCTGATTATCAAAAACATCTTTCCCACATCTGGTTGCATCCTCAGAATTTTTTCTATCAACACTGCACATATAAAGAAACGACCGTGATCAAGCTTAAATCTACCAAGTATATAACTGAGAGTAATTAATAAGTTGAGGAAGATGCCCCATACCTTTTGCCAGAAGACCTGTGGCACCTGCGATGAGCAAGTTCTTCTCCCTCAGAAAATCTACAATTCCAAGACCCATACCCATGCATGGAGCTCTATCAGTGCTCTCAATATTCTTCCCAGCAACTGTGGCCTCCCGTAATACACATCCTTCATTCAATAAAGTGCCTTTTGAGGTACACGCTTCATGTTTTCCCCTCTTCAATGCTAACCCATATGTTTCTGGTTTATTAGGGTTCTTATGCAAATAACTAGGAGACAAAAAGTCTGAGATAAACCCATTATAGACCCACACAATTTTACGGAAAAATTAATTCACACAACCTTAAAAAAGGCTGAAGCTGTGTTGTTTTCCGAGACATCCTCGGACCTATCTGTGATATATATATATATATATATATATAGAGACTTTGTCCACGGCAAATTGCGGAGTGACCACCTTATCAACTCACAGAACGCGGGTATAACTACGAGCAATAATGAATGAATGTATACTTTAAAGAAAATTATAAAAATACAGCCAACCGCAATACCAGCAACAACAATAATAACCAGCACAATCACATAATTACAGATAGATACTTACATTCAAACGAATCATTGGTTCAATACGAAAACCTAAGATGATTGATATACATTAGGTGAGTCATTTTCCATATTGTTTCATAGTACGATTGCATAATTAAAGATGATTGATATACATTGGATTAGCCATTTTCTACATTTCAATTTTATAATAGTCTTTAGTTTTCAAAATTGATTTTTCTTACTTATGACATACATTAATAACATGATATTAGGTAACGCAACCCTATAATCAAAATCAAAGGTTGTTAATAACATGATAATAGCTAACGCAACCCTATAATCAAAATCAAAGGTTGTTGGTATACATGGATCAACTACCTTTTTCCTATTCAAAATTAATAAACATCATTTTCAAAGTTTTAAAATTAATTATGTGGATTGATTATATTAAGTATTTTTCATTATGTGATAGTGTTTATTTACTTACCAATGATAAATACTAACATAATCATATAATTAAAAGTGATGTCCAATAATCAATAATTTTTAGTTATTTAAAATTAATAGAGTTTGAGTGGGTTTAATAGTTAAGAGCATGTGTTTCCTCCTAAGAAGTTACATATTCAAAACCAAAGGGGTAGAATATGTATGTCTTCGTAAACTTAACAATCAAATCCCCACAAACAAAAAGGTCTCATACACCAATTTAGTATCTTTATCCTAACATTAAAATTAGATAAGAAAAATAAGAGTATATATATTAACTAAATTAATTAAAATTAAATAAATAAAAATAATATATATATTAACTAAATTAATAGATATTACAAGGCACATTAATAACATGATAATAACTAGCATAACCATAAAGATGGTTGATATCAACGGATATCTAATGATGTTTATTAACTATGTAAATCATTTTTAATTATGTGATAAAAATAATATATATATTAACTAAATTAATAGATATTACAAGGCACATTAATAACATGATAATAACTAGCATAACCATAAAGATGGTTGATATCAACGGATATCTAATGATGTTTATTAACTATGTAAATCATTTTTAATTATGTGATTGTTTTTCATAATGGGGTGTCTCTTTACTCCTCTTTGTTGCTCTATCTTCTCCTTCCCTTGTGCCAAATTTCCTAGATTACATCATGGAGGTTGTAACTAATAGTCCTCTTGTAAATTTGCATCTGTCCCTTTTCTAGAAGATAGTGCCCCTTTACCTAGCAAATTTCGTGGATTTTACCTCCTCACTATGGATTACAAAATATCTCAACCTAATTACTTGTTTGTTTTACAATGTGCCACATGGCCAACAATATTAAAAACCTAGAGTCCCTCTCAGAATTTGGACACTTGTATTTACATGAGAAATACTAATTTATACATATTTTAATTGAGGGAATTCAATCCCTTTAGGAAATCCCAAGACCCCTTTGGTCTAGGAAAGAAATTTGTGGACTGGATTTATGCTTTTGCATCAGAATCCCAATGGGAAAAATATTCATGGCCTCCTAGTCATGTGCCTCTATTGAAGTCATCCTAGGTCCCAAACTTGACTTTGTTATTGTTTGCATGCTTGATCGCTTTGTGGTTTTGTTGTTGCTGCCGCTTGACACCTTCTAGGATCCAAGACTTTGGTTTGTTATTTTCCATTTGCCTTAGAGAGAACATCTTTAGCTAGTTTTGTTCGATGGTTGAACTTCCTAATTAGGTTTTCCTCCTTCACTTCCTATAAGTACTGATTTGTTTGTATTATCCCCAATATTTAAGGTTTCCATAGTTTAATTTGCAATTATCCACTTGCTTTATTGATGTATTCTCTTTGCACTCGACTGATTTTTGATTTGATTGTATTTCTCTCTTCGTTTTCACCCTTCTTAGGCAATTCCTTCATCAACACACACAACTCATAAACTTTAGTGTCCAACTTATCCTTTCCTATTACATACTATTATCATTGCTCAATTGCAACTTTGTAGCTTTGCTTCAAATATTAAATATGTTATGGCTTCAATTGCCGTCAAGTTCCATTTTACATTAGCATAAATTTCCCAAAATATACTCTGAGTCACTCGACTACCTCCTCCATGCCTTCTTTTGAATGATTTCATTTCACTTCCCACACCTATGCTCACACATGAATAAAACCTACTACAACAGATACTAAATCTCCAAAAATCACCATTATTCATGAGGATGATTGTTTTATTCACCTATTCACCTTACTGTTGCCTACAAAATTATAGTCTAATGTCCCCCCATGTTAATTATTATCCTTTTTATGCTTTTCTTCACATTTTGTAGTGTACAGATGACATTTACTCTTTCGTGCAATCTCTATGCAATCCTCCTTAATCCTTGCATTAACTACACTTCCATCTAACATCCTAAACTCTTCATGAAAGTATTCATTTATAAGGTTTTCATCTATCACTCAACATGCTATATCCTTCTTGTATATTGCATCAACCCTTTTCTCTTAATGGAAACATATTTCATTCTCAGGATCTATGAGCAAACTCCTCGTCAAATTCCATCATCTATTCATAGCCATCTCTTTCTTCTCCTCTACGAGTTTCTCCATGATCAACTATGAGATGAAAACAAGCCTCTCTAGTAACAAGTTCATCTCACCTTGCTATAAGACACCTCACCAAGCTTCTCTCCTCTTAACATGGTCTTTTGATATCACTAGTTATTAGATTATATAATTATACTTAAAATATATTTAGTAAATATAAAAGATTACTTACATACCCATATAAAAATAAGAATTTATTTTCAAATAAAAATGAAATATAATTTTAATCATGTCTCACACAAAATTTGATTTGAACTGCCACATTCTATATGGCAATTCACGTTCAAAACATTTTGGTAGATAGAAGGAGAGTTAAAACTCTAACCATGTTGGTAGTAGAGCAACAAATATATCATCCAACAAAAATCATTAACTCATCAATAACAATGAAATATTATCATTTGTTTTACCATCATACATAATAAATCAATTATAAACTAACTTTTGACACCTAAATATTAGTTTTGTCAATTTTCTAAAAATCATTATGAGACCCCCTTATGGGAACTCCATTGTTCCTTGCCATGATATATAAGAGAATATGATTTATAGAGGCAAAACATGATGACAAACATTTTGAGATATTTGATGCCGTAGCCATTGTACCAAGTTGGGAACCTAGAAAGTCCTCCTTAAACTTGGGTGATTATTTGAAATTTTTGAATCATTACATTTGTCAAGCATATCATCCTAGAAATATTTCTGATTATTATCTTGACCTTGGGCATCCTACCTCATGAATTGTACCTCAACCCTAGGTCTCATGTATCTTAAATATCAAGGGGTCCTCGTGGAAATATTTGAATACTATCCCTAGGCCTTGAGCCTTTAGTGTATCTTTCCACTGAATGAACTATCCTTGCCCTACTTTAAAACTTTTCCAAGACTCACCTGTCACAAGTATGGAATACTAGGACTCCCACCATTGGTGAAAATCTAAGAAGAGAAGGGGACATAGGCTCCGGTGATAGTGGGCCTTAGTCCCAGACTATTGTTGTGCATCCAACCCTTGGCCTACTCACTAGGTTTGCTAGTTTGTGCAACAACAGAACCCATTCACATGCCACTTTATGCAGGGTCAACGCATAATTTCCACTAGTAATTAATAAATGGAAAACCTTGGAAATTATTAGACAAACCAAAGTTAAAATTGGAAATGATGGTATACAGTAAATGAACTTCTCTTAATTTCAAGAATAATATATTCTCTACTGAACAAGGCCAACCACGTGAAGGTGGAAGCTCATATGGACCCTCTTGCGCTCCCGCCCCCCCCTCCATACCACTCTCAATTCCCCAATACCCAATCTATCTACTATAATATACTTGAAAGAAACACAATAACATTCAAACACAAAAACTAGGAGAATAAAATTATAAGTTGAACCAAAGAGAACAAACCAACTAAAAACATATAAATACATACCTCATACTTTTCAACATTTTGATATCATTAATATTCTTCCTAATTATACTCATCATTTGTAACATCCAGTTCCAAAATCATATTCAAAGGATTGCGATATCAACATCACCGTCATTATCTATATCATCATTTGGAACATGCTCTTCTACATTTCGTTCAACTTATTCAATTTCTTTGTTGGAGACAACATCAATATCATCTAATTCACCCATATTAACATTGTATCCATTAAAATATATTCCTTGAACTTCTTTGATCTCTTCTTATGAAACTACATGATCCCCCGGCTCCTCTACATTATACTTTACGGGTCTTCCTCTGGGATCATATCTAACAACATATGACCAAATCACTTTAACTGGAATATCTACGTAAAATAATTGTTCACATTGGCTTGGAAGAACATATGGCTTTGATCCTGGCTCAACATTAGTTGTATCAACCATTGTAAATACGTTAGCATGCTTAATAACCGTTCTATAGAGGTCACATTCATGGATTCATAGCCTGAACCATTTGACATCAAATACAACTAGCTTGAAGGATTTAAAGTTACATTCAAGTATTCCATAAATATACCCATAATATCGATTATCAGATACTTCTAGATGCCTGTCACCTTTGTAGGTAGCATTGATAACCTGAAAAACTAAATTTATCCCACTATCAAAAGTTTTCATCTTTTCATCCAACCTTTGGCTGCAAACTTTGTAGCCATTGCACTACATTTTTTTGTGGTCTTTCGATTGAAATATGTCAATCGCATAAAAAATGCATTGTGAATTGATAAGATTATTTATAATTGGAAATTTTGCAAATTAAGAAAAAAACCTGCCATATGCATCAATATTATAAAAAAACTAGGTCGTATGGGTGAATATTCTTACATGATAATGCTTTAAACCATAACCTATATCAATTTACCTGTTTGTATGATTGGTATCTCCACTAAGTTGAGATTCCTTGACCAATGTAGACACACCATACCATGGTAACCTACCATTATTAGTTTGTTTGCATTGTTCAATCCATACCTTCATCCAATCAAGATTGTTCACAATGTATAAATGCATTGCATCACGCTAGGGATGGAATTTAATAGGTGTTTTGTCTGTCATAGAGAATTTTTCTAGTATTTAGCATTTCAATTTTTTTAATGCCCATCTCTTCGGACATGTTTGGAATTGTACAAGATATATTTTTTATGGTTTATAATTTTTTTAAAAGTGTCATTAATACCCATTGAGGGAAAGCCAAGGAAGTGGAAATATATAGTTGCAGACATCAGTGAATAGAGTAGACATGTCACAGTGCTTCCTCATCTCACAGGCTACTCCAAGATTTATTATATTTGCAGTCACTCTCACTTGGTTGTTTGCATATTGATTTTTGTGTAAGGTTTAGGGGACAATAGTGAATGGGAGAATGAGGGGATGTGGCATGCTAGCAAACCTTTTCCCGTTTTGAATTTGAATATGACGATGGTAATTCATTAATTTATTGCCAACTTAAATTTCAAAATGATCTCGTCATTCTTGAAAATATCAACACCATTTCATTTGAACTTTTAAATTTGAATATGAGTGATCAAGTGTAATAAAAACCATTTGAATTTGACCAGAAATATTTTTATAACTTGGTCATGAACTATCATTGTTATACCCTTTCTGATCTCATCAAACATGTCCAAAATAAAAGGTTTGGTGTCAATCACAATGACTTGGTGACCAACATTACATAGGAGGCTCAACAAGTTACTTATTGGTTGGCAAGTCTCAAGAGAAAGACTCTAAGGAAAATCGAGAGGTGAGGTTTCCTTTTACAAAACATAGTACTAAATTTTTATGGCAAATAATTTCAGACAAAAACATTAAACATGGTAGAAAAGCAGTGCTAGTTAAAAGAGGATGGATGAGCCTTTGTTCAATATCCTTGAGAACTGCTAACCAATATATGTAAGATGTTGGTAATACAAAGTATTTTCCAATGGAAATTTATGGTTCTAATATTTCCTTTGCCTATATGACTAAGCGGTCGAATAAATTTGTTTTAGTTTGCCTTTTTGCCATGATAGAATGTAAATTCATTTTTTTCGATATCATTATGGTATTAAACATTGTTTAGCTTCCGTGAAAGTTGATGGGGTTTTTAATTTAAATACAGTATATTGGGATATTGATGCTAACCTATTTAGCTATATGTGAATACATACCGAAGTTTAAATATAGCATAATGAAAGACACATGCTGAAACACACATGCTAACATGTTTAGTTGTATGTGAATACAAATAAAATGTTGATCTTGTTCTATTTATTTTTAATTTGAGATATGGTATAATGGTATATTCCAGTTAACGTGTTGAGCTATATGTAATAATTTAATGAGATTATGTTTATATTTATTTAAAATAGTTTAAGATATAATTGTGTTTCCCATCGTTTCATATTGATTGTGTGAGCTTTTAAGATTAAAATATATATAAATTTTAAAAAATCACATAGTTCTTAAACACTATTTTGGTCATTGAATTTCATTATTAATATATTTGTATAATTATTTTTAATATTTTTTTATTATGTAGATTTATCTTTAAATAAGTACTTAAATTTATTGTTTTTATTTTAAAATAAATATGTTTAGAAGGTTGAAATATTTATTTACCAATAATAATTTAGATTTCTTTAAATTTAAATTTATTAATTTTATTAATCATTTATAAATTATATTTTTAGAATTGTAAATTTATTTATGTGATGATGATGTCCCCTATGAATTTTTTAATTTGCTTTACAATTTTTTTTTTATAATAAATAAAATTAATATAAATATTTTAAATTAATATATTTTTGATAAGTTAAAATGTTTTGAATGTAGTTATTGTAATAAATAATTTGGAATTGTGACTTTGTGTCTTAGCATATAGGAAGAAATTGTTTTTCATTTTCAAGTCTTTTAATATAACAAAAATAACAAATTCATTATATGTACAACTTTTTGGAAAATGTTAATTTCCAATCGCTAGACTAATTAATTGAAATCATGAAAAACCCTAGCTAATTGCCATCACCCCTTGACTCAGAGAAAATCATCAGCTATGGAAAACGTGAAAGGAGCAAGTAGAGCTCCCTACTATAGTAATGTAGTGTGGCAAGGGACAGGCACCCAAAGAAACCATTGACTCCAAACCCTTGGGTTTCTACAAAAGAACTAGATCCTAACTAGTAGAAAAACTACAGCAATGCTAGCACGAGCCCATCACAAACCTCCACGATGAAATTTTCAAAAAGAAACCACAAATATAAATTTTTAAGTCTAGACAAACTCTATTGGAGAATATATCCAGTAAATGAGTTATCATGCCTTCACTAGTAAATTGCTAGGCATCGGGCCCTTAGAAAGGGCACTCTCCTAGCAGATTGAGTAGAAATGGAAACTAAAGGGCCAAATCAAGCTATAATTGGGAACTAAAAGATTCATCAAAATATTTTTTTCTAAAATAGAAAATTGAAGGAGAACATTTGAGAATAATGCTTATTTCTTTAACTGCACATGGTTTTTCCTAAGGATATGGATAGAGAGATTTTCCCCTGAAAAAGAAATTTCATGTCATCTCTAGCATGGATCCAAATGTACCTCTTACCCAAAGCGTTCTGGGATAAAAAGATACCATCTAGTGTTGGAAACATTGTAGGAAAATTTGTTAAATTCTTGGAGGCCATGAAACAAGGCAAGTGCATATTGTATGCCCATATTTGTGTCTACACAAAGAATTAGAATCCCTACCTAAATCCATTGACATATATTACTAGGAAGAAATTTATAAGTACATCCTATACTATAAATACATCCCATTCAAATGTAGAAAATGGCATAAATATGGGTATATCTATCAAAACTACCCAGTTCTTTACAAAAATAGCTCTCTAGATCAAGCTCAGGATGTAATCGATAATGGGTTTTGAAGATCAACTAATTATTGTGGCATCCATAACCCCCCTCCACTGTCACCACACATTAGAAAAAACCTAGGTACCAATAATATTTTCTATTCTCTTCCATGTCTTAAACCATTGACTCCCTCCCCTAACCATCCTCCCTTGAGCTAGACATGATGGGCTAAAAAAACACTAAATTCTCAAATGAATCTCCCCCACCCTTGTTTGTAATGCTCTCTTAACTAGTAATACATGAGCTTATATTAGCATATTCAAAATTTTCCTTCCCTATTGACAAAAATAAAGACATGGGCCTAGATTTTGTTGATCTCCCTAGCATCACAAAGGTATGAAATGGAAAAAGGCCCAGTACCATACATAAGCACTAAGCATAATTTTAAGTAATGTCATCCTTAAATCATGGTAATAAGATCAAAAAGCATAAATAAGCCAAACTAGTGTAGGTATTCATGGAGTTCATCTCCAACCATTGAACGGTTCAGTAAAGCTTCATAAATACAAGAAGAAAAATGGAAGGAAGAGCATCTAGAAAATATTGGAGGAATAGGGGATATATATATATATATATATATATATATATAAGGAAGGATTTGATCAGAGCAAGATTTTACAACATTTAATACTTATAAGTGTTTTCTCTATGAGAATGTAACAATTAAGGAGGAAATCATTACATAATCATATAACATGATTTTAAGAGATCCATAATGTCCCTTTATTATAAGTTTAGTCTTTTAATTTTTAAAAGGTCCACATACTATGCATTCAATCGTCTTAATATTAGTGTATATCCCATGATCCAAAAAAATGCTAAAATATATATGTAAAATGTATATTTTATATTTAGATCTAATAGTATAGGTTAAATGATCTAAATCATAACATAAACCATATTGGTTAATCTATTTTTGAGTTTTTATTAATAATATTCAATAGTTTTACTATGTTCATCCTCTTATATGTCCCATAGTATCTCCTTAATCATATCTCATATATGCAAATGCTATGGCATGTGTGGGTCAAGGAAATTTAAATTCAGGTTCCAAAGATTTTATTGTGAGTATTCCATGCAATTTCAAATCAAGATTCAAGATTTAATAAGTCATTTATGTGTTATGATCATTTTTCTTCCTTATAATAAATATGTGAAATCTTTTAACATAACTATGTTATTGAAGGGTAACTTTTTAATCAAACTTTTACTCGTGAAGGGTTAATTTATTATGATAATAACATTACTCTTGAAGGGAACAAATTTAAACATAACGCTTATTGACAAGAAGCATAAGGACCCAAATTGTCAATTTTGTTTTGTATGATGGGTAAAGAGAAACCCAAATTCCAACCTTGCATCCCACTCTCGACTGACTATACTAAAATAAAAAATTGCACACACATATATATAATTAGTTACAATTTTATACCTTCATAATAATGGATTATGTAGGAAGATTAAAAATTAAATAAGTACAATATACATAAAATCAAAAAATTCAAATGTACTATAAATCTCCACTATCTACTTACATCTCACTTTCCTCATTTTAACTTTCCCCACTAGGTACTCTCCAAATTTGTTCATGGAGTTGAAATTCCAAATGAGATCCAATACATTAATACATTTTCATATTGCAATATTGTTATAGGAGATTTTAGATTGCAGACAAAAGTATCTCCCCTAGGACAATGGCTAACCTAGAACAATAAAGAGACAAGGAACAAAATGCTTTTGCCTAAAGTAAATAGATGATGGAGAGAGGCCTAATTGGAATTCTTTGCACACTTCACTCCTTCTTTAGCTTGGAAGCTCCAATTCCAGCTCTGAATTCCAAAATTAGAACCTACATAGTCAGAGAACACAAGCCATGAAACTACAAGATCTATGGAGTATCATCTATGTACTTCATTTAATAGATCAACAAGGTATTGAAATATATGAAATAACAACATCACATATAGGAAAAAAATGAATTCTTTGCATTAATATAAATGGAAGGAGATTACAACCATAAGTAGCAGTTGATCTTGTAGAAGAGCTCCTCCAAGTTGTTGACTTGTCCTTTCCTTATCAAAATATGCACCTCCAATCACCCTAAATTCATGAGATGATGACCACTCCCTAAAAAAACATGAGGGCAGAATCACTCTTCAAAAGCCAACTCCCAACCACATAGAAAACTGAGAATATATAGAGAAGTATGGTAAGTTGGGAGTTCTTATCTAATTACCAATCTAGGGTAAGGGATGCACTTTTGATGGACGGATAAGATCAAAGGATAAGTGGTGAAAACTCCAATGTAGGGAAGGATAGGATCTGAATGTTTTATCTAAGGTATGTAGTTGAAACAACTTCTTGAAACTCCTAGAATGGGAAACTTCCAGAATCCCGATCATTCTTTGGAGCAAAGAGGAGCAACTTGTTGGTGACCAACACAGGTGTAAAGGTGAGCAACCTGCTAGTGACCAACGCAGGACACAATGGAGCAACTTGTAGGTGAACGCACCCCAGTAGGCTTACAGGGACCTCTTGTCCTCAAACTGGCTTAGATGAAGCATTTTAGGGTTGGAACTCTGGGAAATGAAAGGTACATGCTTAGAGATTTATGTAAGATGGTGAACATGGGGAATAGGATGTTTATTGATCCCATTAGGAGGCTCACTCATCGGATGTGACAAAATGGCCTATAACAAAATGTTCCCTAAAGCACAAAGTCAGAGGTGATGACTGATGACTGAAGTGCTTTACGTTGTGACAAGTAGGGATCAAGGACAACTGATGGGCTTCATCAGTTAAAATAAACTTACAACATGAAATATTTTTTTTTGTTGAGGGAAGCATACCCATACTCATATCATAAGCTAACATAACATGTATAATGTTCACAAGAAGTGTCCACAAATGCAACCAGTGTACCGATGACTGGATGACTATCTATATGATCACATCCATCATACATTCTAATCTTTGTATAATCCTGAAATCGTAACCCGGATAGCGGAAACTAGATCAATGGTCTTCTATATTTTTCACACGACCAACCAATTTACAAGTCTAACCATGTGAATTAATGCACTGGAGTCGAACATGGTTGACACCATCTGATTACCATCCAATGATGTAAGTCACTAACAAACGTGAGAGAAACAACCAATGATGTTAATGGCTCTCAAGGTACTATAGTACAATATGTATGGTGTCAATGAATGAGTTGATGTGAAACATCCCACAAAATCTTTTGATCGAAGGCCATTGATGTAAACCTATTGCTGAGAGTGAGGAAACATGTCATTGATGTATGGAAGCGCCAAGGTACCAAGGGATGTTTCTAGATCAACTTCTTGGATGATGTACTGATGTTGATAGGAAGTGGCCCACCGCAGGACGGCCTTGATGTATCCCCCATCAACGACATGAAACAGGTATGATGATTGAGATCGAATGATCAAAATGATACTGACATGGAACTAGATCAGGAAATGCAAACATGAAATGAAGGCTCAAGAGCATTGTAGTAGAGATCAAATGAATGGATTCTCTTGAACATACCCACGACACTAAATGGAGTTGGTAACATTGACCCAAAACTGAAACAAAGGCTCAGAAAACAGTATGATAACCAAAAGAAAAGCATATTACCCAACCCAACAACCACAAAGATGAAGTGGAAGAGTTTCATGTTCAAGAGCGACTTTCCACCATTAGAAAAAAAATGGAATCCCATGTTTTCCCAATTTCCCCAACCACACTGGTCAGTACATCTTTATTTTTTAACAAGCTTGAGGAGGATAATATATGTTTGATCTATAAGTTCATCCTTGACATGAATCCCTCCAAGTATATTTAACAAACCCTGGGAAGGAGTGATTCGGCCCAATCATGATCAACGATTCCATCACTGCTTGATGTTTTTACGAGTCCAGCATAGGTAAAATTCAAGATATTTTTCATGTTTAGAGAGTTTGAAAAAGAGGCGAAAAAGAAAAATCCAGATGTCCTTTTTTGTAGAAAACAATATCCAAGTGAACCTCTTAGCGATGTTTGACTAAGGTTTTCGTTTTTCATAGATAGTCTGTTTCAGTCTGGAAAAGGGTTAAACTTATACTGGGTACGCAAATTTTCATTTACTTTAACGAGTTAAAAAAGGAAAGTGCTTGAAAGTATTTTCATATTTTTGGAGTCTGAAAAGAGTTGAAAGGGGACTCTGAAGGGGGTTCCTTTTTCATAGGTTTAAAGAGCCCGAAAAAGAGATAAAAGTGTACTTTGTGGTCTAAGTAATATGTTCAAACATAATGAAAACCAGCTAACAATTGTCAACCTACTCAAAACACCACAAGAAGGATTAAACATACCTGTTTCATAGCAAAAATGAAGCTATCTAGGTCAAAATACTAAAAATGAATAAAATAACGAGAAATTGACCATAAATATTAAAAATGACTTCTCATTTTTACCATTTCACATTTTACCTTCAACAGTGAGTATTTGGAGCCCTTTTTCCCTCGATTTTCATCAGCTGATTATGGCCAATCTAGGGAAGCATTTCAATTATCATCACTTCCACGTAGGAACTAAAACCTTTCTCTATCTTTCTGCAGTGCATTTTTGTGTTCTCATGCAAAATTTTTAACGTTTTGAGGCCCCTGAGGTTCATAGAAAATGCCCTGGGACCAACGCACCCCCCATGTGTCGAAAATTGCATTGTACCTAGGAAAAGGTACACTACAGGTAGAGTTGCAATTCTCTAGTAAACATTGTTGGGGTGCATTGGGCGCATTTTCCTAGGTTGTTTTTCAATTTTGCCTCAAATTTTTGCAAATTTTTTTCATGCGAAAGAACCTAATGGATTCCTTGTTGATGTTTTAGGTACCCATTAGCACAAAATGACATTCATTTAGCGAGAAAGACAACATGAGGAACAAGATTTGAATGCGGAAAATGACTCCGCTACCATCAAGGTGCTCAAAATTTGTGGGTTATTGAAGTTCATATGTCTTCCTGGTAAGAGGAAATAAATGGAGATGTTGAAGTATCTTATCTTCTCATTGGATATTTAGACATAGGCATTCAAGTTTGGGGAGAATCTATTCGAGATACAGGTAGAAGATATTTACTTTCCAACAGGATAGTCAAAGTGAGGTTCCCCCGTCTCTCTTCTAGGTGGAAGAAGTGGTGGCGAGACGGTGAAAGACTATATTTCTACCTATTGCAGACCTTGAGCCCTTCCTACTAGGGATGTAAATATCAACATAAAGGAACTAGCCCAACTACCTCTGAGAACGATCTTGTTCATTATCGGGAGATTGGCAGGCAATTCAACACTGCATGTAGCAAGAAAATCATACATTTAGTATGGGATAGAGTGTCTAGAGCCGATAATATTCAACTAGAGTGAGGGTGTATTGGTCAATTTGAAGGAACAAATTACTAAACCAAAGGAGTGGAAGTTGAATAACTTCAACTATGGTGTGACCTTGGTCACTTTTTTTCTAGAGCGGGTACCATTATTGTAGCCCCAACAGATTATACTTGAGCCAATTGATATGAGGACCCCGTGGATGAGAAGGTGGAGAGACGATATGAGCTGACATGTAGGTCCATGAGCAATCAAATTTTCACCAGCCTTCTTTGGGTGGCTACACAAGAAGTTCATCATTATCGATGACTTTCCTTACGCAAGGATGGATTTCCATGATGATCCCGAGCTCGAGTTGCCTGAGGGTGAGCAATGGGATGCTTTAGGTAATATAGTTTGACCATTAAGTTTTGAAAAATTTTACTATTTTTTTTTTTTGTTTTTCTATGTTCCTGAGACTAAACTACTTTGATGTTTCATGTTGAAGTTGGAACCGTTCGACTAGTAGGTGCTACATATCTTCATCGCCCAGAGAGACAGCCACACGAGGAGGCAGTGAGACCAACACAGGTCATTGTGGTGGGACAAGATGCGCTACATGATCCAGATGTAGCAGATATCTTATCAGAGATGGAGTGCCACATGGAAGGACTGACACACGATATTGACGAGACCATGGTTGTTCGACTTCCATTACTATGTCAATGACACACAATCAGAGTGCCTAGTCATATTGGTGGATTACTATGCAAGATATCTCATACAGTGTTGTTTTATCATAAGCACTATTGATTTGTCTACTTAAATGTTTTGCATGTAGTTTTTATATGGATGATGTAGCCATATGTGTCTTGAGGCAGACATTTTGTAAAACTAGACTTAATATATATATATATATATATATATATATATATATATAGATATAGTGTTTCCTTGTTGCTATTTTTCTTTCAATATGATGTGATGTGAACTGAAATTTATTTACATTCTTTGCAAATGTCGATATAAAGTAGGATTAGCCAGGGAATCTGCTAATGCATTCAAATTTCTAGAAATATGTTCATATCGTATGAAATTGAGATGTCTTTCTAGAAGACGCACTCTCAAAACCATGCGAAGGATGGTGAGATTTATCATTGAATAGATATTCATGAGTTGTAGTACTACGCACTATGAGTCAATCCTAATGACTATATGATGGATACCATGTGAAGTAACATCAGAAAGTAGCTCAACCATTTCACTATACTTAGCGGTGTTCTTAGTCGAGTGACCAATGCAAATCCCTTGCATGCTCACTAGCTCGTAATTCAGAGCAAAGATATCACATGCCGTGGAGAACATGTTCTGAGTACTACAGCTAGAACCATCGGCATAACCAATATATGGCTCGAGAGAGGTTGACATCTTCAATGCAAAAGTAAAAAGAATTAACAAAAACCATGGGAAACTCTAGAAAACACACTAGAAACACACTAAACACATCTATAGACAATATGTACACAGTGTGCTATGCATGGGATCAAGCATAGTATTTTTTGAGGTACAACCCATTTCTAGGCTGTGCCAATGGAAATCCATCGAGATCTACAACTCATAAGCCCCTTTTTCAAGGACTCGCTTGACAATGTATGGGCCTAGCCACATACGATGTGCAAGTATGTCCCGTCCTCAAAAAATAAAAATAAATATTTTTTACTAATGTCAACCAAAACATTAGCTTGAGTCCCAAATTATATATAACTTGTTGCACTGAGAGGTGCATTCTACAACCCAGTATGACCTCAATGTGTAAGTATGTCAAGTAAAATAATTTTTACCCAAAACATTCGCTTGAATATTAAGTTATATATAACTTGAATCTTTAGATTATAGATAAATTTTTAATCTTATTAATGGACTAAGATTAACTATTGAGCCATGAGGATATCACCTAAAAATGTAAAAGTAAATGTAAACATGTTTAACATTTAACATTTAACATTTTTAATTTAATGTTGGTCCTATTTAAGAATCAATCTAATCTGAAGAGGTTTACTAACACTAAGAAAAGAGGTATGGTAAATTAAAATAAATATAAATAAAGCAGAGGTATGGTAAATAAATAAATCCTCTTTTTATACTTACTCCAAATGTATGTTAAATAAATAAAAAGTTAAATCAAGTAGAGGTATGGTAAATAAATAAAACAGATTTTTATATTTACTCCATAAACTTCTTTATATTTACAAAAACTTAAAACAAAATGAAGCCTATGGGCCAAATACCATGGGACAAATTATTATTAATACCATGAACCAACTACCATATTTGTAAAAGAGGTATGGTAAATAAATAAAAATATATCAAATAGGATTATAAATCAACATCTAATTATATACCAAGCCTATGGGCCAAATACCTTGGACCAAATTAATAAAAAAGATATTTTTAACCCTAACATTAATATTTAAAGACTAATATCGATATTATTATTAAATCTAATATTCATATTAATATATTATAATATTAGTATTATTGAATTTAATAACTTTGGATTAATATAATATTAAATTTGTTATATTATAATATATATTAATATATCATGATATATATATTAACTCTAGATATATATGGAAGGGAAGAAAAAGGACCTATAGTGATAGAGGTGGAGAGATAGGGGGAGTGACAAGGGATAGATGAAGATAAATTGAAGGAAATGGGAGAGGACAAATGAAGAGGGAGAGGGAGAAGAGTGAGAGAAGTAGATAAGTGTAACAGAGGAAGAGGGAGACATAAATATGGAGGTTAGAGAGAGAGGAGAGAGGGAGGGAGATAGTGAGACGATTTGAGGGTAGAGAGAGAGAGAGAGAGGGAGAGAGAGATAGAGAGATGGGGGAAGAGAGAGGGAGGTAGGAGATAAAGGGAGAGAGAGGAAGGAAAAGAGAGAGGAGAGAAGGAGGGATAGAGAGATGGAGTTGGAGGGGGAGAGAGGGATGGTAGAAGAAAAACATAGAGAGTGAGAAGTGGAAAGAGAGAGGGAGTGACAAGGGAGAGAGGTAGAGAGAGTGTGTATGTTTAGGGGTGAGATAAAGAGACAAAGGAGAGATGGAAACAAGGGGGAGAGAAGGATAGAGAAGGAGAAAGGGAGGGATATAGCAACACAATTAGCGAGAGAGAGAGAGAGAGAGAGAGAGAGAGAGAGAGAGAGAGAGATGGAGGAAGAGAGAGGGAGAGAGAGGAAGGATGAGAGAGAGAACTTGAGAGAGAAGAGGAGTGATGGAGGGATACAAAGATGGTGTTTGAGGGGAGAGAGGGAGGGAGGAAGAAAGACATAGAAAGTGAGAAGTGGAGAGAGAGAGGGAGTGACAAGGGAGAGATGGAGAGAGAGTGTGCATGTTTGGGGGTGAGATAATGAGATAAATAGTGAGAGATGGAGAGAAGGGGGGAGAAGGAAAGAGAGAGGCATATAGTAACATAGTTGGAGAGAGAGAGAGAGAGAGGAAAGAAGAGGATGTGAGAGAGTGGAGAGAGGTAGGGAAAGGGATATGGAAATGGAGGGGGAGAGAGATGGAGGTAATAATAAATACATAGAGAGAGAAAGGTGGATAGACAGAGAGGGAGTGATAAGGACTATGGATAGAGTGGGTGAGAGGATGGCAGGAGGGAACATAGATAGAAGCGAGGGAGAGGGAGAGGGAGAGAAGGGGAATAGAGAGAGAGGGAGAGGAGGAGGGAGTGATAGATAGATATATTATAGAAAGAAAAATGAGGAGAGATGGAGGGATATATATATATATATATATATATATATATATATATATATATATATATATATATATATATATATATATATATATATGTGGACAGGTGAGGGAGGGAAGGAAATTTCTTGCACTAGATGAATTGATTTCAATGTAAATGGTGATTTCTAATCCTATTTGATTGCTTGCACTAGATGCATTAATTTCAATGTAGATGTTGATTTCTTATTATATTTGATTGGTTGCACTAGATGCATTGATTTCATTGTAGATGATTTCTAATGCTATTTGGTTGTTTGCACTAAATGCATTGATTTAAGTGAAGATGGTGATTTCCAATCCTATTTGATTGCTTGGACTAGATGCATTGAATTCAATGTAGAGTTGTTTCTAATCCTATTTGCTTACTTTCACTAGATGCATTGATTTGAGTGTATATATTGATTTATAATCCTATTTTGTTACTTTCATTAGATGGATTGATTTCAATGTAGATGTTGTTTTCTAATCTTATTTGATTTCTTGCATTAGATGCATTGATGTCAATGTAGATGTTGATTTATGATTTGATGTAATTGGATGTATAATGGTACATTAATTTTAAAGTGATTGAATTAACAATGTGCATTGACTTCGGTGTAAGCACGAAACATTATTGACAATATACATTGATTTTTGTGTTATAGTAATTTAAACTATTAATATTGGAGAGCAAGAGAGACAAGGTATGATTTTTACTACAAGAGCTCGACCTAAATATATAAATGGTTTACGATTTCAACTATTATTTTCATATAATTGATATCAAAATATGACAAAACTAAGAAGGGTGAAAATAAGAATAGTACAAGAAAATAGTTTGAGATTGATCATAATGAAGACTATTTGTAATTAACTACATTCTTATTATTCAAATTTTCTATCATTAAACACTATTACATTTTAATTTTGCATTCAAAATTTTTATTTCAACATTTTTCATCATTAAAGTTATTAACAATATTTATCATCTCAACAAACTGAGGTAAATAAGAAAATGTAAAATTAAAATGACCAGATAGATATATACATATTTAGCATATTTTAAATCATTATATTAATATTAGATGTATTCACATATTATTGATAAAATTAATCATATGTTCAATAGATTTTCCTTGGCCGCAGATGATCGAAACCAGCCTAGATCCATCTTAACTCTGGATTTATCAAGCATCGAGAGGGATCAAATCTCTCGAGGTGCAAAACTTTCCTCCAGTTTTTCACTCTAAAAAGAGGTTTTCACCTTGAGAGATTTGATCCCTCTCGGTGCTTGATAGATCCGGAGTTAAGATGCATCTAGGCTAGTTTAGGAGAACCAGATCTCCTTTTGAGAAGATTCTAGGCTTGACACTTTTTTCGTATTAAACTTTGACATGTGTTTTATGGGCTTCATTTTCTAACGTGACATCATGCCAGGTTTCGTCAAAATGAGTTAGATGGAGAAGACGCTCCTCCTCTCTGGAACTATCAGGAAGAAGTTCAACAGCTAGGTTCGGTGATGGAATTTCACATTCAATGTGGAGGATCACTTCCAGACCATACACCAGCTAGAAGGGCGTGGATCCTACAAAGATCCTAATTGAGGCTCGATATGTCCACAAGGCAAAAATAAAAGCATTTTCCAGTCAGATTTGTCGACCCATATCATACATTGAAGGATAGCCTTAAGAACTTTGTTAATTGCCCCAACTTGTCAGTTAGCCCGAGGATAAAAGGGAGTGTAAATTTCATGTGAAAGTCCTAATTTGGCAGCTAAGTCAATCATCATATTATTCTGAAAGTGCTTCCTGTAATCTGTTCCTATTGCTTTCAGAAAACCAAACTTGGAAATGATGTGGTTAGAGAAAAGTATGCATCCATTTTTCCGGTATTATTGAATGTAGGAATATCTTTGGCACACTTAGTAAAGTAGTCAACAATGACAATGGTTTAGGTATGCCCCGCGACCGAGTGAAGGTTACATGTCATAAGATCGATGGCCCATTTCACAAAGGGACCAATGACAACAGCAGGATGCAACAGAATAGGAAGCATACAATTTTTTTTATCATAGATATGACATGCATGACATTTCTGGATTAGGAGGATATAGTCGAAGAAAATGGTGGGGAAAAGTATTGATGCATAATATTTTTGCATGTTAGATTAAACAGATAAATGTATGTTGTATGCACCCAAGTGGCAGAGGTATTAGGACAAAAAGTCTAGTTCTGGAGATAGATGAGAAAATATCCATACCATGGGTCAAATGACAAGATTAGGAACAATGAATCGTCTGGGATGGAATCTTCAGATGTAGATTCAACATCAAGGGAAGGGAGATTGCACATTAGCTTAGAAAAAACTAAGGATTTCTTCGACTTGGATTTAATGAATTCCAGGTCAAAATCTTGGAGCATAACAATCCACCTAGAGTATCTTGCCCCCAGCAATTGATATGATAATATGTATGTCGGAGGGTTGTAATATTAAATGACTATATTTTTGCAAAGGAATATGTAATAGGAAAATCTTTGGATGACTTAAACGACCACCAAAGCTAAATTTTCCACATGAGTATACTAGATCTCAGTATCGTTGAGGTTCAGTCCCCATTTCGTTTTCTTGGACCAACACCATAGCTATAGTAGAGATGGTGGCAACAAGGTACATGAAATAGTCACGCTGATAGTTGGGGGGATATAAAAGAGATGCTCAAACCAGTACATCTTTCAAGGCATCAAACACTTTCTATGCAACGTCATCCCAATGGAAGGGAATCCCTTTTTTCAGTAAGCGAGTAAATCCTTTGGTTAGTTCAGCGTAGTTAGGGATGAACCTCCTCAAGAAGTTGTCTTTCCCTTGGAGCCTTTGTAACTAAACAAAAGTGGAAGGCATGTGCAAGTCAATGATTGGATAGAATTTTAAAGAATCAATACGAATTCCTTATTTTGAAATGAGGAAGGCAAGGAGATGACCAGAACTAAGGTTATTTTCAGAGTCGACCTCATAAATGGAAACAAAATTCGTAAAGGGTTAAAAAAAAATAGGTAGGTAGACAACACTGATATTATCTTCAATGGTATCTTTGAAGGAGGAATGATGGCGATGTTCATCCCATGATGCGATGCCTAACATCATGATCTCCATGATGCTTTCATCGATAGAGAATGTACACGAGAAAGGGTCAGATGGTGTGCTATAATTCAGTGATCGATCTACCAAATTAATCAAAGAAAGAGTTTGGGCCACACACATCAAATAAATGGCTTCATAATATTGCTCAATGAGGCTCAGTGGCATTCGATGACCAAAAATATTGATGCTAGTTTCATCAGGTACAATCCATGGATCGGCTAGGATCGTAGATGATGATATCATGTTGATATAAGCAATCGAAGTTGAGGAGCTAAGAAGGAGAGGGGGAGGGAGTGAAAAAGTTGCCATAAGTGATGCATCCTTCAATAAACGAACTCCAACATGTTGATAGGAATGTAGGGCTTCCCCTCCAAGAGGGGAACTTCTAGTAACATTGGAATCATAGGCAGAAAAGGTGAGTTTATCTATGGTCATGATCGCTGGCCATGATCGTGCATTTATGAGGAAAGATGATCATTTGGAGGTAATTTAAAACAATGGTAGGCAAAGCATAAACCCATGTACATCCTAATAGAATATTACAGTCGAAAGGTCTGATAATAACTTATACTTCAACGGAGATGGCTTTGCCCCCTAATTCCACTTGGAGGGACTTCATAGTCCCATAAGATTTGTGTCTCCTTCCATCAAAGGATTTTAATGTGGTGGTCGATTGACTCAGTTGGGGTGAACCAATCGCCCTCTAGCAAGACAATACATGATGCAGGTTGAGGCTTCCTCATCCATAATAGAATGATGAATATTCTTATAATGAAAAAAGAACTTGATCATAAAAGCTAATTAAGTCGGATGTTGAGGGGTATAGCTTTCATGAGAGAAAACTACTAGGTCGGAATCTTATGGATCCACACATCCAATAGCTGACAATAATTCCTTGTTTGGGTGGGTGGTTTTGCAACACCTCAAGAATCGATAAAGCTGAAGGAGGTTGACCCAAGTCTTCAACTACGTTATAATTTTGAGCAGCACTTGAACGAGGGTTGAAAGTAGACTTATGGATAACACCCTTCAGAGGCTTGGTAGTGAATTCTGTAGGAATCAGAGTTGGAAGAGGATCAGATGAAGGTGGTGTAAAACTGGAAGGTTGATCAGTAGACTGACCATTTGGTGGATTTGTATTACTATGGTCCTTATTCTGAGTGTCCACCATGACATCAAAACTACATTAGAGGAAGAGGCATCCCAGGAAACCATATGGGTTACCTGATTAGGAAAAGGGTCGGTCACCATAATGAGAGAAGTGGATGATTTAAGGAACGGATTCACTTCAGCATGGTGTGGACAATCACGTGTAATGTGATCCTCATTACAAATCAAGCATGGGTATTGAGGCTATCATTTCTCATTAGAAGACGAATTTGTTTGTTTATCCTGTGGTGAGGAATATTTCCTTCTCATACCTTTACCTTTATTCTTGCTTGCAAGTTGTTGTTGATATTTTCCTTCATCAGATGAGATGACATTTATCTCAGAAGGAGAAGCCATAGGAGGATGACATGGAGGGTTTCATGGAGGAGTGGCAAGAGAAATGCCAGATGGTTTACTCACCGACTTTGAATTAGAAGAACCTATAATTCCATCAGCAGCATGAGATTCTTTACTAGGTGGAGGAGGAATAATATTAGAAGGTATGAGAGCATTTGGTATCTTATCATAGAGCATGACCGATTGGGTATAAACCAGATCTAAATACTGAGAACGAGGAACAAATCTATCTTTGGTCACGACTCCACCTTTGGCCACATCTTCTATTATGGGAGCTAACAGAGACTTGAAAAGCCATTCCGCTAACAACTGATTGGGAACATAAGTCTTGACCAACTGGCGACGACGTCTCCACTCATGAATGTGATCTAAAATGTGAGTAGATTTTATTTTTTGAAGTTAGCCAATAGTTCCATTCCAGTTTTGTATCTAATGGGTAACTAGAAATGTGTGAGGAAGGTAGTGGATAAAGTGTTGAAGTCATGAAACAATGGCTTAGGTAATTCAATATAAGATTTAGTTGTGCTACCTGTAAGCATTTGTTGGAAAAGACAGAGTCGAATGGAATCATCATTAAGTGAATTGGATCAAAACCACAGATGATATGTCATAACATCCAACCACAGGTCTTCTCAAAGATTCCCATTGAACTTTGGGATATTAGAAGGAAACTTAGTGGGAATAATCAACCATCATGGTGAATGAGAAATGGGGTCATTAGTAAGTCGAGTTAAATCTAGTAATTCAAGAGTAGCCACAAAAGGGGACTACTGATTGAAGTATGGAGGTAGACGACTTGGATTTGAATGGATAACCTTGGCAACATGCACCTTCATTACTGGATAAGGAGGAGTACGATAAGGAACCTGTTTACTAAGATATGGATGGTTATGATAACCTACATACAAGTGGGTTTGTTGCCCAGCCCCTCGATGGCAATAAAGCTGCTGGAATGGTTGAGTTTGGATATGCTAGCCTTGAAAAGGAACTTGATGTGATCCATACTATTTCTCGATTGAGGTTTTCCATTGCTCCCTAGTATGAGTTCAATTGGGACTAAGCCCAATTTTTAAGAATTTCACCTACCGAAACTTGAGGAGTACCTTGCGCAAGCGATTGAGAAGGTGAGGGACCTTGTACATGTTGACTAATTAGGATCTAGGGGGAACAAAACACCATTGGAATAGGGTCTAAATGTGGGATCAAATTTATTTGAGCTTGTTGAGGTACTAATATATAGGTAGGAATTTGTGATGAAGATGGTATAGTTTGACGATTCAATAATCAATCCCAATATGAATGAGGTTGCACGATAAAGTAGGTTTCCAAGCACTGGAATCCATTCTAGTATAAGGAGGACTATAACTAGGAGGATTACCATATTGAGGCATACCAATAATAGGTTCCCCCCTACCATGGGAGGAGTGGATGATCGAGGCAACTGTGATCTAGATGGGGGGTATCCAACATAAGGAGGGTTGGGTTGTTAATAGTATCTTTGCCCACTGAAATATAGGCCAAAGTATTGATCTATTGTAGGTGTAGATAGAGGAAGGCAAGAATATTTCATGGCATTTATAAGATAAGTACCAAACATTATTCCCAAATTAGATGACATGGGAGAGGTCGAAGGACTTGAAGCCACACCAGAAAAGTTACCAGATAATGATGTATAGCCCGACAGGATGGATGGGTCACCATACAAATGAGATTCTGGTGATGTTATAAACATAGATGAGGATGCAACATTTGATGTCTCAACCATAATGGTGGACATGGGTTGAGAGTTTGAATCAGTTCCAGTAATGGTTAACAATCCGAATCAAGATTTCTGCAAGAAATCCATGGGTAAGCCCAAAGAATTAGGTAAAGAAGATTGTGTCAATGGGAGAGGATTGGTTTGATATAAATCAAATCCTTCAAAATAAACAAGAGGAAGAGGACGAGGCTCTTTTGAGAGATCTCTTCAATACAAATAAGTTTGTATGGAATAGGCTCACTGTGAGGTCCAAGATATATTGTTTATGTCTGAGACAAAGGAAGAGAGGAGGAAGGTCCCAAAGACTCAGGTAAAGATGATTGAGGCTCCTTAGGTTCAATAACCTCAAGAAACAAAGTTTCTGACTCAGGGAGATCAAATTCAATGACCTCAGGTTACAAAGTTTTAGGGACCTCTATTTCAATTGTGTTAGTGTCACCAACAGGAATAGATGTAATCTCGGGTTTGAAACCAAAAGGGGCATATTATTTAGGCCGATCAATATCTAGAGGAGGGCCAAAAGTAGTTCTCGATGTTCTCGATTTAGTAGTTTTCATTTTCCTATGCCTCAGACGAGAGTTGGGAGTAGCCTCTGGAGGAAGAGGAGGCTTAATTTAGATTCTACGCAAATGATGGGGAGGGGGATTTTGTTCTTTCGTGTTGGACAATAAATTTTATTAACAAAAAAAGAATTAAAATAAAAAGAGTTTAATCTAGGCATAAGGGATTACCAAGAAATGGTGAACTGCAATATACACCTTGGCAAATCAAGGACTTAACGTATGTCATCCAATCTCACCAAACATTTTTTTTGGTGTATCACGAAATAAAAGGTGGAAAAGTCAGTTACCTATGGATGGATAGAAACCTATTGGGGACTCCCAAAATAAGTGATGGTACGTGGGAGTGCAGTCCATAGTAGTGTTGTCTAATTCTTAACCGTTCGATGAGAGAGTGCCCATATACTTTACGTGCATGGAGTGCCACCAATATATGTAAATGTACATGGAGTATGGTCCTATACACTCACATATGTGGAACATGATTTCTCCCTTGAGATGCAACGCTGGAAAAAAATGACAGCTCCTACATTTAGCGACACCGGAAAACGTCTCTATCCTATACCTCTAAATGTTTTCATTAATGTTACAAATTCTCCATAGGTTGATTCAATAAATTTTATTTTTATCTTTGATTATGTTTTAGTTTTAGGGCTCACCACGAATGTCACCTAAATATCCTAAAATGAAAATCTAGCATAAGAAAATAGAAATCCTTTCTCCTTCAATGGAAATCTAGCTAAGGAAGGGAAGAAACAATGAATATGCAACAAATAATATGCAACATTTAATTTCCTTTCTAATGCAATTGTTCCTATGCTAATGCACATGCAAAACCCTAAATGCCATTGGAAATTTTTTGTTTTCACCACACTTAATTTCCAGAGTGGAGAAAACTAAGATGCAAATCTTCAATTACTGATTCAATTACACTTTTTAGAATGAGGAATAAAGCAAGAATTGGTCCAAGCAACAAGCAACTAAATGAAAACAATTTGCAAGCGACCAAGTGATAAGAACAAACAAAAAACAAAATCAATTCTTACCAAAGGTAAATAACAAAAATGCAAACCAAATGGAGGCTTTAGGGAGACCACAAGACACTAAAGATTCACGAAGGTTCAACTAAAAGTAGGCTGACCAAAGATAGGCTCAAGAACCAAGGAAAAATTCATGCAAAAACATGGAGCAACACTGGTATGGAGGAGGCACCCGTGCATTGCAATGTTGGTGCAAAGTGGGCGAGGGTGACATGGAATTCTCTGTTAAAGACACAAGGGGTGCGTTGGGCCTGGGGAAGAGGACTCTGACCCAAAAATTGCAAAAAATACTCAATGAAATCACTTTCTAGGTTTTTTCTTGGTTGGATGATACAACAAAGGTCTGTTAAGGAGGTAATCAAACATAATGGACAAGGAAACCACCAGGGTAATACTCCATTACCCAGCGGAGTCACCAATTTGTTATATGATATTTACGGTTGCTGACAAAAGTATCTCCCCTAGGTCAATGGCTAACCTAGAACAATAAAGAGACAAGGAACACAATAAGTTTCCTTAAAGTAGATAGATGATGGAGTGAGGCTTGCCTGGAATCCTTTGCACACTCTTCTCCTTCTTTAGCTTGGAAGCTCCAATTCCATATTTGAATGCCAAAATTAGAGCCTCCATAGTTAGATAACAGAATCCAAGGAACTATGGGATTTATGTCGTATCATCTAAGTACTTCATTCAGTAAATCAATAGGGTATTGAAATATATGAAATAACAACATCACATATAGGAAAACAATGAATTCCTTGCATTAATATAAATGGAAGGAGATTACAACCATAAGTAGTAGGTGATATTGTAGAAGAGATCCTCTAAGTTGTTGACCTCTCCTTTTCTTGTCATAATATGCAACTCCAATCACCCTAAATGCATGAGATGATGACCACTCACTACAACAGCATAAGGGAAGAATCACTTTCCAAAATCCAATTGCCAACCATATAGAAGGTTGGTAATATATAGATAAGTATGGTAAGTTGGGAGTTCTTATCCAATTACCAATATAGGGTAAGAGATCCGCCTTTAATAGAGGAATAGGATCAAAGGACAAGTGCTGAAAAGTCTAATGTATGGAAGTATAGAATCCAAATGTTTTATCCATGGTAAGTAGTTGAAACAAATTCTGGAAATGCCTATAAGGGGAAGCTTCTAAAATGCTGATCATTCTCCTTGATTTGTAGAACCAACGTAGGTACAAAGTGGAGCAACTTGTTGGTGACGAACGCAGGCCACAGTGGAGCATTAGTCCTTAAACTCGCTAAAATGAAGCAGTTTAGGGCTGAAAATCTTGGAAATTAAAGGTATATGCTTAGGTATTTGTGTAAGATGGTGACAAGGGTGAATAGGATGTTGATTGATCCCATTAGGAGGCTCACTTATCAGATGTGACAAAATGGCCTATAACAAATATGATATTGATGAATATAAATCATGTTTTGATATACCATATATCCCTCTACCATAAAACCTTCAGGGCATGATACTTGTATGACCAACTCCTTTACTGATTTCAATTGCCTCCCAACCATACACATTGACTTGGTGTGTACATGTCCACACTTTTCAATCTCCTCGACTTGGTGTATGAGTTAGTGTTCCTATGCATTGAAAAATGTCGAAGGTAGATACTTTTGCATTTCACACATTAGATGAAGAATTTGTTTCCTCCAATAATTTATCTTCTTTATCAATTTCTTTAGATGAAAGCCATCTACAAATGAAGCAACCAAATCACATGTTTCAACAAAAAAATTATATAGTACACGATGACAAGTAAAACACATGTAGTCAAATATAAGTTGTACAACAACTTATTGAAAAAATTACACTTTGCACATAAATCTCCACTTACCTTATATATTTTCCAAGATCATATATAACTTGTTTGACATTGTTGTAATAGGTTTTTGGGAGAGATAGAGGTAGAACTTATTGTAACAAAAATATGATCGATCATTATTTATTCCCAAATTAGTAGAAAAAAACACTAATTAACAAAATGTATCACCAATGTATAAATATATGCACCAGAATAATTACCTTAATGAATGTACGCCAACCATGAGATTTTACCCCACCTAATTCACCTTTAATGGTTAGGATATTCTTTACATTTGAGGAAAATCCAGTTTGAAATTTAATTTCTCAATAACCTCTTTAACATCCTTGATTTGGTGCTCTTCCAATAACCATGGAATGGAACTTATATTTTGGTCGTCTCCATCGCTATTTGAATGAGTTTCGCTCTACAATGCACGATTAGCCTTCATGTAATTACAAATCTTGACACTGTTTTCTTTATCTCTCCTTCCATCTAAGATTTACCATAAGGTCTCTATTACATTCTTCTAGATGTGCATTGTATCAAATAGATGAACAATTTCTAGGTGCTTATAACAGGGGAGTCTATTAAATTGCTTGAGATAACTTTTCATTCCTTGTGTAAGTGCCATGTTATTAATTCTTTGATGACCTACAATGTGAATCATAGTTAAAGATATTATAACAACAATATAACCTATTAATTATTATAGTGAAGAAACTGCTGAAAATACAAAATAATCCAAACATATCATGTATATTGATACATAGACAATCCAATCCATACCTTGAAAGACACTATCATATTGCTACTTCCATGCACAAGGTGTCATTCTCCTTGGTCTTAATCCAGTCTCTTCTTTCCCATTGAAAACATGTTTTTCGATACTTTAGTACCTATGGTTGTTATAAAGGAAGTGTCTATACTCATCAAACACCTCCTTTCCTAAGTTTCTTGAATGATGAGATTTCATCTTAGGACCACAAAATGGACAAGAAAATTTACCCTTCATTTGAAGACCTACAAGAGATAGGATAGTTTTTATATCAATTATTTTATGTATAATGAGGGAACTATTTAAAAAACATACATTAAATGAACTTCATAAAATCAAACACTATTAAAGTGCAAGGTAAATTTATAACATACCATAGAAATATATCAAATATTTAAACATCGATACAAACACTTAGAAATATAATGTATAAGGAAAAGAAATACAACAAAGACTAAGACAAATACAACTTACGTGAGACCAAGAAACAAAGAAAACAAATTAAAGATGATGCTTGCACAATTTATCAAGATATTTAAGAATATGTTGAAATTTTTTAAGAGATATGTTACTTTTCTTGACATGTAGGAAGTGAAAAACTTTCTGAGATATACACTCACAACCATAATAAAAAACATATTGATCTTATTTTGTATTCATCATTATAATTTCATATTCTTTTCTGATTTCACTTAGAGAGCAAAAGCTTTAAGAGGATGGGTGAGAAACCACGAGCTTGGGTGAAAGAAAGAAACAAATACAACAAATCAATGTGATCATGAAGCTTGTGCAATTTAGAAAGATGTTTAAGATTATGTTGAAAAATTTAGGAACAATCACCATACAATCATCAAACACTTTTCATTCCATCACATTTACAAATGTAATGAAAGTTTTCATCATATGCTTTCTCTTGTAAACTTTGAAATCAATAACCTATGTAAGAAAAATAGATAGGATCCCCTTTCTTCTTTAGGCAAGTGGTAGGGAACCCACTAAAGGAATTTATTATAATAAAACCTTTTTTACTGAGGCACAACATCAAATATTTTTCCTTTTACACAAAATAGGGTATTCTTTCTTTTTGACTACTTATTTTATTTGACCTAAATGTCAAAAACTCACTCCTCTGCACTTAGTGGTAAGTGAATGTTATGGAATAAAAACATTGTGCCTACTTTAAAGAACATTAAAAATAGAAATTTATACCTTGCATGAGTAATAATAAGTAAGATAAATTTGGAAAAAACAACCATTGATGATTTATCAAACATTTAATTAATCTATCCTTTTCCTATAATTATTATAGATTTTCTATTGATTCAAGTTTTCTCAAAATTTACAACAAGTGAGACCCTTTACTTATCACAAAAAGAGACTTTATATAGAGAATTCTTCACTCTATATCACTTCAGTTCAAAAGGTTCATTATCACTTAAAACATTTTGAAACACCACGTGCAAGGCTTGTGTTCCATACATTTCAATAAGTTGTGGTTTATAAATTTAAACTTTTTAATAAATAAAGTAATTTCTATTTCTATAGAATTTTTTTCATAATTTTTTTTTTTTTATTAATTATCATACTTAAATTAATAAAATGGACGCCTTTTAGCCCCAAGGTATAGCTTAGTTGGTCGAGTTCCTATTGCTAAGTACCTCTCCTATCAGGAGGTCATAGGATCAAATATCCTCAACACCCTTGTGATTAGGTCTTGTTAGTTTTGTCGACGGGTAGATCCCTTCAGGTTGATCTACTTGGATTTTCCTATGGTTGTAGAGGCCACTCAGTATCAGTGAACCACCGTTAAAAAAAAAAAATGGACTTCTTTTAACTTTATGCAATCATATTTCTTTATAATAATTTTATTTTTAATCTAATTTCTATTTAATTAATTTTTTAATGATATTTATATATTACTATTTTGTCTTATAAAATTTTATTACAATATATTCTATAATTATTTTCTTCTTTCCTATAAAAATGTATTCATTATGTTCATCTTTTTAAATTATGTGCATAATACATTTAAAAAGATTATGAATAATGCTCCACAAAACCCCATTCCCCTAAGCCCTTAGAATCCTAACCCCTAAGCGCTTAACCCCTAACCCCTAAACCCTTAAACAATAACCCCTTATCCATAAGCCCATAAAGTAATTAACCCCTAACTTGACCTAACCCCTTAGTAAACACCAATGAAAATAATCAAATGATATTTCTCCATGTCAAGATGACAACATAGGTGAAATACCTCCCAAAAGAATATAAAATATATTTACAATAAAACGATAATACAATTTACAATACAAAGTCATACAAACTAAAATACAATATACACATAAAAATTTACAAAACAATCTACAATACAATGACATATAATGAATAACTTACTAATGGATGATATTCATGCCTGCCTTCACCGTGTCCATATTCTCTTCAATGTTTTTCAGTTATTTTTAATAGGAGTCTCCTTATCTTCAAGGCTTTGCAATTTCTACAAGGGAAATAATGTTTTCAATCCAACAAAGTAAACTACCAGACAAGGCTTGTCACGCCCCTACACCTGCGGTAGTCTTTCAACCGCTTATAGCAAGGTGCGGCACCACCGAACACTTTCTTTTCACCAATACTTATGTTCGTGGACTACGCCTAACATTCCACTTTTCCTACTTAGTTTGTGCTTCACAACCAAGTATTATTAATGTGTTCCTTTATACCAATGAATACCCATACACATTAATTATCAACAACATTATACAAGAGAAATGCACAACAGTATAAAGGGAGGGGCAACTCCCTGTAATATGAGTCTGCCCGAATCGATATATTATACAATCTTCACTTTTACAATGTACAAGTTAAATCTTGGGGAACCCCAAACTTACACTTAGCCAATTTTCACAACTTTGGCAAACTTTGTTGCCTAGCTCGTTGGCACCTCCGCACAGTCGCCATACGACTCTCCAGCCCTTCGTTCACCTCGTCACACGATCGTGTTGTTTGCCCAACTTGGGCGCGCCTCCAAGTCGCCACACACGGGCACCTCCAACCGAGACACACTTCTGTTCACAAACCAACACACCAACAAGCCTTCGTGCACACTTGCACGATGGGCGGGCGCTCACCCGAGTCGCCAAGACACCCACGCCAAGCCTTCGCACAAACCGGGTGCCACACGTTCACCGTGCATGCCTCAACCGATCACCGGGAACACCTTGCCCAACGCCTGCACCCAACTCCAAGTGTGTTTCCAAATCATGCGGCTAAACCAAGAAGTGCACATGAGATATGCGCCTTTACCTCCTCTTGTTCCTACGCACAAGACTACACACTCTTCTCTTGGTGCGAAATGATGATCGAATGAATGATGTCCAAATTCTCTCCAAACGCATTACATTTATACTCATCGCAAGTGTGGGTGGGGCTTGCCCAACCGACCACCCAACCATCGTTCACACACCCCTTAGCCATCGTTCAACACCCAACTTTAAGTCGGCCTGCCCACCATCGCAAGTCGGCCTCAAGTTAAACGCTCCATGCTCTAATCCGGGTATAAACTCCATCACATTTCATTTGTATCGTAGGTTTCATCGCAAGTCTTTTGTCGCACCTCCGTCGCACAACTGCCGTGTGCTCCAACTCGTCGCCTACCCACGCACGCACCCGGTCCGCCCGGTGCCCAAACGCGTTGCACATCTGCACGACATTACATCCTCCTCCACCTGAAATCGTTGTCGTCCTCGAGAACATATCATCCTAGTAGCCATCCACCAAGATCATCAATATCCATGATGTCAACTCCTCGACATACTGCAAACATCTCTGCATCATATGTAGAACCACCATCTCCACCATGTCTAACCTCGGCAACCATCTGTCACCAAGATCACCATACTAAGGTATACACCCCCTCGGTATGTCATCCATCGGAAATCATCTCAATCCATGATCATCGACCGCCCTGTCACAATCTCCACATGCTGCTCCTCATCATGGAAGGTTGGCCCCTCAATCCAAGCTACATGCTCACTACAACATCTCGTATCGACCTCATCATGTGTCATCATGTGAACTGCTGCCATGATACTCCAACACAATGCTAACACATCTCTGCACACTTCGCAACCCCATGTCTGAACTAGTTGGGTAGCTAATCCAACTGTCACGCTCAAACCATGAGAGCGAACATCCTCATGCCATCATCAGTCGTTTCTCAAAACATCTCATCACATCCTCAACTCGATCAAGAATCCATCTCCATATAGGTGTAAGCCATGCTCAGGTCCATGAAGTAGTCCTCATCCCATCTGCAACATGTTGTCCATGATGTTTGGTGTCAATGTGCTACATGAAATCAGCCACATCTATCCCAACATCATCCATATGTGTATCTCTTCCATATGAAGAGACCATCTCATCAATCTCCAACTCTCGGTATGTCACATCCAGGTCCATGAAGAAACCTCCATCATATCTGCAATGTGCCATCCCTCAAGTCTGCCATAGAAACAAGTATGCACTTGTCTCATCTATCCATGTGCTGCCCATGATCATAGATCAATCAGCTCCCATGTCTCAAAAGTAGTTGAGTCTCAGCTCAACCCATGCCCAAGTGTTGTTACCAATGCATCATCATCATCGTAACTCCATTGCTCCAAAGTGTCCCCAAGTCCACCATATATGAAGTTCCCAAAAGTCAAAACAATCTCATGTCATCATGAGCCCCATGTGTCATCTCCAACCAACATCTCAGCAAGCATACAAGTCTCGGCCCAAAGCTCTCTGCAAGATGCCTCAGCCCTCCATGTAGTAGGAATGCTCCATATTCTGCTGACAATCCCATCCAAGTCCATGGTCTTGTTATACAAGAGTGCACAACCTCTCCATCGGCTCATAAGTAATAAGTCTCCATGTCACACTAGCAAATCCACCTGCACAACAACCCTGCCTTGGCACTCCTCATTGGATGCCCATAAGTGACATCTCTGCAAGTGCTTCCACATAATGTCCCTGCATAACACTGCCATGCTCCATGTCTCCAACCTGATGTCCATGACTAAGTTGTCCATGTAGTCCCACCAAGTAGACTCATCACAACAATCGGTCATCCCCATCCAAGTCTGCAATCTTCGGTCTAGTGAACTCGGTCACCCAACCATATCATCATCATCACATCACAAGTCCCTTCCATCATGGCTCCTCCACTGAAGGTTCCACCAAGAGTTGCTCTTGGTCTCGGCCATGAGAAGTCCACCCAAGCATCATCGTACCCCAAGTGTGTGCCCTTCAACTTGTCCATGAGTCATGCCAGGCACCTAGCCAATTCTGCATGTGGCTAAAGCATGACCCAATCCTCCACAACGATCATCATGTTCCTCCCTTGTCACGGGCCTTTTTACATTCTACCATAAGGTCACAAACAACCCCAACAAGTCCTACAATAGTCAACAATCCTTGCTTATTCATACAAGCTCTCATCATAGACATCCATGGTAAGATCCTCCATAGCATCAGCAAACTGGCTTTGCCTTTCCCTGCATACGGTCCATCTACCAAATGCTCTAGTGAAACACAAGTATCAATAGTACTTACATCATCATCATGAGGCTCCTCTATGTGAGTATCCTCATTCATCCATGTCTGCAAACTGCACGATCCTAGTCCAACTTGATCAATCTCAAGTTCATCCTCCATCGTTGTCACGTCTGCAACATTCTCAATCATCACGGCTTCCTCTTCCTTGTTAGCACAATCTGCAGCTTCATCTTGCTCCATTGTCCAACCAAGTTGAAGAAGTTCATCTTCAACATTCTTTTCCAAGACTTCAAGTTCCTTTTGAATCTGGGGATTCTCTTCTTTCAACCTCTTCAACCTGTATAAGGTAAGCAAGAGATTCCCTTCGCATTCTTCCAAACTTGCCATTCCTTGTCATTCAGCTTGGCCCAAGCACTAAGCTTTAACCCCGCTAAACCTATTTCACCATTCACCAGCTTCACCAAGTTCCCTGCAACCATGAACCGGCCCTTGTTCCACCTGTATGTGAAACTAGCTTCCTTCACCTACAAGTACCTGCTTCCACTGTCACTTCGTCACGAGCAACCTTGCTCACCAGCTCCAACCGAACTCTGATACCAACTGTCACGATAGTGCAGTGGGATCAGCACTTCATCGTCAACTCGGTCATCAGTCTGCTCTGATACCAACTGTCATGCCCCTACACCTGCGATAGTCTTTCAACTGCTTATAGCAAGGTGCAGCACCACTGAACACTTTCTTTTCACCAATACTTATGTTCGTGGACAACACCTAACATTCCACTTTTCCTACTTAGTTTGTGTTTCTCAACCAAGTATTATTAATGTGTTCCTTTATACCAATGAATACCCATACACATTCATTATCAACAGTGTTATACAAGAGAAATGCACAACAGTATAAAGGGAGGGGCAACTCCCTGCAATATGAGTCTGCCCGAATCAATATATTATACAATCTTCACTTTTACAATGTACAAGTTAAATCTTGGGGAACCCCAAATTTACACTTAGCATATTTTCACAACTTCGGCAAACTTAGTTGCCTAGCTCGTCAGCACCCCTGCACGGTCACCGCACAACTCTCCAACCCTTCGTTCACCTCATCACATGATCGTGTTGTTTGCCCAACTTGGGCGCGCCTCCAAGTCACCACACATGGGCGCCTCCAACCGATACACACTTCCGTTCACAAACCAACACACCAACAAGCCTTTGTGCATACTTGCACGATGGGCGGACGCTCACCCGAGTCGCCAAGACACCCACGCCAAGCCTTCACACAAACCGCGCGCTACACGTTCACCGTGCACGCCTCAACCGATCACCGGGCACACCTTACCCAATGCCTTCACCCAACTCCAAGTGTGTTTCCAAACCATGCGGCTAAACCAAGAAGTGCGCATGACATATGCACCTTTAGCTCCCCCTGTTCCTGCGCACAAGACTGCGCACTCTTCTCTTGGTGTGAAGTGATGATCGAATGAATGATGTCCAAATGCTCTCCAAACGCATTACATTTATACTCATCGCAAGTGTGGGTGGGGCTTGCCCAACCAACCAGCCAACCATCGTTCACACACCCCTTAGCCATCGTTCAACACCCAACTTTAAGTCGGCCTGCCCACCATCGCAAGTCGACATCAAGTTAAACGCTCCACGCTCTAATCCAGGTATAAACTCCATTGCATTTCATTTGTATCACAGGTTTCGTCGCACCTTCGTCGCACAACTCCCGTGCGCTCCAACTCGTCGCCTACCCGCGCGCGCGCTCGGTTCGCCCGGCAACCAAACGTGTCATACATCCGCAGGACGTTACAAGACTTGTACCGAGTACCCATTCTTTTGAGGTAGCAAAAAATCATCTGATTTTGAAAAATGTTGATTCAGAATACACTTTTTTTTAGTGTATTTTTGTCACTTTATATTTTCTTATGAATCAAGTATGAACATTTTTTTTAAAATGTTACTAATTTTCATGCTTATTTTGAAAAGTGTTAATGCAACATCAACCCCGTTTTTTAAAGGGCTTATTTTTTACACTTTAAATTTTATAATATATTAAGTGTGGATATTTTTTTTAAATGTTGCTGAGTTTCATGCAGATTTTGAAAAGTATCAACATTTTTTAAGGCATATTTTTGACATTTTAAATTTTCTTATGTCCTAAGTATGTACAATGTTTTTTAAATGTTGATTATTTAACCATTTTTCAAGTTGTCTTATTCCTGTTCTTGTTTTTTTTCCTAAGATGTTTGTTTTTAAAGGGTTTTCTAAACATCTATTTTTTGTTTCTTTTTTTTGTAATTTTTTTTTAGAATGATCTGTTTTTTTTGCAAAGATTAAAAAAAAAAAATAACAATAATATTTCGAGGTAATATTTTTTATATATTTATATATCGTTAATTAATACTTCAATACACATAAAATAATTGTCATTAAAAAACAAAAATTTTAAACACTAGACTAAAAATACACATTTTGCATATAGATATAATTTAAAAAATACGTATTTCAAGACCTTTTCACTAAAAAAGGCATGTTAAATAAAATATTTTTATGAAAAATTGAATATGAAGGTTGGGAAAATAACAAATTTTGTGAATTTTTTTATGAATTTTATATTGAGAGAAAATGACAGTTGAATTTGTTTTTCCAAAAAAAACTGATTCAAATAAAATGTGAAGTAAAAATAAAGATGAAGACTTGAAACGTTGATGAATTAAGGATGAAGATTGTGGAATATCTGAATTCAAAAAACCACACTACAGAAATCTACAAATCATTAAAAATAAAATAAAACATACAATTTAAAAAAAAAAAAAAAATTATTTAAAAAAATATTAAAAAAATGAAAAGAAAAAACATTAAAATAAAAATAAAAAACATAAAAAATACATAAAAATCAACTGAAAAATTACATTAAAAAATGATTTAAATAAAATAAATTAAAAACATTTGAAAATAAATAAATTAAAAAACAAAACAAAAAACCATGGCCCCACGGGCCCTAGGCGGTGGTTTGCCAATGGCCTTTCGCCACTTAGGCCTGTTGCCCCACGGGCCTTTGGGGGGCAAGGTCTGATTACAGGAAGAGATCTTGGCCACCTTAAGGCCCTCATTTTTCAATTTTTTTTTTTTAACTTTTTTTACATGTTCTTTTAATTGTTTTGAAGTTTATATATATATATATATATATATATATATATATATATATATATATATATATATATATATATATATATATATATATATAGATATATATATATATATATATATATATATATATATATATATATATATATATTACTTTTATTTTAATGTTTTTAATTTTATTTTAGTATATTGTTGATTTTTTTTAATATTTTTTATTCTGTTTGTGTGTTTTTTCTTTAATTATTCAATCCGGTATTATTTTCGAAATATTTTTATTTATTTATTTATTTTATTTTTTTCATTTGTTTAAATTTTTATCTTTTACAAGTTAATTTTTTTTCTTCTACATTTTTTTATATTTCATTTCATTTTTCCTTTTTAATACATTTTTATATTTGTTTCTTTTCATGTTTTTTTAATATTTTTTCATGTTTTAATATATAGTTTTATTTACATGTTATTATTTTTGTCAGGCCAGGTAGTAACTCCACAAATTAATTCATATTATTCCTTCAGATAGGTCTTTATTATATACATGAGGGAGGCTATTCACTTCATCTCCCAATGACTGTTCATATTTCTTATTATTTATTTACATCAATTTTATTTATTCACCCAATCCTGATGATTAGGTGTCAACATTCCCCCCCTTAATCTGAAGGGATGTTAGTGAGTCCAAGCATCATTCTGAATCGTTCAAGCTTTTCTCTTCCAAGTGCTTTGGTGAAGATGTATGCAATTTTCTCATTAGTGGAACAATGACAGAGATGGATTGTCTTGGAATCAACATGATGTTGAATCAGATGATATTTACGATTGATGTGCTTTGTTCAATCATGGAACTTTGGGTTCTTGGCCAAATTTAATGCAGAGGTATTGTGAATCATGAGTGGAGTTGATTGCACTTGTTTTACCTGCAAATATTCAAGAATTTTCCCAAGCCACACAATTTCTTTTGTTGCCTCCGCTGCTGCCACGTATTCTGCTTCTATTGTGGAATCTACTAAAACTGATTATTAGTGTGATCTCCATGAGACAACTCCTAATCCAAGACTCATAGCATATCCTGAAGTAGATACCCCAGTTTCTTTGTCTCCATGGAAGTCTGAATCAGAGTATCCAATCAAACTGAAGTTGTCCACCTGTGTATACTTGATTCCAAAGTCTTGAGTTCCCTTCAAGTACCTTAGAACTCTTTTTGCAGCAGACCAATGTCCTTAACAAGGCTTTTCCATAAACCTGGAGAGGATTCCAATAGCAAATGAAATGTTTGGTCTGGTAGTAGTTAGGTAGTTGAGACTCCCTACAAGCTGTCTATACTTTGTTTCATCCTTAAATTCTTTTCTTTCAATAGATGTGAGCTTTAAGTTTTGTTCCATTGGAGTAGTAAGAGGATTGCATTCTTTCATGCCAAACCTGTTCAAAAGAACTCCAATGTATTTCTTTTGAGAAAGAAATATGGACTTCGGATGTTGGGTTACTTCAATACCAAGATAGTAATGAACATAGCCCAAATCAGTCATTTCAAAACTTTTTCCCAATTCCTTCTTTATGGATGCAATGTAGATTTCATTGTTCCCTGTCATCAAAAGATCATCTACATATACCACAAGATATACAACTGTTTTTCCAACTTTCTTGACAAATAGAGTTGCATCATCAAGATCATAATGTTTGAAATTAAGTTTCAAAAGAGGCTCAGTTAGTTTTTCATACTAGGCTCATGGTGCTTATTTGAGGCCATACAAGGACTTCACAAGTTTGCATACTTTATGTTCATGTCCTTTCATAGCAAATCCTTCAAGCTAGGACATAAAAACATTCTCTTTTAGATCTCCATTCAAGAAAGTAATTTTTACATCCATTTGATGGACTTTCCAACCGTTCTGAGCTACTAGGGCAAAGAGTGTCTGGATGGTAGCCCATTTTGCTGTGGGGGCAAAAGTCTCTTCATAAATGACCCCTTCCTTCTGTGAAAAACCATTTTCCATAAGCCTAGCTTTGTGCTTGTCAAGTGAGCCATCAACTTTATACTTATTCTTGTAGACCCACTTGCAGCCAATTGGTTTGGTTCCTAATGGAGGATCAACCAGCTTCCAAGTGTCATTCTTTATGAGGGCATCATACTCCTTTTGCATCGCTTCTTTCCCATCATCATTAGAAGCATCTTCTTTAAAGGAAGTTGGTTCAAAATCTATAGACAAGTTCAATTCACAATCATAAGAAACATTCATATCAATAGGTGAATCAGAGTCATCTACATCACCTCCATTTTGCCAGTTTGAATTTCTAGTTCCTGTCTTTCCAACCTCATTAAGATGAACACTTTCAAGTGTCTTTGTCAACCACTTTGGGGGACCTTTCTCAGATGGTCCAGGCTGCTCCGTTGATTGAGTTGGGATTAAATCAAGATTGAGTCTCCCAATTCTATCAATCACATCACTTAAAGCATCATCCATTGTTGGAGTTTCATCTGGGGGAGAGGGTTCATCAGAAGAATATTCCACATGTTGATCTAGTATAGGAATTCCTCCTTCAAGATGTGGAATCTAATTATCAAATTCTTGAAATGATTTTTCATTTGCGAATCTATCCAAGCAATCAAGTTGCCACTCAACAACATTGTCAGTTTTGGATGATTTAAGAAAAATTACATATCTAGATACAACAAACTTTTTATTGACTTCATCATAGACACTGTATGCTTTGGAGGTGTTTGAATACCCCAGGAAGATAGACTTATGACTTCTTGCACCAAGTTTGTTTCTATGTACCTTTGGTATCAAGGAATAATAGGTGGAACCAAAGACCCTGAGATGCTTTACCAAAGGAACAAGCACATACCACATTTCATATGGAGTCTTGTTTCTAATAGCATTAGATAAACATCTATTCTTTATATATGTAGCACATAGAATAACATCAGCCCAAAACATTATCTTTACATTTTTGAAGAAGAGCATGGATCGTACCATATTTAAGATTGTCCTATTTATTCTTTCAGCTACACCATTCTGTTGGGGATTATAAGGTACATTCGTTTGATGTTTGATCCCATGTTGGTGAAGATAGTTTTCAAATTCATTTGATGTGTATTCTTTCCCATTATCAGTTCAAATATACCCAATATGAGATTGTGCATCATTTTCAATCCATTTATGAAAGTGCTTGAATGTTTGAAAAGCATCAAATTTGTTCTTCAATAAATAAACCCAACACTTTTTTGTGTAGTCATCAATAAATGTCATGATATATTTATTTCCATTTGCAGAAGGAACAGGCATTGGACCACATAAATCTGAATGAATGAGTTCAATTTTTCTATGTGGCCTTGAATGTGAATCATGAAAATACTGTTTGCTATGCTTTCCTAGAATGCAAGCATCACATTGCTTAATTTTCCTAGGAATTGTAGGCAAACCAGCAACACCATTTTTCTTCAACAAGCGGAGGCCATCATAGTTCAAATGACCAAATCTAGCATTCAATAATAAACTTGATAGATGTGTACCTTCTTCATAATGAGAATTGTATGAGAAATGTTGTGCACGAGCAGAGGTACCTTGCAGCTTGAGAGGCCTTTCTTCTTCTATTCCCCTCACTACAAGTGAGTGGTTAGATGCTTTTCTCACCTCAAGCTTTCCATCAAACATATGAATGGAGTGACCTTGCTCGCAGATGTGGACCAAGGACAGCAAGTTTCTCTTCAGCTGTGGGAGATATAAAACATGATGCAAAATAAATTCTGGAAGACCAAGCAATTTAAGACTAATTGTGCCAAGCACTGATGGCTTGATTTTTGATTGGTCTGCAAAGTATACTTCTCCATCAACATTGTCAGTAAATTCTTCAAAAAAATCTTTTCTATGAGTCATGTGGCAAGTTTCTCCTAAATCAAGCAACCAATCATTTTTCCAAGAAGCAAGTGAAGCATTAAATAAATCTTCATTTACTCCGATATTACATTGTGCCACAACATAGTGAGTGGATTCAGGTGCTTTAACTTTGTCTGTATCATCAGTTTTACCTTTGGGTTGATTTCTTTGCTGCTCAATTTTTTCCCAAGGTAACTTGCATGTAGAGGCATCATGTGATCCATTTCTTTTGCAGTGTATGCAGTTCAATTCTTCCTTTTCTCCTTGATAGTGTCTGGCCCCCGTGCCTCTAAAATATCTTCCTCTTCCTCTTTGACCACCTCTTCCTCTTGAAGAATCTTGAGCAGGATGCTTTTCTTTATGAGCAAGGCACACAACCTCTTCAAAAGATTCAGGTGTTGTCTTCTTTCCAAAATCTTTCTCTCTTTCAACAATTTTTTTCACAAGAGAGTCAAAGGTAATGTCTTTAAGATTTCCATTTGCTTGCAATTACTCAAGATAATTGGAGTAAGTAGGATAAAGGGCCTTGAGAAAATTGATAAGAGGAATATCCAATTCAACCTTAGTGAATTTGATATCATGCATTATATATTTTACTTTGGATGCAAGAGCAAGAGGATCAATATTTTGTAATTCAAGAGTGAAGAGTTTAATCATGAGTTGAACAATTTCAAGTGCAGAATGTGAGTCATAGATTTCTTTCAGCTTTTGAAAGGCTTCAAAAGCAGTTGATAATGGCGAAATATGGCGACTCACCTCTTCATTTACAGATGTTGCGATTAATGCATAAGCTTTATTGTTCTTATTTTCCTAAAATGGCAAGCTATTTGTCTGAGTTAGGCTGTTCTGGCTCTTTGTCTCCATCTCCTGATCCAGATCTTAGGAGGAGGCCCCCAAGATCTAAAAGATTGAAATGGATCTTGGGAGGAGAGACCCCCAAGATCTGAAAACTTGAATTGCCAGAAGAAAAATAGGAGAATGCCCAATAAACAAAACCACAAAGAAACTTTTTATGAAAACCCACTGATCTGGATCTACACATGAATGCAACAAAATATAGAGGTAACCATAAAGATAGTTATGCAGTAGAAATAATACTTCATTTCATTGATGGAAAATACTTAAATATGCTTACAACCAGAAATGGAAATAAACGAGCTAGGGCGATGGTAGCTTATCTCTGAGAAGAGATGTGTGGCTGCATGCCTTTGAACTGTAAAGGCTACATTGTGGGAGACAATCTGTCCTTTTACAAAATGTGACTTGTTACTTATAGTATTTTTCAGTTACAATACCACGGGTCAATTCCATGGGTGAATGAATACCATGGGTGGATTTTACAATACTACAGGCGGATGCCATTTACAATACCAGGGGTAGATTCCATGGGTCAATGAATAATATGGGTGGATGAGTACCATGGGTTGATGCCATTTTCCATTCGGATCATTCCTCCCTCCTTAAGAAGCAATGGTCCCCATTGCATAAAGTTCCCTCCTGCGAAGCCTTTGTTGAATATGAAGAGGCACTGAAGATAAGGGTTTTATGTGGTTAACCCAAAACCCTGATAAACGAAGATCCGAGGATAGAGATACCCTGTAATGCTTGTGACCAACTGTGATTCTAATAGTGTGTGGCCTAGCAAATGGACTTCGATGACAAGGATTTTATGCGGTTGACCCATAACCATGATGTTGGTTGCTGATGAAGTAGCAGGTGCCTACATAGCCTGGGGTGGGAGGGCACGTCTCCAAATAACCCAAGCCGAATGCTGCTATGTTGAAACTGATGAATGTAAAGCAGGTGCCTATTAAAGTGGGGTGGGAGGGCACGTCTCCAATGGAAACCCACTCCGAATGCTGCTCCAGAATTAAAATGGACATAACTCGGCCAATATGACTCAGAATATTTACTATAACCTGTTTTTGGAAGCAAAAGGATCATTTTTCATCTTCCCATGAGTTGAAAATCCTTATTTGGACACTCTCAGATCTCAGATTCGCACTGCAACAATTCTACCGTCACAAAAATTCTAATAAAATCGCTGATTTTAAATCAGCGATATCTCCCACATTCGAACTCCGATTCGAACCATTTTTTTTTGAAATTGGGTGATTTTTTGAGAGGAATCCAGATCTGGTATTTTTTTTTTTTGTAAGTTTTGTACCAAATATTCCAGATCTGATCTGCAAAGTTGCCGCCCAAAATTCTTCCTGCTTGACCCAAGAAAGTGCTCTGTGGAGGTTGTAGCACATGCCTTAAGTTTGTTGAATATTGCTGAAAAATTTGAAACTGAAGTATGCATCAAACCCTCATTCCCATGGAATCATAACCTGCTCTGATACCATTGATCCAGATCTTGGGAGGAGGCCCCCAAGATCTAAAAGATTGAAATGGATCTTGGGAGGAGAGACCCCCAAGATATGAAAACTTGAATTGCCAGAAGAAAAATAGGAGAATGCCCAATAAACAAAACCACAAAGAAACCTTTTATGAAAACCCACTGATCTGGATTTAAACATGAATGCGACAAAATATAGAGGTAACCATAAAGATAGTTATGTAGTAGAAATAATACTTCATTTCATTAATGGAAAATACTGAAATATGCTTACAACCAGAAATGGAAATAAACTAGCTAGGGCGATGGTAGCTTATCTCTGAGAAGAGATGTGTGGTTGCATGCCTCTGAACTGTAAAGGCTACATTGTGGCAGACAATCTGTCCTTTTACAAAATGTGACTTGTTACTTATAGTATTTTTCAGTTACAATACCACGGGTCAATTCCATGGGTGAATGAATACCATGGGTGGATTTTACAATACCACAGGCAGATGCCATTCACAATACCATGGGTAGATTCCATGGGTCAATGAATAATATGGGTGGATGAGTACCATGGGTTGATGCCATTTTCCATTTGGATCATCTCTAATGTAGACTCCTTTCCACAACTCATTGAAAATGAGGGTGTGTTTTATCATCTGGGACCATTCAGGATAGTTCTCCTTGCCAGTGAGAACTATTCCCACCATGGATATGATTGAATGCATTTTGTAACAAAAAAACTTTTGCTGCAAAATTTTACTCCTAATGGGAAAAAATATACATCTGATATGATGGGACAACAAATTCAAATGTCAATTTGCATTCATCTGGACAATGTTAAAGTATAGAATATGCAAGTGTTTAAACAACACATATAAGGCAACGTTAAACAAGATCACTCCATTGACACATGGGAGAGCGTACATTCAATGTACAACGCAAATACCAACAACTTCCCTCTCAGCTATTCTCACATAAAATTCGCCAGCAAGCATATCCTTTATGTCAATATTCCATTCAATACTCATTTGAAATGTATCGAGGATCAACTCCAACGACAAAAACCCAATGCAGAGAGAAAAAAAACCCACAGAGTTTCAGCGTTCAAATAAGTATGGGACAACGCTCCACTAGACAACGCATTCAACTGAGGTTTAACATGAGGTAGCACAACAAAAATACAATGGAAGAATTCAGCATGGACCAAGGAGTAGTGTTAAGGTAATACACAAAAACTATTTATCAAAAGGTATCAACGTAATACAACACTCCAACAGAGGTATATACCATATAGCGTTCAGCGTTCAACAGACTTTGATGGCAGGAGCTCAAGTGTAGCAGCGTTAAACTTGGCTCTTGTATAAAAAGTATAAATGTATGTATGGGCAGCGATAAATAAATGTAAATGGAGCAGCGTAAATGTAAATGGAGCAGTGTAAATGCAATACGGAGCAGTAAATGTAAATGGAGCAGCGTAAATGTTTAAATGAATATGGACAGTGCATACATAATAATGGAGTAGCGTTCAAATAAACCTGGAGTAGCGTTCAAATGAATAACACATTCAATGTGTATTCCTGCGTGGAGGCACCATACAGCGTTCAACGTTCAAGGCAGAGAGCCCAGAGAAAATACCAGGTCAAGGGTGTCAGTTCTGAAATATGGGCAGAACAGGAAAATAGGCAGAAAATGGAGTTACAAAGGCAGGAATACTAAAAATAGGACCTACTCTGATACCATGTCAGGCCAGGTAGTAACTCCACAAATTAATTCATATTATTCCTTCAGGTAGGTCTTTATTATATACATGAGGGAGGCTGTTCACTTCATCTCCCTATGACTATACATATCTCTTATTATTTATTTACATCAACTGTATTTATTCACCCAATCCTGATGATCAGGTGTCAACAAATTTTCTAAAATTTTTGTGTTTTTTTATTTTCATTTTTTTCAATGTTTTAATTTTGATTTACTTTTTTCCTTTTTTTGTAATGTTTTTTTAATTATTTTATGTTTTAATATATATTTTTATTTACTTCTTATTATTTTTTTTAACTTTTTGTTTTTTTTTGTTTTTGTTTTACTTATGTTTTTCAATGTTTTAATTTTTGTTTTCTTTTGTATTTTTCATTTTTATTTATTTTTATTTTATTTTACTTTTTTTGTAAGGTCCTTGTCATCTTCAACAAGCAAAGCGATTCCATTATGTGTCTAGTTGATAGTTTATTTTAAAATTTTCATCATAATGGAACAAGTCTTCCCCCACAATGTGTCAATTTCATGGTTGGTATTTAAATTTTTGTTGCAATGGGTCGATTTCGCCTATAGTGTATGTTAATTTGATAGTTTTTTTGTTAACAATGTAAACTTTGGAACGTGAACTGATACTATTACCCGTTTCGTAGAGATAGCAAAAAAGTGACCCGATTTTGAAAAGGGGCGATGCAGAACACACATGTTTTTTTTAGAGCATAGTTTTTAGCACTAGAAATTTTTTTATGTATATTATGTTTTAGAATGGTGTGATTTTCATGCTGATTTAGAAAAGTGGCGATTATGCATCAGGTCCTTTTTTTTAAAAGACATTTTTTTTTTTTACTTTAAATTTTTCAATGTATGAAATGTAAATAATTATTTTCTAAATTTAACGATTTTTGAAGTGGTCATATTCTTCATATTTTCTTGTTTTTACTTTAATTTTTTTTTTTGTAGTAAAGTTTTTAAGGTTTTGCATATTTAAAGAAGGTCGATATTTTGAATTTTCAATATTTTACATATTTATACATCGTTAATTAATTTTTCAATGAACATGAAATAATTGTCTCTAAAAAACAATCATTTTTAGCAATTGACATAAAAAGAACCATTTTCAGCATAAATATAATTAAAAAAATACACATTTTGATCATTTTTGTAATTTTTTGCTAGAAATGACATGTCAAAATCACCATTTTTATAGGAAAATTTTAACTAAAAATGGTTAAATAATAGTTTTTTTTATGAATTTCATGCCAAAAAAATAATAATAATCACCATTTTTTTAAAAAAAGTAATGATTAACATAGAAATTTATGTGAAAATCACATAATACAAATATTGAACACATAACAACATTAATTGAGTGCTTATTCTTCTCATAAAATTTCAACGTCAAAACATTACAAGTATAACTAATTAATAGTTACAAAAAATGAGCTTGATTTCCAAGCATAACTTAAATTTAATCAACAATATCACATAATCCAAACTCTTCATCCTCTAGAGTTTTATCATTGTCCTCTTCCACAATATTTTCTGCTTCAATTTGGTCATTTTCCTCTTCTAATGGATCTTTGATGTCTGCGAATCTCCCAATGTATGCCTTTACAATGATTCCATGTAATGGTGGTTGGGGTTCCTTTGCCTTTTTTTCCACATGTGATTCACTAAAGTCCCATTTCTTCAACCCAATTTCTTGCATTGCATCTGGAAGAAATTGAAGAGCAATAATTCTTTGCTGAATAAAATTGCACTGTATTGGATATTTTTTAATGGAAATGCAATTTCTTCCTTTTTGAAGGCAACATGCTAGTGTTGTATCTAATTATCAAACACAAAATAAATAATGAAGTAAATTAGTACAATGGCATATAAATTAAAAAATAAGATATTGAAATTCAATTTCATATAATAAAACTTACCTGAGCCAGAAAATAAATCCAAAACCCAATCTCCTTCATTTGAACATATGTCTATAAGATAGTTAATCAATAACTGTGGTTTTTTATAAATGTTAACTATCTCTCCTTTTTTTTCTTTGTCTTTATATGTTAGTTTTCTCACAAAAGAATCATAAGTCAGTACTTGGCTATGACTCTTTCCATCTACCCGATTAAAAATCATAGACATATAGATATCATTGTCTTCCCAACTATCAATATGGATGAACTCACAATCATTTATAAATGGTTGATCTTCATGGTTAAGAAGATTTTACTTTTCCCTGTAACATGAAATAGTAAAAGGTCAATTAACTTGTACATAAATGAATTTTTTAACATTAATAAAATATTTATTTTAAACGTCTTACCATGCAAGTTGCATCCTTGAGTTTGTTTTCCCCTTGAAGCTTGACAATAACATTTCCAATTGTGTGTCTGAATGAAATGTCACAAATCTCCATAATGATGATGATGTGATTTCTAGAAATACCACAACCAATTTACTAAGAGCTCGATAAGTATAAGGGTCACTATCAGAGTCAATGTTTGGAATATTGCAACCATGGGGAATATCCACAATAACTAAGGCATAATCCCTTTTAGGTATGAGTTTAGCAATGTCTTCACAGTAGCCTTGTATTACTTGATATTGAATAGTGTCAAGCCCATTCCAAATGTCATGAGTAAGAGTTGGATCAAGTTCAACATTCTTAAGACGTTGCTTCTTCAGTCTTTTGACCTTAATCTTTTCAATAAAGGTTCTGAAACTATCTGGTGTTCCATTTGCATCCTTCCTCATATTTTAATAAAATAAACAAATATATGTGTAAGTTATAAAATAAAAATAGTATACAGATGAATAAAAATAAATGTATAAGTCAACATACCTTTTTAAATGCAAGATAAACTTTTTCTAATGTTGGTGTAGAACTTGAATCTAGATAGTTGCATACAACATCATCCCAACTAT